>JAJSOF020000035.1:20423691-21744154 GCA_025594305.2 Periplaneta americana
GATGACTAAAGCTTCTCAACCGAATAATAACAGGCATTTCCCATATTTATTCTGTGTTTAATTTCCTCCTTAGTGTCATTTATATTTGTTAATGTTGCTCCCAGGTATTTGAATTTTTCCACCTCTTCAAAGGATAAATTTCCAATTTTTATACAAAATTCTCGTCACGAGACATAATCATATACTTTGTCTCTTCGAGATTTACTTCCAAACCTATCTTTTTACATGCTTCAAGTAAAATTCCCGTATATTCCCTAATCGTTTGTGGATTTCGTCCTAACATATTCACGTCATCCGCATAGACAAGCAGCTGATGTAACCCGTTCAATTCCAAACCCTCTCTGTTATCCTGGACTTTCCTAATGATATACTCTAAGCAAAGTTAAAAAGTAAAGGTGATAGTGCATCTCCTTGCTTTAGCCCGCAGTGAATTGGAAACGCATCTGACAGAAACTGACCTATACGGACTCTGCTGTACGTTTCACTAAGACACATTTTAATTACTCGAACTAGTTTCTTGGAAATACCAAATTCAATAAGAATATTATAAAAAAAAAACTTCTCTCTTAACCGAGTCATATGCCTTTTTGAAATCTATAAATAACTGATGGACTGTACCCTTATACTCCCATTTTTTTTTTCCACATTCACAAACTAATAATATTAGTAAGTTGACTTTGATTTGTAACTTGTAGAATATTTCTGTAGCATAACGCTAGGAAGAAAACTTACAAATTACCAGTACAGACACTAATATTATTTGTGAATTTACTTGTGATTTGTAATGGCCTATTTGTAGAATATTTCTGTTGCTAGGAAGAATAACACAGCGAATCACGGCCGAAGATGAAGTTAAAAGGTTGGCTCTTGGTGAGAGTGTCTTGGCAAAACTTGAAGACAATTCGTATTTAAGTCAAATGTGTTCCTCTGAGGAGACAACTTTGTTTCTGCTAACCAAACAATACACGAGATTTCTGGTACAGTTTCACTAAACGAACAATTTGTTTATTTTCCAATCTATAGTTATGACTCTATGGTAACAACCACATCATTATCACGTAAATTACAACAGGTGTACTGCCAAATCTCGGTAGATTGATTTCTGTTTGTTGCTTTCAGTTATACTATAACAATTTCTTTTACTGCGTTTTAAGCGGGACACGTTGTACTGGATCAGTCGTGTCAGAAATAACACGATGCCTTCTACGTCATACTACTTTTGACCAATAAAACGGTACGAAAGGACGTATTTCAACCAATCATGGCTGTTTATCGCTACAATTTTATCATTTCCCTAGCATTTGTTTGTTTTTATCACTTCCCTAGCATTTGTTTTTTATCGCTTCCCTACCATTTGTTTCTTTGTTCGCCAACATTTCAAACTGCAAATTCTTTACGGCACTATAAAACATGCTTTGCGATCGTCATTTGTTTCCCGTATAGATAGCCAACTGAAAATGGCAGCTGCGTTCAAACGTTTTAGTGAAGTTATCTTTAGTGAAATAGAATTTTATTAAGTCAATTAATACCTATTTTATTGTATTATGCTGAGCTGCAAGAAAGTATTTATTGGATCGTTAGCCGCTAATGATGCACTAAGTTTTAAAGAAGTGTTGCAAGAAACATCTTTAGTGTTAATGATTCACTAAAGTATTCACTAACTTAGAGGTCTGATTTACCTCCTCTAAATATTTATTTCTTCGTTAGGTAGCCATTTTGTACACAATTTATGCACCGTCTTCAATCTGCTTATACGATGTCATCTACATCACATTCAGGTACGTGCTCTTCGGTGTGTACACAAAGTTTATTAGCAAAGTATTATATATTTTATAGTTTTATTATTTCATAATTCTTCATGTAACTAAGTTATTTTGTCTATACCACAGATTCTACTTCATCATCTGACTGACCTTCTAGAAATTCTTCCTAGCCAGAGACTGTTTCGCGACAGTCTTGTAGTGCGTTGAAAGACAGACATTTTCTTCCAACATTCTGCCTTTTCCTTATTAGTGGTACCAGCGAATAGGGATTATAAAGAATGGATACTTCGCGTCGGTACCTTTGATGTAGCCGGACTGATTTCAATGACCTTCAAACCAGCTAAAGCGTGAGATTCTGCTTTCTCCGTAGAGTTGGCGCTGACATCACACCAGCTAGCAGTCGACACAGCGGAAATATAACACATATAATTAATACATCTAGGTACATTATGTACTCAAATAAAATAAATTGGATCCATAAAGTAATAAATCCGTCATTAACTGTAATGTCTAGACTCTAGAGTTCCTTTATAATGAGAATTGAGACGTTGACCCCAACAACAATTAAAATATGTAATGATTTGATAGCACTGAAAATGGAAAAACAAAACTCTGATGAGAAGTAAAACCATATACGTATATTATATTATATACAAATATTAAACGAATTTGATACATAATTTTATAATATATTATATTATTTTATAATATAATTTATTATATCTGAAATATAAAAAATTATTATTACAACTAGTTCGTCACTGAGAATTAAGGAAAAGCTGTTAACTTGAATTAATTTGAAGCAAAGCGTTACTGGATTATGCAATAAGGTAGGCGATGTTTGAATCCTGTGTCTCAACTCTATTCTCAATTATTATCTTAGCCTATGCTCGATTACACTAACGTGTAGCGCTTGAAAGTAGAACTAAACGCTGGCGCACAGAGAAACAAAACACAGGAAAATTCGCTCAGTGTCCATTCTTTATAATCCCTATTCGCTGGTGGTACCGTCTGTCTTTTTGTTTTCCACTGTATTCATATATTTCTTCACTATTTCGAGCAACAGATGCTTGTCCCTCTCGCTAAAATTCTTGCTTCTGCTTCTTTTGTTCTCCATAATGATATTTATAACAAATAAACACGACAAAACAACTGCTACATTTAAATCGATGTTCACTTTTTATTCATGAGATGTCACGTTGCCACACTACGAAGTCCAAAGATTCGATATTAAACTTCCAATTACTAATGGTCCATTAAATATTCCATCTTCAACTCGCGAATCTGATAACTATAATGGTCCACTAACTAATGAAAGACTAACTTATTTATAGGTTTCTTTTCTTGCAACCGACCATTAGAGTACTTTATTTCTTCTAATCTTTATATACTTTCTTCAGTTTTTATCATCTCCCTACCATTTGTTTCTTTGTTTGCCAACATTTCAAACTGCAAATTCTTCACGGTACTATAAAACATGCTTTGCGATTGTCATTTGTTTACCGCATAGATAGTGAACTAAAAATGACGGCTCCGTTCAAACGTCTTGGTGAAGCTAGTGAAATAGAATTTTAGTAAGTCAATTAATATTTTACTGCTCTAGAGTACTTTATTTCTTCTAATATTTATATACTTTCTTCTAATCGTGTAATGATCAATTAAATCCCACTCGAGTTTTGATTTTCTCCAGACTATTTCGTTTATATGACGTCATTCCATTTTCGACCAATGAAGTGTGATAAAATTTTGAATTCCAACCAATCACAGTCACACATTGCGATAATCTTTGCAGCTAGATTTATCGCTATCAATTTAACGCAAGGTCGTTCTTTTGTTTAGTCGTTGTCGCCAACTGTTTCCCCGTAAATTGATGATCATGAATATATTAAGATGCATCTACACGGTTAAACGTTTCTTTCAACTTTAAAGCAATGAATGAAGGATTGATATTTAATATTAATTAATATATTTACGCATTGAAGACGACGTTCAAAACGGTGAACCATGTAGACACAAAATTTTCATGCATCTTAATTGAACGTACCTTTTAAACTTGATTCTTTCAATATTCTTCCCACATTGCACGTATACGCGATCGGAATATTGAACTGAGTAGATGCAGTTTTAGTTCCGTTACACACTACAGCGAGAATGCGTTTGTCGAGCTATAAAAAATACTTTCCTGTAGCACTGAGTTAAGTCGAAATAAGGCACAGCTGACATTGGTCCTGCTCCCACAGGTAACTTAACCTATAATTGTAGCCTATAAAATTTGTATTTTGTGAATGAAATTAAACAATTAATAGAAAGTCAGATGTTCAAATTTATGTAACATCATCGCATATCAAACCCAAACATCTACATTTTCATTAATTTCATGTCTATTGTAGGCTATCTGAAAAAAAAAAAATTACATTCCTTCATTCAGATCTGATAACTGCGTTTTCAACAATTCTTCATTTAATTAATGTATTAATCAGGTTACTGTAATTATATTATAAAATTATAAATTAAACTGTGATTTCAGCAGATAATGAAAATGTATTTATGTTATATTAATAAGAGAAAAGTGCAGTACGTGTAATTAACATTGTTAAACCTGTATTTCGCTTTTCGCAATTGGCATTTACTGAATAATAACATCGAATTTCTTTATTGCAGTAATCGATATTCATCTATTTCAACTTCACAATGTCCGAATAGGTTAAGTATACGTAAATATACAATTATTAATATTTTGTGATCGAATTTTAGGGATATATTATTTACATTTTCATTTTATTCAAGAAATAGTCCTAACAAATGTCACTCGAGGTCTGAGATTACTTTAGATAAATTAAAACCTCTAGAGAGGTTACTGTTGAAAAACAGTCTACTATGGCAGTACAATAAGAATAAAACTGTTCATAATACAAAATGCTTTATTGAATGTAAATATATCATGAGAATTCGTGACTAATTCTCAAATTATCTGATGGAGATAGGCTCATCTGTGCGAACATCCTGCAGACAGATTTATTCCACCAAGGTGCTTGCATTCAGTTGTTATATTTATTGAACTCTAGCACAAAGCAGTGAGCATACAACTCAGGTTCTACATATGTATTGCTTACACGTACTGCAATAGCTCAAAGTTGCTTACCCGGCTGCTATAACGCGCAATTGTCTGATTTTTCATGAATAAAATAAACAAGCAGACGACCATTGGCAATACAGAGGCTGATATTTAACATAAGAACAATATGAACCTAGTACAATACTACGTCGTGTTCAAATGTTTCTGCACATACATGTCGTGGCATAGATATACAGTCCATAAAAGATTGCAACAGAGTGTGATATGTCAATAATAACTATTGATAAAACTATCACAAATATACGCCTTGCATACTCGGAGGATGGTTCACAAAGCTCTGTTCAGTAACTCTAACTTCCGACAAAAAAATAATGCAGAGAGATTTATTGCATTGTATTGTATTTATTAACATTCCATGGTATTCATACATGCTTACAGCTAGAATATGGAACAAGTCAAAAAACTTAATCTATACTAATAATAAATCTGTAGCCGAAATGTTTCTGGTAATTTACGATTTTCCAAAAATAATTGGTCCTACCATATATAATTAACCACCCTGAAACCGAAAATTGCTTTTTTGAAATTTTTGTTTGTATGTCTGTCTGTCTGTCTCTCTGTCTGTCTGTCTGTATGTTTGTTACCTTTTCACGCGATAATGGCTGAACGGATTTCGATGAAAACTGGAATATAAATTAAGTTTGTTGTAGCTTAGATTTTAGGCTAAATGACATTCAAAATACATTATTTAAAAGGGGGTTATAAGGGGGTCTGAATTAAATAAATCGAAATATCTCGCTTATTATTGATTTTTGTGAAAATGTTATATAACGAAAGTTTCTTTAAAATAATTTGCGATAAGTTTTATTCCTTGAAAATTTTGATAGGACTGATATTTAATGAGATAAATGAGTTTTAAAATTAAAATAACTGCCATCTAAGGCCGTGTAATGAATTAAAAAAAATGACTTCGTCTATAAGGGGCCTTGGACAGCAACAATCGAAAGCTATGAAAGATAGTCTACAGAGAATGTTTCTGTGTTTGTATGAAGTAATAACGGAAGCTAAATTAACCGATTTGTATAATTAATTATTAGTTCACCTTTGGAAAGTGTAGTTTCTCTAGATGGACATAATGCTATAATGTTATTACAGTAACTTCTGATACAATAAATATAATATAATATAATATAATATAATACAATATAATATAATATAATATAATATAATATAATATAATATAATATAATATAATATAATATGTAATATTATATAATATAATTTAAGTTATTTGAAGGGTTCAGAACCATAGTGGGCCAAGCGCCATTTACTCAATACGTAGAAAACAAGGGTTAAAATTAAGTTATTACCATAATTCAATGGAAACCTATAACAAGTAAAATAAAATATACACATTAAATCTAAATGATGCCAATCTTCATTAAACTATGGTTGCATGTAATAAAAATTAAGAAACATGTTAAAGGAATTGTCATTGCACCAAATGAGTGTCTCTGGACCAAAATGATCGCATTTTAATTATTTGGATGCAATTTAAATTAAGTAACATATTAAACGATTTATCCTTCTATCAAACACGAATGTTCCCTGGAACAAATGTCCTATTTTAATTATGTAATTAATTTATATTTATTTCTAACGGGTGCAGCGGAGCGCACGGATACGGCTAGTACTATTATAAAATCTTAATTTATAGTCACAGTCTAGATGAAATATATACAGACGAGATTTACAATATAGTCTACTAGTACAACACAAAGTTTTAGTATCAATTTCATGAAGTGTTATTGAATGTCATAAATTCACCTACAGAATAGAAGGCGTGAGAAATTAGGTACTTCTTTAATTTGGCTCTAAATAATTCTATGTTTTGAGTTTCATTTTTTATACCGATAGGGAGGCCATTAAAAATGTTTACTGCCATATAACGCACTCCTTTTTGATAGCACGATAGACTTGCCGATGGAATATGAAAGTCATTTTTTGACGTGTATTTATGCTATGAACTGTTGAATTAGTTACAAAGTTTTCACGATTACATACGAGGAAGATTATTAATGAAAAGATATACTGACAAGCCATGGGCATTATTTGCAGTTTTTTTAAATAGTCCTACACGATTCCCTAGATTTGGCACTTACTATTATTCTAATTACTCTTTTTTGTAATAGAAATATATTGTTACTATCTGTGGAATTTCCCCAGAATATTATTCCAAAACTCATTACCGAGTGGAAGTATGCAAAGTATATTGTTTTCAAGGTATTGATATTTACTATCTTCTGCATAGATCTAACAGCAAAACAAGCTGAATTTAGTTTGGGTGTAATTTATTTAATGTGATTTTTCCAATTTAACACATTATCGATTTTTAAGCCAAGAAATCTGGTTGTTGTTGTTTCTAATAGGGACCTATTATTAATTATTGCGCTAGAAATTTGGGACGTTGAATTTGGACAGGATTTAAATTGAATTAGTTTTGTTACAATTTAATAGTAATTTATTGACTGAGAACCAGTCACATATTTTGAAGAGAATTTCCTCTGTTGAAGATTGGAATGTGTTGGACTTATTGGCTGTAATTACTATACTTGTATAGAAATAACACATTTATTTATTTAAAAACGAATGATGCTAGCCACAATTTATTATACCTCAAATGTAGAGTATCTTTGGGAGATTACTAACCTCTATAGCATATGCTGAAAATTCTTTATTTTTTCGGCTGGAAATTCACTTAATGACCAATTTTTAACGTCAAATTAAGCAGGAGTTTTGATTCCCTGTCACGAGATGCGTACATGTTTCTGTATATTTATTGTCATCAAAATAATTATTCTTTTAGAGATCCAGTAATTGTTTCCAATTTGTTTACCAGTCCCAGTATTGTGTTTCTTTGGGGGGATTACGAACACCAAATTCTCTCTAGTATGCCCTTTGAGTAGCTGTAATTGAATTCGTAATCCAATATTGCTTCACAAGGAAGAGCCATTGATTTAATGTGTACTGCATTTTCAGTGACCAAAACAAAATGTCGAAAACAGCTGCCAACAATCCATTCTGTCTTGTGATGATAGTTCTGTTCTGATTCCGATTCGATTATCGATCTTCCATTTTCGCGTCACTCTTGTCTTATAATGATAGTTTTGTCCTGTTTTGGATTCGATTCTCCATCTTCTAAACAATGCATCACTTCTGTCTTGTGAAGTTCGTTTTATCCTGGTTTCGACTTCATTCTCGATATTCCATTATCGCGTCACTCTTGTCTGCCGATAAACTGTATCCTAATGTCGACTCGATACTCGAGCTTCCATTATCGCGTCACTTCTGTTTTGTGATGATTCTTTTTTCCATTCGATTCTCGATTTTCCCTTATCGCGTCACACATGTTTTTTGATTATGGTTTCATCCTAGTTTCGATTCGACTCTCGGTCTTTAATTATTGTATCACTTCAGTTTTGTGATTATAGTTTTATCTTAGTTTCAATTGGATTGTCGATTTTTCAATATTGCGTCACTCCAGTTTTTATGACGGTTTCAGCCTGGTTTCGATTCGACTCTCGATCTTTAATTATTGCGTCACTTCAGTTTTGTGATTATAGTTTTATCTTAGTTTCAAGTCGATTGTCGATTTTTCAATATCGCGTCACTCCAGTTTTTATGATGGTTTCATCCTGGTTTCGAATCGACTATCGATCTTTCATTATCGTGTCACTTCAGTTTTGTGATTATAGATTTATCCTAGTTTCAATTCGATTGTCGATCTTTTACTAAAGCGCCATTCCAGTTTTTTGATGATGATTTCATCCTGGTTTCGATTCGACTCTCGATCTTTAATTATCGTGTCACTCCAGTTTTGTGATTATAGTTTTATCCTGGTTTCAATTCGATTGTCGATCTTTCATTATCGCGCCACTCTATTTTTTATGATGGTTTCATCCTGATTTCGATTCGACTCTCGATCTTTCATTATCTTGTTACCCCAGTTCTGTCATTATAGTTTTAACCTAGTTTCAATTCGATTGTTGATCTTCCATTATCGCGTCAATCCAGTTTTTTTATGATGGTTTCATTGTGGTTTCGAATCAACTCTCGATCTTTCATTATCATGTCACTCAAGTTTTGTGATTATAGTTTTATCCCAGTTTCAATTCGATTGTCGATCTTTCACTATCGCGTCAGTTTTTTGATGATGATTTCATTCTGGTTTCGATTCGACTATAGATATTTAATTATCGTGTGACTCCAGTTTTGTGATTATAGTTTTATCCTGGTTTCAATTCGATTGTCGATCTTTCACTATTGCATCACTCCAGTTTTTTTTATGATGATTTCATCCTGCTTTCGATTCGACTCTCGATCCTTAATTATCGTGTCACTACAAATTTGTGATTATAGTTTTATCCTAGTTTCAATTCGATTGTCGATCTTTCACTATCGCGTCACTCCAGTTTTTTGATGATGGTTTCATCCTGGTTTCGATTCGACTCTCGATCTTTCATTATCGTGTCACTTCAGTTCTGTGATTATAGTTTTATCCTAGTTTCAATTCGATTGTCAACCTTTCACTACAGGATCACTCCAGTTTTTTGATAATGGTTTCATCCTGCTTTCGATTCGACTCTCGATCTTTCATTATCGTGTCACTCCAGTTTTGTGATTACAGTTTTATCCTGATTTCAATTTGATTGTCGATCCGTCATTATCGCGTCACTTCCGTCTTGTGATAATTGTATCCTAATTTCGATTCAATTCTCGATCTTCAATTATGACATGTTTTATCTTGTGACGACAGATTTTATGTTGGTTTCGATTCCATTTTTGATCTTCCATTATCGCGTCACTCCTG
This sequence comes from Periplaneta americana, assembly GCA_025594305.2. NCBI lineage: Eukaryota > Metazoa > Arthropoda > Insecta > Blattodea > Blattidae > Periplaneta > Periplaneta americana. The sequence goes on from JAJSOF020000035.1 coordinate 20,433,401, forward strand.
TCTTGTGATTGAATTTTTAGAAAAAGCTTGGAGCTATGAAGCTTCTTGGTCTATGTCAGTACTGTTAGTTTTACGTAATCCTATAATGAATTGTGCCTTTAGCTTTCATGTCAACGCCATGTTACGTTTAAGTCTGTAGATACTTTGAATGAATAGGCGACTAAGAAAGGTGCATCCAAAGGCTTAATGTGGTAGTGCATTTAACTGCTGATCCAGAGCTGAGCTCGGATGTAGGTTTGATTCCAGCTTGGACAGATTAACTGGTTAGGGATTTAATGGGGTTTTCTCCAACTGTAATGCGGATGTTAGGTAATTGTATGGCGAATCCTGGGCCTCATCACGCCAAATACCATCTCGCAATCACCAATTCCTTAGACTTTAAATAACCTAGTAATTGATACAGCGTCGTTAAATAAGCTAATAGTAATTGGTATCACTAGTTTTATCAACACCAGAGACATGAAATTAGTTGAGTTTCAGATGTTTGTTTATAGAGTCACAAAGAAGGTAACGAAAAAGACAGGCATACATAATAAAATTTCACTTTTTGTGGCTGTGTTGATGTGTGTTACGGCTCCTCTCGGATGACGAGGAAGAACGACGATTCCGTTACACTCTTCTGAGAAACAAACAATAACTCCCTCCTGCAAGGCGATACCTCATTCAGTGACAAGTGTCCGGACCGCTCAGTGGCGAACTGGCTCTCTGCCACAAGGAAAAGACTGGAACCGATACGTATCGTAGGCAGATCTATAGAAGTAATCGTAGCTCACGATTGTTTTTTTAATATAGAAAGGGATTTACAAGTCTAAAAAACTACATATCACCAAGATACGAATTTTCATGTCAAAAAGGAGGCACTTTACTTTTGGGAAGGAAAACCCGTTTCATACACATCCACCCCCATCTGTACACAACCACGAATACACACTCACATACGCACGCGCACGCACAAACACACACTGCATTGCGACAACCACTTCCTCAGTATCAGGAATTCTGTAAACATGTAGCCTACATCTCCGAAAATTTCGAGACATATTTTTGCAGCACCACAATTTTATTACGAGGAAAGCAAGACCCATTCACCACACTGAAGAGGAGTGCCGGAGGAAGGTCTCATGAATTGTTAATTCGTTGCCGAAGGTGTTTATGTATTCTGAATGTCATTAGAAGATAAACGTACCTGGTGATTTCTCCCCTAGTTTCTTACAAGAGGGATGACTTCATTTTAGGAAACTTAAATTTTTGTGTTGTAACCAGAAACAAGGGCATTAAAAGGTACGATCATAATTAACAGTCGAATCGCCCTTCAATTTTTCCTTATTTATGTCAGTTGATCGAAGTTCATATAGTTACTGAATATAATAGCTTTAAACTAAGATATTGTTATAACACCCTTTAGAAACGCCCATCACTGCAACACATACATCAATTTCACATGTGATAATGAGAATTTCTCTCTATATTGTGTATATTGTCATCAATGAAGTCATGTAATCGCAATTAGTAGGCCTAATTAATCAAGGTCTGGTAAAATTCCACATATTAATTATTATATCCGACATTGTTTTAGAGATGCGAAAGATAATGTCAAAAAAAAACTTGACATTTTAAGGTTCGCTCCCACTTAGCGAAATCGAACCGAATCGAATCGAAACTAAAAGTCTGCTGCCATTCACATCTAGTGGAACCGAACCGGACAATACTTTTGTGTTTTATAATACAATCTTCCGAAATTGTACTCTAGATACATTATTATATGCAGACGACAGGTCCTTTTTGCTACAAATGAAGACGAGCTGCAATACTCAATACATCACCTGAATATAATAGCACAAAATTTCAATATGAAAATTTCCCCAAACAAAACAAAAATTATGGCGTTCCAAGGTAAACAGCCAGTTAGGAATAAAATTTGCATTGGAACCCATACGTTAGAACAGGTAAATCCATTTAAATATTTAGGTTATAATTTGACATATTTACCCGTTACTGATATATCTGAAAATATTCAACATTTTAATGGAGCCTTAAGAACCATCAACCAGGATTTCACAACCACAAAACCCAAAAACATCAAAAGCATATAAAATTCTAGCAAGACCTGTCCTCATGTATGGTAGTGAGGCCTGGACTGTCCGAAACTCAGATGTTCAACGCCTAACAACTGCGGAAATGAAATTTCTAAGGACTGCCGGCTACAGCTTGCTTGACCACAAAAGGAATGAACTAATTACAAAAGAATTGAAAATTACACCTATTTATGAACATCTCAACCACCATAGACAAAAATGGCTTAACCATGTCAATAGAATGGACCGTTCCAGACTCCCAAGACAAATTCTCCGCTATATACCACATGGAAGACGATCTTTGGGACGCCCCCTGAAAAGATGGACGGAGACCGTAACAGGCCACTAGGCCTAATACCTGCAAGGACGATGATGATGATGAAGAGATGATAATTTGATGATGAAGAGGATTTACTAAACTTTTTCTTCGTTCGTATTAATTTCTGATTTTTGTATCAGTAATAACTTTCAATAATAAATGAATTAAGCCGCCAAGAATGGACGTGGTTCATATGTTTTTTCACGAAGGCTTCACGAGAACTTACGATCTTGCCCGAAACAAGAAATTCTGTTCCATTACCACTGTTGCCTTTATGCAAACCTATCATTGACAACTCGCTGCTAGTTAGCACCAAAATAAGCTGATGATAATAATAATAATAATAATAATAATAATAATAATAATAATAATAATAATAATAATAATAATAATAATAATATAATACTACTTACTTACAAATGGCTTTTAAGGAACCCGAAGGTTCATTGCCGCCCTCACATAAGCCCGCCATCGGTCCCTATCCTGTGCAAGATTAATCCAGTCTCTATCATCATACCCCACCTCTCTCAAATACATTTTAATATTATCCTCCCACCTACGTCTCGGCCTCCCTAAAGGTCTTTTTCCCTCCGGTCTCCCAACTAACACTCTATATGCATTTCTGGATTCGCCCATGCGCGCTACATGCCCTGCCCATCTCAAACGTCTGGATTTAATGTTCCTAATTATGTCAGGTGAAGAATACAATGCGTGCAGTTCTGTGTTGTGTAACTTTCTTCATTCTCCTGTAACTTCATCCCGCTTAGCCCCAAATATTTTCCTAAGCACCTTATTCTCAAACACCCTTAACCTATGTTCCTCTCTCAGAGTGAGAGTCCAAGTTTCACAACCATACAGAAGAACCGGTAATATAACTGTTTTATAAATTCTAACTTTCAGATTTTTGGACAGCAGACTGGATGATAAGAGCTTCTCAACCGAATAATAACAGGCATTTCCCATATTTATTCTGTGTTTAATTTCCTCCCGAGTGTCATTTATATTTGTTACTGTTGCTCCAAGATATTTGAATTTTTCCACCTCTTCGAAGGATAAATCTCCAATTTTTATATTTCCATTTCGTACAATATTCTGGTCACGAGACATAATCATATACTTTGTCTTTTCGGGATTTCTTTGCTGTGGTCGTGCCAGAGAATCAGTCCTATTCCGAGGCTTATTGTAGGGATTCGTAACAAGCTGTTTTTTTACGGTGATGGGTTGTTAGCCCTTCGCCCAACCCCCAAGCTGGAGGACCACCCCTTATCGGCTGTCCACGACTGCTTATTCAATATATATTCACAGCTACTCTCCATATCTGGAGGCCGTCTCCTCTATCCGCAACCTGAGGACGCGCCATGCCGTGGTGATAGGGACCCCACAATACATAATAATATAATAGTAATAATAATAATCATCATCACCATCATCATGCCCTTCACGTGTTAGACACTAGTGGATCCGTTACGGTCTCATGCCAGCGTTTTCGTGGTCTTCCCAAATTTCTCCTTCCTCTTGGTACATAGGCAAGCATTTGTCTAGGCCATCTAGTGCAATCCATCCTTTCGACACGTTTCTTCCACTGAAGTCTATATTGTTGAACAAAATGAACTATACAACTGTAGGATCTATTTTTAGTTCTTTCAGTATGTCTTCATATTCACGGTGTTCGAGCAATGAGCATCCCGCTGTCCGTCTCATAAACCTCATTTCAGCTGCTGTTAGCCTTTTCTCATTAGCTTTTCTGATTGTCTATGCCTCACTGCCGTAAGTCAGAACTGGTCCAGCTAGTGTTTTATAGATTTCTTGCATCGTATGTTTTTGAACTTCAGAGGGTTTGAAGACGGTGTTGATTACTCCAGTGATTTTTATACATTTTGATATTTTGGAATATGTATGATAAGACTTTCTTGTGTTAAATTCTGGCCAGAAACTAAACACACTAGAACAATATGAAATATACAGACACACGAAAACACACCCCAAACGAAATTCTCAACACACAATTCAATTTCAAAACACACACACTCTTTGACTCTACACTATACCACACGAACGCACCCTCACAGGAAACAGAACAAGAGGCGCCAAGACCAACAACAACCAGTTCTGAGGACGACCCATAAATAGGTCGAAACATGTAAACAAGGTACGTTAGAATTTAACACAAGAAAGTCTTATCATACATATTCCGAAGTGATACAGTGTTAAAAGTTGTGTAATCAAGATGTATTAAATATTTTGCTTGTCATATCTTCGTCAACTTCAGAATAATACTGGTTAAAATGTAAATATTGATGTTAAATTTGTTACTTATTTGTGTTATGTGTAATATTTACGTCATAAAAGATCTAGGTAATGTATTAATTTTTTATTGAATTAAGTTTGTACATTGAATTTTTGGCAGGGAAGGTCCCAGGTGGTGACAGGATTTTTTCTCGTTGCCAAACTTTCAGAACGGCCCCGAGGTTCACTCAGCCTCCTATAAAATTGAGTACCGGGTCTTTCCCGGGGGTAAAAGGCGGCCAGAGCGTGGTGCCGACCACACCACCTCATTCTAGTGCCGAGGTCATGGAAAGCATGGGGCTCTACCTCCATGCCGCCCAAGTGCCTTCATGGCATGTTACGGGGATACCTTTACCTTTTTACCTTTTACGTAAAATGAATAGCAGCGCATTAAGTGTGATTACTAACTTTTTACTCACTGGTGTTTTAAAGGTTCACTTTAAAAACCGATAAATGGGTAAAATGCAACTTTACGCACAAGCGTACAAAAATCTATTTTTATAATATGTTTGTAAAATGTTCATCAGTTCATTATATAACTGACATGTTTATCTGCTGTCCGATGTTGTTTACAGTAAAACACTTGTACTTCCGGCCTGGAGACCTGCGAATACCTGCGTGGCGCCAAGAGCGGACCACAGGCTGCTAGTTTTACGGTAGTGTCCGGTGCGATGCCTATCTGACACGAGAGAATGGACCCCCGTCGCCTGGGTCGGCTCCACGGGGCTTAACAACCATCCCCGACGTCTGCCCACCCTCGCTATTGTCCAAGTGGCGAACTCCCGAGGTATGTCAAGTATTCCAAGATACAGCGGGGCTGTTTACACCGACTTAGCGTCACGCTGGCTTTACTAAACGCGGAAAGAGTAATAATTACACACAGACGTAAAAAAAAAATATTTAATTTCTGGGCTAAACATTACACAGATGCCTCTGATTGAGGTTCTGGCTGATACTCACTAATTAATTACATTTTTGTAGTTACTGTAGTTTGTGTGGATAGAAATTACCTACATTTTAGCTGCATAAAGTAGTATTTTTAGCTGCTTAAATATGTATTTTTAGTTGTCTAAAATTGTATAAAACTCCTAACTAAAGATCAACTTTGATCGAAGATCGAAAAGTGAACCGAGTTCAGACACTTTTCTATTGTATAAAACTTTTCTGCGATCAAATTACCTTGGTTCAAATGCAATCTAAGTTCACGTGAAAAGGATATGGCAACATCGCATAAACAGGTGAAATACGAGATGCGCGGACAGGTTTGTTCAGTGTTGCCAATCTAGCGACTTTAACTCTTTTTCAACAACAATTTCTTTTAACTTTTATATTGCTGGGGATTTAGTGACCTTTTTAGCACCCCATAGTGAAAAATTTAATCTTTCTTTGTTGATAATGAGAAATCTAGCGACTTTACAACTACTTTTTGGCGACTTTCCGTACACTGTGTTGGAGACACTGGTTTTTTGTGCAATGTAAATAATGGCGGACAATAAGAAGAAGGTTGACTGTTCTCCGATTTTATCATGTTATGGTGTTTGATACTGCTAAACATAATAAAGCTTTATAAAACCACAATTTTCGTTTAGTAATACAGTTAATTGAAAATTTATGAATGTACTTATATCCATTAATTATTAATGGTTGTTATAAACATAATATAATTATAGGTTATGTTATTTGATACTGCTTTGAAAAAATATAAGATTGTTTGTGTATTAAGGCAAGAAATTGAAAGAAATATATATAAATGTACCTATCATATCTATTAATATTAATAATAATGGATATTTTATTTGCACATCTGTCACTCGTATATTTCAAACAGAAAAGAAATAACTGAACTTGGATCATCTAACTTAATCGGAGAAATTTCTTCAGTCAAAGTTGACTTTAGTTTGAGACAAATTAATCTCAGATTAGACTTTATACAACACAAAATTCCAAGTTCAGCTGAAACAAGGATCAATTTAACCTCTGATCTAAGATTAAATTGTTTATACAATCGGCCTAAATCTACGCTTTTAGTGCCTATTTTGATAAATTCAATGCCTATTTTAGGTGCCTCAAAGTTAGTTTCTAAGTGCCTAATATAATAATAAATTTAGCTTCCCTTATGAAAAGGTTGCCAGATTTGACAAAGCGTATTACATATAATATAATATAAATGATTTACATTTGAAACGATTAGGGAATCGATTTAAAATGTCAGAAAAATTTACACCTAAGAAGCGTTTGTGCTCATTCACAGTTAAGAAAGGGGGAGGGGAATATCATCAGATAGGTTAGAATGATTTGAATGCCATATACCGCGAGAAAAATAATAGTACGGATTGATATCTAAACCAATCAACAGCCATCGGTTAAGATAACTAGAAATTTCCATTATCACTCCCATACAAGTGATTTCTCAATATCTGAACCGATCCTTTGAGGGCACTAATGGCTATTTCCTTCACAATGCTGTGTGTTAGGCCCAGGTTTTTACATTTGTTGGCAAAGAAGGAGGGTATGGTACCTCGTGCTCCCACCATCAATGTGGGACAGGCTATATTTATCTTTATAGAACGGGATTGTTGGTTCATAGATCCGTTTCTTTTCACTGTCCACCTCATGCGGTTGATTGCATGTGTCTCAAATCTGATGGTGGGATCGAGAATGTATGCCGAATTCGGTAAAAATCGCAAAATATAGCTATATACAGTATATTACTAACAGGGGACTTACAGACTTTGGTGTCTCTTACGCTTTGTTATATAGGCTACAATGAATGGATAAATGAAGGAATTTATAACCGCTTGTAAAAGAGAAATGGAGTCAGTAAATCTACTGGTCCGGTCTCCGCCGATGACAGTTAAAAATGTACAAGGCACAAAAGGGGCTTTGACAGACAGCTGTAAGCCACTGTGATGTGGCGTCTGCTCCTGAGGAAGTCGTAGGTCACCGGGCGGAGGTTGGGGAGCGGGCACAACGCGGGCACAGGCCTCTGGTCGAATGATGAGCACTGGACTGTGTATTATATGTTATACAGACTGCTTCATGAAATGCTGAACTCAAACTATTATGAGACCAAGCTCATCTCTGGAACTCTCTACCACAACATGTCAGAGACTGTCGGACATTGTCTAGTTTCAAATTAAATTAAAATTGCACTTTTTCAATTCTGGTTCCTCTCAGTTATAAGCCCTTTCCTTTGCGATAGTTTTGTAAAATTATAGGTTATATATTTCTTTTCCTTCCTTTCCCCTTTTTATTCTTTTTATCAGCTGATGAATTTATTATCATAGCCTTTTTATTGTTAATTTTATTTAATTTTTCGGTTTTTTCTCTTTTTTATTATTATTTTATTACATTCCATTTTGTTATATTCTTCTTTACGTTTTCCATATTAACCATTTGTACTAAATGAGTTGCTTTTGATATATTCCAATGTATTTTACTTTCTTTTTTTCCTGTTATGGTATTATTTTCATGTTGTTCAGTGTCGATTTTATTATGCTATTATTATTATTTTTTTTCATGTATTATGTTAGTATTTTGTTCTTTAACTTTTTTTAAATTTTTTTTTGTAACTGTTTGTTCTACTTTTAACTGCTGACCTGGTGTGACCTGGTAGAGTGAAGGCCCTATGGCCTTAACTCTGCCAGTATAAATAAAGAATTATTATTATTAAATAAAGAATTATTACTATTATAAAATTGGTTTATTTAACACTTATGCCAAACTTGCAATCTGTATGGAATAGACAATAAGTAAATTTTATACTCGTAAAAGAATATGAAATGAGAGGAGATGTTATCTGTAGTAATGTCACGAGAGGTCTGAGATTCGCCGATAAATCTGGGAAATCTCAGACCTCAGTGACATTTATTAGGACTATTTCGTGAATAAAATAAAAATGTAAATAATATATCCCTAAAATTCGATCACAAAATGTTGAATAATTGTATATTTACGAATACTTAACCTATTCAGACATTGTGAAGTCGAAATAGATGAATATCGATTACTGCAATAAAGAAATTCGATGTTATTATTCAGTAATGCCAATTGCGAAAAGCGAAATACAGGTTTAACAATGTTAATTACATGCACTGCACTTTTCTCTTATTATTATAACATAAATACATGTTCATTATCTGCTGAAATCATAATTTAATTTAAAATTTTATAATATAATTACAGTAACCTGATTAATACATTAATTAAATGAAGAATAAAACGCAGTTATCAGATATAAATGAAGGAGTGTAATTTTTGTCAGATAGCGTACAATGGACATGTGGAAGTAGATTTCACACTTTATTTAGTATTTCATCTTAACATTACACACTACACCGAGAACTAAGAGGTATGTAATATTGTGTGGAAACAGCTATATAGCAATGCTTATGTATTCACACTACAGCGAGATATATGTTGCTACACAGTGAAGTCATTTCTGTATAGATAATTAAAACATGTATTTTATTACGCCATAAGGAACGAAGCCATGTATTGTGGGTCCCTATCACCACGGCATGGCGCGTCCTCAGGTTGCGGATAGAGGAGACGGCCTCCAGATATGGAGGGTAGCTGCGAATATATTGAATAAGCAGTCGTGGACAGCCGACAAGGGGTGGTCCTCCAGCTTGGGGTTGGGCAAAGGGCTAACAACCCATCACCGTAAAAAACAGCTTGTTACGAAACCTAACAATAAGAATATTTAGGGCTAAAAGGGATGAAGTTACAGGACAATGGAGAAAGTTACACAACGCAGAGCTGCACGCATTATATCCTTCACCTGACATAATTAGGAACATTAAATCCAGACGTTCGAGGTGGGCAGGGCATGTAGCACGTATGGGCGAATCCAGAAATGCATATAGAGTGTTAGTTGGGAGGGTAGAAGGAAAAAGATTTTTGGGGAGGTCGAGACGTAGATGGGAAGATAATATTAAAATGGATTTGAGGAAGGTGGGATATGATGATAGAGGCTGGATTAATCTTGCTCAGGATAGGGACCAATGGCGGGCTTATGTTAGGGCGGCAATGAACCTCCGGGTTCCTTAAAAGCCAGTAAGTAAGTAAGTAAGTATAAGGAACGAAGTTTGATCAAAAACCTTGCCTATAATAGGCTCCTATACAAGATCTTTGGCTTTGATATGCACTGATGTTACATAGATTTGAGCATCTGACTTTCTATTAATTGTTTAATTTCATTCACGTAATACAAATTTTATAGGCTAAAATTAGGTTAGTTACCTGCGGGAGAGGGACAATATCAGCTGTGCCTTATTTCGACCGTTACTTCGAGCTACAGGAAAGCATTTTCCATACCTCGACAAACGTGTTCTCGCTGTAGTCTGTAACGGGACTAAAGTTGCATCTACACAGTTCAACTTCCCATGCGCGTATGCATGCAACCTGGGAAGAATATTGAAATAATCAAGTTTAAAACGTACGTTCAATTATAACTGCATGAAGATTTTGTGTCTATATGGTGCCATTTTAAACGTCGTCTTCACTGCGTAAATATATTAATATTAAATATCAATCTTGCATTCATTGCTTGAATGCGTAAAGTTGAGAGAAAAGTTGAACCGTGTAGTTGCACCTTAATGGATTCATGCTCATCGATTTACGGGGAAACAGTTGGCGACAACGACTAAACAAAAGAACGACCATGCGATAAATTGAAAGCGATAAACATAGCTGCAGAAATTATCGAGATGTTTGACTGTGACTGGTTGGAATTCAAAATTTCATTATACTTCATTGGTCGAAAATGGAATGACGTCATATATACGAAATAGTCCCCTGAAAACACTCCATAAGAAATACAAGAATGTTTCAAATAGGCCTAGATATAGTGAAGATGAATGAGAGGTCTAGAGCAGTCATCAGCAGTATACTCACGATATCACTGGGCGCGAGTCATAATCCTACATAATATGTGGTAATATCAATCCAGGAATATAGAGCACTGCGTTCGGATTCCAGTGGCGGACTCTCAACACAAGCATCTGACGTAGACTACAAAATAATGATTTATATATAGATAAATTATATTTTATTTCGCCTTAATTCTTACTGTGTCACAACAACCTAGAAAATACATCACAATTTGCCACTGTTAATACAACTCGTAAATTTTCGTCTATTAGTCATGATATTTGTTTAGATTTTACAAGTTTTTATTCATACATATATCAATGTTAACAGTACGTATTCAACAACTGTTGTTGAAAATGGCAAAAAAGTCATTTAAATATACGCTCCTGCATATATGATATATGTAAAATGCAGGTAGTAAGCCACTGGTGATACAAAAGGAGGGGAGTTCGGCCGGTGCCGTGAATCGGGTCTCGGCATAGCTCAGGTGGAAAGAGCGCTCAGCGCGCATAGCCGAGAGGTCCTGGGTCCAAATCTATCTCTTTACTTGCTTCCAGTAAAATTCCCGTGTTTTCCCTAATCGTTTGTGGATTTTCTCCTAACATATTCACGTCATCCGCGTAGACAAGCAGCTGATGTAACCCGTTCAATTCCAAACCCTCTCTGTTATCCTGGACTTTCCTAATGGCATACTCTAGAGCAGACGTCTCCAAAAGCGTACTCGCGAGTAAGCCCCTGAACGGAACCGAAGCCAGTACGTAATGAGCGCGCTCCGCCTGACCCATCCCCACCTGTACTGTACTCAATGTTTATGCGCAAACGAAGAGCAGTGACGGACTGCCATTATCATTGTGTTGGTCGGAGTGTTCCACAATGTCTTCTAATCATGGATGTAGTACATTCAAGGATGAATAGGAAGAGAAATATTTTTGTGTTAGTGGGGAGAATGTGAAATGATTAATTTGTTCGAAAATTTTTAAGGATGTGTTAAACTTCAACGACAATACTCGACTCTGCACAAAGAATATCATACAATTACAGGCATGTTGAAAAGAAAATAATTTATTTTGGGGGTATCTGTATAACTGTTGGTTATACATAATAATCAGTGTATTCCAAACGTTTACACTCAGTTTCGCATGACAATCATATAGTTTTTCGTTTAATTTCAGGTGAAATACGTAGGCCTACAAATATTTTGATAAATATAAAATAAGAAAATACGAACACAAATCACACAACGTGTCCTCAGTCTTAAACAAAAAAAGCTTTTTGCTAGCTATGTTCTAGCTTGGAATATTGGAAAATCAATGAAGTCCTTTACAGAAGCATCATTTGTAAAATCGTGCGTACAGAATGTTACTAAAATACTATGTCCAGAACAAAATCAGAGTTTAAGAAAATTAAAATGTTTCCAATTACAGTTCAGAGAAGGAATTTCAAGATTGTAAATGTAATTGAATCTGAAGTCGAAACCACAATTAACCAGTTTGTAGCTTACTTACTTGCATTGGACGAAAATACAGAAATGACGAAGCTCACCTAGCCATTTTCATCCGAGGAGTTAATGAACATTTTACTGTGTCTGAATGTCTTCTAGATGTAATTACAAAATACAACTGGAGAAGATCTTTTCCAGGCACTGAAAGGCACCATAGAACAGAAGAGGTTGAATTTGCAATGACTTGGTCAATAGCAACAGACGGGGCTCCAGCTTCATAGTATGTCAAAATAATATACAAACGTATATTTCGTATTATTTTGATGTTATTATTTGGAAACGTAAGCACACCGTTGCCGCGATCACCCACTGACCGCTCCTATCTGTTGAGGTACGAGTCTCTTTCCCTACTCTAGCCTTACAGCACACTGTGTTCGGCGGGCTGCATCGAGAGCACGAAAGACGATACGCTTTTCGGAGACCTCTGCTCTAGAGCAAAGTTAAAAAGTAAAGGTCATAGTGCATCTCCTTGCTCTAGCCCACAGTGAATTGGGAACGCATCTGACAGAAACTGACCTATAAGGACTCTGCTGTACGTTTCACTGAGACACATTTTAATTAATCCAACTAGTTTCTTGGGAATACCAAATTCAATAAGAATATCATATAAAACATATAGGAATGATTAAAGATTGTAAAAAATGAAAGGAAAAGAAGAGAAAAATATTTTCAAATTTGAATTGAGAACGAATTATTTTTATTCGTACTTATACGAGATAAATTGCTACTGATAGTACTGCGAAAGCTATAACAAAGACAGAAGAATGGTTTTAACAGCTAAATAGATTGACAGTGAGCAACTAGCTCCAGGGGGCAGAGCAGTCACCGTGCATGAATGCACAGTACGCACGCAGGCATCGCATTTCTGCTTATTAGCTGGGAATTCCTTCCTTAATGAAACTGCTTAAGTTGGTTTTGTTGTCGCTGTCAGCAGTTGGAGGGTCTCCCTGGCCCAGGAGTGACGGATGGCCCTCTTTGTCACCTGATGTGCCATGGCATCTCGACCTCCACTAATTTTCCTGTTTGTCAACTGTTACTATGATAACCTCTTACTTTTCATCACTTGTGTAATTCCTCATTTGGTTCTCTATTTTGTCTGCATGTGAAATTAGCTACCAACCTACGTCAGCATTTAAAATTCCGAGAAGAACATATTTTATTTCACGTAACGCATATGACAGCTTCTATTCTCTCATCATACAAAATATAAAGAAAAATTATTTTGACGTTATAAAAAATATATGATTTTGAGATTAATTGAATGCGCGTTTTCAGCATTGCCAATATCGAAAATAATGCTTTTGGGCATGCTGTCTGTGTACACTGGAGTTCAAAGATACTAAATCGATAGTAATCGAGAATTTGTTCGTATAAGTCTTTAGTTATTACTTCTATGAATTGACAGCGAAGATAAATATACCCGCATTATAGAATTCAAAATGTTATCTCCCTCAAATGAGGGCAGGGCATGGTTGCGCCCCACGCTCAGGTAAAATGCAGCAGATAAAAAAAGTGGTCCCTGTTTTGTGGGCATACTTGCGTCCCGTTCCCATCAGGTAGAAAAAAGGGACATGGCATAGTTGCGCCCCGATGAAGTAGGTAGAGAAAAAGACATTGTGGAAACTCGAGCCTCCTAATCAACGAACCTTATTGATTTCTTATTCGATTTATTATTCATTATCGATACCTTTAAAATCAACACCACGAGTCCACTCCTGTGGAGTAACGGTTAGCACGTCTAGCCACGAAACCAGGTGGCCCGGGTTCGATTCCCGGTTGGGACAAGTTACCTGGTTGAGGTTTTTTCCGGGGTTTTCCTTCAATCCAATATGAGCAAATGCTGGGTAACTTACGGTGTTGGACCCCGGACTCATTTCACCGGCATTATCACCTTCATCTCATTCAGACGCTAAATAACCAAAGCTGTTGATAAAGCGTCGTAAAATAACCTACTAAAATAAAATAAAAAAAACACCACGAAGTTGGCAGTACTTTATTAACTGTTTTTTAACTGTTTTTCTGCTGTTTATGCAGTTATTATCGATAGGCTAGCCTACCGTTAAAATGAAAATGCACCATGGAGTTGGCAGTATTTTATTGACTGTTTTTCTACTGTTTAAGCAGTGATTATCGATAGCCTACCATTAAGATGAACACCATGAATTTGGGAGTATTTTTAACTGTTTTTCTACTGTTTATGCAGTGATTATCGATAGGGTACGTTATTAAACCACGTGATCGAGGAATTCAGAAGCGGTAAAATAGACAGATGCTCTAATTACAAGAACAAATTATTGATCATTATCAATTAGTAGGAGTTAGGTATCTTTGAACGCCAGTGAACCTATAATTTTGAAACATCCTGTACATTAAAAGTTATCAAAATTTGGCAAATTTGTCATTATACAGGGTGATTCACGAGGATTTATCGTCATGCGGAGCTTATTTCCGAACACATTCTGAGCAAAAAAATGTTATGTAAACATTTGTCTTAATCTCAATATTTTTTCAGAGTTACACTAATTTGAAGTTGTTTGTAAAATACCTTTTCTTTAGTTTTAAGGGTATAAAGATATCACAAATAGAGAAAGAACTAGAATAACTCTTCTCGGGTTCTCAGCCAGGTGAGTTGGAGATTAGCTTCAATTTCCGAAGACATTCTGAGCAAAAAAATGTCATTTGTTTATAAAATACCTTTTTCTTTAGTTCTAAGGGTATAAAGATATCACAAATCGGGTTCTCAGCCAGGTGAGTTGAGATTAGCTTCCAAGCTTTCTCTCTGCCATCCCTGAAGAAGATGGCAGAGCTAGCCGTCGAAAGCTTGGAAGCTAATCTCCAACTCACCTGGCTGAGAACCCGAAAGAGTTATATATCAAACGCCGGGAAAGCCTCAAGTCATACAGAGAAAGAACTGTTCAGAAGTGTCATTTATTTAATTGGCTAGTGTTCTGAAGCTAAAAATGTGTTGTTAATTGCTTTGTACAGATTTTGTTTTTCAATTTTTAACTAAAAATTACATCATTCTTACGCACTTATCACAAAAATTTATATAAATCACATGACTTTAGGAACTTGATTCTTTACAGTTTAATTATGTATCCTAATGTCCAGTCTTAAAGAATGTACAAGAGTGGAAAGATTTGTAACAATCGTTGTGATAAATGCGTAAAAAATGTAATTTTGTAGTTAAATATCGAAAAAAAATCTGTACGAAGCAACTATGGAATTCACAACACATTTTTAGCTTCAGAATACTAGCTAATTAAAGAAATGATACTCCTGAATAGTTCACTCTTTATCTGTAATATTCTTTTACCCTTAAAACTAAAGAATAATGGTATTTTACAAACAACTTCAAATTTGTGTAATTCTGAAAATATTAAGATTAGGAGAAATGTTTATATGACTTTTGTGCGAGATCGTGCGTATTTGCTTGTTTTCCGCACAGAACCAATACGCGGTAAGTGTGAAATACCACATTCAGTATTCCCAACGTAACACACATAGGCCTAACAATTTCCCTCTTCTTACCGCTTAAGCGAGACATTCATTTTACTGCTTTAGGCTTTTAACATATTATTTTTAGAGACGTTTAACATAGTAATAATTATAAATTGGAAACTTACCACTGCAATTTCACCTAAATTGCAATGTTAATTATTGTTTTCAAATATTTGCAAAAATTAAGTAAAGTCTACTACTCCACGAAACTTATTGCATTCCTGATACAAGTAACATTAAGGAAGCCGTGAAAAAATCAACGAGATTCCAGATGCCGATGTTATTACTGCAATATGTTATATAAATAATATTGTTAAAATATTAAAATGAAAAATAAATCATTACATAACCTTACCGTTTGTTTTAAGTTCGCATTTATAGACTGGAGGGGGGGGGGAGACAGACGTATATCACGGCCTGCTGGAGTATAGTAAACACAGAAAACATTTTACAGCAACAATGTTGAAGATAGATATTTTGGTTTTCCGAAGTTGGCGTCATTAAACAGAAACCAACATGGAGATTTCATTGCAACTAATTATAAATTCGTCTTTCAGGTATGTAATAAACGATCTTCGCACAAAATGATGTACGATACACGAGCGGTATGTTTGTTTTCATGTTCTCGGAAATTAAAAAAGCTCAACTACGTTTCGCTTTTTCAATCTTTTCCTCGACCATGAAAACGTCAACATACCGCTCTTGTAACGTATATTACTATTTTGCTCAGAATGTCTTCGGAAGTAAGCTCCGTAAGTGACGGTAAATCCTCATGAATCATCCTGATATGCGTACATCATGTCTAATCCCCATTTCAGTTTGGTTGATAGGCTTTCCCCTCTACTCACACTCTTTACCATCCGTGAAGGGGAAGATGCTACTGTCTATCTTACTAACGTCCGACTAATAGACTTTGAACATAGTGAAAATTCTTATTATTGAAAATGTTTACCGGTAATCTATATTTCGAAAGTCTATACTAAGCGTTTGTATTTCATTTGATTGTTGTTTATATCAACTGGCACATTAAAGAGCTACTGACAGCAGAAGATAAACGTTTTCTTCACCGCTAGCTGCTACTCTACAGCATACACAACGGGACAATCTGCACTGTGTCGCTCCCCCCTGACTTCATAATACAAACTAGCATCCCTTAATTTAATTATTAGTTGAAAATATTTGAAAAAAACACTAAAATATACTGAAACATGTAATTGTCAAACATTTGTGTCACTGTATTTTACATCCACTTATGTATTTTATTTAATATTTTATTTTCTTGTGTATACAACTTGGGGGCTGCAGGTATAAGAGTTAACAGCTACCGTTCTATTACTGACGGACTCAGGGCAAGTAGAAGGGGAAAGAAATGCCTTCGCATCCTCTCAACTTGTATGAAATGTCGTATTGTACTCGCTTCCGAGTGATATAAGGGGTTGTTGGACAATAGCTTCATTTAGGTCAAAATTACATAAATTCTTACTTAACAGATGAATTGCTGATTAATATTTGTTACTTATAATGAAACTAACATCTGTCCATTCTTATTATTATTATCTTTAATTTCTCTAAATAGATTTACAAAACCTCTAATATTCAATTACATTAATATTGTCATTATAGAAATAGAAATATATATATTCTCCCTGTAACATAGTTCTAGTAAGCTTATATTAAATTAATTTTCATCATTTTACTAGCTATCTCAAATATTAAATTAATTATAATTCATTGAATTAAATTAGCTCATAAATTAAGTTACTACTTTACCTTATAGATTTATCTAAATTTAAATAAATGTGTAGTGAAGATTATTGCTGGAGAACCTTTTAAGTGTGGTGAAAATATTTGTAATTTAAATTTATGTATTGTATTGATTAAGGCTGGTTGAGTGGAAGAGAAGGCCTTATGGCCTTAACTCTGCCAGCGAAAATAAAACATTATTATTATTATTATTATTATTGTACTTCTTTAACGCCACTATTAACTAAAGATGTTATTCAGAAGCGATGAAATGCGGTAGTTTTGGAATAATGGTGAAATAAATGACAGCAGAAACAGAGGTACCGGAAAAAAAAAACTGTACTACTGCAACTCTCTCTATTATAAATGTCATACAGGTTTGAATTCTGGTCCTCTTTGATGAGGAAACGTAAGCTGACTGACTTAGAGTCGCAGACGTGTCAGAGGCTGTGTTCGAAATGCTGGGTGATCACAACTTCCCAGTTCTGGGAAACCGAAGCGCTGTCGTACAGTAACAAGGCACTCGCTCTAACAAGAACAGAGATGTCCGCCACTCCGCAGGTAACAGGCGTCGTGGGTGTGCGGTAATCGCTACGACATGTCCATTACCACGTGTATTAATAACGTCAATTATACCTCCAGACCGTACAAGCTGTCTGAACCCACACGACTGTCAAATATCTGGTAAGGAACCCGCCCGTCTCGTTGCGGCGTCATGGTCAGTGCATCACCTCTACTGCATCAGGGATGCCGGAAAACACCTTCTACATTTTTCTGTGGACAAGGAAGCCATCTTTATATAGTAGCCATTCGTGTGAATTCGTGTCTGTGAGTCACATACATTTATTCATTAATATTTTCCTGTCAAAGGTAAGGTCCTTCACTGCAAACCCAGCATTCTATAATCTTTACCTTTTTCCGCTTCCTTTCAGCATCCACATATGATCCATAACTATATCTTAACTAAGTTCATTAGACGTTCAAATAAAAATTTTCACATTTATTTTCAATGAAGAATACCAGACATTTTCAAAGTTATTTGCTTCCATAATAATGAAACATACTCCCTCGGAATGTTTTTTTTTTATGCCAAATACTTTTTCTTCAATCTATCCACCTTCAGTTTTTTGAGTTTCAACGCGAAAACGCAAGTAACAATGTCAGGATGATCAGCGGGTTTTTCATGTGGGAGTAAAGCAGTAGCTATTTCACGTCATTGTGGATTGTAGGTGAAAGTTAAAAAAAGTCAGGTTTGCTATGCTTTCGAATAATAGACATAGCATCCTGGTATAGCTGCTGCATGTAGAGCTTGAAATGTAGAGGGTAAAATCATTTTATCCTGCTAAGAGATCTTGCTGAAATGATCGGAAACCTACAAAATTTTGTAGGCCTCTTATTTTATCAGTAAGTAATACCTTTTGGTCTTTCCTTAGAAACTGTAATTTCTGCGCTCTCTCGAGCCAATACGAAGAGAATGACGCATATAAATATCTACACTTCACCGCAATTAAGTATATCAAAGAGACCCAACCCCACTTGATTAATAACTATAAAAATACTTGATTTTTAATAACAATAATATTATCTTACGTAAGTTTTATAGTTATATATAAATAATATATATGTAAATTGTAGAAATGAAAATCTAATTTAAGATATTCTCTACATCTACTTATATAACCCCAAAATATTTCACTTTCATATAATCAATATAGCATTAATATGTATCATTAATGAAAAATAGTCATATCATGGCATTAACTATAATAATATTTCACTTCTAATGGTAATAATGTCATCAAACCACCTCACGTTTTGTAGATTTTAATATCCAATAAGCAGCTGTACTCAGAAAATTACACACCGCAGAATCAGACCTGTAAGTCTTGAAGTTTTTAATAACCAATTGAATTTGAACTGTAAATATGTCAGCAATCCTGCAGGTCATGGCCTTCGTGTAATAGCGTATTGTTTATTGTAGTGTGTTTTGTTTTATTCTGAAATGCAATTAGTTCTCAAAATTGACGAAAGACGAATTTTGAAAAAATGGGAAAATTATGTAGGGAAACTAACGCTTCACTGAAAGTTACTATTTTTCTCAAAATCCTTGGATGCCAAGCTTCAAATTGACGGGTCATTAATTAAAATCCGTTCAGTCGTTTTCTCGTAATTTCCATTACCAGTTCAAATTATATATAAATATAGACGTCTATCATCTGTTATCTTCTTCTGCCCCGAACTTTTTTCCCGCTCACCATTCCTTCCAGTTCATCTTTCACTATGCAGTTTCCTCTCACCCAGTGTCCCAGCCAATTTCTTTTTCTCTTCCTGACCAGTTTCAGCATTGTCTTTCCTTTCTCCACTCTTTCTAGTACAGCTTCATTTCTTATTTTGTCTCCATCCTTCTCCACATCCACATTTCAAGTGCATCTAGTCGTTTCTCTTCACTTCGCCGAAATGTCCGTGTTTCTTCCCCATACAATGCCACACTCCGCTCAATATTTTTTTTCTTGTATTAGCTCGATGAGAGCTCTATAGTGTTATTTTGACCCTGGTGTTCCTCTATAGGGATTTAATTTAATTTGTATTAATTTCATCAGTGTATGTATTTTTTTGTATTTATGTGTGCTATCTGGTATGATGGGGGAGAAAGTCTTATGGCCTTAATCCTGTCAAATTAAATAAATTAATAATAATAATAATAATAATAATAATAATAATAATAACAACAACGACAACTACTATGCGAAATGCCTCTTATTATTCGGTTGAGAAACTTTTGTCATCCAATCTGCTCTCAAAAAGCTGAAAGTTGGAATTTATAAAACACTTATATTACCGGTTGTTCTGTATGGTTGTGAAACTTGGACTCTCTCTTTGAGAGAGAAACACAGATTAAGTATGTTTGAGAATGAGGAGCTTAGGAAAATATTTGGACGGATGAAGTTACAGGAAAATGAAGTTACACAACGCAGAACTGCATGCATTGTATTCTTCACCTGGCATAATTAGGAACCTTAAATCCAGACGTTTGAGATGGACAAGGCATGTAGAATGTATGAGCGAATCCACAAATGCATATAGAGCAGCGGTGGCGAAAATGTAATCGTGCGCCGAGCCACTGTGTAACCTGTAACGTGCATAGCACATATGGAGGGAGGCGGACACCCGAAGGGGAAGTGAAGCAACTGTCTGACTTATTAACGGATTTTCATTTTCCTTACGTCAAGCACTTAAATATAATTTTATACAGTACAAGGCTACAAACTAATGTTTAGTACGTGTAACGAAGAAAGAAATGAACTATAAATTATCAATGTCACAACCTAAAATTAACTGTCTTCAGAATGTCTCTGCGACAAAGTTTCAAAATCAGGAATTATGTCACTTACTGCCAGTCGTAGTTGATCACGAAGGTATTTGTCTGTCAGTCGTGATCTAAATTTGATTTTTACTATTTTAATTGTTGAAAATAATTTTTCACAAACTTAAGTTGTAGCGAACATGGCTTCAACAGAGCAAGCGAAAGAACAAAGCTTCGGATATTTATTTTTTGGCAAAGATTTGAAAGTTCAACATTTGTCATGTCCTTACAACTAGCTTTCATTTGACATCACATAGTAAATCAGTGAGTTCAAATTGAAGCGCTAACCGCATTATTCGTACATCTGCTGAAAAAGGGTCGACGTACAGAGATGGTGATGATGATGATGATAATGATGATGATGATGATGACGATGATGATGATAACAACAATAACACTTAACCTTTTAATGTTTCATCAGCAACATGTAGTATAATGCCGTTTTATGTTATACAACCGTTTTTCTCGTAATACTTGTGAAAAAATCATACATTTAATATTCTCATCATATTGACAGCAAAAAAATGCGTCCTCCCATCCTACTTGGAACTTTAGACATGGTTTCGAGAGAGACATATGCCACTCGCAGGTCAGAGACAAATACAAATGGAACGGAGTTTGACTCCAGTGAGTGAGAGGGTGGGGGTTGGAAGAGGTTAGAAGCACAGCTACTGTGCTCCAACCACGAGAAAGTCTCCGTCGGATGAGATGAAAGGGGGTAATGCTGTGAATGAATGTTGATGTCATAAGGTCATACACGTGGGTACTCTTATCTCTATTGGCTAGCTCTCACAGCACAAACCATAACATTGATACAGACATATTGATACTACCCTAGTTACAAAATTAGATCACAGTTAATCTCCTGGTCTTTTAATATCTCCATACAGGAAATAACATATGCAGGAGAACGCAAGGTTTTTAAACTGGCGTTATAACGGTAATATTATTTATCTACTTCGTTCCAATAGATGAGGCAATAGTAAGCACATTCCTTTCACGGTTGATCTCCTGGTTGGAGAACAGCTATCACTGCGAGCCACAATGTCTCGCGAGTCACGTTCTCGCCACGGCTGATATAGAGTGTTAGTTGGGAGGCCGGAGGAAAAAAGATCTTTGGGCAGCCGAGACGTAGATGGAAGGATAATATTAAAATGGATTTCAGGGAGATGGGATATGATGATAGTGACTGGCTTAATCTTGCTTAGGATAGGGACCGATGGCGTGCTTATGTGAGGACGGCAATGAACCTCCGGGTTCTCTAAAAGCCATTTGTAAGTAAGGTATAGGCTACCAGCATAACTTCAGCTACGTAGAAGTCTGCAGTACGGGAAAACTGTAGCTGCGATCTGGGATGAAACCGCAAGTTGCAGCCACGAGGTCGACTGCGCTGCTTTCTAATGGACCAGATCTCTCACGCTGCTAATCGTCCGATAATCGCTTTAAATAACTTCCGCTTCGACTGCTTATGGCTACATTCACGTGGAAGCAGGGTCAAAAGCGTGGGACATGCCTGAGAACCAACAGCGGGGACTGAAGGACTCAAGATGGTTACCCAAAAATAAATGTGACGCATAATATGAACCTCACGAACATCTTTGTCAAGTTACAACATAAACTGTAGTCCTCATTTTTATGTAATTGCATAATACTCTAATATTTCTATTATTTATTGTCCACACATCGGAAAAATGTCCGCCGTTTCATGGGTAACATCTGCGCTTTCCATCCAAGCTGTCCGTGGTTCGATTTGCGGGGAGGGCACTGTAAGAGATTCATCTTTCGGCACACCGGCGGCACTGATATAACCTCGCCAGTTAAATAAACCATAATGTATTTTACATACATACATAAGTTACATACACACTTAGAAAATTAATGGATCAATAAGCAAAACATATTACAAACCAGCACCTCCGGCGGGGGAAACTCATTCAGTCGCCACAAAACAACTGATTAAACACTAACACAGGAAAAAAGGATTCAGAAGTACTATAATACTAATAGAAGAAGTAGTCCACACCTGTGGAGTAAGGGTTAGCGAGTCTCACCGCGAAACCAGCTGGCCCGGGTTCGAATCCCAGTTGGGGCAAATTACCTGGTTGAGGTTTTTTCAGGGGTTTTCCCTCAACCCAATATGAGCAAATGTTGGGTAACTATCGGTGGTCCACACCTGTGGAGTAACGGTTAGCGCGTCTGGCCGCGAAACCAGGTGGCCCGGGTTCGATTCCCGGTCGGGGCAACTTACCTGGTTGAGGTTTTTTTCCGGGGTTTTCCCTCAACCCAATATGAGCAAATGCTGGGTAACTTTCGGTGCTGGACCCCGGACTCATTTCACCGACATTATCACCTTCATCTCATTCAGACGCTAAATAACCTAAGCTGTTGATAAAGCGTCGTAAAATAACCTACTAAAAAAACTATCGGTGCTGGACCCCGGACTCATTTCACCGGCATTATCACCTTCATCTCATTCAGACGCTAAATAACCTAAGCTGTTGATAAAGCGTCGTAAAATAACCTACTAAAAAAACTATCGGTGCTGGACCCCGGACTCATTTCACCGGCATTATCACCTTCATCTCATTCAGACGCTAAATAACCTAAGCTGTTGATAAAGCGAAGTAAAATAACCTACTAAAAAAAACTATCGGTGCTGGACCCCGGACTCATTTCACCGGCATTATCACCTTCATCTCATTCAGACGCTAAATAACCTAAGCTGTTGATAAAGCGTCGTAAAATAACCTACTAAAAAAACTATCGGTGCTGGACCCCGGACTCATTTCACCGGCATTATCACCTTCATCTCATTCAGACGCTAAATAACCTAAGCTGTTGATAAAGCGTCGTAAAATAACCTACTAAAAACTATCGGTGCTGGACCCCGGACTCATTTCACCGGCATTATCACCTTCATCTCATTCAGACGCTAAATAACCTAAGCTGTTGATAAAGCGTCGTAAAATAACCTACTAAAAAAACTATCGGTGCTGGACCCCGGACTCATTTCACCGGCATTATCACCTTCATCTCATTCAGACGCTAAATAACCTAAGCTGTTGATAAAGCGTCGTAAAATAACCTACTAAAAAAACTATCGGTGCTGGACCCCGGACTCATTTCACCGGCATTATCACCTTCATCTCATTCAGACGCTAAATAACCTAAGCTGTTGATAAAGCGTCGTAAAATAACCTACTAAAAAACTATCGGTGCTGGACCCCGGACTCACTTCACCGGCATTATCACCTTCATCTCATTCAGACGCTAAATAACCTAAGCTGTTGATAAAGCGTCGTAAAATAACCTACTAAAAAAACTATCGGTGCTGGACCCCGGACTCATTTCACCGGCATTATCACCTTCATCTCATTCAGACGCTAAATAACCTAAGCTGTTGATAAAGCGTCGTAAAATAACCTACTAAAAACTATCGGTGCTGGACCCACGGACTCATTTCACCGGCATTATCACCTTCATCTCATTCAGACGCTAAATAACCTAAGCTGTTGATAAAGCGTCGTAAAATAACCTACTAAAAAACTATCGGTGCTGGACCCCGGACTCATTTCACCGGCATTATCACCTTCATCTCATTCAGACGCTAAATAACCTAAGCTGTTGATAAAGCGTCGTAAAATAACCTACTAAAAACTATCGGTGCTGGACCCGGACTCATTTCACCGGCATTATCACCTTCATCTCATTCAGACGCTAAATAACCTAAGCTGTTGATAAAGCGTCGTAAAATAACCTACTAAAAAAACTATCGGTGCTGGACCCCGGACTCATTTCACCGGCATTATCACCTTCATCTCATTCAGACGCTAAATAACCTAAGCTGTTGATAAAGCGTCGTAAAATAACCTACTAAAAAAAAATAACTATCGGTGCTGGACCCCGGACTCATTTCACCGGCATTATCACCTTCATCTCATTCAGATGCTAAATAACCTAAGCTGTTGATAAAGCGTCGTAAAATAACCTACTAAAAAAACTATCGGTGCTGGACCCCGGACTCATTTCACCGGCATTATCACCTTCATCTCATTCAGACGCTAAATAACCTAAGCTGTTGATAAAGCGTCGTAAAATAACCTACTAAAAAAACTATCGGTGCTGGACCCCGGACTCATTTCACCGGCATTATCACCTTCATCTCATTCAGACGCTAAATAACCTAAGCTGTTGATAAAGCGTCGTAAAATAACCTACTAAAAACTATCGGTGCTGGACCCCGGACTCATTTCACCGGCATTATCACCTTCATCTCATTCAGACGCTAAATAACCTAAGCTGTTGATAAAGCGTCGTAAAATAACCTACTAAAAACTATCGGTGCTGGACCCCGGACTCATTTCACCGGCATTATCACCTTCATCTCATTCAGACGCTAAATAACCTAAGCTGTTGATAAAGCGTCGTAAAATAACCTACTAAAAACTATCGGTGCTGGACCCCGGACTCATTTCACCGGCATTATCACCTTCATCTCATTCAGACGCTAAATAACCTAAGCTGTTGATAAAGCGTCGTAAAATAACCTACTAAAAAAACTATCGGTGCTGGACCCCGGACTCATTTCACCGGCATTATCACCTTCATCTCATTCAGATGCTAAATAACCTAAGCTGTTGATAAAGCGTCGTAAAATAACCTACTAAAAAAACTATCGGTGCTGGACCCCGGACTCATTTCACCGGCATTATCACCTTCATCTCATTCAGATGCTAAATAACCTAAGCTGTTGATAAAGCGTCGTAAAATAACCTACTAAAAAAACTATCGGTGCTGGACCCCGGACTCATTTCACCGGCATTATCACCTTCATCTCATTCAGACGCTAAATAACCTAAGCTGTTGATAAAGCGTCGTAAAATAACCTACTAAAAAAAACTATCGGTGCTGGACCCCGGACTCATTTCACCGGCATTATCACCTTCATCTCATTCAGACGCTAAATAACCTAAGCTGTTGATAAAGCGTCGTAAAATAACCTACTAAAAAAAACTATCGGTGCTGGACCCCGGACTCATTTCACCGGCATTATCACCTTCATCTCATTCAGACGCTAAATAACCTAAGCTGTTGATAAAGCGTCGTAAAATAACCTACTAAAAAAACTATCGGTGCTGGACCCCGGACTCATTTCACCGGCATTATCACCTTCATCTCATTCAGATGCTAAATAACCTGAGATGTTGATGCAGCGTCGTTTTTTTATTGATTTATTTTACGACGCTGTATCAACATCTAGGTTATTTAGCGTCTGAATGAGATGAAAGTGATAATGCCGGTGAAATGAGTCCGGGGTCCAACACCGAAAGTTACCCAGCATTTGCTCGTATTGGGTTGAGGGAAAACCCTGGAAAAAACCTCAACCAGGTAACTTGCCCCGACCGGGATTCGAACCCGGGCCACCTGGTTTCGCGGCCAGACGCGCTGACCGTTACTCCACAGGTGTGGACTGCAGCGTCGTAAAATAACCAAACTGAATAGAAGGAGTAGCTATTAATTTACGATAACTGCATGAAATCGAATTAGGGTCGGTTGAATTTTATCCTAATCTTGGAAACACGCTTATAGTGACGCGGGTGTTCGGAATAGCCGGGGTCGAGGCCGCTTGTCAGCTCGCATCCGGAAAATGTAGAATCATCGCGGACGTTGATTGAAGGTACTTGGGGTACTTTACGGCGAAGTTGGCAATTTTCCGACGAGTAATGGACGAGTTCACGCTGGTCGCCATTTGTACGTGTTCAGTCGAGATTAATTGAGAATGGGAAGAGAGGGAGGGGAGATTAGTTTGTTAGTGCCTGTCCTGGAAAACAAGCCGGCATACATTGAATATTTTGTAGCAGTTGTGTTAGCCGTCGATATCTGATGATGGGGAGACTTCTTGTGGGAAGTCAAGATGCCAGCACAGATTTAGCTACGACACAACAGCGTTACGTAACAAAAGGTATCATTTACTGTGTCAGAAGCAAAACGTTACAACGAAATAAAAGCATCAAAACTGGGGAAGAAAATAAACGTACAAAAAAGAAGACAGAGGCGAACGGAAGTTTATGTATTGTGGTGGTAATACTAGCGGTGTTAGTATCAATGGTTGTTGTTGTGGTAATTTTGGTGGTAGTATTAATACTACCAATAGTCTCAATAACAATTAATAGTGGTGGTGGTGCTGGTCATGGCGGCGGTGGTGGTAGTAGTAGTAGTAGTAATAGTGGTGGTGGTAATAGTGGTGGTCGTGGTAATGGTGGTGATGGTGGTGGCAGTAGTAGTAGTGGAAGTAGTGGTAGTAGCGGTGGTGGTGGTGGCAGTAGTAGTAGTAGTAGTAGTAGTAGTAGTAGAAGTAGTGGTAGTGGTGGTGGTGGTAATAGTGGTGGTCGTGGTAGTGGTGGTGATGATGGTGGCAGTATTAGTAGTAGTAGTAGTAGTAGTAGTAGAAGTAGTGGTAGTGGTGGCAGTAGTAGTAGTAGTAGTAGTAGTAGTAGAAGTAGTGGTAGTGGTGGTGGTGGTGGCAGTAGTAGTAGTAGTGGTAGTGGTGGTGGTGGTGGTGGCAGTAGTAGTAGTAGTAGAAGTAGTGGTAGTAGTGGTGGTGGTAATTGTGGTGGTCGTGGTAGTGGTGGTGATGATGGTGTCAGTAGTAGTAGTAGTAGAAGTAGTGGTAGTGGTTGTGGTGATGGCAGTAGTAGTAGTAGTAGTAGTAGTAGAAGTAGTGGTAGTGGTGGTGATGGTGGTGGCAGTAGTAGTAGTAGTAGTAGTAGTAGTGGTAGTAGTGGTGGTGGTGGCAGTAGTAGTAGTAGTAGTAGTAGTAGTAGAAGTAGTGGTAGTGGTGGTGATGGTGGTGGCAGTAGTAGTAGTAGTAGTAGTAGTAGAAGAAGTAGTGGTAGTAGTGGTGGAGGTGGCAGTAGTAGTAGTAGCAATAGTAGTAGTAGTAGTAGTAGTAGAAGTAGTGGTAGTAGTGGTGGTGGTAATAATGGTGGTCGTGGTAGTGGTGGTGATGGTGGTGGCAGTAGTAGTAGTAGTAGTAGTAGAAGTAGTGGTAGTAGTGGTGGTGGTGGCAGTAGTAGTAGCAATAGTAGTAGTAGAAGTAGTGGTAGTAGTAGTGGTGGTTGTGGCAGTAGTAGTAGTAGTAGTAGAAGTAGTGGTAGTAGTGTTGGTGGTGGTGGTGGTGGTAGTAGTAGTAGTAGCAATAGCAGTAGTAGTAGAAGTAGTGGTAGTAGTGGTGGTGGTAATAGTGGTGGTCGTGGTAGTGGTGGTGATGGTGGTGGCAGTAGTAGTAGTAGTAGTAGAAGTAGTGGTAGTGGTGTGGTGATGGTGGTGGCAGTAGTAATAGTAGTAGTAGTAGTAGCAGAAGTAGTGGTAGTGGTGGTGGTGGCAGTAGTTGTAGTAGCAATAGTAGTAGTAGTAGTAGTAGAAGTAGTGGTAGTAGTGGTGGTGGTAATAGTGGTGGTCGTGGTAGTGGTGGTGATGGTGGTGGCAGTAGTAGTAGTAGTAGTAGTAGTAGAAGTAGTGGTAGTAGTGGTGGTGGTGGCAGTAGTAGTAGCAATAGTAGTAGTAGAAGTAGTGGTAGTAGTAGTGGTGGTTGTGGCAGTAGTAGTAGTAGAAGTAGTGGTAGTAGTGGTGGTGGTGGTGGTGGTAGTAGTAGTAGTAGTACCAATAGCAGTAGTAGTAGAAGTAGTGGTAGTAGTGGTGGTGGTAATAGTGGTGGTCGTGGTAGTGGTGGTGATGGTGGTGGCAGTAGTAGTAGTAGTAGTGGTAGTAGTGGTGGTGGTGGCAGTAGTAGTAGCAATAGTAGTAGTAGAAGTAGTGGTAGTGGTAGTAGTGGTGGTTGTGGCAGTAGTAGTAGTAGTAGTAGTAGTAGTAGAAGTAGTGGTAGTAGTGGTGGTGGTGGTAGTAGTAGTAGTAGTAGTAGTAGTAGTAGTAGTAGTAGTAGCAATAGCAGTAGTAGTAGTAGAAGTAGTGGTAGTAGTGGTGGTGGTAATAGTGGTGGTCGTGGTAGTGGTGGTGATGGTGGTGGCAGTAGTAGTAGTAGAAGTAGTGGTAGTAGTGGTGGTGAGTAGTAGTAGTAGTAGTAGTAGTAGCAATAGCAGTAGTAGTAGTAGAAGTAGTGGTAGTAGTGGTGGTGGTAATAGTGGTGGTCGTGGTAGTGGTGGTGATGGTGGTGGCAGTAGTAGTAGTAGTAGAAGTAGTGGTAGTAGTGGTGGTGGTGGTGGCAGTAGTAGTAGCAATAGTAGTAGTAGAAGTAGTGGTGGTAGTAGTAGTGGTGGTTGTGGCAGTAGTAGTAGTAGTAGTAGTAGTAGAAGTAGTGGTAGTAGTGGTGGTGTTGGTGGTGGTGGTAGTAGTAGTAGTAGTAGCAATAGCAGTAGTAGTAGAAGTAGTGGTAGTAGTGGTGGTGGTAATAGTGGTGGTCGTGGTAGTGGTGGTGATGATGGTGGCAGTAGTAGTAGTAGTAGTAGAAGTAGTGGTAGTAGTGGTGGTGGTGGTAGTAGTAGTAGTAGAAGTAGTGGTAGTAGCAATAGCAGTAGTAGTAGAAGTAGTGGTAGTAGTGGTGGTGGTAATAGTGGTGGTCGTGGTAGTGGTGGTGATGGTGGTGGCAGTAGTAGTAGTAGAAGTAGTGGTAGTAGTGGTGGTGGCAGTAGTAGTAGCAATAGTAGTAATAGTAGTAGAAGTAGTGGTAGTAGTGGTGGTTGTGGCAGTAGTAGTAGTAGTAGTAGTAGAAGTAGTGGTAATAGTGGTGGTGGTAGTAGTAGTAGTAGTAGCAATAGCAGTAGTAGTAGTAGTAGTGGTAGTAGTGGTGGTGGTAATAGTGGTGGTCGTGGTAGTGATGGTGATGATGGTAGTAGTAGTAGTAGCAGCAGGAGTAATAGTAGTAGTAGTAGTAGTAGTACTAGTAGTAGTAGTAGCAGCATTTATTTGTATTTAAGCACTATACAGGCAAGTGTCAAGGTTAATTATAAAAAAACAGAACTTATTAGCCCTACATTGTTAAAAAATACATTATACATTAATATTAGATCAAGTGAAATTTAAAAGTTCATTAATATTTAATATGAAAGGATACTTTACCGACCATGTCTATACTTTAGTTTTAAAAGCTTAGGCTACTATTTAACTGTTTCACTTTTTCAGACAACTTATAAAATTTAGGTCCAAGATAAAAGTTGACTATTACGGGCCTTGTTTAATCTAAAATAGGGCATATGTACTCGTGCATTTTGATTTGGACCTGTTATTACAATAGTGTATGTCACAGACGTCTTGTCAGCCCACTTGAGGATGTGGGTATAAAGAGAAAAATTGAGCCGGTGTCCAGTACAGTTCCTGGGTAGCTCAGTCGGTAGAGCGCTGGCGCGTTCAGCTAAAGGTCCCGGCCTCGGAACAATTTTTTTCTTGAAATTATTCAAGTCGGCTACACAGGGAGCTATACCTGAAAGCCAGATTTGAATAACATACGTGACTGTTCGTTAACAGAAAACCACAATTCGAGTCACAAAGAGTTTGTGTGCACTCAATGTTGGGTCTTTGACGTCGTGTCAGCCGACTTGAGGTATGTGGATATAAAGGGAAAAGTTGAGCCGAGGCCTGATATAATTCCTGGGTAGTTCAGTTGATAGAGCGTTGGTGCGCTCAGCCAAAGGTCCTAGGTTCGATACCCGGCCCCGGAACAATTTTTGCCTTGAAATTATTCAGTCAGCTACACAGGGAGATATACCTGAAAGCGAGATTTTAATAATATACATCACTGTTCGTTAATAGAAAACTACAATTAGAGTCACACAGAGTTTGTGTGCACTCAATGTTGGGTCTTTGACTCTTGTCAGCCAACTTGAGGTATGTGGATATAAAAGGAAAAGTTGAGCCGGTGTCTGGTAAAGTTCCTGGGTAGCTCAGTCGGTAGAGCGTTGGTGAAATACAACCTTACGAATGGGTACGAATAAATGGGAGTATTTTAAGTTCTGTTTTATTTTATAAGGACCAAGGACCGAAGAGAGTACAGTCTGGGCTTTACCAATGCTTTATGTGGGAATGGTTGTTGCAGTCCGAATAGTCGCTCTCTTGTGCACTCCAGAATTTGAAACTGAGAGTAATGGTGGAATGATGGAGAAGAACGAAAGAATTCGAAGAAAAATCCTCAGGAACCTTGGCTTTGTCCACTACAAATACGATTCTGCCATCACCGGGATTTGTACTCAGGTCCGAAGTCATCCTATAATCTTTTCGCTGTAGGAAAATCCTAATATAAACAATAGCACGTGACAGAAGTGAGACCTCATTGGCCGCTGTTTGGCGCCATAGAGTCTCAGTACAATGTCATGTTCCCGCCTACTGTTGTACATTCTCTTTCATGTTAAACATTTCCCGTTACTCTTCAAGTAGGCCTAACCTCACTACTATGCATTCGTTTGCTTAGGAAACATTTATTTTATCATTACTGTGATTAAAACTCACATAACTTATTATATACATTTAAGACTATTCGTTTTTATCTACTTTTGAGAGGGTTTCCACTCTTATGTTTAATAATAATCACACCGAGGATGCAGAAGTCTTACTACCTCGGTATTACTGTTGGTATTCATCCGCGTTCATAGTACATAACAAAATATAAAGGTAGCTTTTCTTTTACATAGCGTTTTAAGTATGAGTGAAGTTGTATGTTTCATTGTATGCAACAACTAGAATTCAATTTTTTTATTTTCAAATAATGCAAGATTATGGTTTCCAAATACGCACTATATTTTCCTGCGTCGTGTGAGTGTTTCGACTGTGAGCCAATCACGGGTATGACACGGGATTTTTCTTACAGCGAAAACAGTATATAACAACTGAGCTACCAAAGTGTCATATTCATAAGTTAGAACGAGTACACTTTCCGAAAAGTTGGAGACATCCACGCATACAACAGGTGTTTAGTACCACCGCGAAAAACCTCAAATCTGCCGTCACCTTACTGATTGAGCTATCAAGGTTCGACTTTAATAATCGATTATAAGCAGGGGGCTAAATGTCATGAGAAATTCCTTAAATAGGATGGGATTCTGATCGGCCGCGTGAGTCATAGAGACGACCCCGGGCTGAGTTCTCAGGGGGTATAATTGCGGTTCTCAGGAAAAGGTCAGCCGTGGCCTCGGGGTAGATAACCTGAAACGTCACGTGTGCGAACACTTTCACCTGCATGGCCCTAATTGCACCTAATAACGCACTGCAAACATTTATAGATTTAATTTCCGTTGTGTCCCGTGATCCTGTTTTGGTGTTGAGCTTTACCTCTGGGTAATTGGCCGACATTCGGCTGGGATCTAATTTAAAATATCTAAAACAAAGACACGCACAAAAGAATGAAGAACGTGCCTGTTTCGCATGATTAAGTGTATCATAGCAACTGCCTCTGCCTTCTTGATCCCACAAACAAATGAAGTCCCATAAGTACAATTCTATTATAAGAAGGCGGCTATGCACTTGCACTAACAGTGATAGAAAAAGTGTGTTTTAATGCGAATAAAATATTATTACCCACTAGCCGTACCCGTACGCTCCGCTGCACCCGTTAGAAGTAAATATAAAGTAATTACATAATTAAAATAGGACATTTGATCCAGGAAACATTCGTGTTTGATAGAAGAATAAATCGTTTAATATGTTACTTAATTTAAATTGCATCCAAATAATTAAAATGCGATCATTTTGGTCCAGAGACACTCATTTGGTGCAATGACAATTCCTTTAACATGTTTCTTAATTTTTATTACATGCAACCATAGTTTAATGAAGATTGACATCATTTAGATTTAATGTGTATATTTTATTTTACTTGTTATAGGTTTCCATTGAATTATGGTAATAACTTAATTTTAACCCTTGTTTTCTACGTATTCAGTAAATGGCGCTTGGCCCACTATGATTGTGAACCCTTCAAATAACTTAAATTATATTATAATATTACATATTATATTATATAATATAATATTATATTATATTATATTATATTATATTATATTATATTATATTATAATTATATCATATCAGAAGTTACTGTAATAACATTATAGCATTATGTCCATCTAGAGAAACTACACTTTCCAATGGTGAAATAATAATTAATTATACAAATCGGTTAATTTAGCTTCCGATATTACTTCATACAAACACAGAAACATTCTCTGTAGGCTATCTTTCATAGCTTTCGATTGTTGCTGTCCAAGGCCCCTTATAGACGAAATCATTTGCTTTTTAATTCATTACACGGCCTTAGATGGCAGTTATTTTAATTTTAAACTCATTTATCTCATTAAATATCAGTCCTATCAAAATTTTTCAAGGAATAAAACTTATCGCAAATTATTTTTAAAGAAACTTTTGTTATGTAACATTTTTCACAAAAATCAATAATAAGCGAGATATTTCGATTTATTTAATTCAGGCCCCCTTATAACCCCCCTTTTAAATGATGTATTTTGAATGCCATATAGCCTAAAATCTAAGTTACAACGAACTTAATTTATATTCCAATTTTCATCGAAATCCGTTCAACCATTATCGCGTGAAAAGGTAACAAACATACAGACAGACATACAAACAAAAATTTCAAAAAAGCGATTTTCGGTTTCAGGGTGGTTAATTATATATGTTAGGACCAATTATTTTTGGAAAATCGAAAATTACCAGAAAAATTTCGGCTACAGATTTATTATTTTTATCCATGACCATAACGAAAAACATGCCTTTACTAAATACTTTTCCGTTTGTAAAGTAGGCTTTTATTCAACATTACTTTTTTGCACTAGTGAGATAAAGACTTTACCTCACAGTTTGAACTTTATCTCACAGTTCATTAGTATTTTCCTAGTACTCGGGTACACACGTATACTTTTCCATTCAACTATTACTCAAGAAGTTAATATATTAGTTACTAGATGTCACTACCTCTACTTCTTCATTACCATTTCTTAACACACTCAATCTCCTTTTCTTTTCTCTATCTACTACGTCGTAATTTGTGCACTGCATCCATATCTAATATGTATTTTTTTTTCTTTTCTTTTTTTCTTTTGTGGGCTTCTCCACGCTTCAGCGATTGCCCTGGATTCCCTTCCGCCATCTTTCTCGATCCCGCCAGTCCTCTTCCTGCATGTGGCGGTCGTTTTTTTTTTTTTTTTTTATTTTGTAATAATTTATCTTTTGGGATGCGAGGAGACTTGAACCTGTGAAGTTGGATTTATAGGATATAGGTTTAGGATTTTATAACAACACGCGTTAGTCAACTGAGCTAAACAGACATGATGATTAATTATCTTTTAATATTCCTCTTAAGTTTACAGAAGTAAAATGTGAAATTATTTTAATCACATTAGTCCCGTGAACACTTCTAAATAATCCCTAAAACTTCAAAAAGACGAAAATACACGTTTAAAATGAAAAAAAAGAATATATAACTTATATACATATACATATATTAAAATTGTATAATTAATTATAATTTGTTATTTATCCAGCGCCTTAGATACCATTCTTCACTATTCATGGCCTCCTACACCATGACCTACCTAGTACACGCATCGATTCTAAAATCCATGCCATGATATCTGATTATATGAGGATTTATTTTCAACATATTTTCTTTTATAAAACAAAATTTTTTTCTTATGGTCATGGATAAAATTACGTATGGTACTTGTGAGCGTGATCTTCATTGCGCTCGTGTAATTATAACTATTTTTTCATTAAACAATGTTCAATATTGACGATATTACTAATAATTACGCTTGTAATGTTGGGGACCGATTACACAAGTTGATTGCAGCATGGTACATAGGTCGGGGACGTGAGCTAGTACGAGGACATTGACTTGGTTCTGCGATCGATTACGAGAATAAGAAGTTGAACATAAACAAATCTGGACAGCTCTAAAAGTAGCTATATACGCTACATAGCATTACAAAGATATATTTTTACGTACATTTCGTTATGTACAGAAGAATCATCGCAGAATTATTTGTGGGTTTGAGTTTCCTCCTTTCTTTTCTTGTGCTACAATGTCTCTGTATATAATATCGCATGTCACCTCATATGTTTGTATTACATAATTTACATTTAATGTTCCCGTCATTCACTTCAAAACTCTCACCAAATTCCGCTGCAAAAAGGCGCCTGAGAACCTTCGGCATTATTATTCAGCATGTACACTGTTTACGCATGCTAGAGTACTGACTGGTGAACGGATAGTGAACTTCAAACCACCGTAACGCATCCTATCGGTTCCCAACATTACAAGCCTACTAATATCTAATAATCGTTGTGAATATGTTAATGACGTTACTTCAAAATCAAAGTTAGTGTTTGTCTACGGGACAATTAACATAAATTAAAAAAAATTCATTCATTAACTACAATCAGTTTAATAAGGCTATGTATGTTACCATAGCTACATTCCCGATATTTTTAATTGTCGCTAACAACTGAAGTCAATTTATATTCTAAGATAATAACTATCATAAGTATACCAGATAAATTTATAAATGAATACAATATAATATTTTATTACTCAGTCAATGACAAATCAATGTAAAATAATGACTTATTTTATAGTCATTAAGTTTATATACATGAATTACAAAATTGCGAACGTTTTCGCCTATTCAGGCATCCTCAGGCAGAGTTATACAGATAAATTTAGTTTTAACTATGAATAAATTTAATCAAGAATAAATGTAATTCTCACGATTACCTTGGAATAAAATAATTGAAAGTTTCTTAAAAAAAAGGTAATAAAGAACGAGTCTGCAATGCTCACGGCTTTCTTGATCCTCGCGAACAATAGAAGACAGATAATCAGCCAACATAAATGTGAGGCTATTTGCAGATGACTGCATTATCTATAGAAAGATAAAGATGCTATTCAAACAGACTTGAATAAAATTTATAACTGGGCGTTAATGCATAGGATGAAAGTAAATGGTTCTAAAAGTAAATCTATAACATTTTGCAAAACCCGAGAGGAAACTAGTCTTAATTACGAATTCAGTGGTGTTGTAATTCCGCAAGTACAATGTTGTAAATACCTCCAAACTTTCTTGGGGAGAGCATGTTGATAATGTTACGGGTAAAGCATGGAGGGCACTTCACTTTATTATGAGAATCTTGAGAAAGGCTAGCCCCAAATCGAGGGAAATAGAATATCTAACGTTAGTGCGACCGTTAATGGAATACGGAACTACATGTTGGGATCCCTATAGAATATATCAGATAAATTCCTTAGAAAGAATCCAGTATAGGGCAGCTAAATTTGTTAAAGGTAAAAGAGAAGCTGGAAACGATACGATAAAAGAACTTAAATGGGAAACTTTGGAAAACAGACGTAGGAAAACTAGAATAACGTCATTGTATAGAGCACATCTAGGTCAGAAAGCATGGGTAGACATAACGGCTCGGTTAGAAAAGCCAACGTACTATGGTAGGAACGATCATGATTTTAAAATCAAATGTAGGAAACAGAAAACGGATGTAGGTAAATTCTCATTTTTAAATAGAACTATAAATGATTGGAATGACCAACCTGCAGCGGTCTTTGAGGGCTGTCCTTCCTTAAGGAGATTCAAGAATAATTTAAAAAGTTGTGTATAAAGTGCAAATTAAAATTAAGGCGACATTTAACATTTAATTTTTTAAGGTGACATGTATTTAATTAGCCTGACGAGTTACTTCCTTGGTTTGAATTGTAAATTATTTAAAAATAGCGTGTAAGAGGGCCTTAGACTAGAAATGTTTAGTTTTTAATGTAGTTCTGTTTATAAGTATGCATAAGGGTGTAATTATTTGACTTATTTGAACTGTTGTATCAGTGAAGCGAGGTGAGTCAGTGAAGTTATGGTTTTACAGTGCAGTGAACAGTTCCGATCAGTGATAATTTATAGCGTCAATGAAATGTGTTCTATAGTGTCAGTGAAATGTGTGCTAAAGTGTCAGTGAAATGCGTCATAGTGCCACTACAGTGAGTGAGATGAGAATAAAGTGAAAGACTATTGAAACTTATGTAGGGCCTAGACATATGTAGGTTGTAATGTTTTTATTATTATTGTGTTAAATTATATTGTGTATTCTTATTGTATTGTGTATAAAATTGTAGGCCTAATGTGTATTGTATAATTGTATTGTGTATTGTAAATATTGCTTATCATTTCTTTATTGTGTATTGTTTATATTGTGTATACCACTGCCACCGGGTGCATGCCCACTTGCAGTGTAAATACATACATACATACATACATACATACATACATACATACATACATACATACATACATACATACATACATACATACATACATACATACATACATACATACATACATACATATTCCGTTATAAGATAGAGACTAGATGTACACCCACTTAATTAAATAAACGTGTTTATGAACATTTTACTAAGTTTAGTTGATAAATATAGGCCTACATTGATCAATTCTACTATCAAATATCGAAAAGATTCCTCAAAGATGAAAAATAGTGGTTACCTTAATAAGAACAAAACACAAATGTAGCTGAAATTTCTTCAAATGCACAGTAATAATTTTGTGCGAGATCGTGCGTATTTGCTTGTTTTCCGCACAGAACCAATACGCGGTAAGTGTAAAATACCACATTCAGTATTCCCAACGTAACACACATTACAATTTCCCTCTTCTTACCGCTTAAGCGCGACATTCGTTTTACTGCTTTAGGATTTTAACATATTATTTTTAGAGACGTTTAACATAGTAATAATTATAAATTGGAAACTTACCACTGCAATTTCACCTAAATTGCACTGTTAATTATTGTTTTTAAATATTTGCAAAAATTAAGTAAAGTCTACTACTCCACGAAAGCTATTGTATTCCTGATGCAAGTAACATTAAGGAAGCCGTGAAAAAATCAACAAGACTTCAGATGCCGATGTTATTACTGCAATATGTTATATAAATAATATTGTTAAAATATTAAAATGAAAAAAATAAGTCATTACATAACCTTACCGTTTGTTTTAAGATCGCATTTATAGACTGGGGGAAAAAAAAAGACGTATATCACGGCCTGCTGGAGTATAGATATTTTTGTTTTCTAAAGTTGCCGTCATTAAACAGAAACCAAGATGGAGATTTCATTGCAACTAATTAGAAATTCCTCTTCAGGGATGTAATAAACGATCTTCGCACAAAATAATGTACGATACACGAGCGGTATGCTTGTTTTCATGTTCTCGGAAATTAAAAAAGCTCAACTACGTTTCGCTTTTTCAATCTTTTCCTCGAACATGAAAACGTCAACATACCGCTCTTGTAACGTATATTACTATTATATGAAAGAAAGATATGACGATCACCACATGCGCGGTTTGCTTCTTGGTTCTCATGGCAACTAAAGAGATCTACACAAAAGTATTCAATGTACGTACAATGGATAAGGGATTAGTTGCCTAAGCAACTGCTTGTCTCTAAGGACCATCTATTATTCTTGTGCAACAGATCTTCACAGAATCTATTAACTTCTTATTATTTGCGAGAGGGAGACAGAGATCTTGCATACTTTCGAAATATTAGCACCGGTTTCTACTGCACATAAATCTTTGGAAGTCGAAGACAAAGCTGTTTTTAAAGGGACCAGACGGGAAAAGAGGGGGGGGCACTGTATTTAAATTACTGCTAAATAATTTTCAAAACAGAAATTACATAATTATAATCAAGACAGATACTGAAAAATTCATGAATAAAAAAATCGTACTGCAGTGTGGCCGCTATTCATTGTGGATTGACTATAGATTAAGAGAGGGTTGAGAGGGGGGTGGATGCCCATTGAAATAGATTTACAAGTCACGATTTGAACAACGTAGCCCTCCACTACTGTATAGCACAGGGATCCTAAGGTCGCACGGCCGGTATATATTATGAAGTACGGACACAAAAACAAGCAATTTGAGGTATGCTAACCAGTAGTCGGGCCCGTAACAACGTTAAACAATGTAGAACTTAAT
Source organism: Periplaneta americana (assembly GCA_025594305.2). Taxonomy (NCBI): domain Eukaryota; kingdom Metazoa; phylum Arthropoda; class Insecta; order Blattodea; family Blattidae; genus Periplaneta; species Periplaneta americana. Next base: position 20,472,080 of record JAJSOF020000035.1, read on the forward strand.
CTGAGGTCTCCACTAAATTCACTGGACGCCTGTTCGGTTACCAGTTTTCGAACAGTATAAAGCGTTGAGAGGGACGCCATATTTCATATGAGCTTATGAGGAACCATCCCATACCTTGTCCACCTGTCGCAGTGGGACCTCCCTATTATAATGAACACCAACACACAGCCCCCAAGGGGTGGCCAAACACGACCCAACTCAATTTACACACAGACTGCATTAGTGAACAAACGGACGGGACGACCACCTTTGGGTATTTTCGAAACCCTCACGCTACTATAAATAAAAATTAAATAAAATATTTAAAATTATCAAAGATACACATAAGAACTTCAGTTATTATTAATTCGTTACATATAATTACCAGAACTCGATATTAAGGATAATCTCAAATTTCTCTCAAGCATCTCTCAATAACATGATATACTGTTCTCCAACCAGGAGATAAACCGTGAAAGGAATGTGCTAACTATTGCGTCATCTATTGGAGCGAAATAGATAGATAATATTAGAGTTATAACGTCAGTTTAAAAATCATGCGCTCTCCTCCATATGTTATTTCTTCTATGGAGGGATTAAAAGACCAGGAGATTAACAGTGATCTAATTTTGTAAATAGGGTAGTATAAAAATGTGTTATGGTTTGTGCTTTGAGAGCTAGCCAATAGATATAAGAGTACCCACGTGTGCGACCTTATGACATCTTATGACATCAACATTCATTCACAGCATCACCCCGCTTCGTTTCATTCCCTGAGACTTTCTCGTAGTTGGAGTACAGTAGATGGTGTTGAACAGAAACCTCGTATATCAAAATATTTTTTATTTATTTCATTTGTTTATTCTGATGTAATTAAAGTCATCAGGCCTTCTCTTCCACAAAACCAGAAATACAAATACAATAATAGAAATAAAAAGAAAAATCACACTATAAACAAAGTAAAAAGGTAAAGGTAAAGGTATCCCCGTAACATGCCAAGAAAGGCACTTGGGGGGCATGGAGGTAGAGCCCCATGCTTTCCATGACCTCGGCACCACGCTCTGACCGTCTTTTACCCCCGGGAAAGACCCGGTACTCAAATTTATAGGAGGCTGAGTGAACCTCGGGGCCGTTCTGAAAGTTTGGCAACGAGAAAAAAATTAACAAAGTAAAGCCACACAAAAATATACACAGGTTGCAGTCACACAAACTTTAAGGGGTTAGTTACAGCTTACAGCAGTAAAATTTTTGGAAATATTCAACATTTTTTTCCTCCAGTACTGTTATCCTGTACAATAATGAAAACTGGTATGTGTAATACACTGTCCTTCTGCTATAGGCCATTAAAACATATGTTTACATACTTACTTACTGGCTTCTAAGGAAACCGGAGGTTCATTGCCGCCCTCACATAAGCCCGCCATTGCTCCCTAACCTGAGCAAGATTAATCCAGTCTCTACCATCATATCCCACCTCCCTCAAATCCATTTTAATATTATCTTCCCATCTACATCTCGGCCTCCCCAAAGGTCTTTTTCCCTTCGGCCTCCCAACTAACACTTTTATATTTTTACGATTTAAAAAAATATATATAGATATTTTTTTCAAAACTCATAATGGTGGTAGTTCACTGTGCAGTGATGAAGCGTTTCCTTCATAACTCATAAACTTGTTAACTTTTTCATGTTCTCTCTCTTTTATTTTATTGCTGAAATTCACATGTTTACAATATCATGCTCTTTCAACTGCATTCCTTAATAAATAATATTTCTTTTATTTTGTGTTAGAAGACAATACTGATATTTGACCATTTTTTCAAATGAATTTATTATTTATCAGACAATCTATAAAAGGTAGAGAAGCGATGTTGTTGTTATGTTTTATTTAACGACGATCGCAACTTCAGAGGTTATATCAACGTCGCCGGATGTGCCGGAATTTTGCCCCGCAGGAGTTCTTTTACATGCCAGTAAATCTACTGACATGAGCCTGTCGCATTTAAGCACACTTAAATGCCATCGACCTGGCCTGGAATCGAACCCGCAACCTTGGGCATAGAAGGTCAGCGCCATACCAACTCGCCAACCAGGTCGACTAGAGAAGTGATCTTGCATCATATTGTAGATATGATATGCATAAATACACACAAAAATTTCATCGCAGAATGTTAGATAGTTTTCGAGTTATGTGGCAAACGCTTCATCACTGCACAGTGAACTGAATTTTGGGGGAAAAAAAATGTAAATAATTTAAAAAAAATCGTATTTTTTTTTCATATAGCCGAAGGACAGTGTTTTACACATACTAATTTTCATTATTATGGAAGATACAGTAATGGAGGAAAAAAAATGTTGAATATTTCCAAAATTTTACTGCTGTAAGCTGTACCTGTCCCCTTAAATGAGTGATTAAATATAATTAATTATATCCTAATTAATTAACGAACATAAACAAGAAACTTTCGATTTTAATCTAGAGTAAAAAATACAAATCAACACTTGTAGCAATGTCTAAAAACCATGGAATAAGACAAAATTTTCCAATTTAATATTGAATTATGATAAAGTCTGGCAGTCCCTGACGTCATTGGGTAAGGAATTCCAGAGGCGAGGTATTTCTAGTGTAGGAGGATGAGTATAAAGACGTTCTGTGATGAGGGATAGAAAGAAATGCTTGATGTCGGTTTCAAAGAGTCGTAAGAAAAGCACGATACCAGATAATTCGGAGTAGAAGTATGCATGATTCTAAATAGAAGAGACAGTGAATGTATTGTTCTTCGTTCCTTCAGACGCACCCATGAAAGTAACTGGAGGGAAGGTGTTACATGGTCAAATTTACGAGTATTGCAGATGAATCGTATGCACACATTATGAGCACGTTGTAGTCTCTCAGCTAAGAGTGAACTTACATTAGTTAGCAAAGAATCATAATAATCAAAATGGGGCATTACAAGCTTCTGAATAAGATTCTTTTTTAGACAAAGTGGTAGAAAATCTTTCATATGAAACAAGGATGAAGTAGAGAAAACAATTTTTTATGTTTCCTGAGTGTTCCAATTTAGATCACTGTCCTAAAAATGCTAAGGTTTTGAACTATTTGACTATATTTAACAATAATCCCATATAATTTTATATATAGTATAGTACTACTATCGAGACTGCTAAATAGTAGATTATGTCCCATTATGAGTTTTCTGTTGAGTGCTGGCAAAGGAAGTAAGGCACATGCATTTAAATTCAACTGGTGTCATTTAAATATACCAGCTTTCATGTCACTTTGTTATGTTATGTTATTTATTTATTTATTTATTCATTCATTTTTTATTTTGGTAATAATTGAACATAAAATATAATATATACAGAAAAACTTTAGCTCGCCCCTGAAAGAGTAGAACTCGTCCTCAGGGGCGGATTCCTTAATTGAAATTAAGATGTTTATATACTACGCAATAAGAATATATAAATTTACAATTTACAATTTTTCAATTTTTATAAAATCCATGCACAACTTTTCAAATTTAATACTAGAACTAATATAATTAACAAGATTAGGGTATTTATATGTAAATTTGTTATATATTCTTTGGCCTAAATTACTACTATGACTAAATACTGTAACAGTGTTGTATTTTGGTTCAAACAAACTTAAAGAATTCATACCGTTTGTTTCATAACTATGAGAATACAATTCAAAATTATTTCGATTTTTATGTATGCATTTTATTAATACAATATAATAAATTTGCCTTATGTTAAGAACATTAAAGTCTAAAAACAACTTTTGAGATGAAAAATCAATAGGTTTATGAATACATATTTTAATTATTTTCTTCTGTAATAAATAAAGTGGATTAAAATTGGATTTAAATAAGCTACCCATCCTATAATTCGATACATAATTACCGATTCAAATAAAGTTAAGTAGCTATATTGTGCGTAATAAACTTATTGACAAGTAATTCCTCAATAAAACAAAATAATATATTATTTTACGTAATTTATTACAAAGGTAGTTAATGTGTTGGTTCCATTTTAAATGATTGTCGAAAATTATGCCTAAATACTTAAGTTTAGAGGATTTCTTAATAAAGGGGAACATTTAGAAAGAGTGGAACATTTATCTCACCATATCTCAAAATGGAGATTTTGGACTTACTTCCTTCTGGCCTCTGAGGTAAGATTTAATTTTAAGTGTACTGCTATAGGCCTAGTATTAAACATTTAGGACCATATTCATAGACATTCTTAGTGCGGGCTTCCGGTGGATGATCAGCAACTAACGTTTTTCATATTCATAAACCAGTGTTAGCAATATGATATGATATGATATATGATATGATATGATACGATGTGATATATGATATATGATATGATATGATATATGATATGATATGATATGATATGATATGATATGATATGATATGATATGATATGATATGATATGATATGATATGATATGATATGATATATGATATGATGTATATGAAGAGTCCACTGCAAGAATGAGGGATGTCACTTTCTTGTCGAAAATGAACCAAGACTGTCAACGTATAGCTTAAGACATATAGAATGTACATAGAGAGTTATATGGCATTAACACTGATAGTCATTGTCCAGTAATGATCGGAAAATCACAGTTAAGCTTTGAGCGCTAAGCATTTCAAACTTTCAATTGCTTCTCCTGCAAAATGTATTCCAAATGACATCCATCATTCTTGCAGTGGACTCTTCATATATTATGATATGATATGATATGATATGATATGATATGATATGATATGATATGATATGATATATGATATGATATATGATATGATATGATATATGATATGATATGATATATGATATGATATGATATATGATATGATATGATATATGATATGTATGTATTTATTTACACTGCAAGTGGGCAAGCACCCGGTGGCAGTGGTATACACAATATAAACAATACACAATAAAATGATAAACAATACACAATAAAATTTACAATACACAATACAATTTTACATTTACACAATACAATAAGAATACACAATACAATTTAACACAATAATAATAACACATAGATAAAATACGTAATTTTACAATACAACCTACATAATTATGTATAGGTAAACATAATTATGTATAGGTATGTATATGATATGATATGATATGATATGATATGATATGATATGATATGATATGATATGATATGATATATGATATGAATCCTGTACAAGTAATCAGTCGACAGCCGGGGCTAGTTTAGCACGCTCGTAGCGTGGGCTAGCGAAATGTCTACGAATAGAATCCAATGTGTTTAGAGCCTACGTCATTATCCGAGCACTGATGATGATGATGATGATGATGATGATGATGATGATTGTGACAGAATGACTAAATTGAAGAGAAAATTTAGTACCACTAGAAACTGATTAAACATCCTCTTCACACCCACCACAATTTTTGATTTGGATTGACAGTGGTTTGAACCCAGTTCTTTGGCGTGTAAGGCCGTGCTGTAGATTTACGTAAAAAAGAACACTAATTATACAGCCAATCTATCTTCAGATGAAACTTTCATTAGATCATTTCTCATCCGTTTCTCTTCCCTGATTGGTGCCCCCTGAAAGCATTCCGATAGAATGGCCACGTGAGGGTTGACGTCATCAGGCTACCGGCTAGGCAGTAACAATGAACAGGAGGAGAAATATAATATTTTGTGATGTCTTGTGGAATGAGAGGCGAGGAGGTGGAGGAGAAGAGGTCTTCTATGGTATTCTTTATTTACAGCTGACTGGGAACATGGCCCCGGACGAGGTTATAAGTCGGGCCGCTGCTACTGGGTGTACACATGGCAGTTTCTGTAATAATCCCGCATTGTTTATATGTCAGCCTTCACAAATCCCACTTCATTATCATCAGGCTCTCGGCTCAGCCAATTACCCCGCTCATTCCAGGTGGTCAGGGTGGAGAATTCCATAAACTGGGGTCAAGTGTCACTACGATATACGTCAGGAGGGAAATTGAAGTTGCGCAACACTTCTCGTGAATCTCGCTTCGTGTGCGGCAGGTCCATGCTGCAAATTATTTATGCCGGTTTTCTATAAGCCAATTTTCTTTCGCTCTTATTTCTTTTTAGTATTGCTATTTTTCAAACGTGATATTGATATGGGCACAATGTCTGAATAAAGAGTCGATACCAGCTTAACGACAAAGAAACAAAAGTGGTATTGATATGGGCACAGAATCTGAATAAAGAGTCGATACCAGCTTATCCGATAACGAAACAAAGGTGACATTGATATAGACACAATATCTGAATAAAGAGTCGATATCAGCTTATCTTATAACGAAACAAAAGTGGTATTGATATGGGTACAGTATGTGAATAAAGAGTCGATATCAGCTTATCTTATAACGAAACAAAAGTGGTATTGATATGGATGCAGTATCTGAAAAAAGAGTCGATATCAGCTTATCTTATAACGAAACAAAAGTGGTATTGATATGAATGCAGTATCTGAATAAAGAGTCGATATCAGCTTATCTTATAACGAAACAAAAGTGGTATTGATATGGGTAAGTAAATAAGAGTCGATATCAGCTTATCTTATAACGAAAAAAAGTGGTATTGATATGGGTACAGTATGTGAATAAGAGTCGATATCAGCTATCTTATAACGAAACAAAAGTGGTATTGATATGGGTACAGTATGTGAATAAGGAGTCGATATCAGCTTATCTTATAACGAAACAAAAGTGGTATTGATATGGGTACAGTATGTGAATAAGGAGTCGATATCAGCTTATCTTATAACGAAACAAAAGTGGTATTGATATGGGTACAGTATGAATAAGGAGTCGATATCAGCTTATCTTATAACGAAACAAAAGTGGTATTGATATGGGTACAGTATGTGAATAAGGAGTCGATATCAGCTTATCTTATAACGAAACAAAAGTGGTATTGATATGGGTACAGTATGTGAATAAGGAGTCGATATCAGCTTATCTTATAACGAAACAAAAGTGGTATTGATATGGGTACAGTATGTGAATAAGGAGTCGATATCAGCTTATCTTATAACGAAACAAAATTAGTATTGATATGAGAACAGTATCTGAATAAAGAGTCGATACCAGCTTATCCTATAACGAAACAAAAATGGTATTGATATGAGTACAGTATCTGAATAAAGAGTCGATACCAGCTTATCCCATAACGAAACAAAAATGGTATTGATATGAGTACAATATCTGAATAAAGAGTCGATATCAGCTCATCTTACAACGAAACAAAAGTGATATTGATATAGACACAATATCTGAATAAATAGTCGATATAGTTTATCATACAACGAAACACAAATGGTCTTGATATGAATACAGTATCTGAATAAAGAGTCGATATCACCTTATCTTATAACGAAACAAAAGTGGTATTGATATGGGTACAGTATGTGAATAAAGAGTCGATATCAGCTTGTCTTATAACGAAACAAAAGTGGTATTGATATGGGTACAGTATGTGAATAAAGAGTCGATATCAGCTTATCTTATAACGAAACAAAAGTGGTATTGATATGGGTACAGTATGTGAATAAAGAGTCGATACCAGCTTATCCTATAACGAAACAAAAATGGTATTGATAAGAGTACAGTATCTGAATAAAGAGTCGATACCAGCTTATCCCATAACGAAACAAAAATAATAATAATAATAATAATAATAATAATAATAATAATAATAATAATAATGATTTATTTTAGCTGGCAGAGTTAAGGCCGTAAGGCCTTCTCTTCCACTCAACCAGCAGAAAGTGTATATACATATGCATGAACTTACAAAGAATTCAACAATTTGATTTAGATGAGAGTTACATGTATACAAGAGTTATTTACGAATTAAACAACAAAATACTATGAACTATTAATTAAACACTGAAATAAACTGTGTAGCAGAATTAAACTAAAGTACATAGAATGTTAATATATTTCAAATGATATTAGATAATAGAAAGAGATTATTATGAGACAATTTTGAAAATGCAGCAAAATCAGGATGATGTCTAAAGAAAAAAGCAACAGTGTAGTCAGTAATATTTTAAATCAGTATGATTGGAGTGAAATGCTAATAAGCAGGGAACGGATTTATATGGACTAAAAATATATGAAATATGTAAATATATATGTAGTTATTTTTACCAAAATATGGAATTAAATATGGATTTTTACCAAAATATGGAATTAAATATGGACTTAAAATTATAAAAATGACTATGTACGTTAAATATTGGTACATTTTAATCAAACTAAACAAAAAATATAATGGACGTACCTTATCTTCCAATGTAGTTTCAACAAAACACAATTTTTATTGTCTGTTACCATAACAATAGGTTACAAACATTTCTTTCAAGTGCTGAAAAGTGAATCTTCTTCTATTGTCTCTGAGGATAGATTTATACTGACTAAAAGAGCGTTCGACGTCACAAGAAGTAACTGGTACATAATTCAATTTCACAATGTCTGCTGGGGATAAGTCCAAGTTAATCTTCACTGTTGATTCACCACTCATCACAGCAACAACCTTTTGTAGTTCTTCATATCCAGGGTTTTTTGAAAGTACAGTGTCCACCTTAGCTCTTACTGCATCTGCAACTTTACCTCTACCACGATTCAGTTGTTCCACAGTACTATTTATAATTTCAAAACTTTCAGATAGTGAAAGGTGTCTATTTTGGAGACTTTTGAGCGTTTTTATGATGCATGAAAATGTATGCTGAATGTGAGCTAAGTCATTCTTCACACTTATGTCACAGGTAACTGTTTTCGCAGTATCAATTGAGACTGCATCTTCAGAGTCCAATGCAAGGAGAACATTGTTAATAGAGTCTATATGTTCGGCATAATATTCAACTGCTTCTAGCCATGTACCCCATCTAGTTAAAATTGGCTTTGGTGGCAATGGAATTTCAGGGTACATTTCTTTCAACACGTTAACTCTACTGGGAGCTTTGAGAAATACTTTTTCACTGATGAAATCAACAAATCTACTTTAGGAAATTGTCTCTGACCACTTCTGCCACACGATGAAATGCATGCGCCACACAAGTAAAATGAGTCAATTTAGGATATACAACAGATAATGCTTGTCCAGCTTTGACCATATAAGGGGCAGCATCGCTAATAAAGAATAACACATTATCGTACATAATACCCTTTGGCCACAGGATACCCATAGCTTCGTTGAACAGTTTAACTATAGTTTTGTTATTGCACTTTTCTAGAACATCACAATGTAAAAGAATTCGTTCAGAATATTGTTCACTTAACAAACCGATAACTACATTACCAACAAGTCTACCTTCTTTGTCGGAAGTCTCATCAATGGAAACCCAAATTGAACTATCTTTAATTTCATCTCTTATCTTCTGTATTGTCTCATTGTAGATGGATGGAGCATACGTCTTCCTAAGTGTTGACTCATCCGGGATTGTATGTTGAGTATATTTTTCAAGGAATTCCCTGAAGACCTTATTCTTTAGTTTGTAGAGAGGAATATCAGCAGAGATGAGAGAACGGCACAGGTCGATGTTAAACTCAGATCTTACATTCGATGTTGTTGGTTGTGTTAAAAACAATTGTCTCTGCTTGGAATTTAGTTGTTTGTTGGCCTGATGTTTACTAGTTGTAATGTGTTGTTGCACCAGGAACTTTTGTGTAGATGATACTGCACACTGACACAAATTACAAAATAATATTTTATTGTCAGTTGATAAACCATCTTCTTTAAATTCTGAAATGTAACTTGTTAGTTTTGATTTTAAATTGACTGAATGACGTACTTTTGGCATATTTACCGTCTTTATAGTATGATTTACAAAAACTGAACCTATGTGTACTCTGACTGGCATTTAACTGTTGAGCTGCACAACTGAAGTCTGTTAAAAATTTTAAATTAAATTAATACAGTTTTGTAACTTACTTTCCCATTGTTGATAGGACTGCTAATTTTCAAATAACTCTGATGTTAAAGGGATTACTGAACATGTGTTTAAATCTCTATTGTTGAAATGTATTTTTAAAAGTTAATGGAATTTTGTTTTGTTTTATTGTTAAACCTAATATAATATGGACTGTTTTATATGAAATATGGAAAATATATGGAAATTAACGAAAATATGTACTAAACTCTAAAATATGGAAAAATATGGAAAATAAAAGTAGGATTTTTCAACCCTACACATTGTGAAACATAAAGATAATGCAAAATATAAATTATATTAGCTTTATAAGTAAATATGTATTTACATATAAATCCTTTCCCTGCTAATAAGGTTATCTTTTAAGCTGTTCTTAAAGGTATTTGTTGTCTTGCAGCCCCTAATACTTTGTGACAAGGAATTCCAATGACGCGAGGTGGATATTGTAAAAGATGAGGAATAACAAGATGTTCTATGAAGAGGTATATTTAGCGTGCCACAGAAATGGTATTGATATGAGTACAGTATGTGAATAAAGAGTCGATATCAGCTTATCTTATAACGAAACAAAAGTGGTATTGATATGGGTACAGTATGTGAATAAAGAGTCGATATCAGCTTATCTTATAACGAAACAAAAGTGGTATTGATATGGGTACAGAATGTGAATAAAGAGTCGATATCAGCTTATCTTATAACGAAACAAAAGTGGTATTGATATGGGTACAGTATGTGAATAAAGAGTCGATACCAGCTTATCTTATAACGAAATAAAAGTGGTATTGATATGGGTACAGAATCTGAATAAAGAGTCGATATCTTATAACAGCTTATCCGATAATGAAATAAAACGAAACAAAAGTGGTATTGATATGGGTACAGAATCTGAATAAAGAGTCGATATCAGCTTATCCGATAATGAAATAAAAAAGTGGTATTGATATGGGTACAGTATCTGAGTAAAGAGTCGATACCAGCTTATCCGATAATGAAATAAAATTGATATGTGGTATTGATATGGGTACAGTATATGAATAAAGAGTTGATATCAGCTTATCACATAACGAAATAAAAATGGTATTGATATGAGTACAGTGCCGGTATCTGAATAAAGAGTCGATCCAGCTTATCCGATAACCTAATAAAAGAGATACTGACATAGGCACAGTATCTGATAGCGAAATAAAAGCGGTATCTGAATAAAGAGTCGATATCAACATATTTTATAAGTAACAAAATTGTTACTGATATGGGTAGAGTATCTAAAGTAAAGCATCCATATCATGCGTGTGTTGGTGTATGCCTTTGCGTGGGTGAGTGGCGAGTGAATGAAAAGTACTCAATGATCGATGGCTAGGTTAACGGAAAGAATGATTAGTGAGTGAATTCAGGGAGAGTGACTGAGTGGACAAGACGATGCACTCGCCGCGGCGATGGGCAGAGAAATTTAAAATGTAGAAATATTCCATCAACCCTTCACACTCCTCCTCTTCCCGGGATGGACTGCCTCGTAGCGGATTGATATTAATTAAAGCGATCCGGGGGCTTGACACGAAAACGAGCCCTGCTCCCGTGGGGGCGGTTTGTTCGCAATGCAGGGAGGCACAATAACCCTGCCTCCCACCCCCACCCCACTCACCGGTTACTGAAGCTGATTAACCCGAGTGTTGATTTAATCACCAACTGGGTAATTGGTGTCTCTAACCAACAAACTCTGCGAGCGCTGTCGTTGCATATTCATCAATTGAGCCCCCTCCCTCCCAGCCTGTTATTATAGACAGCCCCGGCTTATAGTCCTGCCTACAATGTTACGTTAAAAGAGAGTAAAGCCTACAACCCTTGGGTCAGGCCGTCAGCGTTAAAACCCAAGTTCCGAACAGGGTAGTAGGAACCCTTCACTCACGAGAAATATAATCTTCCTCTGGTCGGTAAGGAAGCCTACTACATTCACACAGAATTATTGAAAGCATCAAAATAGCTTCCTGTCTTTCAGCCCATATTCACAAGGCAATGGAATCATAATATCATCTTCCCAATAATACACAGGTTGTAACCAGCGAATATGGATTATAAAGAATGGACACTTCGCGTCGGTACCTTTGATGTAGCCGGACTGATTTCAATGACCTTCAAGCCAGCTAAAGCGTGAGATTCTGCTTTCTCCCTAGAGTTGGCGCTGACATCACACCAGCTAGCAGTCGACACAGCGGAAATATAACACATATAATTAATACATCTAGGTACATTATGTACCCAAATAAAATATTGGATCCATAAAATAATAAATCTTTCATTAACTGCAATGTCTAGACTCTAGAGTTCCTTTATAATGAGAGTTGAGACGTTGACCCCAACAACAATTAAAATATGTAATGATTTGATAGCGCTGAAAATGGAAAAATAAAACTCTTACGAGAAGTAAAACCATATACTATATTATATTATTATACAAATATTAAACGAATTCGATACTTAATTTTATAATGTATTATATCTGAAATATAAAATATTATTATTACAACTAGTTTGTCACTGAGAAATAAGGAAAAGCTGTTAACTTGAATTTATTTGAAGCAAAGCATTATTGGATTATGCAATAAGGTAGGCGATGTTTGGATCCTGTGTCTCAACTCTAGTCTCAATTATTATCTTAGCGTATGCTCGATTACACTACCTCTAGCGCTTGAAAGTGGAACTAACCGCTGGCGCACAGAGAAACAAAACACAGGAAAATTGGCTCAGTGTCCATTCTTTATAATCCCTATTCGCTGTTGTAACTTTAATAATGGCAACTATTTACTTATTTCGAATATACAAGTGATACATCTGTGAAACTTCTACATTCCTTCAATGTAGTAGCCAGCATTGTCTACAACTCGTTGAGCGTATTCCGAATCTCACCGGTGAGCAATCCGATGGCATCACAGTGCTCCGAATTCCACCGATGACGTCACTGATGCTCCACCGGTGCCGCACCGGTGCCATCAACTTGCAGAGGTGGTGGCAGTCTCCATCAGCCGCCATCAGTGAATCTGATTGGTTCTTGTATAGGGCGGGAATTAGCAGACGAATAACATCGTGCACTGTTGTGTCATGGCGGTGTGTTCTGCTGTATTGTTTGTAATGAGCACAACGTAAAAACAATATGTTAATGGCTTATGAGCGAACATGTCAACGGACCAGTTATTACTACCGGTTCAAGAAATAAATTGTTTACGCTATCTTTTCTTTGAACGAGATGGCAGTACGGAAATTTCGCAAAATTTTGCTAGCGTAGCACAGACAACAACTTGTACAGTCGCCATGACAGCCATCGATCCTTCCAGCAGTTTTGTTCCTAATTTCGCTGCAACGTGACGTCATTGATGCCACCGGACCGGTGAGATTCGGAATACGCTGGTTGCCAGCGATGTGGAAGTCATAGTATCCCTGTAGCAGCTGTAGGCCTACTGTTCTGTTTATGTTCCTGATGGAACGCCCTACTCCCTGCAAAATATCGGGAACAGTCCGGAATCGAACGTCACGAAGTGGTTCCTTCATCTTTGAGATTAAGCATAGCCCTCTCTAGTCATGGCCCGGCCCATACTACGTGGCAACGTCGGACAGCACGTTAGTTGCCGTCCTATCCTGTTGCGTAACTGTTAAATGCGAGAAAATCAGTAGGCTACATCGTTTTTCTATTTCAAAAAAAAAAAGTAATGACTTCCTGAATCTTTGGTGAGTTCACTAAACAATATAGATCATCCTATTATTGTCAGTTATGATACACAATGTTTTTCAATCCACATACATGTATTTGTTGTAAGATATCTTTACATATTGTATTTCTGGCCCTGAAAGTTGTTTAACCACAACAAGTCTTATCACTTAACTTACCACGTTTTCAAAATTACCAAAATGCAGCACTAATTAAAAAAGTTACCAGTACAATACTATTCGCGAGATCATCAGTTTTATTTGCAGCTATACCAAACAATCGTCCATTTTCGTAGTCTGCAGTTCCTTATACTTGAATTTAATCTACTTGAATCTTCACAATTTTTTCACTCTGAATACTGTCTAACATGCATAAGAACTATCTAGTTTCAGATATTGAAGAAGGGGATACTTTAAACAACGAGGAAAGTTTTCTTAGATAGGCTATCGAGGGTGCAGTAATGACAAGATGTTGTTGAGTCTAATCATATCGTAACTCTTGGCATTATGGATATAAATTAAAAATGAGTTTATAATTATTAAGGATACATCGCCCTGGGTGGCGCAGTCGGTATAGTACTGGCCTTCTGCACTCGAGGTTGCGGGTTCGATCGCGGCCTAGGTCGATGGTATATAAGCGTGCTTAAATGCGGCAGGCTCATGTTAGTAGATTTACTGGCATGTAAAAGAACTCCTGCGGGACAAAATTTCGGCACATCGGCGAATTCATTCTGTGAGCAAAGATTTTCTACAGCTATTAGCAAGTTAGAGGCTGTCCATATTAATACTTCGTATGGTAAAGTCCACCATTCATGTGCATTTCCTCACTAAAATCCCTGTTTATTCTAATGCTAACAGTCATTTTAGGAGCATTAGTTACGTTTAGTTCATACACTATTCAACAAGATTCGTTTTTAAATAGTGACCCGTCTTTTTTAGACAGTTTCTTTGATACATTTTCCAAAAAATTAGAAAAATGCTACAGACGGTTTTCGTCTGCCTCTTTCTTTTCGGTTTTTAAGGCGATTGTCAATTTCTTCTCTCCTCTGTTGCGGATTTTTTCATTTAGTTTCAGTCACACTGCTTAGATATGAAGGAAAATTTGGAAACGCATTCGGAACTGCACCTTCACACAAAACCGGATGACCGCGTTTACGAAATCTTGTCTTTTCGTCCTTGCCGGTGTATTTCTCAAAGCTCAAGTCACTTTTCCTGAAAATGTTTCTTTCATACCACAGACATGTTGATTGGTGACCAGTCTGCCCGTGGAACCCAACGAATCCATTTACTGCGTAGTTCGGAATCTTTAGGAAATCGAAAACAACTTATAATTTTATCCTTCTGCTTTTATTGTCTTATCGTAGTTACTTAAGCAGCCCGGCACTACACGCACATCTGACATGGTTATGAAAAATTTGTGCTATCACAGACATCACAACAATGGAAATATAGGCGCAAATTCACAAGCGAGGAGAGCGTCTTACACTGAAACACATGGCACACTGCTGAGCTGATAGGACGGGCTGCGACGTTGCCACATTTACCAGGGCCGGGCCATGACTAGAGAGGGCTATGGATTAAGTCATAAACATAGCAGCTTAAGTCCGGTGAATGTGGTGGATGGAAAAGCACTTCCCACCCCCAGCGACAGTACAAATCACCTACAGGCTGTGCAGTGTGCGCCCTTGTGTTATCCTACAAAATGGTGGAAGGATTCTGCAAAACGTGTGGGCGCTTTCTCCGCAACTCCGGTCTCAGATTATGCTAAAAAAATGACGGAAATACTGTGCATTAACATTCAGCCAAGATCGCTGTTCCTGCTTTGTAAACATGGCGAAACACAAACGCTTAGAGCTGTAACTAACAGGAAACTAACTTCAACTCTCCACAGCGCATGCGCTGTGAGTCGGACGGAAGAGTCCTTTTGGGGGGGGGGCAGACATAGACTAACATGTAGTAGAAGTGACAACAATTAACTCCGTCTCATTTCGCTTTTACAGCAGTGTTGCCACTATTAAAGTTACATACTCTTACGCAATGAACTGATGTGAAAATATGTTACACAGCAGCCATACAGTAAATCTTTAAAGGGCTCCACACGTAGAGACAGACTTACTTACAAATGGCTTTTATGGAATCCTGAGACTCATTGCAGTCCTCATATAAGCCCGCTATCGATCCCTATTCTAAGCAACACCTAGGTGAAAAAGCATGGGTAGACATAACGGCTCGGTTAGAAAAGCCAAAGTACTATGGTAGGAACGATCATGAGTTTAAAATCAAATGTAGGAAACAGAAAACGAATGTAGGTAAATTCTCATTTTTAAATACAACTATAAATGATTGGAATTACCTACCTGCAGCGGTCTTTGAGGGCTGTCCTTCCTTAAAGAGATTTAAAACTAAATTTAAATAATGTGTATAAAGTGTAAATTAAAGTACAAATTAATTCATTCGAGCTTTACCAATCTTATTAAGTACACAGAAGATGCCTTTCTTGGAAATAACGAAACTTCGTTTATTCCAGGTTTTTTTTTTTATTTCAACTTAACTGTACTTGGCATCGGAAAGAGTTGTTATGTACCCCTCCCAAAAAGGCTCGATTTTCTTGGTAATATCTGCTGTGAGTCCCCGTGCACTCTGACTATGAGATCACTCACTACTGGTCTGTCACCTCGCGCCACAGTTCAGTTGTTGTTGATTCCTGACGCATATGATGTCATTCAAATTCGTTATCAGAGATCGAAAATAACCATGTAGTAAATAAACGTGACATTTTGGTACCTGCCACAGAAAATCGAGCATTTTTGGGAGGGGTACATAACAACTCTTTCTGATGCCAAGTACAGTTACGTAAAAATCATAGGAGCCTGCAATAAATGAGGTTTCGTTATTTCCAAGAAAGGCATCTTGTGTGTACTTAATAAGACTGACAAAGCTCGGATGGGATTAATTCCAGAGTGGAAAAAGTAAGAAAATCCACTCCCCGTCACAAGTTGCCGCACCCTACGAGATGATACAAATTAATTCCATTCGAGCTTTACCAATCTTATTAAGTACACAGAAGATGCCTTTCTTGGAAATAACGAAACTTCGTTTATTGCAGGCTTTTTTTCATTTACACTTAACTGTACTTGGCATCGGAAAGAGTTGTTATGTACCCCTCCCAAAAAGGCTCGATTTTCTTCGGAATTTCTGCTGTGAGTCGCTGTGCACTCTGAATATGAGATCACTCACTACTGGTCTGTCACCTCGCGCACAGTTCAGTTGTTGTGTGACTCCTGACGCATATGATGTCATTCAAATTCGTTATCAGAGATCGGAAACAACCCTGTAGTAAATAAACGTGACATTTTGGTACCTGTCACAAAATGTAAATATGTAACAAATTGTCCATGTTACAAAATTTCTAGAGTAATATGTTCTGTAATTCAAAAGAGCAGATGTAATTAACAACTGGCTAGTTACAAATTTAATTTGAGCAGCTGAAGCAACTATTACAGAGTAAACATCCACAAATTTCTCTCGATCTAATCGCTGATAAAAAGTTTAAAAAGTTTCCGTAATAAAGAAGTAATATTTTCTCTCTCTAGCTTGAAAAACCTCAGGTGCAAAACTCAATTGAGCGAGCAATTTGATTTGTCTATCACCTGGAGTGAGCTGATGCTGTTAAAGTAATGACCTCTATCAAGTACTTCTTCTTCCTCTCAGAACTGCTTCATGATCACGAAATTAATTCTCTCATCCTCTGTCCATTCCCCTCCCTCTCTCCTCACTAACGAAAAACAAAAGCTGTAATGAAACTCTAGAAGTCCACGTACAGTATCTTCGAAACCGTTTCGGTTTTTAGAGTTAATTAAAAATCCTAGCCTGTAATTGCCGGACGTCCTCAATTGGACTTTAATAAAACGGCAAAAGCATTTTATAATGTCTTAAGACTGTACGGAACAGTAATATTGGTTTAAAACAAAAATAGGCGTTCCCTCTGTTAGCGGAGTACATGGTCAGTGTACGGAATCTGATATCGTAAGCACACTTTATAGCAGGATATAATCACAAAGGGCTATTTCGTGCCAAAAGCGATAATACGCTCTCTCTCTCTAAGCACAAAAATTGGAACTGAAACTGTATTTCCATTCAGTTTCTAACGGTTTCCGAATTCGTGGAAATGTACGCAGTAGCTTGATTATAGGTTTGGGGTTACCTCGTATGATCCCATTTTAATTATTCTGGGTGCAATCATGCTTAATTCACTAAAGACGCCATCTGATGTGTTTTAATGACTCCTCCTGCACTTAAATTCTACCACCTTTACCCCTTCCTTAATTACCATGACAACCAGATGATAGGAATAAATGGCTTTAACTTAAGCTTACAGCCGGCGTAAAGACGTGTTTCCACAGAATTCTCTATATTAAAACACATTTTTCTACATCAATTATTATTATTATTATTATTATTATTATTATTATTATTATTATTATTATTACATATAAATCCCACAAGGGTAGCTGCCCTTCAGTAAGGGTTGCCAAAAGACACAGCATTCTAAATAAATAAAATAAAAATAAACATTTGCGTTATCACTATTTACGATTTTTATTTTCAAATGGAAGCTACTCTTGGGAAAGTACTTTTATTCAACAATTATTAGTAATCAAATAGAATATAAGGAAATTTAGGTGTACAGGTGATTACGTAAAATCTGAACAGAATATTTCATTACGCCTATAGCAATAATTTTCAAAATATTTAAAGGAATCCAAAAGACTTAAAACATTCAACTGAGAATTTTGGAATTGCTCCCCTTCCTCCGAACAATAGGCCAAATACTTCAATCTGTCCTTGTATATGATAATAATCTTTAAAGTATTGAATTGTAGGGTCATAGATGGTCTTCTTTTCTTCATGTACTGCTACAGGTTGTTCAACTGCAGTTTCAAAACGCACCGCACGGTGGGATCGATGATTTGCTCTGTCATTTCTTCTATCAATAGCAATAATGTCAACTCGCCGAGAACTTCCATCTTTTGCAAGGTGAACTTCGTAGAAGGAAGGAAGACTTTTAGCAATAAGTTCTCGTATTGCATGGTGTCTAGTATTCCGGATGAGAGTTCCATGTTGGCAGAATCCCAGGATGTGGGGTAAGGTTTCTATCTCAGTACAATGTCTGCACTGGGAGCCATCCTGAGACCGACATGGCATGGCACTCACGTTATTATTATTATTATTATTATTATTATTATTATTATTATTATTATTATTATTATTATTCACTGCGGGCTAAAGCAAGGAGATGCACTATCACCTTTACTTTTTAACTTCGCTCTAGACTATGCATTAGGAAAGCCCGGGATACCAGAGAGGATTTGGAATTGAACGGGTTACATCAGCATCTTATCTATGCGGATGACGTGAATATGTTAGGAGAAAATCAGAAAACTATTTGGGAAAAGACGAGAATTTTACTTGAAGAAACTAAAGCGACAGGCAGGGGCAGATATTAATGGAGATTAATTTTATCATTTGTGTTTTTTAATATTGGTGTCGGCGGAGATTGTTGGAGAATGATTTGTATTCTTGGCGGAGATTAATGGAAATTTTGGAAAATACAATTATTTTGGAATTGGAGTATTAACTCATTATAATATTACTTTCCAAATAATTAACGTTAAAGGTTCGCTGGATTCTGCTGAAGGTGCGGTATGGTAGCTATTAAATCGAGGTGCGAATCTAAACAGATATTTTCTGTTCTCTTTAATAATGTCATTGAAGTTCCCATGACTTTCGTATGTAGCTAGCTAACTGTAAAATCATTATTATTAAGTTTTTCATAATTATTCTGTAATAAAATAGATATTAACTTACTTTTAATATGATATAAGCCTAAATCTGTACTGTAAATAGTTTTTACATAATTTGATATTGACATAATTTAAAGTATAATAAAGGTCTAAGCCTAAATCTAAGTACATATTTTATGTCCTCTTTTTTCGAACAATGTCTTCTTTTTTAAGCTTTATGTCCTTTTTTTATCGATGTGAATCTGGTCATCTCATCTTCTCAATACAAGCAACAATTACACAGCACCATCCTGCCTTTCTTTCTAAGCCAAACGTACGGTAGGTAAGACGGAATCTGTAGAAATTACAGCATGTAAGATAAGAAAGTTGGGAATAAGAAAAAAGGTATAACAGATATCTCAGCAAAACAATGAGCTATAAACATTGTCGCCATTTTGTTTCTAGATAGTGTACTTGGTTTCTATTTGTGTTCTGTAATACGATTATGACCAATCAGAATCGCAATTCAATATATACGGAGTCCATTTCTAAGCGTATGATTAGCGCTATCACGGTCATTTACAAATCTGAATTGGTTACTTTCCGAACAAAGTCTTTTTATGAGTGAACTGCAAACTTCATCACACCAATCAAATATACTGGTACAAGGCAGCGGAAGGATAGGCAAGAATAATTTGAAGAGCATGATCCCAAAACACGCTAAGTCCATTTGGCCATTTTTATGATTTATATATATATATGATTATGTTTGAAACTTCTATCATATTTTAAACTTATTTTCTTCCAAAACAACGCCAATCCTTGTCTAAAAGTTTGTGTTATTGTACATGTTACTTGAAAATTCGTTCAGTTCGTAGACCGGTGGATAAAAACTAGCCCAGTCCTTTCATAAAAATGGACTGAACGCGTTTTGGGACAACACTGTTCAATTCCAAAATAACTTTGAAAGATTTTTAAGTTACTAATATTAATTCGTATAGGGGAGTGTACCTGATATTGGACCGGCATAGAAATTGCACCGATCGTTTTTTAAAGTAACCTAATGCAGTACCTGCCGTATAAAGGCAGATTCATGAACTACGAGCTTCCCCTCATCTAATTATATAAATATTGTCCAGTTGGAAATCATGTAAACTTAGAAACACAGTTTAATCCTTTTTTAAAGCTGCTGATGTTATTGTCGTTACCATTATCGTAAGATATTTAAGAAAAGACAGTTGAGTGAGGGATTTTTTTATTAATACTGTGCGGTAGTATGTAGAACAACGTACTTTTTCACAAAGTTACATAACTCTATTTCTTTTTTAAGTTTTGTTGGGTGTCTAGAGAAATAAATTTACTGTTTCCTGCAAATTGGACCGAAAAGGACCCTTATTAGACTTATTTATAATATTGTTTTTTTGCTTATGTAATGAAAGTATGAATTCAAATAACAATACGCGAGTGTTTCACAACAAAAGTAACAACCAGCCCTAGTAAAGTCTAATTTGAAATTCATCTCATAAGATACAACGCACCAGGTATTATACAACTTTCAGCTAAGTGGCCTTAACCTGGGAAGGCGTTCGAGCGGATCTTGGAAGATGAAATTAAAGATAATTAGATAAAGGAAAGGAAAATGAAGACGGAGACTATGAAGTTGAAGAAAAATGACAACATACGAGATAAAAATTGTGACAAAGATAAAACAAAACCAATTGTGAAAAGACCAAGACAACACTGAAGCTGAGGACCAAGACAACAATGATGTCGAAAACCAAACTGATGAAGATGGAGATGTCCAAATAAATTAGACGATGTAAAATAAACACCAAGGCAACGATAAAAACGGAGACGTAGACGAAGATGAAGATAAAACCAAGAACGTCAGTGAAGACGGAGATGATTAAAATGAAGACGAAAATGAAGATTAATATAAAAAGTAGTTTTGTGCAAAATGTGTTCACTGTTCAGGCATAAAATTGAATAATCGTTAAAGTTAAATTCATGTAAAAACCAACTCATTAATAAACTTAACCATAAGAATGCTAAAAGTGGTCCAATTTTAAAACTTCGGGGCCAATTTAGAAGACCTTTCTTGCATATTGGACCGAGTGCAGATCATTACGTTTTATTTGGTATTGCCTAAACTGTTACTTATAGCGTGTTGTAGTTTTACATGTGTATTTTTAAAATTTCAATGTATGTTTTAGTGATAAAGTGAAAATTTTAAGTGTTTCTGTTTTGGCAAAACAATAAAAAATGTTGCAATTGGTCCAATTTGGGAGACTCTCCCCCTATTATGTGAATTACACGTAAATACAGTAAAACCTCCCTAAAACGAAACGCGGTCGTTGAAGAATTTTTTTTTTTTTCCCGTTTTCACAGGTTTTCGTTTTACAAAGGGTTGACTTTTGGCAAAACTAAGAATAGACTACTGCAGTATGCTCACTGTAGGAAGAACACAATGAAGAAATAATTTGAAATAAAAGTTACTACATTACACGCAAAGTAAATTTTGTTTTTATAATTATTAACTTACATAATTGAAGCGCCTCTCTCTCTCTCTCTCTCGCTCTCTCTCCCTCTGCGCCCTAGTTTCTTGGCCCCCACATTTCTTTTAAAGTGCATTGCCGCAATTTTTTTTAAGGGAACGTTGTAGAATTTCCTTCGCGCCCTACATCAATTCAGAGTGTAAATGCGCCCTGATCCATCGGTTGTGTTTGATGGAAAATAGATTAACTTCACGTTAGACAAATCAATCCCTGAATGGCGGGTAGCATTGTCTAAAAACAGTATGACCTTACGACCTTGACGTTTCATTGCTCCATTAAAATTATGAAGCCACTCTTCCATGATAGAACTGGTCATCTAGGCTTTTTTTATTAAATCGCACAGTTTTACTTTATTCGCACTGTTATTTAACACTGTATTGGCATATGAACACAAAACTCAGAATAAATAAACGGAAACGTGAAACTAAATTAACACTACACTACAATTATTCACAATTTTATTCTACTGGCACTGTCCTTTATCACTGTATTGGCTTGTTAGCACAAAACTGAGAATAAATGAAAGAAAATGCAAGAGGACTGGAAGAAGTAACCTGCCCGGGTCCTTGACAATAAGCACAGAATAGTGACATGGTTAGAGAAGCTTCACCCCCAATGCCTGACAAAGAATAGCGAAAATCTTCCAGATCATTGCATGTACAATCACACAAAAACACACACACACACACACAAAAAATATATATGTCATGCTTTGTAGAGTATTATCGCAAAATTAAAAATGGTTTGGAAGAATTTAGCAACAGTTACTACGCTTAAAATTATCCGTCTTAGTCAGGTTTTTTTACCTAAATGATGCCCAAAAATGATTCCGTTTTCGTGTTAGGCAGTTTTCCGTTTTAAAGTATTATTTTACATAGGAAATCATTCCGTTCCCAAGTTTATTTTTCGTTTGTGCAGGTTTCCTTTTTACTGTATTTGAGGCTAAAGGGATGAAGTTACAGGAGAATGGAAAAAAATTACACAACGCAGAACTGCACGCATTGTATTCTTCACCTGACATAATTAGAAACATTAAATCCAGAACTCTGAGATGGGCAGGGCATGCAGAACGTATAGGCAATCCAGATATGCATATGGAGTGTTAGTTGGAAGGCCGGAAAGAAGATGATCTTTGGAGAGGCCGGGACGTAGATGGGAGGATAATATCAAAATGGCTTTGAGGGAGGTGGGATATGATGGTGAAGACTGGATTAATCTTGCTCACGATATGAACAGATGACGGGCTTATGTGAGGGCGGCAATGAACTTCCGGGTTCTCTAAAAACCATAAGTAAGTGACAAACGAAAAGACAATGGTATCAAAATCTAAACCCGGCAAGAGGCATCAGAACTCGAAGTCCGAAGAAGAATAAGATGACGTCAATGATGATGATAATTAGGAGGCGGATGTTGATGAAAAGTCATCTTCTTATTTTTCACATTAGCACGATGCCTATTAATATAGAAATCCTTTCTATGTTAATATCAACGTAAAAAGTAATTTCTTATATTGCATTTTTTTACGTTTTTGAACTGATAGGTCATTTCTATATTTTTTCGGCATTTTTTGGTCATTTTTAATACTTTCAAGAACTTTTAGATCATTTGGAATGCATTTTAATTCCTTCTTTACCGATAGGTCTGTTAAATCATTTTCTAAGCAAATAGGTTAGTAGTAATTACTTACTGAATAAGTGAATAACAGTGAAGTTCGAGTTTTAGAATTTGGAACAGACTCTAAAGTCCATCCCTCATTCCACTGAAGGCTTCACTTCACACAACGGAAATAATATAAAATGCTTGAAAGCAGCTTAGTTTAAGTGAGGACTTTGATTGCTACTGTTCTTTTGTCGGTACGAGGGTCTCTTTAGAACTTATATTTGGAAGGGGCGAAACTTTCACCGTGCCCTGGGCTGGACGTTGTGTCCTCAACATGGTTCGGAAGGGATTTCTACTGTAGCAGACAGTATTTTTAACACAAAGATTGCAAGAATGCACGCTGCGCCCACAATTTGTTTTGTCATTCACACTCCTCATCTGGAAGATCTAGTAACAAAAGTGAAGCGCGGAAGGAGGAGGAGGAGGAGACGGAGAATGAAAGCACTGGCATGGACCACCCCTGATTGAAACACATTGTAAACCCTTATTAAAATCTATAGTTTTCCCTTAAAACCTTAATTTTGTTGCATTTTCTTTTCCTTTATCTTAGTCAAATTCCAGAAAGTTGCCTCCTCTCTCCGAGATTTGCAGGGCAGTCATTGAAACAAGGTGACTAATTTTTAAAAAGTTGTGGTGCGAGTATGGTGAATAATATTTAAATGTCATTTTCTTTTAATTCTATGTCATAGTTTAAGAACATTTTAATGATCAATTTAAGTAGATTTTTAGGTCATCAACATCCGCCCCCCTAAGATGATGATGATTTTCATACTGACTATTGCTAACTTTATTCGACCACCATAGTCAGAATAACCGGCTTGTGGCAGTTGAGAAAAAATAAAAATCTAAAAGAGAGACCCTGTAGAAAAGACATACCGGCCTGTAATAAAATGTGGGAGAGGGGTTGATCTTGTGTAATTACATACCGGTCGCATTAACGGCGGCTTGCAATAAATCAACGCGATGAAGCCATCAGAACATCGCGTCAACTTCTTATTACAACGACGGGACAGATGAAAACAAAACCGACGAGACTGCCAATCCATTACGTGTTTTTAATCACTTGGCCGCATTAGAAAAATTAAAGCTTTCTCTTAACACAAGTAGTAATTAATGTATTAGCCGATGAATAATAACAATCAAATCAGATGCTAGTGATTAAACTCTCCTCCCCCAATTAGCTAACATACTCAGTGACAGACTCAGAACTCGATGTAAGATTGATCGTGAGATCAAATTAAGTGAAAGAGTATGCTAAACTATAAACCAGTGATGTCAAAGCAAGCGCATTTTGCTGACCTTGACGTCGTGCGCGGGCAGCAAGCGCTAAGTATGGAAAGAGGAAGAGTTGTGTATATGAATAAGCAACCTGTTGGGTTAAGAAAACAATGGTGCACAAACTTCAAACGGAATGTGAAATTTTATGTCGTTATTTTTATATGGCTTCTTTCTGTTTAATATTATCTATATTGTCTGTAAAAAAAAGTACTAACACTGATTTCTTAATATTGCACTTGTGTTTTAAATCTTAATAACATAATAGAGAGTTAAGAAGGAATATTCACATAAATTCCATACTAGTATAATATTGTACTGTATTAAGTGGATGAAACACATCATTCATAAAGAAAGTGATATTCTATAGAAAGAGATTGAGTATGACATGATAAGTTGGAATTTATATTGATGGTATCTTCAGCCTTACAAAAGTAATCAATAAACTAATCAAAACAATATTACAGTACAAAGCAAAGTTACCTAGGTACTGTATCTGTTTTAAGTGTAACTAATATTACATAACAAAACTCTTATCGCATTATGCTTTTAAGGTGATATTTGTGAGCAACTTCCTATCATCAGAATATTAAATTATTTTCTCGAAATCTGCTGAAGCTATAGAGCTGACATTTTTACAACAAATGGGCACGTATCTTTTGCTTATGATGTAACAGTAGTTGCTTTGTTAATTAATTTCCTTACAAACAATTTCCATGCGAATATTTTCAAAATTTTCAATACACTATCGTCAGTAATACATATATACGGTATATTAGATTTACGAAAACATTCTGTAAGGCTACTAAATAAATAGGCCTATACCTGAAAATTTCACTTTTCTATACGAAAAGTTGAAAAAATATTTCTTTTGAATAAAAAAATCAAACTTATGAAAAATGAGCATTAATATTAAAACTTACATTCTTATAATGCACTTATACTTCTCAGGAAAATCTAAAAATTAACATGGATACAGTTCTAATAAGTTCTCTTCCCTTTATCTATTGAATCAGTGCTGGCCATCCCTGAATATAGTTCGACCAAGCGGCATATACCACCGCTTTCTCCTGGGCTCTAAAGCGCGCGCTTGCTCCTGTGGGCATCAATTGACATGCCTTCTATAAACGAAGACATATCCACAATCATTTTAAGTCGGCTACTCAACAACGCTATATCAACTACTACAGTAGGCCTATTTGTGGTCGATGGAATTGGTGATATCAAAATTGTACTTGACGAGATCAGGACGAATTTTCGACATGGGGTTACCTGACATTCACCTTGGAGAAAACCTCGAAAAAAATTGTAAACATTCCAAGAAAGAATCAAACCAACGCCCGAGCGCATGTCTGGAGCAGTAGGCAAAGACCCCTAGCTCCTGGGTTAAGGGGTTAGGTACAGTTCACAGCAGTAACATTTTGGAAATATTCAACATTTTTTTATTCCATTACTGTATCTTGTACAATAATTAACATTAGTATGTGTAAAACACTGTTCTTCTGCTATATGACAAAAATATTTTTACGATTTAATTTTTTTTTTTCAAAAGTAATTTCACTGTGCAGTGATGAAGCGTTTCCCACGTAACTAAAAACTATCCAACATTCTGTGATGAAATTTTTGTATGTACTTATGCATGTCGTAACTACAATATGACGCAAGATCATTTCTCTACCTTTGATAGATTATCTGATAAAAAATAAATTCATTTTAAAAATGGTCAAATATCAGTATTTTCTTATAAAACAAAATAAAAAAATATTATTTATTAAGGAATGGAGTTGAAAGAGCATGATATTGTAAATACGAGTTTCAGCAATAAAATAAAAGAGAGAGAACATGAAAAAGTTAACAAGTTTATGAGTTATGAGGGAAACGCTTCATCACTGCACAGTAAACATTTTGAATTTTGAAAAGAAAATTATAAATAATTTTTTTAAACGGTAAAAATATTTTTCCATATAGCAGAAAGACAGTGTTTTACACATATACTAATTTTCAATATTGTACAGACGTGGACAAATTATTAACAAAATTGACGATTTTTATGATAATTCTGTTTACAAAATTTAACTTTTAATTTAGACTACAGTTGGCAGTTTTGCATATTTCTATCATTACAATAGATAGAAATATGCAAAAATGTCAACTGTAGTTTAAATTGAAGAGTCAAATTTTGTAAATATATATAATAAAAATCTTCATACTTTGCTAATAATTTGTAAATATGCAAAAATGTCAACTGCAGTTTAAATTTAAGAGTCAAATTTTGTAAAAATTTAAAATAAAAATCCTCAGTTTTGCTAATAATTTGGAAATATCCAAAATGTAAACTGTAGTCCAAATTGAAGAGTCAAATTTTGTAAAAATGTATAACAAAAATCTTCAATTTTGCTAATAATTTGTAAATATGCAAAAATATCAAATGTAGTCCAAATTGAAGAGTCAAATTTTGTAAAAAAAATATGCAATACAAATCTTCAGTTTTGCTACTAATTTAGAAATACGCAAAAATGCCAACTGTAGTCTAAGCTGAAGAATCATATTTTGTAAAAATATGTAATAAAAATCTTCAATTTTGCTAATAATTTGTCCACGTCTGTATAAGATACAGTAATGGAGGAAAAAATGTTTAACATTTTAAAAATTTTACTGCTGTAAGCTGTACTTAACCCCTTAAATCTCAAATCTCTCCGCAGTGCAAATGAAGAGAAGGCATATGTCACTGTTGATAGCGATTCGTTCGTCGGACGGGGACGTTAAGCCTGGCGGCCCTCTTGGTGCTATTCGACAGGAGTTGGCTACGTGCCGGTACGGGTTTACACTTCTCCCTTCCTCATCTTCATCACCATCACTCATTCTATACACTACACTCAAACGAACACACACGAGATAACTCTCCACAGAAACACATCACGTTCAGCGTGGCCCGCCGAAGTGGTGTGCAACTAGAAAATGGGTCACAGTCCTGCCATCTACCCGCTATATGCGGAACTCGAATCACGTAAAGTGAGTAGCCATTGGATACATATTAAAAAAATTAAAACAGTAACATTTTGGTTCAGGTGACAAATTATATAATACACTGCAGTTTTAAAGACAAGTATAATAATGATGCGGTGCCTACCTTGAACCTGGCGAGGCGAGGGTTCTCGGTCGCGAGCTTGGCTAGCTCCTGGTAGTCTGCCTGCGAGGAGAGCACCAACCACTCCCGGGACTTGGCGTCCAGCTGCGGAAAACAAACAGCAAATTATTCACTTAGCGACACTTACAAATCACACTTTCAATAACTCGTTAATGCTATTCTTTCATATTCTAGAAAGTAACAACAGTGGAAATATAAATCTTACAAGCTTCCTCATTAATACAGTGTTGGCACCTGTTGGTTTAAGTATACAGTTGCATAAAAATCGTAAGTGGTCAACATCATATAGTGATGATACTAAGGGCATATATCGACACCAACTGTTAATACAGACAAAATATTTGAAAATAAGACAAGGCAAATTAATCATTTTACTGTAATCTATTATGACTTGTATTTCACCCAGACATAAGTCCGTAATACCAAATGAAAACTGAAGTTTTCCTTTTTAACAGCTTTTCAGAAAGTAAAAATTGTAAACGATAAATTATCCTGCACCGAAGAATTCATTCATTCATTTAGTGTTCTGCCCAAGGGCAGAAATTTCACTGCAAACCCAGCTTTCTCCAGTCTTTCCTATTTTCTGCCTTCCTCTTTGTTTTCTCATATGATCCATATATCTTAATGTCGTCTGTCATCTGATATCGTCTTCTACCCCGAACTCTTTTCCCGTTTACCATTCCTTTCAGTGCATCCTTCAGTAGGCAGTTTCTTCTCAGCCAGTGACCCAGCCAATTCCTTTTCCTCTTCCTGATCAGTTTCAGTATCATTCTTTCTTTACCCACTCTTTCTAACACAGCTTCATTTCTTATTCTGTCTACCCACTTCACACGTTCCATTCTTCTTCATATCCACATTTCAAATGCTTCTATTCGCTTCTCTTCACTTAGTCAAACTCTTCTCCCGTTTACCATTCCTTCCAGTGCATCCTTCAGTAGGCAGTTTCTTCTCAGCCAGTGACCCAGCCAATTCCTTTTCCTCTTCCTGATCAATTTCAGCATCATTCTTTCTTCATCCACTCTTTCCAACACAGCTTCATTTCTTATTCTGTCTGCCCACTTCACACGTTCCATTCTTCTTCATATCCACATTTCAAATGCTTCTATTCGATTCTCTTCATTTCGTCATAATGTACAGGTTTCTGCCCCATACAATGCCACAACTCCATACAAAGCACTTCATTAGTGTCTTCCTTAGTTCTTTATCCAGAGGTCCACAGGAGATGCTCCTTTTTCTATTAAAAGCTTTCTTGGCCATTTCTATCCTTCTTTTGACTTCTTGACAGCAGCTCACGTTACTACTTATAGTACATCCCAAGTATTTGAAACTGTCCACTTGCTCTACTGCCTCATTTAGAATTCGCAAGTTTATCTTCTGTATTTTTTTTCTATGACCATACTCTTCTTCTTATTTGCATTTATCTTCATCCCATACTGCTCACAGAATTATGAAAATAAAAAAAGATTTTACTTTATAGGTTAATCTTTAGACCTTCTGCAGCTCAGTTAACAGTGATTGTAGGAGTACCAAATTTGTTATGCGAAACAGTGGCACCACAACGCAACTTTTGCGAACCCTTAAATTTTTAATTTCGGGAAATAAAAAGTTTCGGTCTTTTTCGATACGCCAATCAATAGGGATTGAGATCTTTCAAAACATTAGTATATTTTGTAGTGGAAATGGAAACTAGATTCTTAATTAATTTATGATGGAAGAAACCGCTAAAAGCTCCAATCAGATTGGCCGGTACAGGTATTTTAACCAGGGATCACCAGTGCTTTACCACAGAGTCACCTTGCTCAGTAAGGTAATACTGGTAATATCTGAACATAAATTATGTTCTATTATAGTAAAACGTCACACAAAAATGATCTACGCACAAGACATCAAACTAAGACAATTTTGAAAACAGATACTTTGGATAGAAACGAAGAATGTCTATTATCATGAAAGGCAACGTGTGGAAATCTTTATCTAAGACCACGATCTGAAAAAAATTCTGTGCCTGCTCAAGGCAGACACCTCTCTGGCAAATAATATTACGTATTCATTGGAGACAACATATTTTGCATATTGCGAGTGGGCAGTCTAGAATCTTTCACTTTATCTACCTTTTATTAGAGGGCGTTAGTATTAATTAAATTAAACATAATTGCTGTAGTAAAAACATAACTTTGATGTGACTGCAGATTGTTCACGACTCCAAGCTGATACAAGGATTTTCGTTTTACTGCAAGGCAAATACCCAACACATTTAACTCCTTCTCGGAGAATATTAAATGAGAAATCAATTATTAACTGTTAAGGCTGGTTCACAATAAACCGGGAACGAGAACCAGAATGAAGACGAGAAGCAGAGGACGTGAATATGAAAATTTTTGATTCACAATAAACCGAGAACGTATACGACTATGCATATCGATATGTATGTCAATAACGATATGTAAAGTCGATATTACGCATTCTGATGTTATTTGTGTATAATTGACCAATGGCGTTCTCTCATGAGTACAAGGCAGCCAACATAAACACAGGTTAACCAACTTCGAAATTTCAACTGAAACATTTCATTAGGTACGGTACTATAAATATGCCCATGCATCTTTATTATCACAACCTATTTTAAGTCTACCATAACGTAAAATAATTAGAGAAGAAACATTTGTAATAGAACAAAAATGAACACAACAGTAGTTATTGAATTGAAGCATGAATATGTAGTGTGCAATACAATACAGTAATAAAATATGATTCACTTACGATCGGTGTTCAAAGATGCAGCTATTGAAAGCCACGTATTCTCCTTAATTTTCTCATATTTATACGAGGCGCGCCGCTTATCGTAAACGTGAGGATTTCAATATTAGAATCTCATCAAATAAAACTTGCTACATGATGCACAGCACAGAACAAAATAATGCATAGGTTATGTCACGGTCTTCTTGCTACAAAATATACGACGACAAAATAGCTTTTAGATGGCAATAGAATGAATCTAGTGGGCTGTGATCGGAAACGTGAACGCCAAAGTTGAAACTTGGCCAACTCTCCGTTCCCCATCCCGGGCTCCGGCAAGCTTTTCGTTAATTGTGAATGCTCACATTTAAATGTATACATTTTAACCGTTTTTGTTTTCGTTTTCGTTCCGATTCTCGTTTCCGGTTTATTGTGAACCAGCCTTTACACCAAGCGCTGTCAAACTAAAAACAAACGCATCAAGTGCTTAAAACAAGCTTGGTGATTAAGAAGATTAATATCCATCCTGTATACTTTTTTCTACAATATTTTGAAATCAATCACCTAACACTTCAACAACGAGAACTTCTATTCCGTTTCCGCAACATTGTTATATTAGTATTGCAACGAGCGTCTTAATTACCATTATAGGCAAGACGCATAAGACTTTTTTATTCGACCATAGGCTAATTAAAAGTCTTATGTTTTGAGTTTTTATAAATATCTTACCTTGTTATTTTACTGATAATGAAACGGTCACCATGAGTGTATTTTCAGCGTGTTCTCGACTATTTCAACAGATGGCAGGCACGGACCATGAGTGTCTTTTCAGCGTGTTCCCGATTAGTGCAACAGATGGCAGGCACGGAGCACTTTCACGTCCACGCAGTAAGTATTTATTGATTTTTTTTTTTGTAGGTATTTGGTTTGGAGATTTTAACCTCAAAGCAACACACATTAAAACACAGGAAATGAACACAGTTTATTAGAGTATTAAAATTAACATGAACGGAACTAATTTTATTTTAAATACATGTTGTTGATTGTGCAGTTTGTGAAATTTATAATGGGAATGGTATAGGAGTTGTTGCGCTTACGATATTAATCAATATCACATAGGCTTAGTTGGAAATCAATAGTTGGAATAATATAATGAATAGCTGTACTTTGAAGTATGCTATCATATTAAACTACTTACATAAAAGTTCAAATTAAATTAGACCTATTCGTACTATAACAAACATAAAAAATCAAATTTTCTGAGTCGCCCAAGTGGTTTAGGGATAAAGCGTTCTCTCTAGATTTGAGGATTTAAGGGTTCCGGGTTCAGACCCGGCTGGGATCGATGGATTTTTCAAGACGCAAAAATCCGAAGGGCAAGTCCTCCGGTAGAGGCTAACAAGCAAATATTCTGATGGGAGCAAATAAAAAAGTTAAAATTTTCCCTTCCACCATGTTAATAATGTCAAAAGAAGTGCTTATACAAATTTTGGCCACTCGACCACAATTATGAGGCCGTCCAGAAAATTATTTTTCCTGTGGCCGTATACAGAAAAAAAAACTCAATTGCATGGAAATATTTATTGGAACAGATACAACAATTGTTGCGCTATTTGTCAACATATCTCCCACTGGAATTGAGACATCTGTCATACCATGGGATCAATTTTTGTGTCCTTGTATCGTAGAAGTCAGCCGCCTGGGATCGGAACCAGCGTTTGACAGCCGTCTGCACCTCTGTCGATCTGATGATATGACAAATGTCTCAATCCCGGTGGGGAATGTGTTGAGAAATAGCTCAACAATTGCTGTATCTGTCCCAATAAATTTGTCCAGTGAAATTGTGTTTTCTTTCTGTTAACGGCCTCTGGCAAACTTATTTTTTACGGCCCTCGTAATTGCGGTCGAGTGGCAAAAATTTGTATAAGCACTTTTTTTGACATTATTAACATTGTGGAAGAATGCAAATGTATTTTTTTTATCTGCCCCCATCAGAATGTTTGCTTGTAAGTCGTATGTCCTGTGTAGGAGTTTTCCGAAATGTTAAAGACCTCCAAGCCCAAATTAGAGCCTCTGGACTAAATATTATTCCTCTAGTAGTAATAATAGTAATAACTTAATTGCATAGGCACTAGGTGTCGTTTGAGGCGTTTACCACTTATCCCTCTGATCTCTATCGGAAAATAAAACTAACTAAATTCCTTGTAGGTAGGATCAATGAACGTTTTTGACTCTCGAATGTGTATGTAAGCCTTTAAAGTGTAAGGACAGTTGCTATGGGTACCAGAAAGTACAAATTATTTAAGCACTAGTGGCTTGTGCAGCAAATACTGCAAACTGAGTCCATACATACTTACTTACTGGCTTTTAAGGAACCCGGAGGTTTATTGCCGCTCTCACATAAGCCCGTCATAGGTCCCTATCCTGAGCAAGATCAATCCAGTCTCTATCATCTTTTCATTTTTAATAACAATATTGTTATCTTACGTAAGTTTTATAGTTTTCAGTAACATATATATATATATATAGCCGTTACTCAGTAAATTATAGAAATGAAGATATAATATAAAATATTCTTTCTCTGTGTCTACTTACTTAAAGCCCCAAAAGGTTTCACTTTCACTTTTATTAATTGTCATAATTGAGTGTAATTAGTTACCACTGCCACCGGGATATACCCATTTGCAGTGTGAATAAATACATACATACACATACATATCATCAGTATACCATTGTGTTGCATTAACTATAATAATATTTCATTTTTAATGGTAATGTCATCAAACATTCTTAAGTTTTGTAGTTCTTAATATCCAATACACAGCTGTACTCGGAAAACTACAGACCAGAGAACCAGACCTGTAAATTATTTTTTATAATTATGTTAACAAAAAATCACACAAATGAAGATCGACATATTGACATTATGATGTGAAAGAATCTGAACCATCTGAACTCTATGTCAGCAGTCCTGTAGGTCATGGCCTTCGTGTAATAGTCTATTGTTTATTGTAGTTTGTTTTATTCTGAAATGCAATTAATTAGTTCTCAAAACAGACGAAAGATGGATTTTGGAAAATAGGAAAATGATGTAGAAAATTGACATTTCACTGAAAACTACTATTTTTCTGAAAAACTTTGGGTCCCAAGCTTCAAAATGAGGGGTCATTTATTAAAATCCGTTGAGCCGTTTTCCCGTAATTTCCATTACCAGTTCAAATTATATATATAGATAAAAGAGTAACATTTTCTGTATAGATTTACAACAAAGTTTATAGGGGAAAGAAATTTCATTTAAGTCTGCTTCCTACGTGAAATGTCGACCGGAGAAAATTCGACCCGGTGACACATCAAATAAACGGCATTCGGTCAGTGGCGCCACGCACATGTGCAATTCCATACAGAAGTAAAGGTGCATGAAAATTCGCAATAAATCAGTACATTGCACTGCAAGGAGTTTTGTCCGTGCTACTAGAATTGCCCTTGTGAAACACACTAGCAGTCTCGACCTCCGTCCTTTGACCTACTCACCTCACATTGACTGGATGTTGTGCAGTATTCTGGCCCCAGGTTAAATACCCTTCCAAGAATACCTCCCACGATTTCAAATAAAATGGAGCTACAGATGTGCACAGACTGCGAAACCAAATAAAATTTAAAAAAAATGTCGCCATAAAGTATAAACAGATCTCATTTCTGTGAAGTTAATATTTTGCACAGGTTCATCGTGAAGAGAACTAAAGCGTCGGTTTTCAATGTCACGTGGCTGGCTTCAAATCTGGGAGACTTCAAGTTGAATGTGTTAGGGCTAGTTTTTTTTCGGGCCACTCCATTTTCTGCTATCTTGACTACAGCATATCTTCCAGCACAAAATAGTGGCTTAACAGCCTATCTGACCAATCACTTCAGCCGACAACAGAATAAGAAGAAGCAAAAAAAAAATACTTCGTATTGCCGTAACTGATAGGATGAGGTCACAAACGGCAAACGAGATATTTTCAGTGAAGCTTCCTTAGGTGAACTGCAATAAACAGCTCCGTCGATATAGTACAGGGACATCACTTTATTTTTACCAACATTTTTAACATTAACCTGGCTATACTCGGAAATACTGTTGCCCCCTTCCATTACAGGAGTTTGATGTTACTAGTGCAATATGTAAACAAATCATTTTACTAGGTATAGGAGGAGAGAAAAGTAGTGTATCCATTTATGTTGTAGGGAAATACAATATTATGATTTTCAGTTTGATCATCACTTTTACGGAATTTATCAAAATACAGTAGAATAGTAACATTTTTTTCAAAACTCAACTTTTCAGGCGGCTATGTTCGTTATGTAATGTCTACTTTATTTAGCATATTAATTATTGATGTTATAATACAATATAGAGAGTGCATTTAAATTGAGGGGGTCATAAGTAAAGGGCTGGAAGTGCACTTAAGTTACTTTTGAGAAAATGGGGTTTAAATATTTAAGCTTTCGTAAAATCGGTGAAATTTTTTATTTAAATTTTAATGTGTGATGCGATTAAAATATCCCTTTGCCACTAAACTTTTAGATACTCTTGCTTACACTGGATGCACTTAACTCATGTTATTACAAATGTCACTAGCATTCCTTTGCTTCTAGCCACCTCAATTCAAAAAAGCTAATCTGAATTTTTAAACAAGTTGCTGAAAATGGTTGCCGTTCATTACAATGCAGGCTTCAATTCTTTACGCATATTATTAAAAACATTTTGAAGCATATTCTCAGAAATTGAATTTATCGTTTCTTGAATATAATTTTTTAGTACGATATTATTAATATAGGTTTTTTCTTCTATAGAAAACGCAATCATATTTATGAAACGCACTATACACTGCAGTGTTTACTTCACTGCTTGAAGACTTCGAATGCAACAGCGGCCGTAAGTTTGTGTGTCTGACGGGAGCAAGGACATTAGTGAAGGGGTGAGAGTGAAGTACATTCAGAAATGCAGGTACAATAAAAATGCAAGTAAAAATAAAATTATGTCCCTGTAGAATAAATATAAGAATTAAGAATTACACACTTTTACATGAAATTGATTTATGAGTGTTAGCCGATTTTTATAGGTTATTCTATGTGTATACATAAATTGTCATTTAGGCCTATCATAAAGTAGAATTAGGATATGAATTATAAATAATTTAATTATGTATCATGTTCAGTTAATATTTCATTATAGCCCCCATGTAAGCTTGTTAATGTGCATGAAAATGATTTTTATATTTAAGTATGACTTTCTGACGCTGGAGGTCATCCGGAAAGCAATGCGTCAGTGTCTTCGGGAAGATGAAACGGACTTCTACAGCAAGGGCATTTTCGAACTTACAGAACGGCGGGAAAAATGTGTGCAAAGAAATGGAGACTATATTGAAAAGTGAGAGAAAATTCTGTAGATTAAGATAATGCACCTGGTTTGTCTAAAAAATAAAAATTAAGATTTGTAACAATGGGTTGCTCATGACCAGGCTTCGAGACTTCGGACCCAATAGAGCAGTTCAGTGGGAAATCCGCATAACGGCGTACTGAATATAGTGGTAAAGCGTACAGTGGGTGAGGTACTGTAGAATGAATGCCAACAAATACGCAAAGGAAAACACTCTGGATTTGAAGGTTCTGACGAATAATTTGGTGTTCATACAAACTGTGTCTGAAACTATTACACGGTTAGAGAAGTCAGAGCAAGAGATGCCGGAAGCTCTCAAATTAATTTAGAAAATGATGCAGAGAATTAATGGGACATCAAGTACACCGGTTACTGAACGTGTAAAATATAAGTGGAAATCAATTTTATGTAAAAATAACGGATATGGAACATTGTGTAACATAAACAGCAAATTAGTGGACATAGAGTCACCCGAGAATAAAGGACTGTCTCTTAGAGACTGCAATGATGTTAGGTTTTGTCGTTTTGCTCCTATCACGTCATGCGACGTACAGCGTAGCTTTCTACAGTACAAACTTTGGCAGATAACCGAAAAAATTTACGTTTGAGACACTGAGAATGTATCTTGTAGTACATTGCAATTCGGTACTGTAACTGCACTTCCTAAAGACGACCAATAGGATAAATGAAAAAATTAAAATTGCTACATGTTTATTTCCACCATTAACACTGTGTATAATTAAACACAAATGCTTATAAAAGACAGGAGAATAAATTCTTTTCACATTCTTTTAACATTGTCGTTGTGTAATGTATATTTACTTTCAGAATGTACATATGTGTGTTTTCCCATACTACCGTACTCTACTCTAAACAGCAACGTTGTTACCTCAACACATCTCTATCTACCTGCAGCGAGCCAACAACCTATAGTGCATGCACAGTAAACTTATTGTATCGGGTCCGAAGTCTCGAAGCCTGCTCATGACTTTCAGTACGACCCTCGTAACATCAGATCTGCCAACCTACGAGGAATTAAATGCTGGACAAGGGAAATTGATAGGAAATATCGTTTTTAATAATAATAGCAATGAAAAGTAAACATGATATTAATCATTAAAGTTATGCTGTCGCCTGTAAATCCGGCAGATTATCGTGTCAATGAGGGAGAGCGGTTATCGTGGACCATTATTGCGGGTGACTCGGGCATTATGCAGAAGAGTTGGCAGGTCCTTAATACAACCGATCACAACAAACAGACAGCAGCCACTTCCTCGTGATACGCGATGCATATTATAACGAAATTCTGTTACAGCATAGGAAGTATTCAATTCAAATCTATGGCCTTGTGTTCATGCAGATTTATGTCTAAAACTCCGAGAACAGTTGAGAGAAAAAAATATTTTTTCATGTGCCACAATTATATTTTCGACTAGTGGTTTGTGCACTAATGCTGCGAACTAAGTTCATTAGAATTTCAAATAAAAATTTTTCAGATTTATTTTCAACTAGCCGTACCCGTGCGCTCCGCTGCACCCGTTAGAAATAAATATAAAGTAATTACATAATTAAAATAGGACGTTTGATCCAGGGAACATTCGTGTTTGATAGAAGGATAAATCGTTTAATATGTTACTTAATTAAAATTGCATCCAAATAATTAAAATGCGATCATTTTGGTCCAGAGACACTCATTTGGTGCAATGACAATTCCTTTAACCTGTTTCTTAATTTTTATTACATGCAACCATAGTTTAATGAAGATTCACATCATTTAGATTTAATGTGTATATTTTATTTTACTTGTTACAGGTTTCCATTGAATTATGGTAATAACTTAATTTTAACCCTTGTTTTCTACGTATTCAGTAAATAGCGCTTGGCCCACTATGGTTGTGAACCCTTCAAATAACTCAAATTATAGGCCTATTATATAATATTACATATTATATTATATTATATTATATTATATTATATTATATTATATTATATTATATCAGAAGTTACTGTAATAACATTATAGCATTATGTCCATCTAGAGAAACTACACTTTCCAATGGTGAAATAATAATTAATTATACAAATCGGTTAATTTAGCTTCCGATATTACTTCATACAAACACAGAAACATTCTCTGTAGGCTATCTTTCATAGCTTTTGATTGTTGCTGTCCAAGGCCCCTTATAGACGAAGTCATTTTTTTAATTCATTACACGGTCTTAGATGGCAGTTATTTTAATTTTAAAACTAATTTATCTCATTAAATATCAGTCCTATCAAAATTTTTCAAGGAATAAAACTTATCGCAAATTATTTTTAAAGAAACTTTTGTTATGTAACGTTTTTCACTGAAATCAATAATAAGCGAGATATTTCGATTTATTTAATTCACGCCCCCTTATAACCCCCCCTTTTAAATAATGTATTTTGAATGCCATATAGCCTAAAATCTAAGTTACAACGAACTTAATTTATATTCCAATTTTCATCGAAATCCGTTCAGCCATTATCGCGTGAAAAGGTAACAAACATACAGACAGACAGACAGACAGACAGACAGACATTTCAAAAAAAGCGATTTTCGGTTTCAGGGTGGTTAATTATATATGTTAGGACTAATTAGTTTTGGAAAATCGAAAATTACCAGAAAAATTTCGGCTACAGATTTATTATTAGTATAGATGAAGAATAGGCCTACCAGTCATGTTAAAAGTTATT
Organism: Periplaneta americana; assembly: GCA_025594305.2. NCBI lineage: Eukaryota > Metazoa > Arthropoda > Insecta > Blattodea > Blattidae > Periplaneta > Periplaneta americana. Next base: position 20,511,016 of record JAJSOF020000035.1, read on the forward strand.
TGCTTCCATAATAATGAAACATACTCTCTCTGAATGGTTTTTTTATATCAAATGCTTTTTCTTGAACTTATCCATCTTCAGTTTTTTAGTTTAAAAGCGAAAACGCAAGTAACAATATCACGATGATCAGTGGATTTTTCATGTGGAAGTAAAGAAGTAGTAGCTATTTCAGGTATTGTGGATTGTAGGTTAGAGTTAAGAAAATGGCAGGTTTGACATTATTTCGAATAGACATAGCATCTTGGTATAGCTACTGCATGTTTCGAGATCTACCTTGAAATGTAGGGGTAGAATCATTTTCTCCTGCTAAGAGATCTTGCTCAAATGATCAAGAGACTGCAAAATCTTGTAAGCCTCTTATTTTATCAGTAAGTAATACCTTTTGGTCTTTCCTTAGAAACTGTAATTTTTGTGTTCTCTCCAGACAATACTGGAGAGAATCACGCATATAAATATCCACAGCACACCGCCATTAAATATATGAAAAAGACCCACACCACTTGATTATAAAAATACTTCATTTTTAATAACAAAAATTTTAACTTACGTAAGTTTTATAGTTTTCAGTAAGTAAGTAAACAAACGTCTCCTAAAATAGGGGTTGCCCTGAAGGACAAAGTTTACTAAATATACAAGTATTGGATATGCGTACAATTTTATCAAAGTGTTTTCGTGAGGAATATAATATATATTATATATATATATATATATATATATATATATATATATACAGCCGTCACTCAGTAAATTATAGAAATGAACATCTAAATTAAAATATTTTCTACGTCTACTTATATAACCCCAAAAGGTTATCATCAATAGGCTATATCATTAATATGTATATTAGTGACAAATACATCACGGCATTAAGTATAATAATATTTCACTTTTAATAGTAATAATGTCATCAAACCTCCTCAAGTTTCGTAGTTTTTAATATCCAATACACAGATGTACTCAAAAAATTACACACCACAGAATCAGACTTGTGAATTATTTTTTAATAAGTTTTGAAAGTTTATAATAACCAATTATAGTGACGTTATAAAAATTACACAAATGAAGATCGACATATTGTTGTCATTATGAGGTCACAGAATTTGCTCTGATTTGCTGTAAATATGTCAGCAATCCTGCAGGTCATGGCCTTCGTGTGATATTGTTAATTTTAGTGTGTTTGTGTTTTGCATTATTCTGAAAGCCATTATTTCTCAAAACTGACGACAGATGGATTTTGGAAAATAGGAAAATTATGTAGGAAAATTGACATTTTACTGAAAACTACTATTTTTCTGAAAATCTTTGGGTTCCAAGCTTCAAAATGAGGGGTCATTTATTAAAATCCGTTCAGCCGTTTTCCCGTAATTTCCATTACCAGTTCAAATTATATATATAGATGTGAAGCTCTTGATGCACTATTTTATTTTAATCTCGCGTTAACCTGAACGACAATTACACAAATTCACGCTACAGAAGAGAAACCATTTTCCGTATCAAAGGGTGTAATACATTTGAATATTTATTCACTCAACTATGCTAAATTTGTATGTAAAATTTCATGCAGATAAATTTGATATTTCCAGAGTAAAAATGAAAAGTACTAAGTAATATGTTGAAAATATAGAAAACTCACTTGTGGGTGCTTTTAAATATGTCTAGTTGTAATGTATTTCATGAATCTTATCCTGTTTTGACCACGTCTGTAATTTAAGACCGAAAATAGCCTAATAACAGACTGAAGGTAAACCATCACAGGGGTGTAAAAAACTTCAAATACGGTACGATTAGAAGCAAAATAACAATAATGAACATGGCTACTACACTTCAGTTAATATGGCATTTATGTCCCACAAGCCAGGACGCGTGACGATGGTGTAACAAACATGTTTACAAGTTCTGTTTACAACTTATTTGTATAATAGGCGCTGCGGCGTGATCAAGGTGGGTCAACGGCTTCTAGCGATTGTGTTTACGCGAGCAGACAAGAATGTGGCTCCAGTACATGCAAGGAATGTGCTCTCTAAATCGCACTTATGGATCATGTTAGACACCGACTTCCATTCAAAATAATTCATGTCATGTAAACGAAGTTTTTTCTAAATATGTTATTTAATGACGCTGTATCAACTACTAAAGTTATCTAGTATTGGTGGGAATGATAATAGAGAAATGGTATTTCGTGAGATGAAGTCAAGAATTCGTCGTGAGATTACCTGACATTTGCTTTACAGTTGGGGAAAACTTTTGGGAAAAAAATCAACAGATAATAGGTCCTAAGCTTTGCCATATCATCTTTGCTACTATAGAATATAAATATTTATAAGTGAACATTACAAGTTATTTTTTTAATTGGAAATGATGAGTAACAAGATACACTGCTCCATCGATATAGGAGAAATCCAATGTTTACCAACTTAGATATAACACGCGGAGCAAGTCCCCAGCAATCGGCAAGCATCATGTTTAGGTAGAGCATGAAAATCCCTGAATATTGTGAACAGGAAAACATCGATCATACGGAAAATGCGAATCTGATATACTGTTAACAAAAATTAATTTTATTTCCTAGAATATATCTATCTATAAGTTACAATAATAAATAAATAAATAAATAAATAAATGAGTTGAGAAATACATATACATATATATATATATATATATATATATATATATATATATATATATATATATACACACATATGTGTGTGTATTATCTTTAAAGTCTCCAGTAATATTCTTAATATTTGCGCCGGTTTCAAGGCGTTGAATAATATTTACTTTGTCAGAAATATTCAGACGTGAACTTGTTTGTGACATGATGCCTCACCGGTATGCGGGGACCTAGATTCTCGTCACAACAACAGACCACGTTGTACTGTTTTGCTTCTTTCTTTAGACTCAAATGCATTCTTCTAAATCGATGGAGCAGTGTATCAAGTGAAAACAAAAGTAAATTTTGTAAAGTTGACTATTTCACGATTAAGCGATTTTTCCGGGATAAGTAGGTGACTAAAGGAACTAAAACTAAAATATTTAAAAGAGAAGTATCATGACATAATTATGATTAGAAGCTCGAAATATGAAGCTGTGCTAGAAAGGGTGGGTGGAGAAAGAATAATGTTGAAACTGATCAAGAAGAGGAAAAGGAATTGGCTGTCACTAGCTGATAAGAAACTGCCTACTGAAAGATGCACTGGAAGGAATGGTGAACGGGAGAAGAATTCGGGGCAGAAGAAGATATCAGATGATATATATATATATATATAGGTGATATGATGAGACTAAGAGGAAGGTAAGGAATAGGAAAGAATAGAGAACGCTGGGTTTGCAGTGAAAGAACTGCCCTTTGACAGAACACTATGAATGAATGAATTAATGAATGAATTAATTAATTAATTAAATAATTAAGAAGGTGTATTTATGTACTATTGGCTATGCTGACTGTTAGCTTCGCCATCTATTTGTAGAAGTAATAACTAAAGAAGCAACACTTACACCAAAAAATTATCGATCACTATCGATTAGTAAGGACAGGTATTTTTGAACGTCAGTGGACATATCATTTTTAGCTATTACACGTAGTTAAATTTCTGTACATCGTGGTATCTCCTTGTGCGTATAAGAAATGAACATACCGGCTCTATAAATTTCTAAACCAGTGCGTGTGTGTGTGTGTGTGTGTGAGTATGTAGGGTATCATCATCCAGTGGTGTACGCAAATGTTGTAAAGGGTGGGTCATTATATTTTTTACAATTTACATTATCGGTATTTTAAATGTTGATTATTATTATTAAGTTACGGTATATTTATTAACATTATACTATGTTCTAATAGAACATATTCATGAATGTCCTTATAAAATCTTTGAAAAGTAATTTTTTCACAGCCATCCTATTTTTAACAAATTTTAACTTCTGTTTCATTTTGTATAAAAAAAATGCTTGTGTTATTACTATACTTACACCAGAAGTTTATATTTAAAATATGAACTCTGAAATGCACGAAACATTAAACGATCGTTTCACGATAAAGTCATAACTCAAAACGAACAGTTGAATACCTCTCTTAAAATGAGTTTAAAATCGACAATACACAATATTTAACATCTGCACTGCAGAACTGTCAAAACAACCTTTTCAATATGTTTCATAACAAGTTAAATTTCATAATGAGTCGACTTCATTTCATTACAAGGTCTGCACTAGGCGGTAGATCTCTCTATAATAAAGATAGCATTGTTATGATTCGAATCTGCCGTAGCACCAAGCACAGGGATTATATTCAAGAAGAGATAGGAGGACTGTGCCTTATGTCGATATAGATTTTGTTACTCTGACAGTGAAAGATTAGAGAAAGGAAAACGATTATGGATTTAAAAATACTTTTGTGCGAGATCATGCGTATTTGCTTGGTTTCCGCACAAAACCAATACGCGGTAAGTGTGAAATACCACATTCAGTATTCCCAACGTAACACACATTACAATTTCCCTCTTCTTACCGCTTAAGCGCGACATTCATTTTACTGCTTTAGGCTTTTGACATATTATTTTTAGAGACGTTTAACATAGTAATAATTATAAATTGGGAACTTACCACTGCAATTTCACCTAAATTGCAATGTTAATTATTGTTTTTAAATATTTGCAAAAATTAAGTAAACTCTACAACACCACAAAAGTTACTGCATTTGTAATGCAAGTAACATTAAGGAAGCCGTGAAAAAATCAACAAGATTCCAGATGCCGATGTTATTACTGCAATATATTATATAAATAATATTGTTAAAATATTAAAATGAAAAATAAATCATTACATAACCTTACAGTTCGTTTTAAGTTCGCATTTATAGACTGGGGGAAAAAAAAGACAGACGTATATCACGGCCTGCTGGAATATAGTAAACACAGAAAACATTTTATAGCAACAATGTTGAAGATAGATATTTTAGTTTTTAAAAGTTGCCGTCATTGAACAGAAACCAAGATGGAGATTTCATTGCAACTAATTAGAAATTCGTCTTTCAGGTATGTAATAAACGATCTCCGCACAAAATAATGTACGATACACGAGCGGTATGTTTGTTTTCATGTTCTCGGAAATTAAAAAAGCTCAACTACGTTTCGCTTTTTCAATCTTTTCCTCGAACATTAAAACATCAACATACCGCTCTTGTAACGCATATTACTAAAATCTAAATATGTTATTAAAAAAGAAAGAAGTTCAAAGGGGGTTCAAACTTGGTAACTCCCCTTTACGTACTCCCACGTCATCATCCATCATGATTATAAAAAGAAGACGCTCGTTATCCCTTAATTCGATATTTAGACAAATCGATACTTCCGCAAGTAAGAACAAGCTGTATAATAACACAACATAAAGCAACAAATCCGATCGGGTGAACGCATTTTTTCCCCACCTTCACCCAGACGAGGCTGATCTGCGGTTGCCAACGGAGTTCAGCGGTGGTTGCCGGCAGACAGATACTCAACTTCCCGCTACATTGTGGGCTTCGGTGTCGGACACAAATACGTGCAAAACCGTGCATTGAAGTAATTTGCTAATTCAACATTCCTCGTAATTTCAACACCGGTTCCCAGCAAGAAACTAATTGTACAATAATCACATCTTACAGAAAAGTACTTTAAAAACCTGTCATTTGTTTTAAAACTTTCACAGCTGTATTTTTGCTGGTAAATCTATTAACATTGGTTTTAAGGTTTTTCATATGAATTCCATATTTTACCACATCCGTAATATATTATTCTAAAACATTCCACAACTCTACAATGATTTACAAAAAAATCGATAATTCATAAGACACCAAAATGACTCATTTCTATAGATTTCATCGACAACGAACAATTCTCAATTGCGGACACTCTAATTCCCAAACAGTACCCGTTATTTCTAACTTCACTGCGCTGTATTATAGGATGGGGTAGTGCTTACAGTATCTCCTTCATGCCAATAATTCTGCTACAGAAAAATATAATAAAAATATTTATTATTTTAATGTACCGAAGTACATATGATATTTCCATGCAGATATTCTGCGTCATTATACGATGAAAGAGTTCCATTACTCTTTCATCGTATGATGACGCAGAATATCTGCATGGGAATATCATATGTACTTCGGTACATTAAAATAATAAATATGATATGCGTAAATCACTTCGTGATTTAAGACGGCGCTTATTCCGTCGGATCCCGGCCAACTAGTCACTCATATCGAGTGCACCTCAGCACATGTGTGGAGTTCGGTCCTGCGTTCATAGACATCTATGGCGTAGTGCAGAGGGCGGCCACTAGAGGGAACCCAAGAGTTGGAGCTTAATCTGAGACGATTCTATCCGGCGTCGGAGTTGTATCCGGCGTGGCTTAGTGGATAAAGCATCAGCACGTAGAGCTGAAAACCCGGGTTCAAATCCCGGCGCCGGAGAGAATTTTTCTCCGTTCCATTACTCTTTCATCGTATAATAAAAATATGTTTTTCGGAAAGCGTATTATGTGTCTTTCACGTGTCAAATTTTACATTACCTCATTAACAAGTTTCAGCCTGTTACCGGCCATCTTCAGAACTGGTTGTTGCTGGTCTTGGCGCCTTTTGTTTGTGTTTCCTGTGGGGATGTGTTTGTGTAGTGTAATGTGGAGTCAAAGAGTGTGTGTGTTTTGAAATTCAGTTGTGTGTTGAGAATTTCATTTGGATGTGTTTTTGTGTATCTGTATATTTCCTATTGTTCTAATGTGTTTAGTTTCTGGTTTTTTGGTTCGATGTGTAAAATTTCCATGCCTGTGTTGATGTCTCTGTAGGTGTGAAAATTCTACACATCCAACCAAAAAGCCAGAAACTAAACACACTAGAACAATTCGAAATATATAGACACACAAAAACACATCCAAATGAAATTTTCAACATACAACTCAATTTCAGAACACACACACTCTTCAACTCCACATTACACTACACAAACACACTCCCACAGGAAATACAAACAAAAGGCGCCAAGACCAGCAACAACCACATCTGAAGATGGCCGAGAGCAGGCTGAAACATGTCTCAATAAACCTCTTGACTATCCTTCAAAACTGTTGTATTCTGAATTTGAAGTATTTGACTTCCATCAAATTTATAACAATGTCTCACTGAATTTCGTACATAAAAACCGAAATATATTTAATTTGTATTCACATAAATATAAAACCAAAAGATCAGACAACATATGCTTGACAGAACCTAAATATACCACAACTTTAGCATATAATCACAGTAGCAACTTCGGTCTAAGGATTTATGACAAGATAATAGCTAAACTCCGAAACATACAATTTTTTATGCTCCTTATTTAAAAAAAATCAATTAAAACCTGCTGTTTTATAGAGAAAATTTGAAGTTCAATTACTGTGATATCTGTGTTTTTTCTTCTTTTTTTTTTTTTTACTTTTTACTCTGTTATTCAATAAAATGTCTTAACATTAACTTATGTGAAATGCCCCCTTAGCAGGAGTATGTAACTTACTCTTTGTGGGAGTGCTAGAGAGTTCTTATATTAAAAAGCAATATGTATCTTTGTTCTGGCAATAAATATTATTACTTACTTACATACAAATGACTTTTAAGGAACCTGCAGGTTCATTGCCGTCCACACATAAACTCGCCTTCGGACCTTATCCTGTGCAAGATTAATCCAGTCTCACCTCCTTCAAATCCATTTTAATATTATCCTCCCATCTACGTCTCGGCCTCCCAAAATGTCTCTTTCCCTTCGGTCTCCTAACTAACATTCTATATGCATTTCTGGATTCCCCCATACGTGTCACATGCCCTGCCCATCTCAAACTAGATTTAATGTTCCTAATTATGTCAGGTGAAGAATACAATGCGTGCAGTTCTGTGTTGTGTAACTTTCTTCATTCTCCTGTAACTTCATCCCTCTTAATCCCAAATATTTTCCTAAGAATCTTATTCTCAAACACCCTTAATCTCTGTTTCTCTCTCAAAGTGAGAGTCCAAGTTTCACATCCATAAAGAACAACCGGTAATATAACTGCTTTATAAATTCTAACTTTCAGATTTTTTGACAGCAAACTGGATGACAAAAGCTTCTCAACCGAATAATAACAACAGGCATTTCCCATATTTATTCTGCGTTTGATTTCCTCCCGAGTGTCATTTATATTTGTTGCTGTTGCTCCAAGATATTTGAATTTTTCCACCTCTTCGAAGGATAAATCTGCAATTTTTATATTTCCATTTAGTAAAATATTCTGGTCACGAGACATAATCTTATACTTTCTCTTTTCGGAATTTACTTCAAAACCTATCGCTTTACTCCCTTTAAGTAAAATTTCAGTGTTTTCTATTATTATTATTATTATTATTATTATTATTATTATTATTATTATTATTATTATTATTATTATTATTATTATTATTATTATTATTATTCAATAATTAATTATTATTAATCTTATTCTTATTCTTATTATTATTATTATTATTATTTTTATTATTATTATTTTATTATTATTATTATTATTATTATTTATTATTATTATTATTATTATTATTATTATTATTATTATTATGTCAAACGGCGAATTTAAGAAGCAAAGCTCCCGCACAGAACAAGGTTACAGTATTTCAACCTTGAAGCTTTTAATCAAAATGCTAATATACTTGGCTGCAGCGTTCTGTTTCTTAAGTGCATTAAATTTATTTAGGACACCCAAATACTTAGTTCCGCTTCTTTCCTAGACCTGCGTCCGTTATGGCTGTGAAATAAATTGTCGATAATTATAAATTCGTACCGTAGAGGCAAAGTCGCCTGTGACGGACGGGGAAAATGGCCATGAAACATCTAGCATTCAGATAAAAAAAAAACTTTGTAACAATCATTTTGAAAAAATCAAGACATATTTGTTTCACAAGTTTAGTTATTATCCTTCACGGTGGATGATTTTACAGACTTCAAAGTCACAAATCCAGCGGAATTTGGTTTGATTCCCTTAACGAGATTTCTCTGATATAGGAACTGATTGAGTGTCCCTTGTATTAAATAGGGTAAAGTTGGCAAATTCCGTGATACTCCTAATTCCGTGATACGTTTTTTTCGCTGAATGTCACGGGGTTGGATATCTTGCTAGGAAGTTCATTGATGTCTCAAAAGTAGGTGAAAGATGCACTCTTTCGAGAAAGATGTCTGGCGCTGTGGTCGAGCGGCAAAGCTTTGACTGACATTCAGTTTTTAAAAAAGTATCACGGGATTAGGGGTACCACGGAAATAGGCAACTTTATCCTATTGTCATAATGGTCTCTTGAGGGGCGATCTTGTGCTAGGCTAGCTATATCAAGGGTGAACGCAGGGGGAGGTTACCGGATTTGAACCCCCCCCCCCGAACTTAAAAACAAATTACATATACAATATTTCACTTTATTTTATTTTTTCCATGAATTTTCCTGTTATGTAAAGTGTCTTACATATGATACCGTATACAAATAACTGTTAACTAAATTTTATACGAGTATATATACCTATAGGTATATAATGTAAGTATAGTAATGACACAAACATTGTTTATTAAATAAAATTAAACACAAGTTAAAACTGTTAAACAATGAATAACTGCGAAAAAATTACGTTTCAAAGACTTTATAAGGATAATAATAATAATAAATAATAATAATAATAATCATAATGATTTATTTTAGCTGGCGGAGTTAAGGCCGTAAGGCCTTCTCTTCCACTGAATCAGCAAAAAGTATATATACATATGCATGAACTTACAAAGAATTCAACAATTTGATTTAGATGAGAGTTACATGTATACAAGGGTTATTTACGAATTAAACAACAAAATACTATGAACTATTAATTAAACACTGAAATAAACTGTGTAGCAGAATTAAGCTAAAATACATAGAATGTTAATATATTTCAAATAATATTAGATAAATAGAAAGAGATTATTATGAGACAATTTTGAAAATACAGCACCATCAGGATGATGTCTAAAGAAAGAAGTAACAATGCAGTCAGTGATAATTTAAATCAATATGACTGGAGTGAAATGCTAATAAGGTTATCTTTTAAGCTGTTTTTAAAGGTGTTTATTGTCTTGCAGCCCCTAATACTGCAGCCTCTAATACCCTAAGGATAGGGTTCTATTAGAATATAGTGTAATATTAATATCCCATAACATAATAATGATGATGATGTTGATAATGATAATAATAATAATAATAATAATAATAATAATAATAATAATAATATACAAAATTTAAAACGCAGATTATGTAAATTGTAATCAATTTTAATAATGACCCCTCCCTTAATAAAATTCTGCGTACGATGTCGTTGTTAGGACGTCTGTCATGTATTCGAAAGGTTTGCGGTTCGATCCCGAGGGCAAGCTACTTTGACTTGGGTTTCCCTGTTTCCCCAAGTGTCTCCAGGCAATTATCCGAACAGTACCAATTACAAAAGGGCCACGACCCCCTTCCTATCCAATCCTATACTCCCTAATTACCACACTTCGTATGAATAATTTCGATAGAAAAATTGTTCCGGGGCCGGGTATCGAACCCGGGACCTTTGATTAAACGTACCAACGCTCTACCAGCTGAGCTACCCGGGAACTCTACCAAACACCGTTTCAATTTTTCCCTTTATATCCACAGGCCTCAAAGTGGGCTGACAACCATCAAGCAACCAACATTGAGTGCACACTAACTCTGTGTGACTATACCCTGTCTCAAAGAAATTTGTGATGCAGATTCCCATGACTGTTTGATCTATACAGATGGATCGCGTTTGGATAAACTGTCGAATCAAAATGCCAAAGTAGGCTGTGCCTTTGTTGCCTACAGGAACGACAGCGAACACACCTCAGCCATCTTCAGACTCTCCTCAGAGTGCTCAGTGTTTCAGGCGGAACTATTAGCTTTGCAAGAAGCAATCAAATGGTGCAGTCAGTCTGGTTACAGCGCTTGCGTTCACAGTGACTCGCAGTCAGCAGTAATATCAATTAATGATAAAATAACACTAACATTATAGCCTCAGAGATAAGAACTTTAATAATGAAAAGTGTCGTCCATATTTGTATAACTTGGGTCAGAGGCATACTGGGATAGTTGGAAATGAGAGAGCCGATGAATTGGCAAAGATGGCAGCCAACTCTGATATGCCACTGTCGTACAATTTATGTCCGCTATCCTATATCAAAAAAGTAGCCAAAGAACATTATATATGCAAGAATGGAACGAAAGATGGGTCAATAGTGATAAGGGAATTCTTACAAAACAGCTATATTTTCCAACGGTCTACTGTATGATCGAAATAAATGTAAAGTAATAACGCCAAATTTTCTTACTGACACAGTTTTTGACTGGGCATGGAAAATTCGGGGAATACTTAAATAGATTCCATATTAAAGACGATGCAACTTGCATTTGTGGGGAGGAAACTCAAGATGTCAAACATGTATTATATGATTGTCCAGTCTTTTGCCGTGAAAGATACGAGCTTGAGTTGTTACTGAACACTTTAAACTATACATTTACCAAACCGTTAACCAATATACTTACCAACTCTAAATCATATTAAGTATTTCATGTCCTTCTTGAATAGAATATTCCTGAAAATGTAAAATCTATATATATAATTTGAACTGGTAATGGAAATTACGGGAAAACGGCTGAACGGATTTTAATAAATGGCCCCTCATTTTGAAGCTTGGAACCCAAAGTTTTTCGGAAAAGTAGTAGTTTTCAGTGAAATGTCAATTTTCCTACACAATTTTTCTATTTTCCAAAATCCATCTGTTGTCAGTTTTGAGAACTAATTTTATCGAATCACGGCCGACTTGACTGACTTTCAGAACAAAACACACACTACAATAAACAATAGGCTATTACACGAAGGCCATGACCTGCAGGATTGCCGACATATTTAGAGCTCAATAAATTAAATTTGTTACTAAAAACTGATTCTGCAGTGTATAATAATTTTCTGAGTACAACTGTGTATTGGATATTGAAATCTACGAAACTTGAGGTGGTTTGATGACATTATTATCATTAGAAATTAAATATTATTATAGTTAATATCATGATGCATCTATTTTTCATTAATTGAACATAATATTGATGCTATATTGATGACATGAAAGTGAAATGTTTTGAGGTTATGTAAGTAAATGTAGAGAATATCTTAATTTAGATCTTCATTTCTATAATTTACTGAGTGGCTGCTATATATAACTACAAAACTTAAGTAAGATAATAATATTGTTATTAAAAATCAAATATTTTCATACTTATTAGCCCAGTGGGGTTGGGTCTTTTCATATACTTAATGGCAGTGTAGTGTAGATATTGATATGTGTCATTGTCTTCAGTATTGGCTCGAGAGAGCGCAAAAATTACAGTTCCTAAGGAAAGATAAAAAAGGTATTACTTACTGATAAAATAAGAGGCCTCGTTTTGTAGTCTCCAGATCATTTCAGCAAGATCTCTTAGTAGGATAAAATGATTTTACGCTCTACATTACAAGTTCTATATGCAGCAGCTATACGAAAATGCTATTGTTCGAAAGCTTAGCAAACCTGACATTTTTTTAACTTTTGCCTACAATCCACAATGACCTGAAATAGCTACTGCTATAGTCCTGACATTGATACTTGCGTTTTCTCGTTGAAACTCAAAAACTGAAGTTGGATAGGTTCAAGCGAAAGTATTTGGCCTAAAAATCCATTCAGAGGGAGTATGTTTCATTATTATGGAAGCAAATAACTATCAAAAAGACAAGTATTCTCCATTGAAAATAAATCTGAAAAATTTTTATTTGAACGTCTAACGAACTTAGTTTGCAGCAGCATTTGCTGCACAAGCCACTAGTGTTAAATTATTCCGGGAAAAAGTCGTAGTATTTCTAATCAACTATAATGAAACTGTAAGTCTTCAATTTCGCATACTATAACATTGTACTATTGGTTTTAATTTTTATCTTAATTATACATTTGATTTCTAATTTTGAGCCATTTCTTCTAATACCTGATTATTGCCAATTGTTGTTACTAAATAATGTATTTAATTCGTAAATTTTAAGCCATCTCTTAGTATAGCTATTTATTGCTTCTAAAATAACATTTTTATATATATATATAGCTATTATATATATATATATATATATATATATTTCTTCCTATAACCATTAGATATAAATATAGAGACATGCCTTGAGGCTTTATGTAACGATCCATTCTTTCATTAAAGTGCATTCTTGTACATAATTTAATGTGAATTGCAACCTTGACCACAATTTTGTATTATAATTTTATTATTGTTTATTGCTTATAAAATATATTTTGATGCCAACTATAACCCTAATATACCTCAGGGTGAAACAGGGTTTATTAAATTGGATAAAAAAAACTCTGTGTGACTTAAATTATGTTTTCTCTAACGTACAGTGACGTGTATTATGTAAATCAAGCTTTCAGGTATAACTCTCTGTAAAGTTGATTTTAATAATTTAGAGGGAAAAATTGTTCCGGGGCCGGGCATCGAATCCGAGACCTTTGAAAGGTCTTTGGAATCTTCAACAAATGAATGCAACGTAAGAACAAATCTGAAATATTTCAATAGGTATGACCAACTTAAATTGTACTGGAACTTTGAAATTTTAGGGTGCTATTCATAGACATTTCGCAGCACGCGCTACGAGCGTACTAAGATAACCCCGGCTATCCACTGGTTACTTGTACAGAATTCAAATCATATCCTATCGCTAACATTGGTTTACGAATACGAAAAACGCTGATCATCCACCGGAAACCCGCGCTAAAAATGTCTATGAATACGGCCCTTAATTTCTAAAGCTACATTAGCCTGAGTCTAATAACGAGCCCTTTCTATATGCAACACCAATCTGAGATCTGTTATTAGGTTGTGAAATTTATCTGCTTCCATGCCCACATAAATGTAGTCCCGTCTCTCTGCAACTTAAACTATATTTTCGTTTGGTTACGGACATTGCAATGAGGTCATAGAGCCCTTATGGATCATATAAAGAGTACTGGAGAGAATTACCATAATAGTAAACAATAGAGGGTCCGTGTATGGTTCATAAAATAGCATAAACAAATGTACGCTGACGGAAGGTAGTGGAGTGGAGGCTATTGTTAGATATGATACGTGGTCTGGTGGTGCCTGCAAGCTCATGAGGACTACTCACCGTTGTTACAGATGCAGCATCATCATCGTCCACACCCTGCAAAAACACAACAATAAATAAATACAAGGGTCATCACATTCAACGCACTTAAAAAACATGAAACTGTCAAAAAAATACGAATCATGCCACTAGACAATTCTTATAGTGATAACAACAGTGTCAAATACATCTCGTGCAGTAGATCACTGATTATGCCAGTCAGCAGGGCTTTTAAAAATATTTTATTAACATATATGTATAGTTTTAGTTAGAATACAGAGTGTCGCTCAGTCCTAGAACACAAATGTATCATTCTATGAAGTCCGAGTTCGACCCCCATTTATGACCGGCGTGACATAAGCAATAGACAGCGTCAGAGAGAATAATTTTTTCCGGGATTTTCGCGTTTCTTTTAACATTACGAATTTCATTATGTCAACATTATTTCATTATTCCCTATTACATTAAACGTTTTCCTCATTTCGTATTATTCCATGTCCCATGCTGTAGCTTCGATTATAAAGGCCCGCTTCCACTTAGAGGAAGCTAACAGAATTTCTCTTCACAACGTATTTAAGGAAAGAGGATGGTATTTTTTAAAATCTTTTTCCCATTTGGTGTAAAATATTAATTTTTTGTATGTAGAGAGCTCATAGCTGTAGCAACTCAACCAAATATAAATATTGTGAAAAATATTATTTGGGGGCCCAAATTTGAAAAAAAAAATATATATATATACCCAATGCAGAATTGTACTAAAATCGATATATCTAAACCGTCTTTAAAAGTAGATTCAAACAGTTTTTTGCAATTTATTTGCAAAAGCATGTTCTACAAACTGTCTGTAACATAATTTTGATATTAGTCCCTACGTTTGTAAAATAAACAATTAAAATTTAATAACACTTTTCTGATTTCCTTTCTTGCAAGCAAACGGACGTATTTTAAAATGAAATCAATTAACAAACTTCTGTTACAGAGAAAAGTTTCCTAATAGTCTAAAGAATGTGTGTTCTAAATTTCATGCATGTATCTTTAATAGTTCAGAAATTATATCCATTTTTGTCTGGCAATGTAGCAAAAAAAAAAAAATGAAGTTACTGGAAACCGATAAAAGGGGGCATGTGATTTAAAAATCTATAGCGCAGGAAGTTTAAAAATGGCGACTCAACATCCGATAAGGGCACAAATATCCACAAAATGTTATGCTATGCATTCCACACATATCACAGAGTATTTTAAAGATTTTTTTTTTAATTTACTCATTTTTCAGCAAAAAATACCATCCTCTCCCCTTAAATGGAAGATAGCAGAAAGCGGTGCGTCGAATCAAATCGAATAGAATTCATGAGCTAGAATATTTATTCCACTGCCGGAACACAACTTCTTTTTTCAAGTATGACTGTAGTCTATGTTGTCGTGAATAGAGTAGTGCACAACCGGTTACGAAAAATATATCCCTAAATTATATATTGCTATTAAACGCCTGGCGCTGTAGTCAGTATGCAAAGCTCTTCCGTCTCGCGGAATGTCTCAGGTTCGGTTTATCGAATATTCGAGTTGTTTCTTACTCTTCGTGGTGGACGGCAAAGACAGACCACATTGAGCCATGCAGGAGTTCCAAGAGCACTTGCAAGGACGCGATCATCATCGTGTAGGCCTACCATTTAATTGACACTTTCATTACATTCAATCAATCATCCATCGATCCATCCAATCATCGACTCGCTGATTTATTCGTTCATCGATTCACTAATTCGTAAAGATTAGTAAAAAATCTATTGTATATCTATTATGTTGTGATTTTCGGGGTTGGAGTCAACTCGTCACAAGAAATTGGTCACAGATACAATTCGTCATATAAATAAAATTCGTAACAGTGTACAACTAGCCACATGTTAATATTGGTCACAGGGACAATTCGGTAATACTGACCCAAGAAAATATAGGCCTACATAAATTTGTGTGTTGTATTGAAATATTACAATACATATTAATTTTGGAACTATGGCGGATGAAATCCGTTTTACAAAATCTGAAAGAGGCCATGACAAACTTAGAAGTAAGCAAGTAAGCTCGTTGATCCAGAACATGAAGGTAAGGTTGGGGACTTCCTGAGAACCAGTGTTTGGCATTGTTCAAAATGAGTTGGAGCCGTTTACAAGTGAAGCCAATATGAAACTACCAAAGAAGGCATCTGTTAAAAGAACTCCGCGCCAAACAAGGCAGGAGCACGTATAATAATAATAATAATAATGGTTTATTTTAATAATAATAATATAATAATAATAATAATAATAATAATAATAATAATAATAATAATAATAATAGGTTTATTTTAACTGTTTAAGGCCATTCGGCCTTCTCTTCCACTCAATCAGTATAGTAGAAAATTACTACAATGCTATGAATATAACATAATTAATACAATACAATACAATACAATTCAAAGCAATACAATACTACAATACAAGACAATATAATACATAATTAATAAAATACAATGACAATTCTTTTCATCTTCACAACACCAATAAAATAATTATGTAATAATAATAATAATAATAATAATAATAATAATAATAATAGTCATATCTAAATTAAATTAAATTATTAAACTCGATCACAATTATAACTTCAATTTGACTGCGCCCGTAAGAAATCGTTTAGTCTTTTCTTGAAAGTGGAATGGCAGCCCCTAATCTTCTGAGGTAGAGAATTCCATTCACGGGGGACTGAGACAGTAAAAGAAGATGAATAGTGGGATGTTCTATAGGCTGGAATTGCTAGGATTTGGCTCTCCTGTGACCTGGTGATTGGATAAGTAGTTAAACCGGGAAACGAAGATAATTTGGAATATAAGTGTGGAGAACTCGAAATAGAAGAGACAGCGAATGAAGTATCTCCTGAACCAAGAACCATTGACGAGCTAAACTTCATAGCAGAAGTCGAATTATGATGAATTGTCTATCTGTGACGAATTGTACCCATGACGAATTGAATGTGACGAATTGTCCCTGTTACCAATTTTCTGTGACGATTTGTCAGGAACCGGATTTTCGCAATCTCCATAAATATCCGGCCCTGGTAATAACAAAAAGAGAAGAAATGAAAATAAAAGAAAGATGAAGGGAAGAAAAGAATATGATGAAAAGAAGAAGGAAATGACAGAATAAGGAAAGAGTAAAATTATGAAAAACTAAAAAATTAAGAGAAGGAAAAGTAGATTAGAAATACAAGAATAAGAACTAAATAAAGCAAAAGGAAAATGAAGAAGAGGATTGGAAAAGGAGTAAGAGAAGACGTTGGCATTTGTCGCTGGTCCGAGAACCGTGGAGTGTTAACCTGTAGCCCATCCCGCAGTTATCTGAGAGTGTCCATCTCCATTGTGAGGCAAGGAATAACAACTGCTTATTGAAACGATTATAAAATCAATTCCCATGCCTGCACGCCGCTGGGACTCAAACAGTTCCCGTTGTCAAGCCGTCAATCCGCGCCCCAGGGGGCCGCAAGCAGATGCAGGCACGAACACAACACGGCTCTCTGCTCGTTTAAAGACGCTTCACCAAACCCACAAGTCCTCCGGCTGCAATCAACGGGCCTGAATTCGATTCCCGACATGGGAGTGGACTTTCGTGTCCATCACATAGGGACAGGGATGGAGACCAATCAAAATTCATTACTGGGAATCGAAACCGGGGTTTCTGCATAATAGTAATCGTCATCATCGTCATATGCACGTTCAGGTTTAGGAACGTGTCTGCCTATTCCTGTGGATCTCAAGACGTCCCTGACCTGTCGAACGTTGTCTCGTTCTTCCCAAATCTCGGTGTCATCATAATTAGTAAGAAATGTCATACAGTGTGTTCAATTAAAAACTTCCCACACTGAATAATTTCAGATGTGCAGGGGGCACGATTTTGAAGAAAAAACACGCCGATTTAGATTTCGAGGAAAAATTCAAAACCATTGCCGATTGAATTTTTTGTTTCACCCCTTCACCCTCCAACCTCACTTTTGGATTTCAAATTGCACCCTCTATGTTTAGACACGTCTTTTAAAAGGGATGATAAACCCTATCCGTCTATTAGGGTAAAGTGGCCTAATTCCGTGATACGTTTTTTTCACTGAATGTCACGGGATTGGGTATCCTGCTATGAAGTTCACCGATGTCTCAAAAGTAGCTGAAAGATGTACTCTTTCGAGAAAGATGTCTGGTGCTATAGTCGAACGGCAAAGCTTTGACTGACATTCAGTTTTGAAAAAGTGTCATGGGATAAGGAGTATCACGGAAATAGGCAACTTTACCCTATATATATTGACGAGGAGTTACCGTCACTTACGGAGCTTATTTGTGAAGACATTTTGAGCAAAAACTGTCATATAAACTTGTGTCCTATTCTCACCATTTTCATAAGTTACACTAATCTGAAGTTGTTTGTAAAACACCTTTTTTCTTTAGTTTTAAGGATAAAATAACGTTACAAACAGAGAATGAACTATTCAGGAGTATACTTTATTAAATTGGCTAGTATTCTGAAACTAATAATGTGTTGTTAATTTCTCAGTTGCTTTGTACCGATTTTTTCCTCCAATTCTGAAATAAAAATTACATTATTCTTACACACTTATCACAGTTCCGGAAGAGGGGCACATAAGACACTTAGATTCGGATCTTCAGAATACCTCAAAGAAGATTTGTGTGAGCAGTAATGGCTTTCTTCGTTGGGAATTGTGTTTAGGTGTTCTTCTAACATTTGCCAAGTATTAGCCTCTATTTTGTGAATGTTTGCCTCTTCTCTCCACAAATGAATCATTGGCCAGTGTTTTATCTTGAATAACTCTGAGTCTTTTAACTGATACCTGACATAGCTTTAATATCAAACCACGACAAACTTTTAATTTAGTGCCATCTATATGGAGAAAATATTTTCAAATATTTTCCCTGAGCTTCTTTGGATAATTTAGTGCCATCTATATGGAGAAAATATTTTCAAATATTTTCCCTGAGCTTCTTTGGATTTAATGTTGCCTTCCGATTGTGTGTACCTGACTTCTTGGACATACATTGGCTTAAAAATGAATCCTGCAATTCCTTACCTTGATCACTATAGAACGTTCCAAAAAGCTCTTCTTGCTTACTGATAGGTACCTTGAGTAGCACTGTTGATGATAATGCTCAAAATGTTCTTTCTTTTATGTCAATTTCATTTCTTGAAATGTAGGTCTGACCGATCTGCCGTTTTCTCTTTTTTCTTTCTCTTGTTATTAGAATTGTCGTAAGATAGTCTTTTTTTGCCCATTAGTATGGTAGGAATAGAACGGCTATTCACTAACAACCGCAGCCTGAACCTACTGTACACTTGCTGTATTAGGAATGAATCTGAACAACTTTACGGTCGCAAAGAAAATGCTCTCCTGACCTCTAGCGTTGAGATAATGAAACAAAAGTTTCGTGGAATAATCTACCTAATATAGCGGTTACGTTTAAACAATTTCCCGAAAAAGGGCTTATAGGACTATAGGCTCCTCTTCCGAAAATCGCCTCAATTGTTACAGATCACACGACGTCTAGCGACTTGATTCTTTACAAATCAATTTTTCATTCTAATGTACAGTCTTAAAGACTTTACAAAAATGACGTGATATGTTAAACAATTTTACTGTTGTGATAAGTGCGTAATAAAAATGTAATTCTGTAGTTAAAAACTGAAAAAAATCTGTAAGAAGCAACTATGGAATTAACAACACATTTTTTAGCTTTAGAATACTACACAATTAAAGAAAGTAGGCCTATACTTCTGAATAATTCATGGTCTAATTTTGTAATATTCTTTCATCCTTAAAACTAAATAAAAAAGGTATTTTTAGCAACTTAAATTAGTGTAACTCTAAAAATATTGAGAATAGGACCCATGTTTATATGACATTTTTTGCTCAATATGTCTTCGCGAATATTCTCCGTAAGTGACGGTAACCCCTCGTAAATCACCCTGTATATACAGGAAGAACCGTAAGTAATGTCATTAATTTCAGAGGATTAAACTTTGAGATATTTTTGAAACAAAAAAATTAAATACAATTTTACTCGTTTCGTTTCCTTTTCGAAATAAAAATGGTTTTATATGAAACACTTCATAGCGTGTTTTGTAAAAGCCATTGATTTAATTCCTAATATGCTCAGTCAGTTTAAGAGAGCAGTGTATTATTATTAGGGACCGGAATTTTATGTAATATCAAGGTGTGAAATATGTGCATATTTATGTCAGAAACATAAGCTGAATATGTACCAAAATATGTAAAATCATGAAAATATTTAATATCTGACAGGTATAGGACAGGTAAGACTCTCCAGTTGTGATTTCATAGAGCACCTGAGTTTTTTTACCGTATACTTGACACATTTCTATTTTTTCATCTTTAGTGAAAGCTTCGTCCATCGCAATCCATGACTTTATTTTTGTCGTTAGGGTTGCAGATTCAGGGGCCATTTTAGTTAGTTAAAAGCAGTAGATAAACTCACTTGCACTTTATACTGTAAGTACTAAAACTAGAGAACTGAGTGAAATCAATGACAACAGTACTGCAAGCACTGTTTCGCTTTACTGGATTAAGAGAAACTAAGAGCAGATGTGGGACACATGCATTTTAGCTGCTCCCTATAAGAAACAAGTACCTACTAAAACCTCAAACTATAGGCATTTACAAACTGTTGTTTGAAAAGTGACATTCCTGTCTCATTCAGAAGGGTAGGATTATTCCAACCGAGAACCTTACTTTCTAATTGCTCAGATAATCCCATTTCCGCATAGGTCTACTAAATTTAAAGTAAAGAGATCAAGCAATAACCTGAAAAGCTATTTATTTTAATCTTTCAACATCTTTCCAGTTTGTTCCTTTACTCCAGCTTCTTTTCAAAAGTCGGCTGCTTTATTGCGGCTCATGCCAGACTTGACACGGTTTTCCCTGGAAAGATTAGGAACAGGGTGGGTAAGGTTGCAAATTTCATGGGAACGGCTTGTTAAAACGTGTGCAGAACAATTATAGTTCGAGACAAATCATGTCGTCCTCGTCCTACTCCACCGCATGAAGGCAGCGGTACTTTCTGAGTGATTTTTACAATACAAGGTAGTTGTATGAGAAAGGTTGCCTTTTGTTCACTCATATTTACAGTGGGGGGTATGGGTTGAGTGCCTCTATTACTTCCTGGAACTAAGGACGTTATATTTCGTCCTGAAATATATCCTTTTTGGGTAGGTAAAAAGGCTTTTTAAATCTGTGTATTTCAAATTGTAAACTTCGCAGAGAAGATTTTTATCCCTTTTGGAGAAGTAAAAATGAATAAAACCCCTAAATATGTAGATTTATGTAATACCAAGCCATAATATGTATGTAATGTGGGGTAAATATGTAAAAATATGTAGTATCAAATTTTAATATATTAATGGTAATTACAAGATTCGCAAAGATTTGTTATTTATATACGGTTACGTTGAAAGCACTATAATATGTAATTACATAAAAATCCGGTCACTAATTATGATAGTAAATGACTGAAATAATTTTACTTTTGGCCTTTAAATGTGAATATATTTGATCCGAAAAAAAAAAAAACATGTAATTTTTCGTTCTCCAAAGGAATGTTTCAATGTTACATTTGTTCGAATCAAATTATAATTTTATTGTTTATAAATAGAATTAATTATTCAGCAGGTCTATATTCAGTTGAGTGACAAAACTGTGCTATATGACAGTGAAATCTGCCTATATCCCCCTGCCTGTACTGTCAATTCCTGAAACGTTCCGCTTTATTACTCATTACAGAACATAAACTTTGTCGAGTCACGAAGATAATTTCCCAAAGTCTCGAGTTCGTATACCAGTATGTTGTGGTGAAACGTGACAAACCAAAATTAAGCGGAAATGTTGAACAAACCGGTAAGAATCTGCAGAGTAGAACGGAAAAATAAGTCTGTGCTACAGTGGCGTCATCACCGTCATAACAGAGAATTAAATAGGCCTACTGCCTAATTCCTCTTCTTTTTTTCCTGCTATATTTCTGGTACACGCACATAAGTAGAAACACTTGTTATCTGTAAGCATCGCCATAATGTCATCATTATTGTGGATGCAGACCGTGGAGACACCTGTTGGTGACGTTGCTAAGTAACAAGATTCGTTACTTAGCAACGTTTTTGTCTCGGTATAAGTGGATTTGTGGTTGTAATTCTCGTAGTTTTCGGAGCTAAATACAAAATTATGTTCACAATCCTGGTGTTATTACATACTACGAGTTCATATAAATGCTGCCCCACTTCTTACTAATTTGTTGAGCGCAGTTTTAAGTTGTCTGGCAACGTTGCCCTGCGGAGAGTATACTCTTTCTGTTTAACATAAATATAATCGCTGAAAAAGAACAGTAATAGCTAGGGCTAGGATTTTGATGACCTATAAATCATGAAAAAATGTCCTAAAAACAATGCATTTATGACCTAAAAATCTTTCAAAAATGCCCTTAAAATGCCCTAAAATTGATCTTACATTCTAAAATTGGCTTAGTAGGAAAAGGAGTTTTGTGCTACTTAATATTTAGACTAGTAATTAAATTAAATTCTGGTACCAACATTTAAGTTTATTTAATTTTACATAATATTATGAAACTAAGAAAAAGAAACCGTGGTTTGATGAAGATTGTTGCATGGTAGTAGAAAGAAGGAAACAGGCAAAATTGAAATTCTTACAGGATCCAGTTGAGGAGAAGAGAGATAATTATTTCAATGAAAGACGGGAAGCAAGTCGTACACTTAGGAATAAAAAGAGAGGTTACTTGAAGGAAAAACTGAATGAGGTAGAAACAAATAGTAAGAATAAAAACATTCGAGATTTATATAAGGGTATAAAGGAATTTAAGAACGGATATCAGCCAAGGGTAAACGTGATCAAGGATGAGAATGGTGACTTGCTTGCAGACTCTCCATCAATCCTAAACAGATGGAAAAACTATTTTGCGCAACTACTAAATGTACATAGGCCAAATAGAAATGATCGGGAAGAAATTGAAATACAAACTGCTGAGCCATTTATACCCGAACCCACTCTTTCAGAAGTCGAAATTGCGATAGAAAATCTGAAAAAGTACAAGTCTCCAGGTATCGATCAAATTCCAGCAGAATTAATACAAGAGGGTGGGAGTGCATTATATAGCGAAATTTATAAACTTGTACTTGCTATTTGGGAAAAGGAAATTGTACCAGAACAATGGAAGGAGTCCATAATTGTACCTATTTTTAAAAAGGGGGACAAAACCAACTGTGGTAACTTTCGAGGAATATCACTTTTGTTGACGTCGTACAAAATTTTGTCCAATATTCTTTTGAGAAGATTAACTCCGTACGTAGATGAAATTATTGGGGATCATCAGTGCGGTTTTCGGCGTAATAGATCGACTATTGATCAGATTTTTGTATTCGACGGATAATGGAGAAAAAATGGGAGTATAAGGGTACAGTACATCAGTTATTCATAGATTTCAAAAAGGCTTATGACTCGGTTAAGAGGGAAGTATTATATGATATTCTTATTGAATTTGGTATTCCCAAGAAACTGGTTCGATTAATTAAAATGTGTCTCAGTGAAACATACAGCAGAGTCCGTATAGGTCAGTTTCTATCTGATGCTTTTCCAATTCACTGCGGGCTAAAGCAGGAGATGCACTATCACCTTTACTTTTTAACTTTGCTCTAGAATATGCCATTAGGAAAGTTCAGGATAACAGGCAGGGTTTGGAATTGAACGGGTTACATCAGCTTCTTGTCTATGCGGATGACGTGAATATGTTAGGAGAAAATACACAAACGATTAGGGAAAACACGGAAATTTTACTTGAAGCAAGTAGAGCGATCGGTTTGGAAGTAAATCCCGAAAAGACAAAGTATATGATTATGTCTCGTGACCAGAATATTGTACGAAATGGAAATATAAAAATTGGAGATTTATCCTTCGAAGAGGTGGAAAAATTCAAATATCTTGGAGCAACAGTAACAAATATAAATGACACTCGGGAGGAAATTAAACGCAGAATAAATATGGGAAATGCATGTTATTATTCGGTTGAGAAGCTCTTATCATCCAGTCTGCTGTCCAAAAATCTGAAAGTTAGAATTTATAAAACGGTTATATTACCGGTTCTTCTGTATGGTTGTTAAACTTGGACTCTCACTCTGAGAGAGGAACATAGGTTCAGGGTGTTTGAGAATAAGGTGCTAAGGAAAATATTTGGGGCTAAGCGGGATGAAGTTACAGGAGAATGGAGAAAGTTACACAACACAGAACTGCACGCATTGTATTCTTCACCTGATATAATTAGGAACATTAAATCCAGACGTTTGAGATGGGCAGGGCATGTAGCACGTATGGGCGAATCCAGAAATGCATATAGAGTGTTAGTTGGGAGACCGGAGGGAAGAAGACCTTTAGGGAGGCCGAGACGTAGATGGGAGGATACTATTAAAATGGATTTGAGGGAGGTGGGGTATGATGATAGAGACTGGATTAATCTTGCACAGGATAGGGACCGCTGGCGGGCTTATGTGAGGGCGGCAATGAACCTTCGGGTTCCTTAAAAGCCATTTGTAAGTAAGTAATTTTACATAATTTTTTCTAAGTAGTACACTTTAATTAATTATTTTACCTGGTGTAGTTCCATGTAGTCCATCACAAGGCAACTCTTATACGGAATTAGCAGATATAGACGAGTCTATATTGAAGGGGTGGTTGGACTGATCCATTACATGGGGTGTACTACGTTAAAAGGGCAATATTTGTGTAGAGAAACGATTAAAATATTATACAAAAAATGGGTATTAGTCACTGGCGTAGCTAGGTCGGTTAAGGCCCTTGCCTGCCGATCCGGAGTTGCGCTCGGGCGCGGGTTCGATTCCCGATTGGACTGATTATCTAGTTGGGTTTTTCCGACGTTATTCCCAACCGTAAGGCAAATGTCAGGTAATCTATGGCGAATCCTCGGCCTCATCTCGCCAAATATCATCTTGCTATCACCAATCTCGATGCTAAATAACCTAGTAGTTGATATAGCGTCGTTAACCAACCAAGTAAAAAATAATGGGTATTAATGGACAAAATATGTAGACAAAATATCAAAGGAAATAGACAATATTTTATATTATAAATGGGGATTTGTGGAAAATTGATTGAAAATTCCTCAAAAATGTCCGAATAACACAAAAGATGCTCTTATGAGTTGAAACAGGCAAAAAATTTAAAAAAAAAATGCCCTAATAAATATGTCTTAAAATACTCAGTTTATCACATAACATATAAATACTAAAGCGGCTATGTTTCTGGCTTACTAGAAAAAAGATGCAATTTCATCAAAATCCTAGCCTATAGAGGGCGCAAGCATTGGCCTTCGGTACTCGGTAGTCAAAAGACCAGATTAAAATCAATCGGTTGCAAGTCGCAAAACTCTTGCGCGAAAATGTACCGGACATTGTGAAGTATTTTTACTACAGAATTGAGCAATACGAATATACATAAATGCATAAGTATTATGCCCATGGACAGGTCTTTAACTGCAAACCCAGCATTCTCCCATCTTTCCTATTTTCTGCCTTCTTCTTAGTCTTCTCATATGATTCACATATGAAGACATTATTACAAAAACAGCCTAGTCATTTTAATAAAATTGAGTTAAAGACACATTTTCTACTATTTCAAATGTTTATAGGCTCCAAAAATGATCCATGTCAAGTGCAATAGCCACAAGGATAAACACCAGTTGTACGGAAACACCTGACATGTGTTGTTCTATTTATTTTTATTTTTCTCCTGAAAAATAGCAATTATTTTGACATGGGTTGTCTGCATATCTTAATGTCGTCTCTCATCTGATATCTTCTTCTGCCCCGAACTTTTCTCCCGTTCACCATTCCTTCCAGTTCTTCTTTCGGTAGGCAGTTTCTTCTCAACCAGTGACCCAACCAATTCCTTTTTTCTCTTTCTGATCAGTTTTGGCATCATTCTTTCTTCACCCACTCTTTTCAACATACTTCATTCCTTATTCTGTCTGTCCACTTCACACACTTCCTTCTGTAGGCAGTTTCTTCTCAACCAGTGACCCAACCAATTCCTTTTTCTATTTCTGATCAGTTTCAGCATCATTCTTTCTTCACCCACTCTTTTCAACATAGCTTCATTCCTTATTCTGTCTGTCCACTTCACACAGGCAGTTTCCATTCTTTTTCTCTTCTGATTAGTTTCAGCATCATTCTTTCTTCAAAACATAGCTTCATTCCTTATTCTGTCTGTTCACTTCACTTCTTTCGGTAGGCAGTTTCTTCTCAACCAGTGACCCAACCAATCCTCTTTCTGATTAGTTTCACATCATTCTTTCTTCACCCACTCTTTTCAACATAGCTTCATTCCTTATTCTGTCTGTCCACAATTCCTTCGGTAGGCAGTTTCTTCTCAACCAGAAAGCACTTTTTCTCTTTCTGATTAGTTTTAGCATCATTCTTTCTTCACCCACTCTTTTCAACATAGCTTTATTCCTTATTCTGTCTGTCCACTTCAGAGGCAGTTTCTTCTCAACCAGTGACAACATCTATTTGATTAGTTTCAGCATTTCTTTCTTCACCCACTCTTTTCAACATAGCTTCATTCCTTATTCTGTTTTCAGAACATGGGAGGGGGATCTTCTCAACCAGTGACCCAAAATAATAAAGTTTTAGCATATTCTTTCTTCAGATTTTTCTGATGATATTCTGGTCCACTTCACACACTTTTCAGAAGAGTGACCCAACCAATTTCTTTTTTTCTCTTTCTGAGACATATTAACACAACTATGCTACTGGAGCTAAATCCACATGAAATTCAGCTTTACTTCGTGAGCAGTATGTCCCCAGATGGCAATTCCACAGGTAAATGCTTTTCCAGAGATCAAGATAAGACATCTATTTGAAGTTTAGTGCAGAAAAATAAAGATGGGAGGTGATAAGGACAAATAGTGCATAAGATTTGCTGAAATGAGGTTGTTAGCAGAAAGTGAGACATATTAATATGCTAGTGGAGTACTTGTGTACTATAAGCAGTAACATGAGCTGCTGCCAGGAAGTCAAAAGGAGGATAGCAATGGCAAAGGAAGCTTTTAATACGAAAAGGAGCATCTTCTGCGGACCTCTGGAAAAAAAACTAAGGAAGAAACAAGTGATGTGCGTTGTGTGAAGTGTGTCATTGTATGAGGCAGAAACATGGACATTACGACGAAGTGAAGAGAAGCGAATATAAGGATTTGAAATGTGGATATGGAGAAGAATGGAGCGTGTGAAATGGACAGACAGAATAAGAAATGAAGCTGTGTTGGAAAGAGTGGGTGAAGAAAGAATGATATTAAAGATGGTCAGGAAGAGTAAAAATAAATTGGCTGGGACACTGACGGAGAAGAAACTACCTACTGAACGATGAACTGGAAGGAATGGTGAACGGGAGAAGAGTTCGGGGCAGAAGAAGATATAAGATAATAGACATTAAGATATATGGATCATATGAGAAGACAAAGAGGAAGGTAGAAAATAGGAAAGATTTGAGAATGCTGGGTTTGCAGTGAAAGACCTGCCTTTTGACAGAAAACAATAAATGCATGAATGAATGAAGGGCAGAATTCAAATGTGTAACGTTAAAACCTTCGTGTCTGGAATATGAAGAGTCCACTGCAAGAATGATGGATGTCACTTTCTTGACGAAAATGAACCAAGACTGTCAATGCATAGCTTAAGACATATTATAGAATGTACATAGAGAGTTATATGACATTAACACTGATAGTCATTGTCCAGTAATGATCGGAAAATCACAGTTAAGCTTTAAGCGCTAGGCATTTCAAACTTTCAATTGCTTCTCCTGCAAAATGTAGGGGAGAGTCGGGTAGTATCGAACACCGGGTAATATCGGACAGTGAGTTTCTTTCTTCTACCACACGATGATAGTGCCTGATTGACATGGTTACGTTTCTATGATGTCGCATAGAGAAACGTAACCATGTCATTCAGGTACTACCATATGGTAGTAGATGAAAGAAACGTACTGCCCGATACTACTGTCCTACCCGACTCTCCCCTATTCTAAATGACATCCATCATTCCTGCAATGGACTCTTCATATAAAATATTCCGGTACGTTAAATCCATAGATGTTGTAAAGAGCCTAGACTAGAAACTGGATTACGAAAAGAGCACATGTGGATAACTATTGACTTCTTCAAAATTAAAACTTGATGTGTTGCAGGACTGACTGTAAAAGTTTAGGATATTTATTTCTTGGTTTCTAAGAATATAAAATTAATTTAATTTAATTTAACGTCGATTGTTATATATATATATATATATATATATATATATATATATATATTATATATGGCTACTTTGTACTACGCCACGATGCAAGCTGGACAAAATAGAAAACGCCACTGTTGAAGAGCAATTCAAAATGGCTGCTTGTATCTTTTATTTGTCGTTAGTTAAAAACATTTGATCTGATCATTGCGGTTGGATGGAAGTATCTGAAGAACCACATAACAACAGACTTTACATGACCGCAAAGAACGCAGTTACCAGTGGCGCCAGCTTTCCACAGCCTTATGAAACGGTTCACATACCCCGGCAACAAGGATTTAACACATTCATTCTTTCCCTCTTTCTTTCATTAAGGAACTGCCAGTTAACGTCAAATGTCTCTTTGTGTATCTTTAGCACCGGAGTTTCTTTAGAAAAGTGACTGGATATGTTATAATGTTTAGTGTTCTTAGATAGCTAACATAAAATTCACAATACATTTCAGATAGATCTTATAACGTCTTTGGATTGATCACGTGTGTTTTTTTCTCATTAAGTGTAAGAGAAAGTATGGTAATGCTCATATGGTGTGGTCTGATAAAGGAGATGATAATTGTACCTTTCTTCTTCTTGGAGCCCTGTCACAATTATGTACCTAGACAAGCTTTAACAATTCGCATTTCCTCAGACAGCACAAAAACAGTCAAACATAATCTTTCAACAAGATGCACCACCACCTCACATTGTGCGTACAGCTCTGAACGCCTTCCCAAACCAATGGATCGGACGTGGTGGTCCCATAACTTGGTCTCCTCGTTCCCCCGACTTAAGTCCTTTAGATTTTTCCTTCTGGGCTATGTGAAGGACATTTGTGTACTCCACCACGATACCTGACATTAACGTCTTACGTGCACGCATCGTAGAAGCAGTACCAACCATCCAGATCATGACTGGAGTGGACCTGGTCAGAAATTGAATTATGTTTGGACGTTCTACGTGCCACCAACGCAGCCCATGTAAAAATCTAATGATTTTTTCCATGAAAATATTTGAGTTGTTCTTTCTGATAAAATAAAAATAATAATCCTTATGTTTTTTTAGTAGCAACAGAAATTAGGGAAGTTCGAGGGGTCCAACCTGTATATTATCCTGAAGTATTTTTTGCATTCCTCCTGAGACACTCTGTATAGGTCATTATTATACTTACTTACTGGCTTTTAAGGAACCCGGAGGTTCATTGCCGCCCTCACATAAGCCCGCCATTGGTCCCTATCCTGAGCAAGATTAATCCAGTCTCCATCATCATATCCCATCTCCCTCAAATCCATTTAATATTATCTCCCCATCTACGTCTCGGCCTCCCCAAAGGTCTTTTTCCCTCCTGCCTCCCAACTAACAGTCTATATGCATTTCTGGATTCGCCCATACGTCTACATGCCCTGCCCATCTCAAACGTCTGGATTTAATGTTCCTAATTATGTCAGGTACGGAAGGTTTTAAGGTCGATCTTTGGGCCAGTCAATGTAGGTAACGAATGGAGAGCCCGGTATAATCATGAATTATATGAACTCTTCAGTGAATCCAATATAACATCTTTTATAAAAATGGGACGCCTGAGATGGGCTGGTCATATAATGAGATTAGAGGACTCGAGACCAGCCATCAGAGTCCTCCGATATGAACCAGGGGAAGTAGACGAAGAGGAAGACCAAAGGTCAGATGGGAGGATGGCATCAGGGAGGATGCCAGGAATATTGGAGTTAAAAACTGGATGAGTGTTGTTAGAAATAGGGATGAATGGCGGAAACTCCTATGGACAGCCAGGACCCATGATGGGTTGTCGAGCTAAGGATGATGAATTATGTCAGGTGAAGAATACAATGCGTGCAGTTCTGTGTTGTGCAACTTTCTCCATTCTCCTGTAACTTCATCTCTCTTAGCCCCAAATATTTTCCTAAGCCCTTATTCTCGAACACCCTTAACCTATGTTCCTCTCTCAAAGTCAGAGTCCAAGTTTCACAACCATAAAGCACAACCGGTAATATAACTGTTTTATAAATTCTAACTTTCACATTTTTTGACAGCAGTCTGGATGATAAAAGCTTCTCAACCGAATAATAACAGACATTTCCCATATTTATTCGGTGTTTAATTTCCTCCCGAGTATCGTTTATATTTGTTACTGTTGCTCCCAGGTATTTGAATTTTTCCACCTCTTCAAAGGATAAATTTCCAATTTTTATATTTCCATTTCGTACAATATTCTCGTCATGAGATATAATCATATACTTTGTCTTTTCGGGATTTATTCAAAACCTATCTCTTTACTTGCTTCAAGTAAAATTCCCGTGTTTTCCCTAATCGTTTGTGGATTTTCTCCTAAGGTCATTATTATAACATCACTTATACACATTTACTAATAATTTATGGTATTATATATGAAATAAAAAGATACAACTCTATAGTCTGCAATAACTTCCAGTTGTATTGTAATACACATATTTCTGTGGAATAAAGTCCAGGGCAGGACCAAAACTGCGAACTAAAATAAAGGAATGAAACCTTTTAACGGTGAATAAAGGTAGAAAAAAGTTAGGATATTTGTCAACAGAGTTTCTATTTTAGACACCCTTATTTGCATATCGTGACAGCATTCGCCGTTATGCAGATAAGACAGTGTAATTTGCATCCAACTCATTAATATCCATCCTGACAACTTGGATGTCCGTATCGGCTCCACTATCTAAACAGACGAAACATCCTTCGAAATCTCGTTACAGAAAGCTCCCTCTAATTCGAACATAGCTGATCGTTGTTTTCTGAACGCACGCCAGGTGGAGCCAAGAGAAAGAGAGAGGGAAAACAAAAAAGAAACGATGCGCAGTACACAGGTATATTCATTACTTGTCCTTGTAACATGATCACGGCAGACACTTGGCATCAATAGGATATGATGAGTTTTCTATCAGGTCCGCTCCGCTCCCAGAAGCAGCGTTTGCATTAGCATGAGGTGGGGAAGTTACCACATTGCCTCCACGTAATACAAACATCTGTTCTCTGTCAGGTAGGAGTGATGGGACCTATCAATCAAAGGTGAATTGTTTCCAGCTACGTAATGTTCCCACCAGCACCAGAAGAGTCATGCGCGAGAGAAGACCTCGACAAATTGGATATGGGCACTTAAGGCTATCGACAGTTCTAGCTGCGGCTTTATGGGTCTGTATTAGGCCCTTCTAATTGATTGGTCTCTCTTTTTCTTTTTTATGGGCAAGGACTTACAGAAAATCTCTTTTCTCATCTATATACAGGGCTACTACAGGGACAGCCTTTTATTTTTACTAACATTTTTAATATTAACCTGGCTATATCCTTGGATTAAGGTCTACAACCGGAAACACCGCTTGCTCCCCCCCAAGACTGGAGTTCGATGATACTGGCGTAAAATACAAATCACTCTACTAGGTATAGGAGGGAAGGAAAATAGTTAATCCATTTACGTAAACTAGGAAGTATCGCGATTTTGAGTTTGATAATTTTCATTAGGTTTTTGTTTAATCAAAATACAGTACTGTATTAACAATGAGTGTTTTTACTCACGAATTGAGCTATCCATTCGGACGTATTCATTATGCAGTGTATATTGTACTGTTACAGCACATCGGCGTACAATATAGAGAATGAAGTTAAATTGAAAAATAATCATAATATGGATATTTAAACAAATTTTTGAAAATGGTGGCCGTTCATTTCGATACAGGCTTCAGTTCTTTTGTGCATATTATCGCACTATAGACTATTGTACCTAATTCCAATTGCCAGTTTCGTCCTTCGTACTAGTAACTCATGTTGAAATAATTCTGTAACTACTCTATAAAAGAGTACCTTACGTACTGTAAATTCAATCTTCACTTCTGCCCGATCCGAAAAGATAAAATTACTCAGACATGCTATCTACTGTCCGTCAAAGTGGTTTTGTCGCAGGATCGTAGAAAGGGGGGAATCACGTAACAATTAATTAACGAGGCCCGTCTATTTAAGTTATTTTAAACAGATGTATAATATTACGTAGACGTCCAATTCCTAACAGAAATTAATGTTTTCAGAAAAGAGCTAAGACAGCCCAGCTACTAGACTTTACAGAGGGGCGAACAGAAGCAGGTGGGGGAAATCGGGATACGACGTAGGCAAACGGACGACAGTACCTGTGCGAAAATATGATTCGATATTGAAAACCCTTTCGTCACTGGAAAACGCGAACATATTTCTGGAACGTACTATACTCAGTAACTCAGTACTGCACACGCGTCCTCTGTTCTGTGTGGAGAACCATTGGAAGTTTACTAGTAGAGGGGGTGGGAGTGAAGTACATTCAAAAACTCAGATACAATAAAAATTGAAGTAAAAATAAAATGATGTCCCTGTACAAAGGCTTTACCCGATTCCATAGCCTTGTATTATGAAAAAGTATGAGACATACATTATTGAAAGTTACACCAATAAAAAGAGAAACTCATCAAGTTTTTGGTCCATCAACTGCTACAAGTGCTCGATGTGACCTCCTCGACAAACATCCACTCGGTAGTCTAACTCCTCCACACCCGCTGGAGCATATCACGATCAACTCTAGCCACTCCCACACGGACCCGGTTATTAAGTTCAAGATTAACTGGCAAAAGAGGTACATACACTTGACCTTTGACAAACCCCCATAGAAAAAAATCACAGGGAGTCAGATCTGGCGACCGAGGAGGCCAACGGAGAACACACCGATCGTTGTTAGAAGCCCATCCACACCAACGTTGTGGTAGATGCTCATTAACATACGCACTTCCAGATGGAAATGTGGTGGAGCCCCATCTTGTTGAAATAAACCCTGGTTTATCTTCATGTAACTGAGGCATCAACCACATCAACGGGCTCATCATCATCATCATCATCATCATCATAATCGCCATCATCATATTCCTGGGTAGGTAAGAATGTCACTTCTCACAAGATCAATTGAAGGTTAAAAAAGTCACAGTCCAAAACATGCAAATTTGAGATATTAAGCATATGGTTGGCCTAAGCGTATTGTAGCGGCCATCTACTCAATTAGTCGTTAGTGGAAAAAAGAACACCATTGTCCTATGTTATAAGAGTGTAAATTTTCAGTGATTTTCATAAAACAACCATAGTCCAAATACTTTTTTTCTTGTGAACACAGCCATTGTCCAGGACGATATCGAATTCATAACATCCTGAAACGTTTATGCATACAATTTTAAACTGTAGTAGACAGTATACTGCTTCCTATGAACGCGGCAAAAACCACCTCGGAGAAAAATACTTTAACACAAGAATTGTATTAATTGTGGAGTCATCTTTAGGTGCAGAAGTAACCCCATTGAAGAAACGTAAGCAACGAAAGGAGGAGAAACAGGATATAATAAGGAAAAGAAGATTAAAGGAGAGGCACATTTCAGCCACAACAGAGAATGTTTTCTCAAAACAACCATTGTCCACAGTTACCTACATTTACACATGTATTTCTGTGAGGCAATTTAAGTTATAAATGTATTTTCCCAAGTTTCTAAAACACTTTAAAAATGGCATGATGAATTTCATACTTGAAGTGTCAACAACACCCATGCCAGATAGTTTTTGGTTTCTCCTAAAAATTTATGTTTTTGGACTATGGTTGTTTTTTTTTCTTAAAAAATCTTCAATTGCTTTTCTTCAAAGATGATAATGTGAAAGACAAAGAAAGTACCAATAAAAATGTGTATAGGGTAAAGGTTGGTAATATTGTGATAGTTCTTTTTGAGGATTTATTACAATTTTACTGACCTAGAGAAGGACCTGTTTTTTGCAGAAACTTGTCCACGAACATTCCCATAATACGTACGTTGACGCAAAAAAACGATCTCGCTCAGTAAAATTGTAATAAATTCTCAAGAGAGAGAGAGAGAGAGACAGAAATAACTCGTCCGGCCTTAATTAAGGATGACCACGAGGATCCGGAAATTAATAGCAAATAAATATAATTAATTAAATATGAATATTGTTATAAAAATAAAATGCAATAATTAAGCACCATTGATTATCAATTATAAAATAAAATCTTAGAAGATTACTATAAAATTATACTTATAAATAAAAGATTTTATTTAAAATTAGCATATCCTTAATTAAGGCCTTCTGAGTGGTATAAATGAAACTGTATAATCTGCAGGGAATCTTTAAGAATTTGCGAGATGATTTTTTGAATTTCAAAAGATGAAATTGATAATTGTTTTAAAAAATTATAACATGTAAATTTTGGTAAAGAACTCCGAGCACCAAAAAATAAACCTGTAACTGACCAATTGAAGAGAGGGATGTTATACTTGGCACTAAGGTAGGGAATACAAGGTTCATAAATGGCCCTCTCTTTTGCTGATCAACCTGATGAGCTTGGTTTCGATCTCTCTCCATGCGTATAGTTGGATCTATGATAATAGCCTTTTGTTGTTGCCTGTTTATTGCTATTATATCAGCTCTTCTGTGAGAGTCGTCTTCAGAAATGCAGAACTATCACAACATGTATGTATGTATTGTATTTATTCACACTGCAAATGGGTATATACCCGGTGGCAGTGGTAACTAATTACACTCAATAATGACGACTAATAAAACATAATAATAATAATAATAATAATAATAATAATAATAGTAATAATAATAATAATAAAATAATAATAATAACAACAAGGAGCATCCTAAATTAAATGAAGCGTGGTCACTTAAAATAACATTTAAAGTAAATCTAATTTGTATCTTAACCTAAGTTCGATCTAAGACCCACGAGTGTGACAGGTTCATACCTGCACAAGTACCTTTCGGCACTACACTTTGTTTCGCTGTCAACTCACTCACTGCACTGATTCTACCTGATTTCACTAACACTTCTAAACAATTCACTGTTCAAATACTTTGCACAGCCACTTCACTGACACCAACACACTCCACTTACACTACACACTTCACTGACACTACACACTTCACTGACACAACACGCTTCCTCACTGATAGAACACTTCAAATAACAAGATATCAATTACACCCTTTAAGTACTGTGTATAATAATATACTACCGTCTATTAGTAAAGTCCTTAAGTCTATTTTTAAATACATTTTTGTTATTGGTAAAGCCTTTAGTAAGTCTGCAGGTAAAGCATTCCAGTCTCTGATAGTACGATTGAGAAAAGAAAACTTTCCAGTGTCCGTCCTCTGTCTTCTTTCCCTCAATTTATATGAGTGGTCGTTCCTTGAAGAGTAATTTGACGGCTGCAACCTATCTTTTATTTCTCTCCAGGCAGGCTCACCTCTGTATGTTTTGAACATTGCGCATAATCGAATTCGCGTTCTCCGGTCCGTGAGTACTACAATTACTCATATCATAATTTTACCAACCTTTACCCTATGTGCGGAAGCTAGAAAAAATAGAAGATATAGCCTAGTTATATAAAGCAGTATCTGAAAGAGAGACATGAAATTTGTTACCACGTGTGCAATTCAGACAGCGGAGATAAGCTCGGTGCGTGCAACATTAATTTTGCAATTTGAGGCTATAAACATAGGTAAAGCAAATTCCAGGCAGTAATTCTTAGTAAATATTCCTTCGTCATGATTCGAAAGCACGAAAGTTGTTTAATAAAGCCATCAAGCATGATTCGGAGTTATTTTAGCATTGAAACATAAATAACCGCATTTTACTGCTCTTCCCCACCCCGAAGAAAGAAATCATCAATAAGCAGTGTTTCATGTGATCAGAATGAGTTTACGTTACGACTTTGAAATTAAATGGTCTGTGTAGACGGAAAAATTAATTGCTCCCATCTAATTGCTCTCCAGAAGTAGCGCGGAGCAGGTGTTACACTGACACGGCAAATACCGCGTGTGTATAAATCAGCAGTCAACAGAGGAGGACTGTGGGAGGTAGGATGTCACGACAGTAAATAACACTGAATATTACATCAAGAAATATTTAAAATATGCCGTGTCGCCCTCGGTGGTCTAGCGGTAAATTTTCTTGTCGCTGGAGCCGAAGTACGTGAGTTCAAACCCAGCATTGGGCGGTCGATTTTTAAAGACGTTAAAATCCTTAGCGTTAGTCACTTCAGAAGCAAAGTAAAGCTGTGATTATCGGCGTTATTTGTTTCCCATGTCAAGACTGAACTTTACTTTTTGTTTTATTTAGTAGGTTATTTTACGACGCTTTATCAACATCTTAGGTTATTTAGCGTCTGAATGAAATGAAGGTGATAATGCCGGTGAAATGAGTACGGGGTCCAGCACCGAAAGTTACCCAGCAAGTTTGGGTTGAGGGAAAACCCCGGAAAAACCTCAACCAGGTAACTTGCCCCTACCGTGAATCGAACCCGGGCCACCTGGTTTTGCGGCCAGACGCGCTAACGTTACTCCACAGGTGTGGACCTGAACTTTACTATGGTGTAGTTGCCGTCAGCTATAGTCCGGATCAGCTTACTTAATACCCAAAGGGTGAAACCTAACCATTTTTCCACTATTACTAAATATGTTAGTGGATTATAGTAATTTTCTAGCTCTCAGGTTGAAATTTATTTTGTGCGAGATCGTGCGTATTTGCTTGGTTTCCGCACAAAACCAATCCGCGGAAAGTCTAAAATTCCACATTCAGTATTCCCAACGTAACACATTACAATTTCCCTCTTCTTACCGCTTAAGTGACATATTGATTTTACTGCTTTAGGCTTCTAACATATTATTTTTAGAGACGTTCAATATAGTAATAATTATAAATTGGAAACTTACCACTGCAATTTCACCTAAATTGCATTGTTAATTATTGTTTTTAAATATTTGCAAAAATTAAGTAAACTCTACACCTACACTAAAGTTACTGTATTCGTGATGCAAGTAACATTAAGGAAGCCGTGAAAAAATAAACAAGATTCCAGACTCATCATGGCGGCTACTTTGACCGGCAAAATTAAATTTCCCGATGTTATTACTGCAATATGTTATATAAATAATATTGTTAAAATATTAAAATGAAAAATAAGTCAATAATAACCTTACCGTTTGTTTTAAGTTCGCATTTATAGTCTGGCGGGGGAAGACAGACGTATATCACGGCCTGCTGGAGTATAGTAAACACAGAAAACATTTTAAAGCAACAATGTTGAAGATAGATATTTTTGATTGCAAATTTGCCGTCATTGAACAGAAACCAAGATGGAGATTTCATTGCAACTAATTAGAAATTCCTCTTTCAGGTATGTAATAAACGATCTTCGCACAAAATAATGTACGATACACGAGCGGTATGTTTTCTTTCAATTCTCGGAGATTAAAAAGCTCAACTACGTTTCGCTTTTTCAAACTTTTCCTCGAACATGAAAACTTCAACATACCGCTCTTGTAACGCATATTACTATTACCAACTTCGTTTCGAATTTCGGGTACTGACAAATACTACAACTGGCAGTTATTTTCTAAGTGTTATGTTGGCAGCAATGATTTCGGTTTACAGTAAAGCAAACTGATGAAAATACAAGTAAGTAAATACATTTTTAAATTAGATCTCATGCATTGTAAACTCTTTGGTGAAAGCAATAAATTTCATGTTGCCTGACAAAATAAATTGCATTATTAGATCATACTAATCCTAATTACCAACATAATATGCGAGAAGCCCAAGAGGAAAGTATAATATTTCATAAATAAATTATTGAACCATTTAGGAAACACGTCGCAACATAAAGATGAGATGTGGTAAAATAAGACATCGTTATTGTTAACACTACATTATTATTATTATTATTATTATTATTATTATTATTATTATTATTATTTATTATTATTATTATTATTATTATTATTATTATTTCAGTACATAGCATTGTGACTTTACCCTCTTTGGCGACATTTGATATTAGTTGGCGACACTGAAAAGACGGTCAAATTAGTATTTTGGGAACTGCTCTTACGTGATCCTCACTATACAAAGGCAGCCCGATTCTAAAAACTGACAGTGTTTTCCTAAAATAATTTTCACACCGCCTCACAATGTACAGTTTTCCCAGTCTAGGTGGGCAAAAATCAAATTTCGACGTGTTTATTCAGGCATAGGTGGATATGAATTCATGTTCTTTAACATTTGAAGAATGCTGTGAGTAATATCTTTTACTGTTTTATCAGCAGCAAGCTACATTTAGAAGGGTATGAACAATGAGTTCTTCCTGAGACTTCTCGCTCCTGTTCAGTCGTATTCAGAGAGGCTTACTATGTGGGTGAAAAAGAGCCAGTTGTTAGTGATTTATTGTGTTGTGAGACATGTAGTCTATTCGGAGAGGTACGTTCCTACTAATGTAACTTCAATTTCAAGTTCGTAAAGTATATTTCTTCTTACAGCAGGATTTAAATATTACAATTGAAAAAAAACTGCGGGCTAAAGCAGGGAGATGCACTATCACCTTTACTTTTTAACTTCGCTCTAGCATATGCCATTAGGAAAGTTCAGGATAACACAGAGGGTTTGGAATTGAACGGGTTACATCAGCTTCTTGTCTATGCGGATGACGTGAATATGTTAGGAGAAAATCCACAAACGATTAGGGAAAACACGGAAATTTTACTTGAACCAAGTAAAGAGACAGGGTTGGAAGTAAATCCCGAAAAGACTAAGTATATGATTATGTCTCGTGACCAGAATATTGTACGAAATGGAACTATAAAAGTTGGAGATTTATCCTTCGAAGAGGTGGAAAAATTCAAATATCCTGGAGCAACAGTAACAAATGTAAATGACACTAGGGAGGAAATTAAACGCAGAATAAATATGGGAAATGCCTGTAATTATTCGGTTGAGAAACTTTTATCATCTAGTCTACTGTCAAAAAATCTGAAAGTTAGAATTTATAAAACAGTTATATTACCGGTTGTTCTGTATGATTGTGAAATTTGGACTCTCACTTTGAGAGAGGAACAGAGATTAAGGGTTTTTGAGAATAAGGTTCTTAGGAAAATATTTGGGGCTAAGCGGGATGAAGTTACAGGAGAACGGAGAAAGTTACACAACGCAGAGCTGCACGCAT
Organism: Periplaneta americana; assembly: GCA_025594305.2. Classification (NCBI taxonomy): domain Eukaryota; kingdom Metazoa; phylum Arthropoda; class Insecta; order Blattodea; family Blattidae; genus Periplaneta; species Periplaneta americana. The sequence continues at coordinate 20,550,682 of JAJSOF020000035.1, forward strand.
TGTATTCTTCACCTGACATAATTAGGAACATAAAATCCAGACGTTTGAGATGGGCAGGGCATGTAGCACGTATGGACGAATCCAGAAATTCATATAGAGTGTTAGTTGGGAGGCCAGAGGGGAGAGACCTTTGGGGAGGCCGAGACGTAGATGGGAAGATAATATTAAAATGGATTTGAGGGAGGTGGGATATGATGGTAGGGACTGGATTAATCTTGCTCAGGATAGGGACCAATGGCGGGCTTATGTGAGGGCGGCAATGAACCTCCGGGTTCCTTAAAAGCCAGTAAGTAAGTAATTGAAAAAAAAAATAAAGTTTTTCAAATATATGTCCGTTTACAACAATTTCAAAGATCCGATGTTAAGAAATAATGCGCCGAATTGTAGTTTCTAATTTCGTGACTTACTACATGTTAACAACGCCTAATGTATGCGTTTGCTTTGTACATCCCTTCCTTTCGAAAGCAAGCCGATTTTTGACACAAACACTATGTTGGCAGGAACAATAAAATACATAGGGAAATGTACAGCTCTGGCCCATTGGTATCTACAACAAGCAGCAATTGTTTGAGTAGGGAGGGTTTGAAACAAGCACCTCATTAATCCCAATGGTCATATTTTCACTCAGTTGCAGTGACGTAGTAGTAGTAGTGTTGGTATGGCAACGCACACACACATTCGCGGATATTTTTCATGTCCTCCAAAAGCGAATTGATCAAATGTACATCGGCCTCACAATTTTCCAATGGACGGGGCAAATGGAGAGAGAGGGTGAGGGAGAGGAACCCTCAACCCCTAGCCCATTCATTCCTACACGTTGTGTTCTGGTGACATTTAACGTAAATGATGATCCAACATTTCACCAAGTGTCTCATGGTACAGCCATACCTCCGTTCACCTGGACTGTCTATACAGCCCATACATAGTTACACTCATCTATATTCTATAGGTCCGAAGTTCACGTAACTTGATGGAATTATTTATGCAAGGCACTAACATAATACTTTTGTCAAAGAGATTTCATTTTCCATCAAAACGCAAAAAATGATGAAAAATTAATATTTTAAAATTATTATTAATTTTCGATTATTATTATTATTATTATTATTATTATTTTTATTATTTTATCATTTTTAACAAATTGCTGAGCCATTTAAGATCACCCAAACCCACATTTTTTTTTAATTGCGATAAAATCTTTGAAAAATTATACGTCTCCAGGTATCGATCCAAATTCCCCCTTGTTATTCAAATTTAATTTAAGTCGTTATCTAACGTGCAGTTTATAAAGTACTGGCTTTGGAGAAAGAAAATTGTACCACAACAATGGAAAGAGTCCATAATCATACCTATCTTTCCAAGGTGGCAAGACTACTGTTGAATGGTGCTGGGAATTATTTTGTGAATTGTAAAAATGATGTCCAATATTCTTTTGAAGGATTAACTCCATTCTAGATGAAAATATTGGGGACCATCTGTTTTAGGATAAAAGATCAACTTTTAAATAAATTTTGTATTCGACAGATAATGGAGAAAAAATTGGAGTATAAGGGTACAGTGCATCAGTTATTAATAGATTTCAAAAAGGCATTGACTCTAGTTAAGAAATATGTTATTCTTATTGAATTTGGTATTCCCAAGAAACTAGTTCGATTAATTAAAATGTCTCAGTGAAAATAGATGCATAGATATCAGGTCAGTTTTAGATGCGTTGAAAATTCACGTTTTTACATAATGAGATGTAATTTTAATTTTTAACTGTTGTTCAAAACTGTAAATAGGATGACAGTGAATATGTTACGTCAAATTAAAAGATTCAAAAATGTAGAAATTTTAAAAAGTAAAGAAATAGGATGAACATAAACCCTGGGAAAACACTAAGTCGCATGATTATGTCTGCATGAATGACAAATATTGACAAAATGCCAAATAAAAAAAAAAAATTTATCTTTTGAAGAGGTGGAACAAGGAAATGTTTTGAGAACAGAACAAATAAAATGATACTTGGAGGAAATAAACACAGAATAAATATGGGAAATATCGATTATTATTCATTTGAGAAGCTTTTATCATCCAGTTTGTTGTCAAAAATCTGAAAGCTAGAATTTATAAACCAGTTATATTACCGGTTGTTCTTTATGGTTGTAAAATACTCTCACTTTGAGAAAGAACATATTTAAGGATGTTTGAGAATGAACTGTCTCCTAAAATGCCTGATAATGAGTAAAATAACATTAATATGGGGAAAGTTAATAATTACATGGACTTTTTACATTGTATTTATACAACTAAAATATTAGGAACATTAAATAGACGTTTGATTATGGAAATAAAAATGAAAAATAGCTCTATGTCAGGCACTAAAAATGAATAGTTTTTAGCTATAAAACAGTGAGGGAAAAAACCTTTGGGGAGGCTCTAGACATAAAAATAATATTAAAATGTTTTTGAGGGAGGTGTATGTCAAAATTATAAACAAAATAATCTTTATAAACAATTTAGACATAATTTCAAGGGATCTGTTCCTCATTCTCTTTCTGGTACCATTCTCAATTGCATAATATTATTATTAAACAAATTTTTTTATGTAAATTATTATTATTATCATCATCATCTTTTTAATCAAAAATACAGAGATTTTCTTTTTTATCGAATACCTATTATTATTATTTTATTATTATTATTAAGTATTATTATTTTATTATTATTTAACCACATTTTTTCTTGGTCCTACGTAACTAATAGGTACAAATCAAGTTTCATATTAAGATATATGGATTGTATGTGGAGACTGACAGGATGGTGGAAAATAGGGAAGATTGAAGAATGCTGCACTTGTAGTGAAGGACCTGCCCGTGGGCAGAATTCCGAAAATAATCAAAACCTCAAAATCGAATCAAACCATTAAAACCAACTGAAGCATCCAAATCCACAAAAGTACCCACACAATAAAAACCAAACAGACATCAAAATCATTCATAATAGCCCAACCACACGAATTAGCCAAATCAACAAAAATATCCAAAGCCGTTGAAAAAAAAATCAAGTCATCCAAGCTTCTTCTTCTTCTTCTTCAAACAACATGTACATTACATGCATTAGCCTTGGCCTCCCTAAGGGTTTCTTGGTACATTCCTGTCATAGAGCCTTCTGCCTCCATCTTCATCACATACATACATACATACATACATACATACATCCATATCATTTTATTTTGTCTTCAATTTTTTTGTTTTGTAAGCTTTTTTGTATTCTCTGATCATTCATCTATTAGTAAACTTCCACCTACGTCTTCCATTTCAGAACCAAGACCGTAGATTTAGTCAGAGTCGCAGTTCTGTCACAGTAAACAGTGCCCATTCTCAGTTTAGTACCAGTACGTTTTCCAGAAATTTGTTTTCCCGTTTTCAGTTGTTTTCCATTTTTTCGACAGGTGTCGTCCGTTTGCCTAAAGTCACAATTGGTCTTCCCCCACCCGATTGTTTTATATAATGTAAGTTTTGCAGTCAACAAGCTAGGCAAGCCAAAACAAACAACATATATATACATACATACATACATACATACATACATAGCATACATACGAGTACATAGTGTTCTGCCAAATTGGGTCTTTCACTGAAAAGCATTCTCCAATTTCTTTTAAGAATTGGACGTCTCCAATATTATACAACTGTTTAAAATAACTTAATTAAAATCTTCTTCGTTAAGAATTAACTGTCACGTGATTTCTCCTTTCTAAGACTCTGTGACAAAACCACTTGGCCAGTGACCCAACCATTTCCTCTTTCTTTCTGATCAGTTTCAGAATAATTCCTTCAATTTTTTAACATAGTTTCATTTCTTTTCTGTCTGTGCATAATTCAACATGATCCTTGCTAGTACAAAGACTTCTAGTCGTTTCCCTTCATTTCGTCGTAATGTCTATGTCTCTGCTCCAATAATGTCACAAAGAACTGAAGCCACAAAAGAACTTCACCCTGTATTTTCGAAAATGTCTCTTCTTTTATGATTATTTTTCAATTTAAAAGATTTTTTCTCTATATTGTAGCTATTGTGCTTCTTGACAGTATAATATTTACTGCATAATGAATATTTAAAGCATGGATAGCTCATTTCGTGAGTTTAAATTTCTTTATTTTTAATAACTGGAATTCGTCTTTTTGCATTTATAAAAACCCTATCCAAAATTATCAATGATGTCCGAAAAGTCATCTTTCCCATTTTACAAAATGGAAACTAACTTTTCTTCCTCAATAAATGAATTGTTTGTATTTTCAAATCAATCATTAAACTCCAGTCTTGGAAGGGGTAGAAAACCCTGTTTCCGCCTCAAATAAAAACAGTTAAATCAAACAACCCACTCATAGCTAAAGTTAAAATTAGAAAATCAGTCAAACAAACCAAATGATACAACGAGTCAATTCAACCAAATCAAATCAAACCACTCTCAGCTAAACCAACCAAACCACATCAAATCAGTCAATTCAACAAATCAAACAAATCATACATACATAAACCAACAAACCACATCAAATCAGTCAATTCAACCAAATGGTGGGTCTTTAAACCAACTGCAAACCAGCATTCAGTCAAACAAACTTATATTTTCTGCCTTCCTCAAAGTCTCAAACCATATGATTCAAACCACATCAAATCTTCAATGTCGTCTAAATCATCTGAATCATCTTCTTAAACCAACCCAAATCAACTCTTCTTCCATTCACCATTGCTTCCAGTGCAAACCTTCAGTAAACCAGGAAATCAGTCTTCAGCCAAATGACCCAATCAAATCACTTTTTCCAACCAAACTTTCAAATCAGTTAAACAAACCAAATGATAATTCCTTCTTCACCCACTCCTTTTCAAAACAACAAACCATTTTTTATTCTGGTAACAATTCAACCAAATCAAATCAAACCACTCTCAGCATTCCAAACCACATCAAATGCTTCTAACCACGTTTCCCATCAAATTTCGTCGTAATGTACATGTCTCTGCTCCATACGATGTCATAAACCAACCAACACAAAGCACTTCAAATAGTCTCTTCTTTAGTTATTTGTTCTGAAGTCCGCAAAAGACCTCCTTTTCCTACTAAAAGTCAATTTCAGCCAAATCTATTCAAAAACCTTTTGACTTCCAACAGGAGTTCAAATCACTCCTTCAACAAATCAAATAAACTTGTTCATTTGCTCCAAATCAAATCAAACCTCATTTAGTATTCAACCAAATCAAATCTTTATTTTTCTTCCAACAAACCACATCTTATTTTTCAATTGCATTTAAATAAACCACTCCAAAACAGCAAACCACATCAAATCAGTCAATTCAACCAAATCAAATCTAAATTTTCAGCTAAACAGCTAAACAAATAACGATGTCAAAATTAATAAATAAATATGTCCGTGATAATCAAACGAATCAATTAAACTATTCAAACAAACTATCCAATCACCCTACCGCCTCAAATAAGAACAATTCAAATCAAACAACCCACTCATAGTTAAATCAATCAAACCAGATCAAATCAGTCAAACAAATCAAATGGTACAACGAGTCAATTCAGTCAAATCAACTTAATATCTGGGAACTATGCACGGTACTTCGCCGAAAAATGTTACGTGCCGGTAACTGAAAATGAATGCATCGAGATTCGAACTCCATACCACTCAAGCTTAAAAGCAAGTACTTGAGTCTGTGGTCTCCCTATTTGGTTCCCACACACCCACCCTCTCTCGAAAGAAAGAGGAGTTAATGCAGTACACATCTTGAAGAGGAGGCGGCCATTATCGTATTGAAAGAGACGCGTGGAGATTTCCGGAGTACAACCACTTGACCCACCCTATCGTCGAAAAAGTCTATGTAACGTTGACGGGGGTAAGGGTAACACGGAGACCTATAAATATGGGAGAAACTGCAGGGCTAATAATTTTTAAGCTAACAAAAGAAGAACCAATGTTTAAACAAACTTACAATGTTCATTTGCGTGCTGAACATCCTAGCAACAAATCACACGACGGACTCTAAAACATCTGAAAACCGCTAGCTCCAAATTCCCACTCTTACTACAATAGAGACACCATTGAAAATGTATTTTTTTCCGGTTGGACAATTCGACAAAAAAAGACAAAAGAAGGGGAGGATGGGGAGGGGGAATATACGTCATTGATGTTACCCAATACGTCCACAGAACTATATACATACCCGTAATTAAAGTCACACTCTATTTTCTGAATGAAACGTCAGAAACAAAGGTCCAGTGGCTTGCATAATATATTGGAACTCTCTACGTTTACCATCCCTCTCCCCAACCACCCCTGGCCAGTCCGTCTGTATGTAAATATAAAATACTCGTGTCAAGTGCAAACCTTATGGCCCAGGGTTCTGGAAGCAATAAAACATTACGGTGGTATAGTGGAAAAGTGGGATGAGTCGGACACCAGCATCGAAGTCCTCGGCGTATATACCTACATACATTATCAGCAGCGGCAGTAGAGAGAGTTCCATTTTAAAAAACATTGCGGGACATGTACCATTTGTTAGACTTGTTACGACTTACCCCCTCAAAAAAAAACCCACCCCCACCCTTCTGTCTGTCTCTCTCGAACCTCCACCAACGTTACAGCATGATGGGAACGTTTTGTTGTAGTATTTGTCCTGTATGTATGTTACCGACATCGCACCATCAAACCCCCTACCCCAAAAACTCCCCATCCCTCCATACCGCCACCCATTTGCCTGTAAAACTAAATTCTAAACCCCTCTTCACAGAAACGACGTCAGGGTGTAATGCTGCTAGAGAGAGAGAGGGAGGTTGGTGTGGGGGTTAGAACAGTACTGACATGTTTTACCTTTCATACCAACCACGTTAACAAGTTTGTGCAATTACCAGACTCCCTATGCACTGGAGAATGCAACCCCCTCAAACCCCTTTCGTGTGGGGGTGGGAGATTGCGGAGGGTGGGATACGAAAACAACAACAGACGCATACGTTGAAGTTGAGTAGGGGATTTGGTCCAGGGTGAAGAGACACACACAGAGAGAGGTAGTAGTGGGGGGGGGTAGTTGCTAGCTGGCGGGTACGTTATATTGATGGAGGGCACACTGAATTGTATCGCTATAGGTATGGCAGTGTGGGGACAATGGCTAATGATACACCGGTCCACTTGCCATTGTGTTTTTGTTAGATAGAGAGAGGGCAGGCCTGCAGGCAAGTGGGCCCTGTGTACGCTCCCCAAAAGCTTTAGACATGTCGCCGCATATACGTACGTCCTTCCCTTCGTTGCTAACCCTTGTCTGGAAATCAGGTCTCTACAACCATAACATGTGCATACGACCTCATTTCCGTATCTATCGCTTCCCGTTCCTCGCTAAAAGTTAAGTAAGAACGACACTCTCTGTCAGCTGGTTGCACATCGTTCACAAGTGCAGCTTGCAAATTCTGACGACCTCGTTACACGAATTTAGACGCAATGGCTTCCTATTTCACGTTGATGGTGTGAGATCCAGATTATTTCAATCTATTGTGATCTAAATTCAGGCGATTCACGTTCGATGTCTAGTACGGAAATTGTAGATTTCAACTTTCACCCATAAAGACAAACCTTTTTTTTATGTAAAACGTCTTACATTTCAATAATTTCAAGGGAAAATTTTAAATTATTCAAATCACTTTCACAGGGAACTATACCTTAAAGTTAGATTTGCATATTAATACAAGTCACTGTTCGTTGACATAAAAACCACAATTCAAGTCACACAGAGTTTGTGTGCACTCAATGTTGGTTGCTTGACGGTTGTCAACTCACTTTGAAGTCTGTGAATATAAAGGGAGAAACTGAGTAAGGATCTGGTAGAGTTACTAGATAGCTCAGTTGGTAGAGCCTTGGAGCGTTTAGCCAAAGGTCCCTCGTTCGATATCCGACCCCGGCACAATTTTTCCCTTGAAATTATTCAAATAAGCTTCACAGGGAGCTATACCTGAGAGCTAGATTTGCATATTAATACATATCACTGTTCGTTAACAGAAAAACTACAATTCAAATCACAGAGTTTGTTTGCACTCAATGTTGGTTGCTTGACGGTTGTCACTTTGAGGTCTGTGGATATTAAGAGAGAAATTGAGTCGGGGTCTGGTAGAGTTGCCGGTTAGCTCAGTTGGTAAAGCCTTGGTGCGTTTAGCCAAAGGTCGCGGGTTCGATACCTGGACCCGGAAAAATTTTTCCCTTGAAATTATTCAAATAAGCTTCACAGGGAGCTAAGCCTGAAAGCTAGATTTGCACAATACACGTCACTGTTCGTTAATAGAAAACCACAATTCAAATCACACAGAGTTTGTGTGCACTCAATGTTGGTTGCTTGACGGTTGTTAGCCCACTTTGAGGTCTGTGGATATAAAAGGAGAAATTGAGGAGGGGTCGGGTAGAGTTCCTGGGTAGCTCAGTTGGTAGAGGCTTGGTGCGTTTAACCAAAGGTCCCGGGTTCGATACCCGGCCCCGGAACAATTCTTCCCTTGAAATTATTCAAATAAGCTTCACAGGGAGCTAAGCCCGAAAGCTAGATTTGCACAATACACGTCACTGTTCGTTAATAGAAAACCACAATTCAAGTCACATTGAGTTTGTGTGCAATCAATGTTGGTTGCTTGACGGTTGTCAGCCCACTTTGAGGTCTGTGGACATAAAGGGAGAAACTGAGTAGGGGTCCGGTAGAATTCCTGGGTAGCTCAGTTGGTAGAGGCTTGGTGCGTTTAACCAAAGGTCCCGGGTTCGATACCCGGCCCCGGAACAATTTTTCTCTTGAAATTATTCAAATCAGCTTCACAGAGAGCTACACCTGAAAGCTAGATTTGCATAATACACGTCACTGTTCGATAACACAAAACTACAATTCAAGTCACACAGAGTTCGTGTGCACTCAGTGTTGGTTGCTTGACGGTTGTCAGCCCACTTTGAGGTCTGTGGATATAAAGGGAGAAATTGAGTAGGGGTCGGTAGAGTTCCTGGGTAGCTCAGTTGGTAGAGGCTTAGTGCGTTTAACCAAAGGACCCCGGTTCGATACTCGGCCCCGGAACAATTTTTCTCTTGAAATTATTCAAATAAGCTTCACAGGGTGCTATTCCTGAAAGGTAGATTTGCATAATACACATCACTGTTCGTTGACATAAAAACCACAATTAAAGTCACACAGAGTTTGTGTGCACTCAGTGTTGGTTGCTTGACGGTTGTCAGCCCACTTTGAGGTCTGTGGATATAAAGGGAGAAATTCAGGAGGGGTCGGGTAGAGTTCCTGGGTAGCTCAGTTGGTAGAGGCTTGGTGCGTTTAGCTAAAGATCCCGGGTTGGATACCCGGCCCAGGAAGAATTTTTCCCTTGAAATTATTCAAATCAGTTTCACAGGGAGCTATACTTGAAAGCTAGATTTGCAATATTAATACACATTACTGTTCGTTAACAGAAAAACCACAATTCAAATCACACAGTTTGCGTGCAGTTAATGTTGATTGCTTAACGGTTGCCACTTTGAGGTCTCTGGATATAAAGAGAGAAATTGAGTAGGAGTCGGGTAGAGTTCCTGGGTAGCTCAGTTGGTAGAGGCTTGGTGCTTTTAACCAAAGGTCCCGGGTTCGATACCCGGCCCCAGAACAATTTTTCTCTTGAAAGTATTCAAATCAGCTAGATTGTTCTTACATTTCGTCGATGCTTGCGGTATCAGACTTTGGCGTTACCTAAGCTTCTTCATAGCGCTGCAAGCGGACAACTTTACTTCTTGTTCTTTGACCCAAATGGCTATGAATTACTTTATTGGCAGTTACAAGTATACAGTAGGCTAATATTTCCAGCGTTCTTAAATTTCCTGCGTCCAACTCTCTTAGTGTCTGATCCGTCACAAGATTATTACCGGACAGTACACTTAACGGACAATAACACACGCCACTTTTACTTTCCAGTTCCACACGCAAGACTTATAACAGAATTTAGATTTATATAGGAGAAACCATTATGCTTTCTCTGTGCTGCAAGAAGTATCATCAACACACGTTAATTGTGCGATGTGTCAAGATCATGCCAGCAGCTCGGATTAATGGCAACGAAGGGAACTCCATGCAGCCCTTGATAACGAGGTGCGTGCACGGAAATATATGACCAGATGGCAGGAGGGGGGAAAAAAGAGAGAGGGACTAGAGCTTGTAATTTCACTTTATATTTTGTTGTTTATGTACGCCAAATCTCTTGTCATATGAAAAAAAAATACAAGAACATCAGCATACATTAAAAAAAACTATAGTTATCTATGTCACATTCTGAAACAAGTATTTTTATACGGAGATCGTTATAAAAACAAAAAAAGAGGTGAACAGAGACAAATGCCTGTCCTTAAAGTACCATAGTCTTCAACATGAAAAAAAATGGTGTCATAAAGATGACACATACTTTCTCATAATACGCTTTAAGCACTTTACAAAAATTCAATCCTTTTATTATATTTTATTTAATAACGCTGTATAAACTGCTAGGTCATTTTGCGTCGATCCTTTTACTTTACTAATATTATTACCTACTAATTGTATTTTATTTATTTATCATTCAGAAGAAATAAATCTATACTAATAATGAATCTGTAGCCAAAATTTTTCTGGTAATTTTCGATTTTCCAAAAATAATTGGTGTTAACATGTATAATTAACCATCCTGAAACCGAAAATCGCTTTTTTGAAATTTTTGTCTGTCTGCCTGGATGTTTGTTACCTTTTCACGCGATAATGGCTGAACCGATTTATATGAAACTTGGAATATAAATTAAGTTCGTTGTAACTTAGATTTTAGGCTATACGGCATTCAAAATACTTTATTTAAAAGGGGGGTTATAAGGGGGCCTGAATTAAATAAACCGAAATATCTCCATTATTATTAATTTTCATGAAAAATGTTATATAACAAAAGTTTCTTTAAAATGATTTCCGATAAGTTGTATTCTATATAAAATTTTGATAGGACTGATATTTAATGAGATAAATGAGTTTTAAAATTACAATAACAACGCCATCTAAGGCGCTGTATTGAAATAAAGGCAAATGACTTCGTCTATAAGGGGCTTGGACAACAACAATCGAAAGCAATTAAACATAGCCTACAGAGAATGTTTCTGTGTTTGTATGAAGTAATATCGAAAGCTAATTAATTGTTTAATTATTATTTCACCTTCGGAAAGTGTAGTTTCTCTAGATGGACATAATTCTATAATGTTATTACAGTAACTTCTGAGTGAAATTTAAGAATATACAAGACTTTTAAAATAACAATACAATACATTTTCACCGCCGCCTCAGATTATAGCGTTCTTGTTCCTGCAGTAACTCCTATGTGCAAAATATAAAATTGTTGAGTAGGAAGAAAAAACACATTTATTCATTCCATGGCAATGGTTCATAGGAGATCGTGAATTCTTACATTTTCGAAAGAAAGAAATATAATTACATATCACTGTTTATACTGTATCACTATTTAAGTTATTTGAAGGGTTCAGAACCCTAGTGAGCTAAGCGCCACTTACTGAAGACGTAGAAAACAAGGGTTAAAATTAAGTTATTATCATAATTCAATGGAAACATATAGCAAGTAATATAAAGTATACACATTAAAACTAAATGATATGTCAATCTTCATTAAACTATGGTTGCATGTAATAACAATTAAGAAACATTTTAAAGGAATTATCATTGGAACAAATGATTGCTCTCTGGACCAAAATGATCGCATTGAAATTATTTAAATACAATTTAAATTAAGTAACATATTAAAGGATTTATCCTTCTATCAAAAACGAATGTTCCCTGCATCAAACGTCCTATTTTAATTATGTAATTACTTTATATTTATTTCTAACAGTTGCAGCGGAGCGCAAGGTACGGCTAGTATATTAACTAAATTACTGTCACATTCTGAAACAATGCAGAAGATGTATGGCTTGGCCTTCTATTGCGGGTGAAGTACACAAATACAACGCTTCGAAGGCTGAGTCTGTTGCAGTAGCTATAGAAGTACAGTAGAACCCCGGTCATCCGTCTCCATATTAACTGATCGGCGAATTATCCGACTATCTTTCTCTGGTTTTTTTTATTTCTTTATTTCTTTGCTGCGGAAAAACACAGTTTTACGATTAAAAAAATTATTTTTAGATATATAATTTTTTTTTTCAAAATTCAGAATGGTGGCAGTTCACTGTGCAGTGACGAAGCGTTTCCCTCATAACTAAAAAACTATCGACCATTCTGTGATGAAATTTTTTTGTGTGTATTTATGCATGTCATATTTACAATTTGATGCAAAATCACTTCTCTATCTTTGATAGATAGTCAGATAAAAAATAAATTAATTTAAAAAATGGACAAATATCAGTATTTTCTTCTAACACAAAATTAAAAATATATATTATTTATTAAGGAATGTAGTTGAAAGAGCATGATATTGTAAACATGAGTTTCAGCAATACAATAAAAGAGAGAGAACATGAAAAAGTTAACAAGTTTATGAGTTATGAGGGAAACGGTTCATCACTGCACAGTGAACTGCCACCATTTTAAATTTTGAAAAAAAAATATATATATATATTTTTTTAATCGTAAAAATAATTTTTCATATAGCAGGAGGACAGTGTTTTACATATACCAATTTTCATTACTGTACAATATACAGTAATGGAGGGAAAAAAATGTTGAATATTTTCAAAATGTTACTGCTATAAGCTGTCCTAACCCCTTATTTATTTAATGAATTAAATTAAATTAAATTAATTTAATTTTAATTTAATTTTAATTTATTTTATTTAATTTTTATTTTATTTTATTTTATTTTATTTTTATTTTTATTTTATTTTATTTTATTTTATTTTAATTTATTTTATTTTAATTCATTTATTTAATTTTATTTTAATTTATTTTATTTTATTTTATTTTTATTTATTTTATTTTTATTTTAATTCATTTTATTTAATTTTTATTTTAATTCATTTTATTTAATTTTTATTTTAATTTATTTTATTTTATTTTTATTTTTATTTATTTTATTTAAATTTTATTTTTATTTATTTTATTTTATTTTTTTTTATTTATTATATTTAAATTTTATTTTTATTTATTTTATTTAAATTTTATTTTTATTTATTTTATTTCTAATTTTATTTTTATTGGTTTTATTTCTAATTTTATTTTTATTGATTTTATTTCCAATTTTATTTTTATTTATTTTATTTCTAATTTTATTTTATTTATTTTATTTCTAAATTTATTTTTATTTATTTTATTTCTAATTTTATTTTTATTTATTTTATTTCTAATTTTATTTTTATTTATTTTATTTCTAATTTTATTTTTATTTATTTTATTTCTAATTTTATTTTTATCTATTTTATTTCTTTTTTATTTTTATTTATTTTATTTCTAATTTTATTTTTATTTATTTTATTTCTAATTTTATTTTTATTTATTTTATTTCTAATTTTATTCTAATTCAATTCAATTCTATTCTATTCTATTCTATTCTATTCTATTCTATTCTATTCTATTCTATTCTATTCTAATTTAATTTAATTTAATTTAATTTAATTTAATTTAATTTAATTTAATTTAATTTAATTTAATTTTATTTTATTTATTTATTTATTTATTTATTTATTTATTTATTTAACCTAGTAGAGATAAGGCCATCAGGCTTTCTCTTTCCCTCTACAGGGGATTACAACTACAATATTAAGAATACAATTACAATTATAATTACAATTAATATTAAATTTACAAATACAATAAAAATCGAAGTACTAAAAGATTAACTGATTAATAAAAGCTAGACAGTTTATTGTAAAAGTACGAAGAGAGAAACATTTTTTTTTTATTAATTAAGTAAAAGCAACCTACTAAAGACAGCCAAGCTGAGAATTTCATTGCTTTTAAAATTCATCGTATTTAGCCAGGTTTGAACCCGTGAACCTCGGATTCAATACCAAGTATAGTTACCACTAGATCACCAATGGTGACAATTATTAAGCTATACTTGCGATAGAAAATAAAATCCTTACATTCTGTAATTTCGTACAAAAGATTAAAGTCATTTAGATAGGAATTAAAATAGATAAAAAACATAAATAAATCCAAGATAAAAGTAACGATTGTACTCAAAGTTGAAGTTAGAGGTTAATACGATAGTGCTGCCGACATAAGCATGAAAAATATCCTGCGAATATAGAAGTGTCAAAAGGGAATTATAAAAACACAAATAATAAAAAAACACATTTTGATAGCTTGTAGCACGTATTCTGAAGGATACGTACAAAGCTTTATCAACGAACAAACCTGCCTGGATTATCTTGTCACCTACATACATACAAACAGAGTCAACATTACTAACAAGACACATCAAGCGACTTTATTCACATACCAACATGTCTGCTTCTAGATATGGGAGAGCGGTTAGAATTTAGAAATGAGCAGGAAAAATTCAAGCATCTTTCAGTACGTCATGACATGTAGCAGGACGATTCTGTTAGAGTGTGCAAGATGTACACGAAGCTTGTACATCGCGCGTCTGTAACGAAAAAGCTAATCTACGAAGTGACTCTGTAGTAAAAAATATCAGATGAAGAAACCGCGAACGAAATATCATTGCACAGTACATCATGCACAGACTCCTATAGAGCCGAACTCGGTAAATTAGTTACAAAATGGAAGAAACTGTAAGAGTGATTGGTTTCAAACCACTGTTAACATCAAGCATATTATAGAGCCTTTCACCAACAGATGTTAAAACTTAACAGTTATAAGTAGGAACCGGATTTTTATGTAATATCAAGCTGTGAAATATGTACATATTTATGTAAAAAAATAAGCTGAATATGTACCATAATATGTAAAATCATGAAAATATTTAATATCAATATGTGGCAGGCATAAAAAAATTGGAGATTTATCCTTCGAAGAGGTGGAAAAATTCAAATATCTTGGAGCAACAGTAACAAATATAAATGACACTCGGGAGGAAATTAAACGCGGAATAAATATGGGAAATACCTGTTATTATTCGGTTGAGAAGCTCTTATCATCCAGTCTGCTGTCCAAAAATCTGAAAGTTAGAATTTATAAAACAGTTATATTACCGGTTCTTCTGTATGGTTGTGAAACTTGGACTCTCACTTTGAGAGAGGAACATAGGTTAAGGGTGTTTGAGAATAAGGTGCTTAAGAAAATATTTGGGGCTAAGCGGGATGAAGTTACAGGAGAATGGAGAAAGTTACACAACACAGAACTGCACGCATTGTATTCTTCACCTGACATAATTAGGAACTTAAAATCCAGACGTTTGAGATGGGCAGGGCATGTAGCACGTATGGGCGAATCCAGAAATGCATATAGAGTGTTAGTTGGGAGACCGGAGGGAAAAAGACCTTTACGGAGGCCGAGACGTAGATGGGGAGGATAATACTAAAATGGATTTGAGGGAGGTGGGATATGATGATAGAGACTGGATTAATCTTGCACAGGATAGGGACCGATGGCGGGCTTATGCGAGGGCGGCAATGAACCTTCGGGTTCCTTAAAAGCCATTTGTAAGTAAGTAAGTAAGTAAGTATGTGGCAGGTATAGGATAGGTAAGACTTTCCAGTTGTGATTTCAGAGAGCACCCGACTTTTTTACCGCATACTTGACACATTGCAATTATTTTTCCATCTGTAGTCAAACGTTCGTCCATCCCAATCCATGATTTTATTTTTGTCGTTAAGATTGAAGATGCATGGGCCATTTTAGTTAGTTAAAAGCAGTAGATAAACTCACTTGCACTTTATACTGTAAGTACTGAAACTAAAGAACTGAGTGAAATGAATGACACAGCAGAACTGCAAGCACTGTTTCGCTTTACTGACATATGCATTTTAGATGCTCCCTGTAAGAAACAAGTACCTACTAAAACCTCAAACTATAGGCATTTACAAACTGTTGTTTGCCTGGAACTAAGGACGTTATGTTTCGTGCCGAAATATATCTTTTCTTGGGTAGGTAAATTGTAAATTGTAAACTTCCGTAACAGATTTTTTTTTTTTTTCCTTTTAGAGAAGTAAAAATGAATAACTCCACAAATATGCACATATATGTAATGCCAAGCCATAATATGTAATGTGGGGTAAATATGTAAAAATATGTAATATCAAATTTGATATTAATGGTAATTACAAGATTCGCAAAGATTTGTTATTTATATACGGTTAGGTGGAAAGGAATATAATATGTAATTACATAAAAATCCGGTCCCTAGACCATTGGTGATCATTCAGTCAATCCTAAGAGGGTGTATAAGGGCCGAGTGATGTGGTTGTTGAATGTTTAAAAATTATTCATAATATTATTATAATATATTATATATTATTCATAATGTTTTTTTGGACTTTTATAACAAAAACTTCAGAAATGGACATACCAGTGCTGAAGTTCGAATAAGTGCAGTTTGTGGGAATAAATTGTGTGGATAACTCTTTTACTTTTATAATTAAGTTATATCAGACATCAAATATAGTTGAGTAACAAAAAACAAAACCCTAGCAACGCCGCGGTCTTTAAGGTAGTAAAATTATAAATGTCTTCATGGCTTAATTTCATTTATGTCTATTGTAATGTGATTGGAACCTCACACTAATTATGGGAAAAAATCATTGTATTAAAATCACTTTTCAAGAGTTTATATCACTTTACCCACGTGGCAGTCCTGTAATGAGGAAAGTTTTGTAAACTGAATTAAATTTTCCGCTAACTGCAGCAAGATTATTATCTAAACAATAATAATAATAATAATAATAATAATAACAACAACAACATTTTAAGAGCATTTTATATCAGTTACTAAAAAACAAACCTCACGACGCATAGGCTATATCATTACAGGGAATTGTCGAGAATTAAAGAAGATCAAATGAAAACGAATCGTTCAGATTCCACAATGTCTGTGAGCAACAAGCGAGGTCCTCCATTTGATTTCCGTAATGCGAGTCGAAGCTTTTCATTTGTTTGCGTGTTGCTACGCAACAGATGCAACGTCTCCAGAAACTTGGGAGGGTTGAAGAGCAAGACAACTTGGGGCATTGTAACAACCAGACTTGCATGAGTGAAGGAGCGAAGGAAGGGAAATCTCTTCCAAAGCTCGAGGCAACTTTGAGTGACAAAACTTGTGAACTCAGTGGCGGATTAGTCCGGGCCATCTCGTCATCCAAGCGAACGCGATATCAAGCAGGTCTCCAGCAGGCCAAGAATACTTACTAGACGCAGCAATAATAAATTCAATATTATGTACGCAGCTTGTGTGTGGCGTGGATATCTTGCACTCTTGTGCAAAAAGCTCCCATTTCACACACAAGATACATAAATTACTATTTTAGATACCAATTCCTAAATGTCAGCCAGGTAGCTCAGTTATTATAGCAACTGACTAGGACTGGAACATCCGAGGTTCGATCCCAAGTGGTGACAGGATTTTCTCGTTGCTAAACTTCCAGTATAGTCCCCAGGTTCACTTAGTCTCTTGTCAAATTGAATACCGGGTCTTTCCCGAGGGTAAAAGACGGTCGGAGCGTGTTGCCGACCACACCACCTCATTCTAGTGCCGAAGTTAAAAAACCATGATGCTGTACCTCCATGTCCCCCAGTGGTCTTCATGGCATGTAAAGAGGATGCCTTGACCTTTATTCCTAAAAGTAGATCTTTTAAGGCTAGGCAAGTGTGTTATAAATTAACTACCATATGGTATAGTGCGAAAAGTACATTAACACTAGTGCATAAAGCATTTTTAACGCCAACCTTCATGTGTTTCAACCGATTGCCAGTTGCTTCTCACCAGATGTCACACAGCAACAATCGCAGATCGATAATAATTATTATATGTCACTGTAGGTACGTTAACAGAAAACCACAATTCTAGTTACACATAGTTTATGTGCACTCAAAGTTGGGCTTCTGACGCCTTGTCAGCCCACTTGAGGTGTGTGGATATAAAGGGAAAAATTAGGACGGTGTTGGGTGTAGTTCCTGGGTAGCTCAGTCGGTAAAGCAGTCGTGCGCTAAGCGGGGGGTCCCAGGGTCGATACCCGGCCCCTGAACAATTTCTCCCTTGAAATCATTGAAACGAATAGTATTATTATTATTATTATTATTATTATTATTATTATTATTATTAATATGTTATTATCCAAAAGACATGCCTACCGACATCACTTAATATAGGCCTACATCTGGATAAGAAAAAAGAACTACAGAGGTGTGAAAATTATTAGAATAATCTTAATTTTAAAGGTTTTTTAATAGTACCTTCACAAATATTAAATGAACTGATGAATATTGGTATATATTACTATATACTGATGTAGGATATATTTACTACTAACAATGCCGGGAAGCACTGTTGTACATTGGTATTTTTCTTATTTTACAATTGTTATGGGAATTCAGAAATTATTAAATTATGTTGGCGGAATTGGAAACATAAAAAATTATATGCACAAAACAGATATATACAGACGTGGACAAATTATTATCAAAATTGACGATTTTTATGATAATTCTGTTTACAAAATTTGACTTTTCAATTTAGACTACAGTTGACAATTTTCATATTTCCATCATCATAGTAGACAGAAATATGCAAAAATGTAACTGTAGTTTAAATTGAAGAGCCACATTTTGTAAAAATACATAATAAAAAATCTTTAATTGTGCTAAAAATTTATAAATATGCAAAAATGTCAACTGCAGTCAAAATTGAAGAGTCAAATTTTGTCAAAATATAAAATAAAAATCTTCAGTTTTGCTAATAATTTGTAAATATCCAAAATGTGAATTGTAGTCCAAATTGAAGAGTTGAATTTGGTAAAAATATACAATAAAAATCTTCAGTTTTGCTAATAATTTATAAATATGCAAAAATATCAAATGTAGTCCAAATTGAAGAGACAAATTTTCTAAAAATATACAATACAAATCTTCAATTTTGCTAATAATTTGGAAATACGCAAAAATGTCAACTGTAGTCAGAATTGAAGAATCATATTTTGTAAAAATATATAATAAAAATCTTCAGTTTTGCTAATAATTTGTCCACGTCTGTACGTTCATTTGAACCTTCATAAGAATGTAAACGCAAAGAACAATTTGTTTAAAGCATTTCTTAATTAATTTTTTATGTTTCCAATTCCGCCAACATAATATAATAATTCCTGAATTCCCATAATAATTGTAAGATAAGAAAAATACCAATGTACAACAATGCTTTCCGGCATTGTTAGTAGTAAATATATCCTACATCAGTATAGTAATATTATATACCAATATTCAACAATTCAATGAATATTTGTGAAGGAACTATTAAAAAACCTTTAAAATTAAGATTATTCTAATAATTTTCACACCTCTGTATCATAAATTCCTAATGTTATTTTGTGGCGTCCATAATTGTTCAATTTCTCCATGGATACGATATAGCTTACGTAATACCTAGAAAATGTTATAGGCCCTAGGGGGAAAAAAAAGTCGTTTGCTTACTTATACTTACATCTCTTAACAATTCCAACAACTGACAAATGCTTTAATAATAACTCCAAAAGGAATTTCGGTTTCAACAGATACCGACATTATTTCTATCCTTATACTGCTTGTTTGAGGCTTGAAAGTAATGTAGTTTTCCCTAAGATAGGTTACTAGCCTTATCGTTAGGTAGTCCAGTGGTGGGGCTGCCACTTTTAGCCTCTGGACAGGCTTGTAATGCAGCATTTCCTCTGCATTTGATGAAACAGTTATACCGCTGTGACTCGGTCGCCATTTCCTCGTTGGTAGAAACAGGATGGACCCCGGGAAGGTGAGGATGGCATTTGGATAGGAGAGGCTGTATGTTTCGCGTCACTATCCCTTCTTCACCCCATATAGCTTTTATTGATTTTGTGAAAGCTTTTGATAAAGTCCGAAGATACCTTTTATTCGACATATTACAAGAAAAAAATATTCCAAATTTGCTATTCCAAAATATAATAGAAATCTACACGGACAGCAAAATAAGTGTCAAAATAAATAACTGTATATCCGAAAGAAAATTAGTTAATAATGGAGTTCGACAAGGTTGTCCACTATCACCAACTTTATTTAATATTTATATAAATGAAATTATTTTAAAATGGAACCAAATCTACACATCAGGAATCAAAATAACCAGTGCTCTAACATTAAATACCTTACTCTATGCCGATGATCAAGTCATAATTTCCAATTCAGAGGATAATTTACAAAGAGGATTGTATACATTAAATGAAATATTAAAAGATTTTGGGATGGAAATTTCAGCACAAAAATCAAAAGTAATGGCATTTTTAGGACAAGACCCAGTGAGAAGTAAGATAATACACAATAACCAATGCCTCGAACAAGTGCAAAATTGCAATTATCTGGGTTGTGAAATATCTTATCAAAATGAAAAAGATGTGAACAAGAAAATTACCAAATTTACACAAATTCTAGGAATAATAAACAATACATTAAAAGCTAAATTAGTACAAAAATTTACAATAATAAAAATATATAATACACTAGCATTACCCACCCTTCTATACGGAAGCGAGATTTGGACATTAAAGAAAAAGACATGAACAGAATCAAAGCAACGGAAATGAAATTTTCAGGAGAACAGCAGGATATACTCTTTTAGACCGAAAAAAGGAATGAAGAAATTTTAGAACAATTAGAAGTAGAGTCAGTAGAAGAAAAAATCACCAGATACAAATTCAATTGACTAGATCATGTAAGAAGAATGGAAAATTCAAGAATCCCAAAAATTATGATGCAATATAAACCTAGAGGACATCGTCGACCAGGAAGACCGTTAAGAAGACTGCTAGATGGGGCCGAAACAGGTCTACAGAGGCCTAATTCGTGAAGGATGATGATGATGATGACCGACATTATTTCCAACATAACAGTATATTGTTTATTAAATTCAGAGACTCGTAACTTAGCAACAAAGAAATAATAGCATCATGCATGGCATCCCTCAACGAATAATTTTTATTCTGCATATTCTTTTTTTTTTCTAGTAAACACAGTCCCTAGATACCAAAACAAAACACGCTAAACAAGACATACAAACACAAAGCGAATTTATAACTTAAAACTCTTATCAAAAAATTTTAATTTATTCAATTATGGACTATTGCACCACAAAATAATGCAAGAATCTTTGGCGAAATTTTACATTTAAACCTGGGGCCAGAGGTCCTCGACAGCAACTCCGTAGCCCTCGCTATAAACATCTTCATTTCACTCTTCACACATAAATTATTATTGCTACTAGCCGTACCCGTGCGCTCCGCTTCACCCGTTAGAAATAAATATAAAGTAATTACATACAGTAATTAATATAGGACATTTGATCCAGGGAACATTCGTGTTTGATAGAAGGATAAATCGTTTAATATGTTACTTAATTTAAATCGTATTTAAAATATTAAAATGCGATCATTTTGATCCAGAGACCACTCATTTGGTGCAATGACAATTCCTTTAACATGTTTCTTAATTGTTATTACAAATTATTTTTGGAAAAGCGAAAATCAACAGAAAAATTTTGGCTACAGATTTATTATTATGTTTATATTATATTATATTATGAAAAAGTGTGTTGATAACGGATGTACTCGAATTAGAAAGTTTTTAATCTGTTGTGGGAGCTCTTGAATCTCAGGAGGAACAACTTTTACAACAGCGCAACATAATCTGCTTGGCTCATTACCCAATTTTTTTGCATTGCATTTATTGCATATGTATTTTATGTATTTTAACACGATTCAATTGAGCATAGTTAAAATTTGAATTATAAAATAATGGATTGCTAAGCTAACGTACTATTACTGCATACTAAATCAATACACTCTCGTTATTCGTTAATTCTCTGAGATAAAAATGAATATGTTCATAAACATTATTATAAGAAATACAGGAAATGAATATACAGAATAACCTATCAAGTTTTCTGTGCATAAGAAGCTATTTTAATCTTACCTGTCCTCAATTCACTCACAAGTTACTGTAATAACATTATAGAATTATGTCCATCCAGAGAAACTACACTTTCCAATGATGAAATAATAATTAATTATACAAATCAGTTAATTTAGCTTCCAATATTACTTCATACGAACACAGAAACATTGTCTGTAGGCTATGTTTCATAGATTTCGATTGTTGTGTCCAAGGCCCCTTATAGACGAAGTCATTTGTTTTTTATTTCAATACACCGCCTTACATGGCAGTTATTTTAATTTTAAAACTCATTTATCTCATTAAATATCAGTCCTATCAAAATTTTTCAGAGAATAAAACTTATCAGAAATCATTTTTAAAGAAACTTTTGTTATGTAACATATTTCACAAAAATCAATAATAAGCGAGATATTTCGATTTATTTAATTCAGGCCCCCTTATAACCCCCCCTTTTAAATAACGTATTTAGAATGTCATATAGCCTATAATCTAAGTTACAACGAACTTAATTTATATTCCAATTTCCATCGAAATCGGTTCAGCCATTATCGCGTGAAAAGGTAACAAACATACAGACAGACATACAAACAAAAATTCCAAAAAAGCGATTTTCGGTTTCAGAGTGGTTAATTATATATGTTAGGACCAATTATTTTTGGAAAATCGAAAATTACCAGAAAAATTTCGGCTACAGATTTATTATTAGTATAGACAGATTAACAAAAATCGGCATTAAAAACTGCAAAACCATGACAACATGACAAAAGAACTAAACTATTATGAAAAAAGTACGCATCAACATCGTCACTTTTTTTCGGCAACAGATACTGAAATTCCCTCAAAGCTAAAGTGTTATTTTACTCGTATTTAAACGTTGTCATGGCAATCGTGCCAACCTGAGTTTACACACCCGATACTTGTTAAGGACATTGAAAACATAGCTTGAGGACTTGTCCAACGCTGGCCACAACTTGGGAAATCTCAAAGACGCCTTCTGTCGCTACAGATTCTGACATCAGAGACAATCTGCGACGGAGAATTGAGATTCCAGTACGGCAGGAGAGATCTTACTGCGCCTACACTTTGACAAACTTTGTACCCCGTGTTAGGGTGCTGCTATGGAAATGCAGTACCGGTTATTCCTTGGATATGCCTTGCAGATCCTCCAGTCTGCACGGATTTGTTTAAAGTTGACGGAGAAGGGGGGAATAATAAATTATGTTACAACAGAGGCGACTGCTGGACATTTGTCACAATACGTTACAGGGAATTGGAGACTAATGTTCAGAGAAAAATCCAACATGTCAGACCTGCTGTCCGAAGACCGTATGTGACTCGTGGACCCATAGCTGGGGAAAAAATTAGGACCGTTGCTTGTATCGGCTTATCATTCAAAATTTAGCAGCAACTCTTGAACCGAAGTAGGTAAACTGGTAGGCCTATAGTATTCTATTATTATTATTATTATTTGGTTATTTTACGACGCTGTATCAACATCTAGGTTATTTAGCGTCTGAATGAAATGAAGGTGATAATGGCGGTGAAATAAGTCCGGGGTCCAGCACCGAAAGTTACCCAGCATTTGCTCGTATTGAGTTGAGGGAAAACCCCGGAAAACCAGGTAACTTGCCCCGACCGGGATTCGAACCCGGGCCACTTGGTTTTGCGGCCAGACGCACAGACCGTTACTCCACAGGTGTGGACTTAATTTATTATTATAAAGCTATTAGGATAGTAGGAAAAATTTCTTGCTGGTTATATTATGAGTAAAAGATGAGTTTCCATATATGACAATCAACATTGCATAATCTGAAAGGAGAAATGAAAATCGTAGATGATTAAAACGGCTACCGGTACTACAAATCAACGGCGGGCAATCTGTTCTTTGGTATGCTAAATTTGAGAGTGTTAAAAGAGTTCAAAGGGAATTTCGATGTGAATATGGTGTGCGTAATATAGGCCCTACCTAAATACGATTCCATAATGTTGTGGTATCGAACATTAGTAGAAACAGGTTTTGTGTTAAAAAAAAAAATAAACATGCAGGTGGTAGCAGGCGAAATCAGTACAAGAAGCAGCTATTTCTTGGCTTGGCCCCCAAACTCCCCAGATCTAACCCCTCCTAACTTCTTCGTGTGGAGTTTTGTTAAAGACATTGTCTATTCACAGAAACCCAGGAACATTGATGATCTGAGAGTAAAAATTACTCAAGCTTTTCAACAAATCACCCCTCTTACGTTACAACGGACATGGGTTGAACTGCATCACCGTTATGAGTTGTACAGGGTGCGCAATGGAGGTCAAGTTGAGCTCTAAAGAATCTCCCATCTTTCAAAGTTGTATGCACAAAGTTTCAACAAACAAAGTTGAGTAGTAAATACTTTACGGTGTTTTTATTTTATCCATACCTGTACTTATTATTATTGTTATTATCATTACTATTGTTATTATCATTACTATTGTTATTATCATTACTATTGTTATTATTATTGTTATTATTATTATTATTGTTATTATTATTAGTTATTATTAGACTATTATTGTTATTATTATTACTGTTATTATTGTTATTGTTATTATTATTATAATTGTTATTATTATTGTTATTATCATTGTTTTATTATTATTGTTATTATTATTATTGTTATTATTATTGTTATTATTTTTGTTATTATTATTGTTATTGTTATTATTGTTATTATTATTATTGTTATTATTATTGTTATTATTATTATTGTTATTATTATTGTTATTATTATTGTTATTACTATTATTATTATTATTGTTATTATTATTATTATTGTTGTTATTATTATTATTATTATTATTATTATTATTATTATTATTATTATTATTATTATTCTGTTTAGGTTTTAAGAGTCTTTTTTGCATGACTTCATATAATTACAGGTACGTTGCTCTTAAAATGTCCATCACGACACCTTCCCAAAGTTGCGGACTTTGTTTTGAAATTCTTATAACCTTTACATGTCCATTCCCCTGTGCTACTGTATTTTAATTCGTTTTCTCGGTTTTAATTTAGGCTTAGCGGAACTGTTGCAAATCTTTTTTATTATGCGTATAGGACTATATGAAAATACACACAGATTCACACTTTATTTTTCTTTAACATTATTCATTACGAACATTCACAGTTTGTGAAACGAAGAATGACACAAGTCCATCAAGTCGTCAAAAAGCCTGCCTTCTTTTGAATTATAATACGATTATCTATAAATAAATAATCTATAGAGAGAGAAATTTAAAGAAAAATAAATCGTTCGGCCTTAATTAAGGATTACCAAAAGGATCCGGAAATTAATAGCAAATATAATGAATTAAAGATGAATATTGTTACAAAAATAAACTGTAATAATTAAGTACTGTTATTATCAATTATAAAATACAATCTTAAAAGGTAACCTTAAAATTAAACTTATAAATAAAAGATTTTAGTTGAAATTAGCATAGGGCATATCCTTAATTAAGACCTTCTGAGTGGTATAAATGAAATTGTATAATCTGCAGGATATCTTTCAGGATTTGGGTGATGATTTTTTAATTACTTATGTGTGTGACACATTTCCAGAGTCATTGAACCAAATCATGCGTATCCTCCTGGCCCGTTATTTATTTTAGCGTGAGATGTCTATGCACTTCACATTCGGGAAATCTAGTCACACTATTTTCCTCAGGATAGGCGGGCTTATGTGAGGGTGACAATGAACTTCCAGGTTCCTTAAAAGTCATTTGTAAGAAACTAAGTTCTAGTACTGTTTGAGTGCAAGAGAAGGCATTATTGGCTTAACTCTTCCAGTAGAAATAAAAAAGTATTAAATAAATGAATACTGTAATTAATTACTGACGTCACACTATTTGTCAGTTGCTTTTAATTTATGTCTTTTGTTTAGATATGTATTGAATTATTATTCTCGTTATCTTTTTTTATCATTTGTATTATATTCATTTATAAGATTCCATCTCTGATTTTCAATTATCATATTTCAAAGTGTCATTATTTTAATAATTATTTCTATGTACTTTTATTCTAATTTCTATCATTATTAATGTTATTGTTATGAAATTGTCATGTGTTGAACTGTTATTGGCCCCTGGATGTTATACAGCACATTAAATATTAGTAAATAAATAATAATAATATATTATTATTATTATTATTATTATTATTATTATTAGGGGAGAGTCGGGTAGTATCGGACAGTGCGTTTCTTTCATCTACCACCATATGGTAGTACCTGAATGACATGGTTACGTTTCTCTATGCGACATCACAGAAACGTAACCATGTCAGTCAGGTACTATCAACGTGTGGTAGATGAAAGAAACTCACTGTCCGATATTACCCGATGTCCGATACTACCCGACTCTCCCTATTACTATATTCTGTATCATGTAGCATGTATTTTGCAGTTATCTATTCAGTTTGTCATTATTGTTTATTTGTAGGCTATTTGACTCTAATTTTAATAATTAATTTTATGTATTGTTTATGTACGGTAATTTCTTGTGCTAACTTTTATCTTGTGCTAAACTGTTATTGGTCCAAGGCTGTTGTACAGCACAATAAATATTAGTAGAGCTAAATAAATAAATTATTATTATTATTATTATTATTATTATTATTATTATTACAGCATCAGAAACCTGAACACTCCATAGATGTACGTAGCAAATTCCTTTGTATTCGATGCTGTTGGAAAAAAAAAAATTGTTTTTGATTTCTTAGATCATATTTCCGATCGAAACCGAAAGGAAAAAGACCTTTGGGGAGGCCGAAACGTAGACGGAAGGGTAATATTAAAATAGATTTGAGGGAGGTGGGATATGATGGTATGGACTGGATTAACCTTGCTGATGGCGGACTTATGTGAGGACAGCAATGAACCTCCGGGTTCTCTAATAGTCATTTGTAAGTAATTAAGTATTTTCAATCGAAAACATTTTGCTAAATGCTGTATTGCGAATATTTCCCTCTGTAGATTCTCCTTTGAATTCGGAACTAAAATCTTTTATCTACCGTTAAAGAATTTATACCACTTTTTCACACAAAAACAATTTATACATATTTTTAAATCATATATAAATTCAGGAGCCCGGAATAAAAATATTTCAGTCCGACCTAGGTAACCGTAAAGACAAATTCTCTTTACAGGATCTAATTCCAAGCCTTAGTTTTAGCAGTCCATAATAGATGGCACTCAACACAGTCTCTCCGTCTCTATTCTATCAGCTTTAGCTGGTCTGTATTTAATATTCATTTAATTTAATTCTGCATTGGATTGTTAGTGTTGATAATACCATCTCATTGGCTTTTGGGAGGGGAACCTCACCATTTATATTCATAAGATTTAAAACCCGTATGTGAGGCAGACGTACGAGTGTGTATACTTCCTCAGAGCACCCATCAGCTAGATAACAGTCTCCATTCTCCATGAGTAATGGAAAGGCGAAGGAGAATTTGACCAGTCATTGAGTAATTTGTTCCCCCCTCCTCCCACCTCTTTTTTATTTCGTTTTCTCACCCCACCCTCATTCCTGTGTTAGTATTTGTTTTACTCCTGCTGAGAACACAAATTACTTTACAATCGTTTACATTCTCTTTCTTTTTGTCCTTTTTTCTTTGCTTTTCTTATCTCACCATTGCTACCACTTGTTTCTGTCTCCTTTTTGTGTTTAGCCAGACTTCTCGATTTGGGACCGAATATAATAATTGTTTTTGTATACTACTATAACGTCGCAAAAATGACTAGTTTATTGCCACAAATTTCTTTATTAAAAGCTTGCCAGAAGAACATTCATACATACACACAAGGGCAGGTCTTTCACTGCAAACCCAGCATTCTCCAATATTTCCTATTTTTGTCCTCCTCTTAGTCTCCGCATATGATCCATATATCTTAACGTCGTCTATCATCCGGTATCTTCTTCTGCCCCGAAATTTTCTCCCGTTCACCATCCCTTCCAGTGCATCCTTCAGTAGCAGTTTATTCTCAGCCAGTGACCCAACCAATTCCTTTTTCTCTTTCTTATCAGTTTCAGCATCATTCTTTCTTCACCCACTCTTTCTAACACAGCTTTGTTTCTCATTCTGTCTGTCCATTTCACACACTCCATTCTTCTCCATATCCACATTTCAAATGCTTCTCTTCACTTTCGCCGATAGTTCGTAGCAGTCCAATTGCATCCCTTGTACCTTTCCCTTTCCTGAAGCCAAATTGCTCTTCTTCAAACTGTTCTCCGCATCCCTCCGTATACCCCCTCTACCACTTACGGTAGTACAGGAGATCTCTGGAGGAGAGCTTTATTCGTAATCTCCGATTCCTCCGGCAGTTTTATTCGCTCCGCTGAACAGCACTACACGAGCCTAAAAGGTTAAATATTACTGGAGTTTTTAACTCGACGAAGCACGTACAAGTAGCAAGCGAAGCACTTGACTGATTGCTCACGCGACTCCTCTTTCGTAAAGATGGGCAATTTAACAATTACACTAATATTTACAATTTAAATTACACTATGTACGTTAAAATATGCTATTTTTACTATTTACACTGTCATAAAGAATGTAGGCCTACATCGCTCACACATTTTTATACTACAGAGTGATTTATATAGAACTGACACATTTCTTTCTTTAATTATTCCGTTGGAAATTCATTCAATTACCCAATTTTAGCACCAAATTAAGCAGAATGTTCTGGAGTTTCGATTCCTTGTCACTAGATGCGCAGATGTTTATGTTTTATTCCTATTGTTGGCAGCACTGACCCAATTTTAGCACCAAATTAAGCAGAATGTTCTGGAGTTTCGATTCCTTGTCACTAGATGCGCAGATGTTCATGTTTTATTCCTATTGTTGGCAGCACTAGATGCGCAGATGTTTATGTTTTATTCCTATTGTTGGCAGCTGTTTTCGACATTTTGTGTCAACGTGAAAATGCAGTACACATTAAATCAACGACTCTTCCTTGTGAAGCAATACTGGATTACGAATTCAAATACAGAGAACAGTGGGGCCAATTTCTTTTTAACCAGACTGTGAACACTGCAGAGTACCGACTGATTTTCATGGAGTTTGTTGAGCAACTGGACGATGTAGAGCTGAGTCAAGGATATTTTGAGCAAGATGGCGCTACATGCCATACATCAAATGAATCCATGGAACTAATTGCAAGTTTCTTTGACGACCGAATAATTTCCAGCAACCTGTGGCCACCGAGATCTCCGGATTTGACAACGCCGGACTTCTTTCTATGGGGTTACTTAAAAGACAGGGTTTACGCCACACGTCCCCAGACATTGGACGATCTGAAGCACAACATCACACAGGAGATTCAAGCTATTGACAACAGAGTCCTCCAACGAGTGGCCAGTAACATGGAACGACGTGTTGAGTTGTGCCTTATGCAGGATGGAGGACATTTTCAACATTTGCTATAGAGGTAAATAATCTCCCAAAATTCCTCTACATTTTAGGTACAATAAGTTGTCGCTAGCACAATTCGTTTTGAAACAATTAATGAAAGAAACGTGTCAGTTCTATATAAATCACTCTGTATTATGTACAGTGTTGTGTATTGTAAAGCAAGGTATTTAATTTAACCCTCCGCAAGCCGATCTCAAATGCACACGCTGTAAGCAATAAAACGGATACAGTAATTGTTGCACTATTTTTCAACATATTCCCCATTGAAATTGAGACATTTGTCATACCATGGGCTCAAAATTTGTATCCTTGTGTCGTGTTGTGCACCTCTCTGTTGATGCCAAGGTATGACAAATGTCTTAATTCTGATGAGGAATATGTTGAAAAATAGCGCAACAATTGCTGTATCTATTCCAATAAATCTTTCCATGAAATTGTTTTTTTTTCTGTAAATAGCCCGAGGGAAAATAACTTTCTGGACGGACTCGTAAATTGCGGTGGAGTGGTCAAAATTTGTATAAGCACTTGTTTTGAAATTATTAACATCGTGAATGAAAAAAAAATAACTTTTTTATCTGCCCCCACGAATGTTTGCTTGTAAGTGGGATACATATTATGCCCATGTTATTTTCTTTGGATTGTGTTTTAATTTCATTTGAAGCGCTTTCGCAATAATAAACTGCATACTAATGACAGCACGTCTGTCTGTGATCTGTCTGTCCACACAAATATAACACGTCGACATCCGTGGAAAGGCTCTGTTCAAAATGTTATAATTTATTTTTTAAAGAAAAATGTTTGGACAGCCCCTAACGCACAAGGGGTTGAGGATGATACCCCTGCAATGCTTATAGTAAGTCCTGAATGATCTTAAGAGACGCGAGTTCATCTGCAGGTAAGATCAGATGGGTGAGGAACACCCACGGTTGCCATGACTTGCAGCTCTGAACTTTGTATGGACTGGACTTCACGTCTATCATGTCACTGCCTCTTGCATTCGAAGATACACAAATTGTCTTCGTAATAATAATAATAATAATAATAATAATAATAATAATAATAATAATAATAATCACCATCTTCCCAGCACGATCATGCTTACCACCACAAAAAAGTATTAAAACTAACACTACCAACCTAAATATCTCTACTAGAATAATCTTAATCAATGTCACTTTCATCATGAACGGTAAAAGCATTCTTGTAGTTATTCAAAGGAAATGACAGCTAAAATTGGTAAGAATATGTTTCGCAAATATGTCCAGCGCCGTGGCGTCGTGATCTAAGGCATCCTGCCTATGATTCGCGTTACGGAATGTCCATTGGTTCGAGCGTTCATGGGGAAGACATTTTCTCATGAAATTTCGGTCAGTGTATGGAATCGGTGCACCGTGGTGCACTTGGAAAGCTACGATAGGTAGTGACATCCGATTACGAAAGAAAGATATAACGTGCTAACCACAAGACACCTCCATTCTCTTTGGATGATCGTCCACCAATGCTTCGGTGTGTGGATCTGAGGCCAGCAGCCGTCTGATAGGTATGGGCCCTTAAGGGGTCTATTATTTCTATTATTATTATTATTATTATTATTACTATTATTATCATCTTGTCTATTGTATTGTTTTATACTGTGCTGAACTTCAATTGGCCTCTGGCTCTTGTAGAGCACATAAATAAAAATAATAAGTAAATAAATAAATAAATACATTATTATCACCTTCACTTTTTAACTTTGCTCTAGAATATGCCATTCGGAAAGTCCAGGCTAACAGACAGGGTATGCAACTGAACGGGTTACATCAACTGCTCGACTATGCGGATAACGTGAATATGTTAGGAGAAAATCCACAAACGATTAGGGAAAATACGGAAATTTTACTTGAAGCAAGTAAAGAGATAGGTTTGGAAGTAAATCCCGAAAAGATAAAGTATATGATTATGTCTCGTGACCAGAGTATTGTACAAAATGGAAATTTAACCTTTGAAGAGGTGGAAAAAATCAAATATTTTGGAGCGTAACGAACATAAATGATACTCGGGAGGAAATTAAACTCAAAATAAATATGGGAAATGCCTGTTATTATTCTGTTGAGAAGCTTTAGTCTTCCAGTCTGTTCTCAAAAAAGCTGAAAGTTAGAATTATTAAAACAGTTATATTGCCGGTTGTTCTGTTTGGTTGTGAAATTAGGTCTCTCACTTTGAGCGAGGAACAGAGGTTAAGGGTATTTGAGACTAAGGTGCTTAGGAAAATATTTGGGGCTAAGAGGGATGAAGTTACAGAAGAATGGAGAAAGTTACAGAACGCAGAACTACACGCATTTTATTCTTCACCTGACATAATTAGGAACATTAAATCCAGACGTTTGAGATGTGCAGGGCATGTAGCACGTGTGGACGAATCTAGAAATGCATATAGAGTTGTAGATGGGAGGCCGGAGGGGAAAAATACCTTTGGGGAAGCCGAGACGTAGATGGAAGGATAATATTAAAATGGATTTGAGGGAGGTGGGATAGGATTGTAGAGACTGGATTAATCTTGCTCAGGATAGGGCCCAATGGCGGGCTTATGTGAGGGCGGCAATGAACCTCCGGGTTCATTAAGTAAGTAAGTATACTTAGTATATTGTTGTAAGTGTATTTCAATATCAATATTCTTGCATGAGTATTTTAATATCATCAAGCAGGTGATCGCGGTGATTGAACCGAAATATATGAGAACGTAATAGTGAATAAGGCATGGAGTGGACAAAAAGGATGGAAGCTTTGGGGATGAATAATTGAGCTGGAAACGATGGGAAGGGACACTCATTCACATCAGGTGAGCAGTCTTCCTGTGAATCACACCTGACTCACCAGTCAAGGAATCCCGCCACCGGGTGCACAAAAATAGCACTCACATCTGTTGAAGAGTGCTTCACTGATTAGATTTCAAGTGCTGCACTTCAGTTACGCGTGTTATCTTGTAGGAAGACTCAGTAAGAAGTTGCGACATGTTAAAATACCCGATGAGAATCCTATATGTCATACATTCCTAGGAAAACTGTGGGAATTCTAGAATATTGCCAGGATCTGGAACTGCTTCCAACTTTTGTCTGTTGCTGTTGATTACAGAAAAAGGATATGGAGAACTACTAGAGAAATGATGAAGTCACAAAATGAGGAAAGACGAAAAAAGAGGGAAGACAAAAAGGTGGTGTAAAATAAGAGAAGAGACGAAAAGAATAAAGAACAATGGAGAAGGAAGTGAGAAAAAATTAAAAACGAGAAAAAGATGAAAAGAAAATAATCACAAATTGTGAAAAAACAAAAGAAAAGGAAATAATGAAAGAAAAAATAAGAAAATAGAGAAAATCAGAAACATGATTGGAATTACAAGAAAATTGGAGCAGGAAAAGGAAAGAAAACTGGGATATGAGGATGAAGAGGAAAGGATAAGAAGAGGGAGATAAAAGGGAAGGTAATACTAGAATAGAAGAAACTGAGAAAAAGAGATTTAGAAATGGAGGATAAGTAAAGGAGAATTATCAGAGAATAGCGTTTGGATTCGCAATTCTCGGACCCAACGCTCATCATCGTAAACGAGTGCAGCTGGGGAAAACATCAGAAAAACAAGCAGAGAATAGCCCAAATAGTTCAGTTCACTTAAACAGCCATTAAATAGCTAATACAAAATTGTGATAGACTTTTAGTCAAAGTTAAAACAATTTATATAACAATTACTTAAAATTATATTCAATATATTCCTGTATTGTGTAGAAGTTTTTGCTGAAAAGTATGTCTCCTAATTTCGTTTTAAAAACTCTATCATTAATATTTTCTAATGTTAAGATGAATTTAACGAACAGTTTCACGCCACAACAAAATGGCTACTATAGTCCCGTCGGTCTAATTTCCGGCAGCCAATCGCGTTGAAGGTCTTTTACATTTAAACGTGTGCGTCTTGTAATTCGCTGAGGAAGGCGTTATTCATTTCTTAAGGCTCGATAAATAATTAATATAACCGCTCGCCATTTTTGCTCTTTCGTTGGCGTTCAAAGAAAGCACACGAAAACGTTATTTGCCGCTCAATTATTTGATAAATTACAGTACGTTTGATTTATTATCATAGGAGCTACGACATGATAATGTTTAACGGTATGGCAAATAGATTCCTGTATAGTAGCTCGGCAACGAAAGAACAAAAATGGCGAACGATACTACCTACCTAGAACAAAAGCCTTCACTTCCTAAACGTAAGCAATCTACATTTAGGAGTCACGCCGGGAATAAGTGCGTCGCGACTATATAAACCTTAGCTAATCTAAATTTAGGAACAGTTATGATACATCGCTGTGAAATAACGTTTAGCATGCTTTTCCCTCAAGCCGTTAAGAGCAAATGCTAGGTAACTTTCAGCGTTGGATTCTGGACTCATTTCGTTGGCATTATCACCTTAATATCATCAGACGATACATGACCATAGCAGTTGATAAACCGTCGTAAAATAATCACCTAAAAACAAGTTATGGCTATTACTAGTCTCATAAAAATGTATGACTGCCTCCGTGGTCTGTTCGTCAGCATGGTGGCTTCCAGATCAGGAGGTCCTGGGTTCGATTCCCGGGCTCGCCCTCTCGGTGAATTTTTCTTGAAGAAGAGGAATTCCCTGGGTGTCTACAGTCTGGAAATTTGTATGAATGTGAGTGTGCCGGGTTAATATTAATTAACCAATCATCACAATATAAAAATACATCAGGACTGTCGCTGGGCAGTAACCTGAATACACGTTTCAGCGTCACATTGTTGACAAGTAACTCCATCTGTTAGCCCAACCATAAAGCATCTAATAAATGCTATAGAGTTACCAACAACGAAAAAAAAAAAAATAAAAATGTACAATATTACCAGGCAGTACATCTCACTTGACAATATGTGTCAGAGGAAGAACAATAGTTTATATGCATCACAAGTCTGATTAGTGTAATATGTTACTAGTTAGCGATGTATGCAATGGAGGGGGAAAGGAACTGGCCACCCTACCTCATCTCCTGGCTTAGTTGCCTCATAAGTGGTGCCTTGTTGGTGTTATTTAAGTGGTCCAAATCTGTCTTCGGACAGACGACTAAATAACAGCAACATATTCATGTGAATGTACATGTAAATAAAAATTCATAAGCACTAAGATTACGCAATTTCAGAATCTAAAGTTCTAAATGAATAGTGAAGTGTTAAGTCTCTTGTGTGACTGTTCTACAGGGACATCATTTTATTTTTAACTTCAATTTTATTGTACCTGAGTTTTTTAATGTACTTCACTGCCAGCCCATCTACTAATGAAGTTCAACCGTCCTCCACACAGATTCAAGACCGCATATACAGTCACAGTAAACAGTACGTTCCAAAAATGTGTTCGCGTTTTCCAGTGACGAAAGAGCTTTCAATATTGAATCATTTTCGCACAGGTACTGTCGTCCATTTGCCTACGTCGCATCCCGGTTTCCCCCACATGCTTCTATTCGACACTCTGTAAAGGCTAGTGGCTGGGCTGTCTTACCTCTTTTCTGAGAACATTAATTTTTGTTAGGAATTGGACGTCTACGTTATATTATACCCATACAATTGTTTAAAATAATTTAAATAAAAGATTTTACTAAAGATGTTACTAAATAAAAGGGCGTAGTCAAGTAATTAACTGTCACGTGATTTTTCTCCCTGCGTCATAACCACTTGGACGGACAGTGGATAGCATGCCTGAGTAATTTTATCTTTTCGGATCGGGCAGAAGTGAAGATTGAATTTACAGTACGTAAGGTACTCTTTTATAGAGTAGGTACAGAATTATTTCAACATGAGTTACTGATACGAAGTACGAACCTGGTAATTGGAATTGCGTACAATAATCTATAGTGCGATAATATGCACATTAGAACTGAAGCCTGTATCGAAATGAATGACCACCATTTTCAGAAATGTGTTTAAATATCCATATTATGATTATTTTTCAATTTAACTTCATTCTCTATAGTGTACTCTAATGTGCTGTAGACAGT
Source organism: Periplaneta americana (assembly GCA_025594305.2). Taxonomy (NCBI): domain Eukaryota; kingdom Metazoa; phylum Arthropoda; class Insecta; order Blattodea; family Blattidae; genus Periplaneta; species Periplaneta americana. Next base: position 20,586,214 of record JAJSOF020000035.1, read on the forward strand.
ATAATATACACTGCATAATGAATACGTCCACATGGATAGGTCAGTTCGTGAGTAAAAACACTCATTGTTAATACTATACTGTATTTTGATTAAACAAAAACTTAATGAAAAGTATCAAACTCAAAATCGCGATATTTCCTAGTTTACGTAAATGGATGAACTATTTCCCTTCCCTCCTATAACTAGTAAAGTGATTTGTTTGTATTTTACGCCAGTATCATCGAACTTCAGTCGTGGAAGGGGGTAGCAAACGGTGTTTCCGGTTCTCAATCATAGATCCAAAGGTATAGCCAGGTTAATATTAGAAATGTTAGTAAAAATAAAATGATGTCCCTGTATTTGTTATTTACGCAGACGAAGACGCAAATGTCGATCCGGCATCGAAACCAGCTGAGAGAGTCGCAACTGACAGCGCAATAACTGAATTGTTAATGACGACATCTGGGACTGCAGGAATAATCATCACGACAACGACGCAGTCCACCATCAATCTTGTCAGAGCAGGGAATCGAACCAAGAGTACTTGCAGAATTCAACAAGATCAAACTCAACGACTGATACTCCACTAAAGCTCAAACGGTTGCGTTTACTCATGAGCCGGGTTCGATTTCAACGGGAGATTTATAGCCTTCCTCTAGCATCTGGAAGTTTGTTGCCTAGTTCTGTGTTTTTACTTCCTCAATACATCAAGTGAAAATAGGAAAGACATGCTCTTGGTAAAAAAATGAATGGATGAATGAATGAATTCAAATTGAAAATTATGGTTTATTTAACGACGCTCGCAACTGCAGAGGTTATATCAGCATTGCGGTGTGCCGGAATTTTGTCCCGCAGGAGTTCTTTTACACGCCAGTAAATCTACTGACATGAGCCTGTCGCGTTTAAACACACTTAAATGCCGGGCCGGGATCGAACCCGCAATCTTGAGCATACAAGACCAGGGCTATACCAGGTACGCTACCGAGGCCGAATGAATGAATGAATAAGTCAATTGTAAGACTAATGTCAGGTAATCTATTCATTTATTTAATTAATTTATTTTTTATTGGCAGAGTTAAGGCTATAAGCCTTCTCTTCCACTCAACCATTATAAGAACATATAACAAATATAATAATAGCAACACAGGAACAAAACACAAACAACAACAACAATAATAATAATAATAATAATAATAATAATAATAATAATAATAATAATAATAGAGCAGTCCATGGCATAATCTCCGCTTAATCTCGTCAGATCTCGTCTGCTTGACAGAACCTGGAGGTTCATCGCCGCCCTCACATAAGCCCGCCATCGGTCCCTTCTTGAGCAAAATTAATCCAGTCCCTATTATCTTATCTCACCTCCCTCAAATCCATTTTAATATTACCCTCCCACCTCCCATCTACGTCTCGGCCTCCCCAAAGGTCTTACTCCCTCCGGCCTCCCAACTAACACTCTATATGCATTTCTAGATTCGCCCATACGTGCTACATGCCCTGTCCATCTCAAACGCCTTGATTTAATGTTCCTACTTATGTCAGGTGAAGAATACAATGCATGCAGTTCTGCGTTGTGTAACTTTCTCCATTCTCCTGTAACTTCATCCCTCTTAGCCTCAAATATTTTCCTAAGGAACTTATTCTCAAACACCTTTAACTTCTGTTCCTCTCTCAAAGTGAGAGTCCAAGTTTCACAACCATACAGAACAACCGGTAATATAACTGCTTCATAAATTCTAACTTTCAGCTTTTTTTGAGAGCAGACTAGATGACAAAAAGCTTCTCAACCGAATAATAACAGGCATTTCCCATATTTATTCTGCGTTTAATTTCCTCCCGAATGTCATTTATATTTGTTACTGTTGCTCCAATGTACTTGAATTTTTCCACCTCTTCAAAAAATAAATTTCCATTTCGTACAATACCATCACACTATCACCAGTTTCTATCGGCGGTAAATAACCTAGTGGTTGATACAGCGTCGTTAAATAACGGATTGAAAATCGCCATTACATACTTCTGGCGTCGAATAAAGGCAGACTGTATTCTTTCGCTAAAAATATTTTCAATTGCATCATTTCCGCATAATAGTCGTAGATACTGAATATGCCCGAAATTCGTCAGAGTTTCAGAGAAATCACTGTACACAGAGAGAATCCCAAACAGTTGTTTTTTTTTTTACAGATAATATATACCGATAATACACATTCGTGGTGAAATAAAAATGACAGAAATTTAAAGCTTACTGTAACAAAACTAAGAACCACAGCCGAATTCTAATGTTATCACTAGTTAGGACGTGAACAAATCTAACTTGTGTGACCACGGCCAATGACACCATCTCCCCTCGTTACGGCTGTAGGAGCGACGAAATTGCGTATAAAATTAGCAGTGCCGGTCGGCCCTTTTCAGTAATATCTCGTCATCGAGAGCAGCTACAGACCTGTGCGACCAGTCGTTTTATTTGTAAATGCGAGTTCAACAATATTAATGTGATAATCAGAGACCGAAGTTTAGGCAATATGAATCATTAAAATAGGCAGGCAAAAAGGCATTATAAATAGCTAAAATAGACAATAAAAGGCATTTACAAAAACCTTGCACTAGACCCACAACCTTGCACTTTCCACAAAGGGATTTCGGAAGCAAGAAAAACTTTACATAAGTCGAATGCAAATTGAGATTTTCGACTCGATGTTGCAATTACTGTTGGAAGCAAAGAAATCTTCTTCCCAGTAGCCTTGGAAAGTGCATTTTTGTGTTTGGTTGTACTGATATGTTGCGATATGAAATATTTATCTAGCTACAACAACGTCGAAATGATAACTGAAAGAAAAATAACCGTTAAAAATAATGTTAGACCCGCACTCATTGTTGCCTTGTCAAATAAACACAAGCGATAATTAAAATGCTTACATTTTTGCACGGCAGCACTCATTGTTGCAAAGAGAATATGAACTGACTGGAAGACAATAATATACATTCGGTGAAATCACTTTCATTGTAGCGGTTATAGAAATAGATTAAAATATACCTGTAGGCAATTTTTAATAATAAATTATAGATAAATAATCAAATAAAAGCAAAAAAAAAAAAATATAGTTTAAAAAGGCAGAAAAGGGCAACATAAAACTGACGTTTGAATCACAAAGGTATATATAATTCGTACAGATTTACTTCCAATTGAAGATACACTTAACACATTTAAAAAGGCATTCTGCCAAAGTTCCGGTCTCTGGTGATAATAGACACATACGATACATTCTTGAGTGAATAATAATATAGCCTAACATTTGTCGTGAGCTGGGACTAATTTTGGAATGTCGCTTCATATGAAGAAAATATATATTGCATGTACTTCATTAATTATTTCTCTTGATTGTAGACAGATACTTCCCATGTGTAAACTGAAATAAAAATAAAACATTCAAACCAACACAACTGTAGTTAATTCTCGAAACTGGGTGAAGTATTGATGTATCCCTGATAAAGTATAGAATTTTTAGCATATTCTTTATTTTTCAATAGGTCAATTTTGCTTGACAACCTCCAATCTTCCTTCCCTCCGATAGAGAGAAATACCTCAATTCAACTGTGCTAAGAAATCCGATGTAGAATGCTCCCAAGATTCGTTCAACGGCCCCAGCTACACGCCTGACAATATGGAGACGACATGAGGTATTGCTTCCTTTCTACTCGGAACGTATTTTTGATACGCCCAATGTGAGGGAAGATGATGCATTTGGAAGCCGGAAGCTGGGCACCCACTCCGCAGGAATCCCCAAACAGCTCGCAAGTAGCATTACAATAGCAAGTCCGTTGCCTAGACAACCAAACCTCCCGACAGAATCAGCTGTTGCTCCTAACTGTCGTCATTCTTTTTCTTAGGCCACTGAATATGAAGGTACGGAATTAAAAACACTGTAATAATAATAATGATAATGATAATAATAATAATAATAATAATAATAATAATAATAATAATAATAATATTTTTTTCAACGAGAATAAACAATAAGTCTCAATATTAGACATAGCATTACCCCTAGATCAGTGATGTCAAAGAAAGCGCATTTTTCTGACCTTGACGTCGTGCGTGGGCATCAAGCGCTTGGTATGGAAGAAGGATTAAGCAGCCTGTTGGATTACGAAAACAGTGGTGCACAAACTTCAAACGGAACGTGAAATTTTATGTCGTTATTTTTATATGGCTTCTTTCGGTTTGATATTATCTATACTGTCTGTAAAACAAAAGTACTAACACCAATTTCTTAATATTGCACTTATGTTTTAAACGTTAATAACACAATAAAGAGTTAAGAAGAATATTCACATAAATTCCATAGTAGTACAACTATACTGCATTAAGTGGATGAAACACATCATTCATAAAGAAAGTGATATCCCCCCCAAAAAAAAAAGAGATTGAGTATGACATGATAAGTTGGAATTGATATTGATGGTATCTTTAGCCTTATAAAAGTAATCAATGAATTAATCAAAACAATATTATAGTAAAAAACAAAGTTACCTAGGTACAATATATATTTTAAGTGTAACTAATATTTCATAACAAAACTCTTATCGCATTATGCTTTTGTATGTATTTATTCACACTGCAATGGGTATATACCCGGTGGCAGTGGTAACTAATTACACCCAACAATGACAATAATAAACTTATTAATTAAAAATACAATTAATGATAATACTAATAATTAATAATAATAATAATAATAATAATAATAATAATAATAATAATAATAATAATAATAACAGGAATATACTAAATTAAATGAAACGATCACTTAAAATAACATTTGAAATATTCTAATTTGTATCTTAAAACTAAGATCGAACTAAAACCCACGAGTATATGTTCATATCTGCACAAGTACCTTTCAACATTACACTCATTTCGCTGTCAACTCACTCACTGCACTGGAACTACAACACATTTCACTGATTCTATCCTGATTTCACTAACACTTCAAAACATTTCACTGTTCAAATACTTTGCACTGCCACTATAACCTATACAGCTTCACTGACAGAAACACACTTCACTTACACAACACACTTCACTGACACGACATACTTCTTCACTGATACATCACACTTCACTGACACAACATAATTCTTCACTGATACAACACTTCAATAACAACATATCATTTACACCCTTTAAGTACTGTGTATAATTACCGTCTATTAGTAAGGTCCTTAAGCCTATTTTTAAATACATTTTTGGTTGTAAATAACCCAATACCGGTCGGAGAACTTTGTTTTGAATTCCCCATAACTAACCTGTGCGTCTAACGCTATTAAGTGGCCGTCCTCTCAGACTTTTTCTCACGACGGTCATTTAAGGTGATATTTGTGAGCAACTTCCTATCATCAGAATATTAAATTATTTTCTCGAAATGTTCTGAAGCTATAGAGCTGACATTTTTACAACACATGGGCACGTATCTTTTACTTATGATGTAACAGTAGTTGCTTTGTTAATTCATTTCCTTACAAACATTTTCCATGGGAAATTTACAAAATTTTTAATACACTCTTCAGTAATACGTATTTACGATATATTAGATTTACGCAAATATTGTTTCAGTACCTGGAAGGCTACTAAGTAAATAGACCTATATCTGAAAATTTCACTTTTCTATAAAAAAAAAAGTTGAGAAAATATTCCTTTTAAATAAAAAAAAACAAACTTGTGAAAAATGTGCATTAAAATTAAAACTTACATTCTTATAATGCACTTATACTTCTCAGACAAATCTAAAAATTAACACGGATACAGTTTTAATAGGGTCTTTATTGAATCAGTGCTGGCCATCCCTGTATATAGCTCGACCAAGCGGCATATACTACCTCTTTCGTCTATCATTTAGTGCGTGGACAAGTCTCGGAATGTAAGGCTTCCATTTTTGAGCTCGCAAATTCAATGAGCACTGGATTTTCTGATACCAATCTCACGAGAACATTGCCCCATTGACTTCTTTGGGGATTGTGCAAAAGCCTGCATGACTGCATCAACACTCTCGTTATCGGTGGAACTTCTCTTTCTTCCGCACCGCTCTTTCAACACATCTTACACCGTTCCGTCGACTTCAAACTTGTCTCGGATTTTTGTTATAGTTAACCTTGTTGGTGGTTGTGTTCCAAATTCAACCCTCCAATGTCGTTGAACCTCAACAATATTCTCCACTTTCCGATAACATTTCAGTATCCACTTACGTTCATCGAACGATAATTGCACCGCCATGTTTGTTTATAAATAGATCAACATGTTTCCATGCTTTCCACTGCCTTCTGAATCATAAACCGCAAAAATCGTATTTTATCTCGTGTCTTTGCTGTTCCCTCTAGTGGCCTACCCTCATGCACTGCGTCATATATATGTATGACAGTGGCACAATGCCCACACATGTGCAGAGGTGTACTTGTTATGAGTGACTAACTGGCCGGGATCCGACGGAGTAAGCGCCATCTTAAATCACCAAGCGGTGGAACTTAAACTGGGAGGATAAAGTGTCGGCACGTAGAGCTGAAAACCCGGGTTCAAATCCCGATGCCGGAGAGAATTTTTCTCTGTTCCACTCATCTTTCATCATATGATGACGCAGAATTTCTGCACGGAAATATCATATGTACTTCGGCACATTATAATGATATAATTATATAGGGTCAACATTTTTTATTTTGCAAATCTAGTCTTTCAGATGAAGCTCCCTGTAAAGCAGATTTGAATAATTTCAAGGGAAAAATTGTTCCGGGGCCGGGATACAGGGAGCTTCACCTGAAAGACTAGATTTGCATAATATATACGTCACTGTGTACGTTAACAGAAAACCACAATTCTAAGTCACACATATATTGTGTGCATTCGATGTGGGTCTCTGGCGTTTCGTCAGCCCACGCGAGTTGTGTGGATATAAAGGGAAAAGTTGAGACGGTGTCGAGTAGAGTTCCCGGGTAGCTCAGTTGGTAGAGCGCTGGTACGTTCAACCAGAGGTCCCGGGATCGATACCCGGCCCCGGAACAATTTTTCCCTTGAAATTATTCATTTTTTTATTTTGTTACATTTTTGCTAAATTATGAAATATCCTTTGAATTGTGGATAATGTCTGGAAAAATAATGTCGTATTACAGAGAAAATGCATGATACAGTATTTAAATACTATCAATAATAAATCAACTTCCAAAGAGAGCAAAGACTAAAGATGTAATATGCTACAGTATTATCGTTTTTATTTCAATACAACCCGATAGGAGATGTCAGGCAGAGTTAACGACGTTGGTGAACATGTAGGTTGGACAGGGTCTTAAAAAATGAATGTGGAATTTTAAAAATAGTTTCATATAAAGTAAAAGTAAATGCATGGCGCTACAGCCCGTGAAGGGCCAAGACCGACTTGGTGGCCTCACGTCCACATGCCGAAGCAGAGGTGGGCGATCATCCAACCAGAATGGAGGTATCGTATGGTTAGCACGATGATCCCCCCAGACGTTATAGCTGGTTTGCGAAACCGGATTTTTGCTACCTATCGTAGCTCCCGAAGTGCATCACGATGCTGGGTGGGCACCGGTCCCATACTGGCCGAAATGTCATGAGAAAATTTCTTCCCACATGAGGACTCGAACCAGCGCGCATTCCGTAACGCGAGTCCTAGGCAAGATGCCTTAGACCACGACGCGCCGGCGCGGGACTATAGTTTTATATAAAATAGCAAAAAATTATATTTTTGCAATTTTTTGACATTCCAGGACAAATAATACGACTCAATGCACAACACAGGACATACCATTAAAATCCAGAAAAATCCTGAGAAATCCAGGACGTCTGGCAGCTCTGACCCTTGCTTTACCTCATGTGTTCTTCACTCAGCATTCACTTCAAGTCATCTTCAGTGACAAATTTAGATCGTCTTTCAGTCGTTTTCAGTCGAGAATTTATTATGTCTTATTGACGTTGCTGACTTCATATCTTCATCAATAATAATTTGCAGATTATGAGTTCTGAAGTGGAAGACCAATATTTAAGGTAGACTAATTTTTTTATCGAATAATACAGGGACATCATTTTATTTTTACTTCAATTTTTATTGTACCCGAGTTTTTTAATGTACTTCACTTCCTCTACTAGTAAACACAGAACCAAGGCCGCGTTTACCGAGTTAATGAGTACAGTACGTTCCAGAAAATATGTTCGCGTTTTCCAGTGACGAAAGAGCTTTCAATACTGAATCATATTTTCGCACAGGTACTGTCGTCCGTTTGCCTACGTCGCATCCCGGTTTCCCCCACTCGTTCCTCTATAAAGGCCAATGGCTGTCTTAGCTCTTTTCTGAAAACATTAATTTCTTTTACGAATTGGACGTCTACGTAATATTATACAGCTATTTAAAATAACTTAAATAAAAGGGCCTCGTTAAGTAATTAACTGTCAGTGATTTCCCCCCTTTCTACGACCCTGCGACAAAACCACTTGAGCGGCAGTAGATAGCATGTCTGAGTAATTTTATTTTTTCGGATCGGGTAGAAATGACGATTGAATTTACAGTACGTAAGGTTCTTTTATAGAATAGTGACAGAATTATTTCAACACGAGTTACTAGTACGAAGGACGAAACTGCTAATTAAATTAGGTACAATAGTCTATAGTGCGATAATATGCACAAAAGAATTGAAGCCTGTATCGAAATGAACGGCAACCATTTTCAAAAATGTATTTAAATATCCACATTATGATTATTTTTCAATTTAACTTTATTCTCTAAATTGAACGTTAATGTGCTGTACACAGTATAATATACACTGCATAATGAATACGTCCGAATGGATAGCTCAGTTCGTGAGTAAAAACACTTATTTTTAATACTGTACTGTATTTTGATAAAACAAAAACCTAATGAAAATTATCAAACTCAAAATCGCGATATTTCCTAGTTTACGTAAATGGATGAATACTTTTCTTCCTTCCTATACCTAGTAAAGTGATTTGTTTGTATATTACGCCAGAATCATCGAACTACAATCGTGGAAAGGGGTAGCAAACTGTGTTTTCGTTTCTCAAGCGTTAATTCAAATGTACAGTCAGGTTAATATTAGAAATGTTAGTAAAAATAAAATGATGTCCCTGTAGCATTTGAACCCACGTTTTGGTCAAATCCTCAGTCTCTTCGCTAGTACTGCTAATGCGTCTTGACATTTTCTCGGTTTTGTGCACAGTTCAGATTCCAAGTTTCTTCAGAGAAACAGCGAATTCTGGAGTGCAACAAGTTGTAAATTGGTCCCCACACTCTATTCAACGACTCAAATAGAGCGTAAGTCTTAATTCTCTTCTCCTTCCGTTTTTATCCATTCGCCTTCGTTATATAGGCCATAACAATACCATAATGTATCTCTCAAGTTCCATGAAAAATATATCATACTTTTAACGTTCTAAAACATGATACTTTCCACCTTAGAGATGTTGTTATATATCGTGCATTAAAATTTTAACCCCGCCAGTTGTGTGTCCAGTTCTGCATTTACGAGGGAGTGCCAAAGGTAGCGGTTCTTGGACAGAGCTTAGGTGACCAATAAGGACAACTGTCGGCAACACATGACAAACGGAATTGCACTTTATGCCTTTCCTAAGCAACCGCCAGAGGCAATAAAAACAGCGAAATAGCTGACCTTTTCACCATACCAGACTGCGTCGATGTTAGGCCATACCCCAATAAAAAAGAGAACAAAAACGAAACGCTGTGGGCATGGGAACTAGAAACAAGTGAACGTAGCTACAGTATCAAATAATTCCGACTATTTCGTTTATATGACGTCATTTCATTTTCGACCAATGAAGTGTAATGAAATTTTGAATTCCAACCAATCACAGTCAGACTTTGCGATAATTTCTGCAGCTAGATTTATCGCTATCAATTTATCGCATGGTCGTTCTTTTGTTTAGTCTTTGTCGCCAACTGTTTCCCCGTAAATTGATGATCATGAATACATTAAGATGCAACTACACGGTTAAACTTTTCTTTCAACTTTAAAGCTATGAATGCAAGATTGATATTTAATATTAATTAATATATTTACGCAGTGAAGACCACGTTCAAAACGGCGCATCATGTAGAGACAAAATCTTTACGCATCTTAATTGAACGTACCTTTTAAACTTGATTCTACTCTTCCCAGATTGCACGCATACGCGATTGGAATATTGAACTGTATAGATGCAGCTACAGCGAGAATGCGTTTGTCGAGCTATAAAAAATGCTTTCGTGTAGCACTTGTAAGTAACGGTCGAAACAAGGCACAGCTGACATTGGTCCTGCTTCCACAGATAGGCCTAACGTAACCTATAAAATTGTAGCCTATAACATTTGTATTGAAATTAAACAATTAATAGACGTTCAAATTTATGTAACATCGTCGCACATCAAACTCAAAGACCTTGCATAGTAATAATGTCTTTGATCAAACTGCCTTTCGTATGGCGTAATAAAATTCGTGTTTTAATTAGGCCTATCTATACAGAGATGGCTTCACTGTGTAGCAACATGTCTCGCTGTGAATACATAAGCATTGGTATTATAGCTGTCCCCACTGTTACTGTTAAATTAAATTATGATTTCAGCAGATAATGAAAATGTATTTGTTATAATAATAAGAGAAAATTGCAGTACATGTAATTAACAATGTTAAACCTGTATTTCGCTTTTCGCAATTGGCATTACTGAATAATAACATCGAATTTCTTTACTGCAATAATCGATATTCATCTACGAGTATTTCAACTTCGCAATATCTGAATAGGTTAAGTATTCGTTAATATATAATTATCAACATTTTATGATCGAATTTTAGGGATATATTATTTAAATTTTTATTTTATTCACGAAATAGTCTAATAAATGTCACTCGAGGTCTGAGATTTATCGGCAGATCTCAGACCTCTCGTGACATTACTACAGATCATTTCTGTAACCACAGAGTGTAAATGTTAGGAGAGGTTTTCTGTGCCGAATATTTCACAAAGCTTTGATGCATATAATGGAATTTTAAGAGCATTATCTAAGTAATCTTCAGCAGGATTAATATTTGTGTTTATATGAGGCTTTCCATAAGAGAAGGGCGAGCCCGCCAAGGGTCGAATTTTGTGTTTTTTACTCCTCCGAATATTTAAGACACATATCTGCAACTTAAGCCTGGCAGACGTTGGCGGGCTCTCCCTTACTACTCGTACTTGGTATGTCGCTCTGTTGTACGTCGTTGTTGGCAGTGTACTGTGGCGGAAGGGGCTTAAGGAATAGAAAACCGCAAAAATCGTATTTCTGTCTCATTTCTTGCTGAGAAATGGTGTATCAAAATGTGTATACATCAATTTGGGACACTCTGTATTTTATTTCTTTATCTAAAAAAACTTATTTAAGAAGCTATTAAATAAAAATTGATTTCCCCATTACTATTATAATAACTGTTCGCAAAATTTCGTGTCAAACGAAGATTGGACGAAAGCATAATCAATGATCTACTGCATTCTTAAGAGAAGTCACATATTTCATACAGTATGAAGGGTCTGGGATGTGACAACTGTCCTCTAGCTGATTGACAGTTCTAGGAAGGAATCTTTTTGTTTGTCATGTGGTAAGACAATAATAGAAACGTGTACAGGAAGACAATCTCTGACAGACAGGTAGCAAAGGTGACAGAGAAAGAGTTCTTTCTTGTGTACATACCCGGTCTGGCCTCTTCTTGCTGTTCATCGCGTGTATCTTCATATCAGACTCCGCTAAGCGATTGAATTTCTGCATTCGTTCTTTAACACTTATCTTCTGATCGTTGTCGACCTCGGTTGGTTCCTGATTAACCAAAACAAAACAAAAAGAAAAGGTGCTGTAGTAAAATAAACAAAAACATGAAAATAAAAATAATAACATGGGATAATATCAATAATTCTCGATACAGGAATTTAAAGTGAACATTCTGCAAGAGACATCGTACTTTCCTCCAATTTCTGCCCTATAAAATCCAAAAGAAGTGACATACCAGGTTTTATTTAAGGGAACTGGCTAGTGTATATGACTAAAATAAGATGTCTGGTTATTTAATTTAAAAATTCACCATCTTCTGTAGATTCAGAAAACAGTATGTAGCCTATACAGGGTGTTTCAAAAATACGGGGCATAATTTCAGGTATGTATTTCCCACATGTAGACAATCAAAATAGTTCATTACAACATGTGTCCGGAAATGCTTTATTTCCGAGTTATGGCCTTCACAACATTGAAATGTATATGAGTTAATGTCTTACAAGTATTTTTAGGTTACACAATTATTCTTAAAAGGTCACATGCTAGTTTCATTGCCTCCTACAGTATTTGAATTACCGATAACTACAGTAAAATGTTATAAGGAACGCCAGTAGGTTTATAACGAAATATTCAATAACACGAAATTATTTTCTCTCCTGCCTTTTTCCCAAACATTTTAACGTTAAAATTAGTGTATATGACTAAAAATAAGATTTTTGTTCATCTTCTGTAGATTCAGAAAACAGTATATAGGATGTAAGATGTATAAGTGTCATCATTTTAACTGATGATTGTTCATGTCACAAGGAAGAAAGAATGTCATCATTTTTTTAATTGCAAATTTAACTCATTATTAAAGTTTATAATATTAGGCGTTTGGCAACGTTGTTGGATGGGGAGGAGGGAGTTTACAAATACACAGTACAGCTCAATCGGATACGGACATAACGGTAAAAACAGATGCTCTGTTCTAATGCAGGGGCGGACCGTTGTTTACATAAAACGAACAGCAAATACAAACTTTCAATCTCATTAATAGAACTTTATGGAATTTCCCATATTTATTCCTTTTAATTTCCTCCCGGAATTTCCATTTTATTTAACAATATTGGCAATATTGGTCCATTTTTTTATTGTACGTCTAAAAATAAACAATAATGGTTTACTGCACAAAATCACACTAACTTTTTTAAATGCAACATTTTAATCTCTCCCGCTTCCATAAAGCAGTACAATTTTTAAAGAAATTTCTGTTTGTGTGATTTTCGAAACGAGGTAAGAGACTCCTAGTTTCTAATAATCGTTGAGAAACCGCTACAAAAGTTCGCCGATTAGGTAACCTTCATTGCGGAAAACATTGACGGTACATCTTCTTGCCTCACTTGAATTACGACGACTTTCTCCTTAAATTAATATCATGACATTGTAAGTTGTTTATCGAATATCTGGTACCGAACTGTCATCCGCTCGGCAGTGGACCTATGGACAGGGAGCTTGAACTCACAAGCAAACGTTTTGATGGGGGCAGATAAAAAAGTTAAAATTTTTCTTCCACCATATTAATAATGTCAAAAGAAGTGCTTATACAAATTTTGGCCACTCGACCGCAATTACGAGGGTCGTAAAAAAATAAGTTCGCCAGGGGCCGCTAACAGAAAAAAAAATTTCATTGGACAAATTTATTGGAACGGACACAGCAATTGCTGAGCTATTTTTCAACATATTTTCCATCGGAATTGATACATTTCTCATATCATGGGATCGACAGAGAGAGGTGCAGACGCAGTCAAACGCTGGTTCCGATCCCAGGCGGCTGACTTCTACGACACAAAAATTAATCCTATGGTATGACAAATGTCTCCATTCCAGTGAGGAATAATGTTGAAAAATAGAGCAACAATTGCTGTATCTGTTTCAATAAATATTTCTATGCAATTGTGCTTTTTCTATAAACGACCCCAGGGAAAATCACTTCCTGGACGGTCTGATAATTGCGGTCGAGTGGCCAAAATTTGTATAAGCACTTCTTTTGACATTATTAACATGGTGGAAGAAAAAATTTTAACTTTTTTATCTGCCCCCATCAGAACGTTTCGCTTCCAAAGCTTGTCAGCTGACATGTACGTACAGTAGCCTACGTCTGTGCAGAGTACTGCCTGCTGAACACGTCGCCACGTCTCTCACGCCAGAATATTAACAAATTTAAGCATGCAATTTTATTTAATTTCACGAGAACGTAATAGAACATACAAATATGTATTTGAACTAATATTAACTCTTTGCTAGATATAGCCTACCTACTGATGTAATTGTTTTCGTAATTTTACGAACGATATAAGCAATATAACGCAAATAAAATAAGAGAAGAAATATTTTTTTTGGGAAAACTATCAAGTTTTGACCCTATGTTGTATGGACATTTTTTGATCCTGTAGACCGTCCCCGACGACTGTGAAAAGGACGGCACTTATACCCCTTACACCCTGTATATGAGTTTATGTTTCACGAGTATTTTTAGGTTATAACATTTTTAAGTTTGCACGCTCATTTCATTGCTCTCTACAGTGTTTGAAATTGGTGATAGCTATGTAGTTGGTATTAGACTAGAAAAGTACGAGGATACGCCATGGAATTACCTGACATTCACATCACAGTTGTGAAAATGTCGAATAAAAAAACAAACATGTAATCGTCCTAAGCGGATTTCGAACCCACATCCTACAGTAGCCCAGTTTGTGGTCATTAAAAACTGCTAAATCTACACAACGGTTTATGAAATAACCTACCATTATGGTAACGAAAACTAAAAATTGTGACTAATAAACAAACCTAAATAATTTTCGAATATATAGTAGTTATGTTCATAATTTAACTTCATTTTTAAGATACTGTATTAAGAAAGTTTTAAAACGCGAACTTCCTACAAATGACTCTTTATAAGAAATTTAATGTGTGGCAAAAGTTATTACATAAATCGAATAATAAAAGTACATTCAGACTTAGTCAAATGAAATTTGTGCTGGGCAAAGCAAATGATGACAACCATTTTAAGAACATGGAAAACATGCAGCTAAAAGTATCGAGAATGTTGATATCTCATCTTATAAAACAACACAAAAATGAGTATTAAATAATACAGTGCACAGAAAACACATCCAACTACATAAAAATAATCAAATAAGTAACAAAAATTAATCAGGTAACTAAAGAAAAACGTAGGCCTAACCACTACGATATACTTCGCGCATAAAACTGTACCCATTGGAGCCGGCTAGAGTGGGCAAGGAGCAAAATGAAGGAATAGTAATATACGTACAAGAGCGGTATGTTGACGTTTTAATGGTCGAGGAAAAGATAGAAAAAGCGAAAAGTAGTTGAGCTTTTTTAATTTCCGAGAACATGAAAACAAACATACCGCTCGTGTATCGTACATTATTTTCTGCGAAGATCGTTTATTACATACCTGAAAGACGAATTTCTAATTAGTTGCAATGAAATCTCCATGTTGGTTTCTGTTTAATGACGGAAACTTCGGAAAACCAAAATATCTTTCTTCAACATTGTTGCTATAAAATGTTTTCTGTGTTTACTATACTCCATCAGGCCGTGATATACGTCTGTCTTTTTTTTCCCCAGTCTATAAATACGAACTTAAAACAAACGGTAAGGTTATGTAATGATTTATTTTTCATTTTAATATTTTAACAATATTATTTATACAACATATTGCAGTAATAACATCGGCATCTGAAATCTTGTTGATTTTTTCACGGCTTCCTTAATGTTACTTGCATCAGGAATGCAGTAACTTTAGTGGAGTTGTAGAGTTTACTTAATTTTTGCAAATATTTAAAAACAGTAATTAACATTGCAATTTAGGTGAAATTGCAGTGGTAAGTTTGCAATTTATAATTGTTACTATGTTAAACGTCTCCAAAAATAATATGTTAAAAGCCTAAAGCAGTAAAATGAATGTCGCGCGTAAGCGGTAAGAAGAGGGAATTTTGTTATGTGTGTTACGTTGGGAATACTGAATGTGGTATTTCACACTTACCGCGTATTGGTTCTGTGCGGAAAACAAGCAAATACGCACGATCTCGCACAAAGAGACTCGAGATATTCTCTATAAGCGCATTACACAAACTCAACTACTGTATTCATTTATACAGCATAAAGATATTGTCTTTGGTAGCCAGTAGTAGATAACTGGTAGCCTAGAACGTATTTTGAATGTAGCACTTGCAACCTACTAACATCTCAAGTACTGCGTGATTCTCCTGCAAAGACAAGAGTGACACGTATATACTGAATATTATCTCAGTCCTAAAGAACGAGCTTATCATTCCAAGTGCTAGGGGGTTCGATTCCTGACGCTGATTTGAGTGATACTTGAAGCTAATCATAAGATGTTTTTCCCGTGGTCTTCCCGTTTCCCTCAAAACTACACATCCCATTCCAATACTTACCTCTTCATTCACGTCATCAAAAATATGGTTTTAGGGTAAGGTGTACAAGCATCGGTGATGCCGAAGAGAGACAATCAGCCAGTTTACTGATACTCTGTAGAACGTTCATGGCTGTACAAGAGGAGATAGCCCACGTCTTGGGGTGATTCTTGCTAGCATTTGAGAGTGATCACGCCAGACGGGACCGACTGACTGGTTTGCCACTGGCGTTTGGATGAGGATCCGAGTTCTGGAAACTATGAATGAATGAATGGATGTAAAATAAATGAAGAGCGGACCACTACGTGAAGCTATTAGCCTACATATCCTGGTATGTTTGAAATAGAAGCACATAATGACTAGACTCATTGACCACGAGTTTATTATCTGTTAAACTGTTATCGCATTACGCCATTCTAGTCTTAACACTTCCAAGGTCGGACTTAACCGTCGGTTTTATGCTCGATTTTCGAAAGGTAATACAAGAAAAAAAGATTTTCGGAAACATATAATTTCGACTCTAACCTAACATAATCTATCACAATCTAAACCAGCCGTGGCGAAAATGCGACTCACGAGCACATTGTGGCTCGCAATGATAGCTGAGCATTTCTCTTGCTTCCTAATTCCCCAACCTCCACCCTCTCACTCACTGGAGTCAAACTCCGTTCCATTTGTATTTGTCTCTGACCTGCGAGTGGCGTATCGTCGCAATGTCTCTCTCGAATCCATGTACCTCTACAAAACGAAAGTTTCAAGTAGGATGGCAGGACGTATTTTTTTGCTGCCAATATGATGAGAATATTAAATGTATGATTTGTTCACAAGTATTACGAGGAAACGGTTGTATAACATAAAACAGCATTATACTACATGTTACTCATGAAACAGAAGGTTCGTTCTTTCGCTTGCTCTGTTGAAGCCATGTTCGCTAAAACTTACGTTTGTGAAAAATTATTTTCAACAATGAAAATAGTAAAAACCTAATTTAGATTACGACTGATAGACAAAATATATCTTCGTGATCAACTACGATTGGAAGTAAGTGACATAATTCCTGATTTTGAAACTCTGTCGCAGAGACATTCTGAAGACAGTTCATTTTAGGTTTTGATAATGTGTCCTATGTTTTATTGTTCATTTCTTTCTTCGTTACACGAACTAAACATTAGTTTGTAACCTTATACTCTATAAAATTATATTTAAGTGCTTGACATAAGGAAAATGAAAATCCGTTAATAAGTCAGACAGTTGCTTCACTTCCCCTTCGGGTGTCCGCCTCCTCCATAGGTGCTTTGCACGTTGCAGGTTACACAGTAGCTCGGCGCACGATTACATTTTCGCCACGGCTGATCTAACCTAAGCAAAACTAAGCTAATCTAACCTAAGCTAAGCTAACATAACATTACCAGGTTAGTTTAGTTCAGGTTCGGTGCAGTCAGTTAGCTTAGCTTAGTTTTGCTCGGGTTAGTTAGGATTAGTTTAGGTTGTGATAGGTTATGTTAAGTTACAGTCGAAATTATGTGTTTCCAAATTTTTTTTTGTATTACCTTTCGAGAATCGAGCATAAAATCGTTGTTTGTGAAAAAAAGTTCGAAAATCGTGGAGTGGTCGTCCTCCAGAATCACCAGATATTGCAAATAGATTTGCAAAATTGAAGTAAAACGGTAAAATTTCCTATAGCTATAGGTCTGTTGTATACATAATAGTTGCAAAATTCCAGTATAAAGGGCAAATATAAATAGGTTCATTGCAAATAGACCTGCAAAATTCTAGCAGAGAGGTCAAATGTAGGCATATAACGTAAAGTGATTCCCAAATTCCACTAAAAGATCAAATTAAAGTATTACAAAAATATTTGCGATAAAGAAGGGTTTCGGAATTACATACATTCGAAATTTTCATTTCGGAATAATGCCGTTCGGAAAACTATCCATTCAGAAAAACTGCATTTGGAATGATCGAGAATTCGTCTATACACCATGAAGCGTTGATATAATATTATGTCGTCGATATACAAGCAAAACTCAACTCATTAAGTCAAAAATATTACTTCTGAGAAAAAGGAGTATATAATGCACATAATGTATGTGTATAAACTTGTAATTGGAAAATAAAAAACACATAAAGAGAAACAACTTACTAAAAATAATATTCTAAGGATTCAGTTTTGTCAAGAACTTTCAAATGACCTTTTATAAGTAGTAATATTTTTTAATTAATGTGTTTTGCTTGTAAACCGACGATGTATAGTAGGCCTAGCTTTTTATTTCCCGATAGTCTATATACTTACTTTCCGATTATTATCACTGCAGCAACAAAATAGGCATTTGCCTATGAATCTGAGGTTTAACACAGATTGAAAACAAAACATCAGAAGAACGATGCAAACTCTTAAAATAAACAAAGGACTGTCGGCACGTTTACCTGAACTGCGGTCGGAGGAGAATCATCGCTCTCGGCGGGATATGAAATACTGATCGCCACGGGGCACGAACCGCCGGTCTCCACATCATAGGACCCACTTCGGCCAGGAATTACACTCAGCATGTTGACTGAACAGAACGGTTGGCTTCACTGAGCCACAAAGCAAGCGAAATAAAGGAAACTCCAAGTCGTATGCATTGACGTACCGAGCGATAGCAAGTGTACCTAGCCTATATGATAACACCAAACATATTATCTACTGTCATATAACAAAAACGTAAACTTATTCAAGGAGAAAGCTTTTAGAGCTGGCTTACTTCAACGCGCTAAGCACCGTTCAGACGCTAATTATTTGTTTCGTGAATTCCTACATACTCATCAGATGTAAAACTCTCGATGCAACAAATATATCTGTGGTACTGTCCGCATATTTCTTCCTATAACCATTACAGGTTGCCATTGACAAAGAGTACCGCGATACAATAAATATAGAGAAATGTCTTGAGGCTTTATGAAACATAGTTTGTTGTTATAGTGAAAAATAACATATTGAAATAGATTAAAACACAAAATAATATACGAAAAACCTCAAGAAGATGTGAATTACAGTCATGGTCCTTTGAATGATGCCTGAAAATAGCTATTAATCCTTTGGGTGTTTGTTTTTAAAATAATGTGTTTAATCTGTAACTACAGTCAGTGTATTGTTATTAGCAGGAAAGGATTTATATGTAAATACATATTTACTTATAAAGCTAATATAATTTATATTTTGCATTATCTTTATGTTTCACAATGTGTAGGGTTGAAAAATCCTACTTTTATTTTCCATATTTTTCCATATTTTAGAGTTTAGTACATATTTTCGTTAATTTCCATATATTTTCCATATTTCATATAAAACAGTCCATATTATATTAGGTTTAACAATAAAACAAAACAAAATTCCATTAACTTTTAAAAATACATTTCAACAATAGAGATTTAAACACATGTTCAGTAATCCCTTTAACATCAGAGTTATTTGAAAATTAGCAGTCCTATCAACAATGGGAAAGTAAGTTACAAAACTGTATTAATTTAATTTAAAATTTTTAACAGACTTCAGTTGTGCAGCTCAACAGTTAAATGCCAGTCAGAGTACACATAGGTTCAGTTTTGTAAATCATACTATAAAGACGGTAAATATGCCAAAAGTACGTCATTCAGTCAATTTAAAATCAAAACTAACAAGTTACATTTCAGAATTTAAAGAAGATGGTTTATCAACTGACAATAAAATATTATTTTGTAATTTGTGTCAGTGTGCAGTATCATCTACACAAAAGTTCCTGGTGCAACAACACATTACAACTAGTAAACATCAGGCCAACAAACAACTAAATTCCAAGCAGAGACAATTGTTTTTAACACAACCAACAACATCGAATGTAAGATCTGAGTTTAACATCGACCTGTGCCGTTCTCTCATCTCTGCTGATATTCCTCTCTACAAACTAAAGAATAAGGTCTTCAGGGAATTCCTTGAAAAATATACTCAACATACAATCCCGGATGAGTCAACACTTAGGAAGACGTATGCTCCATCCATCTACAATGAGACAATACAGAAGATAAGAGATGAAATTAAAGATAGTTCAATTTGGGTTTCCATTGATGAGACTCCCGACAAAGAAGGTAGACTTGTTGGTAATGTAGTTATCGGTTTGTTAAGTGAACAATATTCTGAACGAATTCTTTTACATTGTGATGTTCTAGAAAAGTGCAATAACAAAACTATAGTTAAACTGTTCAACGAAGCTATGGGTATCCTGTGGCCAAAGGGTATTATGTACGATAATGTGTTATTCTTTATTAGCGATGCTGCCCCTTATATGGTCAAAGCTGGACAAGCATTATCTGTTGTATATCCTAAATTGACTCATTTTACTTGTGTGGCGCATGCATTTCATCGTGTGGCAGAAGTGGTCAGAGACAATTTCCTAAAGTAGATTTGTTGATTTCATCAGTGAAAAAGTATTTCTCAAAGCTCCCAGTAGAGTTAACGTGTTGAAAGAAATGTACCCTGAAATTCCATTGCCACCAAAGCCAATTTTAACTAGATGGGGTACATGGCTAGAAGCAGTTGAATATTATGCCGAACATATAGACTCTATTAACAATGTTCTCCTTGCATTGGACTCTGAAGATGCAGTCTCAATTGATACTGCGAAAACAGTTACCTGTGACATAAGTGTGAAGAATGACTTAGCTCACATTCAGCATACATTTTCATGCATCATAAAAACGCTCAAAAGTCTCCAAAATAGGCACCTTTCACTATCTGAAAGTTTTGAAATTATAAATAGTACTGTGGAACAACTGAATCGTGGTAGAGGTAAAGTTGCAGATGCAGTAAGAGCTAAGGTGGACACTGTACTTTCAAAAACCCTGGATATGAAGAACTACAAAGGTTGTTGCTGTGATGAGTGGTGAATCAACAGTGAAGATTAACTTGGACTTATCCCCAGCAGACATTGTGAAATTGAATTATGTACCAGTTACTTCTTGTGACGTCGAACGCTCTTTTAGTCAGTATAAATCTATCCTCAGAGACAATAGAAGAAGATTCACTTTTCAGCACTTGAAAGAAATGTTTGTAACCTATTGTTATGGTAACAGACAATAAAAATTGTGTTTTGTTGAAACTACATTGGAAGATAAGGTACGTCCATTATATTTTTTGTTTAGTTTGATTAAAATGTACCAATATTTAACGTACATAGTCATTTTTTTATAATTTTAAGTCCATATTTAATTCCATATTTTGGTAAAAATCCATATTTAATTCCATATTTTGGTAAAAATAACTACATATATATTTACATATTTCATATATTTTTAGTCCATATAAATCCGTTCCTGGTTATTAGTATCCCTTTGTTGTAACCTATTGCTTTAAAAAGAATGTGTTTAATTTGTAATCTTGTCATTTTTTCTACTATTCCTTTATTGTACTGTTTACATTTGTTTTTAAATCTTTTGTATTGCCCTAATTGCCCTTCAAGAATTTCGGTATTCGTTAGTTGTAAGTCATTACTTGTGTTAGGCCTATATTTTAATTATTGTAATTGTTCCTGAATCATGTATGTAACATGTAACCGTACATCATTGCTTGTAATATCTCTTTATTACTCTTAACTGTTTCATTGTTCATGAATTAAGTATTAATTTGAAAGTGAAAGTGAAACTTTGTTTTATTAATCTACTATTGATTATCATTTTAAGATCGTGATTTACTCTGAAACGGTTAGACATTCTTGTATATCTTTTACATTGATTATTCCTCAAACATCTCATTAATCTGTAACAGGAGCCATTCTTTCACTAATGTGCATGCTTCTACATAATTCATGTGAATTGTAACTGTGACCACTATTTTATGTTATCACTTTACTATTGCTTATTGGTTTTAAATGTGTATTTTGATGCCAACTATAACCCTAATATATCTCAGGGTGAAATTTGGTTTATTAAATTGGATAATAAAAAAATACTATAGGTTATAGAACAGTGGTATTCAATTTATGGTACGCGGGGGTATGCGGGGCTGTCTCAAGGAGTAGCATTCCACTGATTCCGTATGTAACAATGCTGACATATTTATTTGATTATACTTGTTGATAATATTTGCAATTACCTATTATACTTTCCTTTTTGCAATATCAACTCTTGTTTTTCCTTTCTTCCATTTTACATAAATCATTACTATTATTTTTGCATTAATAACTACTGAATAATAATAATAATAATAATAATAATAATAATAATAATAATAATAATAATACTCACTTACTTACTGGCTTTTAAGGCACCCGGAGATTCACTGCCGCCCTCACATAAGCCCGCCATCGGTCCCTATCCTGAGCAAGATTAATCCAGTCTCTACCATCATATCCCACCTCCCTCAAATCCATTTTAATATTATTTTCCCATCTACGTTACGGCCTCCCTAAAGGTCTTTTTCCCTCCGGCCTCCCGACTAACACTCGATATGCATTTCTGGATTCGCCCATACGTGCTACATGCCCTGCCCATCTCAAACGTCTGGATTTAATGTTCCTAATTGTGTCAGGTGAGGAATACAATGCGTGCAGTTCTGTGTTGTGTAACTTTCTCCATTCTCCTGTAACTTCATAACTTTTAGCCTCAAATATTTTCCTAAGCACCTTATTCTCAAACATCCTTAATCTCTGTTCCTCTCTCAAAGTGAGAGTCCAAGTTTCACAACCATAAAGAACAACCGGTAATAGAACTGTTTTATAAATTCTAACTTTCAGATTTTTTTGACAGCAGACTGGATGATAAAGTTTCTCAACCGAATAACAACAGGCATTTCCCTTATTTATTCTGTGTTTAATTTCCTCCCGAGTGTCATTTATATTTGTTACTGTTCCTCCCAGATATTTGAACTTCTCCACCTCTTCAAAAGATAAATTTCCAATTTTTATATTTCCATTTCGTACAATATTCTCGTCACGAGACATAATCATATACTTTGTCTTTTCGGGATTTCTTCCAAACCAATAATAATAATAATAATAACAATAATAATAATAATAATAATAATAATAATAATAATAATAATAATAATAATAATAATAATTTAAAGGCTTTGGTTGGGTCACTGGCTCAGAAGAAACTGCCTACTGAAGGATGCACTGGAAGGAATGTGAACGTGAGAAGAGTACGGGTCAGAAGAAGATATCAGATGATACACGACATTAAGATATACGGATCATATGCGGGGACTAAGAGAAAGGCAGAAAATAAGAAAGACAGGAGAATGCTGGATTTGCAGTGAAAAACCTGCCCTTGGGCAGAAAACAATGAGCGTGCGTGCGTGCGCGCGCGGGCGTGTGTAGGTACGTACGTATGTATACATGTACGCGTGTACTGGTGTATGTATGCGTACTTGTGAGTGTGTATGTATGTATGTATGTATGTATGTATGTATGTATTTATGTAAGTAAATCGAAATTATGGTTTATTTAACGACGCTCGCAACTGAAGAGGATCCACACCTGTGGAGTAACGGTCAGCGCGTCTGGCCGCGAAACCAGGTGGCCCGGGTTCGAATCCCGGTCGGGGCAAGTTACCTGGTTGAGGTTTTTTCCGGGATTTTCCCTCAACCCAATATGAGCAAATGCTGGGTAACTTTCGGTGCTGGACCCCGGAACTCATTTCACCGGCATTATCACCTTCATTTCATTCAGACGCTAAATAACCTAGATGTTAATACAGCGTCGTAAAATAGCCCAATAAAATAAAAAAACTGCAGAGGTTATATAAATGTCGCAGGTGTGCCGGAATTTTGTCCCGCAGGAGTTCTTTTACATGCCAGTAAATCTACTGACAGGAGCCTGTCGCATTTAAATGCCATCGACCTGGTCCGGGCTCGAACCCGCAACGTCGGGTATAGAAGGCCAGCGCTATACCAAGTGCGCCAACCAGGGCGTTTGTATGTATGTAAGTAAATCAAAATTATGGTTTATTTAACGACGCTCGCAACTGCAAAGGTTATATAAACGTCGCCGGTGTGCCGGAATTTTGTCCCGCAGGAGTTCTTTTACATGCCAGTAAATCTACTGATATGAGCCTGTCGCATTTAAGCACATATAAATACCATCGACCTGGCCCGGGCTCGAACCCGCAACCTCAGGTATAGAAGGGCAGCGCTATACCAAGTGCGCCAACCAGGTCGTACGTATGTAAGTAAATGAAAATTATGGTTTATTTAATGACGCTCGCAACTGCAGAGATTATATAAACGTCGCCGGTGTGCCGGAATTTTTCCCGCAGGAGTCATTTTACATCCAGTAAATCTACTGACACACTTAAATACCATCGACCTGGCCCGGGCTCGAACCCGCAACCTCGGGTATAGAAGGCCAGCGCTATACCATGTACGCCAACCAGGCCGTATGTATGTATGTATGTATGTATGTATGTATGTATGTATGTATGTATGTATGTACGTATACGAAGAGTCCACTGCAAGAATGATGGATGTCACTTTCTTGTCGAAAATGAACCAAGACTGTCAATGCATAGCTGAAGACATATAGAATGTACATACAGAGTTATATGGCATTAACACTGATAGTCATTGTCCAGTAATGATCGGAAAATCACAGTTAAGCTTTGAGCGCTAAGCATTTCAAATGTTCAATTGCTTCTCCTGCAAAATGTATTCCAAATGACATCCATCATTCTTGCAGTGGACTCTTCATATTTCATTTACTTAGTATATGTTCTAGGTTTTAATACACTAAATATATAGTCTAGCTGCGTATGTTATTTCTATCATTTTTTTTTTTTTTTTTTTTTGTTATAGCAATGGTTAACTGATGATATATATTCTACATTACATTAAACAACACTTCATGACAGTGAGCACGCACAAAATAATTTAAGAAAGAAATCAGTGTGATCGGAACTTACTGCTTTGTCAGTACTCGCCTGCAGTTTGTCGAGCTCTTACTAAGACAGACAAATGAATCAACGAATAGCTTTCACCGTCCACTCCAGACAACACAGCCCTAGGACTTTATTTTGTTGACATCAGCTTGGAAAATTTTGTGAGAGACAAATCACAGCGATAAATACAGGGGCACCCATAATTAAGTAAACAATTACGGCCATTGGTACAAACAAATTCACTGCCAAGTGTCGCCGCTTCCAAGCGAGAGGAAACATGTCTGCTGTCATTATCATTTAGAGCTGTATTTTATTTAACAACGTTTTCAACTGCAGAGTTTATTCAGTAGAAGTACTCCCGCGTTTATCGTTATCAGTCTCTCCTTATTTCGTCTATCCGGAATATTTAAAAATAGGTTGTGTAATTTTCTCCATTCTCCTGTAACTTAATCCCTCTTAGCCCCAAATATTTTCCTAAGCACCATATTCTCAAACACCCTTAACCTATGTTCCTCTCTCAGAGTGAGAGTCCAAGTTTCACAACCATAAAGAACAACCGGTAATATAACTGTTTTGTAAATTATAACTTCCAGATTTTTAACAGCAGACTGGATGATAAAAGCTTCACAACCGAATAATAACAGGCATTTCCCATATTTATTCTGTGTTTAATTTCCTCCCGAGTGTCATTTATATTTGTTACTGTTGCTCCCAGGTATTTGCATTTTTCCACCTCTTCAAAGGATAAATTTTCAACTTTTATATTTCCATTTCGTATAATATTCTGGTCACGAGACATAATCATATACTTAGTCTTTTCGGGATTTACTTCAAACCTATCTCTTACTTGCTTCCAGTAAAATTCCCGTGCTTTCCTAATAGTTTGTGGATTTTATCCTAACAAATTTACGTCATCAGCATAGACAAGCAGCTGATGTAACCCGTTCAATTCCAAACCCTCTCTGTTATCCTGAACTTTCCTAATGGCATACTCTAGAGCAAAGTTAAAAAGTAAAGGTGATAGTGCATCTCCTTGCTTTAGCCCGCAGTGAATTGGAAAAGCATCAGATAGAAACTGACCTATGCGGACTCTGCTGTACGTTTCACTGAGAAACATTTTAATTAATCGAACTAGTTTCTTGGGAATACCAAATTCAATAAGAATATCATATAAAACTTCTCTCTTGACAGAGTCATACGCCTTTTGAAATCTATGAATAATTGATGCACTGTACCCTTATACTCCCATTTTTTCTCCATTATCTGTCGAATACAAAATATCTTATCAATAGTTAATCTATTACGCCTAAAACCACACTGGTGATCCCCAATAATTTCATCTACATATGGAGTTAATCTTCTCAAAAGAATATTGGACAATATAGTAGTAAAGTTCTGTCTTCCTTAATCGTAAGAAGGAATGATCATTAAGTCAAGGGCTAACTATATCTTGTTTACGTTGACATTATTCGTTTATCACGGAATTCTGTGTCAGAAGTGTAACTACCTCATCTCCGACACGCACTGATATAATGGGAGACATATTTTATCGTATACCGTAATTTCCCATAAATATGGTCCAGGCACCCAACTATGGTCCAAAACGCATTATGTACTACTTAGTCCCCCAAGAGTTCGGTGTTTGCCATTTAAGGCGCCACTGTGATGGAATTATGTTCCCCACAGATGCTTCTATCTACCATTACACGTGGCAATGATATGGATGCTTAACAAGGTCAGTGTGCATCGTTCTATTGAATGTGTGAAGACACGAAATCATTCAGTTTGTGATTATCTGTTTTATTAAGCTCTCCTCTGTTGAACTGGTACGTTATAGATATATGATTCTTTGTACAATTAAACCTGGCTATATAGTGTTTACTTTCACGTAATAATTACATTGGCAGAGGTTAAGGACTCTGCGTGAAAAATGTTTAACCTAAAGTCTAGAAGTCAGTCCTCACCTATGTACCACAATTTTTCGTGGACCATAGTTGTATTTCATTTTGAAATATTTGTTTCAATAAAATGTGATCAATGTGATTATTTACTTCTGCAAATACGGCATGTCAGTATATTCTAAAACATCATTTAACATTATAGTCAAGTAAAGAAAGAAACAGGTTGTTCCAGCATCAATAGTAGGTCTACTAGCACGAATGATGGTCCGGTAAAACGAAAACTTCAGGGTAGAAGGAAAACAACCGTCCCTATGAGTGACTATGAGAGAGATGAAATTGAATTGGATACAGATTATGGTTCAATTTCAGAATTACAAGAGAAGTGGAGATTCAAAGGATCGAAATAAGCCTAATGAATGTAGTTCTCAGTACGATAAATAAACATTATCAGTGAATTTATTTGCATAATATTTTACTAAGAATGTGTTAGTTTATTCTGATACCGTACTTTTTTCTTTGATATACACTCACCTGCAAAGAAACCAAGCCAACTACAGTTTTGAAAATTGTAGGTGTGCTGAGGTTCATTTAGTTATTCATAATGGGAGACATATTACAAATAAACAAACATGTCATTAGTTATTGCTGTGAAACTTCCGACTCGTATTTGCATAGACAGACCATTTTCGTAAAATGTAGCACAGTACGAACACTTTCTGCACTCACTGTATTTTCATAAAATCACATCAACTCTGAGCCTACCTCGATATGAAAGGTACATAAATAAAAACACAACAATTACTATTTCGAAGGAGGTGAGGTGTGTAAAGTTAGAGAAATCCAGGTATAAGACACCCGACAATATACTCTTCTTTGAATCAGCAATTTGAAAGAGACCTTGGGAAACAAAATGGACTTGGGAGAAAGCTGGAATGTGGGAACACTAGATGACAATGCCAAGTGTGGTACAGAGCTCTGCATGCGCGTGGCGTGGTGAAATACCTTGACTCCGTCGGCCTTGAAATGAATTCTCACGAACTACAGACAGTATAGAGGCTGAATTATCGACTTTTAAGGTTAATGCAATTCTGTCCGTTATTTTACGTTGCTGGGAGTCTTGAGCTCTTACTCCGAGAGGGTCAGAGGTCAAGAGTGCTACGGAAGATATATAGAGAGGGGAATATTATAACGCAGAGTTCACCACATATAACTCATGAATATATATATATATATATATATATATATATATATATATATATATATATATATATATATATATCTTGATTGCACAACTTTTAACACTGTATCACTTCGGAATATGTATGATAAGATTTTCCTGTGTTAAATTCTAACGTACCTTGTTTACATGTTTCGACCTATTTATGGGTCATCTTCAGAACTGGTCGTTGTTGGTCTTGGCGCCTCTTGTTTTGTTTCCTGTGAGGGTGTGTTCGTGTGGTATGATGTAGAGTTAAAAAGTGTGTGTGTTCTGAAATTGAGTTGTGTGTTGAGAATTTCGTTGGGGTGTGTTTTCGTGTGTCTGTTGTTCTATGTTCTTATGTCGCCAACTGTTTCCCCGTAAATCGATGAGCATGAATCAATTAATGTAACGATGCAGTACTAAATAAACTACGAAATCCTACCTCCACATCTACATCTTCATCTTCTAATTCCATGCCCACTGAATCTAAAGAAAATGACACTCCTTCATTCATATTTGATAACTTTAATTAATGTGTTAATCACGTTATTTGTAATTATAGGCATTACAAAATGTTTAAATTAAATTATGATTTCAGCAGATAATGAAAATGTATTTCTGTTATAACAACAGAAAAGCGCAGTAGGCTACATGTAATTAACATTGTTAAACTTTTATTTCGTTTTTCTCAATTGCATAACTGAATGACACGCAATTTCTTTATTGCAGTAAACGATATTAATCTATTTCGACTTCACAATGTCTGAATAGGTAGGTATGCATAAATATAGAATTATTAGGCCTAACATTTTGTGGGTGAATTTTAGGGATATATTATTTACATTTTTATTTCATTCACGAAATAGTCCTAATAAATGCCACTCGAGATCTGAGATTACTATAGATCAGCGTTTCTCAAACTTTTCTGAAGTAGGGACCACTTTTTTATGTCAAAACAGTTCCGTGGACTACTTCACTTCTTGTTCCCTTCGAAAAAAATTTATCATTTTTGTAGCATATTTTAATACTTATATTTTAAAATAGAATTAATTAATTAAAATTAATTTAATTCAATTACTTTATATTAATATTAACTAATTAAGTTAATGTTAATAGAAGAAAATTTATTTTCGTTGTTTTTAATAATTCAAGGTATTAGAGTTTGGATAATCTTTAACTCATTAACTAAAAAAATAAATAAGTGTTGGTACTGTACTCACATTAATGAGATGGATGAGCCTGCCGATTCTTGCACAGTTGTATCTATGCTGGCAAGCTTTTGTTTTCATTAGTTGTGAGATCGTCACATACATCGAGTCGATTATAATCTCTAAAGCACCATTGTACAGTTTTCATTAGAGTTAGTGATGAAAACTCTTTCTCAAATGCACAGATATGTAGAATGAAACTGAATTATAATATCTAAAGCATCATTGTAAAACAGTTTACTATATTCTCTTTTCGCTTGTGATTAGGTCCAGAAATTAACCATATCTTCCGCTTCGGATTTCATTTTAAGTCCGGTGTCACTCGAGAGTTCAATTAACCGTTCTCTTCACTCAATGAAAGTTTGTTATTTTCAATATTGCAATGAAGGGAATCACGAAGCCATGAAAATTTTATTTTATTTATTTATTATTATTTAACCTGGTAGAGATAAGGCCATCAGGCCTTCTCTTCCCCTCTACCAGGGGATTTGTCATATTTACTTGCAAAATAAGTTTGAAATTGTGACCTCAGAGTTGTATTATTGGTGTACGACGTACAGTACGTGACCATTTCAATATGCAGACTGGGTGTCGGCAAAACTATTAAGAAAGTCATAAGTACCTGAAAAGGTTCAGTACTTTGGTCCTCTGTTATGAATTCGGGTGGTCCCTGGATGGATTACAGGCGCCAGATTTGCAGGGAAATGATGGCGAGAAACACCACGTTCATAGCGCTTTAAATCCCTCTTTGGTTGTTGAGAGTAGAGTGGGAAGTCAGTAGACAGCTAGGGTAATCAATTCCATTAAATATTAATACTGAGAGAAAAAATGAAAGGCGATTGCTACAGTGGTGGTGCGTCAATAAGAGCACAAGAGCACGTGAACACCTTGTTTCCATTAATGCACGACTAGTTTTATTATTCGATACCGTATTGACGTAGTGGGGATGTATAATATCAGAATCGAGTATTTTAAACTTCCCGCATCTTGCATAAACTTCTTATGTAAACTTGGCAACATCCGTTCACATACAAGCCGTGCTCTTTTCGAGATGGTTACAGGAATTTCACGCATGCGCGGGAGAAAATTGTCTTTAGCTGGCCGCTTATGACTCGTCAAGAGCACAAAGCGTTAAGTGAACATGATGAGTATCTATCCTACAGATGTCAGCTCCATCGATGGCTATCGTTCACGTGCTTATCTCGATGAGGAAATTTAATAGCCTGTAGATGTCAGCATCTGACTGTAGGAACGTTCACTTACGTGGATGTGTGTACAGTGCTGCTACGAGAGTGTAGTTTGTGAATTACTATACTTCAGTATCGGCATAATAGCATAGTTTGGCTTTCAAACACGTGCTGGCTAAACTGTGGTAGTGGTATGAATTTAAGTATCTTATGGCAGTGTATAATATTTAAGAATAATATTTACTGGCATGTGAAGAGTTCGCGGGAAAAACGATGAATGTCACATTTCTGTTAAGGATTAGATAATGATCTAATTGAGTTTATAGCTGCAAGATGTAGTGCTGTTTCTATAGAAAATAAAGGAAAGGATTACTGTATTAGTGGTGATAATTCTCCTTTTTACCATTTTTCATAAGAACAACATTAAATTTCGTAGTGATCCATTGAATCAGATAATGACATCAACCTTAACAAAACTGTGACATTCATCGTTTTTCCCGCGAACTCTTCATGTATTTATAGTAATCTATGCGAGTGGGATTACAGTACTGGTATAGGCTATAGTGTATCAGTGTGTTGTGAATCAAAATATATTACTCAACACACGCGTTTGTAAATAACGAGACTGTGGTATGTATTCATTTTTAACAAACGTAAACAATGAACTCTGTTCAAGTAATTTTGAACAGTAAACTGGCTTACCAAGAAAAATTGGAAATAAAAAGACTGAGTTTCATCATCATCATCATCATCATCATTATTATTATATATATTTTTAGTAGGTTATTTTACGACACTTTATCAACATCTAGGTTATTTAGCGTCTGAATGAGATGAAGGTGATAATGCCAGTGAAATGAGTGCGGGGTCCAACACCGAAAGTTACCCAGCATTTGCTCATATTGGGTTGAGGGAAAACCCCGGAAAAAACCTCAACCAGGTATCTTGCCCCAATCGGGAATCGAACCCGGGCCACCTGGTTTCGCGGCCAGACGTGCTAGCCGCTACTCCACAGGTGTGGACTTTATTATTATATGTTGTTTTGAATTTATATACGTTTTTTTTTTCGATAGTGAAACATTGGAATCATGACATTTCATATTAGACTAAACGTACGATTTCAAATTGTCTTCGATTTTGGAACCACAAAATTGTGAACACACATAATATTTTATCACGAGCCGCCACTGGATTGCTATGTGTCATTTCCAAACTGTGAGATTTTCAGGTATAGTAAATACGCAATTCGTTTGAATTTTATTTTTTCTTCCGTCGTTTTTGAAGGACCACAAGGGCAGACCTCGAGGACCACAGGTGGTCCGCGGACCATAGTTTGAGAAACGCTGCTATACTGGGTGTCATGATGTCACTGTTGACGAGTCAGCGATTTGAAGCGAGTTTCAGCTTTTATGTCAGAGAAGTTGCCTATTAATCAAGGCGTTCAATCTTAACTTGAGAACGTGTACGGTATAACTTGAACGTCGTAGCAACAGATGGCGGTCTGTACGGTCTGTGTGCTATCATAACCTCTTTCGAGCTGTGTTTTGCGCGGGCAAGTCGTACGCAGGGTATTTGTTATCATCGGTTGCGTACGGCAACATTCCACAACACAAATCAAATGCTCCGTGTCCATGTTGACCGTCGAAGTTAATGTCAACAAATACGTAAGTAATCGTCTTAACCCTCTCCACATATCCCGACAATAAGAAAAAACTCACCTCAGTACATGTTTCGAAACAGTTCACATTCCTGCCACTACCGGCGTTACCTTACGTATCAGTAACTACTCTTCAGAATGAACGCCGTACTTTCTAGGCAACTTCTCTCGCACATACGTAATATACCGCTGCGGAAGTGTAGGAAGATTGAATTCTCTAGGCTCATCGACTAGCCACATGACGGCAAACGGCGAGCCATGACACACTTTGAACTGAACACCCAGTAGATAATTCCAATCGTATTCATAACAAAGAACTGCCACACACTCACCATTTTGTTCCCCGCTTCGGCACCGATGGTCTTGGGTCTCTTGACCGTTGTATCGGAGACATTCTCCTTGTTTTCCAGCCTCAGCTTGTCGCTGCTCTTCCTGCGGGGCGGCACGGGCGGAGGGGCGTGTATCACGGTCTCCTCAGTCATACTGCTCATGGAATCGTCTCTGCTCGAATCTCTTTCTGAAATTTCTTCAGGAGGCTCGGTTTCTTGTGTTGGTGATTGCATCACAGATTCCGTTTCTGGCAATGGAGGGTTTTGACGTTGGGGTGAAGGCACAGGAGGTGGAGGTGCTCGATATGGTGGAGGTGCTCTAGATGGTGACGAGGCTTCCATCGAGTCTTCGGATGCCGGATAAGTAGAGAGGGCCATGGATGTAGGCGACATAGAGGAAAGAGAATCTAAAGACGGACCAGGGGATGCCAGACTCGTTGTGGGACTTACAGCCCCAATTTGGTTACGGTATTTCTTCTTCAGTATCAGGTACTTTTCGCCCTGAAAAGAAAAATCGATGAATTTACTCTTTGAATAATCCTGTGTCTTGAAATTGAAGTTCTACAGATAAACTATATTAAGAATTAACACTTCGAGCCCAGAAATGTTACTTTTTTTATTTTTTCACATATGCAGCTGAAACGTGGACTAGTCTAAAAAAATATTATTCAGACGCTTGTAATGCCCTATTTTGATTATTGATTCCTTGCTAACTAATGTAAGTTCACTCTTAGCTGAGAGACTACAACGTGTTCATAATGTGTGCATACGATTCATCTGCAATACTCGTAAATTTGACTATATAACGCCTTCCCTCCAGTTACTTTCATGGGTGCGTCTGAAGGAACGAAGAACAATACATTCACTGTCTCTTCTATTCAGAATCATGCATATTTCTATTCCGAATTATCTGCTATCGCGCTTTCAATTTCTTACAACTCTTCGAAACCGGCATCAAGCACTTCTTTCTATCCCTCAACACAGAACGTCTTTATACTCATCCTCCTACACTGTAGAAATACCTCGCCTCTGGAATTCGTTACCTAATGACGTCAGGGACTGCCGGACTTTATCACAATTCAAAATTAAATAGCAAAATTTTGTCTTATTTAATGCTTTTAGGTATTGCTAGAAGTGTCGATTTGTTTTGTTTATTTTTTACTCTAGATTAAAATTGCAAGTTTCTTATTTATGTTAGTTAATTAAGGTATAATAATTATTAATTACCATACTTAATCACTCATTTAAAGTTTTTGTGACTGCAACCTGTGTATATTTTTGTATGGCTTTACTTTGTTGTTTATAGTGTGATTTTTCTTTTTATTTCTATTATTGTATTTGTATTTCTGGTGGTGTGGAAAAGAAGGCCTGATGGTCTTAAATACACTAGAATAAATAAATAAATAAATAAATAAATAAATAAATAAATAAATAAATAAATAAATAAATAAATAAATAAATAAATAAATAAATAAATAAATAAATAAATAAATAAATATGACAAAAAAAAGATCAGAATAGAATTCAGGCGACAGAGATGAAATTCCTTAGAAGTATACTGTAGTTCAGAAAACACAAAGAGATGGAGTTAAAAATGAAGATATAAATCATATTTTGAGAATTGCAAAATTGCAGGATACATTGGAGGAAAACAGAATTAGATGGTTTTGATATGTTATGAGGATGGGTGAAAAGAGATTACCAAATAAGGCACTGAAACTTGAAGTAAAAGGGAAAAAGCCTGTTGGAAGACCTAGAACAAGATGGAAAGATCAAATTAAGAAGGACGTTACAAAAAAATCCTTGTGAACAGTGGCGACAAGTAGTGGAAGAGAATAATATTATTAATATTATCTGGGACAACCGTAACAGATGGAGAATGCTATCTCACACTCGACCCCACAACCAGGGACACGAGTCTAGATAAAGAAGAATTTCACGCTTTGTGAATATGACCAACAAAACTTGAATATATCTTGAGTTCTAGTGCAGATAACACTTCAAATTTATATCTAGGTACTGTATTAGCGCGTACGGTAAATTTCCCCAGGCTCCAAAGCTAAGAACGCGAGGCGTTTAGATACCGCGTAAAAACTGTTGTGCGTCAAGAATGTCTCTTTCTACCGACTGGGCTCAAAGTGCTCAAAATTCTCAAAATTAATAAAATCATACATACCTCCTCATTACGTATCGTTGCCACAGTATTTACATATTCCTTGAATTGGTTGCGAGCTTCAACTGGAACAAAAATGTGAAGACATTAACGACAACAATAATTACCGCGAAGAACAATTTTACAGCTAATATGTAATGGAATATAAAACAGTAACAATTTTACGCTAAGCAACAATTGGGAGGCCCGGTGAAAGAAGGGCCCATTCCACACTCCTGTTGATTTTTAGTTTCTTCGATCATCAAACAGATCTTACCATCTAGGACCTCTTTTTTATGAACTTCCATAGTAAGCATTTATAAATGCCTCTTCTTCACTTGAAGAGAGAGAATCTCAGTGAAATAAGTGATTCTCCTATACAATTTAGTTTTTGTGGTATGCACTCTTTTCCACCGAGTTCATCAAATAAAAACATCGAACATCAGAGATAACCATTGACTAATTGTTCAGGACGCGAAACATACGACATAGCCTAGGCTATATCTAATTAAAAGTAGATAAAACAGACTCCAGATACAGCTATTAACCACTTCACAGCAGATACTGGGAATTTTACCAG
The DNA here is from genome assembly GCA_025594305.2 of Periplaneta americana. NCBI lineage: Eukaryota > Metazoa > Arthropoda > Insecta > Blattodea > Blattidae > Periplaneta > Periplaneta americana. Next base: position 20,621,558 of record JAJSOF020000035.1, read on the forward strand.
CCTCCATCGAAGCATACCTACTTACTTACAAATGACTTTTAGAGAACCCGAAGGTTTCATTCCGCCCTCACATAAGCCCGCTATCGGTCCCTATCCTGAGCAAGATTAATCCAATCCTCAGCATCACATCTCACATCCCTCAAATCCATTTTAATATTATCCTTCCATCTACGTTTCGGCCTCCCCAAAGGTCTTTTTCCCTCAGGTCTTCCAACTAACACTCTATAGGCCTACACATTTCTGGATGCAATAATTTATTTTTATCAATAAATGCTTCAAAATTATTTTTCCACCTAAATCACATATTTCAAGAATTTGATGTCACAATCCTTTTCCTTGAAAAGTCTTCAATTTATTTTATTCAACTTTTTCTTTCAATTACAAGATAATTCTTGAACAGTCGAGTTCCAGAACTATTTTCGTCGGCCTTGGTAGCGTAGTTGGTATAGCGCTGGCCTTCTATGCTCGAGGTTGCGAGTTCGATCCCGGCCCAGGTTGATGGCATTTAAGTGTGTTTAAATGCGACAGGTTCATATCAGAAGATTTACTGGCATGTAAAAGAACTCCTGCGGGACAAAATTCCGGCACACCGGCGACGCTGATATAACCTCTGCAGTTGCGAGCGTCGTTAAATAAACCATAATTTATAGAACCATTTTTTCGAACAACCCATTCTAAAGGTGCACCTATAATGTTCAACTTTCCTTTCAACTTTGCATGAAACGCATTCAATTATGCATGAACTAAAAATGAGAGCGCATGCAGCAATTGAAAGCTACCCATCGCCGGTGGGTACATAGTAGATGATCTAGTTACTGAATATCATTTTATCATATTACGATGACTATTACACTCTTACTACGTCATACTACTTTTGACCAATAAAACGGTACGAAAGGACGTATTTCAACCAATCATGGCTGCTTATCGCACAATTTTATCGCGTCCCTAGCATTTGTTTAATTTTATCGTCCCTAGCATTTGTTCAATTTTATCGCGTCCCTAGCATTTGTTTCTTTGTTTGCCAACATTTGAAACTGCGCTGATCTGGACGTCAAAAATATATATAAAATTACAAACCACTCCAGTCGATGCACAGTAGTTTCAAATATGACTCGCATTGGCATTCAAGAACAAGAATTAATAAAAATCACTGATCATACCTATGCATCTTCTGAAATCCGATTTACAGATAAATGAAGAGCACCATTCGGAAATCCTGAATAAGTTGAATACACCATGTAGGCCTAAATCAACGAGTTCCACTTCTATTATGCACACGTTCAATATAACATCAATTGAACCACCAACCACATTCAAATTTGAAAATTGTACATTCAATAATTATTCCTTTTTTAAAATTATTCATTCGGAAATTCTGAATAAGTTGAATACACCATGTAGGCCTAAATCAACGAGTTCCGCTTCTATTACGCACACGTCCAATATAACATCAATTGAACCACCAACCACATTCAAATTTGAAAATTGTACATTCAATAATTATTCCTTTTAAAATTATTCACGTTTATTTTTTATGTCATCGTCGTTAATTAAAACTTTTCTAACATTTGTGTATATTAGTTAGGTTATGTTATAGCTTCTGCTCTGAGAGGATAAAAAGAACTTCTGCTATATGATATTATGGACAGTCACGTATCAGAGATTGTTTAATATTAAGATTTATTGAATAGTAATCAGTACAGTGTCTGTATAAAGACACTACTGCCATCTAGCGCAATATTTGTAATGTTGAGATGGTACAATAATACATTTGAAGACAGTTGTATTTTCGTAAGTCAATTAATATTTTATTGCATTGGAGTACTTCGTTACTTCTAATTTTTATATACTTTCTTCTAATCGTGTAATAGTCAATTAAATCCCACTCGAGTTTTGATTTTCTCTAGATAAATCTGCTCGTGTTCCAAAACGTCTAGTGAGATTACTGTTGATTATTTCACGTATGTGACGACATCCTACTTTGTATTATCCGGCAAGACGAACTTCCCACTTGGTCACATATACATACATAGGTAGTTGCTAACCACTAGGATCGCTAATATCGCCTCATTGCAGAAAATGAGAAATAGTGCCGGCACAGTCAATTGTTCCTAGCATCCTCACAACTCAAGCTTCGTGACTGTATATACTAGACTGTGACTTTGTCTTGTAGGCAGAGCGCTGGCGACAGTTTAAGTTACGATAGATGACGTCACAGAGTGTTGTTGCACATATTTTCCGCGTCGAAAGTTCGCTTTACAGGGTAGGCCTACTATATACCAATGACATGAGAACAACTTTTGAATTTCAACCAATGACAGCTGTATACCGCTGGAATTTTATAGTTTATTTTTTATCGTTTTCATTTTATCACCGCGATGTGTATTTGTTTTCTCAGAGTCGCTAACTCTATTTCTCCGTAAATCACTCAGCAAGAATCGATTAATCGCGTAATAATCATAACATAAAAATGGAGGCCAGTTCAAAACATTTTGGTGATACTTCAAATGTAGAAATTGATCTCCTTATCCAAAGTTCGAAGCCAAAAAATACAATGAAAAATAGAGACGGTGTGTGGAATCAGTTTAACGAATTTTGTGGTGAACGAAAATACGAACTTTTACCGGACACGCAAACTGAAGAACAAGAACTTAACAAAATTGACGGGACACGGCCATACATTTGTCCGTAAATCATACCTAAAGATTAATGAAGATCAACATTCGGAAATGATAAACAAATTCATTAATTTTGATTCTACATCAATCAATTTCCCAAACATCTATTGTGTCCAAAGAAAATGCAGCTCCTTCCTTCAATAATTGAATTAAAATTATTTTAATAATTGTGTTTTTAATCATTGTTAATTTAATTAATTTCTCTGTTGACGTTAAAAATAAATATTTTTTAAACATAAATACATTTTTAATTTTATCAATATGTATTCCAAAGATAAAAAAATACATGATTTGCGGTTACAATAATGTACTGTTAACAGTGATAAAAAATGCGCACAATATGCAATTTGTATCGTTACACAATCACTATTTCGTTTTTCTCAATTGGCATCACTGAGTGAATCGAATTGCAGTAATCGATCATCATCTGTTCCACAATAATATCGCGATGCCTGACTACACATTTTTAATTTGTGAGTTGTTGCTCAACTGTTTGAAGAGGTTTGAACTTCATACGTAATACTAATTAGACAACTAAGCCAGTAGATAATGCGGTAGAATGGCCAGTTCCTTTCATCCTCCATTGTATACATACTAGGTTCAGAAAGTTCCCGGAATTTGCTAGCATCATAGAAACAACGTACCTTAAACACTATTCTACAGCATTTCCTTCAAAATAGTTGCCTTCCGCAACAACACACTTTTGCCAACGCGTGTAGAGTTCCTGGAAGCAGGCCTGGAAGCCATTTTGTGAAACCCGTCTTAGTGCTCAATTTGCGATAACCTCTTCAGCATTGAATCTCCGTCCTTTCAGATGACTTTTCAGACGGGGAAACAGAAAGTCATCAGGTGGTGAGAGATCAGGAGAGTATGTTCTTATGTTGTGCCTGGCAAGAAAATTCTTTACAATAATTGCGCGATGAGCAGGTGCATTGTCATGCATAAGGAACCAGTTGTTTTCTACCCACTTTTCTGGACGTTTCCTTCTCACTGCGTCCCAGAGGCGACGGAGGGTTTCTACGTACAATTCTTTCGTTACAGTACGACCTTCTGGAATGAACTCATGGTGCATGAGACCCTGAGAGTCGAAGAAAACTTCCAACATAACTTTGCTTTAAGTGAGCTTAAATGCGACAGGCTCATGTTAGTAGATTTACTGGCATGAAAAAGAACTCCTGCGGGACAAAATTCCGGCACATCCGGCGATGCTGATATAACCTCTGCAGTTGCGAGCGTCGTTAAATAAAACATAACATTTAAAATAACTTTGCCTTTGGAAGTGTGGCTAGGAAATTTTTGCTTCCGAGGAGATGTTTTCGATTTCCACTCAGATGACTGTCGTTTAGGGACTGGGTCGTACAAGTAGCACCAGTTTCATTTTGTTTAAGAAATCACCATCTTCATCAGCCATACTGACCATGTCCCCAGCAAAACACAGAACTTGATGTTTGTACTTTGCTCTGTGGACATAATTACAAAATGCGACGAACAAACGAAACACCATGATAAACAATTGCCTACAACTCAAAACCAATAATTGCCATTATCAACAAACTTTAAGGAAATGACATCATGAATGTTACCAACAAAACAAATGTATAATATCCCTTGTTATATATTAATACGAAAAATGGTAGTAAAATTCCGGGAACTTTTTGAACCTAGTAGTATATCGCTTACTAGTAAGTAACATTACAATGTTCTTGATCTGTCCTGTTTTGTCCATGGAGGTAAATTTTTTGATGGCATAGGGAGTGAAGGTACTGCAGGGAATGGCAAGGCCGCCATAGAGTCTTCGAATACCGTATTGAGTATTGGTGGTAATGAATATTTCACAAATGATTAGAAATCTTAGGTTTAGTTCCTTGTGTTGGGCTTGTATTTCCTACACACCGCGACCTATCACTTAGCTAAATCTTCATCAAAACTAATCATGTTACAAACCTCCGTGTAGCGAACAATATATTATGTAGGATAGTGGTGTACCCCAACTTAATATTCAATGCTACCTTGGACCTTACTACTTTCAGAAGGTTAATAAATTTAAGAACATATTATAAGCAACAGAATAATTGTTATGTGAATATAATTATTTATCTAAATTAAATTACAACACAACAAAAAAATTCTAGGTAATTTGCTAGGAGACGTCGTTGCATATATACCACTTTTACACTAAACCTAATCTTAGTGTATACAACATATACTAAAACACTAACCTAACCGAACGTAACCTGTCACAGATTAAGGAATAGGTTAGGTTAGTTTATTATTTATTATTGGGTTATTTTACGACGCTGTATCAACATCTAGGTTATTTAGCGTCTGAATGATATGAAGGTGATAATGCCGGTGAAATGAGTCTGGGGTCCAGCACCGAAAGTTACCCAGCATTTGCTCGTATTGGGTTGAGGGAAAACCCCGGAGAAAAAACCTCAACCAAGTAACTTGCCCCGACCGGAATTCGAACCCGGGCCACCTGGTTTCGCAGCCAGACGCGCTGACCGTTACTCCACAGGTGTGGACGGTTAGGTTAGTTTAGGGTTTTAGTATATCTTGCAAAAACAAATTTTAGGTTTAGTGTAAAAGTGGTCTATATGCAACGACGTCTCCTAGCAAATTACCAAATTCTATAACCTAACCTAACGTAAATCGAACAATGATGCTTGACATTTGTCCATCAAATAATACAAAGTTAGCCTCAGAAAATATTACAAAAGATGTTAGATGTGCATATACTATACTTGTTATTCCATGGCTCCCCCCCCCATCATTATATGATGCATACAGATTGACATTTTATCAGTTTCTGGTGGAAGTTACTTCTGTATAGACCTACTTCAATGGTCAACATTCTTGTAATACTTCATACCCAAAGTAGAGAAAGAAATTTCAGTGTAATTTATAGATCACACAAAAATATTAATGTGAATCTATGAAAATAAAAAAGATTAAAATTAAAATTATAAATGAAACAAACTAAAATGAAAATGAAACTACAAAAACTAAAAAAAAATGCAATATATAAAACAATACCAAAAATATAGCCTAAAAAAGTAGAAGAAAAATAAAATGACAGAAACAAGACGAAAATAAAATAATATAAAATTTACCAGTAAACAAAACAAAAAAATAAGTTAAAAATATACATAAAATTAAAACAAAGAAACATAAAACAAAACGGAACAGAAAAAAAATAAACAATATAAATAAAATTACATATAATTAAAGTTTATATATAAAAAAACAAAATAAACGAGACAAATTTAAAATACTGGTAACATAACATTAGCACATGAAAACTAGAAAAATAAAAATAAAACGAAAACAGAACTTAAGGACAAAAAAAATAATGAAATAAAGAAATATAAAAAGAAGAGAAAATGAAGCTGAAAAACAAGAAAAAAAATTAATAAATTAAAAAAAAATAGAAAGAGAATCATAAATGCAGAAGAAAAAAATATACTATCTATGTTACACACAAAATTAAAGGGCAAAATAAGATTAAAACTGTATAAAATATGACAAAATTCAACAAATTAGAACAAAAACAATAGAAAAATGAAATAGATTAAGAAAAAACAAATACCAGTAACGTAATAGAAAAGATGAAAATAAAATAAAAACAAATACGAAGCCAAAAAACTTCAATAATGTACAATAATATCATAAAGCACACGAAAAAACAATTTTAACAACACCAAAATCAGACATTTATTGTTTACTTAATCAAGAATGATGCAATACTCAAGGAAGGAGACATTAACCAGGCCTCAAGGATTATGGTTTGGTTTCAAAGCAATAGGCCTAGTTGCCAAGCAACCGGAGTGAGATATAAAACAGACATACAGGAACATCAAATACTCGTATGGTTCATTTTTTTGAGACTAAATACAATGTCAATACATTTCCGGGATTAACTGCATGGAGTTTCTATGCATCTGACTGACTGATCGTCTTAAAGGCTCAGATGTGTAGATATCTCTGGCTTCCTGTTTTAACGGTACAGGAAGTTTCATTATATGTTAAATTGACATGAAGTAGTTTAATACAAGTAAATATATATTTAAATAATTATTTTATTTTATTTTCTGTGCTATTGATGGAGATAATTATGAATAATTGGAAAAATTTTAAATGTGTTTGGATAAATCGAGATATTAAAAGAACCAGTTTTCAATAAAATTAAATTTGGACTTTCTAAGATCTGAACCTAGGTCTCTAAAGAGAAAAAGCAATGTTTCTAGCTGTATGACAACAATAAGCAAGACATTTCTACTGTGGGGTAAATAAACACCAGAGGAATACAAACTGTTGACATTCTTATCAGTCTAAATGACATAATATCGAGTGTGTCCACACAACAGCATATCTGCTTATGTTTTCTAGTTGTTGGTAATGGCTCAAATTTGCTGCAGTTGCGATAAAATAATTTCAAATATGGTAATGTCCCTGTTAAAACAGACTTGCTTCAGATAAGCAGGTTAACAAATTAGTGGTTTATGAAAACTAAGTCAAGGATACATTTACTTTTTGCTTATAGCACGGTTACTATAAGAATTCTAAAGTTAAGTTCTTTGGCCCATTTTATTTAATGGACATACATTTGCTCAGTGGGGATAAAGTCCTTACTGCTAAATATCAAATCTAAAACTGCTAAATTTGTAGCAACAAAGGTTACTATTTGAGACAAAGAGAAAATGATTTTTCATTAAAGTAAGTGGTAACTGAATAGTATTACAATGACCATTGTATGCTAGGTACAAAAAATATATATTTAAGTAAGAACACATATTCAGCTTAGAGAAATGAAACTGAAAAAAAAAAAAAAGAATTCTAACTTGCTTCAAAAATATACACACACAAATACAGATGCCTCGTAAAAATGCATTTATCAATCTTCATATAATATATATATATATATGTGTGTGTGTGTGTGTGTGTGTATGTGTATGTATATATATATATATATATATATATATATATATATATATATATATATATATCTGGCAGATTACATTTATACATGGGATTAGATGTGATAAAAAATAACACAAAAAATTAACTCAATTTTTAGAGTTTCAAAAGGGCAATATATTAGTTAAGGGGTTATGTACAGCTTACAGCAGTAAAATTTTGGAAATATTCAACTTTTTTTCCTCCATTACCATATCTTGTACAATAATAAAAATTAGTATGTGTAAAACACTGCCCTTCTGCTATATGAAAAAAATATTTTTACGATACAAAAATATTAAAACATTATTTAACTACTTCTTTTTGTGTGTGTGTGTGTGTGTGTGTGTGTGTGTGTGCAAAATTCAGTTCACTGAGCAGTGATGAAGCGTTTCTCACATAACTCTAAAACTATCCAACATTCTGTGATGAAATTTTGTGTGTATATTTATGCATGTCATATCTACAATATGGTGCAAGATCACTTCTCTACCTTCCAGTCCACACCTGTGGAGTAATGGTCAGAGCGTCTGGCCGCGAAACCAAGTGGCCCGGGTTCGAATCCTGGTAGGGGCAAGTTACCTGGTTGAGGTTTTTTCCGGGGTTTTCCCTCAACCCAATACAAGCAAATGCTGTAACTTTCGGTGCTGGACCCCGGACTCATTTCACCGGCATTTCATTCAGACGCTAAATAACCTAGATGTTGATACAGCGTTGTAAAATGACCCAATAAAATAAAAAATAAATCAATTAAAAAAATAAAATAAATGTACCTTCCATAGATTGTCTGATAAAAATAAATTCATTTAAAAATGGTCAAATATCACTATTTTCTTGTAACACAAAATAAAAAAAAATATTATTTATCAAGGAATGTACTTGAAAGAGCATGATATTGTACACATGAGTTTCAGCAATAAATCAAAGAGAGAGAACATGAAAAAGTTAAAGTTTATGAGTTATGAGGGAAACGCTTCATCACTGCACAGTGAACTGCCACCGTTATGAACTTTGAAAAAAATATATATAAATAATTTTTTTTTTAAATCGTAAAAATATTTGTTTCATATAGCAGAAGGACAGTGTTTTACACATACCAGTTTTCATTATTGTATAAGATACAGTAATGGAGGAAAAACAATTTGAATATTTCCAAAAAATTTTACTGCAAGCTGTACCTAACCTCTTAAGTAAGTCAATATGGCCCACCTACTTGCAGAAGAAATCTATAGAATTTCGCCCCTATTTAATTATACATAGAAACTAATCTAACGTAATTACCGTGGTGAGTTATTCAACAATTTCATTCACTATAGAAAATTCTTCACATTACTACCCACATCAGCCAAATTGAGCTAAATTAGAAAATTCGTACAAAGAATTAGTTCCCTTATGTCAGTTTTATTACTTAAATTAGGAAAAGCGAAGTTAAACTTCACGTTGATTGTGATTTTTAAATATTGCCACTTCATTAATCATTACAAATAGCCCACACATATTTCTCAAAAAAAAAAAAAAATAAAATAAAACTGTCACCTTTTTATATCCTTGAAATGAAGCAGAAAATTGTATTATATACATATATATATATATATATATACACACCGTGAACCATAAATAATGTCATTAATTTCAGGAGGTTATTCTTCGAGATATTTCAAACAAAAAAAGTTAAATACAATTTCTCTCGTTTTTCCTTCTTTTTGGAGATAAAATTTGTTCTATATGAAACATTTCATAGCATGTTTTGGGAAAGCCATTGATTTAATTCCCAATATGCTCAGTAAATTTAAGAGAGCAGTGTATTATGATAATAGATTACGATATTGAAAGAATTTTAGTTTTGTTCTCTTATTGTACAGAAATTTGATCTGAACAAATGTAGCTTTCCGTTCTTCAAAGGAATTTTAAAATGTTACATTTATCCGGATTAAATTTCTTCAAATCTAACTTAAAAGACAAAATTAAAGTTCTTTTAATCATATAGCCTATTATCATAATACACTACATTCTTAAACTGACTGAGCATATTGGGAATTAAATTAATGGCTTTCTCAAAACACGCTATGAAATATTTTAGCCTACATAAAACAATTTTTATCTAGAAAAGGAAGCAAAAATGAGCAAAATTGTATTTAAATTTTTTTGTTTCAAATATCTCAAATAATAACTCCCTGAAATTAATGATATTACTTACAGTTCACCTTTACATATTTATAAAATTAAAATGATTAAATTTTTACTAAAAGGTACCTTGTTCTTACAATGAATATGAATGTGACATAAATTAGGCATTTGTTTATAAATTTAAATAAGTTAAAACAAATTTCAGTAAAAATTATGGAAAAAACATTGATTGCAAACTACTTTTGATAAAAGATGAAAAGATGATAGCAGTGCATCCAACATTTGAAAGTAGTTAGAAGGAAAAGATTTGAGAGTTAGAAAAAAATTAAGTTATTGGTCCTAATAATAATCTTACAGATTTGTCTCTCTAAAATAAATTATACCTACATAACTTTGCAATCACTGTTGTTAGAAAGTGTTTACATACTACATCAAAGTTTATAAATAAATACTTTTCAAATTATGTTTATTACTCTAAGAAGATCTTTCATAAACCCCAATATGAACCTCTCATTTTTATCTTCAATCCTAGCCCATAAATTACTTATTTACTGTCCTTGTACATACACGTGGATTTTATGTTGTAGACCTGAAGTTCAGAAAGGATTCACAATTTTATATCTGGCCTTAAATTAATCAGGAATAGTGAAAATTAGGTTACACCTAGATGTAATACAGACTACGTAGGCCTATTTAATAGCTTATTTCAATGGAGAAGACTTTATAAATAATCATGATTGGCGTATCACTTCTATCTTGTAGTAAAACAATGAATAACTAGTGATGTCACACAACATAGGCTACGTCATCATCACTGACATCACGTAAGAAAATAGTTTCAATGTCTGGTATCAGAAAATATACTAGTCATCACATATTCTTGTTTTCATTGCTAAAAATTGCTTCGTCCCTACGAAGATAATCACAAAAATGATATAACATTTCTAAGTTTCATGGATCACTATTTATAGCCCATCACTGAGACTATAATCACCAATAAATGTCTAAAGATTTGTATAGGCCTAAATAAAAAAATAACACACGAAATTGTCATACCTAAATCTCAGGTAATACAACCAGGTTTGCCAGACATCCTGGATTTCCTAAGATTGTTCTGGATTTTAATGGTGTGTCATGTGTCCTGGATTGAGTTATATTTTTCTCGGAGTCAGAGATTGGAAAAATACAATTCTTTGCTCATTTCTGTAAAATTATTTTTAAAATTCCTTATTCATCTTTTTCAAGGCCCTGTCCATCCTACATGTTCAACACTTCAACGTTGTCAACGCCATCTAGTGCATCCAGTCGGGTTGTAATGAAATGAAAATGATAATTCCATAGTATATTAGATATTATACAGTATCTTTATTCTTTATTCCCGTTGAAAGTTGATTTATTATTGATAGGATTTCAACACTATCATGCATTTTTTTTGTATAAATCAGGCTGTAATATGACATTATTTTTCAAACTTCATCAATAATTCAAAGGTAATTTCATAATCTAGCAAAAATGCGACAAAATTAAAAGTTTAGGCCCTATATAATTAGTTGCAATACGTAAAACGAATAAATTCAGTTCAATTACAAATTGAATAATTAAAATGTGTAGTCACGTAAAGATAAGCAGTATCATCACCTGTCCTGGATTCCTGATAAGAGAATCTGATGACAACACATGGATGTATTATGGCAACTTCTGTTTTCATAAATTAAGACTCTGCCAAGCAATTTATTGACAGAAATTACACAGATCACGTCGTCTGTTTTTAATACACAACCACTAAATGTTTATATAAAAAGACCACATAAATTTGTATGTTCGAAAACTATATGTATCATAATTATATCATATAAAATATATATTAGAATATATAATATTTTCGCGCCTAAAGATACAAGATGTGTCATTTCACAGTCATGTTAATCAGAAATGGGTGTGAACCACACAAGATTTAAACCGCAATTATTTGAAAACTATAACATATAAAATAATAAAACCAATACCTCTTGTTTCAGGATTTGTAAGAAAAGGCTTGAAATGTTTCACAAGGTCATGATTTGTCACTTTACCACCATTCTCCAGCATAAAATCACGAATTGCTTCAACTGATAACTCACTCGGCACCGCCATCTTGAAAACTACAGCTGGATGTGGGAACAGTTGACGTGCGAAATTCGCAGCATCTATACAACAATAGCTCGGCCGATAATATTGTACTCTGACTCCTGTACCAAACTTTAATGCTTTGGTTCCCAACATACGGCTCAGATGAAACAAGACATTAACCTTGTAGCTGAGTCAATAATATAACAGCGCAAAATAAACTACAATGATTTTAGTTTGCGTTTTTAATATAATAAAGATCTGGCTTTCTTGTAATATGAAGTATATTCGAGTATTTTAACTTGAATAACCACTGACGGCTAGTGCAGTTGCTATGGAAATAGGATTGCCAGGTGTCTCATATCCTTTTATTATTTTTAATTAGTTATTTTACGACTCTTTATCAACTGCGTCTGAATGAGATGAAGGTAATAATGCCAGCGAAATGAGTCTAGAATCCAGTACAGAAACCCAGCATTTGCTCTTAATGAGTTGAGGGAAAAGGGAAAAACCCTCAACCATGATTTGAACCTGGGTCCGCACGTTTCGCGGTCGAGCATGCTAACCGTTACTCCACAGCGATGGATGGTGTCTCGTATTGTACACAATAACCAGTATTTGAGAATTTTCATATCGGGCATAAAAAATCCCGTACTTACGGACTTCATGCCACAGAAGACCAACCCGGTATCTTCATTTCTCTTTTATTCTTTTCTCTGTGTGTGCGGATGGTAAAAACAGTCGCTTTTTTTTTATTAACATCTGTGTTTTTAGAAACCTGACAACGAAACAAATAAATTTATACTTCTAGCAGCCTTTGTTTTACTTAAAAGTAGTCCATGAAATGAGCGGACCTGGGTTCAAATCATGTTTGGGACAAGTTACCTGGTAGAGGTCTTTTCTGGGGTTTTCCACTAAACTAATTAAAAGAAAATGCTGGGTAACTTTCGACGCTGGACCCTGGACTCATTTCGCTGGCATTATCACCTTTGTTATCGCTTAGACGCTACATAACCATCAAAGTTAATAAAGCGTCGTAAATAAACCAATTAAAGGAAGTGGAAAGTTTATTTTATTCCCAAGCAATAGCTCTGCATGTTTATTGGTATTGTAATATTGTTGCTGAATTATGTGTAGTATGTGTGAAGACGCAAAAAAATGTTTCAAAGAGAAATGAGTGTTTCTCCATCGCATGAAACATATAGAACCAGGGTTGCCATATTGTCTCATTAGGAATCCAGGACAGCTGATGATATTGCTTGGCTTAATGTGACTGCGCATTTAAAGTAATTCAATTTGCAATACCGGTACAACTGTTTTTATCAGTTTCATGTATTTCAGCTGATTTAATGTTATTACATTGTTGCTAGATTATGGTAAAAGTATGGGAAAATGTCACATTAAGTTGCAACTTGATCTATACAGAAAAAATGCATGATATAGTGGTTAAATTCTATTAATAATCAACTTTGAGAGAGAATAAAGAATAAGGGTAGGCGCTCAATTAACGAAACGGATTCTTTCGGTGCGTTAGGAATTTTATTCTTTGCACTATTTTAAATGGAGCATCTCTCACATAGCCGTATCGCTTCTGTTCGTATGACAGGATTCCGTCCAGAATTCTGCCTAGAGAATTCTACACGGATTTCCGTACAAGATCGAAATAAGGAAGGCCATGACAAATATATCGATTATAACTCTTCAATGGCGGTAATATTGGAGCCATGAAAGAAATGGATGACGCCAAGCTTATTGTGTTAGTGCAACAGTATGAAGAGTGAAGAATTTATACAATCTGTCAGGGATTATAGCAATGTAATATGCAAAAGGAACGTGTGGGATGAAATTGCGGAAAATAATTAATCAACCAGGTATGTTCTTCATAGTTTAAGTTACAAATCTATTCATTTTATTTCCAGGATCAGTTCAGGACACTACAGTGTAATAATGTGTTCTAGGGTACATAACATCATCATCATCATCATCATCATCATCATCATCATCTTCCTAATAAGTATTAGGCCAAGTGGCCTGTTACGGTCTCAAACTAGAATTTTCAGTCCATCTCTTCTTTGGACGGCCTAGAGATCTTTTGCCATATGGATGGTAATGAAACAGTGCTTTTGGAATTCTGCATCGATTCATTCGTTCGAGATGACCCTTCCACTGAAGTTGATATTTGCTGATGAACTGCATAATGGGTTCTATTTGAAGTTCTTGCATTATGTCCTCATTTTTTTTATGATCCCAGCGAGTATATCCAGCTGTTGCTCTCATAAGCCTCATCTCACTTGCTGTTATTCTACTGACATCTTTATTCTTCACAGTCCACGCTTCGCTACCATAGCTTAATACTGGCTGTGATAAGGTTTTTTACAAGCCTGTTCTTGTGTGTCTTTGTACTAGTGAAGGTTTCATGATTTTATTAATGATCCCCATTGTTTTATTATATTTACATATTTTTTCAGCAATATCTACTTCATCATAAGGTGATAGTGTATAGCCAAGATAAGTGAAGGTATTTACTCTTTCTATTATCTTATTATTCAAACAGATTTTGCTTGGTATAGGGAATTTCCCACGAAATGACATGATTTTCGATTTTCAATATTAATTTCCGTGTTATATTTTTCACTGACCATATTTAAATTGTGTACTGAATATTGTAAATCATCTTCAGTTGATGCCATGAGAACTAAATCATCAGCGAAAAGTAAAGCATCAAGCTGCAAATTTCGATTAATTGGAATAAATCCATGGCGTGTAAATAACATTGTTTGATTAACAATTCGGAAATGCCGATAATACCTGATTCACACGGGCATAGTTTACAGGAGTCAAGTGCTTGAAACCTCTAAACTTGACACCATATTGTGATCACACGGAAACGCTAAACTTGAAACCATATTTCACATGTAAAAAACGCGCGCTGAATGTTGTATGCTTGGAGGTACACTGTTTTTAAGTTTTTTTAAAATTGTTTTTATGCATCTGAAGTCTGACTGGTGTAATATGTGGCTAGTCGGCGATGTATTAAATGGAGGGGGAAAAGAACTAACCACCCTATCCCATTATCTCCTGACCTAGTTGTCTCATAAGAGGCGTCTTCTTGGTATCACTTGTAAGTGTCAAATCTGTCTTCGGGCAGTTGACTAAACAAATATCTGCTTGTCTTGTGTTGTAGTTTATGATATTTACATAGTAATGTTGTGTTCAGTACAAAACGTGGCTAATTATATCCAATTTATTGCAAAAATGGAGTAGCTTCATTATTTGTTTATGATTACCCCCAAATTGCTGATTATAATAAATGTTTGTGTGATAAAATGAAACTCTTAGGTACTTAAGGCATACTCTGAAAAAGGAAAGAATCTCAGTTAAAATTTAAAATTTTTAGAATGTTTTTTTGTAGTTTTCCACAACTTTGTAAAAGTGGAGCTACCTCATTTTTGCAGGGAGCCCGTCAATTGTTCTCTATTTCATTACACGTATGAATTTTGCATTTTTATACACTGCATAGAGTACAATCCTTGAGCATTCGGGTTACATAACTTACTGTAGGCTTACATCTTAAATTTATTGACATCGACCAAACGTGACTAGTTGATTGAGGAAGAAAATAGTTTAAATTCTGTGTAATTTGCGGTGGCGGTACCTTTAAAGTAGCGATGTTGATCTGCGTTGTTGACCTCAGTTTAAATGCGGTGTTGCCGGACTAACAATTCTGAAATCTACACAAGTAACACTTCTTGCTACATTATATACATACATTTGTATATTTATGGAATAAAATAATTATAATCAATTGAAAATATAATTTTAGTTTAGAACATAGCTACATATTCAAGCTTTAATTTGGTACCTTAATGAAGTCTTTTGTCCAATTGGAAGTCTACTTTTTGTCCGTCGGAAGGATAATAAATGTCGGAAAATGTGAAATAGGAAAAACAGACACTGAAGATGGCGTAAGGTATAGAAAGTATGGTGCGCTTATATTATAAATGCCCAAATAATCATGAAATTATTGAGATAATGAGTACAAGTTATATATTTTTGAAAACTAGAAGAAATGAGCGTCCAGATGAAGCAAAAACAATTATTTACCAAAATTTTGAAGACATCTGACATTTCTAGAGTCGATGTATATCTTAATTGCATATTCCGATTGGACAGGACCATTTTTTCAGATATTAAAATAACGTCATATTCCCTTCGTGCAGCGACCGAACTATTACCATTTTTATAAACAAACTTTTTTTTCTAAATTTATTTGACAATTTTTTGTGCATTGGTACTATCAATTGTGCTTAAATAATTAACATTTCAACAATATGAGACTTGTGGAGAGGGTGACGTCCATTAACGTTCCTCAAAGCATCAACTAATCAGTGTGTATTTTCCTCTTGAGGCGACGATCAGTCCGTGCAGGGGGCAAGTTCCGAGGAATCTGGTTGATCAAGCTGTTAGAATGTGTTGACAATGTTGCATGTAACCGTGTGTAGGAAGAATGAAGTACAGTCTCTATTTTGGCTAGATCTAGATCTGAATGAAGTGTTTCATTTCTCATGTACCATGTTGCTCCAGTGATTATCCTTAGTGCCCGATTTTGGAATGTTTGAATACGCTTGATTTGGCTTATAGAAGCCGATCCCCATAATGAACGTCCATAGAGCCAAATAGGTTTGAGAAGTATTACATATATTAACCTTTTGTTGGAAAGGGAAAGACAAGAGCTGGAAAGTATTGCTTTCAATCGATGAAGTCTGTATCTTAATCTCTGGAGGGTGTAAGAGAGATGTTTATTCCAGGTCAAGCGACTGTCTAGGATGAGTCCAAGATATCGTACTTCTTCATGCTACGGTACTGGTGAACAGTTGAGGTATAATGGAAGTGCTTTTTCTTTTTTGAGGTATGTGAATGTTACTGTTGATGACGTATTTGTGTTCATGACTGGCCTCCATTTTTTGTTCCATATTTCAATTTCTTGTAGAAAGTTTTGTAGATTGGTTGTCACTTGTTCACCAGTATCTCCTTTGCTAAGGACAGCAATGTCATCAGCGAACTGAGCTACAGTTAGAGGATCTGATTTAGGAGTTGGTATATTATGAGTGTAAATTAAATAGAATGCTCCCTTGAGGTACACTTGCAGAAATATATCTAATCTGAGACCGTACACTTTCGTAAATTTTATTACTGTATAAGTTCGTCTTCTAAGAAATGATTGAATTAAACGGTAGTATGTGTCAGGAAGATGGTTTCTTAGTTTGAATAAGAGGCCATTATGCCACACTTTATCGAACGCCTTTTCTGTATCAAGGAAAAGGCCTAAACAGATTTGTTTCTTTTCATAGGTGTCAAGAATTATGTCAATAATCCTGTGTAATTGTTGCGGACAGGAATGCATTTTTCTGAATCCAAATTGAGCTATTTCCCGTTGAGATCCAGTCCATCGATCTATGTTAAACAAATGATGGTCAAACATTTTTTCTGTAAATGGCATAGTATTGTCAAACAAGTGACGGTCAAAAATTGTTGGCAACATCAAAAGGAAATATTTTCTCAGCAAATTAAAAAAAAAAAAAAGAAAACATTTGAGACATCTTGTACCATCTCTATGTTATTTTCCTTCTAGACACTTACCAGCCGTACAAAACATCTAACCGTATTTTACCTATGCATGCGATTATGTCCTTGAATTGGACGATTCAGATGGCTTAACTGGTAGGCTACACCAGTAAGGAATACCAAAAGTATTTCCCTCTCATTCTTCTTGGAGCTCACGAACACGTGAAGCCTCGAATTGTACTGTTGGCATTTTGAATGTCACGCATTCGATCTCCCAGCGACGTGACGTTTGCAGCATTTCGCTGTTCACTGACATGTTGAACGTGTATTGATGCGCGTTACGTCATCCTATAAGCAAGACTTTGTCGAGGAGCTTGCAGTCGCGACTATTTACGTACTTTATACAGGTTTAGACGATGTGAATTAGAAAATACAGGACTTGAAGATAAAAAATATAGTATGAATGTTATTAATGACGTTTGATACAAAGTTTTTAAACTGGATCTCGTAAGTTCAGACCATCTCGTCTGAATCGTGCCTACAGACAAAATGGTCACTGCCAAAGCCTAAAAGGCATTTGAAAACATTCCAGCAACAGGACGAAGCTTGAATTGTCGGAGGTATAGGCCTAATGTCTTATACATCGCGTTCACTTTACATTATTTCAACCTACGATCTGTTCACAAGAAGACCGACGGGTAGGCCTACATAGTTCTTCTGCGGTGGCTAAGTGTTCAGACCTTCAGCCTGCCACACAGACGGTCCGGGTTTGAGTCCTGGTCAGGCTTGGGATTTTTCATTCATATATTTCATTTCATTTCACTTTTGACGGACAAGGTCGCAGTTGGAGTTTCTCTAGGGTAGTCATGTCAATTGATGCCCATAGGGGCAAGCGCGCGCTTTAGAGCTCAGAAAAGCCTGAGCGCTTTACAGCGGAAAGGAAAGAGACAGACGAAAGAGGTAGTATATGCCGCTTGGTCGAGCTATATAAAGGGATGGCCAGCACTGATTCAATGGATAAAGGGAAGAGAACTTATTAAAACTGTATCCATGTTAATTTTTAGATTTGTCTGAGAAGTATAAGTGCATTATAAGAATGTAAGTTTTAATTTTAATGCTCATTTTACACAAGTTTGATTTTTTATTCAAAAGAAATATTTTCTCAACTTTTTTTTTATAGAAAAGTGAAATTTTCAGATATAGGCCCATTTATTTAGTAGCCTTACAGAATGTTTTCATAAATCTAATATACCGTAAATACGTATTAGTGAAGACAGTGTATTGAACATTTTGAAAATATTCATATGGAAATTGTTTGTGTGGAAATGAATTAACAAAGCAACTACTATTACATCATAAGCAAAAGATACGTGCCCATATGTTCTATAAGCTTCAGCACATTTCGAGAAAATAATTTAATATTCTGATGATAGGAAATTGCTTACAAATATCACCTCAGAAGCATAATGCGATAAGAGTTTTGTTGTGGAATATTAGTTACACTTAAACCATATACAGCACCTAGGTAACTTTGCTTTGTACTGTAATATTGTTTTGATTGGTTTATTGATTACTTTTATAAGGCTAAAGGTACCATCAATATCAATTCCAACTTATCATGTCATACTCAGTCTCTTTTTTGGGATATCACTTTCATTATGAATGATGTGTTTCATCCACTCAATTTACTTACTTACTGGCTTTTAAGGAACCCGGAGGTTCATTGCCGCCCTCACATAAGCCCGCCATTGGTCCCTATCCTGAGCAAGATTAGGCCTAATCCATTCTCTATCATCATATCCCATCTCCCTCAAATCCATTTTAATATTATCCTCCCACCTACGTCTCGGTCTCCCTAAAGGCCTTTTTCCCTCTGGCCTCCCAACTAACACTCTATATGCATTTCTGGATTCGCCCATACGTGCTACATGCCCTGCCCATCTCAAACGTCTGGATTTAATGTTCCTAATTATGTCAGGTGAAGAATAAAATGCGTGCAGTTCTGTGTTATGTAACTTTCTCCATTCTCCTGTAACTTCATCCCTCTTAGCCCCAAATATTTTCCTAAGCACCGTATTCTCAAACACCCTTAACCTATGTTCCTCTCTCAAAGTGAGAGTCCAAGTTTTACAACCATAAAGAACAACCGGTAATATAACTGTTTTATAAATTCTAACTTTCAAATTTTTTGACAGCAGACTGGATGATAAAATTTTCTCAACCGAATAATAACACGCATTTCCCATATTTATTCTGTGTTTAATTTCCTCCCTGTGTCCTTCCCCATAATACAACAGATAATCTCCTATTTGTGTTATACCATTCCCATCTAACCTAACCTCCTGTACTTCCACAAAGTCTATTCTACTATATATCTAGCTAGTTCTTTTGCTACTAATGTTACCCCTCCTGTTCTGTATAGACTTGTAACATTCCAAGTACCAAATCTCAAAACCTTATTCCTTTGCTGTGGTCGTGCCAGAGAATCAGTCACATTCCGAGGCTTATTTGAAGGATTCGTAACAAGCTGTTTTTTACGGTGATGGGTTGTTAGCCCTTCGCCCAACCCCCAAGCTGGAGGACCACCCCTCATCGGCTGTCCGCGACTGCTTATTCAATATATTCACAGCTACCCTCCATTCATCCACTCAATACTGTATAATATTATACTACTATGGAATTTAAGTGAATATTCCTTCTTAACTCTCTATTATGTTATTAAGATTTAAAACACAAGTGCAATTTTAAGAAATCAGTGTTAGTACTTTTGTTTTACAGACAATATAGATAATATCGAACAGAAAGAAGCCATATAAAAATAACGACATAAAATTTCGCGTTTCGTTTGAAGTTTGTGCACCACTGTTTTCTTAATCCAACAGGCTGCTTATTCATATACACATCCCTTCCTCTTTCCATACTTAGCGCTTGATGCCCGCGCACGACGTCAAGTTCAGAAAAATGCGCTTGCTTTGACATCACTGCTCTAGGGGCTCTTTCCATATTAGGATTCTACATCATTCCGTCACCATTTCTCCATTTCGTCCTCATTCCATAGCATTCCCCGAACGCGAGTTGGCGACGCATGGAGGAGGCTGGCCTAGGCACGAAACCTGGGTATGCAGCGAACCTTAGTGTAGTCAGCCGGTGTGAGTTTGGTAATGCGCCTAGCTTGAGGATTACGAAAACTGTAGACAGTAAAAGGTCGCAGTGCTGGGCCATAGTGCCCCCTCCCGAAAATTCCATTCCATTCCACACAAACACAGAAACATGCACACGAAAACTGTGACCATAAAAACTATGATAGTGTTTTCATGGATGCAAGAGGAACAGCCAACGAAAATCAGCCCCCAAACATCGTTGTTTACAACAAATCAGCGTTGAATATTCAAAATTCAATCTATACTAGACGCAAATGTATTGCATTTATGGCGAACTTTATATTCAAGATGAATACATTATTTTGGTAGGATTTGTGGAAAGAAAGCAAATTTTATTGTAATATGTTTAGCATGAAGGAAAATTAAATTAAATTATGGTTTATTTAACGAC
The DNA here is from genome assembly GCA_025594305.2 of Periplaneta americana. NCBI lineage: Eukaryota > Metazoa > Arthropoda > Insecta > Blattodea > Blattidae > Periplaneta > Periplaneta americana. Next base: position 20,642,545 of record JAJSOF020000035.1, read on the forward strand.
GCTCGCAACTGCAGAGGTTATATTATCAGCGTCGCCGGTGTGCCGGAATTTTGTCTCGCAGATGTTCTTTTACATTCTAGTAAATCTACTGACATGAGCCTGTCGCATTTAAAGACACTTGAATGTCATCGACCTGGGCCGGGATCGAATCCGCAACCTCGAGCACAGAAGGCCAGCACTATACCGACTACACTACCCAGGCCGACAGCAGGAAGGATGAAGCTGAAATATCGTGACTGTTTTGGTAACGCTGATAATAATTTGGAACACACTGTGATCACAGTCTAATATATACAGTTGCGAAGCTCAATACGTAGTGAATATGCAAACATTAGATAGTTGCTCAACCCTAGGATCGCTAATATCGCCTCATTACAGGCAATGCAAAATAGTACCGTCACAGTCTATTGTTTCTAGCACCCTCAAAACTCAAGCTTCGTGACTGTATATAGTAGACTGTGCTGTGATCCTGAATAGTCGGTAAAATCACCGAAAGCAATTGCAGGCCACATCAAAGTAAAATTGTTCGTGGACGTTAAAGTCCATTTTATGGCCTACAATTCTACATCACGGTTCCGTCGTCGCTGAAAAAATAATATGTTTGAAACATAGTACGGTCTAGCTTGGTCACACTACATTCCCAGGTAGGGTGATGATATTCTTTTGTTTTCTTTATTACTTAACCTTCTTTTAAAGTGTGTTTTCCCCATGAAAGAAATGAGACTTTGAAAATAAATTAAGCCTTCTAGGTTGTCCTGCTATACTTCAATACACATAATATTACTCAGTTTTTCTTCGATGTTAGGTTAAATAGAACTGATCACAAACAATCTACGTATAAGCACAATATTTCTTGTTTTGAAATTGATAATCACATGAACTGGAGAACACTCAAAGAATATATGATTTCTATAAGATCATTGTCTTCTATTGGTGATATAAATATCCTTTTGAAATGGAATACTTTACATACTTTCATTCTATATTGAAATATTGGTTAATATCTTTATACTGCATGAAACAACGAGTCAAAGTCAGGATAGGAGAAGAAATGTCAGGAGAAACTGAAATACGGAGATGAGTACGTCAAGGAAGCCCCTTATCACGTACTCTGTTCAACATCTACTTAGAGGATTTAGAGAAGAACTGTTTTCGGAACATGGGAGAGCTGGTTTGATATTTGAAAATCGTCCACACCTGTGGAGTAACGGTCAGCGCGTCTGGCTGCGAAACCAGGTGGCCCGGGTTCGAATCCCGGTACCTGGTTGAGGTTCTTTCCGGGGTTTTCCATCAACCCAATACGAGCAAATCCTGGGTAACTTTCGGTGCTGGACCCCGGACTCATTTCACCGGCATTATCACCTTCATATCATTCAGACGCTAAATAACCTAGATGTTGATACAGCGTCGTAAAATAACCCAATAAAAAATAAATATTTGAAAATCTGGCCCAGTACATTTTAGATATAAGGAAAAAAGTTTCATTGAAGGTCTCCCTGAAAAAAGGAGTTGGCTCCACTTTTTGGTGATATTAATATTTTGCTTGTTTGATACGTTAAAATAATATGCAGGACTTCAAACTGCAAATTCTTTACGGTACTATAAAACATGCTTTGCAATCGTCATTTGTTTACAGCATAGACAGTCAACTAAAAATGGCGGCTCCGTTCAAACGGTTTGGTGAAGCTTGCATTAGTGAAATAGAATTTCAGTAAGTCAATTAATATTTTATTGTATTAGAGTACTTTATTTCTTCTAATCTTTATACACTTTCTTCTAAGCGTGTAATAGTCAATTAAATCCCACTCGAGTGAGATTACTATTGACTATTACACTCTTACTACGTCACACTACTTTTGACCAATAAAACGGTACGAAACGACGTCTTTCAACCAATCATGGCTGCTTATCGCACAATTTTATCGCTCCCCTAGCATTTGTTTAATTTTATCACTACCCTAGCATTTGTTTCTTTGTTGCCAACACTTCAAACTGCACTGGTCTGGACGTCAAAAAACAGAAAATTACAAACCACTCCAGTCGATGCACAGCACTTTCAAATATGATTCGCATTGGCATTCAAGTACAAGAATTAATAAAGATCACTGGTCATATTTGAAGAGCACTATTTGGAAATCCTGAATAAGTTGAGGGATACATCATGTACATCAACGAGTTCACTTCTTTTACGCACACGTCCAATATAACATCAATTGAACCACCAACCACTAAAACATTCAAATTTGAAAATTATACTTTCAATAATTGTTTCTTTTAAAATTATTCATGTTTATTTTTTATTTCATCATCGTTAATTAAAACGTTTCTTGTTTATTTCATCATCCCTAATTAAAACTTTTCTAACACTCGTTTATATTATTTAGGTTATGTTTGTTATAGCTTCTGCTATATGATATTATGAATAGTCACGTATCAGAGATTGTTTAATACTAAGATTTATTGAAAATCATCTGTCAAGTGACGTTGATTACTGGGATCCGGATGATTGAAGTGGAATGCAAATGTTTTAATAAAAGTGAAACTGAATCAACAACGCCTTCTTGACTAGTAAACGTCCACAGAGTTCAATGAAGATTCCATAGTTAGCACAACCGATAACAAGGAAACATAATCATAAAACACTACTGCCATCTAGCGTAATGTTGAGATGGTACAATAATATATTTGAAGACAGTTGTATTTTCGTAAGTCAATTAATATTTTATTGTATTGGAGTACTTTGTTACTTCTAATCTTTATATACTTTCTTCTAATCGTGTAATAGTCAATTAAATCCCACTCGAGTTTTGATTTTCTATAGATAAATCAAAACCTCTAGTGAGATTACTGTTGATAACATATTTATAATATAGTATAATATACTCAAAATCCTACCTTTTGTCACAGATCTTTGATAAAACATTTTATCATATTCTTTGTGAAATAACCCTGATAGTACAATGCCAGTCTTTCTCATGAGGACTCGAATCTATCCGTAATGCAAGTTTTACGTATGCTAGACCTACCTTGAGACATACAAAATGATAGTCGAAGAAAACTGTAGGCCTAGATAGATTAACAGCCTACCATTTTGGAGTTATGATAACTGGACTGCTTCGAAACACGTGAGACGTACGATAAAAATGCTTCAGTTTCATTATTAACTAGCTGCACCCGTGCGCTCCGCTGCACTTATTAGAAATAAATATAAAGTATTTACATAATTAAAATAGAACAATCTACTATATATAACTTAATTATATTTCTTTCTTTCGAAAATGTAAGAATTCACGATCTCCTATGCACTACCGCCATAGAATGAATCAATTTGTTTTTCTTCCTGCTAAATAATTTAATATTTTGCACATAGAAGTTACGGAACAACGACAATATAATCTGAGGCGGCGGTGGAAATGTATTGTATTGTTATTTTAAAACTCTTGTATATCCTTAAAGATCAGTTCTATCAAAATTTTGCCTGGAATAAAACTTATCGGAAATCATTTTTAAATAAACGTTTGTTATGCAATATTTTTCACAAAATCAATAATAAGCGAGATATTTCGGTTCATTTAATTCAGGCCTCCTTATAACCCCGCTTTTAATTAAAGTATTTTGAATGCCATATAGCCTATAATCTAAGTTACAACGAACTTAATTTATATTCCAATTTCCATCAAAATCCGTTCAGCCATTATTGCGTGAAAAGGTAACAAACATCCAGGCAGACAGACAGACTTAAATATCAGTCCTATCAAAATTTTGCCCGGAATAAAACTTATCGGAAATCATTTTTAAAGAAACTTTTTTCATGTAACTTTTTGACAAAAATCAATAATAAGCGAGATATTTTGGTTTATTTAATTCAGGCCCCCTCATAACCCGCCTTTTAAATAAAGTATTTTGAATGCCATATAGCCTAAAATCTAAGTTACAACGGACTTAATTTATATTCCAATTTTCATTTAAATCCGTTCAGCCATTATCGCGTGAAAAGGTAACAAACATCCAGACAGACAGACAGACTTAAATATCAGTCCTATCAAAATTTTGCCTGGAATAAAACTTATCGGAAATAATTTTTAAAGAAACTTTTGTTATGTAACTTTTTCACAAAAGTCAATAATAAGCGAGATATTTTGGTTTATTTAATTCAGGCCCCCTTATAATCCCCCTTTTAAATAAAGTATTTTGAATGCCATATAGCCTAAAATCTAAGTTACAACGAACTTAATTTATGTTCCAATTTTTATCAAAATCCGTTAAGCCATTATCACGTGAAAAGGTAACAAACATCCAAACAGACAGACAGACAGATATACAAACAAAACTTTCAAAAAAGCGATTTTCGGTTCCAGGTTGATTAATTATACATGTTAACACCAATTATTTTTGGAAAATCGAAAATTACCAGAAACATTTCGCTTACAGATTTATTATTAGTATATAAATTACCACAAAAATTTCGCTTACAGATTTATTATTAGTACTAGCCGTACCCGTGCGCTCCGCTGCACCTGTTAGAAATAAATATAAAGTAATTACATAAATAAAATAGGACTTTGATCCAGGAAACATTCGTGTTTGATAGAAGGATAAATCGTTTAATATGTTACTTAATTTAAATTGTATTTAAATAATTAAAATGCGATGATTTTGGTCCAGAAAGCACTCATTTGGTGCTATGACATTTCCTTTAACATGTTTCTTAATTGTTATTACATGCAACCATAGTTTAATGAACATTGACATCATTTAGATTTAATTTTTATACTTTATTTTACTTGCTATATGTTTCCATTGAATTATGGTAATGACTTAATTTTAACCCTTGTTGTTTTCTACGTATTCAGTAAATGGCGCTTGGCCCACTATGGTTCTGAACCCTTCAAATAACTTAAATTATGTTATATTATATAGTATTATATTATATTATATTATATTATATTATATTGTATTATATTATATTATATTATATTATATTATACTATACTATACTATATTATATTATATTACATTACATTACATTATTATATCAGAAGTTACTGTAATAACATTATAGTATTATGTCCATCTAGAGAAACTACACTTTCCAATAGTGAAATAATAATTAATTATATAAATCGGTTAATTTAGCTTCCGATATTACTTCATTCAAACACAGAAACATTCTCTGTAGGCTATGTTTAATAGCTTTCGATTGTTGTCGTCCAAGGCCCCTTATAGACCAAGTAATTTGTTTTTTATTTCGTTACACGGCCTTAGATGGCAGTTATTTTAATTTTAAAACTCATTTATCTCATTAAATATCAGTCCTATCAAAATTTTTCAAGGAATAAAACGTATCGGAAAGGATGTTTAAAGAAACTTTTGTAATGTAAAATTTTTCACAAAAATCAATAATAAGCGAGATATTTCGATTTAATTAATTCAGGTCCCCTTATAACCCCCCTTTTAAATAATGTATTTTGAATGTCATATTGCCTAAAATCTAAGTTACAACGAACTTAATTTATATTCCAATTTTCATCGAAATCCGTTCAGCCATTATCGCGTGAAAAGGTAACAAACATCCAGATAGACAGACAGACAGACAGATAGACAGACAGACAGACAGACAGACAGAGAGACAGACAGACATACAAACAAAAATTTCAAAAAAGCGATTTTCGGTTTCAGGATGATTAATTAGACATGTTAACACCAATTGTTTTGGAAAATCGAAAATTACCAGAAAAATTTCGATGAAAGAGTAATGGAACACAGAAATTTCGCTTACAGATTTATTATTAGTATATAGATGAGTATTGTCAATTGTTGAGATGAAAGAATATGGCGAAATCGCGATACCTGAAAAGTCAGCTGCTTATGCAAAACGCAACACAGTCATCTTCGCCTCATGGGAACGTTCAAATAAAATGTTCAAGGCAGCTGATATTGGAAACGAGACGCAATAAATCGCACACAGAAGGAGAGAGAGGGGGTATAAGTCACGGAGAGGAAGTCAAACATTAACGGATCATTTTATATTCGGCCATTACACACTCGAGGTTTACCCAATCAGAAGCGATGTACCGCGCAGAATTGCCCAATCGTATTTCTCTATTCCATTACCACAAAAAAATTACACAGGATCCTTACACATATCTAACAACAAAAATATTTTATGACGTTGTAAAGAGCAGAGCATGAGACGGTTTGGAACATTACAAAACCAATCAAGTAAGACTTGGTTCATATGGCAACGTAGAGAATTTTTATCGAGTCCAATTTCATTTGTTTCGCATTCCTGAAATGTCTTAAAACTCAATTCTTTAAAATTACAATATTTTAAACATCAAAACGGATAGCTGCGCTGATTTGTAATATACATACACTAGACTAGACTCTTGCTAATCCGGCCCTCAGTAATCCGACATCTCTATTTTCTGGCTCATTATAATAGGCTATACTTCTTATAATTTCTATTTTAATCAAGGTTTATTACAACTTGCTAATACAATTACCTCTATCAAAATAATGTACAAATTATTACTATTTAATACGAGAAAAATTCGTACCGGCACCGGGAATCGAACCCGACACCTCTCAGCTCTGAGCGCTGAGGGCTTTTCCAACTGAGCTATGCCGGGACACGAACCACGGCGCCGGCCGAACCTCTTCGATTCCCGGTGCCGGTACGAATTTTTCTCGTATTAAATAGTAATAATGCATATTGGCTACTTCATAGTTGCCGTGTAATATTCAATGAGGTGGACGAGACCTCATACAAAATGAATATGTGATGTAATATACAAATCTTTGTTAAGAAATTGAAATATTTAACAATTCATATATTATTCATTTGTAGATCTCCAGAAAATGTAAAAATGTGGTTTTATTTGTGTATTTTGATGTGCTTTATGGTAATTTGTGATTTTCTGTCTCATATATTTGAAATTCTCGTATATTCCAATGTTTCATAAGGGAATTATGATATACTTATCTTTTTTCTTCACATGGCTCATATTTATTCACTTTTCTTAATTCATACACTGTGGAAGTCAGAAAACCACTAACTCCAGCAGTGTTTATTTCAAATTGTAGCGTAAGATAATGTAAAAATTTAGGTTTTGAAGTATTTAATTGATAGAGAATGTAATTTTACACAATATTAATAGATAAATGTATAATATTTAGAGTTCTTAAGAGAAATAATAAGTTTTTCTCTCTCCTGTAAAATTTGTTTTATTGGAGTTAGGGAGTTTTTGATTTCTCTGTCTCATTTCTTAACGTTCAGGCATTCCTTGCGGCTAGGTAACCAATCAGGCTATCAGCTACCAGCTCGGTCCGTCTTGCACGTACCCATAGGTACCGATAAAGACTGAGGGGGTCATTGTGACCCCTTTTTTATTATTGCCTTAATATGCACGGAATAGTAATATGCGTTACAAGAGCGGTATGTTGAAGTTTTCATGTTCGAGGAAAAGTTTGAAAAAGCGAAATATAGTTTAGTTTTTTTTAATTTCCGAGAATTGAAAGAAAACATACCGCTCGTGTATCGTACATTATTTTGTGCGAAGATCGTTTATTACATACCTGAAAGAGGAATTTCTAGTTAGTTGCAATGAAATCTCCATCTTGGTTTCTGTTCAATGACGGCAATTTTGCAAAACAAAAATATCTATCTTCAACATTGTTGCTTTAAAATGTTTTCTGTGTTTACTATACTTCAGCAGGCCGTGATATACGTCTGTCTTTTTTTTCCCCAGTCTATAAATGCGAACTTAAAACAAACGGCTTCCTTAATGTTATATGCATCACGAAATGCAGTAACTTTAGTGGAGTTGTAGAGTTTACTTAATTTTTGCAAATATTTAAAAACAATAATTAACAGTGCAATTTAGGTGAAATTGCAGTGGTAAGTTTCAATTTATAATTATTACTATATTGAACGTCTCTAAAATAATATGTTAAAAGCCTAAAGCAGTAAAATCAATATGTCACTTAAGCGGTAAGAAGAGGGAAATTGTTATGTGTGTTAGGTTGGGAATACTGAATGTGGAATTTTAGACTTTCCGCGGGTTGGTTTTGTGCGGAAACCAAGCAAATACGCACGATCTCGCACAAAAATAATTTGGTTGTGTAATTTGTAATGTAATCCGTTAGCAGCTGTAAAAAGTGAGGTTGTCGACAATGACGACGACAGAAGATTACTACGCAGTAATCGGAAGAATATCTTAGACCTCAGAAGTATAAATAGACCTATTCACAAGGAATAAATGAAACAGGGAAATCAAAAACTCCCCAACTCCAATAAACCAAATTTTACAGGGGAGAGAAAAAACTTATTATTTCTCTTACTAACTTTAAATATTATACATTTATCTATTAATATTGTGTAAAGTTACATTCTTTACCAATTAAATACTTCAAAACCTAAATTTTTATATTATCTTACGCTACAATTTGAAATAAACACTGCTGGAGTTAATGGTTTTCTGGCTTCCACAGTATACGAATTAAGAAAAGTAAATAAATATGAGCCATGTGAAGAAAAAAAGATAAGTATATCATAATTCCCTTATAAAACATTGGAATATACGAGAAAATGGAAGTTTATTATTAAGATTAATATTTCTGCATTTTTTTTAAATTTCAAATATATGATATAACATAAAGCACATCAAAACACACAAATAAAACCACAAACAATATTAAAATATTAACACAGTCTGATTCATGTTACAGATTATGTTTTTCTCTCTCACTCTCATGTTTTTCCTGTGCATCTAGATTCTAGATTATTACTATCCGCAAACACAGTTTGGCAATTCATCCTACTTTCCTGAGAAATAAACTGCATTAAATTTTGCAAGTCCTTTCGCTTTCTTCATTCAATGGCAATGCTGAATTGTTCTTTAGTTGACTGCGGAATGATGCATCTGTATTGGATTTCTGGAAGTTAATCGACTCGATATTGTGCCTTTAATAGTCTTACTTACATGGATTTCATAGATTTTTGTGACATTCTAATACCGTATCGTATCTCGTATCACTTTACTCAGTTGGTTGAGCGATAGTGTCACCTACCGGTAAATTAAGCTTGGAATGCAAAAACTATCTTATTACATGGAGTAAGTGGAGTTCTGACTTCCAGGAGATTTAAAACAGCCCCCAGAATGCAGATGAATGTCGATATTAGTGTATTCTTGCCTTCCACGTATGCGGGACAAACTAAAAACATCATCCAGCCCATAACTCAATTTTGTAAAAAATTTGGAGTTAGTGGGTTTTTGATCTCCCTGTCTCAGATATGAAACAATCTGCCTGAACATGAATCACGTTTCTCTTGTTATAAAGGTACAATGCAATGTTATCAAGGTACCTGCAGCAGTTCAAAATTTAAAACTGATGTTCAATTTGTCAAAGAAGCATCAGAACCAATCACTTGTTTTACATCGGAAAATACGAAATTGTCACTAGAATACTCTAGTGCAGCGTTTCTCAAACTATGGTCCGCGGGCCACCTGTGCTCCTCGAGATTTAACCTTGTGGTCCTTCAAAAAAGACAGAAGAAAAAATAAAATTCAAACGATTTGTGTATCACACTGTAACTTAAATTCTCAGAGTTTGAAAGTGACATATGGCAATCGAATTTCACTTTTTCTCCCAATGCTGACATTTTATGAAATTTATTACCCTGCCCGTCTACTGACTTGCCACTCTACTCTCGCAACAAAAGAGGGATTTAAAGCACTATGAACGTGGTGTTTCTCGCCATCTTTTCCCTGCACATCTGGCGCCGCGCCTGTAACCCAGCCAGGGACCACCCGAATTCGTAACAAAGTACCAAAGTATTGAACCTTAATTATTTTAATATATAAGTATACTGGTAGACTATTAAAATATGCTACAAAAATTATAAATTTTCTTTCCAAGGGAACAAGAGTAAGGTGGTCCGCGGAACTGTAATGTTTTTAAATTGTGGTCCCGACTTCAAAAAAGTTTGATAAACGCTGCTCTAGTGTAATATTTTAATAAATCTTAAATGATTACGTCATTAAATGACGAAAGGTAGATTTGAAATTGGCGGGTAGAGATGTTAACTAAATTTTACAAGCAGCTTGTTGTATTATATTTCAATTGTTCTCGGAAACATTCTAAGAGAGACGTACGGATTTTAATTTCGTAGGAAATTAATTACCTCTTCTCATTACGCCGAGGAACAAAAGGGAATCCTACCCTTACAAATTACAGAATACAAAGACTTTCATGGTAACGTTCTTTCTTCCAGAATAATGTAATTATTCTGGAGGAAACATACTACACAGCTACATCGTCTCAATTCCCTTACAACTTTGACTGGAAACATGGTGCTCAAATAACGGATAAATTCCAGCTACCTGTACTCACATACTGGCTTTCTGAATTACCTACGTTTAATATATAGAATAATAAAATTATGGATACAGATGAGTAAATGGAGGAATAAATAAGAGGAAGGAAGAATAAATGTGAACGGGGAATGAGAGTGAATGAATATAATAATAATAATAATAATAATAATAATAATAATAATAATAATAGTAGTAATAATAATAATAATAATAATAATAATAATAATAATAATCATAATAATAATAATGGTTTATTTTAACTGGCAGAGTTAAGACCATTCGGCCTTCTCTTCCACTCAACTAGTGTGATAGAAAATTACTACATTGCTATGAATATAACATAATTAATACAATACAATACAATTCAAAGCAATACAATACTACAATACAAGACAATATAATACAATGACATTTCTTTTCATCTTCACAACACCAATAAAATAATAATAATAATAATAATAATAATAGTAATAAAAATAATAATAATAATAATAATAATAATAGTAATAAAAATAATAATAATAATAATAATAGTAATAAAAATAATAATAATAATAATAATAATAATAATAGTAATAAAAATAATAATAATAATAATAATAATAATAATAATAATAATGGTTTATTTTAACTGGCAGAGTTAAGGCCATTCGGGCTTCTCTTCCACTAAACTAGTATGATAGAAAATTACTACATTGCTATGAATATAACATAATTAATACAATACAATACAATACAGTACAATACAATTCAAAGCAATACAATACTACAATACAAGACAATATAATACAATGACATTTCTTTTCATCTTCACAACACCAATAAAATAATAATAATAATAATAATAATAATAATAATAATAATAATAATAATAATAATAATAATAATAATGGTTTATTTTAACTGGCAGAGTTAAGGCCATTCGGCCTTCTCTTCCACTCAACCAGTATGATAGAAAATTACTACATTGCTTTGAATATAACATAATTAATACAATACAATACAATGCAACACAACACAGAACTGCACGCATTGTATTCTTCACCTGACGTAATTAGGAACATTAAATCCAGACGTTTGAGATGGACAGGGCATGTATGGAGGGAGCACGTATGGGCGAATCCAGAAATGCATATATAGTGTTAGTTGGGAGGCCGGAGGAAAAAGACCTTTAGGGAGGCCGAGACGTAGATGGGAAGATAATATTAAAATGGATTTGAGGGAGGTGGGATATGATGATAGAGAATGGATAAATCTTGCTCAGGATAGGGACCAATGGCGGGCTTATGTGAGGGCAGCAATGAACCTCCGGATTCCTTAAAAGCCAGTAAGTAAGTAACAATACAATACAATTCAAAACAGTACAATACAATACAATTCAAAGGAATACAATACTACAATACAAGACAATATAATAAATAATTAATATAATACAATGACAATTCTTTTTATCTTCACAACACCAATAAAATAATAATAATAATAATAATAATAATAATAATAATAATAATAATAATAATAATAATAATAGTAATAATAGTCATGCCTAAATTAAATTAAATTATTAAACTCGATCACAATTATAACTTAAATTTGACTGCGCCCGTAAGAAATCGTTTAGCCTTTTCTTGAAAGTGGTTATTGTCTGGCACCCCCTAATCTTCTGAGGTAGAGAATTCCATTCACGGGGAACTGAGACAGTAAAAGAGGATGAATAGTGGGATGTTCTATGGGCAGGAATTGCTATGATTTGGCTCTCCTGTGACCTTGTGTTTAGATTGTGATTGGAGGATAAGTAGTTAAACCGGGAATGAAGATAATTTGGAGTAGAAGTGTGGAGAACTCGAAACAGAAGAGAGAGCGAATGAAGTGTTCTACGGTTACTAAGTTGCAGCCAGGATAAAGATTTGAACGAGGTTGTAATATGATCAAATTTGTGAGCATTGCTGATGAATCTGACACACATTGTGCACACGCTGCAGCTTGTTCGAAAGGTCAGTTGTCAAGTCTGTAAGTATTACGTCGCAATAGTTAAACAGTGGTAGTACAATATATAGACAGGCAATTAAATATAGGACTAACATAGATATTTAGGTGGATAGATGTGGATGGATGGATATATAAACTATAAATATATAGATGGGTTGTTGAATGGGTGAGTAGGTCTATATAGAATGGAGATGAATCAGGTCAGTGAGTTAAACATAGAAGTCTGTCATCATTGTGGTCCTTTGTGAACGGGTTTGAAACAAGTTTTAGCTGGATTCCAAAGTGCAAATGCAGTAGTTAAATAGTATAACTAGAGACAGGATTTTATAGGGAAAATTTTTCATCAAAAAAGGACAAAAAAAAGGGAAATTTATAGCAAAAAAAAGAACTTGAAAATGGACTATATTACTCCACAAAACATACTTTAGCACATTCATGGAAATACATGGGATACACAATCTTACATTTATCTCTTCACAACATAAGGAAAATGTTGTATTTGATATAGTCAAAAAGGACTTCATAAAGGACTATATTACTCCCTCAAAAGGGTGCTATTTTAATTGAAAACACACTTCAGCACTTTAATGGATACACGTAGCACACACAAGCTTATATTTATCGCTTCACAACATAAGGAAAGTGTTGTATTTGATCACATTCAACATTTCAATATGATTCTGCTTCTTTGAATGCGGAATGTCTTTATAAACAGAAAATGACAGCTCAACATCAACTGAAACCAGAGGTGAAAAATTTTCTTTTTATCCTGAACTCTAAATCAGCACACTTTATTAGTTTTTCAATGTCTGGAATCAGATGAAGAACGATAATAATTTTCTCTTGCTCAGGAAGTTATAGACCTATCGGAAAAATATAGGAAAATTATCTAAATATTTGCGATATTCTGTTAAAAAGGGATCAAAATAAGAGATGTTTTTAATAAAGGGGAGAAAAGGAAATATGGACTAAAAAGGGGGAAAAAAAGGAAGTCAAAAACACATAATTTGGTAGGTTGAAAATAGTTTTGAACATCGGAACTTACTTACTTACTTACTTACTTACTTACTTACTTACTTACTGGCTTTTAAGGAACCCGGAGGTTCATTGCCGCCCTCACATAAGCCCACCATTGGTCCATATCCTGAGCAAGATTAATCCATTCTCTATCATCATATCCCACCTCTCTCAAATCCATTTTAATAATATCTTCCCATCTACGTCTCGGCCTCCCTAAAGGTCTTTTTCCCTCCGGCCTCACAACTAACACTCCATATGCATTTGTGGATTCGCCCATACGTGCTACATGCCCTGTCCATCTCAAACGTCTGGATTTAATGTTCCTAATTATGTCAGGTGAAGAATACAATGCGTGCAGTTCTGTGTTGTGTAATTTTCTTCATTCTCCTGTAACTTCATCCTTCTTAGCCCCAAATATTTTCCTAAGCACCTTATTCTCAAACACCCTTAACCTATGTTCCTCTCTCAAAGTGAGAGTCCAAGTTTCACAACCATAAAGAACAACCGGTAATATAACTGTTTTATAAATTCTAACTTTCAGATTTTTTGACAGCAGACTGGATGATAAAAGCTTCTGAACCGAATAATAACAGGCATTTGCCATATTTATTCTGTGTTTAATTTCCTCCCGAGTATCATTTATATTTGTTACTGTTGCTCCAAAATATTTGAACTTTTCCACCTCTTCAAAAGATAAATTTCCAATTTTTATATTTCCATTTCGTACAATATTCTGGTCACGAGACATAATCATATACTTAGTCTTTTCGGGATTTACTTCCAAACCTATCTCTTTACTTGCTTCCAGTAAAATTCCCGTGCTTTCCTTGATCGTTTGTGTATTTTCTCCTAACATATTCACGTCATCCGCATAGACAAGCAGCTGATGTAACCCGTTCAATTTCAAACCCTCTCTGTTATCCTGGACTTTCCTAAAGGCATACTTTAGAGCGAAGTTAAAAAGTAAAGGTGATAGTGCATCTCCTTGCTTTAGCCCGCAGTGAATTGGGAACGCATCTGACAGAAACTGACCTATACGGACTCTGCTGTATGTTTCACTGAGAAACATTTTAATTAATCGAACTAGTTTCTTAGGAATACCAAATTCAATAAGAATAGTATTATATAAAACTTCTCTACTATAACAAAATAATCTTACAAAATTAATAGTTGAAACGTTGTAAACGAGATAGTGTATGTCAAGTGAGAGTTTAAATTTCCGGCTTGGAGATAGATAATGCTTTGTTCTGGGATTTAAGAGTCCAGCTCACCGAGTTGGTGAGAGAACACCTCGGTTGTCCGTTCGGAGTTTAAGTATCCAGCCGGCGCTATGGATGTTGTGATTGTGACAGAGCGCCCCAAGTTGAGACGTCAGATATCTCTGGGTTATAGAGAACGCCGAACTTCAGACAAAATGATATCACATCTATAGTAAAAGTCGCGATATGACCATTGTAGTTAGACTATAAACCAGCTACGGGGACTAACAGCAAAGTAGGGAGGGAACGTTTCCTACTCACCCCACATTCGTTTGATTGGCAGGCGAGGGGTAACGCAGTTGTTTTGCTAAGTCAAGTGCAGTGGTGGATTCGACACATCTTGCACATCAGTAATTGCTCCGCTGTTATTTCTTGTTTCAAAATCTTTACAGTCTTTTGTTTATGTGATGTACATGTGTCATACAATAATTATTACAGCCACCTACTGCCATTAGTCAAATTATATATTCTTTTTTTATATATATTTATTTTTTTAATGTTTACTTTGGTCGACCAGCAAACTTGCTATACAGACCACTGTTAAATTATGGAATATCACATGCAGAATATCATGCTGAGGTTGGCTCTAAAGGCTCCTCTAATTTAAATTAATTAATTGAACATTGTTGTGAATTATGTGAACGAAAATATGATGATTTTCTGTGTTAAATTATGAAGAGTCGTCAGTATCACTAAGAAGGATGTCTTGAGGGAGTTTCCTTTTAAGTCGAGATGGCTGACAAGATCTTGCTCCAATGTTATATGTCACAGCTCCAGGAACATCAGGAAGTTTGTTGAAGAAAGATTTTGACATTGAATGGATGTACTGTTCTAGTGGAAGAATTCCCAATTCTTGATGCAGTTGTTGATTTCTTACAAACCAGGGGGCATTTGTTGCAGTACGCAGGAACTTGTTCTGGAGAACTTGCAGGCGATGCATGTGTGTCTTATTTGCAGTCCCCCACACTGGCGCTGCATAAGTAATTATATATTCTTCAATTGTATAACCATTTCTTTATCATGTGCATGAAACATTCTTGAACTGCCTTGTGATCGACATAATAAATTGTTTCTTTTTAAAAACAATAAAGAAAAAAAAAACAAAGTTCCATCATTGTCAATTAACTTTAAAACATATTAAACAAAAAATATGAGATATGAATGAAACGAAATATTACTGTAGGCCCATACTGATAGGTTTCATTTTTTTGTTATTGATGGCTCTCGGAGTTTGTTGTTATTAACTAAAAAGGATATATTTGGCTCTAAAGTAGAACAACTCAACCGTAATACTGAAACTAAATGCATGTCTGTGATCCCAGATCTGGAGATACTTTTGGTCATATTCATTTTGGAAAACAATTGCTCACAACAGTAAGTTGAGCCAAGCATAGATATAATACGCATTGCAAATGTGCGCAGATTAGGGAATTGCTCCTCTGGTAGATATTTAAAGAGATCTAATCCATTTTTTTCTAAACACTTTACTGGCGTGTTCATTTGCATCTCTATAGTGGCTCTGCTGCTTGGGTAACATCAAATACAAATGGATTATTGAACAGGTACATCTCCTTGTCCATTGCGGATACTTCTGAAAATCTTTCTTGGAAAGAGAAAGCATCAAGTAAGCCTAATATGCACTCAAAGTTTTAAACAAGTTAGTTCAGTTCCAGATACTTAATAAAATAATAAGTAACTAAACCGTGAAAATACCATAAACATATCTTGTTTTGTATCTTTTCACAAATATTACGAAAATAGCTTTTAAAATTGTAAATAAATACTTGTAAGATCACCAAAGTCCGCTTTATGCTTCCGATCAAAGTGGCGTTGAATATTGAAGCGTTTTATATGCTCAATTTTAAACCTGCATATTAAGCAGCAGACTTTTTTCTTTTTGTAAGTAACAAAAAATTCTTTCTGCCATTCTTCCTGAAACTGACATCCCGAGATCGAAGTCATACCTGCCACTGAATGAAGCGTGCCTTTACGAAGCACCAGGCGGAGGAGATGGTCGGTTGAGAGGATGGTCGGTGGAGTGAGGTAAGGCGGCTTTGAGTGCAGTGGCCCGTCGGAGCCATTTTTCTCCCATGGTTGCTATAAACAAAGGGAAAAAAAAGAACAAAGTAAGTAAATAGAGACACAATCAAATAAATATAAATTAGTATGTAAATAAGCAAAGAAACTAAATAAATGAATAGATAAATAGCCTATATAGACTTATTGACCCTTTCTGAAGGGCCTCTGTGTAGCCTGCAATTCATTCATTCATTCATTCATTCATTCATTCATTCATTCATTCATTCATTCATTTATTTTATTCCATAGATCTTACATGAGCAATGAAGCTTTAAGATGTGGAACATGTCAACATTTTACAATATTACAATTACAATTTTTACAAATTTTTATAGTTTTACAATTTAGTAATTTTCTACAATTTTTACAATTTGTACAATTGTACATTTTTTTACATTTTGGCGAGATGTATTGAGATGAGATGAGGTCCGAGGATTCGCCAAAATATTACCCGGCATTTGCCTTTTGGGGGGAAACCTCCCCAACCAGGTAATCAAATCAAAGGGGTAATCAAATCAAAGGTGTTGATGCCAAGGACTCGCCATAAATCCGGCTTCAGTCCCACGGCTGGGAAAACCTCCGAAAAAACCAAAGTCCAAAGGGGATCAACCCAAGCCCGAACGCAGCTCCGGATCAACTAAATACCAACATCGATGGCTCTATCAAAAGTATAAATAGCCAATCAGATTATTAAATTTACAAACGCAAACGATCATTCATAAGTTGAGCTATATTATAATACAAAACAATTTAATTAAATTTAAGGCATAAACAATTCAACCAGTTGTGATATACAGAAATTGATAATACATATCATGCAAACTACTTCAAATTACAAACACAAACAATTTATCAGTAGAGCTATATAGATTACTATTCAATTTAAGGCATATACAATTCATCGGCCAAATCTATACAAATATATACAATACAAAGTAGCATACTTTCATTAAGCTATACAAATTTGTGCAATTAATATCAAGTAGATTAATTCAATTTATAATCATAAACAATTCATCAGTTGAGCTATACATATTACCATTCAATTTACAGTTTTTCATCAGTAGGTACACTGACAAAAACTTCTGTAACTGAACTTCACAGTTTTCTTAGGTGGCAAAACTCGGAAGTAAACTTCAGCTTTAGTTTAAAATATAGGCTAAGAGGTCGAGTTTATTTTCATATTAACACTTCACACCTGGATAGTGCACGATCTGGTCGTGTGAGTCGCTGCTGTCTCTGCGCACAAGCTTCTCCACTCTGCATCATCCCTCAAGAGAGAACTAGCTACCCCCATGGGCACTACTAATTTTCTACATGGTCACATATGATACAGAGCATTAGGGGTTGTGAAGCCAACCGCCATATACGCTGGTTGAAGCTTAGCCAGGTCTCACCCTGGCTCAGACAACCGATAGTCTCACTGAAGGGCTCAAGGTTCCATCCCAGGCGTTCTTGCTAGATTTCCGTTGAGAAATAATCGGGTATGGGAAAGACTTTCTTCGAGGATTTCGGTTTATACTGCTACTGACATTTTTAAACGGCAAATCATAGTACAGAACATAATCGTTATAATTAAGCAGTGGTGGATAGAGATCACTTCTATCTTATATTCTTAGCTCCCTATCTACTAACAGATAAATCTTCCATATTCACTTGCAGACCTATGCGTTGCTTTGTGGAACAGAAAAATTGAGCTCCATACTTTAAAAAAACTTTATTTGTAGTTTTTATGCATAAAACACTCGTGTTGACATTCTTCCATTCTGGGCTAGCGGGTAGCGAACGCGCTTCCCAACCAATAGGTCCATGGTTCGGCCCCCGATGTTAGCAATAGAAGAGATTTATATTCCATCACGGGAATGGATATTTTCACTTTTCATCTGCTGTTACTTGCTGTCTCAAGAGGTAGCCCTATGCTGATCGGGGAGACCAGTAATTGTGACTACCTAATGTGTGATTCAATGAGAATACACATTTTGACAACGAAAAGATAAAAGAGTCTATAGGAAGAAAGAAAAAGAAAGAAGTAGAGAAAGATAAAGAGAAATAAAGAGCGAGAGGAAGGGAGAAAAAGAGAGAAAGAGAAGGAAAAAATAAAAAAGAGAGGGAATTAAAGAGAGAAGATAAGAAGAAAGAAAGGTAGGAAGAAATAAAGAAACAGAGAAAAAAGAAATAAATAAATAAAGAAGGGAAGTTTGAAAGAAGAAAAGAAAGAAAAAAGGAAAACGAGAATAAAATAAACAAAAGAAATGACAATTTATTACATGTGCCGTCTATGCTTATCCTTATTTAACAAATATATTGGTTATACAATATTTTGTTACATAATATATTTATTTGAACGTTTTCGGCTCTATGGAGCCATCATCAGAAACAAGTAAGCCCATATGTATGGTGTGAGTACACTGTATGTTGCCGTACAAGTAAACTCAATTAATGTTAAAATTAAAAAGACATGTTTCTATTTAAAATCAATAATTGTAAGGCAGAAATTACAATATAAATACAAGGCGGCTCTAATGGGCCGTGATAAAATGTTACAATTACTGATGATAAAATTAACTAAAATGCTTTAAAATTATTAAGAAAAGGAATAGTCGTCCAGTTTGATGGTTATGTAGCTTTCCATATTTGGTGGGAGCTGGGGCGACAGCTGTGGGGAAGAAAGTAAAATGTAATATCTATACTCAAAAATTTCAATGATGCTCGTTTCCAGAACAAAGTATATACATATCTCAATGTTATTAATGAGATATGTATATATATGTATATATGAGATATAGATATGAACAGGGAACGGATTTATATGGACTAAAAATATGAAATATGTAAATATATATGTAGTTATTTTTACCAAAATATGGAATTAAATATGGATTTTTACCAAAATATGGAATTAAATATGGACTTAAAATTATAAAAAAATGACTATGTACGTTAAATATTGGTACATTTTAATCAAACTAAACAAAAATATAATGGACGTACCTTATCTTCCAATGTAGTTTCAACAAAACACAATTTTTATTGTCTGTTACCATAACAATAGGTTACAAACATTTCTTTCAAGTGCTGAAAAGTGAATCTTCTTCTATTGTCTCTGAGGATAGATTTATACTGACTAAAAGAGCGTTCGACGTCACAAGAAGTAACTGGTACATAATTCAATTTCACAATGTCTGCTGGGGATAAGTCCAAGTTAATCTTCACTGTTGATTCACCACTCATCACAGCAACAACCTTTTGTAGTTCTTCATATCCAGGGTTTTTGAAAGTACAGTGTCCACCTTAGCTCTTACTGCATCTGCAACTTTACCTCTACCACGATTCTGTTGTTCCACAGTACTATTTATAATTTCAAAACTTTCAGATAGTGAAAGGTGCCTATTTTGGAGACTTTTGAGCGTTTTTATGATGATTGAAAATGTATGCTGAATGTGAGCTAAGTCATTCTTCACACTTATGTCACAGGTAACTGTTTTCGTATCAATTGAGACTGCATCTTCAGAAAATGCAAGGAGAACATTGTTAATAGAGTCTATATGTTCGGCATAATATTCAACTGCTTCTAGCCATGTACCCCATCTAGTTAAAATTGGCTTTGGTGGCAATGAATTTCAGGGTACATTTCTTTCAACACGTTAACTCTACTGGGAGCTTTGAGAAATACTTTTTCACTGATGAAATCAACAAATCTACTTTAGAAATTGTCTCTGACCACTTCTGCCACACGATGAAATGCATGCGCCACACAAGTAAAATGAGTCAATTTAGGATATACAACAGATAATGCTTGTCCAGCTTTGACCATATAAGGGCAGCATCGCTAATAAAGAATAACACATTATCGTACATAATACCCTTTGGCCACAGGATACCCATAGCTTCATTGAACAGTTTAACTATAGTTTTGTTATTGCACTTTTCTAGAACATCACAATGTAAAAAGAATTCGTTCAGAATATTGTTCACTTAACAAACCGATAACTACATTACCAACAAGTCTACCTTCTTTGTCGGGAGTCTCATCAATGGAAACCCAAATTGAACTATCTTTAATTTCATCTCTTATCTTCTGTATTGTCTCATCGTAGATGGATGGAGCATACGTCTTCCTAAGTGTTGACTCATCCGGGATTGTATGTTGAGTATATTTTTCAAGGAATTCCCTGAAGACCTTATTCTTTAGTTTGTAGAGAGGAATATCAGCAGAGATGAGAGAACGGCACAGGTCGATGTTAAACTCAGATCTTACATTCGATGTTGTTGGTTGTGTTAAAAACAATTGTCTCTGCTTGGAATTTAGTTGTTTGTTGGCCTGATGTTTACTAGTTGTAATGTGTTGTTGCACCAGGAACTTTTGTGTAGATGATACTGCACACTGACACAAATTACAAAATAATATTTTATTGTCAGTTGATAAACCATCTTCTTTAAATTCTGAAATGTAACTTGTTAGTTTTGATTTTAAATTGACTGAATGACGTACTTTTGGCATATTTACCGTCTTTATAGTATGATTTACAAAACTGAACCTATGTGTACTCTGACTGGCATTTAACTGTTGAGCTGCACAACTGAAGTCTGTTAAAAATTTTAAATTAAATTAATACAGTTTTGTAACTTACTTTCCCATTGTTGATAGGACTGCTAATTTTCAAATAACTCTGATGTTAAAGGGATTACTGAACATGTGTTTAAATCTCTATTGTTGAAATGTATTTTTAAAAGTTAATGGAATTTTGTTTTGTTTTATTGTTAAACCTAATATAATATGGACTGTTTTATATGAAATATGGAAAATATATGGAAATTAACGAAAATATGTACTAAACTCTAAAATATGGAAAAATATGGAAAATAAAAGTAGGATTTTTCAACCCTACAATTGTGAAACATAAAGATAATGCAAAATATAAATTATATTAGCTTTATAAGTAAATATGTATTTACATATAAATCCTTTCCCTGGATATGAAGAAATTGATAAAGATATAAAGAAATAAAGAAAGAAAGAAAGAAAGAAGGAAAAAAGAGGAGTAAGAAAGAAAGATAGGAAGAAAAAAGTAGGAAAGAAAGAAAGAAAAGAGAAAAGTAAAGAAAGAAAGAAGAAAAGGAAGAAAGAAAAAGGAAAGAAAGAAGAAAACGAAGAAAGAAAGAATGAAAGTAGGAAAGAAAGAATGAAAGTAGGAAAGAAAGAAAGAAGAAATTGTTACTGCACTGGTTTACATTTTTGGAATAGATCCCCGTTCTACAATTCGTGAAAAATAATAATGGCAACTATGCTGTCGATATTTCAGGGTTCTGGACTTCGATCTTATAATAAAACAGAGAAGAATATAACTGAACTTTCTACGTAATGTGTGTCCAAACACTTGTACCGTTTGTAGCCTGAGAAGGTGCTACAGTATCTTGAATGAGGGAAGTGGTCTGTTTGTTTGTACGTTCCCATTAGCCCTCCACGGACAGACAGATGTCGGCTACAATGGAGGTCAGTGTAACTTGGGCCTCAAAAATGATTTTTCTCATCAATATAATTCAACACGAGTCCGTGAATGGAAACCGGCGGAACAACACTGGCCATTCGAACAAAGGACGCAACGTGTACATGGCGTCCGCGTGTTGTCCATTATTCTTGAAGCCGCCATGGAAATTTGAGTTCGTCATGTTGGTATCATCAAACAAAGACAATTGAATAGTTCAATGCAAGAGTGAGCTAAATAGAACTTACCAGCTTTGTCACATTCATAATAAAAGTTCTTTTTTGTTTTTTAGTCTTGCGATAATGCAATAGGCCAGCGTTTCTCAAACTTTTTTGAAGTGGGGACTACTTTTTTTAGTCAGAACAGTTCCGCGGAACACCTTACTCTTGCTCCCTTCGGAAGCAAATCTATCATTTTTGTAGTATATTTTAATATTAATATACTTTTACTCTAAAATAGAATTAATTAATTAATTAAATTTAATTAATTTTATATTAATATTAACTAATTAAGCTAATGGTAACAGAAGAAAATTCATTTTTGCTTCTTTAAAATTCAAGGCTATTAGAGTTTGGATAATCTTTAACTTATTGACTTAAAAAAATATTTATTTATTTTTTTAAGTCAATAAGTTGTTCTATATTTGGATATATGCTGGTAAGCTTAAGTCGGAGATTGTCATATACATCGAGTCGATTTCGGTAGCCTACTTTGTTTTTATTAGGGTTAGTGATGAAAACCCTTTCTCACACAGATACGTAGAAACAATCTGAATTATAATCTCTAAAGCACCATTGTACAGTTTACTGTATTCTCTTTTAACTTGTGATGCGGTCCAGAAATTAACCATACCTTCCGCTTGGAATTTTATTTTAAGTCCAGTGTCATTCGAGAGTTCAATTAACTGTACTCCTTCACTTAATGAAAGTTTTTTCAATATCGCAATGAAAGGATCACAAACCTATGAAAATTCGTCATATTTACTTGGAAAATAAGTTTCAAATTGTGACCTCAGAGTTGTATTATTGGTGTACGACGTACAGTACGTGACAATTTCAATGTGCAGACTAGGTGTCGGCAAAGACATTAAGAAAGTCATAAATACATGAAAAGGTTCGGTCCTCTGTTACGAATTTGGGTAGTCCCTGGCTGGGTTACACGGGCGGCGCCAGATATGCAGGGAAAAGATGGCGAGAAACACCACGTTCATAGTGCTTCAAATCCCTCTTTTGTTGTTGAGAGTAGAGTGGGAAGTCAGTAGACGGATACGGTAACAAATTTCATAAAATGTCAGTACTGAGGGAAAAAGTGGAAGGCGATTGCCATGTGTCATTTCCAAACTCTGAGATTTTCAGCTATAGAGTGATACGCAATTTCTGTTCGCAATGGCTTTAATTCTCCACTCAGAAGACGCAGTGTGTCCACTTTTACAACCAACGTGGACTACATCCACATCCCGAACTGCGTCTTAATGGAGTGGAGTTCCAGACACTGCGAGATTCTTGGGCCTTATCTTTGATTATAAGTTAACGTGGGAGGCGCATATACGTGATTTGAGAAGGCGTTGCGAGAAATCCTTAAACATTTTACGCCTTTTGTCAGGGATCCGATGGGGTGCAGACCGTACTGTGCTTTTACGCCTTTACCGAGCTCTTATTCGATGAAAGCTGGATTATGGGTGTTTTATTTATGGCTCAGCAAATAAATCTAAATTACGTCTTTTAGATACTATCCATCATCATTGGATACGACTCGCTACAGAGGCCTTCCGAACCAGTCGGATAGCGAGCCTGTATTGTGAAGCACGAGAACCATCACTGTATCGGCGACGTAATGTTTTGTTGTGCTCATATGCTGTTAAGCTCCGCTCGCAGCCTGAGCACAATTCTTACGACTCTTTCCATCATTCGTCTCTTTACGGCCGATACAGTGAAAATCCACGGAGACCTCGTCCAGCAGGTGTGCGGTTTCGTGAACTGCTCTCTGAGCTGGATATACATCTACCATCAGTTCGCACACTGGAGTATACCACCACTCCACCATGGATTATGCGACGTCCCATGTTTGATGTAAGTCTGAGCCGATGTTGTAAGAATTTTACACCAGCTTTTGTTTATAGACTTCGTTTTAGTGAACTTTTATCCCGATATCCAAATTATTCATTAGTTTTTACTGACGGATCCCGGATAAATGATTGTGTTGGTTGTTCCTTCGTTACAAATGGAGAGACATTTAAATACAGACTAAGCCAATATACTAGTGTTTTTACTGCTGAACTCTATGCTTTTACAGAGTTTTATTGTTTTTAATTAGGCAACCTCGGGGCAGATTTCTTATCCGTTCCGACTCTTTAAGTGCCATCCAGTCCTTGCAGTCTTTTAATTGTGATGATCCGCTTGTCTTAAGAACTCAGCAGCTGTTCCATACTCTCCTTTGCTCTGATTATGAGATTGAAGTAGTGTGGATTCCTGGTCATGTAGGGATTCCAGGAAATGAGGCCGCGGATGCTGCAGCCAGGGCTGGCGCACTGAATGGCTCTCTGGTATATTGACGCGAGAGGTGGCAGGACATTCGAAACTACTTGAAATATAAAATATGGTGGCAATGGGAAGGAGAATGGTCTGCACAAGAGGGAAACAAATTACGAAATATAAAGAATACTGTTCGAGTTTGGGATTCGTCTACAAGAACGTCGCGACACGAGGAGGTTTTACTCACCCGGTTGAGGATTGGCCATTGTTATCTGACACACGGCCGTCTCCTACGCGGCGAACCTCAGCCGGAGTGCGATATGTGCCATGTTCCACTTACGGTGGAACACTTTTTATTGCGTTGCAGGAAATATGACCATGCACGGAGGCAATATGGAATTCGGCCGACATTACGTGACGCTCTTGGAAATGATTTTAATTGTACAAATGCAGTTCTGAGATTTTTTTATCAAATACAGGTTTGGATAAGGTGATTTAGTTTTTTATTGATCCGTTTTACTTATCCTCCGGACCCTTTACATCCGGAGGTTACATTTGTTGTTTTATATTTGATTTTACATTGCTGACATTTCGTACTTTATACATCCGAATATTTTATAAAATTTTATGGTTTTAAAATATGATTCACAAGTTATCTCTGGTGGCCATAGTTTTATTGTTTTATTTGTTCGATTTGAATACCACCTAGTGTGGTAGAATTGCTCACTTTTATGGTTCTGTAGAAATCATCTTATGTCTACTGCATTTGTGTGCCTCGTTTTATCGTGACAACGCTTTTTAGTTTTTTAGCACTCTGATTATTATATTATTTATGTCTTTGTTATATTAAGAATTTTAGATAAGGGTGCAAATAGCCATAGTAGCTGACGCGCCCTTCTTAAACCCTACTATTACTGATACGCAATTCGTTTGAATTTTATTTTTTCTTCTGTCTTTTTTGAAGGACCACAAGGGCAGGCCTCGAGGACCAAAGGTGGTCCGCGGACCATAGTTTGAGAAACGCTGCAATAGGCTATATAGTAGTTTGTATGGCAATCGACAAATATTTTGGAACTGAAATAATTACACGTTAAGAATATAAAATTGACAGGAAATTTAAGGAAATCGCAGTGATTGCGTCAAACGTCTTTAATAATTGTATTAAAGTAATAAAATATACGCGTATTACAATATGTACTTTCTTTAAGAGTGTGGAGTGTTTTGTTATTCGTGTATATACAGTATGCGGCAAAACAAACGACAATTAATTTATTGCTCATCTGCTATCCACGTTTCCCTAGCAACGAAGTATTTATTTATTGTATAATACAATAGTTTGACATATTGTAAATCCAGTGTTGAGTTTGTTTATGCAATTATGGTTCTCACAACAGAGGGGAAAGTGTTTATCGTGAAACAGAGTGGGGCGCCAGAATGGGCCAAGTTTGCTTAACATTAAAGAACAGTACGAGAAGCGATTTAATAAGAAGATACCAAATAACAGAACAATGTTAACTGTCATTGACAAGTTCCGTCATATGAGATCAATCAACGAAAGAGAACAACAGGTCGTCCAAGAACCGTCACTACAAACGAGAATCATGGACGACTTATCCAACAGGTGTTACAGTCCCCAAAGCATAGTCTACGACGAACATCGCTGAAACTTGGTTGGAACGATAGGTTTGTTCGGCGGATGTTTAAAGAGCTGGGTGGATTTGCATACCGCATTCAAGTTGCTCGCGTCAAACAGAAAGTCGTGCATGATAACCAGGCTTCGAGACTTCGGAGCCGATAGAGTAGTTCCGTGGGAAATCCGCATAACGGCGTACTGAGTATTGTGGTAAAGCGTACAGTGGGTGGGGATACTGTAGAATGAATGCCAACAAATACGCAAAGAAAAAAACGCTCTGGATTTGAAGGTTCTGACGAATAATTTGGTTTTCTTACAAACCTATTTTCAAACTGTGTCTGAAACTATTGCACTGTTAGAAAAGTCAGAGCAAGAGATGCGGAAGCCCTCAAATTAATTTAAAAAATGATACAGAATTAATGAGACACCAAATACACCGGTTACTGAAGGTGTGAAACAGAAGTGGAAATCAATTTTGTGTAAAAATAACGGATATGGAACATTGTGTAACATAAACAGCAAATTAGTGGGCATAGAGTCACCCGAGAATAAAGGACTGTCTCTTAGAGACTGCAATGATGTTAGGTTTTTTCGTTTTGCTCCTATCACATCATGCGACGTAGAGCGCAGCTTTCCACAGTACAAACTTTGGCATAACCGAAAAAGATTCACGTTTGAGACACTGAGAATGTATCTTGTAGTACATTGCAATTCGGTACTGTAACTGCACTTCCTAAAGACGACCAATAGGGTAAATGAAAAAATTAAAATTGCTGCATGCTTATTTCCACCATTAACACTGTGTATAATTAAACACAAATGCTTATAAAAGACAGGAGAATAAATGCTTTTCACATACCTTTGACATTATCATTGTTAATGTATATTTACTTTCAGACTGTACATGTGTGTGTTTCCCCATACTACCGTACTTTACTCTAAATAGCAACGTTGTTACCTCAACACATCTCTACCTACCTGCATCGAGTCAACAACCTATAGTGCATGCACAGTAAACTTATTGTATCGGGTCCAAAGTCTCGAAGCCTTATGATAACCGTTGGACCATAGAATATGATTCATTTTACACGTATAGAACTAATGAATGAAGTGCAATGACTTGGTGAACAAAATTATTCTGGCGCTTTATATGCAAGAAAACAGCATACATTTCGATCTTGTATCTCAGTGAGTGAAGAAACAGACAAAATGTAGTGACTAGGAGAGCTTATGAATAAATCATGAACAAGTTCGAACCGTATCATTATGTGTATTACACAGCCAAACTCACAGAATGCAACTTATCGTAATAAACAATAGGAAACAATAGAAGTGCGTTCAACTATTCTGAAACGAGGAAGCTACCATGTTCTTCTCGGAGATAAAATATCGCCTGGTCAAATCAGAATTTAATTATACCGGGTGTAAATTGATTTTAATTGAGACAGGGAGATCAAAAACCCACTAACTCCAATCTTTGACAAAACTGAGTTATGGGCTGGATGATGCTTTTTAGTTTGTCCCGCATGCGTGGAAGGCAAGAATACACTAATATCCACATTCATCTGCATTCTGGGGGCTGTTTTAAAACTCGTGGAAGTCAGAACTCCACTTACTCCATGGAATAAGAGAGTTTTTGCATTCCAAGCTTAATTTCCCGGTATGTGGCAATACTATCGCTCAACCAGCTAGTGCAAACCCTAGTAACGCCGCACTTCGATTATTGTGACGTTTTGTTAAGTGACCTAAGTTCTGAATTGTCAGTCAAGTTACAGCGAGCTCAGAATATGTGCGTCAGATACGTGTGCAACATCCGATGGTATGATCACATATCACCGTCCTTCGCAAGTCTCTCGTGGCTCCGACTTAAAGAACGCAGAACTTTACACTCTTTGTCTTTACTCTTTCGAATTCTGCACACTTCAACACCAAATTACCTTTCGTCTCGTTTCTCTTATCTATACTCTAGCCACGACGTAAATACCAGATCACTTATCTGTGGCACGCTAAGTATACCTCTTCATAGAACATCTTGTTATTCATCATCTTTTACAATATCCACCTCGCGTCAATGGAATTCCTTGTCACAAAGTATTAGGGGCTGCAAGACAATAAACACACCTTTAAGAACAGCTTAAAAGATAACCTTATTAGCATTTCACTCCAATCATACTGATTTAAATTATCACTGACTACATTGTTACTTTTTTCTTTAGACATCATCCTGATTGTGCTGTATTTTAATTGTCTCGTAATAATCTCTTTCTATTATCTAATATTATTTGAAATATATTAACATTCTATGTATTTTAGTTTAATTCTGCTACACAGTTTATTTCAGTGTTTAATTAATAGTTCATAGTATTTTGTTGTTTAATTTGTAAATAACTCTTGTATACATGTAACTCTCATCTAAATCAAATTGTTGAATTCTTTGTAAGTTCATGCATATGTATATACACTTTTTGCTGGTTGAGTGGAAGAGAAGGCCTTACGGCCTTAACTCTGCCAGCTAAAATAAATCATTATTATTATTATTATTATTATTATTATTATTATAAAGTGATACGATACGGTATTCAGAATGTCACAAATATCTATGAAATCCATGTAAATAAGACTATTAAAGGCACAATATCGAGTCGATTAACTTTCAGAAACCCAATACAGATGCATCATTCTCCAGTCAACTAAAGTACAATTCAGCATTGCCATTGAAAGAAGAAAGAAAAAGGAGTTGCAAAATTTAATGCAGTTTATTTCTGAGGAAAGTAGGATGAATTGCCAAACTCTGTTTGCGGACAGTAATAATCTAGAATCTAGATGCACAGGAAGAACAAGAGAGTGAGAGAAAAAACAGAATCTGTAACATGAATGAGACTGTGTTAACATTTTAATATTGTTTGTGGTTTTATTTGTGTATTTTGATGTGCTTTATGGTAATTTGTGATTTTCTGTCTCATATATTTGAAATTAAAAAAAAAAAAGTAGCAATGTTAATCTTAATAATAAACTTCCATTTCCTCGTATATTTCAATGTTTCATAAGGGAATTATGATATATTTATCTTTTTTTCTTCACATGGCTTATATTTATTCATACACTGTGGAAGTCAGAAAACCACTAACTCCGGCAGTGTTTATTTCAAATTGTAGCGTAAGATAATGTAAAAATTTAGGTTTTGAAGTATTTAATTGATAAAGAATGTAACTTTACACAATATTAATAGATAAATGTATAATATTTAAAGTTAGTAAGAGAAATAATAAGTTTTTCTCTCTCCTGTAAAATTTGGTTTACAGGGAGTTTTTGATTTCTCTGTCTCAATTAGTTATTTTATGACTCTTTTTCAACTGGTATGGTTATATAGTGTCTGAATGTTGATGAATGTGATAATGTCAGAGAAATGAGTCCAGGGTCCAATGCCAAAAGTTACTAAGCATTTGCTCTTATAAGTAGGGTTGAGGGAAAACTCTGGAAAAATCCTCAACCAGGTAACTTGTCTCCATCAGGATTTAACCCAATCAGGTATGCTAACCGTTACTCCACAGCGATACGATGTAAAGAAATCGGTGTTATTAAAAAAAGGAATATTATTTCTCGATATATGTTGTAGAGTTACGCTTTTAACAGCAGTATGGGGCCTTGTCATATTGCAAGCTTTAAATATTGCGGTTTATTTTATAGAACTTGTGTTGAAAACATTTTTTTCCTAGTAGGCCCTTATCACGTTATAAGTTTGGAAATTATAATTCAAAATAGTGGCTTGTGCAGCAAATGCTGCAAACTAAGTTCATTAGGCGTTCAAATAAACATTTTTCAGATTTATTTTCAATGAAGAATACCAGACATTCTGAAAGTTATTTGCTTCCGTAATAATTAAAGATACTCTCACTCGAGCTAATACTGAAGAGAACCACGCATATAAATATCTACACCACACCGCCATTAAATATATGAAAAAGACCCAACCCCACTTGATTAATAACTATAAAAATATTTTATTTTTAATAATATTATCTTACGTAAGTTTTATAGCTTTCAGTAACATATACTATATAAGACTATATAGCCGCCACTCAGTAAAATATAGAAATCAAAATCTAAATTAAGTTATTCTCCACATCAACTTATATAACCCCAAACGTTTCACTTTCATATCATCAATAAAACATTATTATGTATAATTAATGAAAAATAGTCACATCACGGCATTAACTACAATAATATTTCATTTCTAATAGTAATAATGTCATCAAACCACCTCAAGTTTTGTAGTTTTTAATATCCAATACACAGCTGTACCCAGAAAATTACACACCACAGAATCGAACCTGTAAATGATTTTTAGTAAGTCTTGAAGTTTTTAATAACCGATTTAATTTGAGCTCTAAATATGTCAGCATTCTTGCAGATCATGGCCTTCGTGTAATATTGTTTACTGTAGTGTGTGTTTTGTTTTATTCTGAAATGCAACACGGCCGACTTGATGCTCGCTTCGCTTCTCCTGAATGCAATTAGCTAGTTCTCAAAACTGACGACAGATGGATTTTGGAAAATAGGAAAATTATGTAGGAAAATTGACATTTCACTGAAAACTACTATTTTTCCGAAAAACTTTGGGTTCCAAGCTTCAAAATGAGGGGTCATTTATTAAAATCCGTTCAGTCGTTTTCCCGTAATTTCCATTACCAGTTCAAATTATATATATAGATTAATCGAGGCAGAGAAAAAGGAAAACGAGAAAGTCGAAATTTTCTATATCCGAGATTCTGATATGGTTGAATAATCGTGTGATGTATAGGGTATTTCAAAAGTCAGTTCAAACATTAAACCGCTATAAATATTATAATATTTGAGATAGGGAAAAAACGAAAACATCACAGTGTTGGGCAAACAACGGGGTTTAAAAACATTCGGAAGACGTCCGCCGTTCTCTTGTTCAACGTCCAGCATTCTGTCTGTGACACCATGCACAGCATTTTGCAGATAATGTCTTGGAATATTGGCAATTTCTTGCTAGATGGCATCTTTCAGTTGCAGTAGGGTTGTTGGATGTGTCAGGAAAACTCGTTATGGAGGCAGAGACGTAGATGGGAGGTTGATATTAAATGGATTTGAGGGAGGTGGGATATGATGGTAGAGATTGATTAATTTTACTCAGGTTAGGGGCCGATGGCGGGCTTATGTGAAGGCGGCAATGAAGCTCCGGGTTCCTTAAAAGCCATTTGTAAGTAGGTATCGCAAGTATCGATACCTACTTATATCGATAGTATCGTAACGTCTTTAGTCACAGATGAGTGACTTCTATGAAATCATAAAATTTAATCAGGTGAAAAGTAAATATACCACTTTCATTACACCAGAATTAATTATAGAGCTCCATTTGTAGAAACACAAAATTCATTGATGAACTTATTTTGATTTACCACAATAAATCATACATTTAATTGGATAATTTTGATAAGTATCCTTCAGGATATTAACAAGGCCACATGTGAATAAAATTAACTCAATGAAGCCATGAAAATTACGGACGCAAAAACGTAAATATATCACACTCCTCAGACAAGAATAAATTTAGGGAGGTTATGTATACTAATAATAAATCTGTAGCCGAAATTTTTCTGGTAATTTTCGATTTTCCAAAATTAATTGGTCCTAACACGTATAATTAACCATCCTGAAACCGATTTTTTTTTTAATTTTTGTTTGTATGTCTGTCTGTCTGTCTGTCTGGATGTTTGTTACCTTTTCACGCGATAATGGCTGAACCGATTTACTATATTAAAATTGGAATATAAATTAAGCTGGTTGTAACTTAGATTTTAGGCTATATGGCATTCAAGATACTTCATTTAAAAGGGGGGTTATAAGTGGGCTTGAAGTAAATAAATCGAAATATCTTCCTTATTATTTATTTTCGTGAAAAATGTTACGTAACAAACGTTTCTTTAAAAATGATTTCCGATAAGTTTTATTCTAAGAAAAATTTTGATAGGACTGATATTTAATGAGATAAATGAGTTTTAAAATTAAAATAACGATGCCACCTATTGGCCTGTCATGAAATGGAAACAAATGTCTTCGTCTATAAGGAGCCTTGGACAACAACAATCGAAAGCTATTAAACATAGCCTACAGAGAATGTTTCTGTGTTTGTATGAAGTAATATCGAAAGCTAATTATTTATAAACAAGACTTTTAAAATAGCAATACAATACATTTTCACCGCCACCTCAGATTATAGCGTTGTTGTTCCTGCAGTAACTCCTATGTGCAAAATATAAAATTTTTGAGTAGGAAGAAAAAACACATTTATTCATTCCATGGCAATGGTGCATAGGAGATCGAAAGAAAGAAATATAAATATAAATATAAATATAAATATATATATATATATATCACTATAATATACAATAAAACCCCGATTATCCGTCACCCTGTTAACCGATTGGTGGATTATCCGACTGTCTTACTCTCTCGCAGAAAAAAATATGAAGTAGTGCACATTATATTTGTACGAATTTTTTATACAGAGTGTTTTTTTTACAAACCTTTACCCTTACGCATTATGACCTACTCTTTGAGTGAGTGTACTGTTTAACTTCCATGCAAAATGTCTTCTACAAGTGTCGAAAGAAAACATGTTGTAGTACGGAATAAAGTGCAAGTAATTGAGTGGTTTGGGAAAAGAGAAAATGTGGTTCACCTCACATCACAATACGAGATATGAATTACAACTGTACGCGATTTAGGCTAGTGAAAAACAAAATATAAACTGTATATAATTTGTAAATCTACGACATAAGACCTCTGCTATTCCTGTCTTTCCACAGACTGTCGTCATAAGGAGTTTCCTTGGCCATTAAAAACCCGTCGTTGAATACCAGACTTAAGTACAATAAATAATGTTTTAATAACCCACTTATCGGAAAATCAAACATGAATGGTAAAAAAAAGACTTAAATTAGTGAACTTCTGATCCAATATTTAGTGTATTAAAAGAAACGATCATGGAGGAAATTTCAAAATTATTATGTAGTTAGTTCATGAAAACTTTTTATGGCACGGATTATCCGATTTTTCGATTAACCGTTCACTCCACCCCCGGATAATAGAGGTTCTACTGTATGCTATATCATTATTTAAGTTATTTGAAGGGTTCACAACCATAGTGGGGCAAGCACCATTTATTGACTACGTAGAAAACAAGAGTTAAAATTAAATTATTACCAAAATTCAATGGAAATATATAGCAAGTAATATAAAGTTTACACATTAAAACTAAATGATATGGCAATCTTCATTAAACTATGTTTGCATATAATAACAAATAGGAAACATGTTAAAGGAATTGTCATTGCACCAAATGAGTGCTCTCTGGACCAAAATGATCCCATTTTAATTATTTAAATGCAATTTAAATTAAGTAACATATTAAACGATTTATCCTTCTATCAAACACGAATGTTCCCTGGATCAAACGTCCTATTTTAATTATGTAATTACTTTATATTTATTTCTAACAGGTGCAGCGGAGCGCACGGGTACGGCTAGTTAATAATATAACAAAATTCCCTGATAATTATTCTGAAGCACCACAATAAACCATTCATTTAATTACATAATTGCCGGAAATATCCTTCAGGATATCGGCAGGGTCACAAGTTGCCAACTAATAATCCTTTTGTCAAGGGATGCAAACAAAGAAGACCAAGTTTCTCAGTTTCCTCTTGCTTAATTATTGCTTTCCGAATTGATAAGTTGATGAGTTGTATGAACTAGCCTCCGTGAGGTCTCTGCAGAGTTTTTGGGCCGCCTGAGCAGAACGTTTCCGGCCCTGTTTCTCATTGTCTTGGCTACATTACGATATTTGAGTTTCCTGCACCGTACATGGATCTACATAATACTTGCAACTTAATTGCCTCTATTGAACAATACCGCGCTACAGGGCGAAGTGGGGGCAGATCTCATTGTATTCCACCCGATATACTCTCCCTCGTTTGTTAGAACGTCTTGCTCAGACGCTTGGAGTTTTTGCACAGAGAGATGACGAACGATTATAACGATTTTCCAGAAGCAAGATGCAACATTCTAATTACAACTGAAGTACGATCGCGTTTCCAGTTTGAGATAATATTTATGTAGGTACTTGAAGTTTTATATGATATTTTTTTGAATTTGGTATCCCCAAGAAACTAGTTCGATTAATTAAAATGTGTCTCAGTGTAACGTACAGCAGAGTTCGTATAGGTCAGTTTCTGTCAGATGCGTTTCCAATTCACTGTGGGCTAAAGCAAGGAGATGCACTATCACCTTTACTTTGTAACTTTGCTCTAGAGTATGCCATTAGGAAAGTCCAGGATAACAGAGAGGGTTTGGAATTGAACGGGTTACATCAGCTTCTTGTCTATGCGGATGACGTGAATATTTTAGGAGAAAATCCACAAACGATTAGGGAAAACACGGGAAATTTACTGGAAGCAAGTAAAGAGATAGATTTGGAAGTAAATCCCGAAAAGACAAAGTATATGATTATGTCTCGTGACGAGAATATTGTACGAAATGGAAATATAAAAATTGGAAATTTATCTTTTGAAGATGTGGAGAAGTTCAAATATCTTGGAGCAACAGTAACAAATATAAATGATACTCGGGAGGAAATTAAACACAGAATAAATATGGGAAATGCCTGTTATTATTTGGTTGAGAAGCTTTTATCATTCAGTCTGCTGTCAAAAAATCTGAAAGTTAGAATTTATAAAACAGTTATATTACCGGTTGTTCGTTACTGTTGTGAAACTTGGACTCTCACTTTCAGAGAGGAACATAGGTTAAGGGTGTTTGAGAATAAGGTGCTTAGGAAAATATTTGGGGCTAAGAGGGATGAAGTTACAGGAGAATGGAGAAAGTTACACAACACAGAACTGCACGCATTGTATTCTTCACCTGACATAATTAGGAACATTAAATCCAGACGTTTGAGATGGGTAGGGCATGTAGCACGTATGGGCGAATCCAGAAATGCATATAGAGTGTTAATTGGGAGGCCGGAGGGAAAAAGATCTTTAGGGAGGCCGAGACGTAGATGGGAAGATAATATTAAAATGGATTTGAGGGAGGTGGGATATGATGATAGAGAATGGATTAATCTTGCTCAGGATAGGGACCAATGGCGGGCTTATATGAGGGCGGCAATGAACCTCCGGATTCCTTAAAAGCCAGTAAGTAAGTAAGTAAGTAAGTAAGTAAGTAAGTAAGTAAGTAAGTAAGTAAGTAAGTAAGTAAGTAAGTAAGTAAGTAAGTAAGTAAGTAAGTAAGTAAGTAAGTACTTTTCTTGCAAATACAGTCGAACTTCGATATGCATAACGATTCGAGTTATCGAAATTCGAGATAAGAAAATAGGCCATAAAATCTCAATTATCAATACAGCACAAATACAGTAGCATTGCTATAATTAACTACTGTTATGTCCTGATACTATCGTTACTAGTACTGTATAACTGAATTGAATTGAATGTAAAAATGAGCACTTCTTATCGATCAGCTTCATATTAATAGACAGTAAATATCAATACCTTAAAAACTATATACAATATACTTTGTGCGAGATCGTGCGTATTTGCTCGGTTTGCGCACAAAACCAATCCGCGGAAAGTCTAAAATTCCATATTCAGTATTCCCAACCTAACACACATAACAATTTCCCTCTTCTTACCGCTTAAGTGACATATTGATTTTACTGTTTTAGGCTTTTAACATATTATTTTTAGAGACGTTCAATATAGTAATAATTAAAAATTGGAAACTTACCACTGCAATTTCACCTAAATTGCACTGTTAATTATTGTTTTTATATATTTGCAAAAATTAAGTAAACTCTACTACTCCACTAAAGTTACTGCATTCGTGATGCAAGTAACATTAAGGAAGCCGTGAAAAAATCAACAAGATTCCAGACTCATCATAGACTGGGGGAAAAAAAAGACAGACGTATATGACGGCCTGCTGGAGTATAGTAAACACAGAAAACATTTTAAAGCAACAATGTTGAAGATAGATATTTTTGTTTTGCAAATTTGCCGTCATTGAACAGAAACTAAGATGGAGATTTCATTGCAACTAATTAGAAATTCCTCTTTCAGGTATGTAATAAACGATCTTCGCACAAAATAATGTGCGATACACGAGCGGTATGTTTTCTTTCAATTCTCGGAAATTAAAAAAAGCTCAACTACGTTTCGCTTTTTCAAACTTTTCCTCGAACATGAAAACTTCATCATACCGCTCTTGTAACGCATATTACTATTGCATACTTAGCCTACACTCGGTAATGAGATTTGGAATAATATTCTGAGGAAATTCCACAGATAGTAACAGTATATTCCTACTACAAAAAAGAGTAATTAGAGTAATAGTAGGTGCCAAATCTAGGGAATGGTGTAGGACTATTTTCAAAAAACTACAAATAATGCCCATGGCTTGTCAGTATATTTTTTCATTAATAATCTTCCTCGTATGTAATCGTGAAAACTTTCTAACTAATTCAACAGTTCAAAGCATAAATACGCGTCAAAAATGACTTTCATAATCCATCGGCAAGTCTATCGTTCTATCAAAAAGGAATGCGTTATATAGCAGAAAAAAATTTTAATAGCCTCCCTATCGATATAAAAAATGAAACTCAAAGCATAAGATTATTTAGGGCCAAATTAAAGAAGTACCTAATTTCTCACGCCTTCTATTCTGTAGGTGAATTCATGACATTCAACAATGCTTCGTGAAATTGATACTAAAACTTTGTGGTGTACTAGTAGACTATATTGTAAACCTCTTCTGTATATATTTTAACTAGATTGTGACTATAAATTAAAACTTAAAAAAAAATATAGTTGTAGACTTTTTCAATTGTTTCTTAAGGTCATGCACAAAAATTATACTGGCTGTATTTTTCATTTGATATTAAAAATAATGTACATTTCCATAGACTACAGTGTTCAAAATGTGTGATAAATATTTCAGCTCCGTGCATTATCTTGCGATGAGCAGGTGAAGAGAAAGATTTTAATAGAATCATTGCTTCGGAATCAGCCAGGGAAATTCAAAATACGAGAAAACTTTAAAAAAATTCAGCTTTGTCAGTCTCAGAAATTGAACTTTTGCATCCCTGAATGTTGAACAAAAATATTAGTCCAGAGGGCACTGGTGATGTCTTAGGGTACGTACACGTTGGAGCGACGATAAACGATAAAAGAAGCAGCGATGCTATATCAGAGAGAATTGAAGCATTCATTGTCATTGAGGTGTGCGTATTGGAGTAACGATAAAAGCGAAGATACACGATAAAAGCGACGAAAAAGCAAAGTTCCATTTTCTTCGCTCTTATCGTTCATATGATCTCTGATGAAGATAATATTAATTTGTATAAATACCGGTGGTTATCAATATATCCGAATATTAATCGATTTATTATTATTTCGGCTTATTAAATTAAGTATTGTAGATATTGACAAATTGATCAGTTGTGTATTAATTCGTGATACGTTATGTGATCACAAGAACCAATCACAACACAACGAATTTATACTATCTTTGGGATGAGAAACGGGTTTAATTTTGTACGTATTTAAGTTATATTAACCTTGAACTTAGCAGCTGATATTTCCTATATATCTTCTTTCATTAAGTGGATGCATAGAATATCTTCTACTGATAAATCAAAATGTTCGCTTCCCGCGTCCTCGTCGCTCCGATATGAACACTTGATTCTTTGATAATACCAAAGCGTCGCTAGATCCTTTCTCTTATCGTGTATCGCTGCTGCAACGTGTAGCCTACGTACCCTAATGCAGTTGGTGAAGATGATTTAAACCGTGAATATGCGTAGGCTATTTTTAAGACATTGTTTTGAACTGAACACGAAAGAGTAATGTGTAAGAAGTGTTGCTTCAATTGGAAGTCTGTGAGAACGCCCGGTGTAGGACTTCGTAAAAGTTTATCCCATTTACATCAGCCATCATGTCGATGAGAGCAACGAAATAATTGCGATAGTTTTTCTCTCTTTCTCTCTCTCTTTCCAGGAGAATCATTCTAGCGAAACAAAAACATTTCCTTCCTCCAGGGTCCCACGATGTCATTGTTCGAGCCATGTGTAACAGTATAATCGCAAGAGATCGACCTGGATAACGGTGTCTGAACGTATCGGAAAACTTTCTTCATTTTATGGTACACAAGAGCCCAGTTATTGTTTTATACCGCTCTTAGTTCGTTGTCATGGTGATGGTAGTATCAGCCTAAGTTAAGTATTCCATCCAGACTTAAGCTGACACTACTATTGTAACTTTCAATTTACTTAACGACTTATATCAACTGCAGAATTGAATCTGTGATTGTTGAAACAAAATAAGACAGATTTAGTGATTTTAGAGGCGAGACAAAAAACATAATTACAGAATGCTTACAATGCATTTTCAAATAATGTTTCTTTGACATGTTTCACTAGTATCTTATGCCTAATACTGCAGAGGAATTTTTTTGTATATGCAACCGTTCTATAAAACCTGAACTTAAAAAAAAGACTTATGAAATTATTTTGGAATATATACATTCAAAATTGCTTTATGCTCGACCATGCCGAAATGTAGTAATTATACACCTGGTAGCAGTCCTTTAATGCATGTCATTAAAGTACACCTATTTATTAAAGTTAAGGTTTTCGATTATTCTCGGATATGCAATCGAAAGACAACTAGCAAAACGTCACTCAGGCTGGAAATCCAATACTGTCGCATAAGGTTATGTTTTGTTACTATAATAATTAGCGTTGATTGTAAATAATATTCAAATAAATTCAATTTGTCATCTCGTTTTTCAATGTCGAATTCAATTTCAAGGTTATATCAAGTTTAACGTTTATCTTACTCTCGAATTTATATCAAGGTCGTCGACAATCGTTGCTCGGAAAAAATCAATAGTCTACTTTCGCGTCTGCGCACATCTCACAATTTACGAGATTGCACAAGGTCAGTTCGCTCCACAGTCACATAAGAATTACATGAATACTTATGAATAATTTCAAGTTAGAGCATAAAAAGTCGTATGAAACATGCCTATAATGGTAATTAAGACGCTCGTATGAAAATTATTACAGAGTGGATGGATACAAGTATAATTATTGTAGTTTCAAGTTATCAACATTTTGTACATGAAGATTTTGTTCACTGCTCCAATCCTTAATTTGATGTCTTTGTTGTTTTATGGTTACAAGGCAACCATCATCATAAAATGACAATCGATACGAACAGATGTTAGAGAGGCGGCCATTTTTTCTCTGTATGCAACGCTTAAATACGGGGTTTCGTGTGTATAACTACTGCAAAGTAATTCCCATGTATAGTTACAGCCTGTTTATACATCCATCACTTATGCAGGGTTTATTAGTAACGTTTTCCAGCTTGCAACCATAACAGTCAAGATTATCCACTAAACCCCATTATATGCAAGAGTTAATTCAAGGTATATTGACCTATAATTTATGGCAAATGTTTACCTAATACATGTAACGAATATCTGACTGTTTTTTAGAGAGGATGCTGATGTAGCTGCCTATACTCATTCATAGTTTTCTGTCCAAGGGCAGGTCTTTCACTACAAACCCACCATAAGCAAGAAAACAAGCAAGAAAACAAGAGAGAAAACAAGCAAGCAAACAAGCTAGCTACCAAGCAAACAAGCAAGTAAACAAACAAGCAAGAAAACAAAAGACAAAACAAGCAAGCAAACAAGCTAGCTACCAAGCAAACAAGCAAGTAAACAAACAAGCGAGAAAACAAAAGGTAAAACAAGCAAGCAAACAAGCTAGCTACCAAGCAAACAAGCAAGTAAACAAACAGGCAAGAAAACAAAATACAAAACAAGCAAGCAAACAAGCTAGCTACCAAGCAAACAAGCAAGTAAACAAACAGGCAAGAAAACAAAATACAAAACAAGCAAGCAAACAAGCTAGCTACCAAGCAAACAATCAAGTAAACAAACAAGCAAGAAAACAAAAGACAAAACAAGGAAGCAAACAAGCTACCTACCGAGCAAACAAGCAAGTAAACAAACAAGCAAGAAAACAAAAGACAAAACAAGCAAGCAAACAAGCTAGGAAACAAACAAGCAAGAAAACAAAATACAAAACAAGCAAGCAAACAAGCTAGCTACCAAGCAAACAATCAAGTAAACAAACAAGCAAGAAAACAAAAGACAAAACAAGGAAGCAAACAAGCTACCTACCGAGCAAACAAGCAAGTAAACAAACAAGCAAGAAAACAAAAGACAAAACAAGCAAGCAAACAAGCTAGGAAACAAGCAAGTAAAGAAACCAGTAAACACGTAAATAAACAAGTAAACAAACATTTAAACGAACAAGTAAGTAAACAATAAAAAATAGCCTAATGTAAGTAAATAAATAATAGTAAAACAAATAAACAAGCAAGCAAAAAAAGCAATAAACAAGCGAGAAAAAAAGCAAGAAAGCAAGCAAGCAAACAAACAAGTTAAAAAAAATTCATTTTGAAGGAAATGACAATGAAGTATGAAATTTTACGTGAATTACTCCCAAATTCCTAATGGGTAATAAATTGGTTTTTGGCCACTCTGTATAATTTAAAAGAGTGATTCCAAAACTCATAGTCTATTACTATTTAATAGAAAAAATTCGATAGATAGGGAATCGAAGAAGACCTCTCAGCTCTGCGCGCTGAGCGCTCTTTCCAACTGAGCTATGCCGGGACACGATCCACGTCGCCGGCCGAACCCTCTCGTGGATCGTGTCCCGGCAAGCTCAAGCAAACAAACAAGCTCAAAAAAAGCAAGAAAGAAAGAAAAATTTTCAATTTGATGAAATGACAATGAAGTTTGAAATTTTACGTAATTACTATTGGCTACTTCTAATGGATAGTATTCAATGAGGTGGGCGACACCTCATACAAAATGAATATGTGATGTATCACTTACTTTATTTGGCCATTTTTATGATTTATACATATATATGGTCATGTTTGAGCCCTCTATCATTATATTTTAAGCATGTTTTCTTCCAAAACAACTCCAATCTTTGTCTAAAAGGATGTGTTATTGTGCACGACACTTGAAATCTCGCTCAGTCCGTAGACAGGTGGACACAAAATCTAGCCCAGTCTTTTCATAAAAATGGACTTAACGTTTTTGGGATCACATTCTTCAATCGTGAGCTGGATGCCTGGTTAGATTTCCCTCATACGCTGCAGCTGGCTAATACGTTGCCTGCAGAAGTGCGTTCGGCCATTTCAGTTATTTTAATAAGAAATAGTGGTTGGTTATTGTTTGCGAAATCGAAACTTTTTTTGTTACGTTCGTAATATTACTTGTCTGTAGCTTTATAGGTCTCGAAATGGGGCCTACTTCCTGCAGTCCGTAATTGCCGTGGTCAATTCTACAGTATCGTGTTTTAATTACGTTTCGAACATTTTAATTAGCCAGCCTGGATTCCTGCGAGTTCCACATCGATGCAGTTTAATAAACTAATAAAGATAAACGTATGGAGCGAAATGCAGTACTATTGAGAAGCAAAAATGAGCAACTTTATGTTACAATTAAGAGACTTGAAGTAAAGATTCGTTAATTCTGATATTTGGTGGTTTAGTGCTTGACTTTGATCTATCCTTGACTGGGTGCACACAGAGACGCAGTTTCTTAGGATGGAGTTTTAGTACAATTTTCAGAAAGTTTAATTGGAATTTATGGTGGACAGAGAAAGTGTTTTAGGTAGATTTCCTCGGATTAATCTCGTTTCCTTACTATTCATAATAATGAACAAAGAGATAACATCACAGACTACTACCACTGTGATATGCACAAAGATGATTGACTTCAGACGATACAGATCTTCTATAGACTACATGGAAGATACTCGTGGCTTCAGTAGGAATACGATGCATGAAGACATATTTTCAAGAAGTAAAACACCAAAAAGACACAAAAACATGCGCAATCACAAAGAACCTCATAAATACATAGGCCTATGCATTCATAAACAGCCGCACAAATACAGACGTACTCATAAAGAGAGGTGCAAACTAACTTGAAAACAGATGCAAACAGATACAGAAAAATTGCAGAGTCACAAACAATCGCAAACAGACGCAAAAACACTCGCAAACGAACACAGAAAAATTTCAGACTCACAAACAATCGCAAACAGACGCAAAAACACTCGCAAACAGACGCACAAACACTCGAAAACACCAAAACAAACAATTCCAAACAGAACACAGAATAATTGCAGACGCACAAACACTCGCAAACAGGCGCAAAAACACTCGCAAACAGAACACAGAAAAATTGCAGACTCACAAACAATCGCAAACAGACGCAAAAACACTCGCAAACAGACGCACAAACACTCCCAAACAGACGCAAAAACACACGCAAACAGACTCACAAACACCCGCAAACAGACGCACAAACAATTGCAAACAGACGCAAAAAAATTGCAGACTCACAAACAATCGCAAACAGACGCAAAAACACTGCAGACTCACAAACAATCGCAAACAGACGCAAAAACACCAAACAGACGCACAAACAATCGCAAACAGATGCACAAACAATCGCAAACAGACGCACAAACAATCGCAAACAGACGCAAAAAATTGCAAACTCATAAACAATCGCAAACAGACGCAAAAACACTTACAAACAGACGCAAAAAACAGACTGCAGACTCAAAAACAATCGCAAACAGACGCAAAAACACTCGCAAACAGACGCGCACAAACAATTACAAACAGACGCAAAAAAAAATTGCAAACAGACTCACAAACAATCGCAAACAGACGCAAAAATACTCAGACTCAAACAGAC
Organism: Periplaneta americana; assembly: GCA_025594305.2. Classification (NCBI taxonomy): domain Eukaryota; kingdom Metazoa; phylum Arthropoda; class Insecta; order Blattodea; family Blattidae; genus Periplaneta; species Periplaneta americana. The sequence goes on from JAJSOF020000035.1 coordinate 20,685,751, forward strand.
GCAAAAACACAAACGCAAAAACAGACTCACAAACAATCGCAAACAGACGCAAAAACCCGCACTCTCAAACAGACGCAAAAACACTCGCACACACAAACAATCGCAAACAGACTCACAAACAATCGCAAACAGACGCAAAAAAATTGCAGACTCACAAACAATCGCAAACAGACGCAAAAACACTCGCAAACAGATGCACAAACAATCGCAAACAGATGCACAAACACTCATAAACAGACGCACAAACAATCGCAAACAGACGCAAAAACAATTGCAAACAGACGCAAAAACACTCGCAAACAGACGCAAAAACAGATTCACAAACACACACAAACAGACGCAAAAACACAAACACATACAATCTACACAAAGTGAAAAACGCGCGCGCAAAACACAAAGACGCATAAAGTACAAACACACGGTAAAAGACTAACACATACATACACATGCGAACGTAAAAGAGCACGAATAAATACGCGAGGACACAATAGAATGTCCCAAGCATGAGACAGATACATGCACACATAAATGACACACGCGCACGTATAAATGACACACACGAAAGAACATGTCATGCAGTCAGATTTGTAGCTACAATTGAATACTTTCTTCGAATAACATTGTAAACTATCTGTAACAAATATACTGTTGTAAATTCTCATTTGTAAGAATTGTGACTTACAACGTTGTTCGAGGTATTTATTAATGCTAGATTAGACATATTTATGGAATGAAATAAAATTTTCGGCAGGAGACACTATGACCCAGCACTACGATCCTTTACGATCTATTGCGCTAACCCTCAACCTAGGCACATTCTCAAACCCACACCGGCTGATTACACTAAGGTTCGCTGCTTACCAAGGTTTTAAGCAGGCACCCCCTTCGTCCTTAGGCCAGCCCTCTCCTTGCGTCGCCAGTCGGTGTTCGGAGAAATCTATGAAATGATGGCGAAATGGAGAAATGTAAACGGAATGATGTAGATGTGTAATATGGTTAGACATTTAACCTCATTGAATAACACATTTTCACACATATTGATAATGTACAGGGACATCATTTTATTTTTACTTCAATTTTTATTGTACCTGAGTTTTTGAATGTACTTCACTCCTACCCCTTCTACTAACGAAGTTCAACCGTCCTCCACACAGATCCAAGGCCGCACATACAGTCATAGTAGCCTTACGGTCATAGTAAACAGTACGTTCCAAAAATATGTTCGCGTTTTCCAGTGACGAAAGAGCTTTCAATATTGAATCATTTTTGCACAGGTACTGTCGTCCATTTGCCTACGTCGTATCCCGGTTTCCCCCACCAGCTTTTATTCGCCAGCTAGTGGCTGGGCTGTCTTAGCTCTTTTCTGAGAACATTAATTTCTGTTAGGAATTGAACGTCTACGTAATATAACTGTTTAAAATAACTTAAAGAAAAGGGCTTCGTTAAGTAATTAACTGTCACGTAATTTCCCTCCAATCTACGACCCTACGACATAACTACTTGGACGGACAGTAGATAGCATGTCTGAGTAATTTTATCTTTTCGGATCGGGCAAAACTGAAGATTGAATTTACGGTACGTAAGGTACTCTTTTATAGAGTGGGTACAGATTTATTTCAACATGAGTTACTAGTACGAAGAACGAAACTGGTAATTGGAATTAAGTACAATAGTCTATAGTGCGATAATATGCACAAAAGAACTGAAGCCTGTATCGAAATGAACGGCCACCATTTAAAAAAATGTGTTTAAATATCCATATTATGATTATTTTTCAATTTAACTTCATTCTCTATATTGTACGCTAATGTGCTGTAGACAATATAATATACACTGCATAATGAATACGTCAACATGGACAGATCAGTTCGTGAGTAAAAACACTCATTGTTAATACTGTACTGTATTTTGATTAAAAAAAAAAAGCTAATGAAAATGATCAAACTCAAAAGCACAATATTTCCTAGTTTATGTAAATGGATGATTTACTTAGACGCAAAACCCTCCTATACCTAGTAAAGTGATTTGTTTGTATATTACGCCAGTATCATCGAACTCCAGTCGTGGAAGTGGGTAGCAAACGGCGTTGATCCAGAGGTATAGGCAAATTAATATTATAAATGTTAGTAAAAATAAAATTATGTCTCTGTATTTCTGTTTACTGTAGAATATAAAATATGGATTGAATTTCTTGGAGCTAGAAGTTTTACTAGAAGAGATAACGTTTTTTACGGAGAAAATACGTGGAAATGAATAACTCCAACGAGTTTCCAGTACTCAAAAACTGTTAATTTCTGCGTACATGTCACTTTTTACCAGCGTGTGGGATGTAACACACCACAAACACATGTTTATAAACACCGTGTTACAGATGAAGGCTTACGGCGGACCTCGTTTGTACTGGTCTTTGTGTCCAATGCCGACAAGCTTCGCTTTCAGGTAATCCTTTCATCTACAGTATGTTAGCAATGTCAAGAAAGGATATACTGTAGGCCTACGTCAAAGACTGACAAAATACCCTTCCTCTCTAGTCTAGAGCAAGCCTGTACACTTTTATATTGCTATCTGGAAATTAAAATGCAGCGAAGCACGGAAAGCTATCATAGCTCAAAGCGTATTTGTTAATAAGAATCCAATTGCTGCCTTTAAACTCATCTCAGAGCATTTCAGAGTCCCAGCACCTTTGCTCATCTTTTTCTCTTGACAGTTGAAAATGGTAATAACGATGATTGATAGATAATGTTGATGAGGTAATTGCGGAGGAACTGGTAGTGGTAGTGATGATGGCGGTGGTAGTGTCATTTATGATGGTGATAATAGTAGTGAGGATGGTGATGTTGTTAATAGTTGTGATGGAGGTGACATCGTAATGGAGAAGACGGTACTGATGGAATATAGAAGATGCTAATGATGATGATAATAATGACAGTAAGAGAAGTAATAAAGATGGTGATGGTAGCAACGGAAGTAATGGTTATGATGATAGCGATTGTAGCAATGGAAGTAATATATTGCTAGAAATGAATATGATGTAATGATATGGAATCAGTGGTGCATTTCTAAACAAAAAAGTGTCCTGGCTTTTAGGTGTAGTGCAACTGTGCTTTTAGTTCTAGTGTAGCATTGCTTTTAGTTGTAGTGTAGTGCTGTTTTTAGTTGTAGTGTTGTGTTGCTTTTAGTTGTAGTGTGGTGTTGCTTTTAGTTGTAGTGTAGTGCTGTTTTTAGTTGTAGTGTTGTGTTGCTTTTAGTTGTAGTGTGGTATTGTTTTTAGTTGTAGTGTAGTGCTGTTTTTAGTTGTAGTGTTGTGTTGCTTTTATTGTAGTGTGGTATTGCTTTTAGTTGTAGTGTAGTGCTGTTTTTAGTTGTAGTGTTGTGTTGCTTTTAGTTGCAGTGTAGTGTTGCTTTTAGCTGTAGTGTGGTGTTGCTTTTAGTTGTAGTGTGGTATTGCTTTTAGTTGTATGTAGTGCTGTTTTTAGTTGTAGTGCGGTGTTGCTTTTAGTTGTAGCGTAGTGTTGTTTTAGTTGTAGTGTGGTGTTGCTTTTAGTTGTAGTGTAGTATTGCTTTTAGTTGTACTGTAATGTTGCTTTTAGTTGTAGTGTGGTGGTGCTTTTAGGTGTAGTGTAGTGTTGCTTTTAGTTGTAGTGTGGTGTTGCTTTTAGTTGTAGTGTGGTGTTGCTTTAAGTTGTAGTGTAGTGTTGCGTTTAGTTGTAGTGTAGTGTTGCTTTTAGTTGTAGTGTGGTGGTGCTTTTAGTTGTAGTGTGGTGTTGCTTTTAGTTGTAGTGTGGTGTTGCTTTTAGTTGTAGTGTGGTGTTGCTTTTCCTAGTTGTAGTGTAGTGTTGCGTTTAGTTGTAGTGTAGTGTTGCTTTTAGTTGTAGTGTGGTGGTGCTTTTAGGTGTAGTGTGGTGTTGCTTTTAGTTGTAAACGTGCTGTTGCTTTTAGTTGTAGTGTGCTGTTGCTTTTAGTTGTAGTGTAGTGTTGCTTTTAGTTGTAGTGTGGTGTTGCTTTTAGTTGTAGTGTGGTGTTGCGTTTAGTTGTAGTGTGGTGGTGCTTTTAGTTGTAGTGTGGTGTTGCTTTTAGTTGTAGTGTGGTGTTGCTTTAAGTTGTAGTGTAGTGTTGCTTTTAGTTGTAGTGTAGTATTGCTTTTAGTTGTAGTGTGCTGTTGCGTTTAGTTGTAGTGTAGTGTTGCTTTTAGTTGTAGTGTGGTGGTGCTTTTAGGTGTAGTGTGGTGTTGCTTTTAGTTGTAGTGTGCTGTTGCTTTTAGTTGTAGTGTAGTGTTGCTTTTAGTTGTAGTGTAGTATTGCTTTTAGGTTTAGTGTGGTATTGCTTTTAGGTGTAGTGTGATGGTGTTTTTAGGTGTAGTGTGTGTTGCTTTTAGGTGTAGCTAACTGTGATTTTAGGTGTAGTATGGTGGTGCTTTTAGATGTAGTGTGGTGTTGCTTTTAGTTGTAGTGCAGTGTTGCTTTCTGTTGTAGTGTAGTATTGCTTTTAGGTTTAGTGTGGTATTGCTTTTAGGTGTAGTGTGATGGTGTTTTTAGGTGTAGTGTGTGTTGCTTTTAGGTGTAGCGTAACTGTGATTTTAGGTGTAGTATGGTGGTGCTTTTAGGTGTAGTGTGGTGTTGCTTTTAGTTGTAGTGCAGTGTTGCTTTCTGTTGTAGTGTGTAGTGTTGCATTTAGGTGTAGTGTGGTATTGCTTTTAGGCGTAGTGTGATGGTGTTTTTAGGTGTAGTTTGTGTTGCTTTTAGGTGTAGCGTAACTGTGATTTTAGGTGTAGTATGGTGGTGCTTTTAGATGTAGTGTGGTGTTGCTTTTAGTTGTAGTGCAGTGTTGCTTTCTGTTGTAGTGTAGTATTGCTTTTAGGTTTAGTGTGGTATTGCTTTTAGGTGTAGTGTGATGGTGTTTTTAGGTGTAGTGTGTGTTGCTTTTAGGTGTAGCGTAACTGTGATTTTAGGTGTAGTATGGTGGTGCTTTTAGATGTAGTGTGGTGTTGCTTTTAGTTGTAGTGCAGTGTTGCTTTCTGTTGTAGTGTAGTGTTGCATTTAGGTGTAGTGTGGTATTGCTTTTAGGTGTAGTGTGATGGTGTTTTTAGGTGTAGTGTGTGTTGCTTTTAGTTGTAGTGTGGTGTTGCTTTAAGTTGTAGTGTAGTGTTGCGTTTAGTTGTAGTGTGGTGTTGCTTTTAGTTGTAGTGTGGTGTTGCTTTTAGTTGTAGTGTGGTGTTGCTTTTAGTTGTAGTGTGGTGTTGCTTTTAGTTGTAGTGCAGTGTTGCTTTTAGTTGTAGTGTGGTGTTGCTTTAAGTTGTAGTGTAGTGTTGCGTTTAGTTGTAGTGTAGTGTTGCTTTTAGTTGTAGTGTGGTGGTGCTTTTAGTTGTAGTGTGGTGTTGCTTTAAGTTGTAGTGTAGTGTTGCGTTTAGTTGTAGTGTGGTGGTGCTTTTAGGTGTAGTGCAGTGTTGCTTTTAGTTGTAGTGTGGTGTTGCTTTTAGTTGTAGTGTGGTGTTGCTTTAAGTTGTAGTGTAGTGTTGCGTTTAGTTGTAGTGTAGTGTTGCTTTTAGTTGTAGTGTGGTGGTGCTTTTAGGTGTAGTGTGGTGTTGCTTTTAGTTGTAGTGTGCTGTTGCTTTTAGTTGTAGTGTGCTGTTGCTTTTAGTTGTAGTGTAGTGTTGCTTTTAGTTGTAGTGTGGTGTTGCTTTTAGTTGTAGTGTGCTGTTGCTTTTAGTTGTAGTGTGCTGTTGCTTTTAGTTGTAGTGTAGTGTTGCTTTTAGTTGTAGTGTGGTGTTGCTTTTAGTTGTAGTGCAGTGTTGCTTTCTGTTGTAGTGTAGTGTTGCATTTAGGTGTAGTGTGGTATTGCTTTTAGGCGTAGTGTGATGGTGTTTTTAGGTGTAGTTTGTGTTGCTTTTAGGTGTAGCGTAACTGTGATTTTAGGTGTAGTATGGTGGTGCTTTTAGATGTAGTGTGGTGTTGCTTTTAGTTGTAGTGCAGTGTTGCTTTCTGTTGTAGTGTAGTATTGCTTTTAGGTTTAGTGTGGTATTGCTTTTAGGTGTAGTGTGATGGTGTTTTTAGGTGTAGTGTGTGTTGCTTTTGGGTGTAGCGTAACTGTGATTTTAGGTGTAGTATGGTGGTGCTTTTAGATGTAGTGTGGTGTTGCTTTTAGTTGTAGTGCAGTGTTGCTTTCTGTTGTAGTGTAGTATTGCTTTTAGGTTTAGTGTGGTATTGCTTTTAGGTGTAGTGTGATGGTGTTTTTAGGTGTAGTGTGTGTTGCTTTTAGGTGTAGCGTAACTGTGATTTTAGGTTTAGTGAGGTGGTGCTTTTAGATGTAGTGTGGTGTTGCTTTTAGTTGTAGTGCAGTGTTGCTTTCTGTTGTAGTGTAGTGTTGCATTTAGGTGTAGTGTGGTATTGCTTTTAGGCGTAGTGTGATGGTGTTTTTAGGTGTAGTTTGTGTTGCTTTTAGGTGTAGCGTAACTGTGATTTTAGGTGTAGTATGGTGGTGCTTTTAGATGTAGTGTGGTGTTGCTTTTAGTTGTAGTGCAGTGTTGCTTTCTGTTGTAGTGTAGTATTGCTTTTAGGTTTAGTGTGGTATTGCTTTTAGGTGTAGTGTGATGGTGTTTTTAGGTGTAGTGTGTGTTGCTTTTAGGTGTAGCGTAACTGTGATTTTAGGTGTAGTATGGTGGTGCTTTTAGATGTAGTGTGGTGTTGCTTTTAGTTGTAGTGTGGTGGTGCTTTTAGGTGTAGTGCAGTGTTGCTTTTAGTTGTAGTGTGGTGTTGCTTTTAGTTGTAGTGTGGTGTTGCTTTAAGTTGTAGTGTAGTGTTGCGTTTAGTTGTAGTGTGGTGTTGCTTTTAGTTGTAGTGTGGTGGTGCTTTTAGGTGTAGTGTGGTGTTGCTTTTAGTTGTAGTGTGCTGTTGCTTTTAGTTGTAGTGTGCTGTTGCTTTTAGTTGTAGTGCAGTGTTGCTTTTAGTTGTAGTGTGGTGTTGCTTTTAGTTGTAGTGTGGTGTTGCTTTAAGTTGTAGTGTAGTGTTGCGTTTAGTTGTAGTGTAGTGTTGCTTTTAGTTGTAGTGTGGTGGTGCTTTTAGGTGTAGTGTGGTGTTGCTTTTAGTTGTAGTGTGCTGTTGCTTTTAGTTGTAGTGTGCTGTTGCTTTTAGTTGTAGTGTACTGTTGCTTTTAGTTGTAGTGTGGTGTTGCTTTTAGTTGTAGTGTGCTGTTGCTTTTAGTTGTAGTGTGCTGTTGCTTTTAGTTGTAGTGTAGTGTTGCTTTTAGTTGTAGTGTGGTGTTGCTTTTAGTTGTAGTGCAGTGTTGCTTTCTGTTGTAGTGTAGTGTTGCATTTAGGTGTAGTGTGGTATTGCTTTTAGGTGTAGTGTGATGGTGTTTTTATGTGTAGTTTGTGTTGCTTTTAGGTGTAGTGTAACTGTGATTTTAGGTGTAGTATGGTGGTGCTTTTAGATGTAGTGTGGTGTTGCTTTTAGTTGTAGTGCAGTGTTGCTTTCTGTTGTAGTGTAGTATTGCATTTAGGTTTAGTGTGGTATTGCTTTTAGGTGTAGTGTGATGGTGTTTTTATGTGTAGTGTGTGTTGCTTTTAGGTGTAGCGTAACTGTGATTTTAGGTGTAGTATGGTGGTGCTTTTAGATGTAGTGTGGTGGTGCTTTTAGGTCTAGTGTGGTGTTACTTTCAGGTGTAGTGTAACTGTGCTTTTAGGTGTAGTATGGTGGTGCTTTTAGGTGTAGTGTGGTGTTGCTTTTAGTTGTAGTGTGGTGTTGCTTTTAGTTGTAGTGGTGTTGCTTTCTGTTGTAGTGTGTGTTGCATTTAGGTGTGGTGGTGCTTTTAGGTGGTGTGGTGGTGCTTTTAGGTGTAGTGTGGTAGTGCTTTTAGGTGGTGTGGTGGTGCTTTTAGGTGGTGTGGTGGTGCTTTTAGGTGTAGTGTGGTGATGTAGTTTGTGATGTTGTAGGTGTGATGTGATGTGTTGACAGATTGATGGTAAGATGGTAGGTGTAAGGGTGTTGGTGAGTATGATGGTGTTTTTAGATGTCGACTAGTGTGGTGGTTTTGGGTGTATGGTGTTGGTAGATGTGATGGTGGGTTAAAATGGTGGGTTTGCTGGTGTTGTTATGTCCGGTTATGGCAGTGTTTGTGCGGGTCATGGTGTCGGGAATTATGGTGTTGGACAGGGTTATAGTGTTGAAAGTGAGGGTAATATTGGTGATGGAGTTACTGTAATTGCGAGCATATCTATGTGATTACGACAAATTATATTTATGATTCTGTTAGTAATAAGCGGAACTCAACATTAAAACGCTGAATTCTTCCATTACAAATCATATAGTAGGTAACTGGCCATGGTCAAACCCTGATCCCTCTCGTGAGAATCCATCAGCTGACTATCTCATGCCAGTCCCCATGACGAGGACAACTTGCTCCTGCATTTAACTTTTCATGCACGAATTCGCCTGCAAATTAATAATAAAAAAAAAAAAACTGTCGGAAATACATTTTCCGTTGGCTAAACGGGATTTTAAAATGCAAGTAATGAACAATTTTTCGCTACTACACAGGAAACTGGAAACCTTGGGCGGACGTAAGCCATTGCATAACGTAATATATTTTGGAAACATCCTTCCATTAAGAAATGGAGTTGACATAGGCCTGCATCCGCTCCGGACGCATCCGTACATTGCAACAGACATAATTACTTCCAAACAGCAGACGGCTATTAACAGAGGCTGACTTTTACGCAAGCATAACCACGCAAGATACGAAATCGACATCTATACATCGTGAACAAAACCCGTGTTATGAGAGATAATGAATTATGAAAAATAAATCTCTACACATTTCTCACACTGCGCAAAACTTCTCGCTCACGAAAGGTCCAAGGCATTTTATATATATAGCTATCTTTAACACTTTTAAACCGAACTGGTACCAAAACCAGTGAACCATTCATAAATGGCTGTAATTATGGGTTGAAGTTACGCCGGGAGAAACATGAAGTAGAGAAAGATAGATAGAGAGAGAGATGGAAGATAAAAAAAAAAAGAATTCCATGTAAAGGCACCGCAGTAATGGTTTCCTGTCCCACTCAATTAACGAAGAGTGTGAAGCATTTAGGTTCGTAATGCAATATTATGCTTTATCATACAGGTTGGCTTTCTTTATTTTTTATTCCAGTCGTCATCCTCCTTCCTTTTCGTGGGTGCAGTTTTTCAGACGTCCATATCTTCACTGTAACACGAGGTTAACTGCAAGGCATAAGTAAATGAGTGTAAAATTATAGACTCACTAAATGTGATGTTCCGGTGACTCTGTAGATTGAAGCTTACTGAATCTAAAGTAAACTTCAGAACTTCACAAACGCCTGGATGAAATCAGCACGGCACGCAATGCCTTCACCGCCAGCTACGTCTTCATTTTCCTCCTCCTACTCTCAGAGTAATCACTGCTTGTGAACATTATTGCTATCGCTTTCATCGTCAACATTGTCGTCATCGTCGTCCTCATGGTCGTCATTGTCACCGTCATCAAAATTGTCGTCATGGTCAGTAGTTTAAAAGTACAGTCTGATCCGTTTGGGTATGGATAATATCAATTTATTTCGGAATATGTATGGTAAGACTTTCCTGTGTTAAATTTCAACGTACCTCGTTTACATGTTTCGACCTATTTATGGGTCATCTTCAGAACTGGTCGTTGTTGGTCTTGGCGCCCCTTGTTCTGTTTCCTGTGAGGGTGCGTTCCTGTGGTATAGTGTAGAGTCAAAGAGTGTGTGTGTTTTGAAGTTGAGTTGTGTGTTGAGAATTTCGTTGGGGCGTGTTTTTGTGTGTCTGTATACTTTTTACATCACAGCCATAATAAAATTACAAAACACCTCCATATATGCAGAACACATCACAAATGCTAACCACACCCACAGAGACATCAACACAGACATGGAAATACTACACATCCAACCAAAAATCCCCAGAAACTAAACAATACTAGAACAATATGAAATATACAGACACACAAAAACACACTCCTGTGTGGGGGAACATTTACCTACAACATTTATATTACATTTTAAAGCAAGTTTTGTAATTGTACTATGGAGAGGTTAGTTAAACACTGCAAAGTTTTGAAATGATAAACATCTATGATGTTACTACACAGTTCATCACTGTAACAAGAACGAATGTCTAACGCTCGGCTTATACCGTTCAAGGATTTATCGCTCGCGACAATTTTACCCATCATGCATGTGCGCTACCTATCGAATTATGCTATGAACTACTTGGCGCTCGAGCGAAAACGTCCGATACAGACCTCTGGCCCACACCATATATGGGTTCTTAAATGTTTGTGGAATAGTTCGGTAAATCTAGGATCTCTCAACGATCAGTAAAATCGCACAGCCTGTCGAACTACCTACAGTTACTTACATTTGTGGGAATAACAGCGAACAACATGTCTAAACGAATTTATTTCCAACTTCTAGTACGACGTATCCTACAACATGTCGTTTCGCATGTCGTTTTACATTCAATAATTATCGAGGGACTCTGCCATTACTAAGTAAAATGCGACTCTGGTGATAAAATATTGAACTACACGACCTCTGTACTCAAGACCCATTTTTCCGGTCTTGCTTAATCTCGTAGACTACGATATAAACATAAACAAAAATCAACATAATATAAAACTGGCCGTGTGTAAAGACACGAGTGCTCCACGCATCAAGCGGGAAACTTTCATTAAAAGGACTGAAACGAAGGTAATAATATAAAAGAGTAGATTTGAGAGCAGCATGTAGAACCACATTTACATGGAGGGGGGACAGTGCACATTACAATTAGAGCGACCAAAACGTAGTGTTGAGGTTATGTGCGGGTTAATGCTGGCCGCACAATCTGCATTTAATTATCAACAGCAGTTTATTGCCTCTAACACTTCAGTTAACCTGAACACTATATCATCGCGGTGGACATAATGCGGATATATATTTTCGAGGGCACAACATTCACAATTAATTCGCATGCAGGCAGATAGAGGGAGGGATGGAAGAGAAAGGGGGACACGTACAACAACATGGCTGTGATCAGCTGAAACTAATTTGTAATTTACACACGAGAATGAAGGATCGCCCGCCCTTCTGGTCCTTGAACTCCTATCAGCTCTACATTATTTCTGTTTCAAACAAGGAAACCTGTTTAAATAAACAAGTGAAATGCAGCTACATTAAGATTTTATCCGCAGGTATTTCAAGTCCTTATATAAGGCAATCGTTATAATTTGTCCCTGTATTCAAAAATATATTATTCTTCTTGATTTTTCCTCATCATCTTCTTTCCTCATCATTTCCTCCTCACTTTGTCTACTTTTGTTTCTTATTCATTATCCTATACCAGATTTCTAGGACTTTTTATACACTCCAGTTTAACATGGGCAAAACATATCGAACATACAGGGACATCATTTTATTTTTACTAACATTTTTAATATTAACCTGGCTATACCTTTAGAGAACCGGAAACACAGATTGCTACCCCCTTCCACGACTGTAGTTCGATGATACTGGCGTAAAACACAAACAAATCACTCTACTAGATATAGGAGGGAAGAAAAGTAGTTCATCTATTTACGTAAACTAGGAAATATCGCAATTCTGAGTTCGATAATTTTCATTATAATTTTGTTTAATCTTCATACAGTACTGTATTAAGAATAAGTGTTTTTACTCACGAACTGAGTTAGCCATGCGAACGTATTCATTATGCAGTGTATATTATACTGTCTACAGCACATTAGCTTACAATTTAGAGAATGAAGTTGAAAAATAATCATAATATGGATATTTAAACACATTTTTTAAAATGGTGGCCGTTCATTTCGATACAGGCTTCAGTTCTTCTGTGCATATTATCGCACTATAGACTATTGCATCTAATTCCAATTACCAGTTTCGTCCTTCGTACTAGTAACTCATGTTGAAATAATTCTGTACCTACTCTATAAAAGAGTACCTTACGTACTGTAAATTCAATCTTCACTTCTGCCCGACCCGCACAGATAAAATTACTCAGACATGCTATCTACTGTCCGTCCAAGTGGTTATGCCGCAGGATCGTAGAAAGGGGGGAAATCACGTGACAGTTAATTACTCAACGAGGTTCTTTTATTTAAGTTATTTTAAACAGTTCTATAATATTAGGTAGATGTCCAATTCCTAACAGAAATTAATGTTTTCAGAAAAGTGCTAAGACAGCCCAGCTTTTACAGAGAGGCGAACAGAAGCAGGTGGAGGAAATAGGGATGCGAAGGACAGTATCTGTGCGAAAATATGATTCAATATAGAAAGCTCTTTCGTCACTGGAAAACGCGAACATATTTCTGGAATGTACTATACTCACTAACTCAGTGCTGTTTACTATATGCGGTCTTGGATCTGTGTGTAGAGGACAGTTGGAACTTCATTAGTAGAAGGGGTGGGAGTGAAGTACATTCAAAAACTCAGGTACAATAAAAATTGAAGTAAAAATGAAATGATGTCCTGTATATGCACAAAGTTATCAAGAGTTAGCCTATATATTTATTAAAGAAATTAGTGACTTGCGTTTCTCAAAATTATTTAAGATGTGCCTACTTTTCGTTCTTTCAGTTGATAATTCGGTATGCTTTAATTTTCTAGGAAAACGGTAGCAAAATTAGGAGTGTCTTTATTTTGCAAAAGAAAGCCATTAGAATTCTATGCCAATAAAACTATCTTGAACATTGTCGACCACTTTTCAAACAATTACAGATATTAACTGTCATAAATTTATATATACAGGGGAGAGTCGGGTAGTATCGGACATCGGGTAATATCGGACAGTGAGTTTCTTTCATCTACCACACGATGATAGTACCTGATTGACATGGTTACGTGTCTGTGATGTCGCATAGAGAAACGTAACCATGTCATTCAGGTACTACCATATGGTGGTAGATGAAAAAAACGCACTGTCCGATACTACCCGATGTCCGATACTACCCGACTCTCCCTATATATATATATATATATATATATATATATATATATATATATATATATATACGACCTAGTCCTTTACACTCGACAAAATATAGATAATTACTCATTAATAGCCAATATAAATGATCATGAAATTATAAATAGTGATCAAATTAATATTCCATACTGTATATTACGTAAAACTAGTACAAATTTTTCTGTCATGGGGAAGAAATTATATAATAAGCTTCCCAGTAAATATTATAAGTTACCAACCAATAATTTCAAACTAGATTTTATATTTGGCTATTAATTAATCCTTTCAACTCTGTAGATGAGTTTCTTAAAATAAATTCATATGAAATTGTTTAATAAATAAAGTTACAAATATTACATTAAGAGTGTGTATATTTTGATGTACCGAGGTACATATGATATTTCCATGCAGATATTCTGCGTCATCATATGATGAAAGAGTGATGGAACGGAGAAAAATTCTCTCCGGCGCCGGGATTTGAACCCTGGTTTTCAGCTCTACGTGCTGATGCTTTATCCACTAAGCCACGCCGGATACAACCCCGACGCCGGTTAGAATCGTCTCAGATTAAGCTCCATCTCTTGGGTTCCCTCTAGTGGCCGCCCTCTGCACTACGTCATAGATGTCTATGAACGCAGGACCGAAGTCCACACATGTGTTGAGGTTCGAATGAGTGACTGGTCCGGGATCCGACGGTATAGGCGCCGTCTTATATCACAAAGTGATTTATTACGCATATCATATATATTTTGATGTAAAGTACATATGATATCTCCATGCAGATATTCTGCGTCATCATATGATGAAAGAGTGATGGAACGGAGAAAAATTCTTCCGGCGCCGGGATTTGAACCCGGGTTTTCAGCTCTACGTGCTGATGCTTTATCCACTAACCACGCCGGATACAACCCCGACGCCGGTTAGAATCGTCTCAGATCAAGCTCCATCTCTCCGTTCCATCACTCTTTCATCATATGATGACACAGAATATCTGCATGGAAATATCATATGTACATCAAAATATATATGATATGCGTAATAAATCACTTTGTGACATAAGACGGCGCCTATACCGTCGGATGGTCACTCATTCGAGTGCACCTCAACACATGTATGGACTTCGGTCCTGCGCTCATAGACATCTATGACGTAGTGCAGAGGGCGGCCACTTTAATCTGAGACGATTCTAACCGGCGTCGGGGTTGTATCCGGCGTGGCTTAGTGGATAAAGCATCAGCACGTAGAGCTGAAAACCCGGGTTGAAATCCCGGCGCCGGAGAGAATTTTTCTCCGTTCCATCACTCTTTCATCTTAAGAGTGTATGTTTTCATTAATTTTTAGAGTTTCAAAATGTTTTGTTTTCATTCTAATTAAACTTTACTGTTTTCAATTATATGTGAATTTTAAAATGTATATTTTTCTTTTCCCTTCTGTATTGTGACGAAGCCTATCACTGTGTTTAATGGCTTAATAAATTGAATTGAATTTTTATACATTTCAGCTTTCACAATCTATTATTTCGTTCTTTTTTTTTTTACTAATTCTCCTTTACTTCTTTTATTAGTCTTTTATCTTCTATGTTTCGTCTTTTATTGTTCATTACTCGTTTATTTCTACGCTCTTTATTCCTATTCGTAGCCGGAGGAAGTAAAAATTAGACAGGGAATATAAGAAAATACCAACTAAGGCATAGACCTAATACTTCCATTATTATTGTGTGAAAAACCTAGAGGCACATTAAAAGAGAATGGAGGAACACGGATCGCGTGGAAAACCAAGAGACACGAAGTTCATCTCACACTTCTGTTTGTATGGTACTACGAGTGACGTCAGAGTATCGCCCTGCCTGTGGTTGTTCCATGGTTCTCCTAAGGCGCAAAGACAAATGTCGGGATGAGCCCTAAAAGAAATAGGCTACGAACCTACATCCTCCTCCCCGCAAAAGTTTTGGCATTTTCCAAATTTATCTCGTTTTCGGTACATGGGCGACATTTTTTTTCTCTTGTACGGAGGAGGGACCCCAAAGACTTGCACTACAGCCTGAGGCTTATTGTGCTTACCACTCCTATTCTGTGAATGACTGGGTAGCCGAACGGTTGTGCTCTTGTACAAGTACAGCGCGCCGCATCGTGAACTTAACCCGGACTATGATATAGATGATAATGATGATGATATAGGGTAAAGGTTGGTAATATTATGATATAAAAATTGGAGATTTATCCTTCGAAGAGGTGGAAAAATTCAAATATCTTGGAGCAACAGTAACAAATATAAATGACACTCGGGAGGAAATTAAACGCAGAATAAATATGGGAAATGCGTGTTATTATTCGGTTGAGAAGCTCTTATCATCCAGTCTGCTGTCCAAAAATCTGAAAGTTAGAATTTATAAAACAGTTTTATTACCTGTTCTTCTGTATGGTTGTGAAACTTGGACTATCACTCTGAGAGAGGAACATAGGTTCAGGGTGTTTGAGAATAAGGTGCTAAGGAAAATATTTGGGGCTAAGCGGGATGAAGTTACAGGAGAATGGAGAAAGTTACACAACACAGAACTGCACGCATTGTATTCTTCACCTGACATAATTAGGAACATTAAATCCAGACGTTTGAGATGGGCAGGGCATGTAGCACGTATGGGCGAATCCAGAAATGCATATAGAGTGTTAGTTGGGAGACTGGAGGGAAAAAGACCTTTTGGGAGGCCGAGACGTAGATGGGAGGATAATATTAAAATGGATTTGAGGGAGGTGGGGTATGATGATAGAGACTGGATTAATCTTGCACAGGATAGGGATCGCTGGCGGGCTTATGTGAGGGCGGCAATGAACCTTCGGGTTCCTTAAAAGCCATTTGTAAGTAAGTAATATTATGATACGAGTAATAATGTGATAGTTCTTTTTGAGAATTTATTACAATTTTACTGAGCGAGAGAAGGACCGGTTTTGTGCAGCAACTTGTCTACGAACATTCCCTTAATACGTTGACGCAAAAAAAACTTATCTTCCTCTCGCTCAGTAAAATTGTAATAAATTTTCAGAAAGAACTAACACAATATTACTCATATCTAGAGAGCGGAATTTAGGCAAAACCAATTGTTTTCCTTGATATGAACAGGCTTGAGATTTAATATTTACATTTTTCATGGAAATATAGATATAAATAAAGGGGTTTTATAGTGCCTAAAATGCCTATTTCGACGTCAGTGACTATTTTCAGGTTTTTGCATCTTTTTCGTAACTGTTTATAGTTTTCTTAACTTCCTGTACCGTTTACATTCCAAGACGGATAACAACTCCTTCCTAGCAGCGAACAACACAGAGAAGAAGTACCTCCAGGCCACCCCTTCTCATTCTTACAATCTTTCAATCCTAAAATTCCAACTTTCAGTTGGCCTGGGTAGCGTAGTTGGTATAGCGCTGGCCTTCTGTGCTTGAGGTTGCGGGTTCGTTCCCGGCTCAGGTCAATGACATTTAAGTGTGCTTAAATGAGATAGGCTCATGTCAGTAGATTTACTGGTATGTAAAAGAACTCCTGAGGGACAAATTATTATTATTATTATTATTATTATTATTATTATTATTATTATTATTATTATTATTAAGGGTTGTTCTAATATTCTCTTGCCTGTTTTAACTTTTTTATTCAATCTTAGCTTAAAAACAGGAATTTACCTGTCACTTTGGAAGGAAGCATCCATTATTCCAGTTTTCAAAAATGGTAATAAAAATAGTGTTACTAATTATAGACCCATTTCTATCCTAAACAATTTTTCTAAAATTTTTGAAAAAATTATTCACAAACACATTTCATTTTATGTCAAAAATAAGATCAATTCGGCCCAACATGGATTTACAAGAGGGAAATCTACAACTACTAATTTAGTTTCCTATCTTAATCTCATAATGCCTATAGTTGAAAATCAAGGTCAAATTGACTCAATTTATTTTGATTTTAGCAAAGCATTTGATGTTGTTCCTCACAAAATTTTATTAAATAAATTAAGTAATTTTGGTCTCTCCACTAACTACGTTAATTGGTTTGAAAATTATTTGACAGATAGACAGTCTTGTGTTCGACTAGGTAATTCTCTCTCGGTTCCATTTAATAGTTTATGCGGTGTTCCTCAAGGGTCTACATTGGGACCTCTCTTATTTTTATTATTTATAAATGATATAAGAACAAGAATAAGTTCTAGCTGCCTTTTATTTGCGGATGATCTCAAAATCTTTCGCAAAATTAATAGTTTGGTTGATTGTCAAATTCTTCAAAATGACATTAATTCAATTTCACAATGGTCTGTTGAAAATGGAATGAAAATTAATCAATCCAAAACTTCTGTTATTTCCTTTTCACGGAAAACTATCTCCTAAAATTTAACTATTCTCTCAGTAATGTCGTAATTACTAGGACAGATTGTATTAGAGATCTTGGTGTCCTACTTGATTCAAAATTATATTTCCATGATCATGTGCAATATATTTATACCCATTCGTTAAGAATGCTTGGTCTAATTAGGTCTATAACTTATTCTTTTTCCACTCCTATGTGTTTATTAATTTTATACTATACGTTGGTTAGATCCAAGCTTGAATATGCATCTGTTGTATGGAACTCCATTACTTCCACTGACTCGGCTAAATTGGAGAATATTCAAAGAAAATTTATTTCCTTGTGTTCTTATAGATTTTTACCAAATTCCGATTATAACTATGAGATTAAATGCAATTATTTCAATTGCGGTTGTCTGTTCACCAGACGTCAGGATCTTGATTATTTATTTTTTTGCAAAGTCATTAAGGGTGATATTGATTGTGAATCTTTCATAAGCAATATCAGTCTTCGTATTCCTGCTAATGGTTTAAGATTTCATAAATTGTTTTATAATAAGAATTCTAAATCTCTCTCTCCGGTCTGCAGATGCATTAAATATGCTAATTTGCATGGATTCAACTTGGATCCATTTAATGTGTAGTATATCTTTGAGTTTTTAACTCACTGATCTTATTTTAATAATTATTTGTCCATTTTATTTCTTGCATTTGGTCAATTGATTAATGTAGACTATTCCATTATTTCAATTATCTCATTGTACTAATTTTGTAATTTTATAATTATTATTTGATCATTGATTATTTAAACCATTATATTGTTTGTATTTCATCTCATTGCCATTTTCTATCATTCATTCTCATCATCATTTGTTGTTTTGTTCTGTTTTGTATCGTGCAAAACTGTAATTGGCCTTGTGCTGTTGTTTTTGCACGTTAATATTCTAAATAAATAAATAAATAATTATTATTATATCCTCCTCTGTCTTTCAGCAATTTAACACAAACTCGCGGGGTTGTACCCGAATAAGCATTCTCTTACATTCCAAGACAGATAACAACCCCTTCCTTTTTTCTCATCATTTGTAAGTACAGCAGTGAGCGACACAATAGCCACAATAGGTGCTGATCATCTACTATGAAGCAAACTATGGATATGTGATTGGTGAATGAAAAACACTAAATTAAAGACAGAATGTCTTCATTTTGTGTATACATGTGTACCCTTGTATAATGTGAAATGTGTGGAAGTTTCTTTTAATCCAAGAATTTTGCATTAAATGAATGTTGTTGTTGTTTTATAATGCCAGACGTTTGACAATAAAGTAATTTGACCTCTTGCACTCCAATATTTTTCAAAGATATTATCATGGTCAGCCACTGAAGCACAGATTTTGAGGTGTTCCGAATCCATTTCTTGGTTTGAGTTGCACAATGGGCAGTTAGGGGACTGATATATTCCAATTCTATGCAGATGCTTGGCCAAAAAGTCATGGCCTGTTGCCAATCTAAATGCAGCTACAGACGATTTTCGTGGTAAATCGGGAATTAACTCTGGATTATGATGCAGAGAGTTCCATTTTTTCCTTGAGATTGTGTTATCAAATGTTGTTTGTTGAAGTCTAAGTATGTAGATTTAATAAATCTTTTCACAGAGTAATACGTAGATTTAGTAACAGGTCTGTAAGTAGCAGTGCTGCCCTTCTTTGCTAAAGCATCCGCAATCTCGTTTCCCAGGATTCCACAATGGGATGGTATCCATTGGAATACAATTCTTTTATTGAGTGATATTAATTGAGAGAGCATTTTAGTTATTTCTGCTGTTTGAGATGAAGGTGTGTGTTTAGATGCTATTGATAGAATAGCTGCTTTGGAGTCTGACAATAGATGTTGAATCTTATAATAGTGACATTCTTTAACAAACAAAGAAGTCTATTTTTTATTTTATAGAGCCTAAATAAAGGAGTTTAACCCTTCGTTACTCGCGTTAAATTTCGTAACGCCAGTACTCACCTGGATTACAATGGTAATCCACATTTGTTTTTGTTTGCAGACATGGTTTAAACATTGCAATTAGATTTAAATGTTAAGAAATATATTGTTTTCAGTTATTATAGTAATGAGAATGGATATGTTACGCATAACGGAACGTATTAAATATAAATATTAATAATGAAACGTATTATAGTACACAAATTGCATTCAAGTGACATGTTTACATAACGTTTCCACACTGGACGTGTCTATGAGTCATAATTTATTGTTGCACCATAGTTATGAGTTAGTTCACTATCATCATAATTATGTAGGTTATCTAGAATTGTTGCTCATTCGCTGTTTGAAGGTCACCTGATCTCTTGATGTAAACTCTCCCACAGGAAACGCAAGTTCACTACTGCTGACCTTTGTTACGTCATATTTGATAACTAAATACCTCACTCAGGGTGTAGCAATGAAAAATTCAGGGATGTAACAATCATTCACACTTCACATATAATATTTTACAGATGTTTTTGCAGTTCAGATTTAACGCACATGATAGCCTAATCTACATCTGATTCAATTATCTAAGTAGGCCTACGCATTTCTTCCATACAGTTCAAACAAATTACATGTTTAGTAAGTCAAAGAAAATAGAGGCCAGCGTCGTGAATTTCTGCTTACATCATAGGCTGAGCATAACTGTTCCAGGACATTCACAGCACATTTAGTTCTATTATAAAATGATATTATTTCATGTTTCTAGCTGCCTCCCGTTTCCTCATCCATTTCCTTATCATAATGCATGGTTGATAATGCTAACAGTGTTTTTTTCTTTGGTACATACGAAATAATTGTGCAGCGTTCATTGAATCCAAACAATGTACTGTTAACTTGCCTGTCTTAGTAGTTGTGAAATGAGGAGGGATTTCTTTTGTGTTCTTTCTATGTTCCTACAAGTGTAATTTTGTCATTTTCTAGAAGATCTAAACACAGAGGTATGCTCATGAAACAGTTATCGGTGGTCACATTTCTTCCTGTTCCTTTGATGGGATGAACCAGCCTCTTCACCACTGCATGTGCACTGTTACTTCGGTGAAATGGACAGTCTGGTTGAATACCAGCATAAATTTCCAAGTTATGAGTGTAATATGTTTTCACATCCACCTTAGCAAAAATTTTGATCCAACATTTTGTTGGTTTAGTAGGTATATACTCTTCATGGGACATCGTCCTCTGAATGCAACCAACTGCTCGTCTATAGTTACATATTCGCTTGGACTACAGCACTTTTGTGAGTTCTGAACAAATAACTCTAATACTTCACGTATAGCAGCCAATTCATAAATTTCTTTCCTTTCCCTTTGTCATAAATGTTATCAAAGAGTAGACATCGTAACAAAAATTAGAATCTATTGTAGGTCATTGTCAGGTAAATTGACTCTAATCCTGTGCCATTTTTATCCCATAGTTCTCTTACGTTCAGTCTTCCCGATTTCAAGGCGCCAGCAAAATACAAAATACCCAAGAGTGCCTCAATTTCTACGTCATTTGTTAATTTGCAATCTCTGTCACGTCCGTAATTACGCTTCACTTTTTCAATACAAATATTAGTACCCTTACAATTACATTGATTATTGTCTGATCAATAAAGCAGTCAAAACTCTCTGTATGGGTCCGCGCAATTCTTGCAGCCCTTTTAGGGCTCGATAAATGAATGACTATATTTTGTGCTCGTCTTCTCCCTCGTTGAGCTACTGGTTCTTCCTGCCAAATTGTAGTCGTTTTTTCTATCCGTATAGCAGTTTCCATCATTTATAGACATTAGTCTTTCATCATCACCACCACCACCACCATCATCATCATCATCATCATCATTGTCTTGTTCTGAATTAGAATCGTGAACTTCATTCTAAAGATCTCCCCTGTTGCTTTCATCATCACTTTCATTTTCAATGCCATCATCCATATCTTCATCCAGCCATTTGCAAATGATGTTTGTAGTTTCCGTACCCATTGGAGCAAACTGCGAAGAGGATGGAACGATGTCACACATTTTTTCATAAACTTACTGCATTGCATCACTTATAACCATATTAAAAAACTATTTCACTTACCTGAACAAAAAACTGACGTCAGTACTCGCGTGGATTACAATGGTAATCCACTCGGAAAAATTGTGCATCACTTTATAAAACTTCGTATAACTTTCCAAAGGGTTGCGACAAATACGTCTAAACACCAGTAATGCCTCACTTAGACTGTGACGAGAAATTGCATTGCCGCTCAACTACGCAGTGCTGCAGGCAGTGACGTAATAGAGGATTAAATATCAGTGGATTACTATTGTAATCCACGCGAGTACTGAAGGGTGAGTTTAAGAGCCTATTTTAGGCGCCTAAAATGCCACTTTTTAGGGCCTAAAATTCCGCTCCTTACTCATATCACAATTTTACCAACCTTTACCCTATGTTATGGCGTCGTGGTCTAAGGCATCCCGCCTAGGACTCGCGTTACGGAATGTGTGCTGTTCGATTCCTCATGGGGGAAGAAATTTTCTCATGAAATTTCGGCCAGTGTATGGGACCGGTGCCCACCCAGCATCGTGACGCACTTGGGGAGCTACGGTAGGTAGCGAAATCCGGTTGCGAATACCAGCTATAACGGCTGGGGGGATCATCGTGCTAACCACACGATACCTCCATTCTGGTTGGATGATCGTCCACCTCTGCTTCGTCATGTGGGCGTGAGGCCAGGAGCCGGCTGGTCGGTCTAGTCCCTTCACGGGCTGTAGCGCCACGGATTATTATTATTATTATTATTATTATTATTATTATTATTATTATTATTATTATTATTATCCTATGTTATATTTAAGGTGATTCACAAAGTTAATACATATTTTAAATTGAAATTGAATGTGTATTTCAGCAAGAGTACTGTATTAATGTGAGTTAAGAGAAAAAGAAAATAGATTAGAGCATTAATGCGGGAGCTATGATACGGTGTCGCGTACCTATGAGGATACGAGTGTGCGCAAGAAGCGGCATAAGTAGCATCGATTTTCAGGTCACTATATTTCGTAAACAAGGAAAAAGCGATACGAACGACTATCACCACGTTTCTTAACGAACGAAAATTAGTTTAAATATGTATTTTCATTAAATACAAACTACACGACCTGGGAAGGTTCCCTTGTGAGATGAACTTCCGTGTCGGTAGGTTCGTATGATACCAATCATCAAGAAACAAACTCTCTTTCTGCTAGCTCAATCTTTCCCTTCTCGCACAGCTCATATGCCAGGTCTCGCTCCTCATCTGTACCTTGTGATACTCCATTTTAAACTTGGGATAAGTTCTGATTTATCCACACTAAAAAGAAATGGATTCCTTAGTTTCTTTTACGAGTGAGGTAAAATTTGCAAGATAAAGCTAGACATATTTTATATTCAGTAATATTACAATGCCGAACTGTTTTCTTGGAGCATTCATAGTTGACAATACTGATTTACGTCGTAGGATTCAATTGTTCTCGTATCTTTAGCTTTTATCGTTGCCTGGCAACAGAAATTTTTGTTGATTGGAATTGGAGAGAATCAAACTATCGAGTATTATAACGTAATAGTCGTGTATACCTTACGAGATAGCAACACAAAATCTCTATAATGGGGCTTTAAAACCGCGTGCTCATTTAACTGCCCGAATTTTCAACGAAAGGCATCGGGAAAGAAAAAAACATAGGTGATACATCTAGCAGGAAAATTTGAAGAAAATTCTCCGTATAAAACAAAGTAATCAAAGAGTCGAGAATTTTGAAGTTCTAAAAAAGTCTGTTTTTTCCCCTACAAAATACAAATTCTCAAAAAGCTCGAGGACAATTTATTACGGCTGAAAAATGGAATTTTTTTTTAGCAAATAGCCTATCTCAGAGAATTGAATTTGTGGGCTAGTATTCTTGGGAATGACATTTTGGACCGATTTTATTGAAGATAACGTGAATGCACAATAAATCTTATTAGAAAATAAAATCGATCCACTTATCACACATAACCTAGAAAATCAAGTAAATTGCGAAGGATGTATGGTTTCGGATGAATAAAATTTTCATTTCCAATAGGACGAAGCATCCCACATTATTTATGCATTACTTATGCGATAGTGGTCGGATAGGAAATATTCCGGAAAATAAATTACTAGGAGAGGTGCCACAGAATGGCCTGCAAGGTTACAGATTTATTCATAGCTGAGAAAAATAAATGAAGCGTGCATTTCCAAAACGTTGTAAGTGCCAATTTGTAAAGTTTACAGTGGAAGCAAAAATAGTTTTATACAGTCCATACAACGTTGTAACTTGCACAACCTGAAGTGCACTATTTTATTACTTGGAGCAGCACTTTCTTCATAACCTTTCGTAATATTGCCAAACAGGGCTCCTACAACTGATATATGTGAAAAAATAGATTCTCCCGGTTTCGGCACTTACAACGTTATGGAAATGCACGCTTCATATATTGAATTTCATCAATTTTTTTTTTAGTAATTAAAAGTACTTAAAATGAAGGCTATATATATTTATCTATGTATTATATTGTTTGAACTGTCTATGTACTGAAAGGTCCTAGGTTACGGCTGAAATTTCTCGTTGCTAAGTGATTGTGAGTTCTAAGATTAATTAGTAGCCTATTCGTGTAGAAAATGTTGAATGAAAATTTTCAATTTGCGTTTGGTCTCAAATTGTTTTCAGTCTGTTCAAGGAAGTTAAAAATTCCACCTGAAGATCTGGATATAAGTAACATCAATGTCCATAAACTACGACAAAGTCTTAGGAAACAAGAGTACGACAAATGGTGTGCGCTTCCACATAAAGGAAAAGGTGTTATCTTATTTCAAGAATATACTCCCGGAAATAAATGGATTTTTTCTAAGGAGGGTCTGTCTTCCTCTGAATGGCGGGACGCAATTAAGATGAATGCTAACGTAGCACCAGTGAGAAGTCTTCATGGGAGATCCTTGGACGATTTCCGTTGCAGATACTGCAACGAGATTGAAACCTTAGCACACGTTCTAGGATCCTGTCAGCATGGAGAACTCCTGAGAAATTCACACCATCATAACATCCGAAAACTAATAGCACAAGCCCTTAGAAAAAGATCCTTCGAGGTCCATGAAGAGGTGCACTGCGTTGCGTCTGAAGGCGGCGGAATTAGAAGAGCGGACATCGTGGCTCTAGACAAGACTAATAGTAAAGGCTTTATACTGGACCCAACTGTTAGATTTGAGACGAGCCAGACCCAGCCATCTGAGGTCAACAAAGAGAAACAACAAATTTATGAGCTTACTATTCCGTATTTTCGAGAAAAATATCAGATGGAAGGCACCTGGGAAGTACATGGTTTAATGATCGGAGCGAGGGGCACCATCTCACGATCAACTGTAAACACTATCAAAACATTTGGAATCCATGACATCATTCCAAAAATAGTTACTTCTAGCATTAAAGGGTCTGTGGCGATTCTGAAAAATCATTTATACGGAATATCATAATTCCCCCTCTTTCTATCCGTTAGTGTGTGATTGTTACAATATATGTTATGTACAAATTTATTATTTCTTAAATTTAAGCTCCTAGTTCACATTTCGATTTTACTCATCTCTTTAACTGTAATCGTTATTATTCTTATATATGTGTTATTCTGTGTTTTTGGCAACCCAGGATGCCTGGGCAAACTATTTCTTGCAAATAAAATATCGCAGACAAACACAGAATTTTCATAACATTCATTCTTCTCAATGTTTAGCAACAATTTATCTTCAGACTTAAGCAATGTGACAAGAACAAAAGACACTCGACTGGTCGCTCGTGGTCAATTAGCAAATAACTATTCGCATTACAGGAATATTCAAGTATACGTAAAAATTATCTGTTGGTCGACAATCACATTTGAGTTTCCTGCTTGAGAGACTTTCCCAAGCTCTGAACAAGCAAATCCACTAACTTTAATTAACTTCTTTGATAACAAATTCCATTAAAGCATATCTTTGATTGTTAACTAAACAAACTCAAATTCTGAAATACAAGAAAGGACGTCAAAACTCGATTTCAGGGTTGAAACTTACGTAGCTACTTGAAAAACAAATGACTACACAAAAATGCTAGATTCATTGCTAATTATTTCGTCGAAGAATGACTGATAAATGACGGCTGATATGTCATTTTCAAAACACGCATGCGCATGTAACAGCATTCTTTGTTAATGAACTCTAAGCATTCATTTCCTAAAATAGGTAACCTTCTTCCGTTTGATTGCAGTCTTAGCAACTAACATAGAGGATTGTTACTGCCAAGTGTACATAATCTAATACGATACTTCAAGAAATATATTTCTGTAATTTTAACGATGCTAGACATCCAGGGGCCCGTTTCACAATTATAACAAATTAACAATTTACAAATAATAAGTAAAAGATTACAAATGATTGTAAACTGTGTTTTACAATGCTATCTTATTAATTTGTAAAGTTTGACGAACTTTACAAAATCAGCTAAAGAAATTTACAAATAAGCATTATTGATTATACAATATCGCCAACGACAGTTTACAAAAATCGCTAAGGAGCAGAGCTAAAGTCGCTGTATTTTTACCACTATCGTTACATATGTTTATATTTTGTACTAAAATAGATTATTCTAAGCTTGCTGATTCATATTTCACCAAAAGAAATTATAAATTATTGTTAAAAAATTTAAAGTATTTAGAGTTTTATATATTGGCGACAATGGAGTTTCGTGTGATGTGATTGGTCGGGTATAATTTACCAATACGTCTATTACTTAAATGACCAAAGTTAGCGCCAAATTCAGTCAAATAAGTATATAACAGATTTAGTCCACATACAAATATGCCTATACAACAGATAAAATAATCACAATGTCTACCATAAAATCAGGTTCATTTTTTGTGATGATCGATCAGTATTTATTAATGTTCCATCCATAACCTCACAAACATTAGTGATCCCAGCAGCACCATAAAAATTCTGTGCTACAGTAAATAAAATTTTGGTGATCAAAAACCTGCCTCGAACTTAACTCTTTAACAACATCAACTACCCTGTGGGCACTTTGCACACTGATATCTTAGAAATTCCGTGCTTATCTCTTAACGCACGGAACTGACAGCTAGTATACAACCAATGCAAAACAATACAGTTCTCGCTTTGAGGTTAGGGCACCACATTTCCATTTTGGATGTTGGATGTGATGTCCCATATCTTGTAGGAGAGATTCCAGCGAAACGGGACTCGAAACGACTTCAGAATACCGCGTAAGTATCGTTATTGCTTTATTGAATTATTTATTTTTGGTGCAGGGAACTTCTTTTTTAAGTGCGAGTATTTATTAAATACAGTCTTCGAATATAAATACTTACGCGGTATTCTGAAGTATAGCGCGGGACTCATTCGAAACCTTTCATTAAATTCATACAGAATGATACGAAAGTGTTATTAATTCTAGACCGGAAAATTTTACGTACAGTATACGTCTTTGTTTGAGTAGGCCTAAATTCATTTTCTTCGTCTGAGTCATTAGAACTACTTAATAACATCAAAACTGCTTTAGTTTAATTCTTAATATTACTCAGTTACTCAAAAATTAATTTAATAAATACACCTTTATTGTATTTATTCAGAATTTGTTGCAATATCAAACTTTATACATCTCAGAGCTATTGTAGAAAATGTGCTAACTTTACAAGTAAAGTTTACACGTTTGTAAAATTACCCTTCATTGTGAAACAGAGTACTTGTAAAGTGCGCAAAATCTGATTTGTAAAGATTTGATTTCCTTTGTAAAGTTCAACATTACAAACAAAGATTGTGAAACAGAAGTTTACAATTTACAAACAAAGTTTACAATTTACAAAGATTGTAAACATTGTGAAACAGGCCCCGAGCATCCTTGATAATGTTAGTGGTATTTTACATAACGTACCTAATTCAGCTACAGCTTATAGTTTTAGGGACCGTATTTTGTCCCACGAGGCTGCAAGGTTAAGTATTACTTGAAATTTTAAGTGGACTACGCGCGTGGAAATGCAAGCGAAGTACTTGACAGGCTGCTCACGCGACTCCTATTTGGTCAAGTTGGTCAGAACAAAACGTGAACCGCTTTAACAATTAAGTACACTAATATTTAACATTTAAATTATTTATACTATGCACATTAGGATACGCTAATTTTACTATTTACATTACCATAAAGAATGTAGGCCTACATTTGTAACGCATTATTTACACTTTATGCAAGGTATTGTATTTAATCACAGTAGCGATATGTAAATTTAGATATAGCCTAGAATATAAGACAAGGCTACATTTATTTTGTATAAATTATCTTCCTATAAGTTTCAATTAAAATTCTATGGGGCAATGACTAATGCATTTGCGAGTTTTGTATTTGCTATAAAAACAATGTTACTATTAAGGGAACTGACCCTAAGGAATATACTCAGAATATTGAATACATTTCTTAAATTCTTTGCCTTCTCTCCTCTCTCTTCGCTGCTCCTCTTCCCTGACTTTTTCCTCTTCCTTCTCTTCTCTTCTTCCTCCGCCTCCCTTCTTCCTCCGCCTCCCTTCTTTCTTCGCCTCACTTCTTCCTAAGCCTCCCTTCTTCCTTATCCTCCCTTCTTTCTTCGCCTCTCTTCTTCCTTATCACCCTCTTTCTTCGCCTCCTTTCTTCCTTTGCCTCCCTTATTTCTTAGCCCCTTCTTCCTATGCCTCCTTTCTTGCAGTACTTTCCTTTTTCCTTAGCCTCCCTTCTTCCTTCGCCTTCCTTCTTCCTTAGCCTCCCTTCTTCCTTATCCTCCCTTCTTTCTTCGCCTCTCTTCTTCCTTATCACCCTCTTTCTTCGCCTCCTTTCTTCCTTTGCCTCCCTTATTTCTTAGCCCCTTCTTCCTATGCCTCCTTTCTTGCAGTACTTTCCTTTTTCCTTAGCCTCCCTTCTTCCTAAGCCTCCCTTCTTCCTTAGTCTCCTTTCTTCCTTCGCTTCCCTTCTTACTTTGTCTCCTTTCTTCCTTCGCCTCCCTTCTTCCTTCGCCTCCCTTTTTCCTCCGCTTGCCTTCTTCCTTCGCCTCCCTTTTTCCTCCGCTTGCCTTCTTCCTTCGCCTCCCTTCTTCCTTAGCCTCCCTTCTTTCTCAGCCTCCTTTCTTCCTTCGCCTCCCTTCTTACTTAGCCTCCCTTCTTCCTCAGCCTCCTTTCTTCTTTTGCCTCCCTTCTTCCTTCGCCTCTCTTTTTCCTTCGCTTCCCTTCTTCCTTCGCCTCCCTTCTTCCTTAGCCTCCCTTCTTTCTCAGCCTCCTTTCTTCCTTCGCCTTCCTTCTTCCTTAGCGTCCCTTCTTCCTCAGCCTCCTTTCTTCCTTCGCCTCCCTTCTTCCTTCGCCTCCTTTCTTCCTTCGCCTCCCTTCTTTCTTCGCCTCCCTTCTTCCTTAGCCTCCCTTCTTCCTTCGCCTCTATCCTTCGCTTCCCTTCTTCCTTAGCCTCCCTTCTTCCTTAGCCTCCCTTCTTCCTTAGCCTCCCTTCTTCCTTCACCTCCCTTCTTCCTTCGCCTCTATCCTTCGCTTCCCTTCTTCCTTCGCATCCCTTCTTCCTTAGCGTCCCTTCTTCCTCAGCCTCCTTTCTTCCTTCGCCTCCCTTCTTCCTTCGCCTCCTTTCTTCCTTCGCCTCCCTTCTTCCTTCGCCTCCCTTCTTCCTTAGCCTCTCTTCTTCCTTCACCTCCCTTTTTCCTTCGCCTCTATCCTTCGCTTCCCTTCTTCCTTAGCCTCCCTTCTTCCTTCACCTCCCTTCTTCCTTCGCCTCTATCCTTCGCTTCCCTTCTTCCTTAGTCTCCTTTCTTCACCTAACTTCTTCCTTAGCCTTTTTCCTTCTTCCGTCTCTCTTCATTCTTCACCTTTATTTTTCCTTCCTCTCTTTTCTTCCCTAGTATATAAATCATCGCAAATGACTAATCAAATTTGAAGTCCTTTCTAAATGTGTCAGTGTAGGATGTTACCGAACTAGCTGGCAGGGCCGAATATTTGATCAGGTTGATTTGTGAAATGATGGCAGCGTAAGTAGGATTACATCCAAGAAAGCATGGCTCAGTACTATGTACAGCAGTGGCAAAAGAACCGGACCGACGGAATAATCAGTCCCCGAAATGAGCCAATGCGCATGCCACGCCCGCATTCACAAGATAGCGAGTAATCTATTGAAATTGTTGTAGTTTCGACTGCTGACGTAGCCCATTTCGAAAGCCATTAGAAAATAAGACGGTAAAATTCATGTTCTGGGAATAATAAGTTAATTAAGTAGTAAAATATAGCTGTAATCGAAAAATATTGGGAATAAATTTGAATAAGGAAAAAAAAAAAACGTTTCCTTCCCAGGCAGGATTCGAACCACGAAAGTCTTAGTTACCAGTCTATCGTGCTCTGGAGTGAACAAGGCTCTGAAATCAGCTACAAGGATCGGTCCGGTTTTTTTTTTGCCACTACTGTACATTAATTGGAACTCGCTTCCGAGTGATGTAAGGGGTTGTTGGACAATAACTTCATTTAGGTCAAAATTACATAAATTCTTACTTAACAGATTAATTGCTGATTAATATTTGTTACTTATAATGAAACTAACATCTGTCCATTCTTATTATTATTATTAATTTCTCTAAATAGATTTGCAAAACCTCTAATGGCAATTACATTAATATTCTCATTATAGAAATATATTATAGACATATTTTTTTTTCTCCCTGTAACATAGTCCTAGTAAGCTTATATTAAATTAATTTTCATCATTTTACTAGCTATCTAAAATATTAAATTAATTATAATTGATTGAATTAAATTAGCTCATAAATTAAGTTACTACTTTACCTTATAGGTTTATCTAAATTTAAATAAATATGTAGTCTACTAGTCGTTAAAACTTAACTGAAGAATATTGCTGGAGAACCTTTTAAGTGTAGTGTAAATATTTTATTTGTAATTTAAATATGTATTGTATTGATTAAGGCTGGTTGAATGGAAGAGAAGGCCTTATGGCCTTAACTCTGCCAGCGAAAATAAAACATTATTATTATTATTATTATTATTATTATTATTATTATTATTATTATTATTATTATTATCATCATCTTAGCTGAGAGACTATAACGCGTTCATAATGTGTGATTCATCTGCAATATTCGTAAATTTGACCATATAACACCTTCCCTCCAGTTACTTTCATGGGTGCGTCTGAAGGAATGAAGAACAATGCATTCACTGTCTCTTCTGTTTAGAATCATGCATACTTCTACTCCGAAATATCTGTTATCGCGCTTTCAATTTCTTACAACTCTTCGAAACCGACATCAAGCACTTCTTTCTATCCCTCACCATAGAACGTCTTTATACTCATCTTCCTATACTGTAGAAATACCTCGCCTCTGGAATTCGGTACCTAATGATGTCAGGGACTGCCGGACTTTATCACAATTCAAAATTAAATTGGAAAATTTTGTCTTAGTTAATGTTTTTTAGGTATTGCTAGAAGTATTGATTTGTATTTTTTTTTCTTTTTCTTTTTTAACCTAGATTAAAATTGGAAGTTTCTTGTTTATGTTAGTTAATTAGTTAGGATGGAATTAATTATGATACTTAATCACTCATTTAAAGTTTGTGTGACTGCAACCTGTATATTTTTGTGTGGCTTTACTTTGTTTATAGTGTTTTTTTCTCTCTCTTTATTTCTTGTGTAGCTTTACTTTGTATATTATAGTGTATTTTTTCTGTTTATTTCTATTATTGTATTTGTATTCCTGGTGTTGTGGAAGAGAAGGCCTGATGGCCTTAACTACACCAGAATAAATAAATAAATAAATACATAAATAAATAAATAAATAAATAAATAAATAAATAAATAAATAAATAAATAAATAAATAAATAAATAAATAAATAAATAAATAAATAAATAAATAAATAAATAAATATTAATTCCAATTGAATCTAGTCGGATTCGAACCTGATCTTGTAACTACTCGGCTATCAAAACTCGTATTTTTTGGTATTGTAGGTCAAATTCTGCAAGATTTTAAGCCAAAATTTAGGTTTCAACAAATATAAAGAGCACTTGCAGTTTGGTCACCCTTGTTCTTGCTATAAAAGCGCAGTTACCTCCTCTTCCCTTTAAAGAGTGCGTTTTCGTAATAGACACAAAGTGCGGAATAATTAAGAAAAACTCGAGTGAATTACCGATGGAAGCAGCCCAAGGCCCACCTGCCTGACGCCGGAAACCCATCCACTTTGTCACCGGAGATGGACTAAGTGCTACACCTGCGCCCAAGACGGGAGTAAGTCACTCGCGAACGCGGCGGGGGCTCGTGGGAGGGGGCGGTGGATGACCCCGTACTAGCTGCTCTACAATTACCCTTCTGAGTAATACAATCGGAAGATTAACACTGCCTTACCTCTACTTGAAGTTACTTACCTATAACACGATGATTTAATGATCTGTATCCTAGCAACAAGAAGACTTGCTTCGCAACAAGACGATCTGCCTTAGCGACAAGACAATCTGTGTCGTAGTAACATTACGACCATATCCTACCAACAAAACAATCTGAAAACCAACACGACTTGTAGTTAGCGACAACACAATCATACTCTAGCACCTAAACAACTGTTTCCCAGCGATAGCAAGACATAATCTCAACAACATGGCATGTATCCCAACAACAACACGTATACCAGCAAAGAGACGACCTGTATCCTAGCAACAATACCGTCTGTATCTCAGTAACAACTCTAACAACATGGCCATTAGGTTATAACAGCGACAACACTATCTGAATCCTTCCAATAACGTAATCTTTATATAATGTATATATGATCAAATAACACGGCCTGTATTCATGTCCTGTGTACCGGTAACAACACGTTCTGTATTCGGAAACCAACACAGTCTGTATCTTCGAAACAACACGACCTGTATTCTGACAAAATAGCTCGTATCTCGGCAAAAACAGGGTCTGTATCCCGGCAACAATTCGACCTCTATCTTGGGAACAACAAGACCTGTTTCCCGGCAACAACATGTCCTATGTCCCAGCAACAACAATGCCTGTGTTCAAGTTTCAACAATGTGTTCCGGCATCAACAATGTCTGTGTCCCGGCAACAGCATGATCTGTATCCCGGCAACAACACGGTCTGTATTCTGACAAAATTGCCTGTATCTCGACAAAAACACGGTCTGTATCCCGGCAACAATTCGACCTCTATCTTGGGAACAACACGATCTGTTTCCCGGAAACAACACGGCCTGTGTCCCAGCAACAACAATGCCTGTGTTCCAGTTTCAACAACGTGTTCCGGCATCAACAATGTCTGTGTCCCGGCAACAACATGACCTGTAGCCTATTCCGGCAACAACACGGTCTGTATTCTGACAAAATTGCCTGTATCTCGACAAAAACACGGTCTGTATCCCGGCAACAACAACAATCTCGACAACTCTATCTTGAGTTTCAACAACAAGTCTGTGTCCCGGCAACAACATGACCTGTTTCCGCAACAACACGGTCTGTATTCTGACAAAATTGCCTGTATCAAAAACACGGTCTGTACCCGGACCTCTATCTTGACAACAACAAGCCTGTTTCCCGGCAACAACACAGCCTGTATTTCTGCAACAACACGGCCTGTATTTCTGCAACAACACGGCCTGTATTCAACAACACGGCCTGTATTCCGGCAACGGTCTGTATTCCGGCAACAACACGGTCTGTATTCCGGCAACAACACGGCCTGTATTCCGGCAACAACACGGCCTGTATTCCGGCAACAACACGGTCTGTATTCCGGCAACAACACGGCCTGTATTCCGGCAACAACACGGCCTGTATTCCGGCAACAACACGGTCTGTATTCCGGCAACAACACGGTCTGTATTCCGGCAACAACACGGTCATTCCGGCAACAACACGGTCTGTATTCCGACACAAACACGTACTATATCCCGGCAAAAACTGTATTCCGATACAAACACGTACTATATCCCGGCAAAAACACGGCCTTTATCCCACGGCTTGTGTCCCGGCACACGGAAACAACACGACTTCGTCCTTTTGTGTCCCGGCAACCACGGCTTGTGTCCCGGCAACAACACGGTCTGTGTCCCGGCAACAACACGGCTTGTGTCCCGGCAACAACAATGACTGTGTCCCTGCATCAACAATATACCATGTCTCCCGGCATCAACAATTCGTGTGCCCTGGCATATACAATGTCTGTGTCCCGACAACAACAAACAACACGCTTGTGTCCGGCAAAACACGGCTTGTGTCCAGTGTCCCGGCAACAACACGGCTTGTGTCCCGGCAACAAGAATGGCTGGCTTGTGTCCCGGCAACAACACGGCAACAATTGTGTCCCGGCAAATGCCCGGCTATTTCTCGGCAAAAATAATGCTTGTGTTCCGACAACAAATTAGTGAACTATAACACGGCTTGTGTCGGCAACAACACGGCTTGTGTCCCGGCAACAACACGGCTTGTTCCGACAACAACTCGACTTTGTCACAGCAAGAACACAGACTGTCTCAGCAACAACATGAACTAAATACCATCTACAAATAATTTCTTTCTTAACTGTGTTGGTTTGCGTGTTACTTGGAAACACATGAGTTGTTATAATCTTCCCTTTAATTTAATTACTAAGTCTCTTTCTTCGGTGTCCAGATAGAGTACATCAAGATTGAAAACAACATAAGTACTGTCATAAATATTATGTTTACTTTTGTAACAATGTTTTTAATAGAAAACTAATTCATGATTTATATAATTAGCAACATATTGGCTATTAACATTTTTGTGTTAAACTGTACATATTGCATTAACCTATTATGGGCAATATACTGTTATAAATAAGTTAAACTTAAATATTAATGCATATACAACGTCCGAAGAAACAATTAGACGTTTTAAAGTTGGCAGCATTTGCTTTGCCACGTAATATAACATTGATGTACACAACAATGTGTTCAGCAATTAGTACCATTTAGAGTTGAAAACGATATTTTCAAGTATGGAACTGTGACTGTGACAATTAAATATCTGAATTTTATCTGTGATTTTGTCACACCGATTTTTATATCGCAGTAAGCACAATATGCATGAATTATACCGATATTTTGTCACACCGATAAAAATTAACAGGAAATATTGAAGAGCAGTGCAATGTCCTTCTTAGGCGTCACTTCATCATAAAATCGGAAATAAATTATGAACATGTACCATTAACAAATAAATACTAATCTAACTGAACAGTAACATGTAAAAAGTTAACCTCTGAGGTTATATCGTAGTTGATTGTAGATTTGGAATGAGTTGATAATTTTTAATGTATTGGGTACGGAGAAATTGAGGTTATGTGATTATCTAATCGTTTTAAAAATTGATCCTTTTTATTGTATATAATATAATCGATAAATTATTTTAAGTCGTGCATTAACATTATAATATTGAGTCAGAATAAAAATTAACGAAACATCAGTATTCGGAAAAACAATAGAAAATAATTACAGAACAAGACAGTTGTTCAGAGATTTTACACAAGATAAAGTACTGGTAACCAATGGTATTATTATTATTATTATTATTATTATTATTATTATTATTATTATTATTATTATTATTATTATTATTATTATTATTTAAATCGTGTAATCACTATATCATTTATAATAAGATGGTGAAACTAGCGCTGAAAAGTTTCGGCAATTTCGGATGTACCAATCATTGCATTTATAAGGATTTTTTTGTGGAGAGACAGTTGCTCGGTTAAACTAGCGCTGAGGTAGTTTCGGTGATTTCATAAGTGAAAATCGTTGAATTTGATTGTTTGTGGAGATGCAGTTGATCGTATATCCAAGGCATAACAAAGTCTAAACTAACCAAACTTAACCTGTCACAGATTCGTAAATACAAGGTTTAAGGGGAATACTACCTCAAGGTTAGTTTAGCCAAATAAGTTTTATCTCGTTCGGTTTTAATTCTATAGGTGCTGTTGTCGGCTTGTGAGAAATGCTTCGAAAGTTCGAAGAGCATAACGTTCAGTGACACGGAGTGAACTAACTTGATTTACGTTTGATACCCCTTATTTTCAAATGTAATTAATTATCCCATTTATGTGTAAGTGTACTATTTTAAAAGTGTGCAAGGGCAATGAGAACGATTTGTTGGAGCAATTTCTGCTAGATGTCAGATCTTTTTTGAATTTATAAAATTGACAATTTTTGCTAACTACCCCATATTATTATATTTAAAAGTTGAAAATTACTTGCAAGTTGATGATTTTAACAATATCTAGATAAATATCACTAAATATCAAGTTTAGAACATTGATTAGAAATTGGGTGAAATAACACCCCACACGAGTACCAATGTTAGAAAGATATATTTCCTAATTAATAACCATAAACAACATACCGGTAATGAACTTATTACAAATAATTTTATTTTAAGTTTAATTATTTTAATGAATACTACCCTGCACTGTTCGTTTAGAACTATACATTAAAACTGGATCATACATAAATGAGAGAAGTACATGTAAAGTTATTAAAATAATGTAGGCTCCTGTAATTATTCTGTTTGTAATTAATAATATAACTAAAAATATTGTTACTGCGTAAAAATTAAATGGAAAATACTTATACATTAATATATATTCACAGTAATATGAAAATGTGAAGATCTCGGGGAATATATAAAATATTTATAAAACATATATTCAGACTTAATATGAAAACAAAATGTCAGATTCATGATTATATTATTATAATGCCGCTAATAACTTTGCAACACATCATCACTTTGAAAAAATAATATTGAATAAAATATCACGAAAAAATAATCAAATACCACCGCCCGATTGCTGTTATTGTATCATGCGCATGCGCAAACCCACGACGCAGAGGAGAAAATATCATCACAGACGTTGCAACAGTCACAAACTGAATACGGAGCAGATTTCGATAGCGATATTTTGTCAATATTTCGCGTCATCAGTCACAGGTTTATCTGTGACAAAAAATACCTGTGACAAAATAAATTTGTGAAATATCGGCCATCTCTAATCATTTAATAATGATGGAACTTCGGTTGAATGAATATCGAGCTTTTGCAAAGCGTTTTTAAGAACAATGACTCGGCTACGCAAACACAACGACCTTTTAAACTATCATATCGGAAGGAATAGGAACGTTCCAACCCTTCAAATCATTCTGAATTGGGTTCAACAATTAGGTGAAAATCATCAAAAAGGAAGCTTCGTGGTTGCCCTAGAACAGTACGTAGTCCAGAAAATATGGAGAGATTGAGAACGGAGTTCAGCGTTCACAAGCCTTGGAGATGTCGGATAGAAGTGTTAGGCGCATCTTACATTACGATTTACATTTACATTCATTTAAGTTACAAGTTGTGCAAAAATTAAATGACCGTGATTACCATACACGAACGCAGTATTCTGAAATTCTCGCTTTGGCGACATAAATTGACCTGCACGGTTGTAAATATTAATTTCTTCCTGTGAGGTAACTCAAGGGAAATGCAATCAAAACGAATTCATATGATCGTAGATTTGAAGGACAAAATTAGAACCGTAATTCAAGAAATTCCACGGGACATGCTACAGAGAGTGAACAGGGTCAAGCACTGTGCAGAGATTTGTGCCACGTCTGGTGGAACTCATCAGAATCAAGTTATCTTGAAGAAATGAACGTAAAACTAAACGGTATAGTTCAAGATATATTTTTAATTTGGTGTTCGAAATTATTTTTCCAATTAAAGTGTTGTTTTCCCAATCACAGTTAGTTTGTTTCAACCGTAAACTGCATAAATAAATAAATAAATAAATAAATAAATAAATAAATAAATAAATAAATAAATAAATAAATAAATAAATAAATAAATAAATAAATAAATAAATAAATAAATAAATAAATAAATAAATAAGTAAATAAATAAATAAATAAATAAATAAATAAATAAATAAATAAATAAATAAATAAATAAATAAATAAATAATAAATAAATACATAAATACATAAATAAATAAATACATAAATAAATAAATAAATTAATTAAATAAATAAATAAATAAATAAATAAATAAATAAATAAATAAATCAGTAAGTAAGTAAGTAAATAAATAAGTGAATAGATAAATAAATGTATAAATGAATAGATAAATAAATAGATAAATAAATAAATAAATATATATAAATGAATAGATAAATAAATAAAGATGTAAATAAATAAATAAATAAGTGAATATATAAATTAATAAATACATAAGTTGATACGTATGTACCTATATACTACATATACAAGTAAAACCGTGAATGATTGAATGAGTGAATTAATGCTTGAATAAATAAATAAATAAACAAATGAGTGAATGAATAAATAAATAAATAAATAAATAAATAAATAAATAAATAAATAAATAAATAAATAAATAAATAAATGAGTGAATGAATAAATAAATGAATGAATAAATAAACAAATAAATAAATAAATGAGTGAGTGAATAGATAAATAAATAAATGAATAATAAATAAATGAAATAAGTACACATACTATTATTATTATTATTATTATTATTAATTATTATTATTATTATTATTATTATTATTGTCTGTAATAGACTACAGCGTTGATGTAATTGCTGCCTAAACACTCAAATAATTATAAAATGAATAAATAAATAAATAAGTAAATAAATAAATAAGTAAGTAAATAAATAAATAAATAAATGAATAAATAAATAAATGAGTGAATAGAGAAATAAAGAAATTAATGAGTGAATAGATAAATAAAAATAAACGAAATAAATACAAATTATTATTATTATTATTATTATTATTATTATTATTATTATTATTATTATTATTATTATTATTGTCTGTAATAGACTACAGCGTTGATGTAGCCTAATTGCTGCCTAGCAACACTAATTTGTTGGAAGCGACATTGGAACCGGTGTGCGATGCAAGGAAGGGACTTTTAGTACATACATGAGGGTTCATGTCAGCAGGTTCACCAAACTATTAATTTGTCCTGTTAATGAATAGCACCGAGCGGAAATAAGAAAATGTCTCCACCACACACCCCGTACAATTACAGAGCTTGAAGTAGGCATGTGTGTGTCGCGTTATGCACATTCATTGTTTATGTTTCGAAACATGCCTTCCCTGTTTTGGAATCTTTACACTATACGTGTAGAAATAATCGGTGCCATGTTTATGACACACTTTTTACACGTATTGCAATGTTTGTTTGTTTTTAATGTTACCAGCTCTTGTAGGCGTATATTCCTGCTTGTATTTAATTCTACTAACGTAAGAATCAACTCCAATACGTGGGAGGATGAGTACCTTCGCCAGATGGTATTTTTAAAACATATCTAAAAAATAAATTTCCTAAAGGATATCAGCAAATTAGCCTATATAAATACTTCCCGTCCAGAAACAAGGTTAAAAGGACACAGTATTATTATGACTACCTGTCATATACGCGTAACTTGTTTATTTTCTGGTAGTAAACCATTTTTTTTATGTAGAAGTAAATCTTTCTCCTCACTGGAGGTTAGAGGGAGTAACTCAGAAATCGACCGTTACATAAAAATACAACCAGCTCTTGCCATTGTTCTCCCCGTCCTCCCCTCGTTCCCCTCATCATTCTTCCGTTCTCCTCATTTTCCCACGTTTTCCTCAAGTTACCCTTGTTCTCCTTCTCTTCCCAACGTTCTCTGCGGCTTCCCTTCTTCCCTCGTTCACCCTGTATTCCACTCGATCACTAGGTATTTCCCTTCTTCTCCTTCTGTTCCGCTTGTTCTCCTTTTATTCCTCTTTTTCTCATCATATTCCCCTTCTTCTTCTTGTCTTCCTATAGTTCGTTTTCTATTCCTTTTGTTCTCCTTCTATTCCCCTTGTCCTCCTTGTCTACACATATTTCTATTCCCTTTTTTCTCCTTGTCTTCCACCTGCTCTCCTTCTATTCCCCTTGTTATCTTTTTATTCTTTTGTTGTTCTTGTATTCCTTGTTTTTCTTCTGTTTCCCTTGTTCTTCTTTTTTCCCTTATTCTCCTGGTCTTCCCTTGTTCTCTCTCTATTACCCTTGTTCTCCTTCTATTTCCCCTGTTCTCCTTGACTTCCCTAGTTCTTTTTCTATTCCCCTTTTACTCCTTGCTTTCCCCTTATTCTCCTTGTATCCGTCTTGTTCTTATTCTACTTCCCATGTTATCCTTGTCTTCTGCTCTACTTCTATTCCTCTTATTGTCCTTACATTCCCCTTGTTACATTTATCTTCCCCTTGTTCTTCTTATATTCTCCTGGTTTTACTTTTATTCCCCTTGTTTTCCTTGTATTTCCCGTGTTCTTCTATTTCCCTTGTTCTCCTTAGATTCTGCTTGTTCTCCTATTTCCATTGTTTTCGTTCTATTCCCCTTGTTCTCCTTGTCTTCGCCTTGTTCTGCTTCTATTCGTCTTATTGTCCTTGCAATCCCCTTGTTCCTTTTATCTTCCCTTGTTCTTATTATATTCTCCTTGTTCTAATTTTATTTCCTTTGTTGTCCTTGTATTTCCCTTGTTCTTCTATTCACCTTGTTCTCCTTGTCTTCTCCTTGTTCTACTTCTGTTCCTCTTATTGTCCTTGCATTACCCTTGTTCCTTTTATCCACCCTTGTTCTTCTTATATTCTTCTTGTTCTACTTTTATTTCCTTTGTTGTCCTTGTATTCCCTTTGTTCTTCTATTCACCTTGTTCTCCTTGTCTGCTTCTTGTTCTACTTCTATTTCTCTTATTGTCCTTGCATTACCCTTGTTCCTTTTATCTTCCCTTGTTCTTCTTATATTCTCCTTGTTCTACTTTTATTTCCTTTATTGTTCTTGTATTACTTTGTTCTTCTATTCCTCTTGTTCTTCTTATATTCCCCTTGTTTTCCTTGTATTTTCCTTGATCTTTTCCCTTGTTCTCCTTGCCTTCCTCTTGTTCTCCTTCTATTTCCCTTTTTTCGTTCTATTCCCCTCGTTCTCTTTCTATTCACCTTCTCCTTGTTTTCCCATTGTTCTCCTTGTCTCCACCTTGTTCTTATTCTATTTCCCTTGTTGTCCTTGTCTTCTCCTTATATTATCCTTGCATTTCCCTTGTTACGTTTTCTTTTATTAATTTGACATCACACAGAATGAAATGTACTTTATTTATTAGTTTTTCTTAAGTTAATTTTTCAAACAAATACCTATCTAAAAGATGTAGGCTATTAAAGTTACATTATATTACTGGGAACTTTAACAAAAGTATACCATATTTTGGAACGGAATAAATTACATCTTCCTATATCATATTTTGGAACAGAGGGAGTAGTCGGTTCATATTAGAGATTTCGGCAGGTTTGAGTTACAAATTGTGAGTGTTCTTTTGTAAATCTCTTATGTTGTTGTTGTTTTCTAATGCCAGGCGTTTGACAATAAAGTCATTTGGCCTCTTGCACTCCAATATTTTTCAAAGATATTATCATGGTCAGCCACTGAAGCACAGATTTTGAGGTGTTCCGAATCCATTTCTTGGTTTGAGTTGCACAATGGGCAGTTAGGGGACTGATATATTCCAATTCTATGCAGGTAGCTATTTGGCCAAACAATCATGGCCTGTTGCCAATCTAAATGCAGCTACAGATGATTTGCGTGGTAAATCAGGAATTAACTGTGGATTATGATGCAGAGAGTTCCATTTTTTTCCCCTTGAGATTGTATTATCAAATTTTGTTTGTTGAAGACTAAGTATGTAGATTTAATAAATCTTTTCACAGAGTAATACGTAGATTTAATAACAGGTCTGTAAGTAGCATCCGCTACTTTGCTAATGCATCCGCATTCTCGTTTCCCAGGATTCCACAATGGGATGGTATCCATTGGAATACAATTCTTTTATTGAGTGATATTAACCCTAGCAATACCAAGCTATTTTGATGACGTGCAGTACCAAGGGGGATATTTTGAGACCACTATATAAATGTTTAATTTTGAGCATTTTTAAACATTTGTAATCGGGAAATAGCATGTACTACTATAAAAGATAAAAATTTAAACATCATTGTATATTTTCGAACAATTTACTTCAAGAAAACAGCTGGAAAATGTTACGCATTACTATCTTCACACTCGTTGTTACATATTGAACAATCCACGGTTTCCTTGTTATAGGCTACTTATACCAAACTTACAATCTGCAAATAGTGTGTACTATACGTATACATAAAGCAAAAATGTTTAAATGTTGTCGTATATTGTTTAGCAAGTACTTGAATGCAACAGTCCGGAAAATATAATAGAACTGGAAAATATTATGCGTCACTTTCTTCACATTAGTTCTCACACAGTGAACAGACCACAGTTTTCTTGCTTTGTTTACCACTCTTACAATCAGCGAATAGTAAGTTATGTACTATCATGAAAGAAAAAAAGTGAAATGTCATTGTATATGTTCCAACAAATACTTCAGTGTAACAGTCACAAAATAAATTGTAAAATGCTACACATCACTTTCTTCACACCCGTCCTCACACATTGAACAGACCACAGTTTTCTTGCTATGTTTACCACATGTGTACCTTTTACAAACACTGCAAATGATTGTTGTCATGCTCACTTTGTTGTACTTTTCTATTTTTGATCGGCAGTCTCTAGTGCACAAATGGCATCGACCCTTACCACCGTGAACGTCTTTTGCACCACTTGTCTGCTTGATTTTCCTTTTCAAATTCCTTCCATTGCCGAAATCAACACTTCTGCAGTCCTGCAACATTTCTTGCCCGCTCTTCAATATACGGAGTTACGAGCTTCAGTCCCAATTCTTGCAGATAAAGTCGCCGCTG
This sequence comes from Periplaneta americana, assembly GCA_025594305.2. Taxonomy (NCBI): domain Eukaryota; kingdom Metazoa; phylum Arthropoda; class Insecta; order Blattodea; family Blattidae; genus Periplaneta; species Periplaneta americana. The sequence goes on from JAJSOF020000035.1 coordinate 20,728,012, forward strand.
ATTTGTTTTCTTCTTATTCCAGTCTGGAAAGTTCAGTATAAATGTGGTGTAGCCATTTAGAGCTGCTATATCAACAAGTGTGTAGAAAATTGACACTGGCCATCTTCTGGTAGCTCTTTTTGTTGAATATTTGCGTACCATTCGATCCACTGTGTCGACACCGCCTTTAGTGTCATTGTGGTATAGATTTATTACCGTTTTCTTCTTTGGATCAGATAGTGCACCAATTGCATCATCATAATGTTGAGTGGATAACATAAGAAGGTTCCTCTTAGGTTTTTCACGAGGGATGTATGAAACAATTGTAGTTGGAACACTTCAGTATCAGGATCACTGAATGCAAATTTACTGGAATATAATTCTCTTCCAGAAACTTCTTTGAGTTCTTGAGGAATGTGTTTCCTATTTGCCTGCAATGTTCCAACAAGAGTTAGCTTGTGATTGTTCCATAGATCCTCAGCCAAGTCAACAGATGTGTAGTACCTGTCTGTGGTTACATTGCGCCCGGAGTTATTTATAGGATGAACCAAACGTTTTACGACAGCTGTAGCTGAATTTGTTTGTTGCGCTGCATTCTTATTCTTCCCTGCATATGGTTCCATACTGATAACATATCTTGACTTTGAATCTGCAAGCATACGTATAAGTATGCCATACTTTCCAGGTTTATCCTTCATGAAAACTTTGAAGGGACATCTTCCACGGAATAATGAAAGCATTTCATCTACAACAGTGTGCATTCCAGCAGAATAACATTTTGGTAAAACTGAGTTCATTTTGTTGAATACTTCACGCATTGCGGCAAATTTAGCAAACTCCTGCGTTCATTTCGTATGGTTTTGTCATCAAATCTTATTATTTTAGTTAGCTGCTGGAATCTAGTTCGGCTCATAGTAGCAGTATAAACAAATATTCCAGAAATATTGGACCAAAGATCTGTAACTGCTGTCTTGCTATCACTTTCTTTGCCCATAAAGATAAGAAGCACTATATAAGCTAGGAATTCAAGTCTACTTGTTCCTGGTACTTTCTGCCTAATCGCTTCTTCATTAGAATACTTTATAATGCTGTCTACAATTTCCGGAGTAAAGAACTTTTCAAACGACTCTATTATTGTGGCCACTTTACCTTCACTTCGTAGTCCTTCGCGTTCTTTCACAATATTCTGTGCATCCCAGAAAAAATTCGTCTTGATATTCGAGGTGGTTTGGAAACGTAAACTCTTCCAGTATTAGTAAAATATTTATCACTGATTTCAATTTCAGATAAGTTGTCAGGGTCATCTTCAGAACTGGATTCCACTTCATCCCCGTCCACTTCGTCACGCATGATACACTGGTCTTCAGGTTCACTCACTACTTCATCATCATCATCATCATCATCATCATCATCATCATCATTATTATTTTCAATTTCAGTTTCGGAATCTGTAGATTCTTCCAATAACTCTTCTGTGGTCTTTCGACTCATTGCTAGTAGACTGAACAACAAATGTAATTGTCGGAAACAAGTAGGATACATAAATATCACACCACTTCATCAGACCAATCAGGTGTAACAAAAATAGAAAGACCAAATATGCCCATTGTAGGAACAGTAGGAGCGTAACAAAAAAAAAAGAATAAATATGTCCATTGTTGGTGCATTACATGTGTAGTAACACAAAAGCACAAAAATTATATTGGCCACGAGTCCTGCATCATTCTTGAAATAGTTGAAATAACGTGAAACCTTGTATTATGGGTTACACTATTTACTAAGGGGGATATTTTTGTCCACCTTGACATATTTTCGTATTTTGGTAAAACTATCAGTGAAAACAATTAAACAATAACACAGTAAGATAGAAGGATTCATAACTGACAATAAATAATATTTTCGTATTTCTAATATATCAGTTAGATATTGAAAATATAAATTTTGGATAAGGTGGACACAAAGTAACACCCCGTTGGTATTGCTAGGGTTAATTGAGAGAGCATTTTAGTTATTTCTGCTATTTGAGATGAAGGTGTGTGTTTAGAGACTATTGATAGAATAGCTGCTTTGAAGTCTGCCAATATAACTGCATTCTTAAATTTATTGATATGGCATAGAAGATTCCTGAGACTTTCACTTATAGCAACGATTTCTCCATCAAAACTTGTTGTTCCATATCCAAGAACAATTTCTTATAAAGTAAGAAGTAGAGAATCACTACAGTAGATGTAGGAGGCATTTTCATAGGACAGTTTTCAGTACAAACATAGTTACGGGTAAATTAGTAAACCTTTACGTAATAAAGTAAAAAAAAATAAATATTTTTCATCTAATGTCGTCTTTGTCAACCATAAATTCAACGCGAACTAGTCAGAATTTGATCCGGGAGTTTCTGGCATGGAAAGCTGACGGTTAACATTGAGTCGAATGCTGGAAATAAAGTTGAGGTTTCTTTATTATAAAGCCTGCAATCGCGTGATAGAAAAGAGGTAAGATTGTTTGGAGATGGATGCATTATCGTGTGATTACGTGGCATGAAGTCGCTGGGGACAGGTCATACCAGTTCGTCAGTCCATTAAGCACGTCGCAAAAGGTTTTTACATGTTTCTTCACGGTGACTTAATGGTTTGAATCCACCGGAATTGCAACAGACCTTAAGTGAATAACACAACAAACAGTTCTCGTAATCTGCATACTCCTACTTTGCCCCCTCCCCCCAAGTCTCCTTTCTCTTCTGGAAAGGTATTTTTGAACTACTGTTAATTGACGTACAGTCTTCGTAAATATCAGGGACAGAATTCAAGTTGGAATTGTTTGAGATTGTGTTCTGAGGGTCTAGACGTCTAGAGCAGCCGTGGCGAAATACTTATAAAGGAGCTTCATTTATCTTTATTTCTTTATTTTCAATAATTATATTCAATAATTTCTTAGGTCTATTTCCATACATTTTCACTAGAACAAGTCATATAGTGTTAACATTATCTTTAGCATTACCACTTTGAGTTAGTTTTATATTATTTGGTTGAATTAATAATACTCAACACATATTTGCACACCTTGTACCACAAGGTACTCCTCCAATTCTGATACCATTTATAGTATGTATTGAAACAATCAGAAACATAATTCGACCTGGATCACTAGCAGTACGACTGGCTGCAAACATAATTGCTGGACATCTACTATTAACCTTATTAGGAAATACAACTCCAATTCTAAGTTATATAAAGAAACCAAACCTAAACCATCCCAACCTAATAAAATTCTAATTATATTAGGTCTAATAATTAAAAATATTATAGATATTACAAATATAAGAGCTAATAAAATAAATCGATTAATATTTATATCACCATCTATATAATCATCTCTATATAAAATAACTAAAGAAGAAATAAAAGAAACAAAACCTATAAATAGTAAAGATATCCAATCAAACAAAAAAGTCATGACAACAGATCTAGAATTAAAGCTAATAATATCCCATTCAATAAAATAAATTGTCATTAATAATAAAATAAAAACCCATAAAAACCAAAATAATTCTAAAAATAAACAAAAAAATAAATCTAATAAAACAAATTGACATATACATCATAGCCTGTAGTTGTGCGCCGAGCCACTGTGTAACCTGCAACGTGCATAGCACCTATGGACGGAGGCGGACACCCGAAGGGGAAGTGAAGCAACTGTCTGACTTATTAACGGATTTTCATTTTCCTTACGTCGAGCACTTAAATATAATTTTATACAGAACAAGGCTACAAACTAATGTTTAGTACGTGTAACGAAGAAAGAAATGAACAATAAATGAACAATATCACAACCTAAAATTAACTATTTTCAGAATATCTCTCAAAATCAGGAATTATGTCACTTACTGCCAGTCGTAGTTGATCACGAAGGTATTTGTCTGTCAGTCGTGATCTAAATTTGGTTTTTACTATTTTAATTGTTGAAAATAATTTTTCACAAACGTAAGTTGTAGCGAACATGGCTTCAATAGAGCAAGCGAAAGAACGAAGCTTCCGATATTTATTTTTCGGCAAAGATTTGAAATTTCAACATTTGTCAAGTCCTTACATCTAGCTTTCATTTTACATCACATAGTAAATCAGTGAGTTCAAATTGAAGAGCTAACCGCATTATTTGTACATCTGCTGAAAAAGGGTCGACGTACAGAGATGATGATGATGATGATGATGATGATGATGATGATGATGGTGATGATGATGATGATAACAACAACAATAACACTTAACCTTTTAATGTTTCATCAGTAACATGTAGTATAATGCCGTTTTATGTTATACAACCATTTTCCTCGTAATACTTGTGAACAAATCACATTCAATATTGTCATCATATTGACAGCAAAAAAATGCGTCCTCCCATCCTACTTGGAACTTTCGTACATGGTTTCGAGAGAGACATATGCCACTCGCAGGTCAGAGATAAATACAAATGGAACGGAGTTTGGCTCCAGTGAGTGAGAGGGTGGAGGTTGGCGGAAGTTAGAAGCAAGCGAAATGCACAGCTATCACTGCGAGCCACAATGTCTCGCGAGTCACGTTCTCGCCACGGCTGGACTCTAGAGAAATACTACGAGTAGGCCTACCTCTCATGGATAAAGGAGGAAGAAGAGAGAAAGATGAAATAGTTGGAAGAAAATAGAAGAAGTAAGAAGAGAAAGATTGTATTATTTATTTATTTATTTATTTATTTATTTATTTATTTATTTATTTATTTATTTATTCTAGTGCAGTTAAGGGGGCGACGGATGAAATTTTGGTTATTTTTAGTCAAAAACTCGCATTTTCGTTTTCTTGTAAAAAAGGGAATCAGCAAGTTTCAATGATCTACTGCGCTCGAAAGCATAAAAATTACTCAATATATAGGCTAAATGGCTGCACTGTTAAACTTCAATTCCATGCAAATTTTACAAGCTGTTTTCTCACACTTTTTTTCAGCACATTTCGTCAGGGTCGAAGTGTAAAGGCTCTTACAATTTTGATTCTAGGAACATGAAATTTTTACTGCATGTTCTATGAAGTATTGTTCTTCTTCTTCTTCTTCTTCTTCTTCTTCTTCTTCTGCCTGACAAGTGTTAGGCCACAAGGCCTGTTACGGTCTCACATAAAATTTTCACGCCATCTTTTAGCAGGACAATCCACAGATCTTTGGCCATGTGGGACATAATCATAAATTGCCTTTGGGAGTCTACTATTACTCATTCTTTCCAAATGATGTTTCCAATTAGACTGATATTGAACAATGTAATCTAAAACTAGTTGAGTTTTTAGTTCCTTTAAAATTTCACAATTTCTTTTCAAATCCCATTTAGTATAGCCCGCTGTTCTTCGCTTGAATCGCATTTCACAAGCCGTTATTCTGCTTTTATCCGCTTTCCTCAGTGTCCATGCTTCGCTGCCATAGCTGAGCATCGGTCGTGCCAATGTGTTGTAGAGACGTATGCGGGTGAGTTTCTGAACCAAGGATGGTTTCATCACACTATTTATAATGCCCATAGCTCTTGTATATTTATTAATTTTCTGTGATATGTCCAATTCTTCAAAAATGGAAAGTTTGTAACCTACCTGAAATATTGTTAACACTTAAATTGGCAAAGCTTCATTTCTCACACTAGTTTATTAAGCCTTGTCGGACCGTAAAGAAAACAACTATCGCAATGTCCATATTTTATATGTTGTACAATTTATAGTATTGTGAAATTTTAATTTTCCTACCAATTTTTTTTCTATTGTTCTATTAAAATTATAACATTTAGCCTATTAACCTGTTGTATCCTATAAGATACTTTGTCAATTTAAGGGTTAACAAATTAGAGTATCAGATTTTTTATTTCTTAATTACTTTTTAGATTAAAACAATAGGTACTAGAAAATTAAAAAAAGATAAATTTTAAGAAAATAATAATTTTTTCTCTATTCAAAGGACATATTTCTAAAATATGGATGATTAGTGGTTTTCCTGATACATAAAATGTACTGTAATTTTTTTCTAGATCACATACTTAAAGTTTGTACGAGGAGATAGATTTTGAAATTATGCCCCAATTTTTTTTTAGAAATAGGGCATAACTCAGACAATATCTGGGCGACATGCATGAACATTTGTAGCATGTATACAGGGTATTTAAAAAATACGGGGCATAATTTCAGGTATATATTTCCCACATGTAGACAATCAAAATAGTTCATTACAACATGTGTCCGGAAATGCTTTATTTCCGAGTTATGGCCTTCACAACATTGAAATTCACCGGAACCATACCTCATGTTTTAGAAGACACTCCACTGATTAATCGTCAACACATTCACTTCTTGCATGATGGCGCTCCTGCACACTTCAGTCGTACGGCTCGCCGGTACTTGGATCGAAGGTTTCTGATCGATGGATAGGTAGAGGTGGCCCAATTGCTACGCTCACCTGATCTGAACCCTCTCGATTTCTACTTGTGGGGCCATTTAAAATCATTGGTTTATTCGTCTCCGGTGCCAGATTTGGAATCCCTTCGGAATCGAATTGTGGCATGTTCTGAGGACATACGCAATACTCCTGTAGTTTGGGATCATGTTCGCAGGTCAATGAGACATCGATGTGAGGTCTGTATTCAAGCAGGAGGTGGACATTTTGAACATCTTCTGTAATGACAACGACCTGCGGAAAGAAAACGTTCCGGTGAATTTCAATGTTGTGAAAATAACTCGAAATGAAGCATTTCCGGACACATGTTGTAATGAACTATTTTGATTGTCTACATGTGGAAAATACATACCTGAAATTATGCCCCGTATTTTTGAAACACCCTGTATATATCATATGTGGAATATGTGTGCCAAAATGAACCAACTAGCTCAAAAACTACAAAAGTTAGAAATTTTTCCCATGACCTCTCTTAAGGCCATCAGGTCTCCTAAAAATGAGAAAATAGGAACAAAGAAATTTGAGAGACAGTAGAAGAAGAATGGAAAGGATGATGAGGTGGAAGGAGAAATACAGAAGCTATTATTATTTTGCGTCCCAGAAAAGAGCGGCCGGTTTCCGCCGAGCGCATAACCATTTCTCTGGCGCTTCTCCTATATATAACAGTACTAACAATAAATGTTCAATAATTTGGACTTACCATGCTCACAGTCGTTGCTGAAAATTGCCCCGTTTGCCGCCACACACAACTGATATCTTCTGATAAACGAATGAACAACACTCTGAAGTTCCACATCATTGTTAGCTTGAATTTCTTCTCGTATATAGTCTTTTAGTTCATTTATAGAATGAGGATTTTTTCCTAGAAACCCTACCTTTTAGTGTTCCGTATAAATAAAAGTCACAGTCTGTTATATCTGGACTTCGTGGAAGCCTCAAACTATTACTGATTAGTCTCGTACCGAAAATACGTCTCAATTCCCTCATTGACACGGCAGCTGTGGCGGAATCTTTTTGGAAATAAACTGACAATCGTTCCGCTTAAGAACACTACGTTTTCTGCTTGATTTTCGATTCTTCACTGAGCCCGTTTCTTTAAATCTTTTAGGGAGTCGTCTAATTGTTTTGGCAGAAGGCACAGGTCTGTTTGGAAACGTTATTCGAAATTTTCATTTTGTTTTCGCACACGTCCTTCTGCCTTTTATGCACGTGTTATGCATATACACACTCTCACACAGTGAGACTTTGTTTGCTAGGAATTACCTAAATACACAATAATCACTAAAATTTATACAATAACGTTGTACATTTGAAGAATAGAGAGTTTCATTACATGACTTCTAAGCACACTGAATGCCATATGGCTACTGGGACTCGATTGCGCGGGAGAAGCGGTTAGCGCGCGGCGGAAACCACAATGGTCACGGCAGGCCACTTTTTTCTGGGACCTATGGTAACAATAGCTCTGTAGAAGACAGAGTCTCTTAGAGAAATTAACAGAGATGAGATAGAAGAACGGAAAAGATGCTTAGAAAAACATATAATGAGATGCAATATTAGCAAGATAGATTAAAAGAAAAGTGGGATGAAGAGAGCACACTAAATAAACGCAAGGGGGAGTTCAAAAAAATAGAAGAAGGTAGAAGAAAGAATAGACTTCAAGAATACTAGTGGCTTGTGCAGCAAATGCTCCTGCAAACTAAGTTCATTAGACGTTCAAATAAACATTTTTCAGATTTATTTTCAATGAAGAATACTTGTCTTTTTGATAGTTATTTGCTTCCATAATAATGAAACATGCTCCCTCTGAATGGATTTTTTTAGGCCAAATACTTTCTCTTGAACCTATCCAACTTCCGTTTTTGAGTTTCAACGCGAAAACGCAAGTATCAATGTCAGGACGATAGCAGTAGCTATTTCAGGTCATTGTGGATTGTAGGCGAAAGTTAAAATAATGTCAGGTTTTCAAAGCTTTCGAACAATAGCATTTTCGTATAGCTGCTGCATGTAAAACTTGAAATGTAGAGCGTAAAATCATTTTATCCTACTAAGAGATCTTGCTGAAATGATCTGGAGACTACAAAATTTTCTAGGCCTCTTATTTTATCAGTAAGTAATACCTTTTGATCTTTCCTTAGGAACTGTAATTTTTGCGCTCTGTCGAGCCAGTACTGAAGACAATGACACATATCAATATCTACACTACACCGCCATTAAGTATATGAAAAAGACCCAACCCCACTGGGCTAATAAGTATAAAAATATTTGATTTTTAATAACAATATTATTATCTTACTTAAGTTTTGTAGTTATGTATAGCAGTCACTCAGTAAATTATAGAAATGAAGATCTAAAATAAAATATTCTCTACATTTACTTACATAACCTCAAAATGTTTCACTTTCATGTCATCAATATAGCATCAATATGTATAATTAATGAAAAATAGTCACATCATGATATTAACTATAATAATATTTAATTTCTAATGGTAATAATGTCATCAAACCACCTCAAGTTTCGTAGATTTGAATATCCAATACACAGCTATACTTAGAAAATTATACACTGCAGAATCAGTTTTTAATAACAAATTGAATTGAGCTCTAAATATGTCGGCAATCCTGCAGGTCATGGCCTTCGTGTAATAGCCAATTGTTTATTGTAGTGTGTGTTTTGTTCTGAAATTCAATCAAGTCGGCCGTGATTCGATAAAATTAGTTCTCAAAACTGACAACAGATGGATTTTGGAAAATAGGAAAATTATGTAGGAAAATTGACATTTCACTGAAAACTACTACTTTTCCGAAAAACTTTAGGTTCCAAGCTTCAAAATGAGGGGCCATTTATTAAAATCCGTTCAGCCGTTTTCCTATAATTTCCATTACCAGTTCAAATTATATATATAGATTATAAAAAGGAAATGAAAAGGCTAAAATAAAGGAAATGAAGGTTTAAGAATAGGTAGCAAAGTAGCATAAAATGTAGAAAGAGAAAGAATATCAACAAGAAAGATTTAAGAAATGATAGAATAAGAGGAATGGATTGATAATTGCAACACATATAGAATGTTGATGCAAAAAAGGCAATGAAAATATTGGCATTCGTGTGAAATGGAATTATCCGGTTTTAATTGAAAATACGATTTTACCATACTGTTTCTCATGAAAATGACCGAGTTGGGCTAAAAATAGTAACATATTAAGAAAGATGCCTCTATAATTATATGGGCTACCGAAACCGTAAAAAACTCAATTTTTGTTTTCGGTGCAAAATTACCGGTATTGTTCGCAACCTCCACAATGCTGTTGTTATTCCTTGTCTCTGGATGTTGTTCGGCGAGATAATCTTATTGTATAGTTATCATATGTATGCTAGAGTTAACGGCACAGAATTTAGTACGGCCGTTAAGAATCTATATCTCCCACATTCTAATTAAAATAGCCACAAAGCTATCGATACTAAGGCATTAAATCGAAAACGATAACAACTTAATTTTCAATAATTTACCCATCAAAGAGGACAATAAATTTATAAATAGAACTGGATAAATAGTCTATTATATTAGAATAGACTATAATTCCAATAAGATTTTGATTTATTAAGTATACAGAGAAATAATTTATTACAGTTGTATGAACACTTTTTAATAATTATTAAAATTAATATAATCAGTTAAAAACCAGACATGTTTCGGAGGAATGCTCCTCCATCTTCAGTGGCAATACCACGACTGCAAGGAAAATGAATATGTGAAAAGAGCATATATAATATTGAATTACAAAAATGCTATGTTTAAATATCAATAATTGTTAAAAATGAAATGACAAAAGTGTTATTCAGTATGAAAAGTATAGCTAAAAAATTAAATTAAAATGAATAAAACTGATATTTAAATGTTGTCGAAAATATACTATCTTATAATAATGAGTACAAGAATAAATATATATACAAGTTTTTATCATGTGATAGCATTTTTTAAGACAACTTTTAGTCATTTCAATTTTCAATCTTACTCTTCATATATTTAAGAAATGAATAACACTTACGTCTTTTTATCTTCATTATTATTTTTAAATATCTTTTGACATTTAAACACCTTGCTTTGTAACATTTAGTACTATTTATGATTCTTACATATTCTGCTTAACTCATTCTTGTACTTATTTATATACAAGTTCTTTATTATAAGATAGTATATTTTCAACAACTTTTAAATAAGAGTTTTATTCATTTTAATTTAATTTTTTACCTATACTTTTCTTACTGCATAACACTTTTGTCATTTCATTTTTTAACAATTATTGATATTTAAACATAGCATTTTTGTAATTCAATATTATATATGATCTTTTCACATATTCATTTTCTTTGCAGTCGTGGTATTGCCACTGAAGATGGAGGAGCATTCCTCCGAAACATGTCTGGTTTTTAACTGATTATATTAATTTTAATAATTATTAAAAAGTGTTCATACAACTGTAATAAATTATTTGTCTGTATACATAATATCTCATTTATGAACACTGTTGAAGTTGACCTTACTTGTATAAATTCAGATTTTGATTTTTTTTTATTATGTGAAATAAACCTGCACAAATGTAAAACACTTCAAGGAAAAAAAAAAAGAAGATCATATTTTGACGTGAAACGTTTATGCTTGACAGTGAATAAATCTGATCACACTTCCTGTTAATACGGTGACGTCATTAATTACAGTAGGCGTTGGATGACTGAAATGATGATGTGTCCAAAAGAGAGTAGTTTCGAATCCAGCCAGTTGTGACAAAGCATAAAGAAGAAACAAATATATGTGACATAATTAATTCATTTTTAACGTAAATGTGAAAGCCTAGCGAAAAATTGAACCTAATTATTGTCATTTAATAGAAATTTGTTATTCGTACACAAATAGAGTCGGCCTCGGTAGCGTAGTTGGTATAGCACTGGCCTTCTATGCTCGAGGTTGCGGGTTCGATCCCGGCCCAGGTCGATGGCATTGAAGTGTGTTTAAATGCGACAGGCTCATGTCAGTAGATTTACTGGCATGTAAAAGAACTCCTGCGGGACAAAATTCCGGTACATCGGCGACGCTGATATAACCTCTGCAGTTGCGAGCGCCGTTAAATAAACCATAATTTAATAATAATAATAATAATAATAATAATAATAATAATAATAATAATAATACAGAAATGGAGGTGATTAATAAGCGCGGGAAGTATAAAGACTAAAATAGTTAATTTAGTATAGTCTAGTTCTGAAGTACGTAATTGTTGTAGCATTAATTTGCAAATGAATCCAATTCTCTGTAATGATGTATTATTATTATTATTATTATTATTATTATTATTATTATTATTATTATTATTATTAATGCGTGGCGCTACAGCCCGTGAAGGGCCTAGACCGACCAGCCGGCTGCTGGCCTCACACCCACATGCCGAAGCAGAGGTGGACGATCATCCAACCAGAATGAAGGTATCGTGTGGTAAGCACGATGATCCCCCAGCCGTTATAGCTGGCATTTGCAACCGGAATTATTATTATTATTATTATTATTATTATTATTATTATTATTATTATTATTATTATTATTATTATTATTATTATTATTATTATTATCAATTTCAAACAATTCATTAGTGTCATATTGAAGTATGAATCGTTTCGACATTGTTGTTTCGAGACAGGCCTCATGGAATAAAATTACGAATTAACGAGAAAGCTCCGCCTTTTTACATCTGAAATGTTCAGAGCTAAAGTGGATCAAGTCACAAATTTTCATAAATTGAGTTTAATTCATTTTCTGAATATCTGAAGTTGGATCTTTTCCGAGCAATAATGGATCAAGTCTTAATTCCAAGCATTTGCCGGTAGGTGACACCAGTCACTTTCGGTTCAGATTATTTTGTTTACGATGTTCTGAGCCATAGTGGATCAAGTCACCAAAGCGTTTCATCAATTAACATCAGAGTTACACCAATTTGAAATTGTTAGTAAAATACATTTTTCTTTAGTTTTACGGGTGAAAAAAATATTACAAATATACAATGAACTATTCAGAAGTGTCATTTCTTTATTTGACTAGTGTTCTGAAGCTAAAAATGTGTTGTTAATTGTTTTGTACAGATTTTATTTTTCAAATTTTAAGTACAAATGACATCTTTCTTACGCACTTATCACAAAAATTATTACAAATCATACGACTTTAGAAACTTGATTCTTTACAGTTTAATTACGCATCCTAATGTACAATCTTAGAGAATTTACAAGAGTGACGTGATTTGTAACAATTGTTGTAATAAATGCGTAAGAAAATGTAATTTTATAGTTAAAAATCGAAAAAAAATCTGTACGAAGCAATTATGGAATTCACAACACATTTTTAGCTTCAGAATACTAGCTAATTAAAGAAATGATACTCCTCAATAGTTCATTCTTTATCTGTAATATTCTTTTATCCTTAAAACTAAAGAATAATGGTATTTTACTAACAACTCCAAATTAGTGTAACTCTGAAAATATTGAGATTAGGACAAATGTTTATGTGACATTTTTTGCTCAGAATGTCTTCGGAAATAAGCTGCGTAAGGGACGGTAAATCCTCGTGAATCACCCTGTATAAGAATGATATAAGTATAAAAATTCTTCAGTAACTGTCTTATTAACCTAAATAATTATACAAAAATTATATTAGGTCATTTATACAATCAAAACGTGACAAGCGCTTTCGCCAATTAATGGTATCTTCAGGTCTAGTAACATATAGTGATACTGTGAGCATAAAGATAGAAATAGTGTGGCAAAACAATAAGATTCGATAATTTCATGATGTAAATATGGAGATGATGAGTTAAAAACAGTATTACATGAAATAACTGTACAATCACAATTATGCATCCATGCTGCACACGTGTTATTTTAGTTTTCCATTTAATGTATGGTTTTTGCATTTTAATATTTGAACTCTGTATGATGATTAATCACTACAACCACTACGCTTTTAAGTGATTATTATTCCATTTTCTTTTGTGATTGTACAGTTATTTCATGTAATACTGTTTGTAATTCATCATCTACATATTTACATCATGCAATTATCAAATCTTATTGTTTTGCCACATTAGACTGAAAATGTAGATCAGACTGAAAATGTATAGATTAGACTGAAAATGTAATTGTAGGTGCAGTGTAATTATCTAAGTTGTGTCATGTAATTAATTAAGTTGATATGTAATTAATTAAGATGATATGTAATTTAGTTGATATGTAAATAAATTAAGGTGATATGTAATTAATTAAGATGATATGTAATTAAGTTGATTTGTAATTAATTAAGGTGATATGTAATTACTTAAATTGATAATAGTTGGGTGAAATAGAAGTACTTATATTAGGTTTACTTTTGCTTATTGTAGGCGTTATTATAGAATAGTTTTTATTTATAGTCCTAGGTTTATTGCATCTATTTATTTACAGTTAGAAATAAATTTAGGTTTATTTTATTTTATTTCCTTTTCTTTTATTGCTGTAGCCTAATTATTGTATAATTGTAATGGTGTTATTGTATATTATATCACTGCCACCGAGTGGATACCCAATTGTAGTATATTTATACATACATACATACATACATACATACATACATACATACATACATACATACATACATACATACATACATACATACATACATACATGCATGCATGCATACATTATTTCTCTATTTATGCTCACAGTATCACTATATGTTACTACTCCTGAAGATACCATTAATTGGCGAAAGCGTTTGTCACGTTTTGGTCATATAAATGACCTAATGTAATTTTTGTATAATTTTTTATTTTAATAAGACAGTTATTGAAGGATTTTTATAATTATATAATTTATATGATAACTTGTGGGACCAATATGTCTTTTAAACCCTGTGTAAGACTATAAAGGGATACGATGAATTCTCTCACTTTCATTTTACTGTTACTAATAATTGTAACCATTGCTTTAAGGTTTCTATAAAAATATCGAATAAGGAAATTGAATTCAAATATCCCTACATGAATCTATAGCCTTGTGATTCATTCCCGATAAAAATTAGGTTTCATTTAGTCAGCAGAACAGAAAGGCGGGGGAGGGGGGTCGCACCCTTCCAATAACGCAACGTGTCCCTCGGGACATAAGTATTTTTCACACCTGTAAGACTTTCTCTTGGCAGCACATACTGAAAACGGTTTTTTTTTGTGACACACAAACACACGCAGGTCGTGAGGTAATATATGCGTATTCCAAAATTAATTTATGAGGGGTGTGTCTACTACCTTCTGCAGAGTAATAAATATCGCAGGGATATCCGCGAGGAGGTGGGGGGCAAGCCTACCGTGAGAAATGGAACAAATTTTAAAAGGAAAATGTAATCAGTAGGCGCTGAAGTAATTTGATGGATGGCGAGAAAAAGCAAAATACTTACGTATTATAAAACACAAAGTGATTTATTATAAAACATCACTACTAAATCAACATTGCGAGGTAGCATGATATCTGCTGCTTTACATTACAGAAATATGTTTGATGAGTTTTCTTACAATATCCACATAAATGCTAAACAGTTTATATTTGCTTATTTCCTGGTCATGCGGGCAAATTATTATGATACAGAAATAATAGTAATAATAATAATACTTACTTACTGGCTTTTAAGCAACCCGGAGGTTCATTGCCGCCCTCACATAAGCCCGCCATTGGTCCCTATCCTGAGCAAGATTAATCCAGTCTCTACCATCATATCCCACCTCCCTCAAATCCATTTTAATATTATCTTTCCATCTACGTCTCGGCCTTCCCAAAGGTCTTTTGCCCTCCGGCCTCCCAACTAACACTCTATATGCATTTCTGGAGTCGCCCATACGTGCTACATGTCCTGCCCATCTCAAACGTCTGGATTTTATGGTCCTAGTTATGTCAGGTGAAGTATACAATGCGTGCAGCTCTGTGTTGTGTAACTTTATCCATTCTCCTGTAACTTCATCCCTCTTAGCCCCAAATATTTTCCTAAGAACCTTATTCTCAAACACCCTTAATCTCTGTTCCTCTCTCAAAGTGAGAGTCCAAGTTTCACAACCATAAAGAACAACCGGTAATATAACTGTTTTATAAATTCTAACTTTCAGATTTTTTGACAGCAGACTAGATGGCAAAAGCTTCTCAACCGAATAATAACAGGCATTTCCCATATTTATTCTGCGTTTAATTTCCTCCCGAGTGTCATTTATGTTTGTTACTGTTGCTCCCAGATATTTGAATTTTTCCACCTCTTCGAAGGATAAATCTCCAATTTTATAGTTCCATTTCGTACTATATTCTGGTCACGAGACATAACCATATACTTAGTCTTTTCGGGATTTACTTCCAACCCAATCGCTTTATTTGCTTCAACTAGAATTTCCGCGTTTTCCCTAATCGTTTGTGGATTTTCTCCTAACATATTCACGTCATCCGCATAGACAAGAAGCTGATGTAACCCGTTCAATTCCAAACCCTCTGTGTTATCCTGGACTTTCCTAATGGCATATTCTAGAGTGAAGTTATAAAGTAAAAGTGATAGTGCATCTCCCTGCTTTATCCCTCAGTGAATTTGAAAAGCATCAGATAGAAACTGGCCTATACGGACTCTGCTGTAAGTTTCACTAAAACACATTTTAATTAATCGAACTAGTTTCTTGGGAATACCAAATTCAATAAGAATATTATATAAAACTTCTCTCTTAACCGAGTCATACGCCTTTTTGAAATCTATGAATAACTGATGTACTGTACCCTTATACTCCCATTTTTAGTGGTAATAATAATAATAATAATAATAATAATAATAATAATAATAATAATAATAATAATAATAATAATAATAATAACAACATTCATTGAATAAAGAAGTTTATGCTCGACCATGCCGAAATGTAGTAATTATACACCTGATAGCAGCCCTTTAATGGACCTCATTAAAGTACACCTATTCATTAAAGTTTAGGTGTTCCACCAATCAGAAAACACCATTGTAACAATATGAAAGCGCAAGTATCGATTATTCTCGGATATGCAGTCGAAAGACAACTAGGGAAACGTCACGGATGCTGGAAATTTAATACTGTCGCAGAAGGTTATGTTCTGTTACTATAATAATTAGCGTTAATTGTAAATAATATTCAAATAAATTCAATTTGTCATCTCGTTTTTTCAATGTCTAAATCAATTTCAAGGTTATATCAAGATTAATGTTTATTTTACTCTCTAGATTATATCACGGTCAATGACATTTGTGTCTCGGAAAAATCAATACTTTCTCGTCTGCGCACATCTCTCAATTTACGAGATATTGCACAAGGTCAGTTCCGCTCCCCAGTCAGATAAGAATAACATGAATACTTATGAATAATTTCAAGTTAGAAATATGGTCGCTCGTCGAGCATAAAATACTCGTCTTAATTAAACTTGCTCTTGCATAATGTACTAGCAATTAAGACGCTTTTGACAGATTGGATTAGAATAAACTTAGGGATCCTAAAGAAAACTCGTGGATTGCGCTCATTTTTATAAATGAGTCAAAGTCAGTCTTAATTACTAGAGAAGTACGTCAAGGATGTCCTTTATCAATTCTGTTCACTTTAGTGAAGAACTGTTTTAGAACATGGGAGGAGTGATAGTAGGAGGAAGAAGAATAAAGTCCACATCTGTGGCGTAACGGCTAGCGCGTCTGGCCGCGAAACCAGATGGCCCGGGTTCGATTCCCGGTTGGGGCAAGTTACCTGGTTGAGGTTTTTTCCGGAGTTTTCCCTCAACCCAATATGAGAAAATGCTGAATAATAATAATAATAATAATAATAATAATAATAATTCATTGAAAATGTTTTTTTGCGTACCTCGAAAAGGCTTTTGACAGAGTGGATTGGAATAAACTGATAGGGATCCTAAAGAAAACTGGTGTGGATTGAAAGAGAGAAGACTGTTCAGTAATCTTGATATGAAACGAGTCGAAGTCAGGATAGAAGAAGAAATGTCAGAAGGAAGTGAAATTGGGAGAGGAGTACATCAAGGATGTGCTTTATCACCTATTCTGTTCAACATATACTTGGAGGATTTAGTGAAGAACAGTTTTCAGAACATGGGAGGAGTGATAGTAGGAGGAAGAAGAATGAAGTCCACACCTGTGGAGTAACGGCTAGAGCGTCTGGCCGCGAAACCAGGTGGCCCGGGTTCGATTCCCGGTTGGGGCAAGTTACCTAGTTGAGATTTTTTCGGAGTTTTCCCTCAACCCAATATGAGCAAATGCTGGGTAAGTTTTGGTGCTGGACCCCGGACTCATTTCACCAGTATTATCATGTTGATAAAGCGTCGTAAAATAATCTACTAAAAAAAAAAAGAATAAAGTGCATATGATTTGCTGATGATATGATGTTGTTAGCAGAGAGGAAATAATACCAAGGGATATGCTACTGGAGCTAAATGACAGCTGTGAGCAGTATGGGATGAAGATAAATGCAAATAAGACGAAGAGCATGGTCATAGGGAGAAAAGTAAAGAAGGTTTACTTGCGAATTCTAGATGAGGCAGTAGAGCAAGTGGGCAGCTTCAAATACTTAGTGTGTACTATAAGCAGTAACATGAACTGCTGCCAGGAAGTCAAAAGGAGGATAGCAATGGCCAAGGAAGTTTTTAATAGAGAAATGAGCATTTTCTGCGGACCTCTGGAAAAATAACTAAGGAAGAGACTAGTGAAGTGCTTTGTATGGAGTGTGGCATTGTATGGGTTAGAAACAAGGACATTACGAGGATGTGAAGAGAAGCGAATAGAAGCTTTTGAAATGTAGATTTGGAGAAGAATGGAACGTGTGAAGTGAGCAGAGAGAATAAGAAATGGAGCTGTGTTGCAAAGAGTGGATGAAGAAAAAATGATGCTGAAACTGATCAGGGAGAGGAAAAGGAACTGGTTGGGTCACTGGCTGAGAAGAAACTGCCTACTGAAGGATGCACTGGAAGGAATGATGAACGGGAGAAGAGTGCGGGGTAGAAGAAGATATCAGATGATAAACGACATTAAGATATATGGATCATATGATAAGACAATAAGAAAGACAGAAATAGGAAAGACTGAAGAAAGCTGTGTTTGTAGTGAAAGACCTGTTCTTGGACAGAACACTATGAATGAAATTCCTCCTATAAGTTCTGGATATGAGCCGTTCAGAGCAAAAGTGGTGTAAGTCAAAAATGGGTAATGAGGGTTAAAGTAAACATTCTGTAAAATATAACGCAAAGTAGCAATAATTAATATTCAATTTATTTAAACTATTAGTAGTCAGTGGATAGCACGAAGGATATTAATTGCTACTTTGTGCTGTATTTATTTTACAGAATATTTACTTTAAACCTCATTACCCAAATTTGACTTACACCACTTTTGCTCTGAACGGCTCATATGTTTCTATTTTGCACTGTGTTTGTTGTAACAATAGTCCTGTGTCGTGCTCACAACATGAGCAAGGAGGCCATTGTTAATGGTTAATGTTACTTCAGAATTCTGGCAATATAATCGACGTAATGGGCCAAAGGAAAGAAGGCCTTGAAATAGTAGTTGATGTAATAAATAATGATTACGACCATGTAACTGATCTAAAGTGATTATCCAGAAATTTTGAATAAAGGACAAGACAAAAATATAGGTGTATCTGTCCTCGACTCTAAGAAGTAATTCTTTCTAACTGCTATATTTGTATTCCTTCATAAATGTCCGTCGTATATCAAAGCTTCTGTACCTTTAAACCGTAACGTTTATATTTCGCCCAGTGGGAAAATTTTATAGGTGAAGGGGAATAATTACCGCCCACCTTTCAAGCCTCAATTACGTAGTGTAGTACCCTTTACCCTTCCAGTGAAGGTAATTCCTATTGGCAGTTTTTATACAGCCCGCGGACAACAACTCAATTGCAGTTTTTTGCGGTTTAACCAATTACGTTGCGCAGTGTGTACTTCTTTGTTTTTTTTTTCCTTCTTCCCCTCTCATTCTCTATGATAGTTCTTGGTGCCGTAACCAAATGCGTGACTCTTCGAATAGCAGCTATAAGAGTTTATTGGTTGCCAGGACAACACAGCGAGCTCTAACAAAAGAGAGGCGTGTTGCATCGTGAGCTGAATCCAAACGTCACAGTTCGCAATTGGGGCTTCTTTCACCAACAAGGCTACGATTTATAATAATACTTACTTACAAATGGCTTTTAAGGAACCCGCAGGTTCATTGCCGTCCTCACATAAGTCCGCCATCGGACCCTATCCTGTGCAAGATTAATCCAGTCTCTACCATCATATCCCACCTTTCTCAAATCCAGTTAAATATTACCCTCCCATCTACGTCTCGGCATTCCCAAAGGTCTTTTTCCCTCCGGTCTCCCAACTAACACTCTATGTGCCCATAAGTGCTACTTTTCCTGCCCATCTCAAACGTCTGGATTTAATGTTCCTAATTATGTCAGGTGAAGAATACAATGCGTGCAGTTCTGCATTGTGTAACTATCTCCATTCTCCTATAACTTCATCCTTCTTAGCCCCAAATATTTTCCTAAGCACCTTATTCTCAAACACCCTTAATCTATGTTCCTCTCTCAAAGTGAGAGTCCAAGTTTCACTACCATAGCTACAGAACAACCGGCATTATAACTGTTTTATAAATTCTAACTTTCAGATTTTTTGACAGCAGACTAGATGACAAAAGCTTCTCAACCGAATAATAACACGCATTTCCCATATTTATTCTGTGTTTAATTTCCTCCCGAATGTCCGATTTATAATAATAATAATAATAATAATAATAATAATAATAATAATAATAATGAATAATAATAATAATAATAGAAGTAATTTAATGATAACAATAGGCCTAATAATATTAGTAATATTAATAAAGACTATGTATCGGTTTTGTAATACGCAATTTTTTCATCTTAAGGCTATGGGTCTTAGAAATTTCTAACTTCTACAATTTTACACCAATTAACCTGAAACTTTTTACCACATATTTCTGACAATATGGACATGCAATACACAAATTTTCACTTTGATATTCCAACTAGTTTACTTATAAGTAATTTTTGTTGTTTTTAAATACTGACTTACAGGCCTAATTGTCCCAATTTTGTAAGTTTACATATATTTTTAAATTTATATTTAATTTAGTCCTGATAAATGTATGTAAAATATAACACATGCTTTTCAGGAAAAAAAGACTTTTAGTTGTAAATTGTTCTATTTTTTAAAACTGATCAAATTCTCAACACATGGTGATTTGAATATTTTCAATAGCAGAAGAAAACATATGTGTCAGTTTACTTCACATGCTTTTGTGGACTTCTGTGCAAAATTTCACTGAGATTGGAGAAAAACTGCATTCATTTTGAATTTTACAAAATGATGAAAACTGGAAAATCGAGAAAACGAGTATCAAAGCACAGCGTGTATATGATATTTACTATCGATATCCTTCCTTCCTATACAGGTCTACCACACACATTTTTTTTCCTACATAACTGAATGAAAAGTAAAATGAGGTAGAATGACAGCTGGGTGCCAGTTTAAAGGGCTGCAGCTCCACGCACGCACTGGTCCCTTTAAATTCGTCCTGAGGGACTTTAAATTGTCACAGGGCCAAAATAAGCATACATTTAGAAAACTGAAACATTATTTCATTTTTTAGAGTTAAGAACAAAATTGTCTTTTTTAATGTTTTTTTCGTTATTTTCATCGATCCATAACCTTAACATTATAATGATTAATGAAATGACACAAAAATTGTAGACTTCATACGTTATTTGAAGCTTAGAAGAAGTTTATCTCAATTACTCCAAGAAAAAACTTTGTAATGATGTTTAAAGAACTATAGCTCTCTGCATACTTAAGCCTATGGCTTGACTTGGCTTTTCGAGAGTCGAACCCGGGGCGGATCCTGTACTTAGGCTTGCCTTAACCTATTGTGAGCCGAATACATGCGATGATTGTTACAATGAAAGTGACCTAGGTGACATTTATTAATCCGACGCTGACTGGTAGGCCATCCTGCTCAAACCTGACAGGTTCCATCCTCAGAAAGAATATAGCCTTTCTGATAAGCTTCAGGATCAAAAGTCCTAAGTCCTTCTACGTTATCATCGGAAACCCGTACTACCCCGAAGACTTCACTCCAGCCAATTATTTTTCACCATTACAGGTGAAAGATGAAATAAGTGTTAGGTGGTGAGTAATGGTGGAATAACGGAGGGAAACGAGAGTATAGCGAGAAAAACCCTCTGAAACACCAGTTTTGTCTACCACAAATTCCATCTCTTCATTTTCCTCGTCATCTTCAGTTTCCTCGTCATTTTCAGTTTCCTCGTCATCTTCAGTTTCCTCGTCATCTTCAGTTTCCTCGTCATTTTCAGCTTCCTCGTCATCTTCAGTTTCCTCGTCAACTTCAGTTTCCTCGTCATCTTCAGTTCCCTCGTCATCTTCAGTTTCCTCGTCATCTTCAGTTTCCTCGTCAACTTCAGTTTCCTCGTCATCTTCAGTTTCCTCGTCATCTTCAGCTTCCTCGTCATCTTCAGTTTCCTCGTCATATTCAGTTTCCTCGTCATCTTCAGTTTCCTCGTCATCTTCAGTTTCCTCGTCATCTTCAGTTTCCTCGTCATCTTCAGTTTCCTCGTCATCTTCAGTTTCCTCGTCATCTTCAGTTTCCTCGTCATATTCAGTTTCCTCGTCATCTTCAGTTTCCTCGTCATCTTCAGTTTCCTCGTCATCTTCAGTTTCCTCGTTCTCATCTTCAGTTTCCTCGTCCTCATCTTAAGTTCCATCCTCGTCATCTTCAGTTTCCTCGTCATCTTCAGTTTCCTCGTCCTCATCTTCAATTTCCTCGTCCTCATCTTCAGTTTCCCTCGTCATCTTCAGTTTCCTCGTCATCTTCAGTTTCCTCGTCATATTCAGTTTCCTCGTCGTCATCTTCTTTTTCGTCGTCATCTTCAGTTCCCTCGTCATATTCAGCTTCCTCGTCATCTTCAGTGTCCTCGTCATATTCAGTTTCCTCGTCGTCATATTCAGTTTCTCGTCATCTCGTCATCTTCAGCTTCCTCGTCATCTTCAGTTTCCTCGTCATCTTCAGTTTCCTCGTCCTCATCTCATATTCAGTTTGCTCGTCATCTTCAGTCCTCATCTTCAGTTTCTATCTTCTCGTCATCTTCAGCTTCCTCGTCATCTTTATATTTAGTTTCCTCGTCATCTTCAATTTCCTCGTCCTCATCTTTCAGTTCCATCCTCGTCATCTTCAGCTTCCTCGTCATCTTCAGTTTCCTCGTTATATTCAGTTTCCTCGTCATCTTCAGTTTCCTCGTCATCTTCAGTTTCCTCGTGATATTCAGTTTCCTCGTCCTCATCTTCAGTTTCCTCGTCCTCGTCTTAAGTTCCATCCTCGTCATCTTCAGTTTCCTAGTCGTTACAATATTCTCGTCTCTGTCATTACCATCCTAATCATGTAGTATCTTTTTTGTCCTCGTCGTCATCATGAACATGAACATCGTCATCGTATCACCATTCTCATCATTGTCACGTTCGTCCTTATTTCGTTTTCGCCGTCTGCATATTATTCTTACTGATATCGGTCTTCATTATTCTCGTCATCAAGATTTTCCTCATAGTCGTCCTCATCTCATCTTGTCATTATCATCTTCATATTCGTTCTCGTTTGCCTTGTCATCCTTGTCTCCTCCTTCATCGTCGTCTTATAGCCAATTATAACTTCACGGTTTCTGTTCGCCTTTATAGCAGCCGACTTTTTAATAACTTCCATAACTTGAACCTCGCTTGCACAACGGTCTCTCATTGCAGTGCCTTTAAGCTTCTCGTAGCCAGAAACTTGTACAGAGTTTGTTGCGGATTTATTTCGGTGACGTATCAGTCCCGGGATGAATGTAGTGGATTCGTCACGCCGATTAGTGTCAGTCTCTCCCTGACCAGCTGCATTCGAGAGCTCGAAACGAATTTGACGGTTTTATAGTGTCTCTATTACTGCCGAATGTTATCAACAAAGCTCGGAACTTGGGAACTTGTGTCTGCTCGTGGCTAAGCGACCGGACTTCGATGTCAACAAACTCCCGCTTCCAGCACGGAGGTACTGCCAGGCCTGCTAGAAAAGTGATTTCTGACTGGAACAACATATTTAATAATTATTATTATTTATTTATTTAATCTGGCAGAGCTAAGGCCAGTAGGCCTTCTCTTCCGCCCAGCCAGACTCTAATTCTAATTGAATACAATTGCTTACATAGTTATTACAATAATATCTAGACCATAAAACAACATGAAAGTAAATAATGAAAGTTGGATAAGTAATGTTAGTGTGGCAATAATAAACATTGGTAAGAAATAGTTATAATAATAATAATAATAATAATAATAATAATAATAATAATAATAATAATAATAATAACTTATTTTTTAATCTGGCAGAGCTAAGGCCAGTAGGCCTTCTCTTCCGCCCAGCCAGACTCTAATTCTAATTGAATACAATTGCTTACATAGTTATTACATTAATATCTAGACCATAAAACAACATGAAAGTAAATAATGAAATTTGGATAAATAATGTTAGTGTGACAATAATAAACATTGGTAAGAAATAGTTATAATAATAATAATAATAATAATAATAATAATAATAATAGTAGTAGTAATAATAATAATAATAATGAGATAATTTAGATATTTATCTGTGATATATATATATAACCATTAAACATTGAGAAACCTGAAACAGCTATTATTGTTAACAAGAATTGTTAGAAAAATATTTCGTTAGCCTATTCTTAAATTGGTTTGATGTGTGACAGTCCCTGACATTACTCGGTAGGGAATTCCAAAGCCGAGGAACAGCCACAGTGAAAGAAGATGAATATGAGGATGTTCGGTGGGAGGGAATGGATAATATTGAGGAGTGTTGTGATCGTGTGTCTAGGTTATGATGGGTGGATAAATTTTGAAAACGAGACAGGAGTGGAGAAATGCAATATGTGAAAGAGAAGGGAAAGACAGTGGATTTTCCTACGATCTTGTAGACGGAGCCAGGTGTTACGTGATCAGCCCGGCGAATATTGCAGACGAAACGGACGCACATATTATGAACATGTTGTATAGTCTCTGCGCCGAAGTAACGCTTAGATCAGTAAGCAGAATATCACAGTAATCGAAGTGGGGCATCACGAGTGTTTACACTAACATTTTTTTCATGGAAGGTTGAAACACGTATTTTATAGCTTATATATAATAAAAATAAACATGAGCAATATATCAAAGGACCACCTCTGTGGTGTAGGGGTCAGCATGCTGGTCCCTTACGCAGAGGGCCCGGGTTCAATTTCCGGTTGGGTTGAATTTCCTGGTTGAGGTTTTTCAGGGTTTTTCCTCAACCGTAAGGCAAATGCCAGGAAATTCGGGCCACTACATCCCTGAAAATCACCGCCTCATTTATCACCGAAATCATATTCATAACAAATCAGTAATACATATACAGTCGCCATCTAGCTCACAACAATAGAACCAGACTCAACAATAGTACACAGGCCTTCGGATTTCACTCAAAAGATTAACTCGCGATATGACCAGAGGTGTTAAAGCGAGAAAGAAAGTCTTAATTTTAGTTAACAGGTTCTCCAGTGAGAGATAGAATCCAGTTCTCATAACCAGCACGTGAAACCAGACCCAATTCGACTGTTCAAATCTCATTAACAGAAAACCTCGCTAGGCACCACACACATGACTGTCGTCTGATTTATATTGTGTTTTTTCACGATGAAATGAAACTGAAAGATGATAAGACTTTACAAATATACATATATTTTGAAAAATAAATAAGGAACTTTTCGTAAGATCTAGGATCAGTGACATATTGCGTTTGATTTGTTCAGGCTTTTGGGTATGCCTTGCATATACACTTTTTGGCAGATTGGTATTGTCGGACCATCGAATCTGTGCCCCCGTAAGATATGCGAACTGAACCCTAATTCCTTCTCAGCCTCGGTAATTCATTTCCCTCCCTGCATTCCTATCTCTCTCTTTTCTATCTCTTTCCCTTTCTCTACCCCACTACTCACAATTTTAAGCCTTCTTCAGTTTATTTGCACTTGCAGTCCAGTGTTGTCAACTCAACATGAACACTGTAGCACGGAGTGGCGAAAGAAATATTATTAAGCAAGTACGTAATAGCATTTTGCGATGTAGAGAAACAAACAGGTCAATATCTGTTTCCTATAAATCAGGCAACGAAAAGAGCAGCTGCTATCACAGGTGAGGCTTATTTCATTTCAATTGATTACGTATTAAAATTATTACTTAACTAATACTAATAATACAACATTTTATGTAATTTATATAGGCAGGTCAGAGCGCCTAATAAAGAAAATGACGAGAGAGGGTCTGTGCAGGAGATGAAAAGCTAGAATCATCAGGGAAGAACAGACCAAGAGAACTTTTAATTCTTGTAGATGATATGAACCGATGTATTTTAAGAAGAAAGATACAAGAATTTTATACCGTGCAGAAAGACGTTCCAACATTGAAGAAATTACTGAAGGTTGCGAGAGAAGCAATAATTTCCAAGGTTGGAGGGAAACGCTACGGAAAGTGATTCGAGACATGGGGTTTAGGTTTAAAAATGTAGAAATACAAGATGTATTTTGATTGAAAGGAATGATATTGTAGCATGGAGGACCAGTTATTTATGACAACGTTTGACGGAAGTTTGGCAACATCCCTATTCGGCAAGGTTCGTGGCCTGCTGTTTAACGTGGTGGGAGGAAAGCGGATGGAATGGAGTGAGTACAGGTGTTAACTTTTCCAAGAACGACGACAGCGCTGAAGGGGCACAGATCCGATGGTCCGACAATACATAAATAGATTTACCCTGGACCAAAGAAAGGAGTGCTTCTCCGCGTAATGTAACATAATGGTGGTACTACTGGGTTACGTGATGGTTTCGTGTGAAAATGTCTGAGAAATTCATTGTTCGAATATATAACCAACGAAGATATTTGGGGCAGGTTTTGTGGAAAAATAGCTTTTTCTTGTTTTTGGAGTTGTGTGCTACAGTTTTGAGGTTATTTTCAATTATGTCAGTACGATTTTTTCTGCCATGTAGGCTTACTGGACGTAGCGAGATTGAAAATTCATCCTAAGAATGCTCAGATTCATCTATTTCTAGACAGTTATATGAACAGAAGAAAATAAAAGAAGAACGGTTGAAGAAAATATACTTACTTACTGGCTTATAAGGAACCCAGAGGTTCACTGCCGCCCTCACATAAGCTCGCCATTGATCCCTATCCTGAGCAAAATTAATCCATTCTCTATCATCATATCCCACCTCCCTCAAATCCATTTTAATATTATCTTCCCATCTACGTCTCGGCCTCCCTAAAGGTCTTTTTCCCTCTGGCCTCCCAACTAACACTCTATATGCATTTCTGGATTCGCCCATACGTGCTAGGCCTACATGCCCTGACCATCTCAAACGTCTGGATTTAATGTTCCTAATTATGTCTGGTGAAGAATACAATGCGTGCAGTTCTGTGTTGTGTAACTTTCTCCATTTTCCTGTAACTTCATCCCTCTTAGCCCCAAATATTTTCCTAAGCACCTTATTCTCAAACACCCTTAATCTCTGTTCCTCTCTCAAAGTGAGAGTCCAAGTTTCACAACCATCCAGAACAACCGGTAATATAACTGTTTTATAAATTATAACTTTCAGATTTTTTGACAGCAGACTGGATGATAAAAGTTTCTCAACCGAATAATAACAGGCATTTCCCATATTTATTCTGTGTTTAATTTCCTCCCGAGTGTCATTTATATTTGTTACTGTTGCTCCCAGATATTTGAACTTCTCCACCTCTTCAAAAGATAAATTCCCAATTTTTATATTTCCATTTCGTACAATATTCTCGTCACGAGACATAATCATATAGGCCTACTTTGTCTTTTCGGGATTTACTTCCAAACCTATCTCTTTACTTGGTTCCAGTAAAATTTCCGTGTTTTCCCTAATCGTTTGTGGATTTTCTCCTAACATATTCACGTCATCCGCATAGACAAGAAGCTGATGTAACCCGTTCAATTCCAAACCCTCTCTGTTATCCTGGACTTTCCTAATGGCATACTCTAGAGCAAAGTTAAAAAGTAAAGGTGATAGTGCATCTCCTTGCTTTAGCACACAGTGAATTGGAAACGCATCTGACAGAAAGGTTGAAGAAAATATAGGAATAAAAAATGAAAACACGGAAGAAAAATCTGGAATAAAAACAATTTAATAAATAAATAAGAAAGGGAAATTAAATTTAAAAAATAAGGAACTTACACTTAAGAGAAAGGGAAAGAGGGGATCCGCAGAGAATCAAGTTCCGACTTTCTAGTTAAATAGTCATCACGTGTCCTGAGAGTCCCTGCAGGTTTGAGTCACTTCCGTTCACATCGATGACTGAGACGGATTATTCAGGTAGGGATATCCTGACATGGTCACACTTGCAGAATGCATTCTTACACGCTATTAGAATGATTTATTAAGCTTATCCGGCAGACATTCGCACTTGCCCTAAAATTTGAGGGGGTAACTGATGGCCCGCATGCATCAGAAGCCGCTATAAATTGTTTCAAATCAACAGGTGCTTGAACGCAATGTTATACTTACCATTGTTGAAGAACAGCACTTCTGAGACCTTCTCGATATCCTATGAGAATTCTGAATCATTAGACATTCACACTCACTCTTCTTGTGGTTAGAAGGAAGGAAGAAAACATCAGGAAAGGAAAAGCAAACAGAAAATGAGTAGGAGAAGAAGCAAACAGAAGATGAGGAAGTGGATTTATGTATAAATAAATAAGCTGTTTAATGGATGGATGGGTGAATGGAAGGAAAGATTATGGACAGATAAATGAACGAATGAATGGATATTTGAATCAATGAAATCACACATTTATTAGTATGTAAATAAATATATGAATGGGTAGACGTCTGGCTGAATTTAGGTACAGATCTCAAGACTGATAAATAAATGTCTGAGTGGATAAATATCTTAAAGAAAATACAGTGTTGTCAGAAAGTTTAGGGACACCTAAAAATGCTGTTATAGCCAAAGAAACTAACAATGATTTTAATTGTTGATTAACAATAGCAAATACTAATTTTAGTGCAATTTCGGTATTTATATGATGACTGTTAGTCCTTACAGAGAATTTATAATTTTTCAAACAAAATAAAAAAATCTAACATTTCAGTATTAAAGTTGAAAATGAATGGGTAACTAATTGGTGCACGATTTTCAACTGTTGCTGGATGATGTAGGATTTATATTACTCTTTAGATAATTTATTTTCATTTTGTCGGCCATTGCCCAATCGTTTATTCTATTGAGATCATTCTGAAGAAGAGTAGTATCTTCATAACTTTTTATTTCCCTGTATACGATACAATCATCCGCGAATAAGCGAATCCTAAACAAGATGTTAACTGCAGATTATTTACAAAGGCCAGGAATAGAAGGGCCCCCAAGACACTTCCCTGAGGGACTCCGGAAGTAATTTCTATTGGGCTCGATAATTCCTCCCTCACCCGTACGCTCTGAGTGGGACAAGTTAATGGATAGATGTCTAGGTGAATTGAATGAGTATGTAAATAAATGTAATGAATGGATAGATGTCTGAATAAGTGAAAACATATATCTATTAATACATAAATAAATTGATGAATATATGGTAAATTGTAGTAGGCCTAGAGATCTGAGGATGAATAAATAAATGAATGGTTGTTTAGGTTGATGAATGAGTGAAGAATTATGCAAATGGATATCTGGATGGTTAATACGAGTATAAAGAATTGGGTAGGTATATGGATCGGAAAAGTAAAGACGTGTAGATAGATGTGTTGGTCATTGAAATGATAAGTTACTCGTATCTATATGTAATTATAAGTAAGTGATTAGCTACATATTACACTAATCAGACTTCAGATGCATACAAACAATTGTTATTCCTCTGACACATATTGTCAAGTGAAATGTGCTGCCTTATGATAGATGTACATATCAGCCAGAACCTCAATAATTATATGGACTGGAAAATGATTGGATGCGTATATTTAAATGTGTGAATGGTTGAATGAACATTTATGAATAACTGAATGGATTTGTAAAAGAATGAATTTATTTATAGATGAATTGTGAGCATATAAATGGATGGATAGATGGATAGACATTCCAGTAAATTGGACGAACGATGTTTGTGAGAAGGGTTGAAAATTTCGGTAAATAGATGTGGAAATGGGTAACTGAATACATATCTTAATGAATGGATGTTAGTTGTATAAAAATTAGTGAATAGTTGGATGGATGTTTGAATAAATGAATGTATTAATAGGTTAATGGATATACAAATGAATGAATGAGTGAATTAGTTAATGAATGAATGAATGTTTTTATAGATGAATTTATATTGTACTAGTGGCTTGTGCAGCAAATGCTGCAACTAAGTTCATTAGACGTTCAAATAAAAATGTTTCAGATTTATTTTCAGTGAAGAATACCAGACATTTTGAAACTTACTTGCTTCCATAATAATGAAATGTACTCCCTCTGAATGGTTTTTATGCCAAATACTTTTTCTTGAAACTATCCACCTTCAGTTTTTGAGTTTCAACGATAAAACGCAAGTAACAATGTCAGGATGATCAGTGGGCTTTTTATGTGGGAGTAAAGCAATAGCTATTTCAGGTTATTGTGGATTGTAGGTGAAAGTTAAAAAAATATCAGGTTTGCTATGCTTTCGAACAATAGACAAAGCATCTTGGTATAGCTGCTGCATGTAGAGCTTGAAATGTAGAGGGTAAAATCATTTTATCCAGCTAAGAGATCTTGCTGAAATGATCGGGAGACTACAACATTTTGTAGGTCTCTTATTTTAGAGGTAACTAATACATTTTGTCTTTCCTTAGGAACTGTAATTTTGGCGCTCTCTCGAGCTAATACTGAAGAGAATGACGCATATAAATATCTACACCACACCGCCATTAAGTATATGAAAAATACCCAAGGCCAATTGATTAATAACTATAAAAATATTTTATTTTTAATAACAATATTATTATCTTAGTTATAGTTTTGTAGTTATATACACTATATAGCCGCCACTCAGTAAATTATAGAAGTGAAGATCTAATTTAAGATATTCTCTACATCTACTTACATAACCCCACTTTCATATCATGAACATAGCATTAATATGTATAATTAATGAAAAATAGTCACATCATGGCATTAACTATAATAATATTTCATTTCTAATGGTAAAAATTCCATCAAACCACCTCAAATTTTGTAGATTTTAATATCCAATACACAGCTGAACTCAGAAAATTACACACGGCAGAATCAGACCTGTAAATTATTTTTAGTAAGAGTTGAAATTTTTAATAACCAATTGAATTTGAGCTCTAAATATTTCAGCAATCCTGCAGGGCATGGCCTTCGTGTAATAGCCTATTTATTGTAGTGTGTGTTTTATTTGGTAATGCAATTAGTTCTCAAAACTGAAAAGATGGATTTTGGAAAATAGAAAAATTATGTGAAAACTAGCTTCACTGAAAACTACTATTTTTGTGAAAAACTTTGTTTCAAGCTTCAAAATGAGGGTTTATTTATTAAAATCCGTTCAGCCGTTTCCCCGTAATTTCCATTACCAGTTCAAATGAATGAATATATTTATTGAATGAATGATAGATACTTTATATAGATAGATAGAAGATAATGATAGAAGATAGATTAGATAATATAAATATGTTTCGATTTATTTTCAGATGATAGAATAGATAGATAGAAATTAGATAGATAGATAGATAGATAGATAGATAGATAGATAGATAGACATTTCCCCAATAGATAGATAGATAATACCAGTTCAAATTATATATGATAAATAGATAGATATAGATAGATAGATTCAGATAGATAGAGATTCATAGATAGATAAATGGAGATAGATAATGGATGGATGGATGGATGGATGGATGGATGGATGGATGGATGGATGGATGGATGGATGGATGGATGGATGGATGGATGGATGGATGGATGGATGGATGGATGGATGGATGATGGATGGATGGATGGATGGATGGATGGATGGATGGATGGATGGATGGATGGATGGATGATACATTTTGATGGATGGATGGATGGATGATAGATAGATGGATGATAGATGGATGATAGATAGATAGATAGATAGATAGATAGATAGATAGATAGATAGATAGATAGATAGATAGATAGATAGATAGATAGATAGATAGATAGATAGATAGATAGATAGATAGATAGATAGATATAGAAGAATGGCTAATGATTTAGGTGATTGAATAACTGTGTACGTTGATGAATTATCTATTAAATAACTCGATTTTGGGTAGGTGAATAAATGGTTAAGAAGTGGGCTAGATACTCGTAAATACCGTAGGCCTATATATATGAATGGCAACTAAGTTGTTTCGTTCGGAAGAAATTGCATATATGCGAAGACTTAAAGTTTTCTCGCTTATAAAGACAATGTATAATAATATAGCATTTCCTCTACTTTTGTTGCCTTGACAACTCTATAGACAGAGCATGTTTAAGAAGTGGCGTTACTTACATAATAAGTAATTAAACCATGATATATTATAATAGAGTTGTTTTGTTACAGTGAGTAAGTTCATTGTTATGGCAATACAATTACGTCCAGGTCCTTTTTAAGAGTTCTTTTTTATCAGAGCCGGTTTATTTTATGAGATCAGAGGTCTGCATTATAATATTTCTTTTTAAGCCAACTCTGACTGGCTTTGATATTAAATTTCACACTTGTAAACGTCCATTAAATGCCAGGGTGTAATTGGAACCTTTATTCTTTTAGTGCAATAACTGTTTCATTGTATTGAAAAGGAATGTTAAAACTGAATGCTATTCGAAGTTAACCTTTAACATTCACATGCCTCGTTACGAATATATGCCAGGACATTTCTTTATTACGAAACCAATGCTCATAATCTAAAAAAATGGAAGACTTCATTAAAAAATTCTAAATATTGTTCTGAATCATTTCACAAAGTTTCATTTGCATATTCCGCTTCTAACAGGTGTCTCTGCCGCCATTTTTAAAGTCGTGCACTACTTAAAAGCCATGATGGGTCACGCCTACTCCCTCTGCAGGATTTCTTCTGTGTTCATTTCAAAATTATTTGGTTTTCCTCAATTTTCTAAGTGCTTGTTTGCAAATTGAGATAGAGAGTCGTTTAAAATAGTAACTTACATAATTATATGTGTCCAACTGATAGAGTTTCAAGGATGTAGGCCTATGTAGAATGCATTTGAACTTTGATGTCTATTTTCTCGGTTTAAATTTTTTCTACACAGTCACTTCTTCAAAATCTATCTACTCCTATATTTATTGATATACTGTTCTGAATTTTTTTTCTACTGTTTCAGTGTATTCCAATATTTTACCGTTGGCATTCAAATTTGTGTAGTGTAAAGTGTGATTGGGTCTAAAAATTTTTAATTTCTTAATATGCATGAATTTGTTTAAAATTTGAAGGGCCATATTCATAGACATTTTTAGCGCGGGTTTCCGGTGGATTATCAGCGAACTAACGTTTTTCGTATTCATAAACCAGTGTTAGCGATATGATATGATTTGAATTCTGTACTAGTAACCAGTGGATAGCCGGGGCTAGCTTAGTACGCTCGTAGCGCTTGCTGCGAAATGTCTATGAATAGCACGCGAAATGATTAAATTTAATAATTTTTAATTCAAAACATAATTAAAGCTTGAGGAAACTAAATGCCAAATATGTTTTATCATGCCATAAGCTTGAGAAAAAATATTTAACATTTTTGGAAATTATAGCACAAGATAGAAATTATATAGATATCAAAATATTAACATAAAATTAATATGAATGATTAATAATGCTAATATCAGGCCTACTTACACCACAGCTTTGAAAATTTGTATGAATGTACCAAGTAATGCCCAATACTAGTATGCAAAAATAATTAATGTATCTTTTATAGTTTAGAAAGTGCCAAAATTCAGTTCAGCCCCCTCTTTTTTTTTTAATTTCGTTTAATATTCACCATGCCCCATAACGTATAGTTATATTACATGGTTTATTGAGACTTGTTTATCACTAATGTGTTCATTGGTGTTCCATTGTCTTTTGCTTCACTGTTTCGTGATTTTGTTGATGTTCATTATGTTTTTCACTTTTGAACAGTGGCGTGTGGTGATAAATAATCCTGGTGGTGCACAAATATTTATTATGATTATGATTATGATTATCATATTATTATTATTATTATTATTATTATTATTATTATTATTATAGGTACTAACTACTACATAACTATTAACATATGTTAGTAGGTATAGATTTACATAATTATGTTAGTCAAGAAATTGCAGTTAATTAGTTTCCTAGTAAATCCAGTAATAGCAAAGTAAAGTGTTCAATTTCTATTGCAGCATACCGTAAATAATTTGTTTTCGCTAAATGTTACGTTTTATAACACAGTTCACACGTTCACAAGCATTCGATACGTGTGTCGTCTCATCAGCCTTAACTGCTAAAAAGTCAGCAGCTTTCTTTATTTCTTTGAAATCTCGTCATGGCATACATCAAAATGGCTTGAAGGACTTCGTTCTGTATAGTGTTTGATGTGCTCTTAAACACTGTTCCTCTTTCCAAATGTTCCTTAAGAGTGCGTCTAATTCAGAACTGAAATTGATGAGGCCAAGAAAAATACTAGCGTTTAAAGATGAGTTTCCGTCTTCGTGACCTCTTAAAGCCAACTCAAAAGCTTCACAAAACCGCACGCACATATCTGTTCTTGGTAACTTTATCATTGTGAAGTGCAACAGTCCAATTGAATCCAATTGTGTCTGTATGTTTGTTTGACCCAACATTGCTAATTTAACATTGTTGATGTGTGCTGAAGAATCGTGGTTTTTAATTATTTCATTCATGTGCTTCAAATCAATCATATCTGCAGAACGATAATCAAAATTATATAGTTACTACTCACAGTCCTAAATTCAAACAGAAAAATAAATAAAATTCATAAAACGTACTTATTTTTGTCAATAAATGTTTGCCGTCCAACAATAGGCAAGGAAAACAAAATACAGCGTCTTTTTATATTGCAGCCGCATATTGCATTTTTCGTAAATCCGAATGTTGAATTTTCTTGTCACTTCTCTATTACTGTTCTTCGTCACTTATAATTTTAAATCATGTGTAGTTCTACCCATCTTCTTTATTTTGATCTTTTCGTGTAAATGTCTTATAGAAAATTACACATTTAAAGATCTTGCACACTATTCACTGTAACATTTATGATGGAAAGAGCTTGAGAACACATCTGAAAGTGCTCCTAACCCTCCTACGCACACTGTACTGGCTCCCTACCATGCTCCAAAGCCTGCCAGTGAAACAGTAATCTGCGCATGCTCGAATGGAGCAGTGTGCCGCAAGTGTTGAGCGTAAACGCAACGAGCTAGATACTATAGAGAGGACAAAGACCTCAGAAAGTTGAAGACAATTGAACATTGGTCCGCCATGTTTCGGTTAGTCAAAACAAAGGGGTTTGGCTCGGAAGTTGTAGGAAATGACTGTGAACTGAGCTACATATTAAGACTATGTTAATAAGTAAAAGTAAAATACACAAAAACTTTACTTTTTATAACAGCTGTAGACCTATGTTTTATTAGTTTCACTAAATATAGCCCAGATATTAAATGACAAGCTATACTTGCAACTTTGCAAAGCACCTAAAGACGGATGAATTTAATCGGCAGAAGAAAAATAAATAATTTTTTTGACTTCGTCACAAATTTAATTACCTTACAGCTCTTTTAACCTAATATGAAATTATGTAATTCAGTGCTCACCAGGTGATTTCAAGAGAGACGACGTATGCAACTAGTAGGCAGTAAAATAGAGGAAAGGTAGTGGCGAAAATTAAAAAAAAAAATCCAGTAATTAAGTTATTGAGAAAAATTCATTTGACATTGGAATTAACACAGAGAACTTTTGAAAACTGCAATTATTAAAACTACAAATAACCTCTTAGCATGCAACATAATAATTAAAGAATGACAATAATAGAAAGTTTCTCGTGATCATAACTCACCACATTTATTGAAACGATAAGATACGATTAACATTGTTACCAGAAACAACAGGAGCCACAGCTAGGTACACTTCTTTTCGCGTGATGGAGACATCGTGTAGTCTAATATAATTTGAAACAAACGTTCTCACACGTGTCTCGCAACTAGGCAGAGGCTTTTTAATCACACACAATTTGTCATTATTTTGAACAATATTGACAAATTGTGTGTGATCAAGTGCTAACTTTCTCTTTGTTAACAAAAAGAGCCCTACGCATTAATAAAAAGAAAATTGGAGTAGGCCCTATAAACACAATAAATACTAAACTCTTGATGGTCAAACTTATTAATACAGATATTTCGCTTATGCTCATCCGTCTTATCTTATAATTCTCTGCGGCAATGGTACTTGTATTGAGAGGGTTAATTATCCAGCAACGAATATTATGATTTATGGTACATTTCATTTAAATCCGAGGAATGAGACATTTTGGAAATTTTAAAGTCTTAATTATTACTTTTTCATTTATAAATCAGATTTTTACAAAACCTATAGCAAAATGTTTAGTTAAATATTCATGTATCTGAAGAATATAATACATGTACAAACTCATTGCAGTGTACCTTTGATAAGCACTCCTTGCGGAGGCTGGCCTATAGACCGCCATGTTTTTTAGGGAACGATCCATAGTACTGTTGGCCTCCGCTAATGTGTTCAGAGGTCTTCAGCCTCTCTATAGTATCTAACTCGTTGGGTAAACGTAAGTCCCAGGCGTCAACAAGACCAGTACATGCAGTGTTATTTTTACACAGTATTATAATAAAGAATTATGTCGCTCGCATAGTCTACTGCAGCTCATTGATATAACTTTAAAAACATGTGTTATTTGAAGAGGTGGTACTGCTCCTGTTTCAAGAGAAATCGCCACTGCTTTTGAATGTTCACTATCACTATCTTTCAGTTAATGAAACTAGTTCTATTTACACTGTTTACATATATACACTTTTAGTAATTAATTATAGTGATTATAATATTTTGCTTATTGAGCGTGTATACGCATGTTACAAAACTGAGACATACATTTACAGTTGTTCAAAGTTTATAGCGTTAATATAGTGCACAAATGACTTCAAATGCTCTTTTATGATGTCTCTATAATTTATTGGCCAATTTCTTCCACTCCTTGTTGCTGCCTTGAAGACACTGCGCTGTTAATCGACCGCATCCAGTAAGAAGTCATCATTTGACAGAAGCTACAAGAGTTCTGAATGATTCATTTACAAATAATTGCAGCTCTCTTTCAGATTCCCCCGTTCACCAACTCTATTTGACACAACAGTGACCTACGGCAGAATTCCATTTACTCCCCTGGAATCCGCCTCTTTCCCGCATTCTTTTCACTACCTCTCCAAATGACAGACAGAATCTGACCGCTATTAGTAACAATACCCTTCACTGACAACACAAACAAAGATAAATCACGGGGTTGTTAGTACGTCGGACGGGGCGGGGAAGAAACGAAATTAGCAGCACGAGACACCAAGCAGATTCCTCAAGAGGTATACACAAATATTTTGTCTAACTACTTATTCCTTTTCCTTAATAGCGTTTCAATTCTTGTAGAGCCTTAGCGAAAGAAGGGCCCACTTATCTGTTTTAGGGCTGTCATTGAACAAGCCGCATCTGTGACTCAAATGCTGGTCTTCCATCCAGACGGCCCGGGTTTTATGGAATGAAATTTGTGTTGAGGGAAAAATATACGTTGTAGGAGATTTTTGTCTGAATACACACCATTCCCTATGTTATTCCACCAACACTCTTCACTTTCCCTTTACATCATATACAGAATGTTTCCGAGGTGGTGTTACAAACTTTCAGGGATGATGGTGAAGGGCACATGTATCAATTTGGGATAAGGAACCCTGTCCGGAAATTACCTAGTCGAAAGTTACAAGCAAAAATAGTTGTGTGTAAATGAAATAATTTTATTCCTTTGTACACCTTATTTATGTGTATTTATCTGTACATCTTATCTGTACATCTACTTACAGTATTCCATTCAATGCGCTGTTTGAGGGATGGGGACAGGAAACTACACTAAAGCAATGCAGATACTGTTCACCAACCAGGAGATAAACCGTGAAAAGAATGCGCTTATTATTGCGTCATCTATTGGAGCGAAGTAGATAGATAATATAATAATAAATTTAGCTTCCCTTATGAAAAGGTTTCCAGATTTGACAAAGCGTATTACACATAATTTGGAAACACACCTAAAAGGTAAAATGATATACATTTGAAACGGTTAGGGAATCGAATATGCAAAATATCAGAAAAATTTACACCTAAGTAGCGTTTGTGCTCATTTACAGTTAAGAAAGGGGGAATACCATCAGATAGGTTAGAATGATTTGAATGCCATGTACCGCGAGAAAAATAATAGTACGGATCGATTGGCATTGATATCTAAACCAATCAACAGCCATCGGTTAAGATAACTTGAAATTTCCATTATCATTCCCATACATTATAACGTCAGTTTAAAAATCATGCGCTCTCCTTCATATGTTATTTCCTGTATGGAGGGATTAAAAGACCAAGAGATTAACAGTGATCTAATTTTGTAACTGGGGTAGTATAAAAATGTGTTATGGTTTGTGCTTTGAGAGATAGCCAATAGAGATACGAGTAGGGAGACTGTTGTGACCTTTAGACATCTTATGACCTTTGAACATTTTTTGTTTTTATTTTTGCATCACCTATGGGACTCAAACTGAAGTAGATTGTAGGAGAAAGCCCTGGATAGCTCTTCATAGTTTGTTTGATTTACTGCAAAATGTAGTTCCGTGGACAAAATAAGTTTTTTTAGTACCAAAAGTAAACATTTCGTTCATTGATACATGTTTTCTAACAGAAAACCAGATTGTATTTGTTAATATCCTTCAAGTACGGTGTGTTCCCTATCATCTGGTGAGTAATAACATATTTTAATTTCCATGATTTATTTGAATCTCTAATTTTGGGAGCCATATTTGTTTAAAAGTGCACCCTCTTGTACCTTTGAACACAGAACATCTTGTACCATGGAACATGTTCCAAAGCCATACTGTCGGTTTTTGTTTTTATTTTATTTTAAGATCATGTCACAGAAGTAAGTCTGGAGTTAAGAGGCCCACAAGTGATAATGTCTTCGACTGTTGAAGCAGTCATTTTCCCAGGAAATAAAATCTCAATCAGAGAAGCCTCAATGATTGCAAATACATTTTAAATATGATTGTCAGTTTTTACAGCTATCATCCCCAAATTTTGTTCCAACACTACCCTCCAAGGTACATGAACCTGTTGTATCTTTGAAAATTGGCTGGGGAGAAGTCTTTTATTTTTTTCCATCCTAATGATCTGATAAAACAGGAAAATACATAAGTTCCGGGAATTTCAATAATTATTTCAGATTTTATATTTTAGAAATTTCATTGTTAAAATAAAAAAAAAATAAAATGTGAAAAGTGTTTAGATTAGATTAGATTAGATTAGGTTTATTTATTTAACCTGGTAGAGATAAGGCCATCAGGCCTTCTCTGCCCTCTACCAGGGGATTACAACTATAACATGAACAATAAGATTAAAAATATTAAATTTACAATTACAATTACAATAAAAATTAAAGTACGACAAGAAAACAGTTAATGGACAGACATTTTATCATAGAAATAGAACAAAGAAATTTTGAACTTTTTAAACAAATTAAACCTACAATAACAAAATTTGTCATAGTGATGAAATCAACTTTTGAGATATTTTGTGTAGATTAAAAGAACTATTTACAAGAAACCATGTCTGAACGAGTCTCAAACCAAGTGCCTGTGACAGCCGTCTTGAATTGAATTTTATTTCGACAGTCCCTGATGCTTAACAAATTCAGAGTCTTGGCAGGGTTATTGTGAAAGAGATGAGTATGAGGAGGTGCGATGGGATGGTAAAGGTCAACTGTCTCCTGTATCTGTTCCTTATGACATCTTATGATATCAACATTCATTGAAATTGTGTTTTCATTCCTGTAACTTTCTCGTGGTTGGAAAGTACTTATTTTTACATGGTCGGTCCTGATATGCACGTCTGTAGACAGGCAAAATTTGTACAAGTTGTTTGTCCATTGATAAATAAATAAATAAATGGAGATAAATAAATAAATAAACCTAAATTTCGAATAAATAAATAAAACACTAAATAAATAAATTGTATCGGACAATAAATAAATAAACCAAACGAATAAATTTTTTCCACAAAAAAGGTTAATGAATGACCGTTGTTCAAATTACAATTCCATTTCCACACAACTATTTTTTGCTTATAACTTTCGACTCAGTCATTTCCGGACCAAGATTCCTTACCTCAAATTGATACATGTGCCCTTCGCCATCATCCCTGAAAGTTTGTAACACTACCCTCGGAAACACTCTGTATTATCTAAAAATAGGCTGGGGAGAAGTCTTGAGTTTATTAATGCTGATATAAGAAGGACTTAAGTTCCGGACTTTAGAGTTTATCAGATACTCGTCTGAAAAGCAAACATTCTCATGGAGGCAGATAATAAAGATATATTTTTTTCTTCCACCGTGTTAATAATTTCAAAACAAGTGCTTACGGGCCTCCGCAATTACGAGGGTCTTTAAGTTTTCATGACGTCGTTTACAGAAAGAAAACAGTTTCATGGACAGATTTATTGAAATAGATACAGCAATTGTTGAACTATTTTTAAACATATTCCGCACCGGAATTGAGACATTTGTCATGCCGTGGAATCAACTTTTGTATCTCTGTGTCGTAGAAGTCTGCCGCCTGGGATCGAAACCAGTGTGTGACAGCCGTCTGTACTTCTCTTTCGATCCCATATTTTAACAAATGTCTCAATTCCGGTGAGAAATATGTTGAAAAATAGCTCAACTGTTGCTGTATCTGTTCCAATATCTTTTCTATTGAAATTGTGTTTTCTTTCAAACGACCCCAGGAAAACTTAACCTCGTATCTTCCTCTCTCAAAGCACTTGTTTTGACATTATCCAAAATAAATAAATAAATACATAAATAAATAAATAGACAGACAGACAGACAGATATAAATAGTAGATTTATAATTCTAGACAGACAGACAGACAGACAGACAGACAGACTAGGATGATAATAATAGATAGATAGATAATAGATAGATAGATAGATATAGATAACAGACATTTCCCAGATATTTATAGATGTGATAGATAGATAGATAATTTCTAATATGTTAACAACCAAACGAATAAATAAACAAAAAAATAAATTATTGAATTAATGACTGAACAAATAAATAAGTATACTCTTCGTATATTGATGTAGATTGTAAATTATGACACTAATGATGAAGATAAGACCAAAAAAATATAAAAACTAAAATAACAAGAAGAGAAGTAGGACGAAATTATTATGAAGAAGAAGAGTAGAGAAAGATAAAACAAGAAATGGAGAGAGAAATAAGTATGGAAATAAAAGTAACAAGAAAGAGAGTAAAGAGAAGATAAAAAATGAGAAGTGTAAGTCATAAAATAGAGAAACGGGAAAGTACAAATAGAAGACAAATTTGTGGACCAGAAGAAGTAGACTACAACAGCTTTTCTCAAACTATGGTCCGCGGACCACCTGTGATCCTCGAGGTCTGCCCTTGTGGTTCTTCAAAAAGTACAGAAGAAAAAATAAAATTCAAGTGAATTGCATATCACACTATAGGTGAAAATCTCAGAGTTTAGAAATGACACATGGCAATCACCTTTCACTTTTTCTCCCAGTACTGACATTTTATGAAATTTCTTACCCTACCCGTCTACCGACTTCCCACTCTACTCTACTCTACTCTGGTTCTACGTATCTGTGTGAGAAAGGGTTTTCATCACTAACTCTAATAAAAACAAAGTACGGAAATCGACTCGATGTATATGACGATCTCCT
Organism: Periplaneta americana; assembly: GCA_025594305.2. Taxonomy (NCBI): domain Eukaryota; kingdom Metazoa; phylum Arthropoda; class Insecta; order Blattodea; family Blattidae; genus Periplaneta; species Periplaneta americana. Next base: position 20,769,663 of record JAJSOF020000035.1, read on the forward strand.
ACTTAAGCTTACCAGCATAAGTCCAAATATAAAACAATTGTGCAAGAATCGGCAGGCTTATCCATCTAATTAATATGAGTACCAACATTTATTTATTTTGTTTAGTTAATAAGTTAAAGATTATCCAAACTCTTATTAAAATATGAATTTTCTTCTATTAACATTAACTTATTAGATAATGCGAATATAGGCCTAAAATTAAATCATCACCATCATCCTTCACGAATTAGGCCTCTGTAGACCTGTTTCGGCCCCATCTAGCAGTCTTCTTAAAGGTCTTCCTGGTCGACGATGTCCTCTAGGTTTATATTGCATCATAATTTTTGGGATTCTTGAATTTTCCATTCTTCTTACATGATCTAGCCAATTGAATTTGTATCTGCTGATTTTTTTATTATACTGACTCTACTTCTAATTGTTCTAAAATTTCTTCATTCCTTTTTCGGTCTAAAAGAGTACATCCTGCTTTCCTCCTGAAAAATTTCATTTCCGTTGCTTTGATTCTGTTCATGTCTTTTTTCTTTAATGTCCAAATCTCGCTTCCGTATAAAAGGGAGGGTAATGCTAGTGTCTAAAATTAACCTATCTTAGGGAAAATTACATTACTTTCAAGCCTCAAACAAGCAGTATAAGGACTAAAATTAAATGAATTAAATTAATTCTAGTTAAAATTAAAAATAATGGAGATAATTATTACAGTTGTCTGAACACTATTTATTGATAAAATAAATAACATATTAAAACTGGTTAGAAACCATATATGTTTCGGGGGCTATGCTCCCCCATCTTCAGTGGTTATACCACGACTGCAACAAGAGAATGGAATGCATAAAGATCTTGAATATGCTACAAAATTATAAAATTTATAAAATACTAAGTCTGAGACAATATCGTTAAAAAGTAAAATGATCTAATGTGTTGAATTGAAATTTCATTATAAACTTAATAAAAAAAAAAAACTTGAGAATAGTTATTAAGTATTTCTGATTGTACTTATAGTATAAGAACATAAGTTCTATTTTTGAAACTTTTTTTTTAAATTCTTAACATCAGTTTTTAACTTCATTGATGGTTAATTTTTAACCAAATATTTTGGAATGAATAACATTCACATCTTGTCATTGACATTCTATAATGATATGACATTTTAACATTATTCTTGGGTCACCATTAGTATTACTTAAGATTTATATATTGTATCATCAGAATTGTATTACATATATTTCTTCTATAAGATATCATTTAACAATATTTAATAACTATTCTCAAGTTTATTTTTTATTAAGTTTATAATGAAATTTCAATTCAACATATTAGATCATTTTACTTTTTAACGATATTGTCTCAGACTTAGTATTTTATAAATTGTATAATTTTGTAGCATATTCAAGATCTTTATACATTCCGTTCTCTTGTTTCAGTCGTGGTACAACCACTGAAGATGGGGAGCATAGCCCCGAAACATGTATGGTTTCTAACCAGTTTTAATTATTTTATTTATTTTATCAATAAATAGTGTTCAGACAACTGTAATAATTATCTCCATTATTTTTAATCTTCACTTATGAACACTGTTGTATTTTGACCTGTTAAGTATTTAATTAATTCTAGTTAATTAACTCTGTTTTAAAATGTAAGTATACTGGTATTAAAATATGCTACAAAAATGATAAATTTTCTTTGGAAGGAAACAAGAGTAAGGTGGTCCGCGGAACTGTTCTGACTTTAAAGAGTGGTCCCCACTTCAAAAAAGTTTGAGAAACGCTGGACTACATTCAAGATGAAACAGAACTTGCGACAAAGAGCAGAAATCGCAGAGACGAGAGTTACATGATGTCGGAAGGTTTCATTCTTACTCAAGAACAAGGATTGTAGGAACCGTGGAACAAAGACATCGGGTCTGCGGTGTGTTGCATACCGCACTGAGTCCAACTGTACCAAGTTGGCGAAGAAAAAATCCTGCAGAAAGTGTTGCTGAATACTTGGGCATCGCCGACACCTGTGGGAACTCGGCCGACTCCACTTGCCTAGGTGGCCAATTTCCTCCATTACTATTCCTCCTGCTGTCTTGTCCACCACAACCCTTCAGCACGGTCGGCGGGGAGAAGAGGAGGGGGAGGTAAAGGTTTAAAACGCTGTGGACTGAAGAACACGGCATTTCGATTACAGGGAAGTCCTTACAAGAGTAGGATGACCTGGGTTCATGATTCATTTCCCTCGTGCACCCCTCCCCTTCCCTCCATGCCCCTTGAGCACCATTTCCTCCGATGCCCCTGGTCACCGCTGAGCAGTAGGTAACAGTAAGGTTTAATTTCGCAGTGGAGGGGATGACCTACGTCAAAAAGTGCTCCACCGCCGTTGTGGGACACTTTATCGTGGAATACACGCACCGACAGTTCTACCTCCTCCACCCACTCGACTCAAAACTTCTTCATCTCCACTCCACCTAATTATAATTGCCCTGTATTAGCCATGTCCCCGCCCCTCTATTTCCTCCCCCTCCAGTCCGCCCTACATGTACCTGTACACACTATTGCAGGCAGCAGTAGTGGATATCCAGGCGAACGGGTGAGCTGGAACTACACAAGGATTTGGAGGGGGAATCAGTGTCGTAAATATAGCTTTCGATCTTCCCTCCAATAGAACCGCAACACAGCACAGTCACTACAGGCTTATTGAGTGGATATCCTGAAGAATTTGGAGTGCTATTCCTATTGTACCTGTACAGTGAAATAGCGATATAAGAATGATTTACCTCAACGATTATTTTTTGAAATGAAGCACATTTACTGTAATCATTTGAATGGAATTTCGTGTTTGGACGAAGGGGAATTTTCATTAAGAGCTTTTAGAGAATTTAGTGCTTAATCTTTCTTGCAATCAGTGGCGGCTGATTGACTGAGGCAAGTGAGGCCGGGCCTCAGTCACTTGGCTTAACTGAAATCAAATTTTGTGTTTTTATATAATATATTAGTTATTTGAATGAAGCATATATCGGTGTAGAAGCATTTGAAAACTTTGATGTATATAGAACTGTTTTGGAGTAAAATTTGTTCCTGAGGCCGGGATCGCTCGTGCCGGGTCTGGCTTGTGATGTATATAGACCTGTTTTGCAGTAAAATTTATTCCTGACGCCAGAATCGTTCGTGCCGGGTCTGGCTTAATGCATTTCATGTCCTTTCGCGGGCTTTGAGTTTACGCTTAAAACGTTGTAGCTGAGGCACAATTCGTCTGGCCTGGTCAGGTTTCACTCGTCCCATCCATGGGCCGGCCTCAAGTGTAGAGTGGGGTGGGAATAGCAGTGGTGACTTGTCGTCCTAAATAGGCCATAAATAACAAAATTCCAGCTCTTTGGCAGGCAGAGACCCACTCGATTCTCTCCCCTTATGTCTCAGTTTATGACATAAGCGAGGGTGTTCTACTATTGTACTTGGTAGTACAGTAGTGAATCTGGGCCAATTTTGTTATGTATTTCGGGAAACATAAACAGAAACAAATGAGAGAAATAACGCTGGTGTAGTTAATTCATTGTCAGAGTGTCCTTTTTCGAGAAGAAATGATACTGAAAGAAAGGAAGTTTTAAATAAAGAGAGAGACTACCGAGATACCTACGACATCGCTGATAATTTTTCTGACACATAATCTTAAAACGCGAGTTTCTATTGCATCCTGGTATGGGCAACATAAATGGTTATGTGGTAATGTAAGGCAAAATAAACTTCTCTTGGCCTTGTTTGTTGCTGTCAAAGGAAAAAAATAAAAAGAAAAGAAAGAAAGGGGAATTTCAACACATAATATGGGTTGCTTCATCATACTGAAACATTTACTGAAACTCACAGCATAACAGCTTATTTGGTGAGTGAAATTATTATTTTTCATTGATAGTAATAAGAATAGACTAATAATAGTAATAATAATAATAATAATACAGTAATAATGATATTAATAATATAATAACAATAATAATTAATATCATAAACAAACATTTCCTATAGGAAGCACTTAAACTAGTTGCATCTGGCCTCACCGAGGATTTCGATCACCGGCCGCTACTGCTTGCAATAGAATTGTAACACAACACAATCAGTGCAGGCATTTTGGCGAAGTACAGATTTAGTGGGTGTCCTAAAGCAGCGTTTCTCAAACTTTTTTGAAGTTGGGACCACTTTTTTAAGTCAGAACAGTTCCGCGGACCACCTTAAGGCTCATTCACAATGAAAATTAAACATAACGTAAGCGTTAACTTAAGTTACAGTAAAATCAAGAAGTCATACCATCATTCACGATGGGAACATAAACATAACAGCAAACATACTTGGTAACCATGGAAACATAACAACGACGCCATTTACTCATATTCTGTAGTATACTTCAGCGTTCCACGATTGTGTTCTGTTTGCAAATCACGTAAACATAAGCATGAAAGTTTGGAGTTTGGAAACTTTTATGTTAACGTCTTACGGTAATGTTTATGTCAATGCTTATGTGAATCATTGTGAATGATCCCATTTGGTAGCCTGGGCGCAAACTTCTGTGTTTTATGTTACGGTTATGTTTAATTTTCATTGTGAATGGGCCTTAACTCTTGTTCCCTTCGAAAGTAAATTTATAATTTTTGTAGCATATTTTAATACCAGTATACTTATTTTTAAATTAGAATTAATTAATTAAAATTAATTTAATTCAATTAATTTTGTATTAGTATTAGCTAATTAAGTTAATGTTAATAGAAGAAAATTCATTTTCGTTTTTTTTAACAATTCAAGGCTGTTAGAGTTTGGATAATCTTTAACTTATTAACTAAAAAAAATATATTAGTACTCACATTAATGAGATGAATGAGCCTGTCGATTCTCACACAGTTGTTGTAATCCTATATTTGAATGACTAGACATATCTTTAATGGCACTAGAATCATTGATATTAATATCTTCACACACAGCTTCTGAACTATTACCAGTGCCTAAATGAAGGGTATCATCACGTTCCTTTCTTTTCAAAGATCCGGATCGAAGCCAGTTTTTCATTATGTAGGCTATAATGGGCGCTATTTAACAGAGACATAGGCAACTATTAGCGTGTACCACATAAGAAAGATTTAAAGTCATAAATACATGAAAAGGTTCGGTACTTTGGTCCTCTGTAATGAATTCGGGTGGTTCCTGGCTGGGTTACAGGTGCAGTACCAGAAGTGCAGGGAAAAGATAGCGAGAAACACCACGATTATAGTGCTTTAAATCCCTCTTTTGTTGCTGAGAGTATAGTAGGAAGTCGATAGACGGGTAGGGTAACAAATTTCATAAAATGTCAGTACTGGGAGAAAAAGTGAAAGCGATTGCCTTGTGCAATTTCCAATCTCTGAAATTTTCAGCTATAATGTAATACGCAATTCGTTTGAATTTTATTTTTTCTTCTGTCTTTTTTGAAGAACCACAAGGGCAGACCTCGAGGACCACAGGTGGTCCGCGGATCATAGTTTGAGAAACGCTGTCCTAAAGAATTTGAAGTGCATTTTATATTCCATCTGTAGGAGTTTTCCTTTCTGTGAATTAGCGATCTGGGGATTATTTTGCTCGACAATTATATTTTGAAAGAAAGTAAATTTCCTGCACTTATTTGAATGAAACTTCGTAAGTTTCAGGTAATACGGAAGTTTTCATTAAGATCTTTAGAATATTTAATGCTCAGTCTTCCCTCGAATGGAACTGAAATACAGTACAAACACTACAGGCATTTTGGCAGGGAAGATATCCAGTAAATATCCTGAAGAATTTAATGCTCGTTTCATGTAGAGCTGTAAAAGTAAAGTATCAATCTCAACAATTGATTTTGAAACAAAATACAAATAAGTTATGCTTTATTATTTGAATGGGACTTCTTAAGTGTTTAGTTAATGGGCACGTTTTAAACTACTTTCTTAGAATATCTTTGGAATTACCTTTTAGCGTTTGATATTCTCTCCAATAGAATCGTAACACGGCACAATGACTACGAACATTTTCTTGAGGAAGATATCAAATTAATGTTCTGTAGAATTTGGAGTAAGTTCCATGTTGTAGAGAAGTATTGCTGTAAATACGATATTATTTTTTTCAACGATTATAGAGAGAATAATGTTCTCTCTCATTAAACGGAAAAAGAGATTAATAGCAAGAGACATTAATCTTGTAATAAAATACCTCTACTACATTTTCCTAAAAGATTTGACGATTTTGAGCAATTCTCAGGGCCTGTGGAAGATTTTCGGAAATTTCTTTCTCATTGAGAAGGAAAAATTTATTGATGGTATTTTAATGCAGTGAAAATAAGATAAAGATAGAAGTTAGGTAAATAAAATGAGGATAGAAAATAATGAATTGTACATAATTAAATTAAAAGCACTTCACTTCTTTTCAAGGCCGAGGATTTGGAATTTACGTCAACAATCATTTTAAATTATCTAGGTTATTATTTTATACAGTCAAATTAACGATAAAGAATCTAATAATCGTCTCTACAGGTACAAAGTAGGACCTATACTCAGAAAACTTAAATACCAAGAATATAATATACTGTATTAAACATTCAAAGAAAATAATTTATGTCCCTTATACAGGAAGGACTTCTTTGAATATGCTTATGGATTTTCGATAATTCTTTAATAACGAGTTTGTAAATTATGCAGTACGAAAAATTTGAGTATATTTCACTGATTTTAGTGTGCCACTGATGCTACAGTATGTTAATAAATTTTGCAAACAATTTTTATTTAATATTTCACAAATTTTTATTAAATCAAATCTAAATGATTTGAAGTAAAGCAATACATTACGTAAGTTCAAATAATATTTCGAACATTAATAACGTAAAACAGGCTCTGTTAAAGGAGAAAAGAAAACGAGACTAAGGACAGGCGTTAAACATAGAGAAGTTAGAAAATTGCGTGCTTTTACTTGAACTCATTAGACTTCTCTAACAATAATTAGAAGCAAAGGATAGGCTCTTGGAAAAATTTAAAGTTTGAGACAGTAACGTGAAATAAATTCTGGACAAACAATAACCGCATGTGCTTACTAGATACGTAATAGTTCGTCACGAATTTTGAGTAGAAGTGGTGATATTTTAGTGCGGTGCTGTGAGTTTTCAAGGTCAAATATTGACTTCTGTACATCAATAACACGAACCGAAGCCTGTACACATTATAGGCCTACAGTATACACGAAAGGAAAAACAAAACAATAGCGAATAGCGTTAAAGTAGGAGATAGAATAGTGTGTAATGCCTATATAAGTTAAGTGACTTCACATTTTTATCAGGAAGTAGGAAAAAGAACCTGTAACTTTCAAGTTAGTGTATAGGATGTCTGAAAGTGTTGAACACTAAAATTAAATTTTATTTGAATATATAATTTCTTAAACCTTATTTTACTCGATAGTACATTATGTTTATAGTTATAGACTGATAGTTTAAATTGTTATAATAAGAATACATTTCACTTGGAAATACCAGTCTATGCTACTTAAAATTAGCGATTAGAACTAATAGGCTACATTTTAAGTAATCACAAATTCTTAAATATATAACACATAAAATTACAAAACTCTTTGTAGCAACATGTTTTCCTAAAAACACTGTCATATATAGGCCTAACATTACAAAAGCGTAAATGTCCGACCATAAGAAACCTTCTATTTTCGAAAATTGGACAATGAAACATAAGGTGGTCCACAGTTTGCCGTTCCTTACAGATACATAAGTAGCCATTTTCCTTGTGTAATTGAAATCTTTCGGAATAATAGCCAAACTTTCCATGAACCGACAAAAATTGTGTTAATATTATAAAGCCTATAAAAACTGATGCAGTTATATGGAACATTAACAAAAATTGTTTGTGGGTGTCTGGCACTTAGAGTTTATGTTTTTGAATCCGGAAGAAAGTTCAGTATTTGTATTTCTAATTGCTTAGAGTGTTGTGTATTGAAATAAATATTTAACCTTAAGCAACTCAACAATGATGAACACTAACATAGAAAACATATAACGTTTCTATGTGAATATATGTCAGTTCATGTTTATTATTAAATATTGTAGTGAAATACAAAATTATTGACATTATTTTAATGATTTTATGCACTTAATATTAACATTAAGTCCATATAGGCCCATGTAACGTGAAACAGCATAACAATTAACTTAAGATTTAAAAACATGCATAAAAATCTACCAGTCAGTTAGTGTTTATATTATGGTTCTTCGTTAAGCAATGAAACGTTACGCGAAAGAGGCTACAACATAGAAATGATAACTAATGCAGAAAGAATAGAGATGAAGTTCTTTTGTGGATATAGCCTACGTATATCAGTGACTATTTTTATTCTTATACTAGACCACCATAAATACAAATACAAAAATTCGTGATCAAAATCGGATTTCAGAGTCATACAGTATTTAACAGTTATACGAATGATTTTAAGTGTTAAACATTGAAATTAAGTACATATATAATGTGAAATAATACAGAAATTGACATAAGCATATGCAAAGTTTCTGTGTGAGTTTATAAGTAAATTCGTGTTTTAAAATCTGATTTCACAGATTCATAGAGTATTTTACAGCTATACGAATGACTTTAAGTGTGAAATATTGAAATTAAATACACATATTATAACGCGAAATTATACAGAAATTGACGTCAACTTACGCAAAGTTTCTGTATGATTATATCAGTAAATTCGTGTTTTAAAATCGTATTCGAGAGACATAAGTATTTTACAATTATACGAATGATTTTAAGTGTAAAACATTGAAATTATGTGCACATAAGTATAATACGAAATAACACATAAATTGGAATAAGCATATGCAAAGTTTCTATGTGAATATATAAGTAAATTCGTGTTTTAAAATCTGATTTCAAGATTAATAGTGCATTTTACAGTAATACGAATGACTTTAAGTGTGAAATATTGAAATTAAGTACACGTATAAAGCGAAGTAATATAGAAATTGACGTCAACTTATGCAAAGTTTCTTTATGATTGTATCAGTAAATTCGCATTTTAAAATCGGATTTCAGAGAGCCATAGATTATTTTACAGTTATACGAATGATTTTATGTGTGAAATATTGAAATTAAATACACATATAACGTGAAATCATGCAACAATTGAGATAAATATTTGCAAAGTTTCTATGTGAATATAGGCCTATAAGTGAATTCGTGTTTAAAATCGTGTTTCAGCATACATAGAGTATTTTACAGTTATACGAATGATTTTTAAGTGTGAAACATTGAAATTAATTACACATATATCGAAATTATACAGAAATTGACATAAGAAAAGTTTCTATGTGAATACATTTTGTTTTAATGTCGTATTTCAGAGTGCCATAGATAATTTTACAGTTATACAAATTACTATTTTAAGCGTAAAACATATAAATTAAATACACATATTTAACGCGAAATAGGCAGAAATTGACATAAACAAAGTTTCTATGTAAATATATAGTATTTTAAAATCTGATTTCAGAGAGACATAATGTATTTTACAGTTATACTATTGATTTTAAGTGTAAAATATTGAAATGAAGTACACATGTATTGCGAAATAATACAGAAATTGACATAAGCATATGCAAAGTTTCTATGTGAACATACAACTGAATTCGTGTTTAAAATCATATAATGCGAAATGATACAGAAATTGACATAAGCTTATGCAAAGTTTCTATGTGATCATACAACTGAATTCGTGTTTAAAATCATATAATGCGAAATAATACAGAAATTTACATAAGCATATGCAAAGTTTCTATGTGAACATATAACTGAATTCGTGTTTAAAATCATATAGGCCTAATGTGAAATAATACAGAATGGACATAAGCATATGCAAAGTTTCTATGTGAACTTACAACTGATTTTGTGTTTAAAATCATATAATGCGAAATAATAAAGAAATTGACATAAGCATATGCAAAGTTTCTATGTGAACATACAACTGAATTCGTGTTTAAAATCATATAATGCGAAATAATACAGAAATTGACATAAGCATATGCAAAGTTTCTATGTGAACATACAACTGAATTTGTGTTTAGAATCATATAATGCGAAATAATAAAGAAATTGACATAAGCATATGCAAAGTTTCTATGTGAACATACAACTGAATTCGTGTTTAAAATCATATAATGCGAAATAATACAGAAATTGACATAAGCATATGCAAAGTTTCTATGTGAACATACAACTGAATTTGTGTTTAAATCATATAATGCGAAATAATACAGAAATTGACATAAGCATATGCAAAGTTTCTATGTGAACATACAACTGAATTCGTGTTTAGAATCATATAATGCGAAATAATACAGAAATTGACATAAGCATATGCAAAGTTTCTATGTGAACATACAACTGAATTTGTGTTTAGAATCATATAATGCGAAATAATACAGAAATTGACATAAGCATATGCAAAGTTTCTATGTGAACATACAACTGAATTCGTGTTTGAAATCATACAATGCGAAATAATACAGAAATTGACATAAAGTATGCAAAGTTTCTATGTGAACATACAACTGAATTCGTGTTTAAAATCATATAATGCGAACTAATACAGAAATTGACATAAGCATATGCAAAGTTTCTATGTGAACATACAACTGAATTCGTGTTTAAAATCATACAATGCGAAATAATACAGAAATTCACATAAGCATATGCAAAGTTTCTATGTGAACATACAACTGAATTCGTGTTTAAAATCATATAATGCGAAATAATACAGAAATTGACATGATATGCAAAGTTTCTATGTGAACATACAACTGAATTTGTGTTTAGAATCATATAATGCGAAATAATACAGAAATTGACATAACATATGCAAAGTTTCTATGTGAACATACAACTGAATTTGTGTTTAGAATCATATAATGCGAAATAATACAGAAATTGACATAAGCATATGCAAAGTTTCTATGTGAACATACAACTGAATTTGTGTTTAGAATCATATAATGCGAAATAATACAGAAATTGACATAAGCATATGCAAAGTTTCTATGTGAACATACAACTGAATTTGTGTTTAAAATCATATAATGCGAAATAATACAGAAATTGACATAAGCATATGCAAAGTTTCTATGTGAACATAAACTGAATTTGTGTTTAAAATCATATAATGCGAAATAATAAAAATTGAAATTGATATAAAAGTTTCTATGTGAACATACAACTGAATTCGTGTTTAAAATCATATAATGCGAAATAATACAGAAATTTACATAAGCATATGCAAAGTTTCTGTGTGAGTATTTAACTAAATTCGTGTTTAAAGTCATATAATGCGAAATAATACAGAAATGGACATAACATATTCAAAGTTTCTATGTGAGTAATGTATATCGTGTTTTAAAATCGCATTTCAGAGAGACATAGAGTATTTTACAGTTATACGAATGATTTTAAGTGTAAAACATTGAAATTAAGTACACATATAACGCGAAATAACACAACAGTGACTAACACAAGTACAGAAAACATATAAAAGCTTTGTGTGCGAATATATCAGCGACTTTATACGTCGCCCAAATTATTGTGTCGTTAGTGCGGAAAACCGATTAATAAAATTGGCGAAATTAGCTGGTGTGGCGGAGAATGGTGGGCACTGTATGCAGGGGCAAGGCAGGAGGCCGAGCAAGCCAACCATCAAACCCAACGCGGTACTAGCGGAAGTCGGCCGTGCAGTTGCAGTTCTCTCCGTCTCTGTCTCTCTCTCTGACTCTCTCCCTCCACCACCACTACCACCACCGCTGCACACCGCTGTGAAAAGCTTGTTCAACGTCGTCCAGCAGTCGATATCCCATCAGTTGACCGGCTAACAATAATTGCCTCTATATCTCCTGCAACTATTGTTCTAGTTTATCGAGTGAATATCTTTTACGTGGTGGTGGTTCTTTTTTTTATTGTAAAGAGCTGGATTTTATACCCTCTGTTTATAAACACACCCCCCACCATAAAGCGGGGGTGAAGTTTCTAATGATTTTTTAACAGTCGGTGTTAAAAGCGTTATATTTTTGAAAAGTTTTTCGTCTTTATATAACCTTAGTAGGAAGAAGATTCAAGACGTAGTGTGTTGACGTTTTTTCAAGAAAAACAGTGTTACTATGGAGATGGGCGAAGACTCGTGGGAGCACCACGTGACCCCGCTGCTGATGAACTGTGGACAAGAAGAAGACAACAATGTTGGAGGCGGACACGGGGAATACTTGCATCATGCCGAAGAGGTAAGTTCTTAAACTTATCTTTTCTATAGATCATAGCTAATCCTAAAGCTTAGTAACTACACATAATATTCCCGAATCACGTGAAATTTATTACGTTTGTCGGCGCTTGAAGATCACAATATTTTTTAAATGCTTGTTCAGCATTTGAGATGTCTTCCTACAGATGGCAAGAATATCGTCTTATGAACAATGCTTTAATGTCACGAAACAATTAAAATATATTAGTAATGATACATTTATTATTTATATTACGTTAATAACAATAATAACTTGTAGTTTTAGATGTAAACACTACTAATTAATTATGATGTTTAGTGTAATAGATTAGATATACACTTTCGTCAAATGGATTCAATACAGTTAAATTGCACACAAAAGAGATGAAACTTAAAAACAGTTAAACATATTCTAGCTCCTTTAGTTTTCTGAATATTTATTTTATTTTTTTATTTTATTTTATTTTAAATCCACCACCAACAGAAGCAGGCTTCCAATTACAGGTGGCTTACACAGATACATAAACAAAATACACAATAAGATAAAAAAACAACAAAACAAACGACACAAACGAAAGAAAGAAAATACATAATGGTAATAGATGCTAGAATATAATATTACAGTCAATATAGTGCCAAATGTCAATATAATGATACAAAATTATTTAAAAACTAGAGTAAAAACATTATAATACACTTCTTCATAATTTAAATATCTAAGGAAATACAATTCTTTTTAATATTGTATGAAATTTTTCAATTGTAAAACTGAAATCCAATTGAGAATCACAGTTTAAAGACAGAGAGTTGTAAGTATTACATATAACAAACAATGGAGAGTTCTTGAAGAAAACAGTTCTAGGAATAGGAATAATAAAAGGTTGCCTATGACGTAATTCTGTTCTTTTTACATTGAACTGAAGGAATTTAAGAAAATCACAGTTATTCAATATACCGCTAACAGTCTTATAGAGTAAAATGTGGCTATTTATTAATCGTCGAGATTTTTAAGTTTCAAAATTAAATTAAAAAAGTAACTGATTATATGAAATTTGCTTGCCATAAGACGACATGTGATGTTTTTTTTTTAAATATAAATAACGTAAAAATCTTTTCTGTATCCTTTCTATTTGCATCTGATGGGACTGGAACTGAGGTGACCATATTACAGACGCATACTCTAGCTTACTTCTAACTAGAGTTTTATATAGAGTATCAATAGTATTTATATTTTTACATTAACGAACTTAATCCCTTAATTTTTACTTCTTAGTACTGCACATTACAATATTTTTATATATTTTTTCTCAACGCCGAAAGCATTTCAATTCCTTTTATTGTATGTGAGTCTATATATAATTTTAATATCGTGACGATTTCAATTAATAAATGGAAGCCTATGATTTAACTTCCATGCTGGTGACGTACAAAATACGGCTCAATTGCAGTTGGTTTATACCGCTGTCGCATGCGTAAGTGCGTGAAATATTGAACATTTACTCGACCTACGATGTCCTCGTTGAAGTCATGCGATATTTAGAGGCGGTTGGATTGCATTAATGTTTTAGTAGTTCACAGGAAAATCTGAAAAAAACTAAACCTTCGTAAATATTTCAGATTATTTATTTCCCTGAATAGAATTAAACTTTTTCGACATTCAATTTCATTACTTTATAATAAAATGAATGTAATTCTAATTTGATTTACATTATAAATCTATTTATATTACGTTTAATACTATTTTAATTCTATTAATGCATTGCCAAATTAATAAAACATTTGAAATACGGTTGTCATAACAATATTGCATAAATAATTGAATGCCTAAAAAATTTAATAATTTACATTACCGGTACCATACGGTGCGTGATAATGTCTTTAGATAGAGATATACCTACGCTTTCACAAATATTTTAGGGGAGAGTTGGGTAGTATCGGACATCGGGTAATATCGGACAGTGCGTTTCTTTCTTCTACCTAAATGACATGGTTACGTTTCTGTAGCCTATGCTACATCATAGAAACGTAACCATGTCATTCAGATACTATCATCTGGTGGGAGATGAAAGAAACTCACTGTCCGATATTATCCGATGTCCGATACTACCCAACTCTCCCTAAGTTTATTTAAGTATTTAGCATGATTGTTGATATTTTAATTACCTGTTAGAAATATTATTGAAAATATATTTTAAATTAAATTATGGTTTATTTAACGACGCTCGCAACTGCAGAGGTTTTATCAGCGCCGTTGGTGTGCCGGAATTTTGTCCGCAGGTGTTCTTTTACATTCAAGTAAGTCTACTGACATGAGCCTGTCGCATTTAAACACACTTAAATGACACCATCGACCTGGGCCGGGATCGAATCCGCAATCTCGGGTACAGAAGGCCAGCGCTATACCGACTACGTACCCAGGCCGACGAAAATATATTTTCATTTCTTGTAATTATTGTATTAGTACATTCACGAATTTAACAAAAAGTTTGAAAGACTATTTTAATAACGATCACGCGCAAACAATTGAATTCCTGCACGGAAGAATAAATCATTATTGATTTTACTAATATTATATGGCAAATATGATATTGATTTTTAAAGAAAGCTATTCCTTCTATTTTATGAGTTTCATATATTGTTACTTTATGTGAAAATATAGTGTAGTATTTTTTGAATAGGTAGGTCTATGTTAGTTGTCCATTACTATTCTATTTCTTATCATTTTGCTAGTAGGCCTATATTAAATTGTGCACTGACAACTTTAAGAAAACATTTGAAATACTGTTTCCATAGCAACCACGCTCATACGATTGAACGCATATTTTACAGTATTAGGTCCGGTTGCAGAAAAACCTATCAGATATGATCAACGATCAAGGAGGGTTTGATTGGCCTTGAGTTCTATTTTTATTGCAGAAAGAATAATCTGTATTTGATCGGAAATCAATCTTCCATCAGATTTGATCAACAGATTTATGCTGATTAGTGATTGATTGTTGATCAGGTGTATGTTGTTTATATGGTTACATTATTTATAAGTTACCTATAGGGATATTTAAAGTAGGTAACTATACGGTCTTGTTCTAAAGTGACTTAATACATTCTTTTGATGAAGAAAGTTTCAAAGAATATGAAAAAAATATTTCGTAAATATCTATAAGCAATGTCTGACTTCATAATTATGATGAATGACGTTGTGATTTTTGACCGGGACCGAAAAATTATTCCTAAGGCTCAGTTGCAGAAAAACAGATCAGATATAATCAACGATCAGGGAGGGTTTGATTGGCTATCAGTTCTATTTTCGTTGCACAAAGAACAATCAGTGTTTGATCGGAAATCAATATTTCATTAGATTTGATCAACAGAGTTTTGCTGATTAATGACTGATTATTGATCAGGTGTATGTTGTTTATAGTAAAGTTACAGTAATTTATATCTGCAGGAAATATTTAAAGTAGATAGTTATATTGTTCTAAAGTGACTTAATAAATTCTTCTATAGTCCCGTCGCTCTTATTTCCGGCAGCCAATCACGTTGCAGGTCGGCTACATTTAAACGTGTGCGTCTTGTGATTCGCTGATGAAGATAAAGAAGGGTCGATAAATACTTAATATAATCGCTTGCCATTTTGGCTCTTTCGTTGGCGTTAGCAGAAAGCACACGAGGACGTTATTTGCCGCTCAATTATTTGCTGAATTACAGTGCGTTTGATTTATTATCATAGGAGCTACGACATGATAATGTTCAACGGTGTGGCAAATAGATCCCTCGTCCGGTAGCTCGGCAACGAAAGAACAAAAATGGCGAAAGATACTACCTACCTAGACTTTATAGAGCCTTCACTTTCTAAGACGTAAGCAAAGAGATGGAGTCTCGCCGGAAATAACAGCGTCGCGACTATAGTGAAGAAATTTTTCAAGCAATATGAAGAAATATTTCGTTAATATCCATAAGCGATGTGAGACGTCATATGGCGAATGACGTCGTGATTTTCGACCGGGATCGAAAGATTAGGCCTAAAAGTTTTTTTTTCTGTTTCATCGAAACATCATCCGCCTTCCTATTTTTTTTATTACATTCATAAAGGCCTGTACGATGTTTAATAAGAGGGCTCTATAATTATAAAAAAAAAAAATTGGCCCCTCACGCTTTTAATTTATTCTGTAGTCTATACAGATGAAATCCGCCTGTTTTACTTCTACAGAAACAACAAAAACTGCAAAAGCATTCATTTGTTTTTTTGATCAGCGAGCACTCGATGCATTTGTTTCTCCTCTCTTGAAGAGAATCAAATTGGCCGTGGTTGCTAAATAGCGCTGATGTTACTTGCATTTCTTTCTCAAATCAGCGATTAGTAAATTGGGACAAGTTGATTGGAGATTCACTTTCTGCAACGCAATGAACACTCAAATAAATCAGACGTCGACTGATTAATGACCAGGAACTGATTTGATTTGCATTTCTGCAACCTGGGCCTAGGACTTTATCATACGTGGAAGAGTATCGGGCTTTAGTACTACTTTATCCCAGATAGGAAAGTTGTACCACTTCTTGATCATACGTAGTTCTATTATTAGTTTATTTAAGCAGTTGGAATATTACAATATTATTGCATATTTATTGTCCTTTAGAAATTGTATTAAAAATACGGCACTTAGCGGTGATTCAGCGTGTCGCCTTCGGCAATAAAATCTCACGAATTATACGTTAGATGCAATTTATTGGCTTATCTTATAGGTACTTATAGGCCTAATCTTTGGGTCCCGGTCGAAAATCACAACGTCATTCGCCATATGACGTCACATATCGCTTATGGATATTTACGAAATATTTCTTCACATTGTTTGAAAATTTCTTCACCAGAAGAATCTATTAACTCACTTTAGAACAATATAGGCATCTTCTAACAACCTACTTTAAATATTTCCTGCAGGTATAAATTACTGTAACTTTACCATAAACAACATACACCTGATCAACAATCAGTTAGTAATCAATAAAACTCTGTTGATCAAATCTGATGGAAGATTGATTTCCGATCAAAAACAGATTGTTCCTTCTGCAACGAAAATAGAACTGATGGCCGATCAAACCCTCCTATATAGTAGGCTATACATTTTACATCTTTTGAAAAGATTTCTATACACACGCTGAATTTCGCCTCTTACTTACTACTTACTTACGGCTTTTAAGCAATCTGGAGGTTCATTGCCGCCCTCACATAAGCCCGCCATCGCTCCCTATTCTGAACAACATTAATCCACTCTCTATCATCATATCCCACCTCCCTCAAATCTATTTTAATATTACCCATATACGTCTCGGCATCCCCAAAGGTCTTTTTCCTTCCGACTTCCAAACTAACAATCTATAACTTATGCATTTCTGGATTCGTCTATACGTGCTACATGCCCTGCCCATCTCTAATTCTTATGTCAGGTGAAGAATACTATGCGTGCAGTTCTGCGTTGCGTAACTTACCCCATTTTTCTGTACCTTCATCCCTCTTAGCCCCAAATATTTTTCTAAGCACCTTATTCTCAAACACTCTTAACCTCTGTTCCTATCTCAAAGTGAGAGTCCAAGTTTCACAATCGTACAAAACACCCGGTAATATAATTGTTTTATAAATTCTAACTTTCAGCTTTTTTGAGAGAAGACTGGATAACAAAAGCTTCTCAACCGAATAATAACAGGCATTCCCCATATTTATTCTCCGTTTAATTTGCTCCTTAGTGTAATTTATATTTGCTATTGTTGCTCCAAGATATTTTAATTTTTCCTCTTCTTCAAAGGATAAATTTCCAATTTTTATATTTTCATTTCGCACAATATTCTGGTCACGAGACATAATCATATACTTTGTCTTGTCGGGATTTACTTACAAACCTATTTCTTTACATGCTTCAAGTAAAATTCCAGTGTTTTCCCTAATAGTTTGTGGATTTTCTACTAACATATTCACGTCATCCGCATATTCGTCTCTACCGATCGAATTTAACCATAAGCACATGGTCCATTTCATTTGAATTATCATGGATTGTAGTTTTACAAGGCTTTAGTTTTAAAAATTTCGTCATTTTGTGGGCTGTTGTCTTTGACATACTTGTTTGTTGAGCTAACTTTCTTAACAATTTTGTAGGATACTTTTTTTGCCTTATAGTCTGTGTAACGAGTTTTTCTTCAGTTAGAATGTGATTTATGTATCTTCTCTTTTATATCAAAAGTGGGGCAGTCTATCTTACTTTATTATTTTACGAGTACTAATCTGAATTTTATTAATTACATAATTTTGAACACCAGAGTATTTCCTTAGCCATATAGCATAATTTTCACTTTTTGTACGATTTCTTCGTAATATCCGTGTACATAAATGAATACAGTAGAGCGTTGATAATCCGAATGTCAATAATCTGAACCTTCGAAAATCCGAACCCGAATCCTCATTTTTTTACGTGCGTTTGAAAAAGCATTTGACGACGTAGCTGAAAACCAGAATGAAGAAAGTCCTGGGCCTACTCACGCTGAAGCTTTCAATGCTCTACAGCAGGCCTATAAATTGGCTGGATAAAATGCCTGAGTGTACGGTAATATAACTTGCCTACCTACGACAAGTTAGAGACTTGGCTGTAAAGATACGAAGCTCAGTAAAAATTCAAAAAAGATAATAAACTTTTTAAAATCTGTCTAGTGTTGTTTCATGTACAGTATGTAGGTCTATTGAAATCTTTAAAGTTAATACAGTATGCAATTAAAATTATTTTTTGTGTTGTTTTTGTTCTTTGTTCGAAAATCCGAATGAATCAATACTCCAAACGGGACTGAACATCAATTAGTTCTGATTATCGACGCTCTACTCTATTCGTTGTTGTAATGTGTACTACATTGCCACGAACTAAAGTTAACTGTAGTGAGTGGAAGTCAGCTGTATACTAATGCTCTAACTTTGATGTCCCTTCAGCCTGTGTTATCTGTCCATATTACGCAACACAATTACAATGATTTTCTATTGTCAATCTAGGGGAAATGTACACACTATTTCTCCAGCAGTGGCGTTTTATCTAGAACACTAAAAGGCCGACGGCATTTTGAACGAACCTGTTTCCGCTGAGCCTGGTGGCTATGCAGTCTAAGGCGCGCTTCCCTTAGGCTGCGCGGTCCGAAGTACGTAGTTTCGAATCCCGCCTCGGGTATAGACGAATGCTTCTTGTTAATGTTCTGTCCTGTGTTTGTCTCAGTGGAGACCTCTATGCTCTGCTGACGTCCACACTTCTATAGGCATTATAGGTAAAATAAGGGAAATTAAACGGGCTGTCGATCATAAGCGTCAATTTGTGGGAGAAAATATTGTATAAGCGCTAATGACAGCATTATAAAAGTGCCAATGACCGTAGGCCTATAACCAACTTAAAATATCACTATGCAACACGTGCAAAATAAATATAAATGTAAATTTCGTAGCATAACTGCGGAAATAAGTTAATTATATTCGCATATTGATTAGTGTGATGGATGTCATTTGAAATGAAACGACTCCATTCTCTTGTTCCGATACTGTACAGTTGCGGAACAAATTTGGACATACATAGATGTGTCATTTGCTAAAACATCGATTTGCTCATGTTATAAATTAGTTTGAGTTGTTAACGTAACGATTTCACTATCAATATCCAACATACAGAAATTTTTCGCGTTTAATAGTCAAAGCTTGGCTTGTATATTTTTCAAATTGTAATACAGCTTCTTTCAAATTAAATTTTTGGGAGCAACATGAATTGACTTCCTTCTTTTCCTCTACATAGCTATTGAAAATAGCTGTCCCATTCAACGAAGTCTTTTCTATCTCATTTAACTCCTGTCGTATTGTCTTGTAACTGATCCTATGCTCCACCCTTACAACTATTTCGTGAAACGGCTATCCAGTACCTGAACGTTCAAAGCTGCTTAAAATATCTGTGATTTTGTCGTTAGTTACAATTCTACTTGAATCACCACCCATTATAGAGAACATATTTTTCGATACTTGTAAATGCATGGCATTTATACACGACACACCTTTGTAGCAGTATTGCCAAATCTTTCTCAGGGGTGATTTCATTTTCCACTATTATATTTACTTTAGCGCTTTAATAATGTTAATATTGGCACTTTAGTTATGTCGTCATTGGCGCTTTAGTTATGTCGTTATTGGCGCTTATGATACCCTTATAAACAATGATTGGCTCAAACGCAATCCACCTGCTAAACGACCAATAAAAAAAATTAAACCTGTTTCCTGGCGAACGCTCTGGAAGTTTCAATAGCGTCCTGGCTTTTGAATAACTCAATAGACTCGTCAGATTTTCCTTGTTGTGCTTCCTGTATATACAGGGACATCATTTTATTTTTACTAACATTTTTAATATTAACTTGCTTATACCCCTGGAACAACGCCGTTTGCTATCCCCTTCCACGTCTGGAGTTCGATGATACTGACGTAATATACAAACAAATCACTTTACTAGCTATAGGAGGGAAGAAAAATAGTTCATCCATTTATGTAAACTAGGAAATATTGCGCTTTTGAGTTTAATCATTTTCATTAGGTTTTTGTTTAATCAAAATACAGTATTAACAATGCGTGTTTTTACTCACGAACTGTGCTGTCCATGTGGACGTATTCATTATGCAGTGTATATTATACTGTCTACAGCACATTAGCGTACAATATAGAGAATGAAGTTAAATTGAAAAATAATCATAATATGGATATTTAAACACATTTCGATACAGGCTTCAGTTCTAATGTGCATATTATCGCACTATGGCATATTGTACTTAATTCCAATTACCAGTTCTTCGTACTAGTACCTCAT
This sequence comes from Periplaneta americana, assembly GCA_025594305.2. Taxonomy (NCBI): domain Eukaryota; kingdom Metazoa; phylum Arthropoda; class Insecta; order Blattodea; family Blattidae; genus Periplaneta; species Periplaneta americana. Next base: position 20,790,799 of record JAJSOF020000035.1, read on the forward strand.
GTTGAAATAATTCTGTACCTACTCTATAAAAGAATACCTTACGTACTGTAAATTCAATCTTCACTTCTGCCCGAAAAGATAAAATTACTCAGACATATATCTACTGTCCGTCCAAGTGGTTATGTCGTAGGGTCGTAGAAAGGAGGGAAATCACGTGACAGTTAATTACTTAACGAGGCCCTTTTATTTAAGTTATTTTAAACAGTTGTATAATATTACGTAGACGTCCAATTCCTAACAAAAATTAATGTTCTCAGAAAAGAGCTAAGACAGCCCAGCCACTAGTTGGCGAATATAAAAGCTGGTTGGGGAAACCGGGATACGACGTAGGCAAATGGACGACAGTACCTGTGCGAAAATGATTCAATATTGAAAGCTCTTTCGTCACTGGAAAATGCGAACATATTTTTGGAACGTACTGTTTCTACTATGACTGTATATGCGGTCTTGGATCTGTGTGGAAGACGGTTGAAGGGGTGGGAGTGAAGTACATTAAAAAACTCAGGTACAATAAAAATTGAAATAAAAATAAAATGATGTCCCTGTATATAGTTTACCATTAATAAATATTAATTCTGTTTTAATTTACTCCGGTTTAATTAATGTCTTTTTCTACTAGTAGAACTGAAAAGAATTTCATTTTTAATGTCTAGATGAGTTTATCTTCTCTGAAGTTCATTATTTTTCTTTTTTAGTTTACCGTTAACAAATGTTAAATTCTGTTCTTATTTATATTTAATTTCTAGTTTAATTTAATTTAATTTCTTTTTCTACTACTAGTAGAACTAAAAGGAACTTCATTTTGTAATAGCTAGATTAATTTGTCTTCACAGAAGTTTATTATTTCTTTATTTTAGTTTACCGTTAACAAATGTTTAATTCTCTTCTTATTTATATTTAATTTCTGGTTTAATTAATTTCTTTTTCTACTAGTAGAAATAAAAGGAACTTCATTTTGTAATGTCTAGATTAATTTGTCTTCACAGAAGTTTATTATTGCTTTATTTTAGTTTACCGTTAACAGATGTTAAATTCTGTTCTTATTTATATTTAATTTCTGGTTTAATTAATTTCTTTTTCTACTATTAGAACTAAAAAGAACTTTATTTTTTCATTTCTATATGAATTTTCTTTCCCAGAAGTTTATTATTTTTTTCTAGTTTACCATTAATAAATGTTCAATTCTGTTCTCTTTCATTATTAAATGTTCGGTTTAATTAATTTATTTTTCTACTAGTAGACCTAAAAAGAAATTAATTTTTTAACGTCTAGATGAATTTTTCTTCCCAGAAGTTCATTATTATTTTGTAGTTCTCCATTAATTTTGTTCTTATTGATATTTATTGCCCTGTATAATTAATTTTTTTCTACTAGTAGAACTAAAAAGAACTTGAGTTTTTAATATCTAGATGAATTTCCCTTCCCATCTTTAATTAATGTGTAAAGAGTCATAATTAATCTATTACTTTATTGCTATAAATTTGTATTTCCAATTGAGTTAAACAGCAAAAAATGGGGGAAAGTATTATAAAGTTCAATAAAATATCTTAAATTGTACGTCATTGCATTCAGAATGCTAATACAAATTTAAACACATTTTATTATAAGCCTTTAATGCTGTAAGCAAAGTGATATTAGTGTCACATAATAACATTTGTGGAACGTCAATAAATATAAAGACTACTAACTTATACTGTATTAAGTTCCATTATGTGTATACGTAATTACAATAATCTACTACCGAAGAACATTGCGGCTAGCGATCGTCTTTTTTGTTTTAAGCTTGTGGGCATTTTGCAGAATATATTAAATTCAGGTTTTGTAGATTCCCCGATGCAAGCGAACAGATCGTTTGCTACTGGTTCTCGGTCATAGAATTAATTAAACTAGATTTGAGACCTTTATATTTCAATCTCTACATAAAATTAGCATCGAAATAAATATTGAGTGAAGAAACGTTTGTATTTTTAACGTTTAAAATCAACTACATTATTTATTTATGCAAAGAATCTGGGTTAATTATATCATTATGTTGTCTTTGTGTTCATAATTTGTGTGTGTTACATTCTGTATTCAATTTTATAGTTGAGACTTTGTGACAATTTTAAAACTCGTTTTCTAACAGACACTTCGCTCTTCAAGGAGTTTCAATAGGCCTACTACTGATTTACTTTTTTGATATGATTTCATAAAGACTCAGCATTCACGCCGCCTACAAACAGTAGTTTGTAAAATGATTGTTTTGAAAGTACAATTAAAAGACAGTTGACTAAACGACAAGAATAAAAACAAAAACAATAAATGTTATGAATGTTATGATTTTCTGTACATACCGACTCAATGAAATTCAAATAACAAACGTCCTAATTGTTTCCTAATTTGAAATGAACGTTTCGAATCTCAGAGAAATTAAAATATTAAAGTGATATCAAAGGTTAAATTATATATACAAAAAATCAAAATTAGATATTTTGTTATCAGTAATTATTTGGAATTTTCTGCTTAATTGTAATGCAAGAAATGTTTTTAAAATTCTAATTATAAGTACTTTCAATTGCGTAATACATTTTGTGTGTCAAACTACTCTTTTTCGCACTCTGCATTATTTGGTAAAATGGATGTGGTTTGGCGTGTTTTAGAGCTGAATATTTGTTTCATAAGTTGGCGACATTGTTGAAGACTGTAAAAAAATTTTGTGCGAGATCGTGCATATTTGCTTGTTTTCCGCACAGGACCAATACGCTGTAAGTGTGAAATACCACATTCAGTATTCCCAACCTAACACACATAACAATTTCCCTCTTCTTACCGCTTAAGCGCGACATTCATTTTACTGCTTTAGGCTTTTAACATATTATTTTAGAGACGTTTAACATAGTAATAATTATAAATTGGAAACTTACCACTGCAATTTCACCTAAATTGCAATGTTAATTATTGTTTTTTTTAATATTTGCAAAAATTAAGTAAAGTATACTACTCCACGAAAGTTATTGCATTCCTGATACAAGTAACATTAAGGAAGCCGTGAAGAAATCAACAAGATTCCAGATGCCGATGTTATTACTGCAATATGTTATATAAATAATATTGTTAAAATATTAAAATGAAAAATAAATCATTACATAACCTTACCGTTTGTTTTAAGTTCGAATTTATAGACTGGGGGAAAAAAAAGACAGACGTATATCACGGCCTGCTGGAGTATAGTAAACACAGAAAACATTTTATAGCAACAATGTTGAAGAAAGATATTTAGGTTTTCCGAAGTTGCCGTCATTAAACAGAAACCAAGATGGAGATTTCATTGCAACTAATTAGAAATTCGTCTTTCAGGTATGTAATAAACGATCTTCGCACGAAATAATGTACGATACACGAGCGGTATGTTTGTTTTCAGGTTCTCGGAAATTAAAAAGGCTCAACTACGTTTCGCTTTTTCAATCTTTTCCTCGAACATGAAAACGTCAATATACCGCTCTTGTAACGTATATTACTATTTTCTCGTTATTACATTAATTCATTCCGTTATTGTTTTGCTCTTAATAGGTGAAACATCCGAAACTTCGCCTATATGCCGAGACGAAGTCGCTATCGATTTGAAATATTATCGTATTACGAGGACTTCGCTTAGGAAGCAATAGAAATAGAGATACACAGAAGGCACTGCATATAAACTCTATTATTGCTCTGATATCATTACATCATTCAGCTTGTTCGTGTATGTCTTCAATAAACTATAAATAAAATAATAATATAAATAAATATGCCTACATAGTATATTATAATACATATTTATATACTATTGTATTATAATTTTGGGTTATTACAATACGTTAGTATTATAATTTCTTTTTGTTAATATAATATGGTGACTTGCTTGCAGACTCTCATTCAGTCCTTAACAGATGGAAAAACTATTTTGGACAGCTACTAAATATACATAGGCCAAGTAGAAATGATCGGGACAAAATTCAAATACAAACTGCTGAGCCATTTATACCGGAACCCACACTTTCTGAAGTCGAAATTGCGATAGAAAATCTGAAAAAAGTACAAGTCTCCAGGTATTGATCAAATTCCAGCAGAATTAATACAAGAGGGTGGAAGCGTATTATCTAGCGAAATTTATAAACTTGTACTTGGGAAAAGGAAATTGTACCAGAACAATGGAAGGAGTCCATAATTGTACCTATTTTTAAGAAGGGGGACAAGACTAACTGTAGTAACTTTCGAGGAATATCACTTTTGTTGACGTCGTACAAAATTTTGTCGAATATCCTTTTGAGAAGATTAATTCCATATGTATATGAAATTATTGGGGATCATCAGTGTGGTTTCAGGCGTAATAGATCGACTATTGATCAGATTTTTTGTATTCGACAGATATTGGAGAAAAAAATGGGAGTATAAGGGTACAGTACATCAGTTATTCATAGATTTCAAAAAGGCGTATGATTCGGTTAAGAGAGAAGTTTTATATAATATTCTTATTGAATTTGGTATTCCCAAGAAACTAGTTCGATTAATTAAAATGTGTCTTAGTGAAACTTACAGCAGAGTCCGTATAGGCCAGTTTATATCTGATGCTCTTCCAATTCACTGCGGGCTAAAGCAAGGAGATGCACTATCACCTTTACTTTTTAACTTCGCTCTAGAATATGCCATTAGGAAAGTTCAGAATAACACAGAGGGTTTGGAATTGAACAGGTTACATCAGCTTCTTGTCTATGCAGATGACGTGAATATGTTAGGAGAAAATCCAGAAACGATTAGGGAAAACACGGAAATTCTACTTGAAGCAAGTAAAGAGATAGGGTTGGAAATAAATCCCGAAAAGACTAAGTATATGATTTTGTCTCGTGATCAGAATATTGTACGAAATGGAACTATAAAAGTTGGAGATTTATCCTTAGAAGAGGTGGAAAAATTCAAATATCTTGGAGCAACAGTAACAAATGTAAATGACACTCGGGAGGAAATTAAAGGCAGAATAAATATGGGAAATGCGTGTTATTATTCGGTTGAGAAGCTTTTGTTATCTAGTCTGCTGTCAAAAAATCTTAAAGTTAGAATTTATAAAAGTTATATTACCGGTTGTTCTGTATGGCTGTGAAGCTTGGACTCTCACTTTGAGAGATGAACAGAGATTGAGGATTTTTGAGAATAAGGTTCTTAGGAAAATATTTGGGGCCAAGAGAGATGAAGTTACAGGAGAATGGAGAAAGTTACACAACGCAGAACTGCGCGCATTGTATCCTTCACCTGACATATTTAGGAACATTAAATCCAGACGTTTGAGATGGGCTGGGCATATAGCACGTATGGGCGAATCCAGAAATGCATATAGAGTGTTAGTTGGGAGGCCAGAGGGAAAAAGACCTTTGGAATGGCCGAGACGTAGATGGGTAGATAATATTAAAATGGATTTGAGGGAGGTGGGATATGATGGTAGGGACTGGATTAATCTTACTCAGGATAGGGACCAATGGCGGGCTTATGCAAGGGCGGCAATGAACCTCCGGGTTCCTTAAAAGCCAGTAAGTAAGTAATATAATATGAAACATAACTGGCCGTATATTATTTCGATTGTAACAATGACAGCTTACATGAAAGGCTGTGGAATACAATTTGAACTGCAGTTTAACTATTTTCGTGTAGTAGTTATTCCGATTAATGTTGTAAAATAAAAATAATATTAAATAATAACGTGAACATGTTATAAAAGTCGTATTTGCATGTTTTTAAAAAAACTAGTCTCAGGAAAATAGCTTTCCACCTCGCCATGTTTGCTAAAGTCCTCGGAAAACGATATAATTTTGTATCGGCATTTCTTTTGCGGCCCAGCGTACCTTCGCGGTAAATTGTATTAACTGAAAATATTCAAAATAGTTAACGGGTACATCATTATCTTCAAACACTTCATAAATATCTCATCAGATTTTATCTTCAAATACAAGGTGGAGCAAAATGTATGGTATAAAAAGAACAAAGAATTATAGAAGAATGTTTGTGTACCTAGAAATGCAGTTTATTTGTAAACAATGTACACATTTTGCCATTTACTTTAATGCCAACAGATGCTTATTTTTTGACAATTACATCCGGTAAATGCCCTCCTTCATTCACTTCAAAAGTGCGTAGTCGACTCAGGAAACTATCCATCACACGTGCCAGCATGTCGCGCGGAATGAATGTAATTCCGCAATTGTCTCCTTGCGAGTGGAATAGATCTTCTCCTTGACATAGTCCCAAAGAAAGAAATCTGGAAATGATAAGTACGGAGATCTGGAGGGTCAGTGAATGTCATCAAAGCGAAAAATAAATCTGCCCGGGAAAAGCTGTCGCATTTTGTTCAAGCTGATATTGGGTGTGTGTCAAGATGTCCTATACTTCTTAATTCAGGTACCAGGAAGGTGTTGAACATTTGAAGATATCTTTCGATATCCGACCCCGGAACAAATTTTCCTTGAAATTATTCAAACCTGCTTTACAGGGAGCTACTACGTGAAAGCCAGATTTGCATAATAACAATTAGCAACCTTACAGCCCAAGTGAATATTTTGACTTAGAAATGTCACAGTTGTTTTGAAACTGGAAAATGAAGTACATTAACTCAACTGTAACATCCGTGACATGGAAGAAACAGCTATAAAATATTTACCGATTATGTTTTTGTGAACTAATTGAGTGCCATGAGATTTGTAAGTATAGCTTTCACAAGGAAACTATAAGAATGAATATTTTTTTTCTTTTTTTTTTTTTTGCTTGAGGTAGAGACTTGAGTTTTGCACTTTTTGTTAATAAGGTGTGAAGTGAGTTCACAAATCTTGTAACATCCGTGACGGAACCTTTTTTTTATTTTCTGCAATAATAATACATTTTATTCAATAACTTTTTTTCAGTAAAATGATACTGATCTTCTAAATTGATTCTAATAAGTAGAACTCCGTATCAGCCACTCTATTAACCGACTGGCGGATTATCCGACTATCCTTCTCTCGGATTTTTTTTTGTTACAAAAATATATGAAGTACTGTACATTATATTAGCACGTTATTTTTTCTAGAGAGGGTCATTACTAGGGACCGGATTTTTATATAATTACATATTATATTCCTTTCAACCTAACCGTATATAAATAAATCTTTGCTAATCTTGTAATTACCATTAATATAATCAAATTTGATACTACATATTTTTACATATTTATCCCATATTACATATTATGGCTTGGTATTACATAAATCTACATATTTAGGGAGTTTATTCATTTTTACTTCTCTAAAAGGAAAAAAAAAAACTTCTGCTGGGGAAGTTTACAATTTGAAATACACAGATTTAAAAAGCCTTTTTACCTACCCAAGAAAAGATATATTTCGGGACGAAACATAACGTCCTTAGTTCCAGGAAGTAGTAGAGGCACTCACCCCACACCGCCCACTGTAAATATGAGTGAACAAAAGGCAATCTTCTCACAACTACCTTGTAATGTAAAAATCACTCAGAAAGTAGCGTTATCTTCATGCGGTGGAGTGGACGAGGCGACATGATTTGTCTCGAACTATTATTGTTCTGCACACGTCTAAACAAGCCGTTCCAATGCAATTTGCAATCTTACTCACCCTCTTCCTAATCCTTCCATGGAAAACCCGTGTCAAGTCTGACATGAGCCGTAATAAAGTAGCCGACATTTAAAAAGTAGCTGGAGTAAAGGAACAAACTGGAAAGATGTTGAAAGATTAAAATAAATAGCTTTTAAGGTTATTGCTTGACCTCTTACACGGAAATGGGATTTTCCGAGCAATTAGAAAGTATGGTTCTCAGCTGGAATAATCCTACTCTTCAGAATGAAACAGGAATGTCACTTTTCAAACAACAGTTTGTAAATGCCTATAGTTTGAGTTTTAGTAGCTACTTTGTTTCTTACAGGGAGCAGCTAAAATGCGTGTGTCCCACATCTCTTATTTTCTCCTAATCCAGTAAAGCGAAACAGTGCTTGCAGTTCTGTTGTGTCATTCATTTCACTCAGTTCTCTAGTTTTAGTACTTACAGTATAAAGTGCAAGTGAGTTTATCTACTACTTTTGACTAACTAAAATGGTCCCTGTATCTTCAACCCTAATGACAAAAATAAAATCATGGATTGCGATGGACGAAGCTTTCACTACAGATGGAAAAATAGTAATGTATCAAGTGTGCGGTAAAAAAAGTCGGGTGCTCTATGAAATCACAACTGGAGAGTCTTATCTATCCTATACCTGCCACATATTGATATTACATATTTTCATGATTTTACATATTTTGGTACATATTTAGTTTATTTTTCTTACATAAATATGTACATATTTCACACGATATTACATAAAAATCTAGTCCTTAGTTATTACAAGATGTTAAGCCGTACACAGTACGTTCTACTGTTTGAGTTGTCTTACTATGTAACTTCTATATTAAATGTCTTCCACAGGTATCAAAAGAAATTGTGTTGTGCCAACTGCTAAGTATAAAAAAATACAAATAATTGAGTGGTTTAGAGAACGAGAAACTGTGGTTCATCTCAGAATATAAGTCTGGCATCACAACTGTGTGCAATTTAATAAAAATCGAGGCTAAAGTGTATAAAGTATGTAAATTGACAACTTGAGACATCCACTATTCCTATCTTCCCACAGAAGTCAATTACAAAGAGTTTTCTTGCCCCTTAAAAACCCGTCATTAACAATCAGAGTTAGGGGACAGTTGGGTAGTATCGGACATCGGGTAATATCGGACAGTGCGTTTCTTCTTTTTTTATTGGGTTATTTTACGACGCTTTATCAATATCTACGTTATTTAGCGTCTGAATGAAATGAAGGTGATAATGCCAGTGAAATGAGTCCGGGGTCCAGCACCGAAAGTTACCCAGCATTTGCTCGTATTGGGTTGAGGGAAAACTCCGTAAAAACCTCAACCAGGTAACTTGCCCCGACCGGGATTCGAACCCGGGTCACCTGGTTTCGCGGCCAGACGCGTCTGACCGTTACTCCACAGGTGTGGACAGTGCGTTTCTTTCATTTACCACCATATGGTAGTATCTGAATGACATGGTTACGTTTCTGTATCCAGAAACGTAACCATGTCATTCAGATACTACCATATGATAGTAGATGAAAGAAACGCACTGTCCGATATTACCCGATGTCCGATACTACCCAACTCTCCCCTAAATCAGTGAATTTTTGGTACAGTACCTAGCATGTTGAATAGGCCTAACAAGGCCATAGTGAAAATTACGAAATTATAAGCATTATTCACTAAATTTACGAAAATGTTTGATGGTACGGATTATCTGACTTTTTCGATTAACCGTTCAGTCCACCCCGTTCATGATTTTCAGGTTTATATATGAATATTTTTTTTTACATTCCCTTTATCAATAATTTGGTTTACTTCTTGTTTAGCTGAGACTAACCGTACTCCCTTTGATTTTGCTGAAGGTGAATCGGAGTTAGTTTCGGGTTTTAATGTTGAATATAGATGGATAATAGAGATTCTACTGTAAAAGTTGACGAAAATCATTTCATTTTCAATATAAAAATGTTTGAAAATAGTTAAAATGTAACATTCGTGACAACTGGAATGGCTCGCTGATGATGATGATGATGATGATGATGATTAGGGCTAGGATTTTGATGACCTACAAAATCATGAAAAAATGTCCTAAAACAATGCATTTATGACCTAAAAATCTTTCAAAAATGCCCTTGAAAATGCCCTAAAATTGATCTTACATAATTGGCTTAGTAGAAAAAGAGGTTTTGTACTACTTAATATTTAGACTAGTAATTAAATTAAATTTTACATAATTTTTTCTAAGTAGTACACTTTAATTAATTATTTTACCTGATATAGTTTCCACGTATGATCGTTCACCTCTGTGTCGGCGTGTGGACGTGAGGTCAGCAGTCAGATAGTCGGTCTTGGCCCTTCATGGGCTGTAGCACCACGAATTTAGTTTACGTTTAGTTTCCATGTAGTGTACCACAAGGCCACTCTTATCTGGAATTAGCAGGTATAGAGGAGTCTATATTGAAGGGGTTGTTGGACTGATACATTACATGGCGTGTACTACGTTAAAATGGGAATATTTGTGTAGAAAAAATATTAAAATATTATACAAAATAATGGGTATTAATGGACAAAACATGTAAAGAAAATATTAAAGGAAATAAACATTATTTTACATTAATAATGGGGATTTATGGCCAAAATTAAATGAAAATGCATAAAATATGTCCGAAGAAAACAAAAAATGGTCTTATGAGTTGATACAGGCAAAAATGCAAAAAAAAATGTCTTAATAAATATGTCTTAAAACACTCAGTTTATCACATAACATATAAATACTAAAGCAGCTATGTTTCTGGTTTACTAGAAAAAAAGATGCAATTTCATCAAAATCCTAGCCCTAATGATGATGATAATGATGATGATGATAATAATAATAATAATAATAATAATAATAATAATGAACAATAACGATGGAAAAATATAGACACATTGATAAACATGATGATAATAATGATGATGAAGTGTCGTCGGTGAACAAAGGCTTGGTACCGGTGCCTGTCGAACGTCGCTCGTTGGGAACAGTAGCGCAATATTCTCCCGTGCGGAACAATGGCTGCCACAACAGACAGACATACCTCTACTCTGATTTATATTTAATTCGTATAAAGCTTTTGACTGTTACGAGGGGCAATATTAGTTTATTCAGACGGTCACACAACTAGCAATAAGATCAGCTCCTTACCTCCGCTGGCGAACTCCGAAAAGGTTTAACGCAAACAATGCTAGATTGCACCGTCACATCAGGGACAAGGCAAAAATCTACATTTGTTGTTTCAAATTAAATTTGAACAGTTCAAACCCTCTGTAATAACATGTTCCATCGCAAGTTGAAGACTGTCCTCAATCCACTGACTTCTATCAGAGGATCTTACGTAATGTTTACACATTCCCTGCAATAAAACAAAAACTAAAACTCTTACAAGTTGCCATCTTACCCCGAAAAAGTGATCATCTTCCCTAAGTATCGGGGTAAGATGCCTAGTGCTGTGACGCAACCTAAGATGGTGGAACAAGGTCGTTGATTGTTAACAATGCAAACTTTAGAACCTTTACTACAATATCCATTACAAAGGTTTGACAGTTATTACGAATTCAAGGATGTATTAAATAATTGATTAAATGACGATCTTAAATCGCTCGTTAATTATGGTCGAATGTCGCACCCTTACAGATACTGTTTCGTGATGCTTCATCAACCATCCTCAGAGCCTACTAGATCTCGGAGGTCATCTCAACCGACATGCCTGTCTTGTGTGGAAGGCGACAGATAAGATACACAGAGTTTTGTCAAAAAATAGGCTTTATTTGAAATTGATCTGTTTTGACAAATTTGATGGAACGTGTTTTTACAGTGTGTCTGTATATTTATAAATAAAATGTTCTAGTGTGTTGAGTTTTGGTTTTAATTATTCAATATTTGATTTCCATGTCTGTATTTATGTTATTGTACATAGTGTTTAGCACCTAGTTATGTGTTCGACAATGTAGAAACGTTTTGTCCTATTATTGTTTTAATGTTAATCTTTGTACAGTTTGCCTGTCTGTCACAAAAATATAATAAAACGAATAATTGCATGTGAGTTTGTTACGACTGTGTGGTTGATTTATTTGTTTGTGTTGTTTGTATTGAAATGTCTTTTATTGTGTTTTCTGTTCTGAAAACTATGTTGATTTTTGCTGTTTTCGTGAATGAGTTCTCGTTTATAATGATTTTTTTTCAATAACATCTTAGATGTAATGTAAAATTCCTTGTGGGAGGAAAAAAACATTTACTTGTTTATGTTTTTTAAAGTGTTTTTGTGTTTACTTGAGTTTTAGTTAAACTTCCAAAATTTTGATGTTGTCTATGATGTTTGATTGTAACAAGAACGAATTTTCTTATACCGTTCGTAGGATTTATCGCTCACAATTTTTCATTGCAGTGTTGTTGGCTTATGCTATGTTGATGGGGATGTATTAAAATTGTAACCTATGATACCTTTTCAATTATTTTACAGCAGAAAAATGAGCTGTTTTCTTGCTTTTCTTCTTCTCACAACAAGAACACGTGGCAAAATGAGTTAGCTTCCACTCTACAGACATTTAACTGACTCAGTGATCATGAAGAAGACATGCTCGGGCGTTCTCTCTTGGAAGAATGTGAAACTACAAAGAAATAGCATCTTCCCCGATGATCATCCTCCCCCGATTCACTCTAATAATAATAATAATAATAATAATAATAATAATAATAATAATAATAATAATAATAATAGCAATAATAATATAATTGACAAACTAATAAAATTTTAGCTACAATTTATTATGAAATTCATGAAGCTCATGGGCGAGTAACAATATGTTGGGATCGAACTCAAGCCCCAGTATATTCTGACCGCGATTATGCATAGTTTATTCGCTCCCTCTCTCCAGGAAAATCTCAACTAAGCCCTTACCACCTCCTCTCAAATCCCTTCCTATTCATCCACTTGTAATACGTCGCCGACGCTTCAATAACATCACTATCAGAAAGCGTTGTTAAATAATCCTCAGAATATTCAACAAGCACAGAGCTGCGAGCCGATCGGCCATGTCGAATAAAGTGACATCCCGGCCCGTGCCTTACAGAGGGCTTTTGTAAGGTCAAAATTAGCCTATTACTTTTGTGGTGCGGGATTCGAAACGATGGCCTATTAATTGACGAGATGTGATTGTTCGGAATCCTATCTCTTAATAACAACTACAAGGTTCTGCTCTTATGTAAATACAGTTCGTAAAATGGCGGCTAATGGGCCGTGCCAATAATAGAGGCAAATACACGCCACAAAGAGTGTCATATTCTACGATATCAATAGATATGTTGTTAAAATTTTACCTCCAATTACTGCCATTATAGTATTCATTTAGTATCATTACACGAAATAACAAATTTATTAAATTTCTCTCTATAAAATTTTAATCGTCAAGTATTTTTGAGCTACAGATCCTTCACAAGTAGGGCTAGTGTGTGTGTGTGTGTGTGTGTGTGTGTGTGTGTGTGTCTATACAGGGTGGAAGTGAATTTTGTAATTAAATGCACAGTTAATTAGGAAATTAAGTTTGAAGTTTCAGCAGTCCGAATTTTCGTGTTTTTATAGTTTGTAGACTTGTTTATGTTTACTGAAATATAATTCCATCCTTTCAAATACTTATACTTACTTACTGGCTTTTAAGGAACCCGGAGGTTCATTGCCGCCCTCACATAAGCCCGCCATTGGTCTCTATCCTGAGCAAGATTAATCCATTCTCCATCATCATATCCCACCTCCCACAAATCCATTTTAATAGTATCTTCGGCCTCGGCCTCTCTAAAGGTCTTTTTCCCTCCGGCCTCCCAACAAACACTCTATATGTATTTCTGGATTCGCCCATACGTGCTATATGCCCTGGATGTTTTTCACGTCAATAAATTACAAACGCTAATATCAAATAAACTGAATATTTCTTTCGGAACACGTGAAACACATAATGTTGAAGTTTGTGTCAACTTCGTGAATGTCTACTTATTTTTAAGAATATGAGAAAGAATGTAGTATAAAATGTATATTTGATTATGACGCTAATATTCAAGTATGGTTCATAACTTTTTTTGCACGATCGTGTTTTTTGCTAGACTTACAGCCTGAAAGTTAGAATTCCCACATAGAAACTTGTTGCTAGGGAAACCACTCTTTATTATATAATAGTAATATACGTTACAAGAGCGGTGTGTTGACGTTTTCATGGTCGAGGAAAAGATTGTAAAAGCGAAACGTAGTTGAGTTTTTTTAATTTCCGAGAACATGAAAACAAACATACCGCCCGTGTATCGTACATTATTTTGTGCGAAGATCGTTTATTACATACCTCAAAGACGAATTTCTAATTAGTTGCAATGAAATCTCCATGTTGGTTTCTGTTTAGTGACGCCAACTTCGGAACACCAAAATATCTTTCTTCAACATTGTTGCTGTAAAATGTTTTCTATGTTTACTATAGTCCAGCAGGCCGTGATATACGTCTGTCTTTTTTTTCCCCCAGTCTATAAATGCGAACTTAAAACAAACGGTAAGGTTATGTAATGATTTATTTTTCATTTTAATATTTTAACAATATTATTTATATAACATATTGCAGTAATAACATCGGCATCTGGAATCTCGTTGATTTTTTCACGGCTTCCTTAACGTTACTTGTATCAGGAATGCAATAAGTTTCGTGGAGTAGTAGACTTTACTTAATTTTTGCAAATATTTAAAAACAATAATTAACATTGCAATTTAGGTGAAATTGCAGTGGTAAGTTTCCAATTTATAATTATTACTATGTTAAACGTCTCTAAAAATAATATGTTAAAAGCCTAAAGCAGTAAAATGAATGTCGCGCTTAAGCGGTAAGAAGAGGGAAATTGTTATGTGTGTTAGGTTGGGAATACTGAATGTGGTATTTCACACTTACCGCGTATTGGTTCTGTGCGGAAAACAAGCAAATACGCACGATCTCGCACAAAAATATATACTGAAATAGATCCATTACAATGCACTTTTTACCATTACAGTATAGTTTTGCGAAGGCTTTGCAATAATATTGCTCTAAATTTTCAATGCAATGTATTTGCAGTTTTAAAAATATGATCGTGCAAAAAATGTTGCACAATTCATGTTTGTGAAGTGCATTAAAAAATCTGGAAAATTGAAACCTTGCGGAGCGAATTTTTCAAACTTTTCCTTGATTTTGTAAAAAAACACTTCCCAACTTTGTATTGTAATATACTATTACAATTTCAATACAGTATTAATATTCTGTTTTTTTAATCGTGTCATAGATGCAGAAACATCCAACGTTTCGTAGGTTCATATTGGTCCAATCATCCGGAAACGAAGAAGGCAAAGAACTGAAACAGTGACGTTTATGCTAAAGAAGGTTGTAGAATCTTTTAGACTAGTGCTATTCAATGTTTTCTGCTAGCGTATCCCCCAAATAACTTGTTTTTTTTTTTTTAACTTCGTACGCGTTGCAATTATGAAAAATAACAAAAGACAATGATCGTTGTATGCAAAATAAATTAATAATAATAATATTATTATTATTGTTATTATACTTACAATAGTTATTGATACAGTAGTAAAAAAAAAAGGTAAAGGTATCCCCTTTACATGCCATAAAGGCACTTGGGGGGGGGCATGGAGGTAGAGCCCCATGCTTTCGTGACCTCGGCACTAGAATGAGGTGGTGTGGTCGGCACCACGCTCTGACCGCCTTTTACCCCCGGGAAAGAGCCGGTACTCAATTTTATAGGAGGCTGAGTGAACCTCGGGGTCGTTGTGGAAGTTTGGCAACGAGAAAATCCCGTCACCACTTGGGATTGAACCCCGGACCGTAGCCAGCTGCTCTACCAAGTGAACTACTCAGCCGCCACACTAGTAATAGTAGGTAATGAATTATATAAAATGTTATTGAAGGAAGGAAAAACAAGACTTGGTATTGTAAAAGAAAATTATGTAAACTGCAATGATTATTTATCAACAAGTACATTTTTACATAGTATTAGTATTTATTTATTTAACCTGGTAGAGATAAGGCCGTCAGGCCTTCTCTACCCCTTACCAGGGGATTACAACTATAATATGAACAATAAAATTACAATTAACATTAAATTTACAATTACAATTACAATAAAAATTAAAGTACGACAGAATTACCTGATTAACGAAAGCTAGACATTTTATCATAGAAGTTAAGAACAAAGAATATTTTTGTATTTACTGAATTAAAAATTAAACCTACAATAACAAAAATCTATAGTAATGAAATTACCGGATATTGAAATATTTTGTGATAGAGTAAGAGAACTATTTACAAGAAACCATGTCTGAACGAGTCTCAATTACTGGCCAGTGCCTAGTAAGTTTGCGTTTGAATTCAACTTTATTTCGACAGTCCCTGATGCTAGCAGGTAACGAATTCCAGAGTCTTGGCAGGGCTATTGTGAAAGAGGATGAGTATGAGGAGGTGCGATGGGATGGTATTGTTAGTATTGTTTCATGGCGAGAGCGTGTGTTCAGATTGTGTTGGGAAGAAAGGTAAGTGAAGCGAGACGACAGGTACGAAGGAATAGAAGAGTTCAAGATTTCGAAGAGAAGGGAGAAGTGAATGTAAATTTCTTTTCTTATCTAGTTTAAGCCAACCTATTGCTTCCAGGGATGGGGTAATGTGATAATATTTACGAACATTGCTTACAAAACGTACACACAAATTATGAGCACGTTGAAGTTTCGTTTTGTTGTCGCTGGAGAGGTCAGTCAGTAAAATGTCAGCATAGTCAAAATAGGGAAATACAAGCGTCTGCACAAGGGACTTTTTTAAACTGCCTAGTCAGTGGGTTACGTACCCCATGCGACAAACTCATGTACCCCTGGGGGTACGCGTATCATACATTGAATACCACTGATTTAGACGGTATTTTCAGTTTGGCAACAAGAATTAAGTTCTTCCAAGGACAGCATTATACTGTATCTTGTTTCTAGAAAACAGTGAACGTTCCAGTACAGGATATCGCTAATTCGTATTACCCAGGAAACTAAAAAAAAAAAAAAAAAGACTGTGTTTGGCAGTTATTGGAACGGGAGGGATGGCTAATAATTCCTAAATGGTTGGGGTGAGTCATCCTCGAGTTTGGTCCCGGGACGCTCACAGAGCACGTACAGGCAAGCACGTACAGTCAATGCCCGCAAAATTATAGGCTGGAGCGAAACAGTAGCTTAAAAACTACAAGCCTATTAGTGCTGCGTTTTCTGAGGCTGCAAGTATCTTTATAGAAATTCAAGACGTTAGAAATAGATTGAATGCAATTAAGTTACGCACTCTTGGGTTTCAATCTATTATATTCCTATATTGTAAGCCGTAAACGTTCAATCTTATTTTGCGGTTAACGTTTCGGTTAATAAAATATGGTAATTTGAGAGAATCTGCGAAAAATAATTTGGAGACGTAGGACAAAAAAATCCCTACTTTAGTAACATTAAGCCTAGGTTTTAAATTTAAAGATTTAAGAAAATTACCTTTAGATGCTCAGTGATAGTAAATTCGACTTTAAAATTACAACTTACAGATAATAATAATAATAATAATAATAATAATAATAATAATAATAATAATAATAATAATAATAATTACTTACTTACTGGCTTTTAAAGAACCGGAGGTTCATTGCCGCCCTCACATACGCCCACCATTGGTCCCTATCACTGAGCAAGTTTAATCCATTCTCTATCATCATATCCCACCTACCTCAAATCCATTTTAATATTATCTTCTCATCTACGTCTCGGCCTCCCTAAAGGTCTTTTTCCTCCGGTCTCCCAACTATCACTCTATATGCATTTCTGGATTCGCCCATACGTGCTACATGTCCTGCCCATCTCAAACGTCTGGATTTAATGTTCCTAATTATGTCAGGTGAAGAATACAATGCGTGCAGTTCTGTGTTGTGTAACTTCTCCATTCTCCTGCAACTTCATCCCTTTAGCCCCAAATATTTTCCTAAGCACCTTATTCTCAAACATCATTAACCTATGTTCCTCTCTCAAAGTGAGAGTCCAAGTTTCACAACCATAAAGAACAACAGGTAATATAACTGTTTTATAAAGTCTAACTTTCAGATTTTTTGACAGCAGACTGGATGATAAAAGCTTCTCAACCGAATAACAACAGGCATTTCCCATATTCATTCTGCGTTTAATTTCCTCCCGAGTATCATTTATATTTGTTACTGTTGCTCCAAGATATTTGAACTTCTCCACCTCTTCAGAAGATAAATATCCAATTTTTATATTTCCATTTCGTACAATATTCTCGTCATGAGACATAATCATATACTTTGTCTTTTCGGGATTTACTTCCAAACCTATCTCTTTACTTGCTTCCAGTAAAATTCCCGTATTTTCCCTAATCGATTGCGGATTTTCTCCTAACATATTCACGTCATCATCATAGACAAGCAGCTGATGTAATAATAATAATATGTATAATAATAATAATAATAGTAATAATAATAATAATAATATAATAATAACAATTGCCATTTATTTCGTTGTCCTGACGGTCGTCACGTGACTGTCGGCAATTAATTCTTAAGACTTTTTAAATTGTGTTAAAATACTCGTATTTTTACCAACTACTGTTCTCTTGATAAGCTTATCACTCCTGCAAAAGACCTCCTGACGTGAGGTTCTGTAATTACTGGTTTGGAAAAACATTTTACTTTAGCGACAACTAGATTTGACAGGTATAAGACCTTATTAGCTCTTAGATTCAGATTTCAGCAGTACTTTCATTGACGTAAGCAAAATATCGATAACGATTCGACCCTGAAACATTTCCACAGGTCACCGGCGTAGCTCAGTCGGCTAGGTCGCTTGCCTGTCTATCCGGAGTTGCGTTCGGGTGCAGTTTCGATTCCAGCTTGTGTCTGATTACCTGGTTGGGTTTTTTCGAGGTTTTAACTAATAGTAAGGCAAATGTCAGGTAATCTATGGCGAATCCTCGGCCTCATCTCTCCAAATAGACTACTATCACGCTATCACCAATCCCATCGACGTTAAATATGAGCGTCGTTAAATAACCAAGTATAAAATGAAACATTTTCACATGATTTCCTAACAAAGCAAATCAACTGAAATTTATCAGTGATTCTTGTGGAATCACAGTGTGTTAAGTGTTTTCTTTGGGCCTATTATTATTATTATTATTATTATTATTATTATTATTATTATTATTCGTATTCCTGCTATGAGATTAACATATCATGAAATGTTTTACAATAGAAATTCTAAATCTCTGTCTCCGGTCTGTAGATGTATAAAATATGCTAATTTGCATGGATCAAACTTGGATCCATTTAATGTGTAGTATATACTTTGAAGTTTTATATCAGTTTTCATTTATGTCTTTTGTTTAAATATGTATTTTAATATTATTCTCGCTACCTTTTATATCATTTTGTTATTTATTAATTTACTTGATTCCATCCCTTCATTTTCAAATACAATTACTTTTAATCTCATTATGCTATGTAGTTTAGTCATCCATTTTATTCCGTCCATTCAATGTCATTATTGTCGTTGTATTATAATCTTGTATATCTTTGTAATACTATTTTATATGATTCCATTCTTCATTTATGATTCCATTATTTCATTTGTAATTATCATTTTATTTAATTGGTATTAATTAAATTATTTCTTTGTACTTTATTGTAAATTATTGCTAATAAATATTTTTGTTATATTCTTTGTGCTGAACTATAATTCGCCACTGGCTGTTGTACACCACATTAAATATAAGTAAATAAATAAATAAATTATTAGACTACTACTATTATTATTATTATTATTATTACTATTATAAAGGAAGGGATCTAATACAGGTTCAAAATGTGACTGTGTAAATTAATCTGCGTAGTGATTATTTTTGGAGGAAATTAAATAACAAAACTCAACTGATAACCTGTAGCTCCATATATACTATAGAGGTAGACATAAGTACAGTAGTGTCCTGTTATCAGATTTAACGAACCAACATTACATAAGGGAATCGGGTCTGGCCCTAGGCGTCTCCGTCATTGCTCGAAAAATTAAATCCAAATTCTGCGTCATAATATGATGGTGGAAGAGTGGAACAGAGAAAAATTCTCTCCGGCACCGCAGAATTTCTGCACTGAAATATCATATGTACTTCGGTACATCGTAATAAATGATATACGGAAAATAATCACTTAGTGATTTAAGACGGCACTTATTCCGTCGGATCCCGGCCGTTTAGTCACTCATAATGAGTGCACCTCTGCACATGTGTGGACTTTGTGCCTACTGTCATACATGTATGACGCAGTACATGAGGGTAGGCCACTAGAGGGAACCCAAGAGGTGGAACTTAAACTGAGAGGATTCAATCCGACATCGGGATGGGAATCCGGTGTGGCTTAGTGGATAGAGCGTTAGCACGTAGAGCTGAAAACCCGGGTTCAAATTCCGGTGCCGGAGAGAATTTGTCTCTGTTCAACTCTTCCATCAAGCATTATAATGTTTACCCTAAATAAACAAATGAATAAATAAACAGATAAATCAATAAACAAACGCATAAATGGATAAATGCATTAATGGATGAACGGATGAATGAATGAATGGATGAACAGGTGAATGGATGAATGGAAAAATATATGAATAGATAAATAAATAAATGAATAAATAGATGCATAAATGGATTGAATGGGTTGATGGATAAATGGATGAATAGATAAATATATAGATAAATGAATAGGTAAGTAAATAGATAAATAAATAAGTACATAAATAGGTAAATAAATAAATAGGTAAATAAATAAGTAAATGAATAAATAAATAAATAAAATAAATAAATAAATAAAACGATTTTTAAGATTTTTTGATGGCAATACAAATTTTTCTGTGTCAGTGATAAGCAGGCTTCGAGACTTCGGGCCCAATAGAGCAGTTCCGTGGGAAATCCGCATAACGGCGTACTGAGTATAGTGGTAAAGGGTACAGTGGGTGGGGGTACTGTAGAATGGATGCCAACAAATACGCAAAGAAAAACGCTCGGGATTTGAAGGTTCTGATGAATAATTTGGTTTTTTCATAGAAACTGTGTCTGAAACTTTTACATGGTTAGAAAAGTCAGAGCAAAATATGACGGAAGCCCTCAAATTAATTTAGAAAATGATGCAGAGAATTAATGAGACATCAAGTACACCGGTTACTGAACGTGTAAAACAGAAGTGGAAATCAATTTTATGTAAAAATAACGGATATGCAATATTGTGTAACATATAAACAGCAAATTAATGGACATAGAGTCCCCCGAGAATAAAGGACTGTCTCTTAGTGACTGCAATGATGTTAGGTTTTGTCGTTTTGCTCCTATCACGTCATGCGACGTAGAGCGTAAATAAATACACTACAAACTTTGGCAGATAACCGAAAAAGATTTACGTTTGAGACACTGAGAATGTATCTTGTAGTACATTGCAATTCGGTATTGTAACTTTACTTCCTAAAGACGACCAATAGGATAAATGAAAAAATTAAAATTGCTACATGCTTATTTCTACCATTAACACTGTCTATAATCAAACACAAATGCTTATAAAAGACAGGAGAATAAATGCTTTTCACATTCTTTTGACATTATCATTGTGTAATGTATATTTACTTTCAGAATGTACATATGTGTGTTTCCCCTATACTACCGTACTCTACCTAAATAGCAACGTTATTACTTCAACACATCTCTATCTACCTGCAGCGAGTCAACAACCTATAGTGCATGCACAGTAAACTTATTGTATCGGGTCCGAAGTCTCGAAGCCTGGTGAAGTTACCGAAAAAAGTGGTTTTCACGTACTGTCTTTGTACGTACAGCAAGTTCTGATATACTGTTGCTCGAATTTTGTCCATATTCAGTACCTATGAGTCAGTTTTTCTTGGAATGATGCACATGAAATATATGGAGAGAATGTAATACCGAAAATTCTTTGTTTATATCATTTTTGTTATCATTTAAAATTTTATATATAAAGTTTGTTTTTACCAAAATGTATTTTCAGTACGGGTTTTATTCCAAATTGCTTTTTTATGTAACAATATTAGCAATATTATAATTCTGGTTGCATATATTTCTGATAGCGTTCGTGGGTCAGCTGAGATAACACGGCCAACTACCTGACACTGTTGTGTCGAGTTGTTAGCCCAATAACGTTGGGAATGGAAGCAGCATTTCTTTCCCATCTGCGATCTGAACAACCTTTTACACTTGAATAAGACTCAAGTCACGGAAAGATTGCAGCAGAGATTTCCGGTCTATTTCAGCCGGGGTGTAAATTATGGTGGAAGTACTGGGTCACGGAAGGAATAGCGATTTCAACAGTTTTATGACGTCTCATCACCGGTCCGTCCGTAACCTTGACAACTGGCAAATTCATTTTAGTTATTCATATGTTTTTTTTTCCTCTATACGTATGCTTATAGACACTGGAGAACAGTGTTATGTATGCATATATAATATGATATTTTATAATGCCCGCAATTTCGACATGCCAGCGGATGTTCTGAGACCACGGGCGTGGCCAGAAATATTTCTGAAAGACAAAGAGAGGAAGAAATTTGTAACTTTTCTCGAATTCACGTAGGAATTATACAGCTTCTTCTGAGAGAACCATGATTCGTAAAATTTGAAATTTTAATATATTGAAATCGGTCATAAAACATCAATTTTATTGACGGTTTTCACAAATCCTTACGTTGGTTACATATCTAATATTTTGGTCAAATAGGAGAATAAAAATATATAATTTCAAAATTTTGAAATGTTTGTATTTTATCAAACACATTTTTAAATATTTTACACGAAATTAAGATTTTATATTATTTTATTTTATTTAAATTTAAATATACAGAATAAAGAAATATAATTACAAAACAAACAAAGAGAAATAAAATAAAATAATACTAGCAATATCAAAAGAAGATACAGTAGTATTAACAAAATTTGAGATCGAATGAACAGCGCTTCGGTCGCAGTTCAGATATAATATTAAAATAAAAAATAATAATAATTAAATAAATAAGTAAAATAAAATAGGAACTAAAATATAATTACAGCGGCAATGGAATTATATAATATAATATTAACACTAGAGAAGAATAATATCGCACGTGAAAAGTAGGACTAATATATATTTCAATATATATATATTTCAATTAGAATAGAATGGAGGTTTTAGTATATAATATATTGACATAAATATATATGTATAGTGCAATAATTAATCAAGGATGACCATGATAAATCTCTACATAGGACAGTGATGTCAACTCATGCCCATAGGAGCAAGCGCGCGCTTTAGAGCCCAGGAGAGCCTGAGCGCTTTACAGCTGGTCGAGCTAGATACAGGGATGGCCACCACTGATTCAATGGATAAAGGGAAGAGAACTTATTAAAACTGTATCCATGTTAATGTTTAGATTTGTCTGAGAAGTATAAGTGCATTATAAGAATGTAAGTTTTAATTTTAATGTTCATTTTTCACAAGTTTGCTTTTTTATTGAAAATGAATATTTTCTCAAATTTTTTTTTACAGAAAAGTGAAATTTTCAGATATGTTTGTTTAGTAGCCTTACAGGTACTAAAACAATGTTTTCGTAAATCTAATATATCGTAAATACGTATTACTGAAGATAGTGTATTAAAATGTTTGAAAATATTCGCATGGAAAATGTTTGTAAGGAAATGAATTAACTAAGCAAATACTGTTACATAACAAACAAAAGATATGTGCCCATGTGTTGGTAAAACGTCAGCTCTATAGCTTCAGCAGATTTCGAGATAATTTAATATTCTGATAACAGAAAGTTGGGCACCAAAATCACCGAAAAGCATAATGCTATAAGAGTTCTATTATGTAATATTAGTTACAGTTAAAACATATACCTTGACAACTTTCCTTTGTACTATAATATTGTTTTGATTACTTTTATAAGGCTAAAGATACCATCAATATCAATTCCAACTTATCATGTCATATTCAGTGTCTTTCTTTGGGATAACACTTTCTTTATGAATGATGTGTTTAATTCACTTAGTACAGTATTTTTGTAATTATTATGGAATTTGTGTGAATATTCCTTCTTTACTCTTTATTATGTTATTAACGTTTAAAACACGACTGCAATATTAGGCTAAGAAATAGGTGTTAGTACTTTTGTTTTACAGACAATATAGAATATAACAAACAGAAAGAAGCCATATAAAAATAACGACATAAAATTTCACGTTCCGTTTGAAGTTTTTGCACCACTGTTTTCTTAATCCAACAGGCTGCTTATTCCTCCTAGCATACATAGCGCTTAATGCCCGTGCACGACGTCAAGGTCAGAAAAATGCGCTTGCTTTGACATTACTGACATAGGAGATAAAACGCTGAAGCTGTTATGTTAAAAAGCTGGCAAGTAAAATCGTCAAATTACTACCGTAGCGGTAGGTATTATTTATTTTTTATTTTAGTAGGTTATTTTACGACGTTTTATTAACAGCTTAGGTTATTTAGCGTCTGAATGAGATGAGATGATAATGCCGGTGAAATAAGTTCGGGGTCCAGCACCGAAAGTTATCCAGCATTTGCTCAATTGGGTTGAGGGAAAACCCCGGAAAAAACCTTAACCAGGTAACTTGACCGATCGGGAATCGAACCCGGGCCACCTGGTTTCGCGGCCAGACACGCTAACCGTTACTCCACAGGTGTGGACCAGGTTTTGTGTTCGATGTCTTTTATAAATATTGCAATGTCAAGGAGTGTTGTCACATTTTCGTTGCAAAGATTATCTCTGCTTACAAGTGAAAAGTGTCGCTTAGTCCATTAAATTTGACCTCTTCTATGATTTGTAGATATGAGCCTATATGATTAATTTTGATACCTCTATATTTAATTATATTTTAAGCTCGCTTTCTTACAAAACAACGCCAATCCTTGTCTAAAAGTTTGTGTTATTGTTCATGCCACTTGAAAACTTGCCGAGTTCGTAGAGGTGTGAATAAAAAAGAACTAGTTCAGTCCTTTCATAAAAATGGACTTAACACGTTTTGGGATAACACTCTTTAATTATTATTTTTATACCGACATCAATACATTGATTTCTATCATCTCCATCCACAGTGAATAAATATAACTTTTAATTAAAATTACTAAGATGAAACGGGGTAAGTGTAAATTTGGGGCAAGTGTAACCCATGCCATAAAAACGCAAAAAGTCTAGTTTGTAAAGTGGCTCCAACTATCGAGTGTTCATACTACTAAAAACTACTTCACATTTATATTCTTGAGTGGAAATATTTTCGCACCCGAAATATAATATTCTGATTTCATGTGTCTTTTCTTTCCTTCAATTTGTCTTAAGAAGAAATTCTTAGGAACATAAAGAGTGCTTTTTATTTAGTTTATGTGTCATTTTGTCATTTAAATATTTGCAGATTATTAAATGCCCAAAATATAAAATTCTGATTCTACGTGTCTTTTGATTAATTTAATTTGTCTTAAGAAAGAGTTCTTAGGAACATAAAAAATGCTTTTTATTTAGTTTATGTATCATTTTGTCTTTTAAATATTTTCAGTGTATTAAATGCCCGAAATATAAAATTTTGATTCTACGTGTCTTTTGATTCATTCAATTTGTCTTAAGAAAAAGTCCTTAGGAACATAAACATGCTTTTTATTTAGTTTGTAGTTCATTTTGTCATTTAAATATTTGCAGGGCATTAAATGTCCAAATTTTTAAATTCGGTAGTCACTTTCCACAATCCGTTTTGCCAAATTTCTTTCCTCCCTAACGTCTGGAATTTCCAACATAGCCTGAGTTCCAATGCCCACTTTCCCAGTCCTCTTTTCCAGCTCCATTTCTTCCAATCCTCTTTTCCCACTCAATTTTGTCTGTTCTTTTCCCCCTATCTACCTTTCTTTCCCAAACCGCTTTTCTCAATACATTCTTATCATAACTCCCTGTTGCACGTTTTCTAGTACATTTTTACCGTGACAACCTACTTGACTGCTGTTATACGTTTCCATGACAACGGACGATGTTTTATTGAATTATTATACATTTTTCGTAAAGTTACTATCAATATTATGGCCGAAATTGTAAATTATCCGGATAGGATTAGACTTTTATTAGGCCTACACATTTATAGATATTTGTACAAGAAATCAGAGAACAATGTATTTTCAACATTATGTGGTGTAGGCATATAGAGAAAGAAGTAAAATTTTAACGTATTTACGAGTAATTGGACACCGTTTGAATTTCCAAGAAATCTTAAACTATTCTCCCCTACCGATTCCATCCTTTATTTCACTTAACAAAGATGTTTGAACAGTAAAACCCTTAGTACTCACGTGACTTCGAGGTTTACCAGCGAAAGAAAAGGGATGAGGGAAGTATTAAAGCAAGTCTCCAGGTCCCGTTACTGTTGTCGCTTGCACGCACAAGTCACGCGTACTTTGAAGCCTCTAATCCCTTCTCACAGCCCTCTTTTGAGACAAGACACAGTCGGTTTTTTTCGATCTCTGAAAGAAAGTAGAGACAGTCCTTCTGAAATAAGTTATTTTAAGTTTGCTCCAATCACTTCAGTAGAAGTAGAAAGATCCTTTTCCACCATGAAAAACGTTCTCTCTGACAGGTGGCTCACTATGACAGTTGACAACTTAAAAGCATCTTGTTGTGACATGTAACCAAGGAAAGTGAGTACCGTATGGGATAGTTTATTAAATATTTGACTATTTTTTTGTCTGTTTCCATGAATAATAAATGCCTATTTCACTGCCTATTTTTACTATTTTTAGTGCCTATATGCCTGCCTATTTTAACAAAAATAAATGCCTAAACATCCTAGCTCTAATCATATAATTCTATGAAATTAGCTCAATATCTTCAGGCAATCGAAAACGGATCCATTTAGTGTTAAACCGTCGACTGACTGAGCTACAGTTGAGATAAAAGAACGTTTATTAAACAAACTAATTCGAGAAAACTCGATATTCAAATGTTTGGTAAAAAAACCAGCCGTCGGAATTTTAAATAATACAAATCGGAACGTGCGCAAGTAGCCGGTATGCAAATCGGAATACCGCAAAAATCAGTTGTGGGTCACACGAATCATATTGTCAGTTAATGAAAACAGAAGCTCCACCATTTCGTTTAATGAATAAAACACGAAGGATGAACTCCCGCCCCCCTCATTTCCACGGATTTCTGCATTTTATCACATCGAAAACAAATAGCTATCCATATGGAGTCTGTGTTCAACGATTCCAGGTTCATATCGCTAAGATCAAGTGGTTAAACATAATATTGCTCATAGTAAGGTAACAAATCTGTCCAGCATTTGAAGATAAGAATTGTATTTACAAAGATGACGGCAGGAAGATACGAACGGATAGATACTTAACGGACGGACGGATAGACAAAGACAGACGGACTGTCAGATGCAATAAAATTAAATAGGTAAGAAGAATATATAGGCCTACACCTTCATTACAGACTTTTAACACTATATTACTTAGGAATATAAGTTATTTATAACTAAGGTGGGTACTCCTGTTATGGCCATGTTCCTGATATGCCCCCCCCCCTATTGTGAATTAGTTAACCAAAAAATGCGCTACATTGCAGCAGCATCCAGTGAAAGGACATCCTGGTATGTCACTTGATCGTTTTCTATCCAGTCAGGTTGAGCAATATGGCGTCAGTTGCCTGTTTTGCGGTTTTCACGTGACCTCTTATTATTTTTCTCTGGTAAGTCTCCTTTCTTTTATGCATGTTTTTCAAAGACTTGTGTCATGAAAACCATCGTACTCCATTCAGTTTTTAATGTTCTGTTGATTGGTGTTGTAGTTGATGGCATATCTTTTACGACTTGTTCATAATCAAACGATTTTCGTGAAAGCTTACCTGCTCCTGATATGGCCATATCAAATGCACCATGGCCACATCAAGTTCATTTCACTTTTATTTTTTCACTTGACATTTTTACATGCCTTATAGCTGGGATTACACAAACATTTTGTATTTTAAGAAAAACAACTTAATTTTTATGGAAAACCTGTTTGGACTACCTTTTGAAATTATAAAAAGATTATTAAGTGTCATTTTTATTCATTTTACACCAAAATTATTTAATTTTAACACAACTGCGCTATCAAACTGAAAACAATCACGATTTGTAGAACATGGAACAAGGGTGGCCATATCATGTGCACATGTTCCTGATATGGCCACTAGGTAGACTTTTGGAATTTGGGACTTTTTGGACAATTAAAGCTATTTTTATGGGAAAAGGAAATTGTTTTAAGAAAGTCCATTAGACTGAGAACGAGTAAGAAAAAAGTGGTTTACATTTTTTTTAAAATGGCGGATAGAAAAATTCTCAAACCTTAGCATGACCATATCAGGGACACCTACCTTATTAAACTTGTAGGATGAATTTGCTATATTGGCCAATAACGTTCCAGAATCGACTTAAAATCAACCAATCACAGTTGTGTTTCTTGATAAGACGCTTTGTAAGGAAGCGTCTTATCTGATAAGACGCCTAGTACAATACTTGACAAGTAAATTCAAACAAAATTTAACTTTGAAAATTGTGTTTTTAATAACTGTAACTTAAAAAATAAGTGTCTGTAAAAACCTTCCGTGTTTTTATTCTGTTAATGTAACATTTCAACTTATCTTACTTTTGAGGTTAAGTATTGTTGTTTCGTATTTTCGCTCTGAGTAGCTGGCAGTAGTATTCAGTATGCCGTGATAGACAGCAGTTTGTTCTTGAACTTCGTTACAAGGAAATATAATAATGTCTTATTGCTGTTTTTTGTAATAATTATCATCATTTACGTAAGTAATTCGGTTTTGCAAGTTATTTAATTTTATTCGTTAAATAATCTTATTAAATTGCACTCGTGGTTTCATCTTATTAGCATAAATTCACGAGTCTTTGTCAATAAGATGAAACCGCACTTGTGCAATTACTAGAGATAATCACTTTTCTGTGTTAAATGTAAACTATGTTTCTAAATACCTAGTTGACTAGTTTCTGCAGGGCACGTATTTTACTGCAAACCCAACATTCTCCAACCTTTCCTAGTTTCTGCCTTTCTCTTAACCTCCGTATATGATCCATATATCTTAATCTTTTTTCGATGAAGTAGACATTTCACAGAAAATTTCTAAATACACCAAAACAATGGGAATAATTAACACCATTATGAAACCTTCCCTAGTACAAAGTCATACTATAATTCGCCTATACAAGACCTTGGCGAGACCTGTACTTTGTTACGGCAGTGAGGTATGGACATTGAGAAAGAAAGACGAAAGCAGAATAACGGCTAATGAAATGAAATTTATGACATATACAGCGGGATATACGAAATGGGATCAAAAACGCAATGAAGATGTAATGGAAGATTTACAACTAGAACCTGTAATTAATCACGTCAAACATTATCAGAGCAACTGGATAAATCATCTGCATCGCATGCGTAGAGATAGAATCCCAAAAGTCATGCTCCACTATCGTCCAAACGGGAAGAGATCTCTCGGTCGTCCAAAGAAGCGCTGGATTGGAAATTCAACTGTGAGATCGTAACAGGCCATTTGGCCTAATACTTGAAGGGAAGAAGAAGAAGAAGAATTGTGTCAGGTTATTGATTGTGTAAAGAAAGAAAATATGTTGTGTGAAGAAAATACTAATATCAGAAAAAATGTATTTTCGTCAAATACGGTACCTACTGTAAGCATTCAGAATTGTAGTAATTGTAACATTAAATAAGTTTTAGTTGATGTTTAGCCTATAATAAAATTTTGAGTTTTAAAAATATGTGTTTTAGGTTTTAGAAAAGATGTATTTTACTTTTTATACGTGTCTTATTTTAAACTAGCCTACCCGTGTCCGCTGCACCCGTTACAAATAAATATAAAGTAGTATATAATTAAAATAGGACATTTGATCCAGGGAACATTCGTGTTTGATAGAAGAATAAATCGTTTAGTATGTTACTTAATTTCAATTGTATTTAAAAAAATTAAAATGCGATCATTTTGATCCAGAGACATAGGCCTAAACATTATTTAAGAATGTACAGAATAGCCTATCAAGTTTTCTGTGCATAAGAAGCTATTTTAATCTTACCTGTCCTGGATTCATTCAGAAGTTACTGTAATAACATTATAGCATTATGTCCATCTAGAGAAACTACACTTTCCAATGGTGAATTAATAATTAATTATACAAATCGGCTCATTTAGCTCCCGATATTACTTCATACAAACACAGAAACATTCTCTGTAGGCTATGTTTCATAGCTTTCGATTGTTGTTGACCAAGGCCCCTTATAGATTTATAGTCATTTGTTTTTTATTTCATTGCACCGTCTTAGATGGCGTTGTTATTGTAATTTTGAAACTCATTTATCTCATTAAATATCAGTCCTATCAAAATTTTGCATAGAATAAAACTTATCGGAAATTATTTTTAAAGACACTTTTGTTATGTATTATTTTTCGTGAAAATTAATAATAAGGGAGATATTTCGATTTATTTAATTCAAGCCACCTTATAACCCCCCTTTTAAATAAAATATTTTGAATACATATAGCCTAAATTCTAAGTTACAACGAACTTAATTTATATTCCAATTTTCATATAAATCGGTTCAGCCATTATCGCGTGAAAAGGTAACAAACATACAGACAGACAGACAGACATTCAAACGAAAATTTCAAGAAAGCTATTTTCGGTTTCAGGGTGGTTAATTATATATGTTAGCACCAATTATTTTTGGAAAATCGAAAATTATCAGAAAAATTTCGGCTACAGATTTATTATTAGTATAGATGAATATAATGATTCGGCTTTGTTACTGGAAACAATGAACTAAG
This sequence comes from Periplaneta americana, assembly GCA_025594305.2. Classification (NCBI taxonomy): domain Eukaryota; kingdom Metazoa; phylum Arthropoda; class Insecta; order Blattodea; family Blattidae; genus Periplaneta; species Periplaneta americana. The sequence continues at coordinate 20,821,409 of JAJSOF020000035.1, forward strand.
TCTTATATTTGGTAACAGTAGGGTCTGTTATATAAAAAATATGAATCTTTATATACGTCAAAATATCTGGTTGCTATGCAGCAGAAGAATTCTCGTGCACAGCCTCACAATGTTTTATATTCGTATGATATTAAAGTCAGTGTCCATTGAATTCTTTTAGGAGTCGTAATGAACGCGATAAAAACCGATCTTTTATTCTTCTTATTTCTCATTGTTAAGCATTTCGAATTCCTTTCACAATCAGAATAAAAATTAGTGGCTTTAGCCGTGGGAAACTCTGATAATATTTCTGTGATTTCTTAATTAATTCCAAGCGTGGGGACAAGGAAATTGCGACATAAAGTTTCTGAACAAGATTTTGCTATGTGTTTTGTGATTACGTATTTTGGTTTACGTGTAGCCTATACCCGTGGGAAGAGACATTGGTACCAGTAACTAATGTGATTTTACGTACTTTAAGTGGAATGTAAAGTACAGGATTAAATATTTTTGGCCTGATAAGTTAACAAAAACCCATCATTTTTATTATCAAAGTATCGCTCAATTAATACCACTTTTGAAATTGATTGTTGTTAAAGGTTTGTTCAATATTTCTTTTCAGAACAGATATTTTTAATTGCAATATCCTGATAAATGTTATCTCAAATCATTTCTGTAGGCCGCTGTATGTACGAGATTTAATGTTGTAGATACGAATACAGTTTAGGAAATAGTCATACGCGTTACAAGAGCGGTATGTTGAAGTTTTCATGTTCGAGGAAAAGTTTGAAAAAGCGAAACGTAGTTGAGCTTTTTTAATTTCCGAGAATTGAAAGAAAACATACCGCTCGTGTATCGTACATTATTTTTTGCGAAGATCGTTTATTACATACCTGAAAGAGGAATTTCTAATTAGTTGCAGTGAAACCTCCATCTTGGTTTCTGTTCAATGACGGCAAATTTGCAAAACAAAAATATCTATCTTCAACATTGTTGCTTTAAAATGTCTTTTGTGTTTACTATACTCCAGCAGGCCGTGATATACGTCTGTCTTTTTTTCCCAGTCTATAAATGCGAACTTAAAACAAACGGTAAGGTTATGTAATGATTTATTTTTCATTTTAATATTTTAATAATATTATTTATAGCTTCAATTAAAATTTAATCATGTCCTCTCTGTCGAAAACTTTAGATTTTTTTGGCATTTGCCCAACGTTTTTCTTCTTTAAAAAATTCACCAAACTATAAAATTGTCCAATATTGATACCATACTTCGAATTTATCATAGTTTTTAACATTGAATATTCTGACCACAGACTATTAGCAGATTTCAAAGTTGTGGTCCATTTCACGAAATAAGCAAGCATTGTTTTTTCATTAATTTCTCTTTTTTTCCCTTCCAACCAATTTGTGAATATATTATAGGCTCTTTCATACCTTGCCCTGGATTTGTCGGGAACCAGAGAAGCACAGCCTTGTTCCCAGGCCTCTTCAACTTAAGATCCACATCTCCTTCGTTCAAAGTAGCCGCCATGATGAGTCTGGAATCTTGTTGATTTTTTCACGGCTTCCTTAATGTTACTTGCATCACGAATCCAGTAACTTTAGTGGTGTTGTAGAGTTTACTTAATTTTTGCAAATATTTAAAAACAATAATTAATAGTGCAATTTAGGTGAAATTGCAGTGGTAAGTTTCCAATTTATAATTATTACTATATTGAACGTCTCTAAAAATAATAAAAAGCCTAAAGCAGTAAAATCAATATGTCACTTAAGCGGTAAGAAGAGGGAAATTGTTATGTTTGTTAGGTTGGGAATACTGAATGTGGAATTTTAGACTTTCCGCGGATTGGTTTTGTGTGGAAACCAAGCAAATACGAACGATCTCGCACAAAAGATGTTTTTTCATTGTGTATGTAACGTGTGTTGGCTTGCCTACCCTGTGTTATGCTGACTCCACGTTACCTAGTTCCAACATGTGTACGTGTGGTAACTAAATATTTCTATGCCAAGGAATAGTTAAGTTGTTATAACACCAAAAAGTGGCTGACAATAAAATTCAATTTTTAAGATCCAAAAAATAGTTTGAAATATAGCGCAAAATGTTTCGTTGTGCTGATACTTGAATAACTTTTTCTAATTCTCGTTAACGAAGACAGGCAAAATGCGTCACTACTCATACTGCACTAGAGATAGAATGGTAACTTATAAGCATTTACATGAAATAAAAATTATCAAAATATGCATATATGGGCTGAAATCCTTCGAAATATTGACTTCGATATAAACTAAAAATTTAAAAATAAACCGACTATGAAAAGCTCCAGTGCATTTTTAATGAGAAAATCAAATTATTTCTAACTATACTATTAAAAAATTCTGACAAGTATTGAATAATTTCATTTGTGTTAATGCAACAGTTTTGTCTGAATTTAAGTAGCAACAAACTGTAAGAGTTTTTTTTTTTTGTGAAAGAACGTCTTTTATTTTAGTTAACATAAACCTGTTTGCTGAAAATTAACTTTCAACATTATAGGATGTAAATGGGACAAACTTAAAGATTGGGACCTTTGTAAGATCTCGAGTACTTCGCCCACAGTTCATCGGTCCTTTCAAACAGATGCCACTTTCTGTAAATGACTTAGACCACTATTTTTCTGGCACACTGTAATGATTTTTTAGACTATATCTCCATAGCTGTTCCTTTCAGCCTCTTTTCTGCATCTTCAACTATCGCCAAGGAGAGGTACACCCCTTGTCTCCAGTTTTTCAATGGTCTTATGCAGGAACGAGTAGTGTGCTGCTAGGAATTCCACGCTCTCCTACAGAACAGGCTTCTGAAGAACTTCTTGTGCTTTTTAACACATAGTGCTTCTTCTGGATAGAAGGAATTCATACAGTAGGAAATAAATATTCTTGAAATATTCAAGGAAACATCCAAGTCTGCAGATGTATAAATTTCCAATGGTCAAGTATAAACATATACTATTAGTTAGATTATATTATTGATGGCAAACATAAATAATTTACAGTAATCTCGCTATAGGTTTTAATTTATCCAGAGAAAATCAAACTCGAGTGGAATTTAATTGACCATTACACGATTAGAAGAAAGTATATAAAATGAAAAGAAATAAAGTAGGGCCTACTCTAATTTACTTATTTACAAATGGCTTTTAAGGAACCCAGAGGTTTATTGCCGCCCTCACATAAGCCCGCCATCGGTCCCTATCCTGTGCAAGATTAATCCACTCTCTATCATCATATCCAACCTCCCTCAAATCCATTTTAATATTATCCTCCCATCTACGTCTCGGCCTACCCAAAGGTTTATTACCTTCTGGCCTCCTAACTAACACTCTATATACATTTCTGGATTCGCCCATACGTGCTACATACCCTGCCCATTTCAAACGTCTGGATTTAATGTTCCTAATTATGTCAGGTGAAGAATACAATGCGTGCAGTTCTGTGTTGTGTAACTTTCTCCATTCTCCTGTACTTCAACCCTCTTAGCCCCAAATATTTTCCTAAGAAGCATATTCTCAAACACCATTAATCTCTGTTCCTCTCTCAAAGTGAGAGTCCAAGTTTCACAACCATACAGAACAACCGGTAATATAACTGTTTTATAAATTCTAACTTTCAGATTTTTTGAGAGCAAACTAGATGATAAAAGCTTCTCAACCGAATAATAACACGCATTTCCCATATTTATTCTGCGTTTAATTTCCTCCTGAGTGTCATTTATATTTGTTACTGTTGCTCCAAGATATTTGAATTTTTCAACCTCTTCGAAGGATAAATCTGCTATTTTTATGTTTACATTTCGTACAATATTCTGGTCACGAGACATAATCATATACTTTGTAGTAGGTGTACTACTTCTAATAATAATATAATTCCATGAGATAAATAGAGTAACACATTTCTGAATTGAGTAGGTGAATCAAGAAGATCCGTGTGCTCAATTCCTGATTTATCGTTTCGTCGTTTCTCAGGTTGAAATAGGTTTACATGTTCCAGCAAAGAGAGTTACATGTTTCGCCGTAACTTGGAAATGTTTATGCATATTTAATGGCTTTATTGAGCATGTCTATCCCAGCGTTCGAGTCTCTAAACGCCCACATTGCACGTTCCTACGTGACCAAATGATATAGTGCTGTTCTCAACCCGTGAGTCGCGGGCCGATAATAATGGTGACACTTTCCCAGCAAGTTCTAATAGTCAATTCCTTACGCAGTCAGCAACTTATAAATGCTGAGGCACCGCAAACTTTCAGTTTACGTTTGAATTAACTTGAATCTGATATCGGATGCCGATGATTTTATATTTCCTCTTAGGATATGATGCTACAGCTTTAGAATAATCATTACAGAATCAAAAAAATAAAACTTGTTAAAATCTCTTTTTAAATCTAGGGCCGAATTCATAGTCAACACTTATCGTAAGAAACACTTAAGCAGTTGCTTATAATAATTTCCAATTCATAAATCCCACTGAAGTGAACACTTATTCAAATAAGGTAGCTTGTCAGCTTAGTCAAGTGTTTCCTCATATGTATTGTAATCAGCTGATTCGGTATGCAATAGATGATGATTATGATTTAATTTAATTTATTGAGTTCTATAATTAAAATGAAAATGAGTTTCGGCAAGCAAAATATATATCAGAGATATGGAAAACCCTTTAGAGATGTATAATGATCAACAATTTAAGAGGAGATACTGCTTCGACAAGAACACTGTTGTGAATATTCTGGTGTCTCTTATTTAAATTCACAATACAACCATGAGGTTTACTGATTTCACCACTAGTGAAAGTACTGGTTGCTTTGAGATTTTATGATACAGCAGCATTTCAGGTAGATTTAAGTGGCATTTTTTTTTCGGAAAGTATTCACGTCCCAACAAAGTGTTATTTGCATTATTGTTTGTATTCTACCCAAGGAATAAGCTGTTAAAATTTGCGTAATTATATCATTTTCACTTTGTTTAGCATAAAAATAACTGAAAAATAAATGAAAATGATTTGCTTACAGGAATATTTCCGGAGTTTGCATTAAACTCAGCTGCAATTTTGTTCCATGTCAATGTCTTCTTTTGGAGAGAACAATTATCAATTTTTTTTTTACTTTCGACGATATCTCCATATTCATAACTAGTTATCTTAGCTCACTTCTTTCTTTTCTGTAAAATTCTTTCTGGACATCTTGTATAATTTTTAGCTCTATAATATTTACTTCTGTATTTGTGTATGACAATAATGCCGGTTTAACAATTTGAAGGCGCTGGAAAACAATTGAATGTAGGAAAGCGCTCACGTCTAGCCATGTTGCCATATTTCTTTCGATGTCAAGGGAATGCTCAGGGCATATGAATGAGTAGAGTCTCTGCAATACGAACTGAAATAAGTGCTAAGGAAATGCTCATTACTTAAGTGTTTCCTCATTTTATAAGTGACGACTGTGAATTCGACCCTAGTCATTAATATAAATTGCAAATTACCGACAAAACACTGACGCTTACATGAAAATATTATTAGGCCTATTTTGTTTTACTAGGAAACCGAAGATATTCGAAAATGTAGAAGTCTGTCTACAATAGAAAAATTCAACGTCGCAAATTTCTAGCGCAATAATTAATAATAGATCCCTATTAGAAACAACAACAACCAAATTTCTTGGCTTAAAAATCGATAATGTGTTAAATTGGAAAAATCGTATTAAAAAAATTACCCCAAACTAAATTCAGCTTGTTTTGCTATTAGATCTATGCAAAAGATAGTAAATATCAATACCTTAAAAACAATATACTTTGCATACTTCCACTCGGTAATGAGTTTTGGAATAATATTCTGGGGAAATTCCACAGATAGTAACAGTATATTTCTATTACAAAAAGAGTAATTAGAATAATAGTAGGTGCCAAATCTAGGGAATCGTGTAGGACTATTTTAAAAACTACAAATAATGCCCATGGCTTGTCAGTATATCTTTTCATTAATAATCTTCCTCGTATGTAATCGTGAAAACTTTGTAACTAATTCAACAGTTCATAGCATAAATACACGTCAAAAAATTACTTTCATACTCCATCGGCAAGACTATCGTGCTATCAAAAAGGAGTGCGTTATATGGTAGTAAAAATTTTTAATAGCCTCCCTATCGATATAAAAAATGAAACTCAAAGCATGAGATTATTTAGGGCAAAATTAAAGAAGTACCTAATTTCTCACACCTTCTATTCTGTAGGTGAATTCATGACATTCAATAACACTTCATGAAATTGATACTAAAACTTTGTGTTGTACTAGTAGACTATATTGTAAATCTCGTCTGTGTATATTTCATCTAGACTGTGACTATAAATTAAAACTTTATAATAGTATTAAGTTTTTTGACTTGTTCCATAATCTAGCTGTAAGCAATGTATGAATACCATGGAATGTTAATAAATACAATACAATAAATAAATATTATAAATGAATATGACATGAGAGGAGATGTTACCCCTTGGCAACACTTCGTAAGACCAACAACAATATTTATGAAAGTATATGTTAATTTTTGTAACCGTATAACAGACAACAAATTGCACATCAAGCAAAAAATAAAATTAAAGTCATAATATTTGAGTTCTGTCTTGAGGACTAAATAATTTAATGATAACACAGAATTATAATATTAAATAAATTATTTAAAAGAGGCAGAATACCTGTAATTATTACAAGACAGAAATTGTTGACAAAATACTGACGTTTATATGAAAATAAATAAACTTACTTAGTAGAAAAGTAAACATTAAAATATCAAGTAAAACATGCATAAAAGCTCTTGTAATATTTAAATTTATTTTTGAAAAAAATTAATGAACTATCTTACATGAAATCTCATTAGTTAACATTTCTTCTCTTTCGAAATGAATGTTTGAGTTCTTCAATTTGCTAATAATTCAGCATCATAATGTTTAAATAAATAATGTAAAAACATATATAAAATCCTTTAACCCTTTCTAACCCAAATTAAATTTACAAGCAATCCATGTTGAAACAAATAGCTGTATTAGGACCAATTCAGTGACCAAGTTACGGGAGTGGCAACATTTGAAACAAAACTATATTGATGAAAATGTATTGAAATAGAAGTTATCCAGCAAAATTTACCTTCATATGTAACACACAAGTATATAAATGCTATAAAGTTAATTATTGCCATATGGTATCTATAGGTAAGAAAGGGTTAAAACATTAGTAATCATTATAAGATGGAAGTTGTTGACAAAAGACTGGGGTCTATATCAAAATTAAAATAAATATTTTAACCAGGAATCTTAAAACATCAGACCAACAAAATACAAAGAAAACAAGGATGCTCTGGTAATCTCTCATTTCACTATTCAAATAATTTTAATGAAATATTATTATTAAGATTTCTCTTTTAAAAATATTGTCGAATTTCTTTTTATTTGGTAATAATATAGCATTATAATGTTAAATAAATGATGTAAAACAAGCTGATAATCCATTAAATATTTAGTAATCATTATAAGATAGAAATAGTTGACAAAAGACTAACACCTGTATGGAAATATAATTTTTAAGCAGGAAACTTAACAATATGTGCAAAAGATAAAGAACACAAGAAAATACTAAACTTATATCCTTTCATTTTACACTTGAAAAATGTTAATGAAGTAGCGTATCTTGAATGTAATATTATTAATTAATATTTACCTTTCGATATCGATACTACTACTGCTGCTGCTACTACTACTACTGCTACTATTACTACTATTACTACTACTGCTACTACCACCATTACTTCTGCTACTACTACTACTATTACTACTACTGCTGCTACTACCACTACTACTGCTACTACTACTATTACTGCTACTGCTACTACTACCATTACTACTGCTACTACTACTATTATTCCTACTACTGCTACTACTACCATTACTACTGCTGCTACTACTACCACTGCTACTACTACTACCACTGCCACTACTACTACCACTACCACTACCACCACTACTACTACTGCTACTGCTGCTACTACTACCACTGCTAACACTGCCACTGCTACTACTACTGCTGCTACTACTACTACTTACTACTACTGCATTACTACTACTGCATTACTACTACCACCACCACCACTGCCACTACTACTACCACTGCCACTACCACCACTACTACTACTGCTGCTGCTACTAATACTACCACACTACTACCACTGCTACTACTGCTACCACTACTACTACTGCTACTACCACTACTACTACCACAACCACTACCACCACTACTACTACTGCTGCTGCTACTACTATTACTACTACTGCTACTACTACCATTACTACTGCTACTACTACTACTGCTACTACTACCATTACTACTGCTACTGCTGCTACTACTGCACTACTACTACCACTGCTGCACTACCACCACTACCACTACTGCTACTACCACTGCCATACTACTGCACTACTACTACCACTACTACTACTACACCGCTGCTACTGCTACTACTGCTACTACTACCATTACTACTGCACTGCTACTACTGCCACTGCCAGTACTACCACTTACTACTGCTGCTACTACTACTGCTGCTACTACCACTACCACTACTACTACTGCTGCTGCCACCACTACTGCTGCTACTACTGCTACTACATTACTACTACTGCTACTACTACCATTACTACTGCTGCTGCTACTGCCACTGCTACTACTACCACCACTGCCACCACTACTGCTGCTGCTACCACCACCACTGCTGCTGCTGCTACTATTACTACTATTGCTGCTACTACTTACTACTGCTACTACTGCCACTACCACTACTACTGCTACCCTACTACTACTACCACCACTACTACCACTGCTACTACTACTTATCATTACCACTACTGCTGCTACTACTACTACTTACTGCTGCTACTACTACCACCACTACCACTACTACTACTGCACTACCCCTACCACTACTGCCACTACTATTACTACTACTATTATTATTACTATCACTGCTATTACTACACTACTGTTGCTGCTACTACTACCACTTCTACTAATATTACTACTACTGCTACTATTAATAATATTGCTACTACTATTACTGCTATTACTACTACTACTACTACTACACTATACTGCCGCTACTTACTATTACTCTACTACTGCTACCACTGCTACTGCTACTACTACTACCACTACTACTACTGCTATTACTACTAGTACTACTACTGCTATTACTATCACTACTACTACTACTACTGTTATTAATATCACTACTACTACTACTACTACTACTACTACTACTACTACTACTACTAGCAATACTACGTCTCATTCTAGTAAGTTAATTTGTAAGATGAAGTAGTCGAAAGTAAAATTCTTAACGCCAGGTAGGAGAGTTTGAATTGCGGGCTGCGGAGTACACGTTTGTTGGACGGCCTGTAGGGTGGTTGGTGTGTGTGTTTGATTGATCACCATAACTAGTAATAGACAAATTGGCGGGGGCTGGATGAGTACCTCTTCTCTGACAGATTGCTCGCAATTTGAAGGGGGAATTGCTTTTATGCTTGCCCATTAATTAGTTTATTAATCATTTATGTCCAGATTGTTTGTCACTGATGAACAAGTAATGTGGTACATAAGATTACCATTACAGAAATAACAGCGCTCCCTCTTGTGGCACCATTTCACCAGGCGTATTTCACAGGTACGTACATTAATTGATTAGCCGTGAACAAATATACGTGATATTGAAGTTCAGTAAGGCATTAATTAACTGTACGTAATTTAATGGAGCACTTTATTACTATTGAATTTAGTTGTTCGAGTCAGTCTGTCTATTTCTACTAATGCGGAGTGTCCAATTAATTATTGAATTTATTATTTAAGTTCTTCACTGTTTTTCGAATGATTGCTCTTAGAGTTATTGTGGATCCTGGTTCGATTATTATCGGAAGACAAATGAAGATGTAGGCCTCTTCTTTAGTAGCTGACCATGACTATACATAAGTAAATGAATAACTAAGTGAATTAGTGAATAAGTGCATGAATAAATGAATGAATCAGTAAATGAACGAATAAAATTATGTAACTCATAAGTGAATGATTAAATAACTAAGTGTATAAATGAATGAATGAATGAACGAATAAATGAATGAATAAATAAATAAATGAATACTAACTTATGACTTTTAGAGAACCCGGAGATTCATTGCCGCCATCACATAAGCCTGCCATCGGTCCCTATCCTGTGCAAGATTAATCCAGTCTCTACCATCATATCCAATCTCCCTCAAATCCATTTTAATACTAACCTCTCATGTACGTCTCGGCCTTCCCAAACGTGTTTTTCCCTCCGGTCTCCCAACTAACACTTTATATGCATTTCTTGATTCGTCCATAGGTGCTACATGCTCTGCCCATCTCAAACATCTATAAATAATTGTTTAAATGGCGATCTTAAGGCTCATTGACAATGAAAATTAAACATAACGTAAGCGTTAATTTAAGAATATAAACGTTACGGTAAAATCAAGAAGTCATACCATCATTCACGATGGGAACATAAACATAACAGCAAACATACTTGGTAACATAACAACGACGCCATTTCCTCATATTCTGTCGTATACTTCAGCGTTCCACGATTGTGTTCTGTTTGCAAATCACGTAAGCATAAGCATGAAAGTTTGGAGTTCGTAAACTTTCATGTTAACGTCTTACGGTAATGTTTATGTCAATGCTTATGTGAATCATTGTGAATGATCCCATTTGGTAGCCTGGGCGTAATCTTCTGTGTTAATGTTACGGTTATGTTTAATTTTCATTGTGAATGGGCCTTTACTCGTGTTAATTACGTAACATGTGCGGCTTACAGCTGTTTCGGTGCTACTTGACACCATCCTCAGACCCTACTAGATCTCGGCGCTATGTCAACTTCGCTGTCTGTTGTGTGGGTGCGTTCGTGTGATGAAGAGTTGTGAACAATATGAAATATATAGACACATTAAAACACACCATAATCAAATTCTCAACACACAGATCAATTTCAGAACACACACACTATTTGACACAACTCTTCATCACACGAACGCACCCACACAACAGGCAGCGAAGTTGAGATAGCGCCGAGATGTAGTAGGCTCTGAGGATGGTGTCAAGTAGCACCGAAACAGCTGTAAGCCGCACATGCTTATGTGATGAACACGAGTAAGATCGCCATTTAATCAATTATTTATATTCAAGTGTTAAAAGTAGTGTACGAAAAATTCAACATGGATCAAACGTCTGGATTTAATGTTCCTAATGATGTCAGGTGAAGAATACAAAGCGTTGTGTAACTTCCTCCATTCTCCTGTAACTTCATCCCTCTTACAAGCAAACGTTCTGATGGGGGCAAATAAAAAAGTTAATTGTTTTTTCTTCCACCATGTTAATAGTGTCAAAAGAAGTCTTATACAAATTTTGGCCACTCGACCGTAATTACGAGGCCGTCCAGAAAGTGATTTTCCCGGGCCGTTTATAGAAAAAAAACACAATTGTATGGAAATATTTATTGAAACAGATACAGCAACTGTTGCACTATTTGTCAACATATCCCCCACTGGAAACTGAGACATTTATCATACCATGGGATCAATTTGCGTTCACACACAGCGCACACGATGATTCCCGAGTTATTCCGATGTGGGACTAGTCTCTGGACAGCGACCAATTTCAGTGTCAAAGGGTGTATGTCATTCTATCCCGGCCAGCACCATGGCCCAACCAAGCGGCCTACGTGTGAGGTCAATCCGTATCCCTGTCCTTAATTAAGAGAGACTAGTATAATATGGTATAATAGTAAGGTCTGCAGTTGATGGCGTCGTTAAATAGAATACTAACTTACAGCGAATCTCGCCGTGTTACCTTTAGCAATGGTCATATAGGCCAACTTATGTCTCACCATATTTACTGTCTGGTAATATTTTCCCTTCAAACTCTGCATCGCAGTGTATTAAGACGCCTCCTTATTCCATGGTTTCCTACTTAACTCAGGTGTAACTAAAGCTGGGCGATCTGTGATCGTTTGTGCAGTAACGCCTCGGCCAGCTCGCTATCGACTGGACATTAGCTCTGTCTCGTGTCCACATTTGCCTTTATGACGCGATCATCTCCTTTATGACGTGTGTGCGTGCGTGCGTGGAAAAGAAGCCGGTGCCTTCCTTATCGAGACAGGAGGGCGTAATCATAGCATATCCGAATAGATGAGGGGTTCTCCAGGCGTGATCTAAGGTGTAGCAGCTCCTAGAAACAGGGGTAGAAAATTAGTACTGATGCGGGTATTTGGTGGTGCCTATGTTGTACTGACTTGATATTCGGTAAGTGAGGGGTTCTGTTTCCATGGCGTTTTTCCTTGACTGGGGATTTTCTCAAATTTTCTTAGTTTTCTTTCTTGTACCTATAATAGTTGCTCAATCCCCTTTGCTTGTAATATAGACATATGAAATATATCCTTAAATAAATTAATGAATCAAAAAATAAATAAATAAGTAAATAAATAAATATTTAAATATACAAGTGTGAGAGTAATAAACAAGCGACTAAATAAATTTCAATGATTGAAGAACTAAATTAATGAATAAATGAATGAATTTGTATTAAATGAATAATCAAATGAATGAAAAAGTAAATGAATGTAGAAGTGAATGAATAATGAATGAATGAAAAAGTAAGTGAATGAAAATTAAATGACTGATAAATTGATTGAATAATGAAATGAATGAAAAAGTAAATGAATGTAGAAGTGAATGAATAAGTGAATGAATGAAAAGTAAGTGAATGAAAAATTAAATGACTGTAGAAGTGATTGAATAATGAAATGAATGAAAAAGTAAATGAACGTAGAAGTGAATGAATGAAAAGTAAGTGAATGAAAAATTAAATGACTGTAGAAGTGATTGAATAATGAAATGAATGAAAAAGTAAATGAATGTAGAAGTGAATGAATAAGTGAATGAATGAAAAAGTAAGTGAATGAAAAATTAAATGACTGTAGAAGTGATTGAATAATGAAATGAATGAAAAAGTAAATGACTGTAGAAGTGATTGAATAATGAAATGAATGAAAAAGTAAATGAATGTAGAAGTGAATGAATAATCAAATTAATGATAAATTGATTGAATGTAAAAGTGAATGAATGAAAAAGTAAGTGAATGAAAATTAAATTACTGTAGAAGTGAATGAATAATGAAATGAATGAAAAAGTAAATTAATGTAGAAGTGAATGAATAGTAAATGAATGAAAACGTAAATGAATCTAGAAGTGAATGAATAACTGAATGAGTGAAAAAGTAAATGAATATAGAAGTGAAGGGATAATCAAAAGAATGAAAAAATAAGTTAATGTAGAAGTGAATTAATAATCAAATTAATAGAATGAATGTAGAAGTGAATAAATAATCAAATGAATGAAATGTAAATGAATGAAAAGTAAATGAATGTAGAAATGAATGAATAATCAAATCAATGAAAATTAAATAAATGAAAAAGTGAATGAATAAAAAATGAATGAAAAAGTAAATGAATGTAGAAGTGAATGAATAATCAAATTAATGATAAATTGATTGAATGTAAAAGTGAATGAATGAAAAAGTAAGTGAATGAACAATTAAATGACTGTAGAAGTGATTGAATAATGAAATGAATGAAAACGTAAATGAATCTAGAAGTGAATGAATAAGTGAATGAGTGAAAAAGTAAATGAATATAGAAGTAAATGAATAACCAAAAGAATGAAAAAATAATTTAATGTATAAGTGAATTAATAATCAAATTAATAGAATGAATGTAGAAGCGAATAAATAATCAAATGAATGAAATGTAAATGAATGTAGAAATGAATGAATAATCAAATCAATGAAAATTAAATAAATGAAAAAGTGAATGAATAAAAAATTAATGAAAAAGTAAATGATTGTAGAAGTGAATGAATGAATAAGTAAATTAATAAAATGACTGAAGAAGTAAATGAATGAATACTAGAATGAATAATCGAGTGAATGAATGAATTTTCAAATGAATTGAAAGTAGTGAATTACTAAATAAAATTAATTAATCAATTAATTAGTAAATGCAGTAAATGGATAAGTGAATTTTGAATAATAATTGAATAGAGTAAATAACAAATTAAATGATTGAATGAATGAAAGAATGAATAAGCCAATTAATGTGGAATAAATTAAAAATAAGGAAATGAATAAATAAATAAATACATAAATAAATAAAGGAGATTTAAGTGAATAGATGAATTGGTGAATAAGTAAGCTATAATAATTTATAAGTAAATTGATAACTAGCGAAATGAATTAATAATCATTAAATTAACAAGAGAATGATGAATAACTGATTAAACAAGTGATTAAATGAATAAGAAAGCAAATTAATGAATAAGTGCAGAAAAAAATGAATGAATCAATGGATCAATAAATGAGTTATTAAAATGTAAGTAAGTGGTAAGTGAATGATTAAATAACGAAATAAATAAATAATGAATAAGTAAGTAAAAAAGATTACATTTAATAGGCTATACGAATAAGCTAATTGAATGAAAATAAATTAAGAAATAAGTGAATGAATGAATGAACAAGCGAATGAATAAAAGATAAAGGAATAAATTAATAAATACATTTGTATGTAAGTAAAGAATAGTAACGAATTGTTCAATTGGTAAAACATTCTGATATTCGCTCTCATATTTATTAATGTAGCTGCACATAACTATGCATTGATTTTATTTATTTATTTGAATTTATTTATGTTTATTCATTCATCTTTGTAGTATTTATTTACTTAACAGTTTCTGTAGTACCTAAGCATGTGTTTACATAGCCGTTTTTTTTTTTCCTTGGGGATTTAGTGAAGTGAATTTTTAATGGCAGGCAGAGTAACTATCTCATGCCCCCGTGTTTTAGATTGCTACCAGTGCACTTCATTAGAACCAGGTACCCAGCTTCAAGAGGCCGTTAGCCCTGTGAACTTACAATATATTTATGTTCCCTATTATCATAATTCAGGGTTGGTATCTAAGAAATTAGCAAGTTCTTTGTGATAGAAGAAGAGAAAGAGTGGGGGTTTAGGGAAGTGGTCCGTGGCCCATTTCTTTTAGGGCTCATCCCGACATTTGTCTTATTGCTCAAGGAAAACAAAGAAAAAACCTAACGCAGGATGAGATGTCGTGCTGACGACAAGCCAATTGGCTATAGTGTGGTCGGAATATGTTCGGGTGGGAGATTTTGATTTAATCATTATTCAAAATACATATACATTAAATAAATCCATAAAAAATAAATATTAGAACAATGCATCTATGCTGCCAATAACGTGATGACCCTGAAACAGAGAAATAACATTATTAGTGCATTAACTAGCCTTGTCTGTGTGTAGAGTCAAGTGGTTATTTAGTGTTCAAGTTGGTATTCATCTTGTACGTTGTCGTTTCAAAGCTAGAGGGTGGAGTACGCTTTAGTTTTGGTCTTTTATGTTTGTCTAATGCAGGGTTGTAATTCCCTAGTGAAGAAATTATTGGGTTTGTGCTGCTGTACGACTTGGTGTACGTGCAGAAGGCTTGATTTGAAATAAATTGTCGGAATTTCTAGTTCTTCATGAATCAATCTAACAGGAGTTACTCTAGGAAGTCCTGTGATGAATCTTAAAATTTTGTTTTGGAAAACTTGTAATTTTTTACGGACTTTAATAGGTGCATGTCCCCAAGCAGGACAAGCATTTTAGTATTACTGACCTAATTAATGTTTTATACAAAGTTAATGCTGTGTGTATGTTTAGATGTCTGCTTTTATTTAATAAGCCGTTATTCATATTTACAGGCTTATATATTTATTAGTTCTATGTGACATCTACTGCTGTCGAATTCTATGTCAACAGACCGAATTAATTGGTTCCGGTGTTACTTCGCGATGGCCAAGAAGACGTACATAAATTGTCGCTCGTGTGTCCAGATACGCGTGTAAAATATGGATTCAGGAAGTGGATGCACTTGTAATAGCCTGGCCAGTGTGCCATGAGAACAGCTTCAGGAGTTATTGCCATGGTTACAAAGAACTTGGGAGTCAAAACAACGAAGCCCATACCACACGCATTTGCGGCAACCTCTCCGGAAGCTCATTTAGTCTTGCTACACAATTAATTTACTGAAATTTTTTAACTGCAATGACTTCTAATGAACACGGAGGACATGTATAAAATTTTAGATCCGCTAAAGAGATAGAAACATTTTAGTTCAACGGTGTGGCATTTGAGGTTAGGGTTGTCTGTGTGTGTTTTTTTATTATTATTATTTCGTTTACCGTTCTTAAATTGCTGTTTCTCTTTTATGTCACCTGATATTTATCTATAAAACCGTGTCAACTTAAAAAAAAAGTCACAAATTTGAGTATCATTGTCTGTGCATGGACTGGGGAAGGGATTATCTTGAGAAACCGCAGGTGTTTTTCGACCTAGTTCAGGTTGTATCTCACATCAGAACAAACAATAGATGGGGTTGAATTAAGCGCGTATATTTATTACAAAGATTGGAATCAAGGGCGGAAAAAATATACATTCCCCACCCACTGGTCGTCATAGAGTACAGAAAACGACTTTCCCCATTAGGGACATCAGGATCTATATGAAAAAAAAGTAGAGTGGTAACAGTAGTGACATCTAGGCAACGTATCTGGTCAGTAATTATATGCAGTTGGAAAAATCGATTGGCTCACGTTTGAGTATTGCGAACGTCGGCTTTCCGCGTTGGAGACCCGCTTTCGAACCCCGGATGAAGCAAACGAAAATTTTGGAAGACAAACGATAGGGATATTAGAAAATATAATCCCGCAGTTTACCATTTCCGCTACGATCATCAAATCAATTCTTCACACAAATGAATCATCATCATCATCATCATCATCATCATCATTATCATCATCTAGGTATCGGATATTTAATGATGCTACATTGACAGCACAGTTGTGTGTAATCTATAAAAAACAAAAACGGTCCTTGATGTAAACACGGACTGAAGTATTTAGGGAGGAAGGGGAGAAAAAGTTATTTACTTTCGTGTTTTCTTGGGTATACCAGTTGTCACTTCACAGTTTATAGCAAAGACGTGTCGTATCCTTATTCTTTTTTAAACTAATACACGACAATGTCTCATATATAATGTGAAATTGCCCACAATAGATCTGTATTATTGACAAACGAAAGTTTCTTATGACAACGTACAAATATGCTAGCGAATAATATTGTGAGGCACCGGTGTGGCTCAGTCGGTTCTGTCGGTGTGAAGTTGCGATCGAGCGCGGGTTTGATCCTCGCTTGGGTTCACTATTTCCATTCCATTTTCAATTGACCATAGTGCAATTGAATTAATTTCATTTTTAGGGGCCGTATTCATAGACATTCTTAGCCCGGGCTTCCGGTGGATGATCAGCGAACTAACGTTTTCCGTATTCATAAACCAGTGTTAGCGATATGATATAATATGAATCCTGTACAAGTAACCAGTCGATAGCCGGGGCTAGTTTAGCACGCTCGTAGCGCGGGCTAGCGAAATGTCTATGAATAGCACCCTAAGAATTTAACAATCGGCCAAACTATTAATTTTATAAAAGATTTTAAGATCATGCGCAAATAAGAGGCAGCTAGAACTTATTCTTCTACTTATTCATTTATAAATAATAATAATAATAATAATAATAATAATAATAATAATAATAATGATAATAATAATAATAATAATAATAATAATAATAATAATGTTTTACTTATTTTTGCAGATTTAAGAGTATAGGCAGGGGCTAGAATTTATGGAGATTAATTTTATCATTTGTGTTTTTTTAATAGGCTATTTGGGTTGGCGCAGATAGTTGGAGATTGATTTGTTCTCTTGGCGAATATTAATGGAAATTTTGGAAAATATAATTATTTTGGAATTGGAGTATTAACTCAGTATAAATATTACTTTTCAAATAATTAACATTGAAGGTTCGTTGGATTCTGGTAAATGTGCGGTATGGTCAATAGAGAATATTTGTTGGATTGAGACTGTATTTAACATACATTAATTAAAAAGGAAAAAAAAAAAAACTTGCGGCCCTCAAATTGACACTTTCAAATTATTAGTGAAATGTTGAATTCTCCGTCTTTTGGGTTCAGTAATGTAATCAGAACACCTGGAATACCATGCAATGTAGGCTACTTGAATATGTAACAAATTCAAGTGAAAACAATTTGAAAAAAAAAAAAAAACTCAGAATATGAAATTCGCTATAAAACGACGCAATAGTAATAATTCGCGAATGTGTTCATATTTCGCTATTAAAACTCTATTTCGCGATTTGTCGCGATTGTTTTATCTGTATATTATTAATCAAAATCACTTAATTCGCAAAGATTAAGTTAGTAAAAATCAATTGTATATCCATTAGTTGTGATTTTCGCGATCTCCATAAATACTCGGCCCTGACTATAGGGCCTTTTCTAACACTCAACCAGGAGTAAAACTTCGATACAAAGACATTGCAAATATACCAAATACAGTACATAAAAATTGAAACATAAGTACACTAATATTTAAAAAATATATAATATATTTAAAATAGTAAATATTATAATATTTTAATAAACCAAACACCAAATTAAGCAGAATGAACCATATTTTCATAAAGTGTAAAAAAAAGTCGATTTTTTTTTTATTTTGGGTCTTGATGACTTCTCTTAATATATTTTTCTATCTATTGTGGAGATAGTATGTGCAGTGTGAGGACAAGTGACAGAGTGAATTCATTAATTATTTCTTTTCTTTATTTTTTCGAATAACTTCCATTATCACTCCATAAAATATGGGCAAATGTCTCTGCACAGTTTATATTAGAGGTTTCATATCTGACCAGCTATTTGAGCTGAAAATAGACCAAAAGAGAGAGACGGAGGGAGGTAGAGGGAGATGGAGAAAGGATCGATTGCCTTCTCATAGCTGATGGGTTACATCGCTAGCTTAAATCTATCTGAGGTGTATGTATAATTGGGACCATGATGAATGACTGGCGCAAATGATGGTTCGCACACCCTAACCCCTTCGAACCCCCCTGGATGTTTTGGACTTGATCCCGTCCTAGTCCCCCAAGTCTGTATTAACATCAGACATGCAGGAGATGGCACAAATTCCATTGCTGTGTTAGCTACTATAGGAGCGCCGTGTATATCCTAATAGGCGGTACAGAAAGGGTTGGAATTAGAGAGGGTTGAAGGGGGAGGGGGAGGTTTGTAGTGTGCCTAGAATTATCGATCTGCGTGTGAGGGATGAGCGCAAACCGAACAAGTTTGTGTCCCCTCCTCCCACCCTTTCGGCGCGTGTTTGTTGCTCTCGTAGCGAATATGACATGAGCCCCACTTTGCAGTAGAAGTGGTCCCGTGGTCCCCCACCCCAGCCCGTGCTCGCTCCGCCCTCTGTACTAAAGAGGGCGTCGGGCCGAATTAAAATAATACGATTAAATTTCCATTAATATTTACCCTCGTGCGAGAGATAAAATAACGAGAATGATTTCCATAGTTTATCTATCTATTGGGAGCTTTTCCTACCCTAGTAGGGTTTGTCCTAGGCCTATATTTTTCTGGCCAAATTGGGGCACATTGTAGGACTCTGTGACGTGAGGTCAGCGTGACTTCACTGGCTTCAACATTGAAAACTGATAAATATCCATTCTTAAGATTCGAACCTATGGCCGAGTTTTCATGCACCACCACCACTACCACCACCACCACCACCACCATCATATAATTACTGTTTTAGGACCAATGTATGGAGATAAACCATACAATATGATACCAGTGTTCGAAAAAATTTAGTTATTCAAGCATACAATGTTTTAGATAAAGGTAAAAGGTAAAGGTATCCCCATAACATGCCATGAAGGCACTTGGGGGCATGGAGGTAGAGCCCCATGCTTTCCATGACCTCGGCACTAGAATGAGTTGGTGTGGTCGGCACCACGCTCTGACCGCTTTTACCCCCAGGAAGGACCCGGTACTCAATTTTATAGGAGGCCGTTCTGAAAGTTTGGCAACGAGAAAAAATCCTGTCACCACCTGGGATCGAACCCCGGACCTTCCAGTCCGTAGCCAGCTGCTCTACCAACTGAGCTACCCGGCCACCATACAATGTTTTAGAGTAAACTTTATTTTTTTAAATGTCATCCTATATTAAAATTTACATATTCCGAATCTCTATGAAATTTTACGTATGAATGTGTAGAAATTTTACCCATTCACCCGAATCTCCATTAAATTTTACGTATGAATGAGTAGAAATGTTACCCATTCACCCGTTTCATATCCGAATCTTCATTAAATTTTACGTATGAATGAGTAGAAATGTTACCCATTCAATCGTTTCATATCCGAATTTCCATTAAATTTTACGTATGAATGAGTAGAAATGTTACCCATTCAATCGTTTCATATCCGAATTTCCATTAAATTTTACGTATGAATGAGTAGAAATGTTACCCATTCAATCGTTTCATATCCGAATTTCCATTAAATTTTACGTATGAATGAGTAGAAATGTTACCCATTCAATCGTTTCATATCCGAATTTCCATTAAATTTTACGTATGAATGAGTAGAAATGTTACCCATTCAATCGTTTCATATCCGAATTTCCATTAAATTTTACGTATGAATGAGTAGAAATGTTACCCATTCAATCGTTTCATATCCGAATTTCCATTAAATTTTACGTATGAATGAGTAGAAATGTTACCCATTCAATCGTTTCATATCCGAATAAATTTTAAGTATGAATGAGTAGAAATGTTACCCATTCAATCGTTTCATATCCGAATTTCCATTAAATTTTACGTATGAATGAGTAGAAATGTTACCCATTCAATCGTTTCATATCCGAATTTCCATTAAATTTTACGTATGAATGTGTAGAAATTTTACCCATTCGCCCGTTTCATATACGAATCTCCATTAAATTTTACGTATGAATGTGTAGAAATTTTACCCATTTACCCGTTTCATGTCTTTTAACTATTTATTAAACTTGTTTGTGGACTTCAAACTTCAGACAAATAAGTAGTATGTAAAATCATGTTGAGTAGGCCATGACACTAAACAAAATACTACCACTAACAAAACTTTATCACAGATACTCAAAATGGGAACCGTTCAGGATTTTGCCTTATTTCAGTCTATAACCCAGTATTAAATTATTGAGATGGGATAATACTTAAAAAACTAACCTTAATGTACTAGATTTATTAGAGAAGAATAATTTAAATATGTATAAAAACCTATTGATTATCCCACCGAAAAATTGTTTTTAGAATTTAAAGTCTTGAAAATACATTAAATTGATATCAATGCATTATTACATTTTATACATAAAAATCACACATATTTCAGATCATACGGTCACAAACACAAAACCAAAGGCATGGATACAATACGTTTGTTTGAAGGAGCACTTCTTTCAACCATAGCAGTAATATCTGCCCTAGAATTTATAACAAATTGATAAAGAAAATACCCTCATCAATTTAACTCCAACAGTTTCAGATTTAAAAATATAGGCCTATGTAAGCAATTTGTTATGAGAAAATATTAATTTTATGCGTTATTTTATTGTAATATATGCATGTAACTTTACTATGTAATTATCAAATTTTCCCTGAGCAAGATACCACTCTCTTCTAGGGACTACTAGAATTTTGTTTATTCACAACTTCATTGTATTATATTTTTCTGACAATAAATTTATTGTTATTATTATTATTTATTATTATTATTATTATTATTATTATTATTATTATTATTCGTTCAATGGGTCCGCCTTTATTTCTGTTTCTAGAGAGAAGGGGCCTAAAGACTAACATTGCAGTCTCCAATGGGCTTATTGTATCTTAACCACTGCATTACTTAGCTTTTAATTTGTTTGTTTTTTTTTTAAGGTTTTCTTGTTCGGTGCCGTAATGAAGGACAAAATGGGTGCAAAGGCAAATTATTAGCTGTCCCGTCCACCTAAAAATTGAAATGTTATTTCTATTTCACTTGTAATGTTCAAGTTGGTCGTGGAGTCTCGATATAACCTACACAGAGTAGAAGAGGAGAAAAGGAACAGATGAATAGCAAAAGAGGTGTAAAAGAAGAACAGAAGAATAGGAAGAGAATAATATGAAGAAAAGGGAGGAGAAAAAGAAGAGGATAAGAAAGAAAAGAAAAAAAAAAAGATGATGAACAGGAAGGAGTAAAAAGGAGAATCAAATAAAAAGGAAGGAAAAAGAAAAAAATATGAGGAGAAAACAGATGGAAGAAAAGGAAGAAATGAAGGGAAAAAAGAGTGAGGAGAAAAAGAAGATGAAAAGAAAGGGACGAAGATGAAGAAGGAAAAGGGAAACAAAGTGAAGAAGTCCAGAAAAAGTAGGGAAAAGGTAATTAAAAAGATGTGAAAGAGAGGGGAAAAGAAGATTTGGAAGGAAAGGAAGCAAAAAGGGAGAAAAGAAGATAAGACTGAGGTGAAGAAGATGCAGAAAAGAAAGGGAAAATAATGAGGGAAAGAGAGAGAAAAAGATTTAGGAGAAAGGACGATAAACTTTATTTTAATTGGTTATTTAACAACGCTGTATCAACTACTAGGTTATTTAGTGTCGATGAGATTGGTGATAGCGAGATGATATTTGGCGAGATGAAGCCGAGAATTCGTCATAGCCTAGATTACCTTGCATTCACATTACGGTTGGGGAAAACCTCGGAAAAACCCAACCAGGTAATCAGCCCAAGCGGGGATCGAATACGCCCCCGAACTTAACTTCAGACCGGCAGGCAAGCGCCTTAACCGACTGAGCCACGCCGGTGGCTGAAAGGAGGATAACGGGAAAACATAAAATGAGAAAAGGTTGGGCCACCGGCGTGGCTCAGTCGGTTAAGGCGCTTGCCTTCCGATCTGAAATTGCGCTCGGGCGCGGGTTCGATCCCCGCTTGGGGTGATTACCTGGTTGGGATTTTTCCGAGGTTTTCCCCAACCGTAAGGTGAATGGAAGTAATCTATGGCGAATCCTCGGCCTCATCTCGTCAAATACCATCTCGCTATCACCAATTTCATCGACGCTAAATAATCTAGTAGTTGATGCAGCGTCGTTAAATAACCAACTAAAATAAATAAAATGAGAAAGGGTTGGGAAAAGGTATTATATGAATTTTTTTTTAATTTTAGTTGGTTATTTAACGACTATGTATCAACTACTAGGTTATTTAGCGTCGATGAGATTGGTGATAGTGAGATGATATTTGGCGAGATGAGGCCGAGGATTCGCCATAGATTACCTTGCATTCACATTACGGATGGAGAAAACCTCGGAAAAAACCCAACCAGGTAATCAGCCCAAGCGGGGATCGAACCTGCGCCCGAACGCAACTTCGACCGGCAGGCAAGCGCCTTAACCGACTGAGCCACGCTGGTGGCTATTATATGAATAATATGAGATAAAGTGGATAAAAGAATAAGGATAATTATGATAAGAAAAGGAAAGGGAAAAGTATTTAGGAAAAGGGAGGAAGAAAGAAAGAGAAAGAAAAGGGAGGGAGCAAGAAAGAGAAAGAAAAGGGAAAAAGTGTGATGAATATGAGGAAATGAAGGAGAAATAGATAGATGATGAAAAGAAGAGCAAAAGGATATGGGAAAAGTAGGTAAAAGAAGAGAAGAATTGAGGAAGGGAAGGGAAAACATATGTGAAGAATGAGTACAAGAAGGATAAAAGAATAAGATGATGGAAGGAAAGGGAATAGTACATGAGAAAAGATAGGAAGAAAGGAGAAAAGTTATTTAAAGAACAATAGGGAAGAGAGGAGAAAAGAATAGGAAGATGAGAGAAGGAAGAGGAATAGATATGGGGAAAAGGAGGGAAAATGAAGAGAAAAATGAGAAAGGGAAGGGAAAATTTATGTGAAGCATATGAGATAAAGAAGCAGAAATGAATAAGAAGGTGAGAAAAGAAATGGGAAAAGTATATAGGGAGAAGGAAGGGAGAAAGGAAGAGAATAAATGAGGAAGGGAAGGAAAATTATGTGAAGAATATGAGGAATAGATGAAGAAAAGAAGGGAAGAGAAAACATTAGGAAAGAAGGGAAGGGAAAATGTTAGTGAAGAATATGAAGGACAATAAGAAGCAAAAGAAGAAAAGAAGAGGGAAAGGATGAAGTAACCGCGTGGAAAAGGAGAGAAAAATTAACGGATGCATTTGCGAATGTTTTTCAAACTTTATGATCTTTGATCACACGTAGTGTTCTGTGTTATTTTAGGTGGATACCTGAATCGCGGTAACCTCAAAAGCTCACTACTCCAACCATGTGTTAATCTAGCGTTTAGGTCAATAAAATACGAAAATCGGGAAGTACAAGTTACAAGAAGACAGGTGATTAAAACGAAACATTGAAAGGAAGAATGTGTCCGTGTCGCTAATTGAAATAGTTATTTATTCCAAATGAGAAGAGATTTCATCTGGCTTCAGTGATTAAAAGTCAGAGCAAGTGTCCCCTGCAAGAGACCAGGCTCTGAAGTTGAGTCACTTGTTACAAGGCGTCAAACGAGGGAAGGATGGCTGGCAGTACATGCTGTAAGACAGCAGCTAATCTTAACAGAAAAGCATTTTATAAAATTGCTTCCTCAATGATGTCCCCCTTCTTTTTCAAAGGCTAATATCTGTAAAGTATAACAGGTCTACATGCAAATGAGCTGAACTCGCTTGATTATAAGCACTTCGCCCTAACCTTAGTCACAACCATTATTGTGGCGTTACAAGATGCCCCGGTTACTAAATTGGATGTCTTCATCACACTTCCTTACCCAATGTAAAGGAGTCATCCATCGGCACAAAAACGTTGTTACTTCACCTCCGTGTACCATGTGTTGTTTCAGAGTTACGCATCGTTATGGAGCGAGGTTTCTGTTTATTTACACCGTACCATAGATTATTTTAAAGATACCCAACGTTTTGGAGCTACATTCATTGGTTTACTTAAAAACCTCGTAAATCCGTTTAGAAAATTGTATTGGAGAGTAATTGGCTTCTTTATTCAACTGTTATGCATTTGTTATTAATAAAATCAAATAATCAGCATAAATATGGTTTCTACGAGAAATTGAGGATTATAAACTACTGGACAAAAAACACCTAATAAGAAATCAGAGCTGAATTAGGTGGTGAAGAATTAAATGAAGTCATTAAATGTTACGGTCATCGTTGGAAAGACCACCTATCCAGAATGGACTGAACATATTTGTTTCATAATTCATATTTGTCTAAGGCCCAATTGTATAAAACTCCTGACTAAAGATCAACTTTGATCGAAGACCGAAAAGTAAACCGAGTTCAGACACTTCTTCTATTGTATAAAACTTTTCTGCGATCAAATTACCTTGGTTCAAATGCAATCTAAGTTCACGTGAAAAGGATTTGGCAACATCGCATAAACAGGTGAAATACGTGATGCGCGGACCATGTTATACAGGTTTGTTCAGTGTTGCCAATCTAGCGATTTTAACTCTTTTTCAACAACAATTTCTTTTAACTTTTATATTGCTTAAATAGGGACTTAGTGACCTTTTAAGCACTCCATAGTGACAAAATTTAATCTTTCTTTTTGATAATGAGAAATCTAGCGACTTTACAACTACTTTTTCGCAACTTCCCGTATTACACTCTGTTGGAGACACTGGTTTTTTTTTTTTGCAATGTAAATAATGGCGGACAATAAGAAGAAGGTTTACTGTTCTCTCATGTTATGGTGTTTGATACTGCTAAACATAATAAAGCTTTATAAAACGACAATTTTCGTTTAGTAATACAGTTAATTGAACATTTATGAATGTACCTATCATATCCATTAATAATTAATGGTTGTTATAAACATAATATAATTATAGGTTATGTTATTTGATATTGCTGAACACGATAGAGCCTTATAAAATATAAGAATGTTTGTGTATTAAGGCAAGAAATTGAAAGAAATATATATATATAAATGTACCTAACATATCTATTAATATTAATAATAATGGATATTTTATTTGCACAATCTGTCACTCGTATATTTCAAACAGAAAAGAAATAACTGAACTTGGATCATCTAACTTAATCGGAGAAATTTCTTCAGTCAAAGTTGACTTTAGTTTGAGACAAATTAATCTCAGATTAGACTTTATACAACACAAAATTCCAAGTTCAGCTGAAACAAGGATCAATTTAACCTCTGATCTAAGATTAAATGGTTTATACAATTGGGCCTAAATAAATGTCATGGTTTGGCAAGTTTTATCATAGTACAACCTTTAGTGTGTTCTTTTGTTTAATGTCATAAAATAATGTTATTATGTAATTAATTTGTCACAAGAGAATTTTTCTCCGTTCCATTACTCTTTCATCGTATGATGACGCAGAATATCTGCGTGGAAATATCATATGTACCTCGGTACATTAAATAATATATATTATGAATAGTGTTATATAACTTATGTCATATATAATGTAAACATAATACGTGACAAATAAACGTGTAAAAAAACACTGTCGTAGAAACCTATAATCCTAAAGGACGCAGAAAAATTAGACGCCCTAGAAGACGATGGAATGAGCAGATTTTTGAATGGAGTCTGAACAGACTAACCTGGTCCAAATACTTGACGATGATAACGATGATGAAAACATCACAAAATTTATAGACTTACATGATTTTGTTAGTAGATGCGAATTGAAAATATAGGCTGCACAAATTTAACTCATCATCCAACATTGGACGAAGATGGACCCACACCTGTGGAGTAACGGTCAGCGCGTCTGGCCGCGAAACCAGGTGGCCCGGGTTCGAATCCTGGTCGGGGCAAGTTACCTGGTTGAGGTTTTTTTCCGAGGTTTTCCCTCAACCCAATACGAGCAAATGCTGGGTAACTTTGGGTGCTGGACCCCGAACTCATTCACAAGCATTATCACCTTCATTTCATTCAGACGCTAAATAACCTAGATGTTGATACAGCGTCGTAAAATAACCCAATAAAATAAAAAAACGAAGATGGAATGACCAGTTTTTGAATGGAGTCGGAATGGACCAACATGGTCCAAATCCTTGAAGCTGATGATGATGATGGTAATGGAAATATAACGAAATTTATAGACTTATATGACTTTATCAGTAGATACGAATTGAAAATATAGATAATAATGACAGCCAGTCATGCTTGGATGTACATATGTGTATGTATTTATTCACACTGCAAATAGGTAAATAGCCGGTGGCAATGGTTATTAATTAGGCCTACATTCAATAATGACAATTAATAATAAACACAATTAATAATAAATTAATAATAATAATGATAATAGTTAATACCACTAATAACAAATAATACTAATAATAATGAATAATACTAATAATAATAAATAAAACTAATAAAATAATTAATATTTCATCAAATACGAGTACTTCTGATGATTTTTCCATGCTTTTTCGTTAAAGAAATTCGGAGGGGAATTAGCAAATATCAAGCAGTAGGTATAAGTTATAGTAGAAATCGCTACTCGAAAAATTAATTTCACCGTTCAATTAAATTTCATATATTAAATAATTATATAGGAAACTAGAAATCGAGCGTAAAAAAGACTGTAATGGGTGGTGGGGACAGTCCAGATTCTAGGACAAGATGTACAGACGTGTTAGAAATGTTCTCACTCCAGCGATCATTGAGGTTACGTGAAATATTTTTGCCTCTCACCAATGCGGCGACTTTCTTCCTTTTGTTCACTGACTTGCAGTGTTGATGGCTTAGTGTGAATACTAACGCATTTCTTGTGTGCAGTGGAAGGTGTGATCAAAGTATTTGAGAAAGACTTTCCAAAGTTCATAACTCACATTAAAGCGAACACAACTACACGGCGTTTCTTGTTATATTCTGGAAGTCCAGGAAGCAGGGGCGGCTCGTCATATAAAAATCTGATGCTTGAAAGTTCCTCAAGGATAGAAATTACGAAATTTGTTTAGAGACAAAAAAACTCAGTGAAACATTCGTTGCGAGTTTTAACATTTATATTAATAAACTAGCCGTACCCGTGCGCTCCGCTGCACCTGTTACAAATAAATATAAAGTAATTACGTAATTAAAATAGGACGTTTGATCCAGGGAACATTCGTGTTTGATAGAAGGATCCACTCATTTGGTGCAATGACAATTCCTTTAACATGTTTCTTATTTGTTACTAGCCGTACCCGTGCGCTTCGCTGCACCCGTTAGAAATAAATATAAAGTAATTACATAATTAAAATAGGACATTTGATCCAGGGAACATTCGTCTTTGATAGAAGGATAAATCGTTTAATATGTTACTTAATTTAAATTGCATCCAAATAATTAAAATGCGATCATTTTGGTCCAGAGACCACTCATTGGTACAATGACAATTCCTTTAACATGTTTCTAATTTTTATTACATGCAACCATAGTTTAATGAAGATTGACATCATTTAGATTTAATGTGTATACTTTATTTTACTTGTTATAGGTTTCCATTGAATTATGGTAATAACTTAATTTTAACCCTTGTTTTCTACGTATTCAGTAAATGGCGTTTGGTCCACTATGGTTCTGAACCCTTCAAATAACTTAAATTATATTATACTAGCCGTACCTGTGCGCTCCGCTGCACCCGTTAGAAATAAATATAAAGTAATTACATAATTAAAATAGGACATTTGATCCAGGGAACATTCGTGTTTGATATAAGGATAAATCGTTTATTATGTTACTTAATTTAAATTGTATTTGCATAATTAAAATGCGATCATTTTGATCCAGAGACCACACATTTGGTCATAAAAATTATTTTAGGAAATACAGGAAACGAATGTACAGAATAGCCTATCAAGTTTTCTGTCCATAAGAAGCTATTTTAATCTTACCTGTCCTCGATTCACTCAGAAGTTACTGTAATAACATTATAGCATTATGTCCATCTAGAGAAACTACTTAATTAATTAATTATACAAATCGATTAATTTAGCTTCCGATATTACTTCATACAAATACAGAAACATCATCTGTAGGCTATCTTTCATAGCTTTCGATTGTTGCTGTCCTTATAGACGAAGTCATTTGTTTTTTAATTCATTACACGGCCTCAGATGGCAGTTATTTTAATTTTAAAACTCATTTATCTCATTAAATATCAGTCCAATCAAAATGTTTCAAAGAATAAAACTTATCGGAAATTATTTTTAAAGAAACTTTTGTTATGTAACATTTTTCACAAAAATTAGTAATAAGCGAGATATTTTTATTTATTTAATTCAGGCCCCCTTATAATCCCCCTTTCAAATAATGTATTTTGAATGCCATATAGCCTAACATCTAAGTTACAACGAACTTAATTTATATTCCAATTTTCATATAAATCGGTTCAGCCATTATCGCGTGAAAAGGTAACAAACAGACAGACAGACAGACAGACAGACAGACAGACAAACAAAAATTTCAAAAAAGCGATTTCCGGTTTCAGGGTGGTTAATTATATATGTTAGGACCAATTATTTTTGGAAAATCGAAAATTACCAGAAAAATTTCGGCTACAGATTTATTATTAGTATAGATTACACGCAACCATAGTTTAATGAAGATTGACATATCATTTAGTTTTATTGTGTATACTTTATATTACTTGCTATATGGTTCCATTGAATTATGATAATAACTTAATTTTAACCCTTGTTTTCTATTTTCAGTAAATGGCGCTTGGCCCACTATGGTTCTGAAACCTTCAAATAACTTAAATAGTGATACAGCATAAACAGTGATATGTAATTATTTTTCTTTCTTTCGAAAATGTAAGAATTCACGATCTCCTATGTACCATTGCCATGGAATGAATAAATGTGTTTTTTCTTCCTACTCAAAAATTTTATATTTTGCACATGGGAATTACTGCAGGAACAACAACGCTACAATCTGAGGCGGCGGTGAAAACGTATTGTATTATTATTTTAAAAGTCTATCAGACCTACCAAATTTTGCATAGAATAAAACTTATCGGAAATCATTTTTAAAGAAACTTTTGTTATGTAACATTTTTCACAAAAAAAAAAAAAACAATAATAAGCGAGATATTTCGATTTAATTCAGGCCCCGTTAAATGAAGTATTTTGAATGCCATATAGCCTAAAATCTAAATTACAACGAACTTAACTTATATTTCAATTTTCATCGAAATCCGTTCAGCCATTATCGCGTGAAAAGGTAACAAACAGACAGACAAACATACAAACAAAAATTTCAAAAAAAGCGATTTTCGGTCTCAGGATGAATAATTATACATGTTAACACCAATTATTTTTGGAAAAGGGAAAATTACCAGAAAAATTTCGGCTACATATTTATTATTATATTATATTATATTATATTATATTATATTATATTATATTATATTATATAAAAATATTATATAACAAGTGCGTTGATAACGGATGTACTCCGATAAGAAAGTTTTTAATTTGTTGTGGGGCTCTTGAATCTCAGAAGCAACAACCTTTACAACAGCGCAACATAATCTGCTTGGCTCATTACCCAATTTTTTTGCATTGCATTTATTTCATATATAGTCTATTTTATGTATTTTGACACGATTCAATTGAGCATAGTTAAAATTTGAATGATAAAATAATGGATTGCTAAGCTAACGTACTATTACTGCATACAAAATCAATACACTCTCGTTGTTCATTAATTCTCTGAGATTAAAATGAGTGTGTACATAAATATTATTTTAAGAAATACAGAAAACGAATGTACAAAAATTATCAAATTTTCTGTGCATAGGAATAGTTTAATAGCTTTCGATTGTTGCTGTCCAAGGCCCCTTTTTCGATTGTTGTTGCCCAAGGCCCCTTTTTCGATTGTTGTTGCCCAAGGCCCCTTATAGACGAAGTCATTTGTTATTTCATTGCACCGTCTTAGATGGCGTTATTTTAATTTTAAAACTCATTTATCTCATTAAATATCAGTCCTATCAAAATTTTGTAAAGAATAAAACTTATCGGAAATCATTTTTAAAGAAACTTTTGTTATGTAACATTTTTCACAAAAAAACAATAATAAGCGAGATATTTCGATTTATTTAATTCAGGCCCCCTTATAACCCCCTTTTAAATAAAGTATTTTGAATGCCATATAGCCTAAAATCTAAGTTACAACGAACTTAATTTATATTCCAATTTTCATATAAATCGGTTCAGCCATCATCGCGTGAAAAGGTAACAAACATACAGACAGACATACGAACAAAAAATTTCAAAAATTCGATTTTCGGTTTCAGGGTGATTAATTATATATGTTAGGACCAATTATTTTTGGAAAATCGAAAATTACCAGAAAAATTTCGGCTACAGATTTATTATTAGTATAGATAATGTTGCTATTAAGTCATTTGTTTTTCATTTCTGTGACTTATAACACTTGTTATGAGCAACATTCAAAGAGCTACATATTTTTTTCAATTAATACTCGTTATTTTATATATTATTTTAATCGTTTTTCTACACAAATATTGTCATTTTAACGTAGTACACCACCCACGTAATGGATCAGTCCAACCACCTCTTCAATATAGACTCCTCTATACCTGCTAGTTCCGGATAAGAGTGGCCTTGTGGTGGACTACAAGGAACTACATCAGGTAAAATAATTAATTAATTAATTAGAAAAATTATGTAAAATTAAATAAACTTTAATGTTGGTACTAGAATGTAATTTAATTACTAGTCTAAATATTAATATTCCTAGTAAGCCAAATATGTAAGATCAATTTTTAGGGCATTTTAAGGGCATTTTCGAAAGATTTTTAGTTCATAAATGCATTGTTTTAGGACATTTTTTCATGATTTATAGGTCATCAAAATCCTAGCCCTAGTTATTACGATCGGTAAAATAGATGATTATGTGGCGGCATTGTGAAGAATTCAGATCGAGAATTCATCATGAGATTGTATGACAATCTCCTTAGAGCTGAGAAAATCCTGTGAGAAAACAAACTCTACTACAGCGGTAATCTGCACAGAGCACCCTGGGGCTAGCGTCTCTTACCCGCGGAGAACACACTGCACCATGATGCACTCGTAGCTGTTAGCGGGTATGCTCTCTACCTCTTCCTGCTGCACGACTGGGCACACGGGACGGCTCCGCTTACCCTTTACCCATTTCAGCGAGTGCTGACGACCACTGCCCTACTATACTGTTTTCGCTGTAAGAAAAATCCTAATGTAAACATAAGCACGTTGCTGTCATACCCGTGATTGGATCCCAGTCGAAACACTCACACGACGCAGGAAAATATAGTTCGTGTTTAGAAACCATAACGTTGTATTATTTGAAAATAAAAATTGAATTCTAGTTGTTAAATACGATGAAACATATAACTTCACTCATATGTAAAACGCTATGTAAAAGAAAAGTTACTTTTATATTTTGTTATGTACTATGAACGCGGATGAATACCAAAAATAATACCGAGATAGTCTGTTCACTGTATAGAGAACATACAGTAAAGACACCTAAGCCATTTCCAGTGGCGTAGCATGAAATTTTGAGCAGGGGAAGCTAACTCAAGTTGTCTTTCATGCAATATGAGAAAACGTATTACAAAAATACAGTCTTAAAATAAATAGTAGTCAATGTCAAGTCAGCAGTCGAAGATTGGTTGGAACATCGTAAGTAACACCAATAAGGCATGACCTCAAATGATACGTAATAAAATATGATTTCACGGTTTACACATATCTCTTAACAAATAGACACGTATACGTATAACATTAGCTCACTCCCTGTCATACTTAGAGAAATCACAATTTAGTATCATTACGTAACGTATGCGTCTGTCTTTTGGTTGTGTCCTTCATTGACAGCAAGGGAGTCGGTCATTTGTTTTTAAATCAACTTTTGTTCGTAAGTCAGTCTTGATAATACAATTGTCCTAAAAAAATTCAAGTAAATTGGTGTCAGGAAATGTTATTTCGCTCATTATTTATTATATCAGCCACAATGCACACTAACACTTCAACTGAAAACAACTGACGAAAAGGGATAACTCAAACTACTTATTTTAAATGTTAAAGCTAGCTTCTTTGCGATTGAAACTAGGGTAGCTTAGTTAGAAAGGGATGGAAAATCTGCGGGGTGGATTACACAGAAAAACCGGTCTGCTTGGAAGCTGGTATGTGCAGGCTTTTGTTTACTGCTGCATCACAAATCATCCTGAACTGCCGCATCACAATATTTAACGCGTAAATATAAATCCTATTAAAATTAATAAATAATTTTGTCCATAGATGAAGGTTTATTATGAAATTATAAAGAACATACAGTAAAGACATTGACGCTACGCCACTGGCCATTTCGTGGAACAAATTCTGAGTGCGCATGTCACGAAACCGGGTGTATTATCTGGAACCTCCACCAGATGGATCTCCATCTACGACAGGCTGGCATAATTTAACATTAACTGAAAACATTCATTACTCATCTTTTAACAATTTTAAATACATGAGGCAAAGGAATGGCAATATAACCATAATAATAATTACTTCCGTATGCAATCATCATGAAAATATTCACTAATTGACGCTAACGTTCAAGTCACTGTTTGAGGCTTATGTTGGTGAAATTGATCCAAGTACAACATAATACATCATGGCGTCCGTTGCGGTGAAGTGCGAACATGAACATCAACAATGGATATAAGTATTTTGACTTCTAGCGACATAATACTAATGATAGATAATATACATACAAAATTATTCTGACCAAAAAATTAAATTAAATAAATAAATAAATACAAAAAAATAAATAAATAAATAAATAAATAAATAAATAAATAAATAAATACATAAATAAATAAATACATAAATAAATAAATACATAAATACATAAATAAATACATAAATAAATAAATACATAAATAAAAATAAATAAATACATAAATAAATAAATACATAAATAAATAAATACATAAATAAATAAATACATAAATAAATAAATAAATAAATACATAAATACATAAATAAATAAATAAAATACATAAATACATAAATAAATAAATACATAAATAAATAAATAAATAAATACATAAATAAATAAATACATAAATAAATAAATAAATACATAAATAAATAAATACATAAATAAATACATAAATATAAAATAAATAAATAAGTAAATAAGTAAATAAATAAATAAGTATAAATACATAAATAAATAAATACATAAATAAATAAAAATACATAAATAAATAAATAAGTAAATAAGTAAATACATAAATACATAAATAAATAAATAAATACTTAAATACATAAATAAATAAATAAATACATAAAAATAATAAATAAATAAGTAAATAAATAAATATTTTACTAATATTTTGATAGTGGTTTAATACTAGCGACATAGTTGGATTCATTGAGAACTAGACCTTACTGAGCTTCAATTTAGTACCAACAACATCAAAGGTGCCGACAAGAGTTGTCCCTACTGATTCTTCTTATACTGTGGTCTGTTCTGGTAACAAGCCGGCGTCACTTGAGCTCGTAGTCGTTCACGTAAGCACGTGGTACTGAAGTATAGCTTCTGCATCCTAGGTGTGTGTGGTTATTAAACATAAGAGTGGAAACCCTCTCAATAGCGGAGAAAAACAAATAGTCTTAAATGTATATAATAAGTTAAAGTGAATTTTAATTACAGTAATTATAAAGTAAATGTTTCCTAAGCAAACGAATGCATAGTAGTGAGGTTAGGTCTACTTGACGAGTAACGGGAAATGTTTAACATGAAACAGAATGTACAACAGTAGGCGGGAACACGTACTGAGAATCTATGGCGCCAAACAGCGGCCAATGAAGCCTCACTTCAGTCACGTGCTATTGTTTATATTAGTATTTTTCTTACAGCGAAAAGATTATAGATAACCAGCTCAAACGGAAATCGAACAACGCCCTATCGCAGGGTCGGATCACGAGTCTCTTTCGTTACCCCTGAGCTACGTCCGAGATCTTTAATAAAATTATTTTCACAATAATTATTGCTAAATTTTTTTATCGAAAATTTTCAAATTGTAGTTCAGTATGACTGTTTGCCGATTCTTCGATCCATACTTTCACACACTATCCTGTGCGGGCATTACAATAGAGTGGTCTTTGCCAATGCTTGGACGTGTCTGCATTTTCTTGGTTCTTTTTAACTATATTTGCAGTGCGTTACCGGCCCAAGCTCGACTGCCACGTAGGAATAATTGTCGTGACAGGCTGTAGAATTGAATTTACGATAGTATGCAAATTACGCGCAATACTGCCAACAAGTGGCGGATCTCTGAATGCCAGTGCGGTCACTTAACAAATCGAAATCGGCTTGCAATTTTTATTCAGGAAAATAACGCCGGTTCTGAAAGACTAGCAGTGTGGATTGTGTCCAATAAACCCAATCTTACAAAGTTCAAATTATATCACACATGCATATAGGTATTGTATACAGGGTGAACCATCAATAATGGCAATAATTTCGGGGAGTTATTCTCTAAGATAGCCTTATTTCAAATAAATCTGTTTAATACAGTTTTGCTCATTTTTATTTCCTTTCCGAGATTAAAATTGTTTTATAAAGTCCCTAAGAAATAACATTTTATAGCTTTTTTGGGAACGCCACCCTATTTAAATTTGTTAACGACAAATTTTCGGCAGTCAATTTAAAACCTGCATTCGCTTCCAATCTATTGATCTGAAAAAGTTACTAACCTCCTGACATCTTATTAGTGACATTAAATTACATCATTTTCCTGTTGTTGTCTTGATAGTGAATGTCTGTTCTTAAATCAAGATAAGTATTTAGGCAATATTTTATTTTTAAAATGTTGAGCAAATAATAACTATATTAAACTATATATTTTCGTGATCCTTAAACATTCTTCTATGTTATAGAAAGTATTTACTATCTATAAAATTTGAAAAAATGTTAGTCTTCAGAAACAGGCATTTCATGTTATTTAAGTACTCAACGTAAGACAAATTTAACGCCATGTTGGTTAAAAATCGGTCTTCTCACAGACAAAATTTTAGGTTAGTACTAAGGCTGCAGTACAGCATCAGTATGAAAACATCAGGAAAATCACTAAGCTTTCAACTTACAAATGTTCAGAATGTGCAGTGATGATATTGGTTCAATTATTATCGAACTCTTATTTTTTTATATAACTTAATTTTTTTTTTTACTTATTGGAAACAATTCATATTAAACTAAGGTAAATGCTTTTGTGTTTAATAACTTTCTCCACTGTGTCACATTGTCTCTTTTTTTAAAGTAAGTTGTTCTGCTATAGTCACTGGAAAACATGTTTTCCTAATCCATCTGGTGTTTCAGTTTCAAATCAAGAATCTTTCATTAGTATTGAGTGAAAAATTGTTTTGTATCTTTTATTAACAGAAACTCAAATTTAGTCGCTTAGTTCAATTTCTGTTGCTTAGGAAAATAATTAATTAACAATTGTAAGTGTATTTAAATTGGTTACTATAAAATTAGGTAACGTTAATTGGACAACCTTTCCTAATAACGCCAGTTTACAAAGTTTTCCTATTTGAGTTCTAATTCTTGTTCGGTATATAATATATCCATTTTCATTGTGCTATTTTGTAAAGATAAAATTACAGTTTCTATTTGATAATTTTTCGTGTTTGTACATAACTTATTTCCAGAGCAAAAGTGACTGAAGTGTTAAGGTGGCGTTATTTGGTACGTGTACCTTATGAAACATTTCATAGCGTGTTTTGGGAAAACCATTGATTTAATTCTCAACATGCTCAATCAATTTAAGAGATTAGGTACACCTTACAGCAGTAAAAGTTTTGAAATATTCAACATTTTCCCCTCCATTACTGTATCTACTGTATCTTGTACAATAATGAAAATTGGTATGTGTAAAACACAGTTCTTCTGCTATAAAAAAAAAAAAACGATATATATATATTTTTTACGATTTAAAAAAATATATATTTTTTCTCGAAAAAAATCAAAATGGTGGCAGTTCACTGTGCAGTGATGAACCTTTTCCCTCATAACTCATAAACTTGTTAACTTTTTATTAAAACATGTTCTCTCTCTTTTATTTTATTGCTGAAACTCATGCTTACAATGTCATGTTCTTTCAACTACATTTCTTAATAAATATTTTTTTTTATTTTGTGTAAGAAGAAAATACTGATATTTGACCATTTTTAAATGAATTTATTTTTTATCAGACAATCTATGCAAAGGCAGAGAAGTGATCTTGCATCATATTATAGATATGACATGCATAAATACACACAAAAATTTCATCACAGAATGTTGGATAGTTTTTGAGTTAACTTATGTGGGAAATGCTTCATCGCTGCACAGTGAACTGAATTTTTTAATATATATATATATAATATTTATATATATATTATATATATATATTATATATATATATATATATAACTACAAATATTTTCTTCATATAGCAGAAAGACAGTGTTTTACACATACTAATTTTCATTATTGTATAAGATACAGTAATGGAGGAAAAAAATATTGAATATTTCCAAAATTTTACTGCTGTAAGCAGTACCTAACCTCTTAAGAGAGCAGTGTAATATATATGGTAATAAATTATTGAAACAATTTTAGTTTTGTCCATTAATTCAGCAGTAAATTTGATCCGAATCATTGCAATTTTTCATTATTTAAAGGAATTTTGCAATGTTACATTTGTTCGCGATCAAATTTCTGCACATTTAAATTACAAAACTAAAATTCGTTCAATAATTTATT
Organism: Periplaneta americana; assembly: GCA_025594305.2. Classification (NCBI taxonomy): domain Eukaryota; kingdom Metazoa; phylum Arthropoda; class Insecta; order Blattodea; family Blattidae; genus Periplaneta; species Periplaneta americana. The sequence goes on from JAJSOF020000035.1 coordinate 20,859,319, forward strand.
ATCATAATACATTGCTCTCTTAAATTGACTGAGCATATCGGGAACTAAATCAATTGCTTTCCCAAAACACTGAATGAAATGTTTCATATAAAACAATTTTTATCTCGAAAAGGAAGCAAAAACGAGCGAAATTTTATTAAACATTTTTGTTCGAAATATCTCAAAGAATAACTCCCTAAATTAATAAGATTACTTATACGTAACTCTGTATATAAAGGCTGGAAGTAATATGAGTGCATTCCTTGGATAGAGTAAAACAAAAAAATTCTAATCCCATATTAGTCCCGAAAGAATATTTTACCCAGAAAAAAATTTCCACAGGCGTGGACTTGTAGATTTACGATACGGCAAAGATTTCTATCCCTAATAGGGGGCTGCAGAGAAAATTGTCGGCCATTTCGAGCGCACGTTGAATTTCGAATCTGAATTTCATAGTTGAAAGCGTCGTTGAATTAAATATTGCAACGACTTAAGTTCATTCTGTTATAGCCTACTTTTTTACATTTTATATCGTCTCCTTCCACCAGAAGACAGAGAAGGAAATAAAACGAAGTATTTCTCTCGCGTGGAAGGCATTCTGGACTCTCAAGTTCATCGTACTGGAGAGAACACTCAGCAAGAAAATCAGAATAGAAATATTGGACACCTGCGTAACTCCTGTACTGTTATATGGGTGTCAGACATGGTCTCTCACTGCCAAACTTCGTAACAGTCTCCAAATATGCCAAAGGAAGATGCTGAGAAGGATACTAGGCTTATCACTGAGGGACAGAGTTCCAAACGACGTGCTACAAAAGACGTCAGCAATTAAAGATCCAGCCACCAACACCAAATGGAAGTGGGGAGACCATGTTGCACGACTTAGAGACGGAAGATGGACGCAGAAAGTCACACTATGGGATCCCCGCATTGGCAAGAGATCACGCGGAAGACCAAGAAGAAGATGGGCCGACCTCTTCAGTGAACGAGTAGGAAGCCATTGGTCAAGCAGAGCAAGATATAGGGAAGACTGGAAAAACCTAAGAAGACAAGTGAACAGCGACTAAAACCAATGCGACAGAAACAAGCGAACAATACCAAACAGTGCAAAATGTGAACCAAGTGAACAATTCCAAGGTTGTAAACATCTCTTACGCGGAGTAGCTCACCGCGTGAGACAAATAGAGCTCTCCCTCTATAGGAGGAGGCCTTTGCCCTTAACGGGACACTTTTAGGCTAATCATTTCATCTATTTTATTGTAATTATGTGCACTTATGCGAATGTATTTGTCTCTTCCTTTTCTTTTTCGCACATTTATAATGAAATTATTTTGTCAACTGAAAAAGTTGTTAATGTTTTGTTTAGTTATAAATATCGTGTTTACGTAACTTTGACACCCTATCTGACATTTTTCGACATGTGTCTAACTTCTTCTGGAATTGCTTCTGTGTCGTTGTTGCTTTATGTATACTCGTGTTTCTGGAATGGAATGCGTCTATCAAAAGCCAAATGAAATTCCTCAACACAGATGCGTGCGCTCACGTTATTATCAATAGGGACTTGGTCGTGTGGCACAGAACATGAAGGCCACACCTCATTCGGGTATAACAGTCTTTTAGACAGATTGTTCTAGCATTTCCTAGAACTCTGTGTACGAGACGGAACAAAAAGATCGACTAGTTTTGAGGTAGAGAAATCATCGGAAGTCAAGTGAGAAACTTGTAGGCATTTCTTTGTAGGAACGAATTCATTTTCTGTGAACTGTTAAAACTTTCTCGATGTCGGCAAATTGTTAGAAAGCACTAAGTGTCAAGTTAATACAGAGGCTTGGATTCTTGTAAGTGTGAACATTAACACACGAATATTATTAAGTAACTCTCCTGCTACCAAGTTCTTTTTTTACAACTTAATGCTTCCAAGGGGTGTAATACAATTACCCCCATCAAAATGATATACCGTCCACACCTGTGGAGTAACGGTCAGCGCGTCTGGCCGCGAAACCAGGTGGCCCGGGTTCGAATCCCGGTCGGGGCAAGTTACCTGGTTGAGGTTTTTTCCGGGGTTTTCCCTCAACCCAATAGGAGCAAATGCTGGGTAACTTTCGGTGCTGGACCCCGGACTCATTTCACCGGCATTGTCACCTTCATATAATTCAGACGCTAAATAACCTAGATGTTGATACAGCGTCATAAAATAACTCAATATAATAAAAAAACGATATACCGATCTTTGTTAAGCATTTGAAATATAAACAATTTTTGTGTTAATAACTATAACTCACAAAAAACATACAGTAATGAAGGAAAAAAATGTTGAATATTTCTAAAAATTTACTGCTGTATTCTGTACCTAACCCCTTAATTAAACATGTTTTAACTTATTTTAACAGTTAGTTTTAAACAGTAGACTTAAGGCGCGCACAACAAAATTAAAGCAATGTCCAGTATGCCAATTAGTACAAGAAATAAAGGAAGATTAATATTTTGGAGTAGATTCTACCTTCAACGCAGAAGATCAAGTTTCAATATGAATTCTAATTAAAAAGGAAACAGCTGAAATATAGCACAAAACATGTTTAAATAAAAATTCATTAAGTGTCTTCTTTGTATTAATTTGCACCGGTATTTAAAATGCTAAGGGCCCCAACCTAACGAACCCTAAATACTCTGTGGTATGTGTTTTTAAGAAGAAACCTGCTTTGATGTTACTCTCGGAGTGGTTGTATTCTGATTAGGTTAAGTATCTTACGATACCTTGACTTGAGGTAACGGTTCCTCGAGATAATAAACTTTGAAGTCACGCACATCTTACTGTACACTAGTAACTTCCCATGTGTAAACAAAGACTGAGGAAGTACTGAATTCAAATATTTCTAGCTGCTGAATTAATTATTATTATTATAAAGCTTTATAAGCTACGAAAGCTCTTAGCTGCTGAATTTATAATATAGGCTAATACCACTGCACCATCACCTAGAAAACAATTTTCCAGTTATCATAAATTTCTTCGTTCATATTGTCCAAATATCTAACCTTAGATCTTCCCAGTAGTGGTCTTTTTTCTAAAGGACTTTCTGTGAACACCCTATTTACTTTTCTTTTTCCTGGAGCTCTAAACATATGTCCAATCCATCGCAGTTTTCTTGCCTTAATTTGGCCACAATCTGAAGTTCATTATAAAAATCATAAATCCTTTTATTGCGTAGTTTCCTCCATTATGAAAACGTATGTTTTCTATTGGAAATGTTGAACATTACCTTACAAACATCAGCTGCTGCCAGGAAGTCAAAAGGAGGATAGCAATGGCCAAGGAAGCTTTTAATAGAAAAAGGAGCATATTCTGTGGACCTTTGGAAAAAGAAGTAAGGAAGAGCCTAGTGAAGTGCTTTGTATGGAATATGGCATTTTATGGGACAGAAACATGAACGTCCTAAATTGCTTGTAATGGGGTCTAGGCTAGCGATTTGAGGTTAATATAGTAAGTACAATTCTACGGAATAATAAGGATGTAATTGATGTTCTGTTATTTGAAATGTTGTATCAGTGAAGAAGTGTGTTATGTCAGTGAAGTGTGTTTGTGTTAGTGAAGTTTTATAGTTTATAGTGGTAGTGCAAAGTTTTTGAACAGTGAAATGTTTTTGAAGTGTTAGTGTAACCAGGATAGTGTCAGTGAAATGTTTCATAGTTCCAGTGCAGTGAATAAACTGATAGCGAAATGAGTGTAGTGCTGAGAGATCCTTATAGCAAGTATGAACATTTATCATACATACTCGTGGGTTTAAGTTCGAATTTAAGGTTAAGATATAAATTAGATTTATATCTAATTATGTTATATTAAGTGATTGTGCTTCATTTAATTTAGGATGCTCCTTTTTAATAATATTATATATTGCTATTATTATTTTATTACTAATATGAATTGTAATTTATTATTAATGTAATTATTGAGTGTAATTAATTACCACTGCCACTGGGTATTTACCCATTTGCAATGTGAATAAATACATACATACTGAAACGTGGCATTACCCGAGTATCGTTGTAATGTATTGACCGAAATGTCTTATTGGCCGAAATGTCGACATTACGACGAAGTGAAGAGAAGCGAATAGAAGCATTTGAAATGTGGATATGGAGAAGATTGGAACGTGTGAAGTGGACAGATAGAATAAGAAATGAAGCTGTGTTGGAGAGAGTGGGTAAAGAAAGAATGATGCTGGAACTGATCAGAAAGAGGAAAAGGAACTGCCTGAGAAGAAACTGTCTACTAAAGGATGCACTGGAAGAAATGATGAACGGGAGAAGAGTTCAGGGTAGAAAAAGATATCAGGTGATAGACGACATTAAGATATATGGATCATATGAGAAAACAAAGAAGAAGACAGAAAATAGGAAAGATTGGAGAAAACTGAATTTGTAGTGAAAGATCTGCCCTTGGGCAGAATACTAAATGAAATGAATTATAATGATATGACATTCTCTGTTCCTCGAATTGTTGCCTGTTGCTCAAGACATGCGTGAAAAAATGTTCACATATCTGTCCATGTTAGTTTTTGAGAAAAGGTACATTACAAACCAATGTTTCGACTTAATGGAAACTAGAAAAGTAGTTTAAAAAACTCATTAATACAGGATATTTCAAAAGTGATTGTCAATAATTAAATAAAAGTACAAACTTAAAAAAGCAAAAGTGCTCCAATAGATATTGAATCGCAAATTAACCGTTCAAACGATATTCCTTAGGCAGAGGACATCCTGTACCGTGCCCTCCTACGTCACCGGATTTAAATCCGATGAGATTTCTGTCTTTGGGGTCATGTAAAAAGCCTGGTTTACACTTATGAGGTGAACACACTTAAATAATTGCATTTTCGGATTGAATGCGCCTTTCAGCAAATAAGTAATGATCCAGGACTGCCCAAGAGAATACACGTAAAGTTTGTTCATTATTGATTGAATAGTTTCCAAGGTAAAAAAATTTAAATGGTAGCCCGTCAGTTTTGATCCCCTACACCAGTCATGTCAATTGATACCCATAGGAGCAAGCGCGCGCTTTAGAGCTCAGGAGAGCCTGAGCGCTTTACAGCGGAAAGGAGAGAGACAGACGAAAGAGATAGTATATGCCGCTTGGTCGAGCTATATTCAGGGATGGCCAGAACTGATTCAATAGATAAACTGTATCCATGTTAATTTTTAGATTTGTCCGAGAAGTATAAGTGCATTATAAGAATGCAAGTTTTAATTTTAATGCTCATTTTTCACAAGTTTTATTTTTTATTGAAAAGAAATATTTCCTCAACTTTTTTTTATAAAAAAGTGAAATTTTCAGATATAGGCCTATTTATTTAGGCCTAGTAGTCTTACAGAATGTTTTCGTAAATATAATATACCGTAGGCCTAAATACGTATTACTGAAGATAGAGTACTGAAAATTTTTAAAATATTCGCATGGAAATTGTTTGTAAGGAAATGAATTAACAAAGCAACTACTGTTACATCACAAGCAAAAGATACGTGCCCATGTGTTGTAAAATGTCAGCTCTATAGCTTCAGCAGATTTCGAGAAAATAATTTAACATTCTGATGTTAGGAAGTTCTAACCAATATCACCTTAAAAGCATAATGCGATAAGAGTTTTGTTATGTAATATTAGTTACTGTTAAATAATATACAGCACCTAGGTAACTTTGCTTTGTACTGTAATATTGTTTTGATTAGTTTATTGATTACTTTTATAAGGCTAAAGGTACCATCAATATCAATTTCAACTTATCATGTCATACTCAATCTCTTTTTTCGGGATATCACTTTTTTATGATTGATGTGTTCCATCCATTTAGTACAGTATAGTTGTACTACTATGGAATTAATGTGAATATTGCTTCTTAACTCTCTATTATGTTATTAAGATTTAAAACACAACTGCAATATTAAGAAATTGGTATTAGTACTTTTGTTTTACAGACAATATAGATAATATCAAACAGAAAGAAGTCATGTAAAAATAACGACATAAAAATTTCACGTTCCGTTTGAAGTTTGTGCACCACTGTTTTCTTAATCCAACAGGCTACTTATTCATATACACAACCATTCCTCTTTCCATATTTAGCGCTTGCTGCCCGCGCACGACGTCAAGGTCAGAAAAATGCGCTTGCTTTGACATCACTGTCCTGCACTGTTCCCAGAATTTCGTTACACCGGCATTTGCTGCATTGTCTTAAAAGATTGCTTCAGTGTTGGAAATTTAATTTCCCACAATATTAAGCTGCTGACTGTGAGATCCACCACTGGCACCTCCTCACTGTGCATGCATAGAACAGAGCTTTCATCAGGAGTCCATCACCTAGTGCGTGCGTGCGTAGCTGCGTGCATCACGACACCGCGGGCAGCACGCGTGATGGATTGATTAATCATTGATGACATGGTGACAGGGGGCTGGGAGGTGGGGCGAGGGGCGCCGATTGCCCTTTAATCGATTAATATGGCAGCTCGTCATTAATCACTAATTGGCACAAGTCAGATGTGCCGCCGACCCTGCTGTTCTGTTTTAGGACGTTTGATTCTCCAGGGATACAATAATTATGGGCCAGGCTTCAAGAGAACTACCGAAATCAAGAGTTTGAATAATTATGAAATTCTGAAGTTCGCTATTTTCATTATCATCATCATCGTCTCCATTATTATTATTATTATTATTATTATTATTATTTATTATTGTTATTTCCTTTTCATATCTCCTAAAATTTAACTATTCTCTCAGTAATGTCGTAATTACTAGGACAGATTGTATTAGAGATCTTGGTGTCACTTGATTCAAAATTATATTTCCATGATCATGTGCAATATATTTATACCCATTCGTTAAGAATGCTTGGTCTAATTAGGTCTATAACTTATTCTTTTTCCACTCCTATGTGTTTATTAATTTTATACTATACGTTGGTTAGATCCAAGCTTGAATATGCATCTGTTGTATGGAACTCCATTACTTCCACTGACTCGGCTAAATTGGAGAATATCCAAAGAAAATTTATTTCCTTGTGTTCTTATAGATTTTTACCAAATTCCGATTATAACTATGAGATTAAATGCAATTATTTCAATTGTGGTAGTTTGTTCACCAGACGTCAGGATCTTGATTATTTATTTTTTGCAAAGTCATTAAGGGTGATATTGATTGTGAATCTTTCATAAGCAATATCAGTCTTCGTATTCCTGCTAATGGTTTAAGATTTCATAAATTGTTTTATAATAAGAATCCTAAATCTCTCTCTCCGGTCTGCAGATGCATTAAATATGCTAATTTGCATGGATTCAACTTGGATCCATTTAATGTGTAGTATATCTTTGAGTTTTTAACTCACTGATCTAATTTTAATAATTATTTGTCCATATATTTCTTGCATTTGGTCTATTGATTCATGTAGACCATTCCATTATTTCAATTCTCATTGTACTAATTTTATAATTTTATAATTATTATTTGATCAATGATTGATGTAGACCATTATATTGATTGCATTTCATCTCACTGCCATTTTCTATCAATCATTCTCATCATCATTTGTTGTTTTGTTCTGTTTTGTATCGTGCAAAACTGTAATTGGCCTTGTGCTGTTGTTTTTGCACGTTAATATTCTAAATAAATAAATAAATAAATAAATAAATAAATAAATAAATAAATAAATAAATAAATAAATAAATAAATAAAATTACTACATTCACCGTCGTCACAATCCTTATTCCTTATGGTCCTCGTCGCCAACATTATCATCGTTGGTATCATTATCATAAAGTAGTAGTAGTAGTAGTAGTAGTAGTAGTAGTAGTACTAGTAGTAGTAATAATAATAATAATATTCATTATTGCCCTCGTCATAATCGCTATCACCATCATCGACGACCTTGTCGTAGTTATTGTCGTTGTTTTTCCTTCTTATCATCATCGTCCTTTTCATGTTCATGTAGTACTCATTATCGTGTTTCCTCGTTAACATTGTCATACTTACCGTCCTTGTAGTCGTCATCGTAGTTTTTACTCTTTTACCATCTGAATCGTTGTCATTTCTGTAGTTATAATCGTTTTTGCTTGTTATCATCGCCGTATTCGTTATCGTTCCTCTAATCATCAACACCGTTTTTTCTCATTATCATCGTCATCCTTGTCATGTTCCTGCAGTCATTATCGTTACTTTTAATTGTTATCATTTTCGTACTTGTTATCCTTCCTGTAGTTATCATCATCGTCACTTTTACTTGTCATCGTCACCCTTATTACTCCTGTAGTCATCATCATCGTTTTTATTCGTTATCATCTTCGTCCTTGTTATCCTTCCTGTAATCATCATTTTTATTCGTTATCATCTTGGTCCTTGTTATCCTTCCGGTAGTTATCATCATCGGTTTTATTCGTTATTGTCTTCGTCCTTGTTATCCTTCCTGTAATCATCATTTTTATTCGTTATCATCTTGGTCCTTGTTGTCCTTTCGGTAGTTATTATCATCGGTTTTATCCGTTATCATCTTCGTCCTTGTTATCCTTCCTGTAATCATCATTTTCATTCGTTATCATCTTGGTCCTTGTTATCCTTCCGGTAGTTATCATCATCGGTTTTATTCGTTATCGTCTTCGTCCTTGTTATCCTTCCTGTAATCATCATCATCATCATCATCATCGAGATTTTATCCGTTATCATCTTCGTCCTTGTTATCCTTCCTGTAATCATCATTTTTATTCGTTATCATCTTCGTTCTTGTTATCCTTCCGGTAGTTATCATCATCGGTTTTATTCGTTATCATCTTCGTCCTTGTTATCCTTCCTGTAATCATCGTTTTTATTCGCTATCATCCTCGTCCTTGTTATCTTTCCTGTAGTTATCACCATCGTTTTTACTTGTTACCATCGTCATCCTTATTATTCCTGTAGTCATCATCATCATTTTTATTTGTTATCATCTTCGTCCTTGTTATCCTTCCTGTAGTTATCATCATCGTTAGTTTTACTTGTCTACGTCGTCGTCCTTGTTATCCTTCCTTAGTCATCAAATCGTCGTTTTTATTCGCTATCATCCTTCCTGTACTTATCACCATCGTTTTTACTTGTTACCATCGTCGTACTTTGCTATTCCTGTAGTCATCATCATGATTTTTATTCTTTATCATCTTCGTTCTTGTTATCCTTCCTGTAGATATCATCATCGTTTTTATTAGTTATTATCTTCGTCCTTGTCATCCTTCCTATAGTCAATATCGTCGTTTTTTACTCGTCATCTTCATTTTTGTCATCGTTCCTGTAGCCATCACCGCTATTTTTGCTCTGTATCATCGTCATCATTTTCATCATTATCGTTATCATCATCATAGTCGTTAATTGAATGTGTATCCTCGTCTCCTTCGTCCTTCGTGCATAAGTTCTGTTCAATTCCTCACCTTTGCTTTTATTTCTTCCTTAAGTTACGTTTTTCCCTTCCGTTCGTATGTCTTCGGTTTCAATTTTGTAAATCTCTGTGCATTTCTTAGCGGATACGTAAAGTAAACGCTTATGACTATTTTAGATCGCCGTGAAAGCAGCAAGAAGACTGATCTACGCTTGAGGTCACGCACCACTTCCAAAGCCTTCCCCTTGTGTCTATTAGGGAATTGGCGTTGGACGCAGATATAAACTATAGGTAAACCGCAATGAATTTTAAATGCTAGGAAAGCGACCTCGTAAATTCAGAGTCAATTAATTCTACAGCAGAGTGCCAAACAGGTAGCACTGTCTACCGCCCCTCTGCGTTCATCATATTTAAATGGAGATGGAATGAACCATTGCACCACGCCCATAATGTGTAGACAACTGACTATCGTGACTGTAAATTGAAATGATAGCATGTGGCAAGGGAGAGAGAGACCTCCAAGATTGTGTCTGTGTGTGTTGTAGCTTTCCGATTTTCAACTATTAAATTATCAATCGATTAATTAAAAGTTTTCAGGTTTTGTAACTGCTGAAGCAGACCTCCCACCTCGCGGTGCTGATTTCGATACGGGACGTATTATTTGCTGTTTTGTGTTCGACAGTGTTGTTTAATGGTAATTGTTGTGTCCATTGTTTTATGTGGTTGTAAAACATGAGCGCTTATTCTGGGATGTATACATAAATAGCGGGGTTTTTCTAAAGGATATGGCTGTTTACAACTGGGGTACAACGCACGAGTGTACAAATAACGAAATGTTACTTCACAAAATCAGCAGAATGCATTCTTAAATTAATTACGTACACTGGTATAAGATAGCGGCACATGTCCACGGAAAGGATCTAAGAATGTTTAATTAAGCATTCATGCATGCAATTTATATTGACGCTTTATACTCTACTAGGAAATTCACCATAGGTAAAATTGCTGTCTTGCAAAGCAATCTAGTAAATCATTATAGTAGGTAACTGAATTATAATATGTTATTTAGTTCCATCTGTATGAAGCAACTATGCTGGGTAACTTTCATTTGGACCCAGATTCATTTCACCTAATTAAAGAAATTCATCTCATTCAATAAATAATTCTTTATAAAGCGTCGTAAAATAACTTTTACTAAAATAAAAAAATGAATGCAACTTACAAAAACTTAAAATTTCCAGCTTCAGAATATAGCTAATTAAAGAAAAAGATTTGAATAGTTCATTTTTTTATCTGTAATATTCTTCTAAATAAGCTTAAAACTAAAGAATAATGGTATTTTACAAACATTTGTATAAATATAATTCTTCAAAATATTGAATTATCTTAAATGTTTATATGAATTATTATTTTGTGCGAGATCGTGCGTATTTGCTTGTTTTCACGCACAGAACCAATACGCGGTAAGTGTGAAATACCACATTCAGTATTCCCAACGTAACACACATAACAATTTCCCTCTTCTTACCGCTTAAGCGCGACATTCATTTTACTGCTTTAGACTTTTAACGTATTATTTTTAGACACGTTTAACATAGTAATAATTATAAATTGGAAACTTACCACTGCAATTTCACCTAAATTGCAATGTTAATTATTGTTTTTAAATATTTCCAAAAATTAAGTAAAGTTTACTACTCCACGAAACTTATTGCATTCCTGATACAAGTAACTTTAAGGAAGCCGTAAAAAAATCAACAAGATTCCAGATGCGGATGTTATTACTGCAATATGTTATATAAATAATATTGTTAAAATATTAAAATGAAAAATAAATCATTACATAACCTTACCGTTTGTTTTAAGTTCGCATTTATAGAGGGGGGGGGGAAAGACAGATGTATATCACGGCCTGCTGGAGTATAATAAACACAGAAAACATTTTATAGCAACAATGTTGAAGAAAGATATTTTGGTTTTCCGAAGTTGGCGTCATTAAACAGAAACCAACATGGAGATTGCATTGCAACTAATTAGAAATTCGTCTATCAGGTATGTAATAAACGATCTTAGCACAAAATAATGTACGATACACGAGCGGTATGTTTATTTTCGTGTTCGAGGAAAACGTCGAAAAAGCATACCGCTCTTGTAACGTTTCCTCGAACATATTACTATTTTATTTTGTTCAGAATATCTTCGGAAATAAGCTCCGTAAGGGACGGTAAATCCTCGTGAATCATTCTGTATAAATATACAGTTCTTCAAAGTTTCAAATTACCTTAACTGTTTCTATAGAATTATTACTCCTTTGTGTTAGATATTGTAGTCATTAATAATTCTCCAATGTCACCTCTTTTTTTTTTTTTGTTTGATTTTTTCTGGGTGGGAGATTTAGGTCACTTTTCAGTATTATGGAATTGTCTCATAATATAATCTTATGTAAGGACTGATAGATAAAAAAGGAATTAATGTTGTTGCTTGGTGACTTTTTGCTCTCCCGCAGAATCTCAGCCTTAACCGACAACGCCGATTGCGAGAAAAACACGTCTGCTCTTTGGTTTTTACATTACGATCAAGAGGATCGAGAGAAAAAGCGATCATTTACAATAACCGCCTCTAGAATCAAAACCGCAAGAAACTGTCCGTACTGGAACCTTGTCTGATCGGTTCAGGTCTCGTAATTGCATCGGCTGTTGAACATAATCCTGTAGTGTCCGGCGATCAGATCTTTGTACCTTAGCGTGATATTTGTTTCAGATGTAAAAATTGGGCGTATGAAGAGCTATACGTCCACAAACCACAAATATGACTTTGATGTAGTAAAGACTAAAGGCTGGTTCACAATAAACCGGGAACGGAAACGGCAACGAGAACGAGAACGGAAATATTGTTAAAATAAATGTACCTGTACAATAGTTAATTGTGAATGCTCACATTTAAATAAAGGGTGAGGCAAAACATTCTCCCTAATTTAAAGTTTAAATAAAAGATAAATGGTGTCTTAAATTTTATTCTGCATCACTATCAATGCATTGTTGAACTAGCATTTCTTGAGGAAGAAGACCAATTTCTTCCTGTATTCCATTTCTTAGGCCTGGCAATGTCCTCGGCCGATGTTTGAACACCTCAGCCTTAAGATGCCCGAGAGAAAAACATTGCAGGGTGTAAGGTCTGGTGATCGTGCTGCCAGGGAAAATTAAGCGTCCGGGAAACATCTGTCTCAGGACTTGGAGAGAAATCTGAGCTGTGTGAGAGGTGGTTCCGTCCTGCTGAAACCATACCTGTCAATCTGCAGCGCATTGAGTCTTGGTGCCAAAAAATTGTTGATCATAAAAAAGAGTACCGCTGAGAGTTTACTGTCACAGTAGCACCATCCTTTTCAAAAAAAAGTAAGGACCAAGTGTCCCGACTCTTGCAACCGCGCACCATACAGTAACACGGTCGTTATGTAGAGGATTTTTCGTGAAGTTCACGAGAGTTCTGTCCACTCCAATATCGGAAATTTTTATGACTCACTCATCCCGATAAGTGAAAATGTGTAATGCAGATGCTGAAGATGCTGTGGTTCTTTTTAGTGATGAAGCACGATCACCAGATCTCGCACCCTGCAATGTTTTCTCTCGGGGCAGCTTAAGGCTGAGGCTGTGTCCATTCTTTATAATCCCCTATTCGTTCAAACATCGGCCGAGGACTTTGCCAGACCTAAGAAATGCAATACAGGAAGAAATTGGTCTTATTTCTCAAGAAATGGTAACTTAGAGTGATGCAGGATATCTGAAGTCGCATTCAACAATGCATTGATAGTGAAGGACACCACTTGAGAGACACATTATTAAAAAAATGAAAAATTCCTACTGTTAAGATACCATTCATATTAATAAAGTTTCCTTATTTTGATCGACCTGTTATTTATTTAAACTTTAAATTAGGGAGGATGTTATGCCGCACCCTTTACATTTTAACAATATTTCCGTTCTCGTTGTCGTTTCCATTCCCGGTTTATTGTGAACCGGCATTTAGACGAAATTTCAACGCTGTCTGGAACAAATAATTCTGGGTTCGAAACAATTATGAGAGGTGCATGTTTTCCATAGTAAACGTAAGATTTTATGATCTTACAAGCAAACATTCTGATGGGGACAGATAAAAAAGTAAATTTGTTTTCTTCTGCCATGTTAATAATATCAACACAAGTGCTTACACAAATTTTGGCCACTCCACCGCAATTACGAGGCCGTCCAGAAAGTGATTTTCCCTGGGGCCCTCTTACAGGAATACACTGTTTTATGAAAAGATTTATTGAAACTGATACAGCAATTGTTGCAGTATTTTTCAACATGTTACCCACTGGAACTGAGACAGTTTTCATACCATGAGATCAATTTTTGTACCCTTCTGTCGTAGAAGTCTGCTGCCTGGGATCCGAATCGGTATGACAAATGTCTCATTTCTGGTGGGGAATATGTTGAAAAATAGCAGAACAATTCAAATCCAAATTCAAATTCAAATTTATTTACAATTTACATTTGAAATGAATACATATGTATGGATACCCGAAATGGGCATATGCTCGTGCTCGGGTACAGTCCAGTAGTCTGCATAAATTTTACAGGGATCAAATAATAATGCTGATGATAGAAATAAATAATAATAATAATAATAATAATAATAATAATAATAATAATAGCATAATTGTGACAGAAATGGTGCAAAGATTGTAATACAAAATAATTCATTAATAATAATATTAATAATAATAATAGTAATAATAATGATAATAATAATAATAATGATAAAACAAAAATATTTACAATAATAAAATAAATACTAAGACGGATAAAATAAAATATAAAACCACTAGCGAGAGTTAATACAACTTAAATAAGCATATAATAACCGGAAAAAATGACGAACCCGAAAATCAACAGAAAAGTTCGTTGTATCGCAGACTACAGCAACCGCCGTATTGACATTGTGTTGTGCATTAATGGTAGTAGGGGGGAGCCGAAAGTCTACGTAACTGCCGGTCTCTTAAATTGCTGTATCTGTTCCAATAAATCTTTCCATGAAATTGTTTTTTTTTCTGTAAACGGCCCCAGAGAAGGTCACTTTCTGGACGGTCTCGTAATTGCGGTGAAATGGCCAAAATTTATGTAAGCACTTGTTTTGACATTATTAGCATGGTGGAAGAAAAAAAAATAACTTTTTTATCTGCCCCCATGAAAATGTTTGCTTGTTAGATGCAGACCCCACGTCATGTTGACATCGCGCCATAGGATTTCACACTGTGTTCATTTAGTGAAAGACGAAAATGTAGATGATACGTGAAGAAAGATGTACTTAATGGAGAGATAGTGGGATAGATAAATGTAGCGTGCATAAGAAGATAGATAGAATATGGATAATAGCCTCTAGGCCAGACCTGCACAAGGTTTGCGCTCTCACAGCCGGCTCACAGCTCATGAGCGGAATGTAGATATTAGCTGCGCTCTATATACTGAACACTATTACGAGTGTTCATGAAATTAATTCCCGTTCAGTGTTTGCAAAACTATCTTGGACTATTATTAATTAATAAAGAAATATTTATTTTACAGAAATAATATAAATTCTATAGCTACTTAAATGTACAATATCATTTTGTTATATTTTTATTTATCAGTATATCAAAACGAGATTTTATGCTGTTGGCAGCTGAAAGGAACAGTAGCCTACTGATCATAATGAAACATCAGTTACAGATGTTCGATGTCTGCCTTTATTAAAGTTGATTATAGAAAACAGTTGCTCACAAATATAAATGTTGAGCCAAACATAGCGATCATTTTCACAGCCAGCCTGTGTAGTCGTGGATATTATTGCTAATGTTTAGTCTTGTAAAACTCAACCAGGCTAGTAGTATTATTCAAACGATCTTTAGCCCTTAGGTCACATTGAAAATCAATAAGTTCGAGCTGTAAATCGTTAAATGTTAAATGTTATGTTCCGTCTTTTAGATTCCTCCATACTGTACTGTAGCAGTAAGTAAGCAACGTGAAACAGTTACTGAGAATAGGCCTACACACTGCACTCTACTAGATAACTGAGTGGTCGTTTCCCTCTTCTCTACCTATAGCAAGTCTATGTCATTCTGACGTATCTTCCTCTCCGTTTCGGCGAGCGGTAAACATGGCTCTCCCACTCCGAAGGAGCGCGTGCGCTCGTTGAGCGTTGTTTGTGCAGGTATGCTCTAGGCCTATACTAGTCCCCCTTAAGGGGAGGAACATGGGCTGTAATTGCTCTCACACTAGATCATTTGGGTGCATGTCTTAATGCCCTCCTTCTCTACAGATTCCCTAAGGGTCGCCCCCGAATTCCTCTACAGCCTGAATTCCTTTATCTTTCCAACGCTGACTTCACCGCTGGTTCCACGAGGCCCAGGGAAGAGCCGACGGTACATAGCACTACCACCAGCAACTAATGACCACATACCACGGAGCCCAAGTTCGGTGGAGGCCCACAGCCGACTCTGCATCGGTTGCAAGTCCGAAATGGGGGAAAGAAACGGAGATGATGATGAAAGAGGAGAAATATAGATGAATTGGAGAGTGTTGGTGGAAATGAGAGAGAGAAATGGCAGTACCCGAGAAATATACTCTGCAGCGACTGCTTTGTCCACCACAAATTCCATCACGGCCTGGTCGGGGATCGAATCCGGACCACCTGGATGGAAGACCAGCGCTCTAGCACTTGATCCACAGACGCTCCGAGATAGATCATGCTCAAATTGATAGACAGATAGACCTAAATGGATGGATGGATAGAAAGGATGGACGGATAAAAGGATAGAAGACAGACTGATATAATCTATATATATAATTTGAACTGGTAATGGAAATTACGGAAAAACGGCTGAACGGATTTTAATGAGTGACCCCTCATTTTCATGCCTGGCATCCAAAGTTTTTCGGAAAAGTAGTAGTTTTCACTGAAATGTCAATTTTCCCACATAATTTTCCTATTTTCCAAAATCCATCTGTTGTCAGTTTTGAGAACTAATTTCATTGAATCACGGCCGACTTGATTGAATTTCAGAACAAAACACACACTGTAATAAACAATAGGCTATTACACGAAGGCCATGACCACAAGGATTGCTGATATATTTAGAGCTCAATTCAATTTGTTATTAAAAACTGATTCTGCAGTGTATAATTTTCTGAGTACAGCTGTGTATTGGATATTCAAATCCACGAAACTTGAGGTGGTTTGATGACATTATTACCATTAGAAATTAAATATTATTATAGTTAATATCATGATGCCTCTATTTTTCATTAATTGTACATAATATTGATGCTATATTGATGACATGAAAGTGAAACGTTTTGAGGTTATGTAAGTAAATGTAGAGAATATCTTAATTTAGATCTTCATTTCTATAATTTACTGAGTGACTGCTATATATACAACTACAAAACTTAAGTAAGATAATAATATTGTTATTAAAAATCAAATATTTTTATATTTATTAACCCAGTGGGGTTGGGTCTTTTCATATACTTAATGGCGGTGTAGTGTACATATTGATATGTGTCATTGTCTTCAGTATTGGCTCGAGAGAGCACAAAAATTACAGTTCCTAAGAAAAGATAAAAAGGTATTACTTACTGATAAAATAAGAGGCCTAGAAAATTTTGTAGCCTCCAGATCATTTCAAGTTCTACGTGCAGCAGCTATACGAAAATGCTATTGTTCGAAAGCTTAGCAAACCTGACATTTTTTTAACTTTTGCCTACAATCCACAATGACCTGAAATAGCTACTGCTATCGTCCTGACATTGATACTTGCGTTTTCGCGTTGAAACTCAAAAACTGAATTTGGATACGTTCAAGAAAAAGTATTTAGCCTAAAAAAAATCCACTCAGAGGGTGTATGTTTCATTATTATGGAAGCAAATAACTATCAAAAAGACAATTATTCTTAATTGAAAGTAAATGTGAAAAATTTTTATTTGAACGTCTAACGAACTTAGTTTGCAGCAGCATTTGGTGCACAAGCCACAAGTGGGAGATAGAAATTTAATTACGCACCTTTAATTTTAAGCCGATAACTGTATGCTCCACATTCTCACTGTGCATGCATAGAGCAGAGATGTGCGATTCTGCGTCATTCGAACACAGGTATCTACAGGGACATCATTTTATTTTTACTAACATTTCTAATATTAACCTGGCTATACCTTTGGATTAACGGCTGAGAAACGGAAACACCGTTTGCCACCTCCTTCCACGACTGGAGTTCGATGATACTGCGTAAAATACAAACAAATCACTTTACTAGGTATAGGAGGGAAGAAAAGTCGTTCATCCATTTACGTAAACTAGGAAATATCGCGATTTTGAGTTTAATAATTTTCATTAGATTTTTGTTTAATCAAAATACAGTACAGTATTAACAATAAGTGTTTTTTCTCACGAACTAATCTAACTATTCGAACGTATTCATTATGCAGTGTATATTATACTGTCAACAGTGCATTAGCGTATAATATAGAGAATGAAGTTAAATTGAAAAATAATCATAATATGGATATTTAAACACATTTAAAAAATGGTGGCCGTTCATTTCGATACAATTCCGTTCTTTCCTACATATTATAGCACTATAGACTAATGTACCTAATTCTAACTACCAGTTTCGTCATTCATACTAGTAATTCACGTTGAAATAAGTCTGTACTTACTCTATAAAAGAGTACCTTACATACTGTAAATTCAATCTTCACTTCTGCCCGATCCGAAAAGATAAAATTACTCAGAGATGCTATCTACTGTCCGTCCAAGTGGTTTTGTCGCAGGGACGTAGAAAGGAGGGAAATCACGTGACAGTTAATTACTTAACGAGACTCTTTTATTTACGTTACTTTAAATAGTTGTATAATATTACGTAAACGTCCAATTCCTAGCTGAAATTAATGTTTTCAGAAAAGAGCTAAGAGAGCCCAGCCACTAGCCTTTACAGAGGGGCGAGCAGAAGCGGTTGGGGGAAATCGGGATGCGATGTAGGCAAACGGACGACAGTAGGGCCTATCTGTGCGAAAATATGATTCCATATTGAAAACTCTTTCGTCACTGGAAAACGCGAACGTATTTCTGGAACCTACTATACTCACTAACTCAGTAGCCTACTGTTTACTTTGACTGCATACCCGGCCTTGTTTCTGTATGGAGTACGGTTGGAAGTTTGGTCGTGGAGGGGGTGAGAGTGAAGTACATTAAAAACTCAGGTAAAATAAAAATTGAAGTAAAAATAAAATGATGTCCTGTATATTTGAAAACAGAAATGATAATGAAAGAGTAATATTACTGGGATTATTGGTAGAATGACCAGGAAAAATCGGGAGAACCCCGAGAAAAATCCCATAGTCTTGGGTTTGCTCACCACAAATAGGCCTACAACTCCGTCCTCTCTGGAATTTGAACTCGGCTCCGTGGTCGACTTAAGCCAGTGCTGTACCAACTACGACTATAATAATAATAATAATAATAATAATAATAATAATAATAATAATAATAATAATAATAATAATAATAATAAATAATAATAGTAATAATAACAATAATAATAATAATAATAATAATAATAATAATAATAATAATAATAATAGGCTAATATTCATTGAACCGAAATTGAAAACATAAACCCAACAGAACCTGACAAGTGTGAAATCAGATGTGCTACCATTTGAAAGTTAGGTTGCTGAAGAAAGGACACGCTTGCTCTGTGCAATTTTTTTCACATGTCTCACTTCTCTAGAGCTGAACGACCGTAACAAACCACGAATTATAGGACTTAATGTGTAATGATTATAATGGACAACCTCTGTATTTTCCATAAGCTGCACATCGAGAAAGCAGCCAACTCTTTTATTTTCATCTTTCCTCACGAAAGTCACCGGTCGTGCGTTAAGAGGCCTCATGTCCTGACATTGAAACATCTGTTTTTAAGGGGCAGATAAGTGCACTTCGAACATGGTGTAATTTAATTTCTATCCCTTCTATCAGCACATGCGCTGTCTTTCTGAACGTCCTCCAGTCATAAAATAGAAAACAAAACAGTTGTTTTAGATAACGCATTTGTAGACCAGACAGTTTTTATTCGTATCTTCCATTCAAAGCAAATGGACACTTCATAGACTTGGAATTTTACTTTAAATGGGAGACCTTAAACCTCCGAGTGCATTAACAGTTTATAACCCTGCTGTCTCTAGGAGAGTCTGCGACGATTTGCATTTATTTAACCTGGATAATATTGCCAGCGAAACAAGTGGCGATGTCTGTATTTGAGGAAACCGGAATAAAAATAAATAATCATAATACAAATATGGGTAAATGTGGAAAAGTAAAAGCAGAATAAATTGGAGGAGAATAAGAATACGAATTAAGGTTAGGACGTTAATAAGATAGGATAAGAAGGTATACTTGGACATAAATAGGCCTGTAGGATATTACAGGTTATTGAGAATTAATGACACAGTTTATGAGGATAGGAATAGAACATAAATATGAGGTAAGAGAGGCTATGAAGACTATTACACTTTTACGTCATACTACTTTTGACCAATAAAACAGTACGGAACAAGTGTTTCAAACAATCGTGGCTGCTTATTCTACAATATCTATCACCTTTCTAGCATTTTTATCACCTCCATAACATTTGCTTTTTATCATCTCCATAACATTATTTGTTTTTATCACCTCTCTAGCATTTATTTCTTTGTTTGCTAACATTGTACTTTGTACCTTTTAAAATGATTCATGTTTATTTCATGATCCTTAATTATAAATCTTTCCTGTCATTTATCTTGTTTATATTCTTTAGGTTACGTTATAGCTTCTGCTGTATGAGATTATGGATAGTCACGTATCAGAGATTGTTTAATATACATTCACATGTGGAAAGATAATATGTATTCAGTACATATATATTAGGTAGGGTAAGATATATTAAAATGGATAGGATAGGATAAAATAGATGAAGGTAGGCAGGGTTAAAAAGGATAACATAGGCCTACAATGGGGAAGGGTGTGATAAGTTAGATAAAAGTGATGTAAGTTAGGATAGTTAAAATGAGTTATGTTAGGATAGGCTAGTGTAGCGTATTATGGGAAGAAGTAGATAGACAAGTGATAGATGTAATGTGATAGGACATGAAAGAACTTGATGGGACAGGATAAAATGGAAGAGAATGAAGTGAGGTGGTATAGGATATCTTGCTGTAGGATGCTATTTAAAGATATCGGGTAAAATAGGATAATATGGGACAAGATAGAATGCTGTTGAATGATATAAGATAGAACAGGATAGTGTGGGATAAGATAGGCTCTTGTAAAGTGATATAGGGTAAAACAGAATGTTAATCTGATGATATAGGATAGACTAAGATAGCCTGCTGTGCAATTGTACGGAATAGTACAAGATATTGAAGAATTGTACAGTTTAGAATAGGATGTAGGATGATAAAGGATAGGTTAGGATACAATGCGATAGGATAGACTGTTGTGGAATTATCATGATAGAATGATTTAGTATATCAGAGGACGTTGTAAAATGAATTAGTATAGTTTATGTGGGATACTGTAGGTGGTAAGTTTATAGGATAAGTCAGGATGTTTTAGAATTATACAGGATAGGATGTTGTAGAATGATGTGACTGCTGCATGTTGGTATAGGATAAGTTAGGATGTTATACAATGATTAAGACAGGATAGAATGTTATATAATGATACAGAACAGGTTAGGATAGAATGCTGTAAGTTGGTATAGGATAAGTTAGGATGTTATACAATGATTAAGACAGGATAGAATGTTATAGAATGATACAGAACAGGTTAGGATAGAATGCTGTAAGTTAGTATAGGATAAGTTAGGATGTTATACAATGATTAAGACAGGATAGAATGTTATAGAATGATACAGAACAGGTTAGGATAGACTGCTGAAGTTGGTATAGGATAAGTTAGGATGTTGTACAATGATTAGTACGGACAGGGTCTTATAGAATGATATAGAACAGGTTAGAATAGACTGTTGTATGTTATAGTAGAATAGAAAGTTATAGAATTTTATAGGATAGAGTGTTGTAGAATGATGGGAGATAGAATAGAATAGAATTCTGTATGTTAATATAGGATAAGTTAGGATGTTATACAATGATTAAGACAGGATAGAATGTTATAGAATGATATAGAACAGGTTAGGATAGAATGCTGTAGGTTGGTATAGGGTAGGTTAGGATGTTATACGATGATTACGACAGGATAGGATATTATAGAATGATAAAGGATAGGTTAGGATAGACTGCTGTAGGTTGGTATAGGATAGGTCAGGATTTTGTAGAATTTTATAGGATAGAATGTTGTAAAATGATATGAGATAGGTTAGGATAAAATTATGTATATTGGTAGAGGCTAAGTTAGAATATTATACAGTGATTAACACAGGATAGAATGTTATAGAATGATATAGAATTGGATAGGATAGAATGCTGTATGTTGATATAGGATAAGTTAGGGTGTTGTACAATGATTAGTACCGGATAGGGTCTTATAGAATGATATAGAACAGGTTAGAATAGACTGTTGTATGTTGGTATATGGTAGAGTAGAATGTTATAGAATTATATAAGATAGAGTGTTGTAGAATGATGGGAGATAGATTAGAATAGAATTCTGTATGTTGATATAGGATAAGTTAGGATGTTATACAATGATTAAGACAGGATAGAATGTTATAGAATGATATAGAACTGGTTAAGATAGAATGCTGTATGTTGATATAGGATAAGTTAGGATTTTGTACAATGATTATTACAGGACAGGTTGTTATAGAATGATATAGAACAGGTTAGAATAGACTGTTGTAGGTTGGTATATGGTAGAGTAAAATGTTATAGAATTATATAGGATAGAGTGTTGTAGAATGGTGGGAGATAGATTATAATAGAATTCTGTATGTTGATATAGGAGAAGTTAGGATGTTATACAATGATTAAGAATGGATAGAATGTTATAGAATGATATAGACTGTTGTAGGTTGGATTTTGTAGAATTTTATAGGATAGAATGTTGTAGAATAATATTAGATAGGTTAGGATAGAATTATGTATGTTAGTATAGGATAAGTTAGAATATTATACAATGATTAACACAAGATAGAATGTTATAGAATGATATAGAACTGGTTAGGATAGAATGCTGTATGTTGATATAGGATAAGTTAGGATTTTGTACAATGATTAGTACAGGACAGGGTGTTATAGAATGATATAGAACAGGTTAGAATAGACTGTTGTAGGTTGGTATAGGGTAGGGTAGGATGTTGTAGAATTGTATAGAATGGAATAGGATGCTGTAGGATATGATGATATGCTGTAGGATGATATAGGATAAGACGCTGTAGACTGGTATAGGAAAGGACAGGATGGTGTAGGATAATACACAGCAAAATAGTCACATATTGATGTGTGGAAGAAGAGGAATTCTTGTGAACACCAGAAGACCGGTTTGAGTAACGATATTAAATGTCTAGAAGAAAAATTAAACCGAAACCGGTTTTGTATAGTAATTCAGAATTACGTGTTTTAACAATAATTTACAGCCCAACTCCAGTATGCCTTGCTAATAACAAGTGAGAACCGATCTAATATCAGTCCAATGTATTTCAAACACCAGTCTATTTCTATTGCTTATGTACCTTTCTTATTAGAGAGAAATTAATCCCATTTTGCTGTGTAGGTTTTATAGCAGTTAAAATTCTGCCTAGTAAAGCTAATTAGCAATTTTACATTATTAAATGTTAGCGTTTTAAGAACTTTACATTTCTCTGCTGTAAGACTGATGCCTCCGGGCTGGTGTTATTACAAGAGAGGTTAGGGGGAAGTATTTTTGATGAATGGCCTGTATATGACTCATATAGAGTCGAGATACATTATAATTATGGTATATTATGTAACTAGATTTGTGGTTCTTGTAGCGGTAAATTAGGCTATGATTTCCTTATGTTTTTATCATCTGAGCAAAAGATTTAATGGTCATAAAGCTACGAACAAGTAATGCATGAACATTTTTTTCTATATTACTTTCATATTAAATAAAGTACTATATTTGTGTTTTTGTAAGTAATTTGTACATAAATGCTTCATCTACAGGAGAGCGGTACTTATAAATTTATATTATATGTTATTGCTTCGCAATTACTAACAACATTAAGTTCATGAACCATAATTTTCTTCCAAATTACTTTGCGTTATGAAAGGATTTTATGTTGTTACGAAGAAGATGGACATAATAAACAATGAAACATGAGAAAACGCTCTCTTCTATAGCTGGAGACAGTGCAAATAATTATAAAATAATTACTTTCATAAATTATCAACAGTAATCTCACTAGACCTTTTGATTTATCTAGAGAAAATCAAAACTCGAGTGGGATTTAATTGACTATTACACGATTAGAATAAAGTATATAAAGATTAGAAGTAACGAAGTACTCCAATACAATAAAATATTAATTGACTTACGAAAATACAACTGTCTTCAAATGTATTATTGTACCATCTCAACATTACAAATATTACGCTAGATGCATGCTAGATGGCAGTAGTGTCTTTATACAGACACTGTAATGATTACTATTCAATAAATCTTAATATTAAACAATCTCTGATACGTGACTATCCATAATATCATATAGCAGAAGTTCTTTTTATTCTCTCAGAGCAGAAGCTACAACATAACCTAACTAATATACACAAGTGTTAGAAAAGTTTTAATTAACGATGATGACATAAAAAATAAACATGAATAATTTTAAAAGGAATAATTATTGAAATTTGAATGTGGTTGGTGGTTCAATTGATGTTATATTGGACGTGTGCGTAATAGAAGTGGAACTCGTTGATTTAGGCCTACATGGTGCATTCAACTTATTCAGAATTTCCGAATGAATAATTTTAAAAGGAATAATTATTGAATGTACAATTTTCAAATTTGAATGCGGTTGGTGGTTCAATTGATGTTATATTGGACGTGTGCGTAATAGAAGTGGAACTCGTTGATTTAGGCCTACATGGTGTATTCAACTTATTCAGAATTTCCGAATGAATAATTTTAAAAGGAATAATTATTGAATGTACAATTTTCAAATTTGAATGTGTTTGGTGGTTCAATTGATGTTATATTGGACATGTGCATAATAGAAGTGGAACTCGTTGATTTAGGCCTACATGGTGTATTCAACTTATTCAGGATTTCCGAATGGTGCTCTTCATTTATTTGTAAATCGGATTTCAGAAGATGCATAGGTATGATCAGTGATTTTTATTAATTCTTGTTCTTGAATGCCAATGCGAGTCATATTTGAAACTGCTGTGCATCGACTGGAGTGGTTTGTAATTATATATATATTTTTGACGTCCAGACCAGCGCAGTTTCAAATGTTGGCAAACAAAGAAACAAATGCTAGGGACGCGATAAAATTAAACAAATGCTAGGGACGCGATAAAATTAAACAAATGCTAGGGACGCGATAAAATTGTGCGATAAGCAGCCATGATTGGTTGAAATACGTCCTTTCGTACCATTTTATTGGTCAAAAGTAGTATGACGTAGTAAGAGTGTAATAGTCAGGCGAAACTTTTACGAATTTCAGATTAATTAATTTATTTTCCACTTTAACAAATATATTATCGTTTATAGTTTATTTTTCTAATATTTGCTAATAATTGTAACATAAAATAGAATATAAACAGATAAAACTTTAGGTTACCGCTGAAGAGTAGAACTCGTGCTCAGGGGCGGATTCCTGAATTTTAATTAAGGAGTGTATAATACAATTTGTCCTATTGATGCAGTAGTATATTGTATATTAATTTATATAACTCCATCATATGCACAGGGCATACATTAGTTTTAAAATAACAATGCTTTTATGTCATGGTTGTTATTATTTTTTAGCTAACAAGTTGGACGGACATAATCCAATCCAAACCAAATACACTGGTTTAATATCAATATAGTCAATGTTCGTTTCCGTTAATCGAGAATGTGATAAACTGGAGTATTTCTGCAGATGTAAAAGTACCGATAACAAAATGTCTCATTTCATTTGTCGTATGTCTACTACATAATAAGAATATATAAATTTAAATTTACAATTTTTCATTATTTATAAAATCCATACATAACGTTTTTAATTTAGGCCTAATACTATAACTATTAGAATTTACAAGATTAGGATATTTACAGTAAGTATAAATTTGTTATATTTTCTTGGGCCTAAATTACTACTATGATTAAACACTGTAGCAGTGTTGCATTGTGGTTCAAACAATCTTAAATAAT
Organism: Periplaneta americana; assembly: GCA_025594305.2. Lineage (NCBI taxonomy): Eukaryota > Metazoa > Arthropoda > Insecta > Blattodea > Blattidae > Periplaneta > Periplaneta americana. Next base: position 20,885,067 of record JAJSOF020000035.1, read on the forward strand.
TCATACCTTTGTTCCATAATTATGAGAACACAATTCAAAATTATTTTGATTTTTATGTATAAATTTTATCAATACAATTTAATAAATTTGTCTGATTTTAAGAACATTAAAGTCTAAAAACAATTTTTGAGAAGGTTCAGAGCCGAAAGTTACCCAGCAATTCTGCTTCAGTTGGTTGAGGGAAAACCCCGGAAAAAACCCAAACCAGATAACTTGTCCCAACCAGGATTTGAACCGGGTGCTGGCCTCCTATGCCCAAGGTTGCGGGTTCGATCCCGGGCCAGGTCGATGGCATTTAAGTGTGCTTAAATGCGACACGCTCATGTCAGTAGATTTACTGGCATGTAAAAGAACTCCTGCGGGATAAAATTCCGGCACATCCGGCGACGCTGATATAACCTCTGCAGTTGCGAGCGTCGTTAAATAAAATATAACTTTAACTTTGAACCCGGGTCCGCTCGTTTCACGGTCAGACGAGCTAACCGTTACTCTACAGCGATGGACTACAATAGGACTTACTATCTTTTCTTACCGGATTGAGCCAGGGACATTACGCAAATAAAAAAACTAATTTTCAAAGATATTAGCATTTAGTCTTTTTTATGTCCAGTCTTCAATTTCGAAACGGATTTCTCAAAATAAGGACCATATCTGAAAATGAAGCTGAAAGAAATTTTCTGAAATAAAGTATGGGCTATTCCATCTCAAATCGACCGAAATATAAAGAAAATTGACCTTGTAATTTTCAAATACAGTGAAACTTTTTTTGTCCGTTGACAACTGTGATACAATGCTTTGTGCAAAGTTTGAGGCATCAGAACTTCATAGTGTTTAAATTAAAAACATTTAAATTTATCGTATTTTCATAAAATTAGCAACTTTAAACTGTTGTAGCTGCGAAACCTTTTCACCCAATGATCAAAATCGTGGTTTATTTTGATGCTGAGAAATTAAAGTTTATATTGACATGTAAACAGATTTTCTTACTTTTTATGGAAATGGAGAAATTTAGATTTTTCTTCATTAAGACGCCTTTGCCCACGAAAAAATACTTTTAAAATATATGGTTAGATCCCGCATTGAAAGTACAAATAAACACACATTTTTACTGGTGCACCGTTGACAAGAAAGTATTGAAAACATCAAATAAATAAAATAAATAGTACGCGCGTGAACTAACCAGCTGACTGTAGGTAATCGAGACAAGCAAGGTCAGGAGACAAACAGGTGATGTGTCGTCTCGCAGTCATGGCTGGACTAGCTTTATCAGAAGTTTTCATAAACACAGGAGTAAAATGACGCCCAATGCTCGCCTATCTTCAGATCTCGGCCAGTGCGTGGGGTACTGCGCCGTTCATGTTTAGGCATATGAAAATAATTTATATAATACCCTCGAAATTTATTGCCGAGCCACTAAGCAAACAATGCCGAGTCCCTCTTAATAATGCAAGGTTTTTTCTCAATATTTTTTATATTTTTACAAATGGGCAAAAAGCCTAAAAGTAAGTAAAATCAGATTATCTGTCTCTCTGTATACAATAAAAAGAAGTATTACTTCTTATCATAACCTAGGTACTAAATGTCAGCTTCAAAATGAGCTCCAGTTCAATGTTCTGCAGTAAATGATTCCAGAGTTCTGAGCGCTGAAAGAGGCTTGTTTTTATAAAATACGCTAAATTTGTCGCTGAATAGTACGAAAACCGTTTGACTTTCGATAGTATATTTTTGAAAATGCACTCTCCTCAGCACCTAGTATAAATAGGGAAAAAATTAGAGTATTAAAAAAATGCGAGGTTTTTTACTGATCGATTTCATATGGAATAGCCCTTATGTTGGTGTCAGAAGTAGCTGAAGCGCGAACTCCGACAACATTCCCTGTGGGAAGGTAAATTTCTGCCGCGAAGAGGTAATATTTATAAGGCTACCATTATCTAAACCGCATCGATTGTGAAGCACATCAAAATTCCGTGCACCAGCTTCCATCTCCACCGAGTAAGACCAAAAAGTAGATTTGAGATATTGCTCAAGGTTTCCCAGAAAGCTGATTGATCGCGCCACGGTTGTTAGGACTGGCTGCTGTGTGCCGTAGAAATTACCTCCACGTCGGAAGCAATTATAACTTATTGCTGTTGAGAATTACGATATCACAGAAATGGCGGCTCGCGTGAGAAGCCTACAGGATATCCTTCACTAGACCCACAGTCCGGTCCGGCCGTGGCTCAGTTAGGCAGTAAGTCAGTCAGTTCAATAGTTATTTAATCCAGTCAGTCATATTAATAATTCTATTAAGTCAGGCCAATCTGTGTAGCCAGTCAATGTACTCAATTCAGACGAGACAATTCGGTGTGTTCAGTGAGAGTCTAGGCACACAGTTCAGTCAATGTACCGAATAATCCAGTCAGTTTAGTCAAACAATTCAATCTGCTTAGTCAATTCTATCTGTTTAGTAATACAGTCCTGCAAAACAGTCCAGTAATTGTAGCAGGACAATACACTCAGTTCAGTTAGATATTCAAGTCAATTTAGTCAGACAGTCCACTCAGTTTAGTAAAACAATTCAATTTGTTCAGTAAGACAGTTTTGAAAAACAGTTCAATCATTGTAGCAGGACAATACACTCAGTATAGTTAGATATTCAAGTCAATTTAGTCAGACATTGCGGTTTGTTTAGTCAGACAATCCATTCAGTTTAGTAAATCAATTCAATTTGTTCAGTATGACAGTCCTGGAAAACAGTCCAATCAATGCAGCAGGACAATACTAACAGTTCTGTTAGACATTCGAGTCAGTTTAGTCAGATACTCCAGTTTGTTTAATCAGACTATCCAGTCTGTTTAGTCAAACAATTCAGTCAGTTTAGTCAAACAATTCAATCTGTTCAGTAAGGCAGTCCTGGAAAACAGTCCAGTCAGTGCAGCAGGACAATACAAACAGTTCAATTAGACATTCAAGTCAGTTTAGTCAGATAGTCCAGTTTGTTTACTCAGAAGATCCAGTCTGTCAGTCAAACAATTCAGTCAGTTTAGTCAAACAATTCAATCTGTTCAGTGAGACAGTCCTGGAAAACAGTCCAATCAATGTAGCTGGACAATACAAACAGTTCAGTTACACATTAAAGTCTGTTTAGTCAGGCAGTCCAGTCTGTTTAGTCAGAAAATCTAGTCAGATTAGTTAGACATTCCAATCAGTTAATCAGACACTCCAATCGGTTGAGTTAATCAAATCAATGTAGTTAGCCATCTAGTCAGTCTAAGTCTCTTTGTATAATTTTATTTTTACTTTGTCTTTTCTTATTTTTCTCTTCGTTTCTTTCCTTATTATTCTTCTTCCTGTCTATATTACTGTCCAGTTCCGAGACTGAATCAATGTTCCCTATCTTGTCCTCTGTCATCTCAAGTCAGGCTTTCCTGCAGGATGATAATATCTTGCTTGTTGTGGTAGTCTATCTGAGGAAAATCCTTCTCCTTGCTGGTGCAACTGTTTTTGGTAATCTTAAAAACATAAAACGTTAAATTAGTCTTTTGATTCACTGCTTTAAATTTTATGGAACAACGTAACATATTCAACAGATCTGAGGAATCTCATTTGCCCTGTTTCTATGCACCTGTCTTGGAATCTTAAGGTCCATGTTTCACAACCATATTGCATACAGGTTTTGAAAAGAGATTAGGAAATCTCATTTTAACATCTTTCACCCAAAGTGCTTCTTTATTAATTCATTTGTTCTGTTGTACTTGTTTCTTTGTTTATTCTGTCCATTTATGTTTTGTTTCATTTTTTATTTTCAATCCTTCGTTTTTCCTTCTGCTCTTTCTTTGTGTCATATTTTTTCTCTTTCTTTTTATACTTCTTTGGTGTAATCTTTGTGTTCTCCTTTTTCGTCTTCTTTTTCCTTTTTCGTTTCTTTCTTTCTCTTTCTTCTCCGTTTCTAAAGTATCTCTTCTTCCTTCTTTTCTTTCTTCGTGTTTTTGCTTTCTTTCCTTTTAGTTTAATTTTTAGTTGTATTCTTTTGTTTGTTGAATTTCTTCTTTTTCTCTTCAATTATTTATGTTTTATTTTCTTTTTTTTCTTCTTTGATATTTTCTTCATAACATTTTTAACTTTCTCTTAAACTATAGTGACTGTTCAAAATCGTAATGAAGGAAAAAGTTTATCGGAAAAACTGAAAAAAAAATCACATAAAAATCGCCTCTGCCATCTCTTCCATTTACCACAAAAGATCTGCTAGATATTGAACTCTGGACTTCTGTTGACTGACCTGTGTGAACCAGATATTCATTCTCTTCTGTAACATCTATATATAGGGCCAGCATATCTTTCTTTTTGCTATCGAGTAGAGAGCACAAGAGGGGAAAAAAACAAGCAAGATAAAATTTATTAAAGACAATGCAGAGGGAAAATTACAACAGCAGATCATAAACAGAGGATGTAATATGGCTGAAGGGAAAGGAAGCAATTAAAAAGAAAACACCAAGAGGAACGCTATTCACTCGGCCTCTTCGTGAATAAGCTGCGACGGATGCAGTAAAAAGTGTAAGAACCTCTTTTCACATCCACTGCTCAGTACCAAGAAATCGGGAAACTTGCGAGAATGACGATAGAGAAAATTAAATTGGAATCTTTTTATGGCCCTAAGTTTTATTATGTTTATATTTTTTCAGGGGTAAATAAACGGTGTCATGTCAATGACACAAGGTACTAATTTGAATTTGTGTGTCATTATTTATTATTATTATTATTATTATTATTATTATTATTATTATTATTATTATTATTATTATTATTATTATTATTATTAGGGAGAGTCGGGTAGTATCGGACATCGGGTAATATCGGGCAGTGAGTTTCTTTCATCTACCACACGATGATAGTACCTGATTGACATGGTTACGTTTCTGTGATGTCGCATAGAGAAACGTAACCATGTCATTCAGGTACTACCATATGGTGGTAGATGAAAGAAACGCACTGTCCGATATTACCCGATGTCCGATACTACCCGACTCTCCCCTATTACAAGGGACCGGATTTGTAGGTTTTTACCTATCTTTTTACTTGCTTCTGAACTCATAATTTCTTCAATACTTTTCGTATAAGTTATGTGAATTCTGTTGAACCTAAAAAAACCTAAATTGGGGAAAACTCGCCACAGCAAATTGGCCACAGAGGCAACTCGCCACATAATTGAAATTCGTATCAAAGACAATTAGCCACACATTAAAATTCAAGGCAATACTCAAATTCGCAAGAATTTAGAATGGATTTCTATGGTAACACAAGACAAACCCAGAAGCTGCAAACTAATTCGGAACTATGGCGGAAGAAATTCGCTTCACAAAATCAGAAAGAGGCTCTGACAAATTAATATACAGTATAAAGCGCATCCTTCCTTGTATCATGTGCTGGAGCAACTGCAGTGGGAAGTGGAAGAAGTGGACAGATGCATAGAGAGATTGGAAGGTGGTCATTCTCCTACCAAAAAGAAGCGGAAGTACATCGACATGAACAGACGAATATCACGTATAGTTGAAGAATATCCGCGGTACAAGGAGAAGGCACCGTCATCCGGTACTTGAGAGCTGTAGGCCACAACCTAGCAGGACATTTTTGAAGCCAAATTTACATGTACACAGCAATACTTAGTGGAATGTACAATTATTAATATCTGTATCTATTCGCACATTATAGAGCTTCTGGAAGTCATAGATTTATCTTTGTATCTCAGTGTGACAAATTGTCTATCTGTGGCAAATTGACTATTTGTGGCGAATTGTCTATCTGTGGCAAATTGTCTATTTCTGGCGAATTGTCTATCTGTGGCGAATTGTCCTTATTATCAATTTTCTGTGGCCAATTGTCCCAGTTACCAATTTTCTGTGGCCAATTGTCCGGAACCGGGACCTTAGTACCTAAAAGTATTGCAGAGGAATCCAGGGTTTGAAAAATTGAAAAATGCGTGCTTCATTCTCCAGGGGGAAAGCTTCAATTGTCAGTAACCGTGGGTACCTGATGCAGTGGCAGAGATGAAATTTGCACCTCATGTGCTGTCAAAAGAACCTTTTCGTCCTTCACATATATTCTGACACACAATTGAAAAAATTTCTCAATCCAGAAAGTATTGAAAAGTATTTTAACATTTATTGCAACGAGGAACAGTACCAGTAAATAATGTTGTTTTATTTGTTTGTTACTTTTTAAAATAATTCTTGATCAAGTTTGAAAAAATGTAATTCAAAAGTTGTGTGTATACTGTACCTTTTATCTATTGAAAATTGAAATAATTATGTAAAATAATAATAATCATTAAAATCAATATAAAACAATATTTTGAAAGACATATATACGGTAAATTAGGGTCTGTTGGACAGTCGGGCATGTTGGACACTTTGTACTTTAACGTGTTACCACGCCACTTGTGGGCACCACATTCTGCTAGAAGTCAATGACGGAAGTAGCCCCACCTGTGTGTGTAACATCTGCGATATTGAAGACACATCTATAAAATATTTACCGATTATGTTTTTTGTGAATTAATTGAATGCCATGAGATTTGCATAGCTTTCACATGGACAATATGAGAATGAATATATTTTTATTTGTTTGTTACTTTTAAAATAAAATTTTATCAAATTTGTAACATCCGTGATGGAAGCTTTTCTTTATTTTCTGAATAATAATAAATTTTACCCAACAATTTTTTTTCTGAATAATTTTAAAGAAAAATTGTTCCGTAAAATCGATCCCGACCTCTGGTTGAAAGCGCTCTCAATAGCTAAAACTATTTTTCTCAAATATCCAACAACTATACGAAACGCCAGAGATCCACAACGAGTGCACACAATCTCTGTGTGACTTGGAATTGTGGTTTTCTGTTAACGTACACAGTGACGTATATATTATGCAAATCTAGTCTTTCAGGTGAAGCTCCCTGTAAGCAGATTTGAATAATTTTAAGGAAAAAAGACTAGATTTGCATAATATATACGTTACTGTGTACGTTAACAGAAACCACAATTCCAAGTCACAGTCAATGACACTCGATGTGGGTCTCTGGCGTTTCGTCAGCCCACGCGAGTGTGTGTAACATCTGCGATATTGAAGGGAAAGTTGAAAATATTTACCGTCTGGTTTTGGAGTTCCCGAATGCCAGTGGTAGAGCGCTGGTTTCACAGACAATCCCGAGAATGAATATATTTTTGGAACAATTTTTACACTCTTTTTAAAAAGTGTATTTTACAAATCTTGTAACATCCGTGATGAAAGCTTTCTTTACCTGAAAGACTAGATTTGCAATTTTTTTTTGTAAAATTTATACTGATTTCTTAAATTGATTCTAATAAAAACTTGATAAAAGTCATTTCATTTTCAGTATAGATATATATAGTTTGAAGATAGTAAAACTGTAACATCTGTCATAACTGGAATGGCTGATGTGCACAAAGTCGACTATCTTGCATTGCATTCCGCGCAAATGTTTTCACTATTTTTGAAGTAGGGAGGGATCGTACTACACCTACAGTAGCCATCATAAGGTCGCTATTATCTGTAAGAATTTCACAGTCTCTAGTTAAAGATTCAAGAGTAGAAAGAAACCCACTAGACCACCAAGGGCGATTCTCTTACAGTTTAAAAGAAGTATGTCACGAAAAAGTCTTCTTCAACAAAGTGTGCCCCGAAGTGGATAGATTCTGATCTACCTGATGTAGGTATTAAAAAATTAACAGACTTTCGGAAGAGCTCAAAACCATAATTTCCAACCAAAAATCTCACTTCGACTTTCCATTATTTGAACTCAAGTCTCGAACAAAAGATACTTTACTACCCACTATTACGGAAGTAAGTCATAACGCTACTCCACGGCCCCCTCCTTCTGAATTACAACACACGCATATTTTTTTTTATAATATGTCTTTATTGTACGTAAGGGTTATATAATAGATTTCCGAACAAGCCCAAAGTATTTAATGCGATATGGCTATCCATAATAATAGGTTGCTATGACGACGGAATATATTATTCTAATTAGAACGAAAGTCTTCGTTTTTGTGCTCGTTTCTCCGCAGGTGAGCGATCGAGCCGGGTGAGACCGCAACATGAATTCCTACAGACCACAAGGAAGGCTGGTTTGTGTGTGAACCTCGTTAACTGGGACTCGAACCCAATTCCTAACCCAGACAGACTTTTTCTAACACATAGCCAAAAGCGTATGATATATGATATGATAATATATGATACGACTATTGTATGATATGCGATGCAATATAATATAATATAATATAATATAATATAATATAATATAATATAATATAATATAATATAATATAATATTAGTACATTATGCAACGTGCCTATAATGATAGTAATTACCATTATAAGGCGAGTTTCATACGACTTTTTATGCTCGACCATATTTCTAACTTATTTTATTTTATTATTTTATTATTTGTATCTGACAAGATCGGAAGTGACCTTGTTCTAGATCGTGAATTGTGAGATGTGCGCAACGCAAAAGTATTGATTTTTTCCGAGGAACAATAATGTCATTGACCTTGTGTAATCCCGTTAAACTTGGTATAACCTTGATTATTGAATTCGACATTGAAAAACGAGATGACAAATTGAATTTATTTGAATATTATTTACAATTAACGCTAATTAATATAGTAACAGAACATAACCTTCTGCGACAGTATTGGATTTCCAGCCTCCGTGACTTTTCGCTAATTCTTTTTCGATTGCATATCCAAGAATAATCGATACTTGCGGTTTTGTAACGGTACAAAGCTGACTTGTTATTGGCTGAACACCTGTAAGCTGAGTTGTCATTGGCTGAAAACACCTGTACTTTAATGAGTAGGTGTACTTTAATGACATGCATTAAAGGACTGCTACCAGGTGTATAATTACTACATTTCGGCATGGTCGAGCATAAAATATAATATATATATATAATATAATATAATATAATATAATATAATATAATATAATATAATATAATATAATATAATACAATATTGATAATCCCAGCAAGGGATGACAATTATCTGAATTTCCCATTTTTTGAAACAAGTTTATTGATTAATATACTTATGATAATAATAATAATAATAATAATAATAATAATAATAATAATAATAATAATAATAACGAAGATATGAAACAAAGCAGTAAAATGATTGAATATTAAATAATATTAAACTAACCTTAATCCACTAGATTTATTACATAGAAGAATAATTAAAATATGTCAAAAAAACTTGTGGTTATCCTATCGAAAAATTTATTTTTAGAATTTAAAGTCTTGAAAGTGTTTAACGAGCACTGCTTTCAACCATAGTAGGCCTACTAATATATGTCCTAAAATTTATAACAAATTAATAGGCTAAAGAAATACCCTCATCTATTTACCTTCTTACTTACTTACTTACTTACTTACTTACTTACTTACTTACTTACTGGCTTTTAAGGAACCCGGAAGTTCATTGCCGCCCTCACATAAGCCCGCCATTGGTCCCTATCCTGTGCAAGATTAATCCAATCTCTATCATCATATCCCACCTTCCTCAAATACATTTTAATATTATCTTCCTACCTACGTCTCGGCCTCCCTAAAGATATTTTTCCCTCCGGCCTCCCAACTAACACTCTATATGCATTTCTGGATTCGCCCATACGTGCTACATGCCCTGCCCATCTCAAACGTCTGGATTTAATGTTCCTAATTATGTCTGGTGAAGAATACAATGCGTGCAGTTCTGTGTTGTGTAACTTTCTCCATTCTCCTGTAACTTCATCCCTCTTAGCCCCAAATATTTTCCTAAGAACCATATTCTCAAACACCCTTAATCTCTGTTCCTCTCTCAAAGTGAGAGTCCAAGTTTCACAAATATAAAGAACAACCGGTAATATAACTGTTTTATAAATTCTAACTTTCAGATTTTTTGACAGCAGACTGGATGATAAAAGCTTCTCAACAGAATAATAACAGGAATTTCCCATATTTATTCTGTGTTTAATTTTCTCCCGAGTATCATTTATATTTGTTACTGTTGCTCCAAAATATTTGAACTTCTCCACCTCTTCAAAAGATAAATTTCCAATTTCTATATTTCCATTTCGTACAATATTCTCGTCACGAGACATAATCATATACTTTGTCTTTTCGGGATTTACTTCCAAACCTATAAGCTTATCTTTACTTTCTTCCAGTAAAATTCCCGTGTTTTCCCTAATCGTTTGTGGATTTTCTCCTAACATATTCACGTCATCCACATAGACAAGCAGCTGATGTAACCCGTTCAATTCCAAACCCTCTCTGTTATCCTGGACTTTCCTAATGGCAAATTCTAGAGCGAAGTTAAAAAGTAAAGGTGATAGTGCATCTCCTTGCTTTATCCCACAGTGAATTGGAAACGCATCTGACAGAAACTGACCGATACGAACTCGGCTGTACGTTTCATTGAGTCACATTTTAATTAATAGAACTAGTTTCTTGGGAATACCAAATTCATTAAGAATATCACACAAAACGGCTCTCTTAACCGAGTCATATGCCTTTTTGGGATTTATGAATAACTGATGCACTGTACCCTTATACTCTCATTTTTTTCTCTATTATTTGTCGAATACAAAATATCTGGTTAATAGTTGATCTATTACGCCTAAAACCACACTGATGATCCCCAATAATTTCATCTACATATGGAGTTAATCTTCTCAAAAGAAAATTGGACAAAATTTTGTACGACGTCAACAAAAGTGATATTCCTCGAAAGTTACTACAGTTAGTCTTGTAACTAGTAAAAAGGGATATAGCTCGTTTTTATTCCGAAGTTATATCGTAACATAAGAGCTTGAAATAAATATGCAGCAGCAGTAGCAGCAGGCAATGCGGTATTTGCCAGTTCGAAACCCGGACAGTGCAAGTCCCAGGCGAACATGGCCGCGCGGTTTTAGTAACAAGAAAACTTAATCCTTAGCATGACAATTTCATAGACAGCCTATGACAGTGACAAGTCCTGCGGTTTCGATGCTGGCACGCTACAATGACGCCTGTACTCAAAAATGACCCAAATCCACTGAATTTTTCATTCTTACCTGCAGGATCATATTCACTGCAGGTATCCATCCCGAACCGTTCCGTCATTACGTTACAATTTACTGACCGTTTCAAACTACACTTTTCAAAGTGGAATCTTGTGTTATCATATCAGAACACTGACCTCAGAATATAAAATCTTCTACCTTTCTGTTCCGAAAAACATGGATATCATATGATGTAATCATTTCATTGATTTTACAAGTTATGTTCTTCAAAAACAAACATTGGAAGCTTGTGTATTTTTTCGTATCGGAAATATCGTATATTATTTTCATGCAGCTACTGACATATCCATTGACATTTTCGCTATACATGACATTATACTAGAAATAACAATTGCCACCTGTCACAAATTGGTATGTCTTCTTTCTCTTTAAGAATTAACTAGAATTCAAAATTTCTTTTCACGAATGCAGTCGTAACAGCGTTTCCTAATATGTCCTTGCATTTCCAACAATAATCTAAAATTCCGTAAACAGTGAAAACCATTTCAAGTAATTTCTTTTACAGTTGGTGAAAAAAAAAATATTAGTCCAAAAACGATGTTTCCAACACAACAGATATTAAAATAAACAAACTGAATCGCGACAACTGTTTAAAAACAAAAACTGATTACCTGTCACACACCTGCCGTGTATGTGTCCAGCTATATCTGGATTCAATTTGTATTTTTCGTACAGGAATTTACAGTGAAACTGTGTTAGGTATAGGACATGTAGAAAATGTTTATATTCACATTACAGAACTGCTACAAATTTAAAATGACAGTCAACAAACATACTAGAAGCAAATATTTTTTATTAGCCAATTGACACAAAATTTCCATCAGTTGAAATACATAATTTAATAGATAATGAAGTAGCGAAAGATAGTTGCAGTACTGTATATATAATATATTTTGTGCGAGATCGTGCGTATTTGCTTGGTTTCCGCACAAAACCAATCCATGGTAACGGTCTTACTAATAAAAACTCTATGTACAGCCGTTTAACTGTCTTATACAATGAGTAGCTCGTTTATAAGTCGTGTGTAAATTCCTTACTAATAATCACTACATACGTCGTGTATAACAGTACAACTGTTACACAGCTACGTCATAGTTTCGTCATTACTTCGTTACGAAAGGTAATAGTATATCTGAGGTTCTCTACTGCATCCGGTAGAGCGCTCTAGTGTGGCGTGTTAAATATCGATAGTACATCTGGCTCTAATCGATTACCACACTACATTTTGGTCAAAGAGTACAAGCTACAGCAATATTATTCTAATAATTCTATGATCTTTGGTTTGTTCTTCTGTGGTTACAAGGTAACCATCATCATAAAATGATAGTCGATACGAACAGCTGTTAGAGGGGCGGCCATTTTTTCGCTATATAAAACTCTTAAACAAGGAGTTTCGTGTATATAACTACTGCAAAGCAATTCCCATTGTATAGTTACAGCATGTTTATACGTCCATAGCTTATTCACGGTTTATTAGTAACGTTTTCTGTCTCAACTCTGCATAAGTCTTGTATAAAAACTATACACGGTTTATTAGTAAGACAGTAAGTCTAAAATTCCACATTCAGTATTCCCAACCAAACACACATAACAATTTCCCTCTTCTTACCGCTTAAGTGACATATTGATTTTACTGCTTTAGGCTTTTAACATATTATTTTTAGAGACGTTCAATATAGTAATAATTATAAATTGAAACTTACCGCTGCAATTTCACCTAAATTGCACTGTTAATTATTGTTTTTAAATATTTGCAAAAATTAAGTAAACTCTAAATCATTACATAACCTTACCGTTTGTTTTAAGTTCGCATTTATAGACAGGGGGAAAAAAAGACAGACGTATATCACGGCCTGCTGGAGTATAGTAAACACAGAAAACATTTTAAAGCAACAATGTTGAAGACAGATATTTTTGTTTTGCAAGTTTGCCGTCATTGAACTGAAACCAAGATGGAGATTTCATTGCAACTAATTAGAAATGTAATAAACGATCTTCGCACAAAATAATGTGCGATACATGAGCGGTATGTTTTCTTTCAATTCTCGGAAATTAAAAAAGCTCAACTACGTTTCGCTTTTTCAAACTTTTCCTCGAACATGAAAACTTCAACATACCGCTCTTATAACGCATATTACTATATTAAATTATGTGCTTTCTACCAAGTGGCCTGTGATTGATTACCATCACTGACAGAATCTGTAGCGTGCAATTCTTAATTATTGCTTTCGTTATTGAAGGTTAATTTTCAATTACCTACGTTTTTCGGAGGTGATTAAATGATGATACTAATTTCACCATGGCTCCATTATTTCGTATATCTACAATCCTACCATTCCATACTACCTCCAAAAGTACCAGCTAGAAGAACTTGAAGTAATCGGACTTCTGGTTGGAGCAAGAGGTACCGCTACTCTCTTCATGAAAGATGTGTTTAAGAGGCTTGGAATACCTACATCTATTATTCCGATTGTAACCTTAGCTGCATTGAAAGGATCAATTGCTCTCCTGAAGAATCACCTATATTCGAAATGAAACCAAGTTCATTAGCAACGTCATTAGCTCTGACGTTCTCTCAACTCACTTGTGGATATAAGTGAAATAATTCAGTCGGATTCTGGTACAGTTACTGGGTAGCTCAGTCGGTAGAGCGTCGGCGCGCTCGGCCGAAGGTCTCGGGTTCCATACTCGGCCTTGCAACAATTTTTCTCTTGAAATTATTCAAATACAGTAAAAATGCCTATCCCTCCGTGGTGGGGACAACTCATGAAGGGCCAAGACCGACCAGCCGGCTGCTGTCCTAACTTCCACATGCCTCAGTAGAGATAAACGATCATCCAACCACTACGGAGTTATCTTGTGGCCTGCACGTTTACGAAACCGGATTTCGCTACTTACAGTAGCTGCTCAAATTGATCACGATGCTGGGTGGGCACTGGTTCCATACACTGGCCAGAAATTTCGTGAGAAAGTTTCCTCCTCACGAAGACTCAAACTAGCCCTGAGTCCGTAATGCGATTCCTGTTATGCTCTCTAGGACTACAGAGAAAAAAATGTTAATTAATTTATTTGCGAATTTTATTTATGTATTTATTATTTATTTGTATTAACTCTCTACGAGAAAGTTGCCAATAATTACTGATTTGAATGAACATAACATCAACTACAGTAATAATAATAATAATAATAATAATAATAATAATAACAACAACATGAGCGGTAATAGTAATACACGTTACAAGAGCGGTATGTTGACGTTTTCATGTTCGAGGAAAAGATTCAAAAAGCGAAACGTAGTTGAGCTTTTTTAATTTCCGAGAACATGAAAACAAACATACTGCTCGTGTATCGTACATTATTTTGTGCGAAGATTGTTTATTACATACCTGAAAGACGAATTTCTAATTAGTTGCAATGAAATCTCCATGTTGGTTTCTGTTTAATGACGGCAACTTTTGAAAACCAAAATATCTTTCTTCAATATTGTTGCTATAAAATGTTTTCTGTGTTTACTATACTCCAGCAGGCCGTGATATACGTCTGTCTTTTTTTTCCCCCAGTCTATAAATGCGAACTTAAAACAAACGGTAAGGTTATGTAATGATTTATTTTTCATTTTAATATTTTAACAATATTATTTATATAACATATTGCAGTAATAACATCGGCATCTGGAATCTCGTTGATTTTTTCACGGCTTCCTTAATGTTACTTGTATCAGGAATGCAATAAGTTTCGTGAAGTAGTAGACTTTACTTAATTTTTGCAAATATTTAAAAACAATAATTAACATTGCAATTTAGGTGAAATTGCAGTGGTAAGTTTCCAATTTATAATTATTACTATGTTAAACGTCTCTAAAAATAATACGTTAAAAGCCTAAAGCAGTAAAATGAATGTCGCGCTTAAGCGGTAAGAAGAGGGAAATTGTTATGTGTGTTACGTTGGGAATACTGAATGTGGTACTTCACACTTACCGCGTATTGGTTCTGTGCGGAAAACAAGCAGATACGCACGATCTCGCACAAAAGTATTGCACCTATCTTTAAGAAGGGGAAAAGACTAACTGTGGTAACTTTCGAGGAATATTACTTTTATTGACGTCGTACAAAATTTTGCCCAATATTCTTTTGAAAAGATTACCTCAATACGTATATGGAATTATTGGGGATCATCAATGTGGTTTTAGGCGTAATAGATCGACTATTGATCAGATTTTTTGTATTCGACGTTATTGGAGAAAAAATGAGACTATAAGGGTATACAATATATCAGCCATTCATAGATTTGAAAAAGATATCTGACTTCTTTAAGAGAGAAGTTTTATATGTTATTATTATTGAATTTGGTATTCCCAAGAAACTAGTTCCATTAATTGAAATATATCTCAGTGAAATGTAGAGCAGAGTTCGTATAGGTCAGTTTCTATCAGATGCGTTTCCAATTCACCGCGGGCTAAAGCAAGGAGATGCAGTATCACCTTTACTTTTTAACTTAACTCTACAATATGCCATTAGGAAAGTCCAGGAAAACAGAGAGCGTTTGGAATTATTGAACGGGTTACATCAACTGCTTGTCTATGCGGATGACGTGGATATGTTAGGAGAAAATCCACAAACTATTAGATATAACACAGGAAATTTACTTGAAGCAAATAAGGAGATAGGTTTGGAAGTAAATTCCAAATATATATATATATATATATATATATTTATATATATATATATATATATATATATATATATACAGTAGAACCCCGGTCATCCGTCACCTTATTAACCGATTGGCGGATTATCCGACTGTCTATATCTCGCGCTTTTTTTTTTCTTCAGAAAAAAATAACTTATATAAAGTACTGTTTTGTATATCATATTAATAGCACAGTCACGAAGCTCAATACGTAGGGAATATGCATCCATAGATAGTTGCTAACCACTAGGATTGCTACTATCACTACTACTCCTCATTACGGACAATACGAAATAGTATCGACACAGTCTATTGTTCCTAGTACCCTCACAACTCAAGCTTCGTGACTGTATATACTAGACTGTTTTAGTAGTTTCTACATATAGGCTATTATGTTTTCGCTATAGTGTTTTATTACAAGCCTTTATCGTCAAACAGCATTGTCTACTGTCGAATTGCCGTTCTATAATATAACTTGTATATAAAATGTCTTCCATGGGTGTTAACAGAAAACGTGTTGTGCTAAGTATAGAAAAAAAAAAAATGGAGATAATTGAATGGTTCGAGAAAGAAAAACTGTGACTCATCTCGCATCAGAATACGAGATTGGAGCTACAACTGCGCGATTTAAGAAAAAAAACAAGGATAAAGAGTAAAAAAGTATGTAAATCTACAACATGAGACCTCCTTTATTCCTGTCTTTCCTGAGACAGTCATTACAAAGGGCTTCCTTGTCCTTTAAAAAACCCGTCGTTTATAACCAGATTTAAATAGGTGAACTTCTGATCCACTACATAGTGAGTTAAATACAAGACCATGGAGGAAATTACAAAATCTTTCATGGTACGGATTATCCGATTTTTTCGATTAACCGTTCAGTCCATCCCCTTCATTACCGCGGATAATAGAGGTTCTACTGTATATATATATATGATTGCCTCGTGACCAGAATACAGTACGAAATAGAAAGGCATTTCTGGATTCACCTGCCCATCTCAAACGTCTAATGATCCTAATTATGTCAGGTGAAGTATAGAATGTGACAAGTTCTGTGTTGTGTAATTTCTTTCTCCATTCTCATGTAACTTCATCCCTCTTAGCCCCAAATATTTTCTTAAGCATCTTAATCTCAAACATCCTTAACTTCTGTTTCTCAATGTGAGAGTCCAAGTTTCACAACCATACAGAACAACCGGTAATATAACTGTTTTATAAATTCTAACTTTCAGATTTTTTGACAGCAGACTGGATGATAAAAGCTTCTCAGTCGAATATTAACAGACATTTTCGATATTTATTCTGCGTTTAATTTCCTCTCGAGTATCATTTATATTTGTTACTGTTGCTCCAAGATGTTTGAATTTTTCCACTTCTTCAAAAGATAAAATTTCCGATTTTTATATTTCCATTTCGTATAATATTCTGGTCACGAGACATAATCATATACTTTGTCTCTTCGGGATTTATACTTTCAAACATATTTTTTTAGTTGCTTCAAGTAAAATTCCTGTGTTTTCCCTAATCGTTTGTGAATTTTCTCCTAATATATTCAGGTCATCCGCATAGACAAGCAGCTGATGTAACCCGTTCAATTCCAAAGCCTGTCTGTTATCCTGAACTATCCTAATGGCATATTCTAGAGCGAAGTTAAGAGGTAAAAATGATAATAATAATAATAATAATAATAATAATAATAATAATAATAATAATAATAATAATAATAGAAGAACCTTACTGACTAGTTACGTAGTCCAATAATGAAATGTGTATCCCTTTAAAACTGTGCGTGGATCCTTAATAAAAAGCAATAGGCTATATGAACTTCGGCCGCTGCCCTATATCTGTCTCTTGTGCCATGGAAGAAGAAGAAGAAAAATTTTCCTTTGTTCGTCTGTCAGGATTTCTCAACATAAAACAAGTCTGTACTTTTAAATGGACTGTCTGATAAATCCAAGTTTTCTAATCGCTGACAAACCAGAAGACAATGGGTGGTACATATGTAACTGCCCTGTAGACAGATTTCAATTTGTTAAGCATGTATTTACCTTCCAGACTCGGGTGGAAACAGTCCGACAGAGAGATTCGACGAAAGGACTTGAGGAATACGAATCAATCCCGCTTCGTATAAAAGAAACCGACCATCGTTGTCGTTTGTGAAGTACTTGCTTTTATTTTTTGTATGGTTTCTTGTAGGTACAGACCGAGAAATAACAGAACAACGCCGGTAAAGATGACAAAGTAGAGTAACATTGCGCGAAGGATTACCACTCCTAGCAGGGTTGTGTAAAAAGTAAAGAAAGTGTAATTTCCAACAAATAAAATTTGTCAAACAAAGAAAGATTCTTAAAATGTAAGTACTAAACGAAACCAAAGAAGTAAAGGCAAACAACAGAAGTGTGTAGCCTTACGTCCGACAGAAGTGAAATTTCTTAAGCTGTAAATACTGTATAAAGTAATCCCTTAAATAGACCTGTTCGTACAATGAGAGACGATAAATAAGGTTAGACTTAACATTTTTATAATTACTATTCTTACTTACTTATGGCTTTTAAGGGACCTCCCACATAAGCCCGACATCGGTCCCTATCCTGAGCAAGATTAATCCAGTCCCTACCATCATATCCCACCTCCCTCAAATCCATTTTAATATATCCTCCTAGCTACATCTCGGCCTCCCGAAGGGTCTTATTCCCTCCGGCCTCCCAACTATCGCTCTAGCTATATGCATTTCTGGTTTCACCCATACGTAGTACATGCCCTGCCCATCTCAAACGTCTGGATTTAATGTTCCTAATTATGTCAGGTGAAGAATACAATGCGTGCAGTTCTGCGTTGTGTAACTTCCTCCATTCTCCTGTAACTTCATCCCTCTTAGCCCCCAAATTTTTCTAAGAACCTTATTCTCAAACACCCTTAATTTCTGTTCCTCTACCAAAGTGAGAGTCCAAGTTTCACGATCATGCAGAACAACCGGTAATATAACTGTTTTATAAATTCGAACTTCACATTTTATGACAGCAGATTAGATGACAAAAGGCATTTCTTTCGAGAAGTTATCATGGCTTAGGTTACATGAGAGGAGAAATCTGCACTCACTTTCTCTCTTATATCGAATTATGCACACTTCATCCCCCTATTATTTATTCGCTCGTTTTCATACTCTCTCTCGCTATCATAATATTAATACTCGATCCCAACGCGATAACACTCTAGAAATTCCACCTCACACATCATCTCTGTATACCTCATCTTCCACTGTTGCTACCTCTCGTCACTGGAACTCTCTGCCGCCTGAAGTCAAGGGCTGCCGAACATTGAAATCTTTCAAATCCAAGTTAGAAAATTATCTTATGACGAGTTGCCAAACTAACTTACTGTTATGACAAGTGTTGTATTGCATGTTTCCACGTATTGACATTTTTTTATGTTCTAGTGATATTGAACATATTTTATATATATATATTTTTTCATATTTGCCGATAATGGTATATCTATAATGTGATAAGTTGAGCTATATATAATCATAATTTTCCTTACTGTGTGTACTTAAAAATATTGTATTCATTGTATGCTTTGTACTGCACTATTTTATTATTACTATTAGTACCTTATTATTATTATTATTATTATTATTATTATTATTATTATTGTCTAATTTTTTTTTTATAATTTTTACTTTGTATGTCTCATTTATTTTGACCTGCTTTTTTCTTTCTTTTTGTATGTTATATATTATGTCTGATTTCTACTTACTTGTTGTTTACATTTTATTATTATTATTATTATTATTATTATTATTATTATTATTATTATTATTATTATTCAGTTTTTATTATCTTATTCAGTTTTGCAAAATTGTAGTATACTTTGTAAATTTGTAGTGTTTTATGTAACGCAGTTTTACTCCTCATTGAGTTTTAGAGAAGGCCGTATGGCCTTAACTCTGCCAGGTTAAATAAATCATTATTATTATTATTATTATTATTATTATTATTATTATTATTATTTCCCATATTTATTCTGTGTTTAATTTCCTCCCGTAGATGGGAGGATAATATTAATGAATTTGAGGGAGGTGGGATATGATGATAAAGAGTGAATTAATCTTGCTCAGGATAGGGACCGATGGCGGGTTTATGTGAGGGCGACAATGAACCTTCGGATTCCTTAAAAGCCATTTGTAAGTGAGTTGTAAGTAAGTGTGATTGTTCTTGCAGTATAAGATACACACTACAGAGTAATGACTAATGAATTCATACGGACAATGTTTTTGAAATATACCGTAGTGTCCTCCCCTCTGCCGGTAGCAAAGGGAAGGAGTCCCTATCAGGTTACCTGGGATAGACTTTAAAAATCTCCGTGTCATATGGCTCGAGTCCCACTGATTGAAAACTCTACCAACCCAGCACTTGACTCCCATTTGTCGTAGTACAGATGAATTTTCTGACTCTACGCGCAATAGCAGACGAGTAGGCCTATATTTCTAAGCTAACAAAGCCTTTCTTCGTGTCGCGTTTGTTTCGCATTGTAGTTACGTATCTTGATTTTTCTCCCCTCCACTAGAGTCAGCTAATATGACGTTGTAGCTGTTATTTTCTTGAAAGTCACAATGTAATTTTCTTCCCAGCTCCTGAAATGGAACTGTCTTTCTCTCTCTGTTAGGAATATTTTTTTTTTGTTGAGAATTTGATAAAAGCTTTGTCCACCATTAATGCGCGGATATCCTGTGAAATAGTTCACGACCTGTGGCACCGTCCCATTATTTTGTGGAGGGTTAATGAGCCGTCAACAATAACTGCCCGCATGATTGAGCCTAAAAAAGAAAACAGCACATATACTCGGAAACATATGTCTCCCATCCGGGCGTCAAAGAATAATGGCTTCCTTGTGCCCGAAAAATTGCAACGACCCACCGAAACACTTATTACAAAAAGGCGGGTTACCAATTACGTACCTCTTTAACTAAATTGGATTAAACAAGACAAACCAGTGGCTTGCAGGCCACATACCGCATACCAATTACTTCCTTTCTTCCTAATTACCGTACACTAATTCGCAGAATTAAATGTATTTTAAAATACTTTCCTTGTAGGGTAGGTTATATGTCTATAAACCTTTTAAAATTGTCCAAGCAATTAGTACGAGAAACTACAATTTTTTTTTTTTTGTAGACATATGTTACATCACCACGGCATGGCGCGTCCTCAGGTTGCGGATCGAGGAGACGGCCTCCAGATATGGAGGGTAGCTGTGAATATATTGAATAAGCAGTCGCGGACAGCCGATGAGGGGTGGTCCTCCAGCTTGGGGGTTGGGCGAAGGGCTAACAACCCATCACCGTAAAAAACAGCTTGTTACGAAACTTTCAAATATGCCTCGGAATGGGACTGATTCTCTGGCACGACCACAGCAAAGGAATAAGGTTTTACAGGTGGAAAAATTCAAATACCTGGGAGCAACAGTAACAAATATAAATGACACTCGGGAGGAAATTAAACGCAGAATAAATACGGGAAATGCCTGTTATTATTCGGTTGAGAAGCTTTCATCATCCAGTTTGCTGTCAAAAAATCTTAAAGTTAGAATTTATAAAACAGTTATATTACCGATTGTTCTTTATAGTTGTGAAACTTGGACTCTAACTCTGAGAGAGGAACATAGGTTAAGGGTGTTTTAGAATAAGGTGCTTAGAAAAATATTTGGGGTTAAGAGGGATGACGTTACAGGAGAATGGAGAAAGTTACACAACACAGAACTGCACGCATTGTATTCTTCACCAGACATAATTAGGAACATTAAATCCAGACGTTTGAGATGGGCACGGCATGTAGCACGTATTGGCGAATCCAGAAATACATATAGAGTATTAGTTGGGAGGCCAGAGGGAAAAAGACCTTTGGGGAGTCCGAGACGTAGATGGGAAGATAATATTAAAATGTATTTGAGGGAGGTGGGATATGATGATAGAGAATGGATTAATCTTGCTCAGGATAGGGACCTATGGCGGGCTTATGTGAGGGCGGCAATGAACCTCCACGTTCCTTAAAAGCCAGTAAGTAAGAAGACATATGTTACACAAACAGAGAAGTTACAGAAATTTCAACTCTGAAGAGAAATTATTTTTTTCTGGTTTCCAAAACTTCCAAATTGTCTCAGAGTCTCACTCAGCCTCCTATAGAACTGAGTACCGGGTCTTTCCAGGACCATTTACAAATCACAAGTAAAACATTACAAATCCTTGTAAACTGTGTTTCACAATGCAGTCTTATTAATCTACAAAGTTTAACGAACTTTACAAAATCGTTAAAGAAATTTACAAATAAGCGTTATTGTTTAAACAATATCGCCAACGACAATTTACAAAAATCGCTGAGAAGCAGAGCTAAAATCGCGTATTTTTACCACTATCGATAGACATGTTTATATTTTATCCTAAAATTGATTATTATAAGTTTGCTGAAAAGGAAATTATACCAGAACAATAGAAGGAGTCCATAATTGTACTTATCTTTAGGAAGGGAGACAAGACTAACTATAGTAACTTTCGAGGAATATCACTTTTGTTGACGTCGTACAAAATTTTGTACAATATTCTTTTGAGAAGATTAACTCCATATGTAGATTAAATTATTGGCGATCAGCAGTGTGGTTTTAGGTGACTGATATTTTTTTTTGTATTCGACAGATATTGGAGAAATAATCGGAATATAAGGGTATAGTACATCAGTTATTCATAGATTTCAAAAGGCATATGACTCGGTAAGAGAGAAGTTTTATGTGATAACTTCATTGAATTTGGTATTCTCAAGAAACTAGTTCGATTAATTAAAATGTGTCTCAGTGAAAAGTGCAGCAGAGTCAGTAAAGGCCATTTTCTCTCGGATGCTTTTCCAAATCACTGTGGGCTAAAGCAAGACGATGCACTATCACCTTTACTTTTTAACTTCGCTCTAGAATATCATTACGAAAGTACAGGATAACAGGGAGGGTTTGGAATTGAACGGGTTACATCAGTTTCTTGTCTATGCGGATGACGTGAATATGTTAGGAGAAAATCCACAAACGATTAGGGAAAACACGGAAATGTTATTGAAGCTAGTAAAGAGATAGGTTTGGAAGTAAATCCCGAAAAAACAAAGTATACGATTATGTCTCGTGTCCAGAATATTGTACGAAATGTAAATATAAAAATTGTAAATTTATCATTTGAAGAGGTGAAAAAATTCAAATATCTTGGAGCAACAGTAACAAATATAAATGACACTCGGGAGGAAATTAAACGCAGAATAATTATGGAAATTGCCTGTTATTATTCGGTTGAGAAGCTTTTGTCATCCAATCGGCTCTCAAAAATTACTAAAGTTAATTACCGGTTAATTTTCTTTATTCATTTGTTATTGTTACAACTTTTATTAATTTAATGATGTCCCTACATCTCAATACTGCTATTATTTTTCTAATAATAGTAAGTTTTATTATTTGATCAATATTGTATGTTTATTCATAATATGGCATTGAGTGTAACTTTAATAAATTACATGGTGTTATTTCATATTAATATATAGAATTTAAAAATAAATGTCATAATCATTTTGTTCATAATTTAACCTATTCATTGATTTTGTATATTTCATAATATTCTGATTGTATAAAACTGTTTATTGTCTGTATTCCCCAGTATTATTTCTTGTAGAGTTAAAAATGTTACAAACTTCTATGAAGTGTAATATGACTTTCAATAACATACAATCGTGTACTTAGTGTACAAAACATATTGATGGAATAACGGTCTATGTTGCCCGTCTGATAGTAAATTTATGAGCGGAATTACGATGTACCATTTTGTTCCTCCTGCAGAATTAGCAGATTGTAAGATAAACCGTTATTCGGTCCAACGCTTCAAATCCAAAATAACAAATATATGGTAAAGAGAAATATTTCTGAATAGCCTAAAAAAAATGTATATACTAAATTTCATGCTCGTAACATTAATAGTTCTGAAGATGTGAATCTTTCTTTATTGAAATTGCCATCGAAGGTCTGTGTCCTTTAAAAATACTGAGTACCACAGCTTTAAAAATGGCAACAGCATTTGACGAGGCCATAAATGAACATAACATTTCATGTAATGCATTTTTCACATATGAAAGAGTATTTTAAATGAAATTAAAACAAAATTTGAGTTACAGGAACTAGTAAATAAAGTTTAGTGTAATTTAAAAATATTATGCAGAAGAGCTTTAAATAAAAATGGTATCACAGCAACCGAGAAGACCATAAATTCACGTTAAATTTAGTAATATATTTTTAACAAATCAGTATTTTAATGGAAAAGAATTACTTTGTTTTTCACCATATTTAACCATTCTTTCCCCTTAAGACATAGAGAGGAAGTTGATGAGAGGAAAGCCTTGCATGAGACAGGCCTATTCCATACTTACGACAATGTTGTGCAAGGCTCCCCTAAAGGTCCTAAATATCTCGATAGCTTACGAGATAAAGTGCTTAGCTTAAAATAATGTTTCTATATACTTGTCAGGTCCTGTAGGCTATCTCTAGCAAGAGTCACTGCCCCTTACTCTTTTCCACGGCACATTAACAACACAGATCTATCTCTGTGAAACGACTTTCAGCCGCTGATTGCCAACTCAGATTAATTTCGCATGCTTCTTACATCACCTAACAACTCTGTAATTAGGATAAAGTCCTTTGATACACAAGTTAAAAGCAAAGGATTATTCAATTTATTGTAAATCACAACTGCCAATTTACTTCACGAGATAGTAGCTGGATTTGTTATTTAACTGGTTTGTTTCCGTTGCCATAGTAGCCAAATGTTGATTTAGTATGTTAGGATAGTTATACTTCGTTCCATAATGTCTTTTTCCTCTGTTGCCATGGTAACAAAAGTTTTTATTATGATTTTCGAATGATATTGTTAAAAACGTTAATTTATTAGACGTTCCTTTTTAATTTCGTTCTCACAGCAACAAATGTATATTGATTGCCAAAAGATGCATGGAATTAAAAAAAAAAATATTTACTTATTTCATAAATTGTATTTCGTTACCATGGCAACAAAGTTTCCATTTCAGTTGCCATAAGATGCTATAAAGTAGTAATTTTTCTAATAATTTTTATTTCGTTTCCATAGCAATATCGACTGCCAGGAGATGAGTGAGAATAGAAAAGTAGTTCCTTTTCCCCTGTTGCCATGGTAACAAACGTTTTTATTGCGATTTTCGAAAGATATTGTTAAAAACGTTAATTTATTAGATGTTCCTTTTTAATTTAGTTCTGACAGCAAAAATGTAGCTATATTGATTGCCAGAAGATGCATGGAATTAAAAAAATATTTACTTATTTCAAAAATTGTATTCCGTTACCATGGCAACAAAGTTTTCATTTCAGTCGCCATAAGATGCTATAAAATAGTAATTTCTTCTAATAATAATTTTTATTTCGTTTCCATAGCAATACCGACTGCCAGGAGATGAGTGAGAATCGAAAAGTAGTTGTTTTTCCTCTGTTGCCATGGTAACAAAAGTTATTATTATGATTTTCGAAAGATATTGTTAAAAACGTTAATTTATTAGATGTTTCTTTTTAATTATGTTATCATAGCATCATATTTATATTGATTGCCAGGAGATGCATGGAAAGTTAAAAATATTTACTTACTTCATAAATTGTAGGCTATTTTGTTACCATGGCAACAAACTTTCCATTTGAGTCGAGGTAAGATGTTGTAAAGTAGTAGTTTCTTCTAATAATTTTTTTTATTTCGTTTCCATAGTAATATTAACTGCCAGGAGATGAGTGAGAATAGAAAAGTAGTTCCTTTTCCCCTCTTGCCATGACAACAAAATTTGTATTATGATTTTCGAAAGATACTGTTAAAACGTTAATTTCTTAGTTGTTCCTTTTTAATTTCGTTCTCATAGCAACAAATGTAGCTATATTGATTGCCAGAAGATGTATGGAATTTTAAAAAATATTTACTTATTTCATAAATTGTATTTCGTTATCATGGCAACAAACTTTCCATTTGAGTCGAGGTAAGATGATGTAAAGTAGTAGTTTCTTCTAATGTTTTTTATTTTTCGTTTCCATAGTAATATTAACTGCCAGGAGATGAGTGAGAATAGAAAAGTAGTTCCTTTTCCCTGTTGCCATGGCAACAAAATTTGTATTATGATTTTCGAAAGATACTGTTAAAACGTTAATTTCTTAGTTGTTCCTTTTTAATTTCGTTCTCACAGCAACAAATGTAGCTATATTGATTGCCAGAAGATGCATGGAATTTTAAAAAAATATTTACTTAGTTCATAAATTGTATTTCGTTACCATGGCAAACAAACTTTCCATTTGAGTCGAGGTAAGATGTTGTAAAGTAGTAGTTTCTTCTAATGTTTTTTTTTTATTTCGTTTCCATAGTAATATTAACTGCCAGGAGATGAGTGAGAATCTAAAGGCTCATTCACAATTTAAACATAACGTAAGCGTTAACCAAAAATGTAAACGTTAAAAATCAAGAACATTATGATTTTAACGAAAATACTTGTTAAAACATTAAACAACGCCATTTCCTCATATTCTGTTGTATACTTTTTCCAATTGTGTTCTGTTTGCAAATCAAATGTAGCTATATTGATTGCCAGAAGATGTATGGAATTTTAAAAATATTTAACGTATTTCAAAATTTATTTCAATGTTTCATGTGAATTCCATTTGAATGATAAGATGTTGATAAAGTAGTAGTTTCTTCAAACTTTTTGTTTATGTTACGTTATCTTTAATTTTAATTGCCATGGGCCTGAAAAGAAAAGTAATTTTTTCTTGTTGCCATGGTAACAAAAGTTGTATTATGATTTTCGAAAGATATTGTTAAAACGTTAATTTCTTAGATGTTTCTTTTCAATTCCGTTATCATAGCAACAAATTTATATTGATTGCCAGAAGATGTATGGAAATTTAAAAATATTTATTTACTTCATAAATTGTATTTCGTTACCATGGCAACAAAGTTTCCATTTGAGTCGCCGTAAGATGCTGTAAAGTAGCTATTAATTTCTTCCAATGTTTTTTATTTCGTTTCCATAGCAACAAAGTGTTGATTTTGAATGTCAGTGAGATGAGTGAGAATTAAAAATAGTTTATTTACAAAGTTGCCATGGCAACAAAATTTGATTATGTTTTCGGAGAGGTAGCCCGTAAAACGTTAATTTGTTAGCAGTTCCAGTAGCGATGTGGGTGTCCTTGTAATTAACTGGACCGACTCGGTGAATCCCGGCATCATGATTTATGGGGCTTCCTTACTATTCCAGTGCTTCGTCAGCTAACGAGACCTGCCTATGCTGCACTCACGTCCAATAAGGAACACCTTCGTCTTTTGTCTGGCAGGCTGAAGAAAATGAGAAATGTTGTCAGTAAATGTTGGAGAGTAGCTTAAATTTTACTTTCACATTTGTAAACTACAAACACACATGTAAGACCGTTTTCTCCATTCTACATTCATTAAACAGTTAAAGTATGGTTTATTTAACGACGCTTGCAACTGCAGAAGTTATATCAGCGTCGCCGGTGTGCAGGAATTTTGGTGGAAAAATTCAAATATCTCGGAGCAACAGTAAAAAATATAAATTACATTCGGCAGGAAACTTTCCAACGTCGGAATAAATATGGGAAATGCCTATTATCATTCGGTTGAATGCTTTTTCATCCAGTCTGCTGTCAAAAACCTGAAAGTTAGAATTTATAAAACAGTTATATTACCGATTGCTCTGTATGGTTATGAAAATTGTACTATGATTTTGAAGAGGAACAGAGATTAAAGGTGTTAGAATAAGGTTCTTAGGAAGATAAATGGAGCTAAGAGGGATGAAGTTACAGGAGAATGGAGAAAGTTTAAAAACATTTACTGTTCATAAATTGTATTCTTACCTGACATAATTAGGCAACAAAATTTCCAAACGTTTGAGATGGGTAAGATGTTGCAAAGCTAGTAGCGAATCCAGAAATGCATAAAGTGTTTTTTTATTTGGGAGGCCGGAGGGAAAAAGATCTTTTGGGAAACCGAGACGAGATGGGAGCATAATATTAAATGGAAATTGAAGGAGACGGGATAACGATGTTATCTGGAAAATTAAACTTGCTGAGGATAGGGACCGATGGCGGGCATAAACATAACCGGCAACGAACCTGGAAACATTTCAAAACGATTTGTATTATTGTATATAATAATAATTGTAATTAATAATAATAATAATAATAATAAACATTTGTGTCTTAAGAGTTAATCGAGGAGACGGCCTGTTTAGATATGGAGGGTAATCTGTGAATATATTGAATAACCTGTCGCAACAGCCGATGAGGGATGGTCCTCCAGCTTGGGGTTGGGCGAAGGGCTAACAACCCATCATCGTAAAAAATATAGCTTGGTACAATTCTTCAAATAAGCCTTTGAATGAGAACTGATTCTCTGGCACGACCACAGCAAAGGAATAAATTTTGAGATTTGGTTATCCTTTGAAGAGGTGGAGAAGTTCAAATATCTTAAACATAGCAAATATTTTGATACCAGGAAGTTAAACACAGAAGAAATATGGAAATGCCTTTAACATTCGTTGAGAATTTTTATTACATCCAGTCTGCTGTCAAAAATCTAAAAGTAGAATTTATAAAACAGTTATATTTTACCGGTTGTACTTTATGGTTGTAAAACTTGGACTCTCACTTTGAGAGAGGAACAGAGATTAAGGGTGTTCGAGAATAAGGTTCTTAGGAAAATATTTGTGCTAAGAGGGATGAAGTTACAGGAGAATGGAGAAAGTTACACAACACAGAAGTACTACACCCATTGTATTCTTCACCTGACATAATTAGGAACATGAAATAAGACGTTTGAGATGGGCAGGGCATGCAGCACGTATATCAGGCATGTCAAAACCCTGCACATTGTAGCAGTCGCGTCCATTGTGCAACTGTCTCTGTGCGATGTGAAATAATAATTAATTATACCTGGAGGGGAGTGATATTACCTTGGAGGGGAACACAGAAACAGGGCTGTACAATATCTTTCAGCAGCTTTTGTTTCAGTAACACAGTTTCAGTAGACGAGTGCATTTTACTGTTTTGAATGAGTTATGATAAATAAATGGGAGTTATTTTAACGGAAAGAAAAATTATCGACTCATATAAATATAATTATTACAATGTTTTCAAGGCCAACAAAATTATTGCAAATTATTTTAAAAACCTGAAGGGTTTCATCAGTCTATGTCGAGGTAATAGTATTGTGAGGTGACAGTTTAGATCGGATTAGTAAAGTTCTCGAAATATGATATTCCAGCGCTTCTTTCTTAATCAGTTCAGTGATTATCGGCAAAAGATAACAAACATTTTGACAGTCTGACAAACAGCCATCAAAGGTTAGAAACTTACGACTTTCGGTTTCATAAACTGGTAATTATGAGAATATAGTTAGGAATACATGTATTTTTGTAAATCGAAAAAAACAAATTTTGGAAGGCAGAAAAATTTTAGTAGAAAAATATATCATTTTTGTCTTCTGTTTATGTAAAGGCTGCAAAACCTGTATTATGATTCTCTAAAAACAATTTGTATTGTTGTTATATTTTTTATTTATTTATTTCAAATATACAGAATAAAGAAATTTAATTGAAAACAAACAAAGAGAAATACAAATAAAATAATATTTACAATATAAAAGAATTTACAGTTAGTATTAACAAAATATGAGACCAATGAGAGTTACGCTCGTGCTCGGTCGCAGTTCAGATATAATATTAAAATAAAAAATAATAATTTTATAAATCGTTTAATAAAATAAAATAGGAACTTGAATATAATTACATGCGCGCAATGGAATTATAAAATATAATATTTACACTAGAGAAGAATAATATCGCACGGGTCGAAAAGTAGCCCTAATATATATTTCAAAAGTTCCAGAATGCAAATGTAATATAGGTTGATTAATTCATACATAATAGGCTATAAATTTATTTAATCAAATTGAAGATATTAACACGTTTCTAATTCCAGTGTTATATGTTAGCTTACATGTTAGAAGTTCTGGGCTGCACTTTAGTCCAAAATTGTACAACCGAGGGCCAAAATTTACGCTATGCTTTAGAAAATGTGAGACATTTAGGTTCTACTAAATGTTGAATTAATATTTTACTTGTGTCATAATTTGTGTCTGTAATACAAACTTATTACATTTTATGATAACATTTTAACAGCGTATTTATAAATTTGTTCAATATTAAATACATTAAATTCAGAATAAATTAATTTAGTTGTAATCGAAACGTTTCTTCAAACAAATTTTAATTATTCGTTTTTGTAGTAAATTTAACGGAAAGATTAATTTTTGTACTTCCACCCCAAACAATTATACCAATTAAATGATAGACTGAATAATGGCCAAATAAGCATTCTGTAGAACTTAATGTAATAGTATATAATAAAATAATAATAATAATAATAATAATAATCATAATAATAATAATAATGTAATAATAATAATAATAATAATAATAATAATAATAATAATAATAATGGTAAAAGGTAAAAGGTAAAGGAAGATATCCCCGGAACATACCATGAAGGCACAGGGGGCATGGAGGTTAGAGCCCCATGTATTCTTCCATGACCTAATTAGGCACTAGAATGAGGTTTGGTGGGCTCGGCACCAGCACTGATCGCCTTTTGACCACCGGTTAAGACCCGTACTCAATTTTATAGGAGGCTGAGGAACCTTTTGGGGCATAATTCTGAAAGTTTGGCAACTAGAAAATCCTGTCACCACCTGGGATTAACCTTTCAGTCCGAGCCAGCTAGGGACCAACTGGCAACTAATAATAATAATGCAACGAATAATAATAATAATAAAATAATTTGTATTGTTGTATATAATAATAATAATAATAATAATAATAATAATAATAATAATAATGGTAAAAGGTAAAAGGTAAATGTATCCCCGTAACATACCATGAAGGCACTTGGGGGCATGGAGGTAGAGCCCCATGCTTTCCATGACCTCGGCACTAGAATGAGGTGGTGTGGTCGGCACCACGCTCTGAGCGCCTTTACCACCGGGAAAGGCCCGGTACTCAATTTTGTAGGAGGCTGAGTGAACCTCGGGGCCGTTCTGAAAGTTTGGCAACGAGAAAAAATCCTGTCACCACCTGGGATCGAACCCCGGACCTTTCAGTCCGTAGCCAACTGCTCTACCAACTGAGCTACCCAATAATAATAATAAATAATAATAATTTAATAATTTTTATTTATTTATTTATTTATTTATTTATTTATTTATTTATTTATTTATTTATTTATTTAATGTGCTGTACAACAGCCAGTGGCCAATTACAGTTCAGCACAAATATAACAAAAACATAAAACAAGAATAATTATTACACATAAATATAATTACAATTAATTACAATAATGACGATGAATGGATAACTAAGAATACTATGAGACAATGTTAATTGAGTATAATGCCTAAAATAATACATAAATGATAAATCGTTGCCAAGAGCAAACAAAGTCTATACATTGAAGGGATCGAATTCGCAGCCATGCATGTTGGCATTTTTAATGCATCTGGAGACTGGTGAAAGAAATTTAGAATTTCTAATATAGAAAAGTTTGTGGGCTCTCATATCTTTTGTTGGAATACGTAAGGTAATATTGTTTAAGAAAGAGTCACAGGATATATCACCTTTGACGACTTTACAAAAGAACAGATAATCTAGCTCATGGCGTCTAGCATATAGATTTTGACAATTAAAATATTCACATTTTCTCTCATAACTATACCCGGAATTAATGGGCAAAAATCTGAATGAACATAAGGATATAAATTTTCTTTGTATATTTTCTAATTTAGCCGAGTCCGTAGTTGTAATCGAGTTCCAAACTACAGATGCATATTCGAGTTTCGATCGCACCAATGTATAGTATAGCATTAAAAGAGAATCGGGCGTGGAAAAAGAATAAGTTATTGACCGTATTATTCCTAGCATTCTGATTGCGTGATTGTAAATGTAATCAACGTGACTATGAAAATACAATTTACTGTCAAAGAATATTCCCAAAACTATTACGCAATCCGTTCTGTTAATTGGTACATTATTTAGATAATAATTACATTTCAGTGAAGAAGTTTTTCTAGAAAAGGTTATTACATTAGTTTTGGATACGTTAATTTTCATACCATTGTCTTCCGACCATTTAGCGACTGAATTAATGTCACATTGAAGTGATTGACAGTCAGTACTACTTTTGATTGTACGAAAAATTTTTAAATCGTCTGCAAATAATAAACAGTCAGAACTTATTCTTTTACATATATAATCTATGAATATAATAAATAGGAGAGGTCCTAAAGTAGATAATAATAATAATAATAATAATAATAATAATAATAATAATAATAATAAAATAATAATAAACATTTGTGTCTTAAGAGTTATGAGCGAAAAGATACAGCTTTATAAGCATGGTACGTGATTGCGAAACTATAGAATAATATATAAGGCTAAATTCGTGATTGTTGCTGATGGTGGCATAAATATATTCATACAAACATACACATTAATGAAAATGCCACTTGTTTTCCTTCCTAAACATCCATAATACTCTGTGTTTCCTATAGGTAAAGCTAATTCACATATCTGGAATCATTAAAAGCGTTGCTAGGTTGTTAATCGTGTCTGTTGCTTCATTAGTCACTTGTTTCCCTTTTATAAAATAATACTCTAGGATCAGCGGTGCTCATTAGAGCTGGGCTACCGTTCGACGCGAAGGCAGGCTGTACAAGGGCAATTAATTGGTAACAAAGAGTTAATAGGTTCGTAACAAAACACGTGGTCTTCAGCTAATGCGGTTCGTCCGACTGGTAAATGCATATGGATATTAGAAGTTTCTTTGCACGAAAATAATTACGAAGACAGGCTTCGTTTATTCATGTTTATTAATCAGTAAATCATACGAAACTTTGTGTGTGGCGGTCCTATGCCAGGGATCTGCTCTTGTGTATTCGGATCAATAAATCTTCTTTCCCCATCGTCTTTATGATATATTTCATATTTGTAAACTGGATGGCAAACTTGCCTGCCACCATTCCCAGAATGAATGTCTTCTATATAACAAGCCTCTATATTAAAATTACAATTTTCTATTTTTAATCTTCCGCGAAAAGTATCAGCTCACTTGGTAGGACTTGCTGTGGGAAGGCTAGAAGTTCGAGCCCGAAGGAGACATATTATTGACTCATAAATATGCCAGCTTCCAGGAAAGTAGGCAAGAATTCAATATGAGAATAGTCATGGAGAGAAGCATTTAAAAGGAACTTAATCTCTACCTTCCAACGTCATAGGGTAAATAACTATGTGAGTTCTAAAAATGTTTGCCATTTATCTCACTCCAGAAGAATAATAATTTATCTATATATATAATTTGAACTGGTAATGGAAATTATACGAAAACGGCTGAACTGATTTTAATAAATGGCCCCTCATTTTGAAGTTTGGAACCCGAAGTTTTTAGGAAAAGTAGTAGTTTTCAGTGAAATGTCAATTTTCCTACATAATTTTCCTATTTTCCAAAATCCATCTGTTGTCAGTTTTGAGAACTAATTTTTGTGACTCATGGCCGACTTGATTGAATTTCGGAACAAAACACACACTACAATAAACAATATGCTATTACACGAAGGCCATGACCTCCAGGATTGCCGACATATTTAGAGCTCAATTCAATTTGTTATTAAAAACTTATTCTAAAGTGTATAATTTTCTGAGTACAGCTGTGTATTGGATATTCAAATCTACGAAACTTGAGGTGGTTTGATGACATTATTACCATTAGAAATTAAATATTATTATAGTTAATATCATTATGCGTCTGTTCTTCATTAATTGTACATAATATTGATGCTATATTGATGACATGAAAGTGAAACGTTTTGAGGTTATGTAAGTAAATGTAGAGAATATCTTAATTTAGATCTTCATTTCTATCATTTACTGAGTGACTGATAATACTACTGTTATTAAAAATCAAATATTTTTATACTTATTAAACCAGTGGGGTTGGGTCTTTTTCATATACTTAATGACGGTGTAGTGTAGATATTGATATGTGTCATTGTCTTCAGTATTGGCTCGAGAGAGCGCAAAAAAAGATAAAAAGGGATTACTTACTAATAAAATAAGAGGCCTAGAAAATTTTGTAGTCTCCAGATCATTTCAGCAAGATCTCTTAGTGGGATAAAATGATTTTACCCTCTACATTTCAAGTTCTACATGCAGCAGCTATACGAAAATGCTATTGTTCGAAAGCTTAGCAAACCTGACATTTTTTTTAACTTTTGCCTACAATCCACAATGACCTGAAATAGCTACTGCTATCGTCCTGACATTGATACTTGCGTTTTCGCGTTGAAAGTCAAAAACTGAAGTTGAATAGGTTCAAGAAAAAGTATTTGGCCTAAAAAAATCCATTCAGAGGGAGTATGTTTCATTATTATGGAAGCAAATAACTATCAAAAAGACAAGTATTCTCCATTGAAAATAAGTCTGAAAAATTTTATTTCAACGCCTAACGAACTTAGTTTGCAGCAGCATTTGCTACACAAGCCACTAGTTTATTTATATATTTAGACTATTGATATTTGTGTGGTGGACAACAGTCGTAGGCTAGTAATAATAATAATAATAATAATAATAATAATAATAATAATAATAATAATAATAATAATTTTATTTATTTATTTAGAATATTAACGTGCAAAACAACAGCATAAGGCCAATTACAGTTTAGCACAAGATACAGAAAAACAAAACAAAACAGAACAAATGATGATGAGAATGAATGACAGAAAATTGCAGTGAAATGAAATACAATCAATGTAAGAGTCAACATTAATCATTAACCAAATGCAACAAAATAAATAGCAATATCTAACAAATAATAAAAGATATTAAATAACAAGTAAGGATACGAGTATATCATGCATAAGTAAAATCAAATCAGATCTTGCAAATTAGCACTTTTAAGACATCTAGCTACTGGAGAAAGAGATTTAAATAATTTAGTGAAGAAAATTCTTTGACCACGAAAACCTTTCACGGGAATTCTAAGGTAGGTGTTACGTATAAAAGAATCGCAATCAATGACATCATTAATAGCATTATTAAAGAAAGTGTAATCAATATCCTGACGTCTCGAATACAGACTGGTACAGTTAAAATATTTACTAGATAGTTCATAATTTAAGGAAGAGGAGTTGGGTACGAATCTGAATGCACAAAGAGAAATGATAATAGATGATAATAAGTGACATGGTAATAATAATAATAATAATAATAATAATAATAATAATAATAATAAAATAGGTCTAATAATTTATTTATTTACTATTATTTAGTGTGCTGTACAGTAGCCTGAAGCCAATAACAGACAATACTAACTTACTTACAAATGACTTTTAAGGAACCCGCAGGTTCATTGCCGCCCTCACATAAGCCCGCCATCGGTCCCTATCCAGAGCAAGATTAATCCAGTCTCTACCATCATAACCCACCTCCCTCAAATCCATTTTAATATTATCCTCCCATCTACGTCTCGGCCTCCCCAAAGGTCTTTTTCCGTCCGGTCTCCCAATTAACACTCTGTATGCATTTCTGGATTCGCCATACGTGCTACATGCCCTGCCCATCTCAAACGTCTGGGTTTAATGTTCCTAATTATGTCAGATGAAGAATACAATGCGTGCAGTTCTGTGTTGTATAACTTTCTCCATTCTCCTGTAACTTCATCCCTCTTAGCCCCAAATATTTTCCTACGAACCTTATTCTCAAATACCCTTAATCTCTGTTCC
The DNA here is from genome assembly GCA_025594305.2 of Periplaneta americana. Lineage (NCBI taxonomy): Eukaryota > Metazoa > Arthropoda > Insecta > Blattodea > Blattidae > Periplaneta > Periplaneta americana. The sequence goes on from JAJSOF020000035.1 coordinate 20,920,783, forward strand.
TCTCTCAAAGTGAGAGTCCAAGTTTCATAACCATACAGAAAACCGGTAATATAACTGTTTTATAAATTCTAACTTTCAGATTTTTTGACAGCAGACTAGATGGCAAAAGCTTGTCAACCGAATAATAACAGGCACTTCCCACATTTATTCTGCGTTTAATTCCCTCCCGAGTGTCATTCATATATGTTACTGTTGCTCCAAGATATCTGAATTTTTCCACCTCTTCGAAGGATATTTCTCCAATTTTTATATTTCAATTTCGTACAATGTTCTGGTCACGAGACATAAGCATATACTTTGTCTTTTCGGGATTTACTTCAAAACCTATCGCTTTACTTGCTTCAAGTAAAATTTCCGTGTTTTCCCTAATCGTTTGTGGGTTTTCTCCTAACATATTCACGTTATCCATATAGGCTACAGCAGCTTGGAGCCAATAATAGACAATACTAACTTACAAATGGCTTTTAAGTAACCCGCAGGTTCATTGCCGCCCTCACATAAGCCCGCCATCGGTCCCTATCCTGTGCAAGATTAATCCAGTCTCTATCATCATATCCCACCTCCCTCAAATCAATTTTAATATTATCCTCCCATCTGTGTCTTGGCCTCCCCAAAGGTCTTTTTCCCTCCGGTCTCCCAACTAACACTCTATATACATTTTTGGATACGCCCATACGTGCTACATGTCCTGCCCATCTCAAACGTCTGGGTTTAATGTTTCTAATTATGTCAGATGAAGAATACAATGCGTGCAGTTCTGCGTTGTGTAACTTTCTCCATTCTCCTGTAACTTTATCCCTCTTAGCCCCAAATATTTTCCTAAGAACCTTATTCTCAAACACCCTTAATCTCTGTTCCTCTCTCAAAGTGAGAGTCCAAGTCTCACAACCGGACAGAACAACCGGTAATATAACTGTTTTATATACATGATCGAAATGATAGCCGTCCAAGTCTTGGCTTTAAAATATCGGCATCCTAATCAATTCAAATGAACAAAAAAGAAAATGTAAATTAATGTTAAAAAATACATAATGAGATTTTAAAAAAGAATATTCTAGCTATCAAAACGATAAACATTTATTGAAAATAAATAATATACATTTAATATTATTAAGATGAATAGAGATGGTGATTGATGATGTTCAATGAAGATTTTAAAATGGTTGATGCAATTGTCTGAAGAATCTTTTCAGGAACCTTAAATTTTCTAGGGATCTCCAACGTAAATTTGGGAATTGTTCCTCGCGCACCAAACATAAGTGCAATGACATTCCAATCTTGAACATTATGTTTATGACTGAGATCATCACAGAATGGAAGGTAAATAGCGCGTTTCTCTTCATGTACCTGCTTTGGTTGATCTTCATTAATTTCAAACCTTACAGTGGGGTCAGATTTTTGACAGCAGACTAGATGGCAAAAGCTTCTCAACCGAATAATAACAGGCATTTCCCATATTTATTCTGCATTTAATTTCCTCCAGAGTGTCATTTATATTTGTTACTGTTGCTCCAAGATACCTATTTGAATTTTTCCACCTCTTCCATTTCGTACAATATTCTGGTCACGAGACATAATCATATAGGCCTACTTGGTCTTTTCGGGATTTACTTCCAAATCTATCGCTTTACTTGCTTCAAGTAAAATTTTCTTATTTTCCCAAATCGTTTGTGGATTTTCTCCTAACATATTCACGTCATCCGCATACTAATAACAGATAATAATAAAGGTAAAGGTATCCCCGTAACATGCCATGAAGGCACTTGGGGGGCATGGAAGTAGAGCCCCATACTTTCCATGACCTTGGCACTAGAAATGAGGTGGTGTGGTCGGCACCACGCTCTGGCCGCCTTTTACCCCCGGGAAAGACCAGGTACTCAATTTTATAGGAGGCTGAGTGAACCTCGGGGCCGTTCTGAAAGTTTGGCAACGAGAAAAAATCCTGTTACCACCTGGGATCGAACCCCGTACCTTCCAGTCCGTAGCCAGCTGCTCTACCAACTGAGCTACCCAATAATAATAATAATAATAATAATAATAATAATAATAATAATAATAATAATAATAATAATAATACAATAATGAACATTTCCAAGGTATGCACGAAAAATATATTTAATCGTACTCTAATGCAGTCACCTCGGTGATCTAATTTCTCCCGGGTTAATTTCAGAGTTCATCACTGTTTTGAAGATAGTAGTTGGTTTCGCTTCGTATTTTGAGCATTGTGAATAAATGTATATCTCGTGAACAAACAGTACAAGCTGCAGAAGGAGACCGTTTTGTGAGATAAGCGTTTAACATAGACTTGTGTGGGTAATGGCGCTTACAGCGGTGCTCGTGTGCAGGCCATGCATGGTTCTGGGCGTGATGGCTGCCCACGGCGTGCGCTGTCACGCGAGCAGGAGGCTTTGCTAACTTCGTCTTCAGGGGGCAGTGATTCACAATAACGCCACGCCGTATGGCAGAGGAATTAGTATCGTACGAGAAATGTATATCTAATAAAAAATGAAAGAGTGATGAAACGGAGAAAAATTCTCTCCGGCGCCGGGATTTGAACCCGGGTTTTCAGCTCTACGTGCTGATGCTTTATCCACTAAGCCACGCCGGATACAACCCCGACGCCGGTTAGAATCGTCTCAGATTAAGCTCCATCTCTTGGGTTCCCTCTAGTGGACGCCCTCTGCACGTAGAGCTGAAAACCCGGGTTCAAATCCCGGCGCCGGAGAGAATTTTTCTCCGTTCCATTACTCTTTCATCATATGATGACGCAGAATATCTGCATGGAAATATCATATGTACTTTGGTACATCAAAATATATATGATATGCGTAATAAATCACTTTGTGATTTAAGACAGCGCCCATACCGTCGGATCCCGGCCAATCAGTCACTCATCCGAGTGCACCTCAGCACATGTATGGACTTCGGTCCTGCGTTCATAGACATCTATGACGTAGTGCAGAGGGCGGCCACTAGAGGGAACCCAAGAGATGGAGCTAAATCTGAGACTATTCTAACGGGCGTCGGGGTTGTATCCGGCGTGGCTTAGTGGATAAAGCATCAGCACGTAGAGCTGAAAACCCGGGTTCAAATCCCGGCGCCGGAGAGAATTTTTCTCCGTTCCATCACTCTTTCATCATATGATGACGCAGAATATCTGCATGGAAATATCATATGTACTTCCGTACATCAAAATATATATAATAAAAAATGGTTATTATGTATGTAGAACTATTTATCCTTCTAGCTGTAAATTTATCAGAGGCTATACTACTGGGCAGGTAGAAGGAAGGACGACTTTTGTCTCCGTTTTATCGTCAGAATTATAATAGTTAATAGTGAAAAAAAATTGTTATGAGTGAATAAGCCTCCGAACCAAAGTATTTAGAAGATTTGATTATCTCTGTGGAGCCACATTATCAACTACTAATATATATTTATTTTACAGAAAGGAATAATAAGAACCATTTTCAGAATTAAACTCCGCGACTGCTGTAAATCTTTGTGCAAAAATCATGTAATTCTGACAGTTCCCTCCATAATGTTTTCCTTATATTCCCCATGTCTCCCTCTTTTTCCATGTTAACCTTGTTCTCTTTCTATTTCCCTTGTTCTCCTGCTTGTTCTTTTATTTTCCTTGTTCTCATTATCTTCCCTAATTTTTCTTGTATTCCCTTTGTTCCTTTTATTGTTCTTGTTTCCTTTGTATTCCTTTGTTCTCCTTGTGTCATCCTTGTCCTAGTTGTACTTATTTCTTTATCATTATATTTCCCTTGTTATCCTTGCATTCATCTTGTTTTTCTTGTATTCTCCTTGTATTTCCTATGTTTTCTTTGTATTCACCTTTTTTCTCTTGTATTCTCTTGTATTCCCCATATTACTTATGTTTACCTATGATTCCCTTATATTTCCATGTTAGGCCTACCCGTGTATTCTCCATGTTTCTCTTGTATTCTTCATGTTTCTCTTGTATTCTCCATGATTTGCTTTGTGTTCTCATGTTTCTCTTGTATTCTCCTTTTGCTTCTGTTCTCAATGTTTCCTTGTATTCCCCATGATTTGCTTCTGTTCTCAATGTTTTCCTTGTATTCTCCATGATTTGCTTGTGTTCTCAATGTTTCCTTGTATTCCCATGTTTCTCTTTCTCAATTTTTCCATGTTTCTCTTGTTTTTCTGTTCTCAATGTTTTCTTGTATTCTCCATGATTTGCTTGTTTCTCTTGTTTTCCTTGTTTCCTCTTGTATTCTCAATGTTTCTCTTGTATTCTCCATGATTTGCTTGTGTTCTCAATGTTTCTTTGTATTCTCCATGATTTGCTTGTGTTCTCAATGTTTCCTTGTATTCCCCATGATTTGCTTGTGTTCTCAATGTTTTCCTTGTATTCCCCATGATTTGCTTCTGTTCTCAATGTTTTCCTTGTATTCCCATGTTTCTCCTCAATGTTTTCCCTTTATTCTTATTTCTTTCTCAATGTTTTCCTTGTATTCTCCTGGCTTTTTCTCAATGTTTCCTTGTATTCCCGGAGGTTCATTGCCGCCCCATGATTTGCCCGTGTTCCATTGGTCCCTATCCCCATGAGCAAGATCTAATGTTTTCCATTCTCTATGATTTGCTTCTGTTCTCAATGTTTTCCTTGTATTCTCAAATTTGCATTTTCTCAATGTTTCCCATTCCCCATGTTTGCTTCTGCCTCTCAATGTTTTCTTTATTCCCCGGCCTTTCAACTCAATGTTTTCAATTCTATATTTGCTTATGTTCTCAATGTTTTCTTGTATTCCCCATACGTGTTCTCAATGTTTTCCTTGTATCTCAAACGTTTGGAAGTGTTCTCAATGTTTTCCTTGTATTCTCTGTTTGTTGTGTTCTCAATGTTTCATTCCCTGATTTGCTTCCTCAAATGTTTCCTTGTATTCACCTTATTCTCTAACTCAATGTTTTCCTTGTTTCCCATGATTTGATGTTCTCAATGTTTTCATTGTACCATATTTGCAGTGTTCTCAATGTTTTCCTTGTATTCCCCATAATTGTTTTATAAATTTTTCCTTTATTCCCCAGATTTTTCTGACTCAGACTTGTATTCCCATGATTTGCTTCAGTTCGCAATGTTTTCCTTGTATTCCCATGATTTGCTTGAGTTCTCAATGTTTTCCTTGTATTCCCATGATTTGCTTCATTCTCAATTTTTCCTTGTATTCCCCATGATTTGCTTATTCTCATTCTCAATGTTTTCCTTGTGATTCCCCTGATTCTCTTCTCAAGATAAATTTCCAATTTTTGTATTTCAATTTTTCCTTGTATTCAATGATTCTTCTGTCACAAGTCATAATCTTTGTCTTTGTTTTCTTTTTACCCATGATTTGGTGTTCTCAAACCTAGCTATCTCTTTTGCTTGTGTTCTCAATGTAAAATTCCCGTTGTTTTCCCTAATTTGTTGTGTTCTCATTTTCTCCTTGTACATATTTTGCACTGTCAATCCTTGTATTCCCAAGATTTGCTGATGTTCTCAATGTTCCCGTTCAATTCCCAACTTGCTTGTGTTCTCAATGTTTTCCTGAATTCCCCCATGATTTCTTGTGTTCTCAATGTTTTCCTTGTATTCCCCATGTTTTGCTTCTGTTCTCAATGTTTTCCTTGTATTCCCCATGATTTGCTTGTGTTCTCAATGTTCCCTTTTATTCCCCATGATTTGCTTGTGTTCTCAAAACTGTTCCTATACCCAATTTGCTTGTGTTCTCAATGTTTCACTGTATTCACTCATTTTCTTAATTAATGTTTTCCTTGTAATAGTTTCTTGGGAATGTTTTCCTTGTATTCAATAAGAATATCATATAAAACTTTCCTTGTAACCAAGTTTCAAATGCCTCTTGAAATTTCTTGTTCTCTTTGAGTAACTGATGCACTGTTGCCTTATTTTTACTCCCATTTTTCTCCATGTTTCCCTTGTATCTGTTTCCCTTGAATTCAAAATATCTGGTCAATTCTTTCTTGTATTATCCATGCCTCCCTTTTATTTTCCGTTTTCCTTTGTATTCCTCATGTTCCCCTTGTATTCTCCATGTTTCTCTTATATTCCCCAGGGTTTCCTTCTTGTATTTGCATTCTCCTTGTTATCCTTGTCTTCCCTTTTGTTTCTTTGTAATTTCTCTTGTTCTCTTTACATCCCACTTGTTCTCCCTTTTATCCTTTCTTCTTTATTCCTAAACAAGCAAATTACCCACTCTTTATTATGCACCAGAAATGTCAACCACACGGAATGCACATTGACCTTCCAAGCGCAACTTGCATAACAGCGTGCATAGTATGTTGGGTCTGTTAGTTGTTTTGAGCGTTAATTTTTGTGTTTCTCTAACTGATGCTTTTGTTGTCTAAAGTACAGCATTCACAAATCCTACTGAACGAAGATAAGAGCTGGTTTATTGACTGTAAAACGGATGTGTTGAATGTCATTTTGCTTTGGTACACACGGTCTAAATTAGTTTTGACTCCGTTTTCACACACCTGTATTTATTTTTTACCGGAAATGTGCAGTGCAGATCGATCTAAAACGTATGTATATAGACTATTTCTTATCTTACACCACTGCCTGCACACCAGGGGTTCCATTTCATAATTATCTAATTAGTGTAATGAATATAAAGCATTCTCTTCCTTATAGTCATTAACAGTAATTACGAAAATTTTAAAAGTTTCCTAAGTCTGATATTTGAAAGTGTTTGCGCCCGACTTGTACCACAGTGGGTGACAATTGTAAACCCACAAGTATAGGAAGTTTCAATGGCCAGATAAAACTTTTTCCTGTATCTGAACAATGAATGTTATTTCTTTTTAAGAGACAAAAGATGTAATTCTCTTTATTCACATATGTGTAAAATGTCGAGGAAAGAACATGTCTTGTTACTAGGAATATTTGCAACAAGATACTTCTTGATATGCTACATTAATATCGCGAAATTATTAGCCGGAATTAACTACACTAAAGCCAAAATGGGGACACTGTTTCTTTGAAATTGCGACCTTAATTATAAGAAGATGTTATCTATTTATAAAATTATAAATAAATTCACATTTTACGTTTTTGTACGATCCTGCTTTTTCCTGTATTGTTAGGCCTTGAAAGTTAGAATTCCCCACAGAAACTTGTTGCTAGGGAAACCATTCTTCATAACAAAACTATATTGAGGTTTTTTCCGACCTCAACCCAATACGAGCAAATAGTGAACTTTCTATTTATGAAATTATAAATAAATTCACATTTTACGTTTTTGTACGATCCTGCTTTTTCCTGTATTGTTAGGCCTTGAAAGTTAGAATTCACAAAGAAACTTGTTATAGGGAAACCATTCTTCATAACAAAACTATATTGAGGTTTTTCCGGGGTTTTCCCTCAACCCAATACGAGCAAATCCTGGTAACTTTCGGTGCTGGACCCCGGACTCATTTCACCGGCATTATCACCTTCATATCTCATTCAAAGCAAAATAACCTGAGATGTTGATAAGCGTCGTAAAATAACCCAATTAAAAAACTATATTAATATAACCATTACAGTTTCACTTATGGAATTAATACCTAGTTACCATTACAATAAATTCCTTATCACAAAGTATTAGTTGGGAGGCAAGGTAAACACCTTTAAAAGGCCGAGACGTATAGGTGGGAGGATAATATTAATCAATGGATTTAAACTATTACTGACTACGTTGAGACTTTAATTTCCTTAGATATCATCCTGATAGTGCTGTATTTTCAAAATTGTCTCATAATAATCTCTTTCTATTATCTAATATTATTTGAAATATATTAACATTCTATGTATTTTAGTTTAATTTATACACAGTTTATTTCATGTTTAATTAATAGTTCATAGTATTTTGTTGTTTAATTATTAAATAACTCTTGTAATACATGTAGCTTTCATCTAAATCAAATTGTTTCATTAAATGTTCATGAATATATATTATATATAATATAAATTACTAATCCTAATAATCACTAGAATGTAGTTTGAATTACCGGGTATGATATTTCCATGCAGATATTCTGTTTCATAATGCGATGTATATGTATATATAGTTTTTGCTGTTATAAGAGAAGGCATTTATCGGTCTTAGTCTATTTTAAATTATTATTAATTTATTATTATATTAACTATTAATTTAAATATTTATAGCAAAATAGTTGAGAATCTTAACTCTTAACCAGCTATAAATCATTATTATTATTATTATTATTATTATTATTATTATTACTAAAAATTAAGGTGGAATAATGTTGCTCTAAAAAAATAAAATAATATAATAATGTCCGAGTGTGATATATTTCCATGCAGATATTCTGCGTCATAATGCGATGTATATATGTATATATAGTTTTTGCTGGTTGAGTGGAAGAAAAGGCCTTACGGTCTTAACTCTGCCAGCTAAAATAAATTAATTATTATTAATTATTAATTATTATTATTATTATTATTATTATTATTACTACTACAATATTTATTGCGAAGGTTTTGGAATAATGTTGCATCTAAATATTCAATGGAAAAAGAATATTCCTTTATCATATATATGAAAAAAAATTTTAATGTACCGAAGTTATTTATTTCCATGGATATTCTGCGTCATAATAAAATGTAAATATGGATGAATGCTGGTTGAGTGAAAGAGAAGGCCTTCCGGTCTATCTGCCGAGTCTCGTAAACTCCGGTTACATTATTAGGACGTTATCTGTAATTATTATTAAACCACAAACTTATTAATGTAAAATGCTAGGCTACTAAATATTTCCAGCTACGACTATAATTATTTTGGAATAATGTTGCTCGTTTTTTTAAATGAAAAAGAAATATAATGCTATAACTTTCTGATCTTTATTCCAAATTTTGCAATTTAAAATACATGATCGTGACGCAAAACTGTCTGCAATTTACACGTTTGTGAAGTCCATTACAAAATCTCAGAAATTAAAAACGAGCAGAGCCAATAAATTCCTCGATTTTGTTAAAAGCATTTCTGAAAGTTGCATCGTAATATACTATTTCGTACTTTCATATTCCTTTATCATATTATGAAAAAAAAATTCGTAAGTTATTTACTTTCTTGGACTATTGCTTAAAATACATACTAAAATTAAATATTGGATGAATGGATTGTAGAGAAAGCGCAATGCGGCATTCCGGGTATCAGTCGAGTCGCTCGTAGACTCCGGTTACACAGAGAGGACGTTATCTGTAATTTGACAAACCACAAATTATTAATGTAAAAAATAAATAAACAAAAAATTTGAACAAGTAGATATGTATGTAAATAAATAAATAAATAATTAAAAGATTAAATAATTAAATAAATAAATAAACAAACAAATGATAGAAACTAAATTCAATAAATCTTTGTTCCAAAATTTGTCGGTTTAATAAATGAAACTAAAACAGTTTAGTTGTAAATTTATTTTTAAATAAAGCAAAGAAATTACGAATAATATTTATGCTTGAATTAAATAAATAGCCAGTGTGTTTATATTGCAATAAATTTTGACAAGAATTTTGTTACATTTCACGTGTATTGTTCTCGGGTAAACTGACTCCTAGGTACTGATTATGAACAAAATCCAAACAATACTCGTAGTTCAGAGGAAGTCAATATAGAATCTAAATAAGTAAGAAATTATAATTTTAAATTATAATTGCAAAAAGTGATTTGTAAACAACTCTCCATCATTTATAAATATGTGGGATAGACAGACAAAGTAAATTAAGTAAATAAATAAATAAATAAATAAATAAATAAATAATGAAATAATTAATTGGTGAAATAATTAAATAAGTAAATAAATAAACAAAAAAACAAGTAGATAAATAAGTAAATAAATAAATAAGTAAATAAATAAATAAATAAATAAATGACTAATAGCCGGTTCTCGAAAAATATTTAAGCATACATTAAAGATACTGAGTCTATAATTATTACAAATGATTTTTCATGCTTAAACTAAAGTAAAATGGCCGCTAACGATTTTTTTCAATGCCATTTGTGTGCCAAACCACGAACTTTTTTTCTAAGAAAACTATAAATTCCTCACCAATATGAAATTATACTTTTATGTTACATACAATATGAGCTATTCGCTGTGAAGACCTGCAGTGTTATTTCATTTCCACCACAGTCTAGTATATACAGTCACGAAGCTCAATACGTAGTAAATATGCATCCATAGATAGTTGCTAACCACTAGGATCGCTGCTATCGCCTCATTACAGACAATGCGAAATAGTACTTGCACAGTCTATTGTTCCTAGTACCCTCAGAAACTCAAGTTTGTGACTGTATATACTAGATCAGTGATGTCAAAGCAAGCGCATTTTTCTGACCTTGACGTCGTGCGCGGTCATCAAGCGCTAAGTATGGAAAGAGGAAGGGTTGTGTATATGAATAAGCAGCCTGTTCGATTAAGAAAACAGTGGTGCACAAACTTCAGACGGAACGTGAAATTTTATGTCGTTATTTTTATATCGCTTCTTTCTGTTTGATATTATCTATATTATCTGTAAAACAAAAGTACTAATACCAATTTCTTAATATTGCAGTTATGTTTTAAATGTTAATTACATAATAAAGAATTAAGAAGGAATATTCACATAAATTCCATAGTAGTACAACTATGCTGTACTAAATGGATGAAACACATCGTTCATAAAGAAAGAGATAACCCCAAAAAACAAATTGAGTATGACATGGTAAGTTGTGATTGATATTGATGGTACCTTTATGGCCAGTTTTTCCAAGTAATGTTTAATTTGGCTTAACAAATGTTAAATTAACAGCTGGTTTATTTTTAACATTTTGTTAAGATGTTTTCCATTTTTCCAACATAATTTTGTTTAAAATAACCAACACTTAACTTTAACTGTCGTTAATACTATTCTAACTACTCAACAGCAGTTGGTAATGATTTTGCATATATAAGACAAGTTCTTATTGGCTGATATTATTATTTAAATTCTGTACTATGGAGTAAGTAATGAAACATGTGTAAAATCGTAACCTATTACAGTAGCCATGATTCATACAGTACAGAGAATTGATAAATGAAAGTTGCATTGACTGCTATTGAATAATAATAATTATTATGTATGGTTACATTTTATAATGCTAAATATGAATTTCTGTTTAGAAAAATCTCAGCATTATGACCACCAGGTGACAATAATTACACGAATGTGTGTAGTCAACTGTACAGAAAACCCCGAGGAGAATTCCGTATCATATAAAATTCTCTAATTCAGGTTCATGTATAAATTATATGTAATTTCGTCCTAAAGAAGCAATTGCTGCTGAAAAATTTTATTATTTACTCACTGCGTATTTTGAAGCACTATTGACATCGGCTATAGTTGAAGAGCTAGTAACATAGAATCTAGAGTTAATAGTAGCTGTGAATTGGAACAAGTGGCCTATTTCAACTAGGTAACATACAACTGAGTTTTATTTTAAGACATGAAAGTGATTATTATAACTACATACCGGTACCTAAGAAATATTAGTAAATTAATACATAATGTGCATTCAAACATAACAAAACTTAATTGGTTATTAACTTTTATTTATTAGAATTATATTATAGCTAGCGATAAGATATGTTTGCACTGGCTTTAAAACAGAAGCGAAAGAGCTGGATTCTTGGAATTTATAATCGTTTTCTTTCCGATGGAAATTTAATTTTCCAGCAGGATAATCACCCCGCACACCGCCATAAACATTCAAAGACGGTTCACGGAAAAGCATGAAAAGAGGATTGACAAATATCGAGACATCCCACCTCAAAATCCAGATCAGTTCTGGGATCAAGTTCTGGTTACCTGGGAAGATTTCGCTAAGGACCAGAACTATTTCCGCGATCTGGTGGACTCAATGCCCCGAAAATACCAGGTAGTGATGGACGATGGCATGTGGACAATGTATTAGATCAACATGTGTATTTCTTTTTTTTTTCTTTAATTTGTTTTTTTATCTTTGTTTTATTTCGGGAAGAAAATTGATCTCCCAAGAGTTTTTTAAATTCTCCTAGTGGAGCCAGAGTTGCGAAATAATTCGTTCCACTACACAAAATTATAAAAATGAAGAAAGGTAACATGTATAAAAATTAGTTACGTTAAAAAAATTATTGCCAAGAATCGAACACGGGCCACTACAATGGCAAGCCAACACACTACCGACTACTCCATCGGTGTGTTATGACGTAACCAGCGCGACAAGGAATATATAGTTGTTAGGCTTGAAGTCTACGGACAGGTCACATACAAACGTAATCGTGTAAATATTTCAATGTTCAGTACTAGTTAATGTTTCATTTGGACTGATTTACTGAAGCTTGGTGAAACCGTCCCTTACTCTAAACATTCCTCAAAGAGAAACATAACATGTTACTTTCACAACTTTTGTCTCAACAGCTGTGGTGTTATCCGCCATGTTTAACTGTTTGTTAAATGAGTTAACGGCCTGAAATCCTACATTTAAAGTTAACAAACGGTTAAGAATCTGTTAAGCCAAACTGGTGTTGAACAAATGGAAAAACTGTATTTAACAAACTGTTGAAGGTTTAACAGTCGTTAAGTATTCTAATAATACTTGGACAAACCGGCCATTAGTCTTATAAAAGTAATCAATAAACTAATCAAAACAATATTACAGTACAAAGCAAAGTTACCTAGGTGCTTTATATGTTTTAAGTGTAACTAATATTACATAACAAAACTCTTATCGCATTATGCTTTTAAGGTGATATTTGTGAGCAACTTCCTATCATCAGAATATTAAATTATTTTCTCGAAATATGCTGAAGTTATAGAGCTGTCATTTTTCAACACATGGGCACGTATCTTTTGCTTATAATGTAACAGTAGTTGCTTTGTTAATTAATTTCTTTACAAACATTTTCCATGCGAATATTTTCAAAATTTTCAATTCACTATCTTCAGTAATACGTATTTACGGTTTATTAGATTTACGAAAACATTCTGTAAGACTACTAAATAAATGGGCCTATATCTGAAAATTTCACTTTTCTATAAAAAAAGTTGAGGAAATATTTCTTTGGAATAAAAAAAATCAAACTTGTGAAAAATGCATTAAAATTAAAACTTACATTCTTATAATGCACTTCTACTTTTCAGACAAATCTAAAAATTAACATGGATACAGTTTAATAAGTTCTCTTCCCTTTATCTACTGAATCAGTGCTGGTCATCCCTGAATATAGCTCGACCAAGCGGCATATACTATATCTTTCGTCTGTCTCTTTCGTTTCCGCTGTAAAGCACTCAGGCTCTCCTGAGCTCTAAAGCGCGCGCTTGCTCCTATGGGCATCAATTGACATGACTGTTGTAGTGTGTGCTTCCACTCTGTATGAGAGAGATATGCCATCAGCTCATAAAGGCTATGTTAAAATATTAAACTTCTCTATCTTTCTCTTTGAAGACCTTCAAGTATTGCAGCTGTTGGTCGGTGTCCATCCACGCTACCAAGCAGCCACAGTGATGATTTCTTATATTTCCACCGAATAGGTGCGTCGGACACCAATGTTAACGAACCGCAATGAGAATCATTGAGTTGGAATGAGTACCATGGTAATTGGAACTGCTATTTCTGGACGTGACGCACGTTTTGAGGGATTCCAGTTGGTGCCGGTCTGGCTGGATGCTTATTGTAAAACAGTTCTTACGTGTTGGAATTTGCAGAGTCGCGGAAACGAAACTGCAATGGGTATTCATTGAGGTTACGGCAGGTTTCACTGCCTTCCGAAACACTGCTATTAACTTGAACAAACAAGAAACTTAAATCAATGGCCTACTTCCCTCCAAAATAGCCTCAGACTCTTTACTGAGCAAAATTTTATTCAGACATTCAAACTTTGTAAGTTCAAAGACCGCAAAAACTTACATACCCAAAGTTTACGATTTCCGAAATACTGTAACTACAGTTCGTTTTTCCTTACTTATAATCTCACGGTCTTAGCAGTAGCGGACGGTGGGTTTGAAAGTTGAGGAGGCCAAGAGTAACTGATGAGAATATAAAAAATATAAGGCCTGTGACGTACCTCATTACCAAGCGCAGAATTTACAGGTTTTAAGAAACTAAAATTAGATTTTTCAATTTATGGTTTACGATTTTAAATCTTATGTTTAGGAATTTATATGATTTTACGGGGAGGGGGGAAATGAACAACATGGCCTACTGTTAATATATTACAACGGCTTGGTAAAGATTGCCTCTCTTTAGGATATTTTAAATCCTAACCCACGCATTAGGTATTTTTAGGTCATATTGAATTTAAGAATGTTACTCTTTGCTACATAAAAAGAAAAGAAAAGCAATATTTCGAGAGTAACGAGATAGCAATAAAATTGATTCGAACCTAAAAATCCGGGGCTTGCTCATTACTATTACATGGTCTAATTTTACAGAAAATTAACTCGACAATCCTCTTTCTTCTCAAATCGATCAATTAGGTCACAACATACTGAACAACTGCTACTAGAAGAAGCTAGAGACAAATCTGCATTTGTTTCTAAACTCTCGATATATTTAAAATACTGTATAAATAAATATATCTCGTAACACAAAAAAAAAATAACAGGAACACCCGCAAACAAGAGAAAAATCTAACAACATAAAAGAAAACTTTTAGCAAGGAGAGAAAACTAACAACACGTGACTTCAATTTATAAAACCAAGAAGAGAGCTTAAACCAGTCGAAACAGTTGTCAGCGGTGGGTAGGAAGTCTCCAAATTCGGCTCCCCTCGCGCATTCTAGACACGTTTAAACGTTCCGCTAACAAGCTATCTTATTGGTTGAACTGCTGTTGTCATGGTTACCGGGGAGCAGAGTAATGTAGCCGACTCCTCTCTCCCGCTTTCGCATAGACACTGCAGGCTGCTAGATGTCGACTATACAGGTTACAGCGCTATCTGTTATTTTTCGGTACGAATTATTTGTACTATCTAGACAGTATAGCATACTGACATCACCAACTAAATGTGGTCGACTTTACGTAACTTACATCTTAGTCGTATTGAATAGTAAAATTAATATAAAAGGAAAAATGTTGCTATAACTTGATGTGATCTTAATTCAGCTGGAATTATTACCGCCATATTGTGTTCTGATAAAATATTAGGCGAGGGCGAGGCACGGCCTTACTAATAAACCCTTGCCTCCCTGCCTCTGTAACTATACAGGGTGTTTAAAAATACGGGGCATAATTTCAGGTATGTATTTCCCACATGTAGACAATCAAAATAGTTCATTACAACATGTGTCCGGAAATGCTTCATTTCCGAGTTATGGCCTTCACAACATTGAAATTCACCGGAACGTTTTTCTTTCCGCAGGTCGTTGTCATTACAGAAGATGTTCAAAATGTCCACTTCCTGCTTGAATACAGACCTCACATCGCTGTCTCATTGACCTGCGAACACGATCCCAAACTACAGGAGTATTGCGTATGTCCTCAGAACATGCCACAATTCGATTCCGAAGGGATTCCAAATCAGGCACCGGAGACGAATAAACCAATGATTTTAAATGGCCCCACAAGTAGAAATCGAGAGGGTTCAGATCAGGTGAGCGTGGAGGCCAAGCAATTGGGCCACCTCTACCTATCCATCGATCACGAAACCTTGGTAGGTACTTGTACCTACACAACACTAAATGTAACCTTCGCCTCGGAATGAACTGTCAGAGTGCCCTCTTCATGTCTCCTTTGACGGCAACGACTTGCGGAAAGAAAAACGTTCCGGTGAATTTCAATGTTGTGAAGGCCATAACTCGGAAATAAAGCATTTCCGGACACATGTTGTAATGAACTATTTTGATTGTCTACATGTGGGAAATACATGCCTGAAATTATGCCCCGTATTTTTTAAACACTCTGTATATGGGAATTGCTTTGCTTGCTGTAGTTATTAGAGATGAACAACGATCGAGGAAGCAAGACTAACAGCGCCCGCAAAGCCGAAAACCCGCACGACAATGTTGTATCCGTCGCGTCGTTGACGTAAAGACTGCTTGATGAGTGTCTCGAGACGCCGAGATTGATCACTCCCGAAGTCCCGAACGTCAAGCAGCCTTGAATCGCCACAGTTGTTTATACCTGACTGAACTTTTATCTACTTTGGCAACTGTTATACATGTATCAACAATCAAGTAGCCTATTTGAAACATCATCTCTACCTTTCAGTGTATAATAATCCGTTCCCCAATCTTTATTTAATTACTAGGCTCTTATTAAAAGGCTAGGAATTATCTTTTCATGTGTTTGAGATCAAGTGTGCAATCTCAAGTAAAAAAGATATTGACGTTATGTTTTATGTTTCGTAGAAATGCAAATTTATTTGAGAATTATTTTCTTTTCTATTTATATAACCATAGGTAATATCATATAATAGAACCAGAACATTTTGATAACTAAGATACTGTCTTTTTGTCTTTTTGTCTCATTTAAACATTTATAATGTTATTTATTTCAATGATGTATGTTATTCAAAGTTACGAAATCTTTCCATGCCGACCAAATTTTATTTCAACAATGATGAGCGAGATTCGAATGACGAGACGAGACTCGAAAGACAAATGCAACGAACACAGCGAGCGAGAGCGGCAGTTAGTTTTGTTCATTTCTAGTAGTTGTGTACCTACACGAAATCCCTTGTTTAAGCGTTGTATATAGAGAAAAAAATGGCCGCCCCTCTAACAGCTGTTCGTATCGATTGTCATTTTATGATGATGGTTGCCTAGTAACCAGAGAAGAACAAACTAAAGAGCACAGAATAATTAGAATTATATTCCTGTAGCTGTACTCTTTGACAAAATATAGCGTGGTAATCGATCAGGTCCAGTTATACTATCGATACTTAGCGCGGCACACTATCGGTTGCAATAGAGAACCTCAGTTATTGTATTACCTTTCGTAATGAAGTAATGACGAAAGTATGACGTAGCGCTAGGCATGTTTGTTGCCATAACTACGTGGACGTTGTTGACAGTCGCTATTATCTCTTGTTGATTCAAAACATTTTAGATGCCGCGGAAACAAAAAGAAACAAACGTGTGAAGCTGCGAAATGCTACAAGCGCGATTCATACCCGTGCGGACCGATACCTTATGATTCAGGGAGGCATTTTCGAAAATGTGATTTAAATCCACTCTGAATGAAAGAGAGCGGTACATAAACAATCAATTGTTTGGATTTTAATTATTTTTGCAGTTTTTTTAGTGAAATCTTGAAATAAAAGTTTTTTTCTGCCGTTTTTAAATTACCATAACTCCGTAATTATGAATGTGATCTCATTAATTTATTTCTATTTTTTTTTTGTTCCAAATAACCTCAGGAATCACCTCTATAAATCGGGAGAGAACTTCGTGAAACACCCTGTATACCAGTAGGTAATACACTCATGGGATATATATTAAGCTAAGAATATAAGCAAATTGTACGATACATAAATCATTGAAATAGACTAGACAGTTATACATTATATACGAATAACATACATTCAAAATACACAGTTGCAATGTGAAGAAGTTAGTACAATAGATATAAAAATTACTTGAAATAAACTGAGACAAATACATCAATATAATAATACTTACTGGCTTTTAAGGAACCCGGAGGTTCATTGCCGCCCTCACATAAGCCTGCCATTGGTCCTATCCTGAGCAAGATTAATCCATTCTCTATCATCATATCCCACTTCCTCAAATCAATTTTAATATTATCCTCCCACCTACGTCTCGGACTCCCTAAAGGTCTTTTTATCCCTCCGGCTTCCCAACTAACACTCTATATGAATTTCTGGATTCGCCCACACGTGCTACATGCCCTGCCCATCTCAAACGTCTAGATTTAATGTTCCTAATTATGTCAGTTGAAGAATACAATGCCTGCAGTTCTGTGTTGTGTAACTTTCTCCATTCTCCTGTAACTTCATCCCTCTTAGCCCCAAATATTTTCCTAAGCACCTTATTCTCAGACACCTTTACCTATGTTCTTCTCTCAAAGTGAGAGTCCAAGTTTCACAACCATAAATTACAACCGGTAATATAACTGTTTTATAAATTCTAACTTTCAGATTTTTTGACAGCAGACTGGATGATAAAAGCTTCTCAACCGAATAATAACAGGCATTTTCCATATTTATTCTGCGTTTAATTTCCTCCCGAGTATCATTTATATTTGTTACTGTTGCTCCAATAATAATAATAGTAATAATAATAATAATAATAATAACGATGATAATTTATTTAATCTGGCAGATTAATATAGGGTGTCATCTAAAAATCGTTCTTGATGACGTAGTAACTCGCACAACAATAGTCGCAAAAATATAATATATATTTTCATAAAAATATTCCTTTCTAAACATAAGGTTTGATGTACGTGATCTTTCTGTCCAAAATTTCCTCATTCGAGTTTAATTGCTAGAAATGCTTTTCTTTTTAAAGACTTTGTATGTAAGAACTAAGCGTTGTCATGGTAACCCTTTTTCTAAGTTTCATATAAGTATGTATTTTAATACTAATGAGTCTCTTACTATGGTAACTCCCAACATAAATGACGTTAACTTACGTTGCATGAATGATACTGAATGGGATAAAGGCGTCGTGTTTGTATCCCCAATGCGTTTTCTTAGTCCTGAGGCTAACAACTGTAGATGTTCCCCTGCGGCATACTGTTTATTCGTAATTATGAACGTTTTAAAATTAAGGTGTAATAGATGCTACACATATTTGTGACTCATTATACAGTCTGCTGCTTGAATCTGAATATAGCCAATCAAAGTGGCCTCTATAAGGCTTTTATGGTTGTATTAAAATGCGTGAAATTGGACTCATCTATAAAAGTAAATTACCGGATGCCATTTTTCTTGGTGTTGTAACGAGCCCATGGCTTGCGACCAGTAATTATGTCCTCTGAAGCCACCTGGTCTGTGGAAGCGCCACTAGAGCACTTGGCTTCGCATTCCGGAACCAATTCTTCCAATTGCAGTATGCGCAGAAACATGGTGGTATTATACAAATCGAACTGGTCGACATCCAGGCCGGATGTTTTATACCGCACTATTTGTTGCGACAACACTTTCATCCTGTTCGATTAAATATGACGTGTAGTTTGGGAAAAGACATTGCCAGGGGTGGTAAAATTTCCCTTTTTTGCAATATTTCATAAAGTTCATTATAGAGTAGGATGTTCATAGTATTTTTATGGAAAAAAAGAAAATTTATGAAAATAATATAAAAACGGCAGTGGCTCACTAGCGAAGTGAGATGAGCCAGAGAAATGTTAAATGATGTTTTATTTAACGACACTCGCAACTGCAAAGGTTATATCAGCGTCGCCGGATGTGCCGGAATTTTGTCCCGCAGGAGTTCTTTTACCCATGTATGGTGGGTCCCTATCACCACGGCATGGCGCGTCCTCAGGTTGCGGATAGAGGAGACGGCCTCCAGATATGGAGGGTAGCTGCGAATATATTGAATAAGCAGTCGTGGACAGCCGATAAGGGGTGGTCCTCCAGCTTGGGGGTTGGGCGAAGGGCTAACAACCCATCACCGTAAAAAACAGCTTGTTACGAATCCCTAAATAAGACGTTTGAGATGGGGAGGGCATGTAGCACGTATGGGCGAATCCGGAAATGCATATAGAGTGTTAGTTGGGAGACTGGGGGGAAAAAGACCTTTAGGGAGGCCGAGACGTAGATGGGAGGATAATATTAAAATGGATTTGAGGGAGGTGGGGTGTGATGATAGAGACTGGATTGATCTTGCACAGGATAGGGACCGATGGCGGGCTTATGTGAGGGCGGCAATGAACCTTCGGGTTCCTTAAAAGCCATTTGTAAGTAAGTAAGTAAGTAAGGAGTTCTTTTACATGCCAGTAAATCTACTGACATGAGCCTGTCGCATTTAAGCACACTTAAATGCCATCGATCTGGCCAGGGATCGAACCCGCAACCTTGGGGATAGAAGGCCAGCGCCATACCAACTCGCCAACCATGTCGACGAGCCAGAGAATTTATAGGCCTACGAAGAAGTACGTTTGTCAGCGAGGGCTGTTGTGGGCGAAATTGACAAAAGAAATTATTTTCAATTTGTTTCATCTATTGAATGAATGGATCAGGGATTCAAAATGCCTCATAATACTTGAAAAAAAAAAAAATGTGTATGGACACAAAAATGATGTTACATAGTTTAAAACATAAAAAAGCACGACAACAATAAAAATATTTCACGTGTATAATGAGAAAAATCTCGGAATTTGAACTTACCATTTAAAAGGATTTTCTGGATGACTTCTGTTCATAACTAGACCCGGAACTGTCTTTTACAAGGAACCAACAATAGTCTGCAAGCATGCTGGATGATTATCTTACTTTATATCGCCTTTCAATTCCAGATATTTCTTGATGAAATCCTTCCCCGTGCTCGTCGCTTACCGCTCCAAGGTTAGGAGGAAGGAAATCCAAATTAGAATGTAAAATGTGTATTTTGAGGGCCATATGAGGCGTTTAGTTGCGAAAGCAGATACATCACTAAAACATAATTTTTCAGTAAGAAGGAAAAACGTTTACAAGGAACCAAGGATTTGCAACCAATACTCTTTTTCATCATACAAATCCATGTTATGTATCTGGCTTTTGAGCATAAAAGTGCTATAGCAGTTGCGGAATCATACGAAAATGTGAAATATAACATTAACCATTTCGAAAAAAAAAATGATATATCTGATTTTGCAACTTAAATGAAATGAAATGATTAGCCTAAAAGTGTCCCGTTAAGGGCAAAGGCCTCCTCCTATAGAGGGAGAGCTCTATTTGTCTCACGCGGTGAGCTACTCCGCGTAAGAGATGTTTACAACCTTGGAATTGTTCACTTGGTTCACATTTTGCACTGTTTGGTATTGTTCGCTTGTTTCTGGTTTTAGTCGCTGTTCACTTGTCTTCTTAGGTTTTTCCAGTCTTCCCTATGTCTTGCTCTGCTTGACCAATGGCTTCCTACTCGTTCGCTGAAGAGTTCGGCCCATCTTCTTCTTGGTCTTCCGCGTGATCTCTTGCCAATGCGGGGATCCCATAGTGTGACTGTCTGCGTCCATCTTCCGTCTCTAAGTCGTGCAACATGGCCTCCCCACTTCCATTTGGTGTTGGTGGCTGGATCTTTAATTGCTGACATCTTTTGTAGCACTTCGTTTGGAACTCTGTCCCTCAGTGATAAGCCTAGTATCCTTCTCAGCATATTTCTTTGGCATATTTGGAGACTGTTACGAAGTTTGGCAGTGAGAGACCATGTCTGACACTCATATAACAGTACAGGAGTTACGCAGGTCTCCAGGTTTGCAACTACCAGTAGCGGCCGGTGATCCAAATCCTCGGTGAGGCCAGATGCAACTAGTTTAAGTGCCTCCCATAGAAAATGTTTATTTCTGATATTAATATTATTACTGTTGTTATATTATTAATATCATTATTACTGTCGGTTATTGTTATTATTATTATTATTTATCCTCCCATTATTCCCAACTAACATTCTATCATTATCATTATCATTATCAAACAGCATTTCATTATTATTATTATTATTATTCTTATTATTTCTCCATTATTATTATTAGCCCCAAATATTTTCCTAAGCACCTTATTCTCAAACACCCTAATATGTTCCTCTCTCAGAGTGAGAGTCCAAGTTTCACAGCCATATAGAAGAACCGGTAATATAACTGTTTTATAAATTCTAACTTTCAGATTTTTGGACAGCAGACTGGATGATAAGAGCTTCTCAACCGAATAATAACACGCATTTCCCATATTTAGTTTAATTTCCTCCCGATTTATATTTGTTACTGTTGGTCCAAGATATTTGAATTTTTCCACCTCTTCGAAGGATAAATCTCCAATATTTATATTTCCATTTCAAATATTCCCGTCACGAGACTCATATACTTTGTCTTTTCGGGATTTATTCCAAACCGATCGCTTTACTTGCTTCAAGTTTCAGTTTGTGATTTTCTCCTAACATATTCAGCATCTACCTTATTATTATTATTATTATTATTATTATTATTATTATTATTATTATTCCCTAGTAATGAAAATAATAATTTCACTTCTTTCTTTTGTGATGAAGCTTTTTTTGAAATTTCTTTTTATTGTTTTCCTTTGACAGCAACAAACAAGGCCAACAGAAAGTTTATTTTGCACCACATTACCACTTAACCATTTGTTGCCCATACCAGGATGCAATAGAAACTCGCGTTTTAAGATTAACTGTCAGAAAAATTGTTAGCGATGTCATAGGTATCTCGGTCGGCTCTCTCTTTATTTAAAACGTCCTTTCTTTCAGTATTATTTCTTCTCGAAAAAGGACACTCTAACAATGAATTAACTACACCAGCATTATTTCTCGCATTTGTTTCTGTTTATATTTTCCCGAAATACATAACAACATTGGCCCAGATTCACTACTGTACTACGAAGTACAATAGTACAACACCCTCGCTTAAGTCATAAACTAAGACATAAGAGGAGAGAATAGTGTGGGTCTCTGCCTGCCAAAGAGCTGGAATGTTTGTTATTTATGGCCTATTTAGGAAGACAAGTCACCACTGCTATTCCCACCCCACTCTACCCTTGAGGCCGGCCCGTGGTTGAGAGGAGTGAAACCTGACCAGGCCAGACGAATTGTGCCTCAGTTACAACGTTTAAAGCGCAACGTCAAAAGCCCGCGAAGACAAACGAAAATCCAGAAGCAGACCCGGCACGAGCTATCCTGGCCTCAGGAACAAATTTTACTGCAAAACAGGTCTATATACATCACAAGCCAGACCCGGCACGAGCGATCCTGGCCTCATGAACAAATTTGACTGCAAAACAGGTCTAGATACATCGCAAGCCAGACCCGGCACGAGCGATCCTGTCCTCAGGAACAAATTTTACTGCAAAACAGGTCTATCTACATCACAAAGTTTTCAAATGCTTCTACAGCGACATATGCTTCATTCAAATAACTAATAGGCCTACATTACATAAAAACAAAATTTGATTTTAGTTAAGCCAAGTGACTGAGGCCCGGCCTCACTTGCCTCAGTCAATCAGCCGCCACTGGCAACTACACGCCTCATATTAGGCCTACATCCCATTTTCTCATATGCACTTAACATGTTTTTCACAAGTTCGATGTAGTTGTCTGCCCTAGAATTTCCAAGGAAATTTGAGCAAACATCTTTGAAAGCGCGATACCATTTTTTCTGTAACGGAAAGTTTTTGCTCAAACAAAGGGTCAGCCATAACTTTGCGAATTTGTGGACCGATGAAAACACTCTCTTTTAATTTGATAAGAAATATATTTTTCCAGCGTTGCCAAATTTAAGTCCCAAAGTTCTAGGACACGGTGGAATACATAAAAGTCAATTTCTGAGCCCTGTACATAATTTCCTGAGTATCAGCAACCTGTCTATGGAAAATACTCCATGAAGTATGAAATATGCATTTTCAGACCGCTATTCACATCCAATGGTAATGACGCTGGGTATTTATATAATTACGTTATAATATCGACGGACAGAATTGAATGCGCATGCTCCGATTGTCCAGCTACATAAACGACGGTAATAATGAGAGACTCATTATATGGATGTGTTAGCAATTAGTAGGGGGATGGTAAGTGGGGTAGGGACCAATATTCTCCATTGATAAAATCATATAAATGAATTAAATACGAAGAAACCGACAAATAGTTGTTGCTATAAAGTGAATATTTGATGTCCAGGATAGCTGCAATGAATTTCAGATACGTGCATGCTAACAAGGAAGCTAAGTTATCTGATATATGCAGATAAGAGAACACTGGATTTAATTTGTTACTTAATGAGGGATGTGAATATCACACGTCTTCTGTCGGAAGTGCGCTCATCCAAACATAGGCAGGCATTCTGTTTTATACAACAGTTCAATCGTGTATATGTTTAAGGTTAAGTAATTGTACATAGAACACAGAGGGCTCTGCGTCACGATTGAAGCAGGATAGTAGAAGCTTTATAGTGGGAAAGAACAGATGGGTTGTTCTTCTTCTCCTTTTCTTTCTTTATTTTTTCACCAACGTCCTTTCTTTGCTCGTATAGTGTCAAACCCAATCA
Source organism: Periplaneta americana (assembly GCA_025594305.2). Classification (NCBI taxonomy): domain Eukaryota; kingdom Metazoa; phylum Arthropoda; class Insecta; order Blattodea; family Blattidae; genus Periplaneta; species Periplaneta americana. The sequence continues at coordinate 20,944,964 of JAJSOF020000035.1, forward strand.
TTGTTTTCCTTTAGTTGTTTATTTGGTGAAATAGTTTGGAACCGAGTGAACCTTTAAAAAATACAGAAAAAAGAACTGAAGAATGGAAGAAAGAGAGAGAGAAAAAGAAGAGCAAATCGATGGTGTTGAACAGCAAACTCTTATGTCAAAAATATTAACGAAGTAAGTTTTCACTTGATTCCTATTGAAGAAATTTTCTCGAATCTTCTGCAAACACTTCTTAGATCAAGATATACCGGGACATCATTTTATTTTTACTAACATTTTTAATATTAACCTGGCTATACCTTTGGATTAATGATTGAGACCCGGAAAGACCGTTTGCTATCCTCTTCCACTACTGGAGTTCGATGATTCTGGCGTAAAATACAAACAAATCACTTTACTAGGTACAGGAGGGAAGAAAAGTAGTTCATCCATTTATGTAAACTAGGAAATATCGCGATTTTGAGTTTGATAATTTTCATTAGGTTTTGTTTAATCAAAATACAGTACAGTATTAACAATAAGTGTTTTTGCTCACGAACTGAGTTATCCATGACACGTATTCATTATGCAGTGTATATTATACTGCCTGCAGCACATTAGCGTACAATATAGAGAATGATGTTAAAATGAAAAATAATCCTAATATGGATATTTAAACACATTTTTGAAAATGGTGGCCGTTCATTTCGATACAGGCTTCAGTTCTTTTGTGCCTATTATCGCACTATATACTATTGCATCTAATTCCAATTACCAGTTTCATCCTACATACTTAGTAACTCATGTTGATATAATTCTGTACCTACTCTATAAAAGAGTACCTTACGTACTGTAAATTCAGTGTTCACTTCTGCCCGACCCACACAGATAAAATTTCTCAGACATGCTATCTATTGTCCGTCCAAGTCGTTATGTCGCAGGATCGTAGAAAGGGGGGGGGGAGAGAATCACGTGACAGTTAATTACTTAACGAGGCCCTTTTTATTTAAGTTATTTTAAACAGTTGCATAATATTACGTAGACGTCCAATTAATTCCTAACAGAAATTAATATTTTCAGAAAAGAGTTAAGAAAGCCCAGCCACTAGTCTTTACAGTGGAGCTAGCAGAAGCAGGTGGGGGAAATCGGGATGCGACGTAGGCAAACGGACGACAGTACTGTGCGAAAATATGATTAAATATTGATAGTTTTCGTCACTGGAGAACGCGAACATATTTCTGAAACGTACTATACTCACTAACTCAGTACTGCGGCCTTGGTTCTGTATGGAGGACAGTTGGAACTTCGTTAGTAGAAGGGTTGGGAGTGAAGTACATTCAAAAACTGAGGTACAATAAGAGTTGAAGTAAAAATAAAATGATGTCCCTGTAGATGGAAACTTCATACGAAGATGTTTAAATATAATTTTATGTCAGATGAATTAAAATAAATAAAAAAAATAAATTAACAAATAAATAAACTAAATAAATGAATAGACAGACAGATAAATAAAAATAAATAATAAACAAATAAAGAAACAAGCAAACAAATATGTATATAAATGGGTACGTAAATAAACAAGAAAACAAGAAAATAAATAAGTAAACAAGTAAATAAGTATAAGTAAGTAAATAAATAAATATATATTATTAGTCAGTTTACAATGCCTTTTGATATTTTCTGCCATCCAAATATTAATTTACAGTCACTGATAAATGTATCGCACTGCAAGATACCACTCCCCTCTATCTCTCCATAGGTCTTCTCCTAATTGTCTTCTTTCCATAGCTTCCAGAATGACCTTTTTCCATGTTGTCATAGATCTTCCTCTTTTTCTTCTTCTTCTTGATGGGGTCCATCATATGCCAACCTTGGTAATCTTTCCGTATTCTTTCGCATCATATGCCCACACTATATTAGTTGTTTTGTGAAAATATCCTGTACAATATCATTCTTAACTTGCATTTTCTCTCTGATTATATCGTTTCTAATTCTATCTCTTCTTGAAATGCCTGCTGATCGTCTCCAAGAATTCATTTCTAAGGTCAAAAATTTATTTTTGAATGCGTTTTGCAATTGCCAAGTTTCTGCCCTATATAAAGTTGTACTTCTCACAATTGGTTTATAAATTTTATGTTTAGTTTCAATTCTAATTTTATTATCCCATAATACTTGATTAAGAATGGATATTGCATATTTTCCTTTCTTCAAACGTTCTTTCATTTCTACATGGTTCCTTCCATCATCTGTGATTGTAACACCTAAATATTTGTATTTATTACTATATTTAATAACACCTTTATTTTCAAGGTAAATAAATAAATAATTTGAGAAAAGTAAGCAACAAAATTAGGACAACAAATATAAAATGATAAATTTAGTTAAAGGCAAAAAGGGATTTAGTAGAAAAAGAGAGATAGACGAGGGAAAAAAAAAAAGAAAAGAAAAATACCAGAAGAAAATAAAAGTGACAAACAGCAAGAAAAGAAATAAGAAAGGAAGAATACAAAATAAATAACGAAAAAGGACATAATTGATAATATTCCGATCGACCAGAAATTTCACTTGTAAATTAAAATTTAAGTTAACGCTAACTCGTCAGTAAAATGTAAAAATTGCTCTAGTCTTTAAATAACTTTTTATGTCAATAATAAGCTATCTATGTTGCTTGAAGGTCCGATCGCATTACAAACAGAACTTGGATTACGGTACAAAATCCATCAAGTCTTCCCATCACAAAGAACCAGAGTATTACATATCGGAATTTTGTATTCGCAGGATCGGTTGAGCTGTTGATGGAAACACCCCCCTTTCTATCTCAATGGCGGTTGTCTGTCGTGCGTCATTACTCCCACCCCTTTTCAACCCCCTACCCCCAAAACCTTGCATAGTGCTGGCAGAGCCTAAAACAAGCTGGACCGACTAAACGATTTCCGATAAAATTCAATTAGTAAAACCCGTACCATGATTTATGTATACTAAAAAAAGAGTTTTGAAATTGTCTCTTTTTTTTGCATAGTGGGTGGGCAGGGGTGGGTGAAGGGATGATGCAGAGAGGGATGGCGGTCATGCTACATTGGGATTAATCCCTCTCTTGAAGCCCGTGACAAACAAAAATAAATTAACACAAAACGCATAATTTCGACACTGGCATTAAAATGGGTAGAGAACAGCTACGGTTGCCATAGCTACGAAACTGCCATAGAAACAAATTCGTAAAATAGCTAAGAGTGTGTAATATGATATGCTCAACGGAGCATGTCGGTTTGTAGTCGAAATGTTATAGAAAATACAATGAAAAGGGGGGAAAAAAAGTATCTTCCAGTAGGCCTATTCATGCAAAAGTTCCATAGTAAAGTAAACAAAATCCTCGGACAGCTAAAAGTGGCGAAATTAGAGGAGTATACTTCGCACGAAAACATGACGACCTTCCCTCATCCCCTTCACAAGTTAACTGCTGGCACGCGCAAGGGATAAACCCTTAGCCGAGTTGCCAATTCTTGAAGTCATTGTGATTTGCGAACGTTTTTCAAACTGTGTTCCGTGAAACCGCGATTTTCAGAAAGACTATATTATCTTTGTGAATATACCTTAATTTATAATTACTAAAACAAAATTGGTATAAAAATGAACAAACTTATTTTAAAAACACTTTATATTTATATTTTCACTAACATGTTTTGCCTAAATAAACAAAAAAATGCAGACTTCTATAATAAGTGTTAAATTCTCATGTTATTGAAGATCCAGAATTTTATACTTAATTAAGAATGTTGCGCTGGTAAAATTTTCTGAAACTGTGATCATTGAATAGTAATAGAATTTATAGTACAAAAGAGTAAAGTTAGATTTTATCAGCTTCGCCTTGGGTGATAATTTCCACGAACGCAAAAAAATCTGTTTACTCTAGTATGCTATACAATATTTTATTCATTACTGGTATGTAAATTTAATTTTAAATTGTAGGACTTTTCTTTGTAATGTGTTGTTGGCGAAGAAGTTCATATATATTCATTTTACTATTGCTAATATGTTGGTTGTCATGTAGAGTGATTTAAAAACATTTAATTCACTGCTGTAAGTTAGAAAACTTTTAAGCACTGCTGTGAATAATGTCATTATTTAGGTTGCTAAGGACGGTGTTGCTGTTGGCGATATCTCTTTCGCGTACTGTTCACATACTGTTCGGCGAAGTAAATCACGTATAAAATCGTCTATCTTACCGAATTCTGTTTTAATTTGTTTATCTTCTCTTTAGTTGGTGAACCGTAATTCATAATTTCTATGCCCATATATCCAACTCCGCCGGTTGCGTCCGATGTTAAGTGATTAAGATTTATACTTATTAAACTGCCTGAACTTTCGATTACTTTATGGATAAAATTTCTAACGTTAGACACATTTTAACACTTTGTTTTCTTAGCTACGCTCCTCTGCAAACAAGATATTCTGTTTTCTTCGACGGTGTTATTTGTTGTTCTTGTCGTGATGGTCCTGGATCTTCAGGTGTATCAGGAGGCCTGGCTGCGGATCATCTGCTCCAACACTCATTAATCATGGCCGGAATAAATTAGACATATTGAAGCGCACAACGGTATAAAACAACACGTCGACAGAGACACTGAGAATGGGTGAAACCCAACAGGTAGAGGCAATGACTGCTAGATTTGGCAATGCTGGGATCCATTGTATTTCTGCCACGCGGCCAGGGGTTGAATAGAGGATGGGGGTTTATGAGAGATTACCAATTCCAAGAAGGGAGGCCGTCATGTTTCCGAGCCAAGTATAGCATAGATTCTTAACTTGTGACTAGAAGTTCGTGCGCGTTTGTAAATACTGTACGATAATTATTAGAAGAATAACTGTAGTGAGACAGGAACAAGCTCGGTGGACATATTTAAACGCCATCATTAAGTGTAATCATGCATTAAAAACAATGAACGGTCTTCGTGCTTTCTTCCTCCATTACATTCTCTTATTACCTACCTTGGCGTAAAGTTTGTGTATATATGCGAACGCATTTAATATGTGTGCTGTGAAAGCAAACAGAAGTCCTTTTGCACACATATCATAGTTGGGCTAGTGTCGGATTTAGGCATAGGTAACCTAGGCAGTTGCCTAGGGCGCCAATTTCCAGGGGAGGGGACGGCATTTTTTCTCTCTCTCTCTTTTCCTTCTTTTTACATTTTCATTTAATAGTGAAATTTATTTTTGTGCGAGATCGTGCGTATTTCCTTGGTTTCCGCACAAAACCAATCCGCGGAAAGTCTAAAATTCCACATTCAATATTCCCAACCTAACACATAAAAATTTCCCTCTTCTTACCGCTTAAGTGACATATTGATTTTACTGCTTTAGGCTTTTAACGTATTATTTTTAGAAACGTTCAATATAGTAATAATTATAAATTGAAACTTACCACTGCAATTTCACCTAAATTGCACTGCTAATTATTGTTTTTAAATATTTGCAAAAATTAAGTAAACTCTACAACTCCACTAAAGTTACTGCATTCGTGATGCAAGTAACATTAAGGAAGCCGTGAAAAAATCAACCAACTTGCCCATGTTATTACTGCAATATGTTATATAAATAATATTGTTAAAATATTAAAATGAAAAATAAATCATTACATAACCTTACCGTTTGTTTTAAGTTCGCATTTATACACTAGGGGGAAAAAAAAGACAGACGTATATCACGGCCTGCTGGAGTATAGTAAACACAGAAAACATTTTAAAGCAACAATGTTGAAGATAGATATTTTTGTTTTGCAAATTTGTCGTCATTGAACAGAAACCAAGATGGAGATTTCATTGCAACTAATTAGAAATTCCTCTTTCAGGCATGTAATAAACGATCTTCGCACAAAATAATTACGATACACGAGCGGTATGTTTTCTTTCAATTCTCGGAAATTAAAAAACTCAACTACGTTTCGCTTTTTCAAACTTTTCCTCGAACATGAAAACTTCAACATACCGCTCTTGTAACGCATATTACTATTACAACACTTGTTGGTAAATCTTTTCTGAGGTTAGTTCTTGGACATCTTGTGGAAGTCTGATATTGTTTTGTTATCACTAGGGCTAGGATTTTGATGGCCTATAAATCATGAAAAAATATCCTAAAACAATGCATTTATGACCTAAAACCTTAAAAAAATGCTCTTAAAATTGATCTTACATAATTGGCTTAGTAGGAAAAGAGGTTTTGTACTACTTAATATTTAGACTAGTAATTAAATTAAATTTTACATAATTTTTTCTAAGCAGTACACTTTAATTAATTATTTTACCTGATGTAGTTTCCATGTATGATCGCTCACCTCTGCGTCGGTATGTGAACTTGAGGTCAGCAGTCAGCTGGTCGGTCTTGGCCCTTCATGGGCTGTAGCGCCATGGATTTGCTTTACTTATAGTTTTCCATGTAGTGTACCACTAGACCACTCTTATCAGGAATTAGCAGGTATAGAGGAGTCTATATTGAAGGGGTGGTTGGACTGATACATTACATGGGGTTACTAGGTTAAAATGGCAATATTTGTGTGGAAAAACGATAAAAATATTATACAGAATAGTGGATATTAATGGAAAAAATATATAAAGAAAATATCAAAGGAAATAAACATTATTTTACATTAATAATGGGGATTTATGGCCTAAATTAAATGAAAATGCCTAAAAAATGACCGAATAAAACAAAAAGATGCTCTTATGAGTTGAAACAAGCAAAAACTGCAAAAAATTCCCTAACAAATGTGTCTTAAAACACTCAGTTTACCACATAACATATAAATACTAAAGCAGCTATGTTTCTGGCTTACTAAAAAAAAAAAAAGATGCAATTTCATCAAAATCCTAGCCCTAGTAATGACTTATCACATTGTCGCGGTCGCGACGAGAGTAAAAGGAAAGTGTGTAACTGCATAATTGTATTGTAAAGCCTGATGATAATCATGTTATTATACTTTGAAACTGTTTGTATAAACAAGAATGTACTGTTGAAAATCAAATTGGATGTGTATTTATTATATTATTGTTACGAATTGTAACCACAAGTATCAGTTACATTTCCTTTTTTATATCGTCAACAATACTATTTAATCACTTTCAATCATGTGCACTACATAATTCGATATGAAAGGTTTATTCCGCAAAGAGTTGGAGTTTATTTTTCAATTTACTTTATACTTCCTATCGAAGTAAAAATACTCGTAATAATAATTAATTAAGAATTAAGGATTAGCCACGAAATCCCATGAAGGGCAAGGGCCTCCTGACTATGCAGAGTGGCTTGTCAAGCAGTACCCGGTTAGCCACTTCGGGAATGATGGTCACTTTTGTAATGTAATAGTTGAAGGGTCCACTGTTCACTAATCTCTGCTTGCATTGCAAGTCACTTTGTGATGAGTTTCCATTGTAGCCGGTCTTTCGCTGTTCTTGACCATAGATGGCCGAATCTTGTTCTAAGTTCGTCTGTCCACCTTGTCTTCTGTCTTCCAGCGTTCCGTTTGCCAATCCTTTGGTCCCATGTCGTAAGGATGTGTCTCCACCGGTTCGCTTGAGTCGCATCACGTGTCCTGCCCATTTCTTCTTCAGCTTGTCTGCCGTTTCTGCTGCCGTAATAAAATTATACCACCAATAAAACCAGTGTTTAAAAATAAACCACATCCTGCTTTTCACAAATCGGTTTTCTTAAAAAAAAAAAATGAATAAGTTTGAATATGTTTCTTTGCATCAAGTCTGATGTGCTTCGTCAGATCGGCTTGATGACATCATCAGTGTTTTGCCTGTGAAGAAAGTGTGAAGAAAATATTTATAACTCACAAGTAAGAAGCATTAATTTATTGTTTTCTGAATTGTAACATTTTATTTAAAACTAATTTAAACTAAACATGACCTGTATAATAGCTCCCCATAAACTGTTTGTGGGAGTTGGGGAGGCGGCAAATTTTTGCACTGCCTAGGAGGGGAACTATACCTAAATTCGGTCCTGAGTTGGTCCATTGTAAATACAGCCTCTAGAAGTTAAGGACAAGATGAATTAAATCTCTATAATTAAATTTATGGGGGAGGGCAAAGGCTAATTGATATTTCTCCGTCTCTGATCGCGTCAAAAACTCTGATAATATTGATATTTAACCCTTGCGGTGAATTTCGGTGAAGTCAGGAGGGCCTATTAGTCAAATCCACTTCCATCACCTCCATGCTGGGGCCCTGGGATCTTTTAATATGCGAAAGAGATTGGTGTGCGGAAAGCAAAAGGAAGCTACCGCATTTATCTTTCCCAAGAAAAACTGGCTGAGAAGAAACTTCCTACTGAAGGATGCATTGCAAGAAATGGTGAACGGAAGAAAAGTTCTGAGCAGAACAAGATATCAGATGATAGACGACATTAAGACACGGATCAAGCGGAGACCAAGAGGAAGGCAGAAAATAGGAAAGACTGGAGAATGCAGTGAAAGACCTCCCATTTTGGAGAACACTATGGATATATCTACGTAACTTATATATTTTTAATAATATTTCAAGAAAATGAACTATAATCCTAAGTGTAATGTTGGAAAAAGCGTAAAAAGTAGGTATAAGAAAGTATAGACCTATGTCACTATTGTGTCATAAATTATTTCTACCACAGATGTCGTATTATGTTCTTTTCAGATGAGAACTATCACCTAACCGACTGGGCTACAGTAGAACCGGTACAGAAAAACGTTGATACAAAACATAATGAGCAGATATATATGGATAATGATTCGAATTTCTGTTTGTAATGAATTTACTGTCTGCCTCTAATTTAACTTTTTTACGAGTTTTCTCTATTTTTTCCGAAGTTTCTACGATACATGAAATGGCTTTGATAGAACATTCACTGACTGCATGTTAACTCTTTTTCCCCCTCGGTTTCATATTCGTCAACTTGTTATCCATGGCGTTGTTTTCCTACACTCCGCGCGGACTCGCTGTTTTGTACCTTTGGCTAAAGGCCTGGGGATGTTCTTCCATGTCTTTCCCTCATGTCATGAATTTTTTAACGTTATCCATTTTTATTTATATTTCGCGATTTCTCTCTGGTTCTCGAATTCTGCTTTATATATGATGATCAGATCTAAATGTGACAAGTTATGTGAAACATTCGTTATTTATTTTAAAATATCAATTAGGGCTAAGAAATGTTACTTACTTACTGGCTTTTAAGGAACCCGGAGGTTCATTGTCGCCCTGACATAAGCCCGCCATTGGTCCCTATCCTGAGCAGGATTAATCCATTCTCTATCATCATATCCCACCTCCCTCAAATCCATTTTAATATTATCTTCCCATCTACGTCTCGGCCTTCCTAAAGGTATTTTTCCCTCCGGCCTCCCAACTAACACTCTATATGCATTTCTGGATTCGCCCATATGTGCTACATGCCCTGCCCATCTCAAACGTCTGGATTTAATGTTCCTAATTATGTCAGGTGAAGAATACAATGCGTGTAGTTCTGTGTTGTGTAACTTTCTCCATTCTCCTGTAACTTCATCCCTCTTAGCCCCAAATGTTTTCCTAAGCACCTTATTCTCAAACTTAATCTCTGTTCCTCTCTCAAAGTGAGAGTTCAAGTTTCACAACCATAAAGAGCAACCGGTAATATAACTGTTTTATAAATTCTAACTTTCAGATTTTTCAACAGCAGACTGGATGATAAAAGTTTCTCAACCGAATAATAACAGGCATTTCCCATATTTATTCTGTGTTTAATTTCCTCCCGAGTATAATTTATATTTGTTACTGTTGCTCCCAGATATTTGAACTTCTCCACCTCTTCAAAAGATAAATTTATTTTTATATTTCCATTTCGTACAATATTCTCGTCACGAGACATAATCATATACTTTGTTTTTTCGGGATTTACTTCCAACCCTATCTCTTTACTTGCTTCCAGTAAAATTCCCGTGTTTTCCCTAATCGTTTGTGGATTTTCTCCTAACATATTCACGTCATCCGCATAGACAAGCAGATGATGTAACCCGTTCAATTCCAAACCCTTTCTGCTATGAAATGTTACTTACTTACTTACTTACAAATGGCTTTTAAGGAACCCGAAGGTTCATTGCCGCCCTCACATAAGCCCGCCAGCGGTCCCTATCCTGTGCAAGATTAATCCAGTCTCTATCATCATACCCCACCTCCCTCAAATCCATTTTAATATTATCCTCCCATCTACGTCTCGGCCTCCCTAAAGGTCTTTTTCCCTCCGGTCTCCCAACTAACACTCTATATGCATTTCTGGATTCGCCCATACGTGCTACATGCCCTGCCCATGGGCTATGAAATGTTATTGATATTTATTTCGAACAGCTTACATCGGTCGTGATGGCCCTTCACATTACTGTATTCGGTGTCGTCAATCCATTTAAGTATCCAGAGAGACGGGATGTTTTGTTAACCTGTTGCCAAACTCTCTTCTCTAATCTCCCATCAATAGTCAGCTCAAATCCAAAAATTTAAATGTTAGTACTTGTTCAGCAGTACAATTCACCATCAACTTATAATCTAAATTGTAAGGGATATTTACTTGTTGCCATGGTCTTGGTTTCCTCTGTTGGTACCTTCATAGGCTTAGCCTATTGTATTGTTATAGAAGCGCAATATTCAAGAAGTAAATAAATAAATTAGATAAATAAATAGATAAATAAATAAATAAATAAATAAATAAATAAATAAATCTAAAAATAGGCTTAAGGACTTTACTAATAGACGGTAGTATATTATACACACTATTTAAAGGCTGTAATTGATATTTTGTTATTTGAAGTGTTGTATCAGTGAGGAAGTGTGTTGTGTCATTGAAATGTGAAGTGTGTAGTGTCAGTGAAATCTATTGTGTAAGTGAAGTGTGTTTGTGTCAGTGAAGTTCTATGGTTCATAGTAGCTGTGCAAAGTATTTGAAATGTGAAATGGTTTTGAAGTGTTAGTGATATCAGGATAGAATCAGTGCAGTGAGTGAGTTGACAGCGAAATAAGTGTAGTGCTGAAAAGTACTTGTGCAGGTATAGTGAATTCGGCGATAATCCAGTATTAGGCTACAAGAAGAGTCACTTCCAGAAAAAAAGACCTACATTAGTTGGTATTTAGGAACATGTCCCTAAGGTTTCTCGAAGTATTTCTGAAACACCTTGTACATTCCATAGATATCTTATGTTGTAAATGAATACCCCAGCCACTGGATTACTGAACAACATTTTCATAAAATTATAATGCTTAAAGCTGAATATCTGGTGATATCTGGGAACACATTATTAAATCCGACGACATTATAGGAACAAATTTAATCCAGGAACAAAAAACAAAATTTGGGTACTCTTCCCGGGAAATGAAGATGTGCCGTAACCTTAATTTAACATTATTTACTAATTTATACGTTTTTGGGTTTATTACAATGGTGCCAAACACCATTTTTATTAGAGAAGTGCTGAGTTCGAAAAATAAATGTAGGAGAAAGGAAGGGAAGGAAAAATACGAGCAAAAGAAATAATTCAAGGAGGAGAATTAGAAGAGAAGTCTCCTTTTCAGAAAGCAGCCAAGACTCAACTCCTGTCCTGGCGTCACTGTGAGCGGATTGGCCACTTGGCTGCTGTAGAGAGTTCATTGAATTTTATGGAGGCAAGCAGCCGGATCCGTGTTGCAGAAAACAATCTACCTTCGATTGTTTCTTTATTGTTCTTTTCCTTACGAGAATGCGTAAGGCTAACGAAACGGTTACTTTGTTTCAGGAAATTGCAGACTTCTTAAAAATAGGTTTACTACCCGTCACACTCGAAAAAACCGTCTGCTATCACTTTTCATTCATTTACTTCTTAGCCTACTTCTTGTATCCCTGCCCTATACCAGTAAGATCGCCACGTTCCAGATTGAAGCCAAACAGAAATTTGTAGGACATGATTAAGACAATTATTATTAGTCAACAAACGTTGAAAAGTATTGCAATTGGTATCATCAAAGACTTTCTAAGCATTCTGAATCATTATCCTTATTCATATTAAGATATTTATTTATTTTCTATGTATACAATAATAATAATAATAATAATAATAATAATAATAATAATAATAATCATCATCATCATCATCATCATCATCATAAACGACACGGTTTAGGCCACAAGGCCTGTTCCGTCTCCATACGTGTTCTAAATGTTAAAATTAAAATTGGTCACTCCATCCCTTCCTAGGTCGACCGATGTCTCTTCTACCTCTTGGTTAATATTGATATATTATTTGTGGAATACGGTTTTGTTCCATTCTGATAATATGGTCAATACAAGAGAAATAATGCTGTCACCAACACCACGTAGACCATCTGGGGTCATCTCCACCATCAGACAACGGCAACCTAATGTTGTAGCTCAGTAGTTAGTAGTAGTGTCTGCTACCGCTAGGTGACAATAGCAGTTTTATCATGTCCTTTATTACTAGTTTTTTCCTTTTTGCCTTTCTTTTAGTTTTCTATCGCGGTATCATAACACTTGTTCATTTTTTTAGTTCCCCACCCCCTCCTTTTGTGTGTCTTTCACCAATTTTTTAGCCACTTCACGCCCATCTTCTTTATTCCGTTTGGTTTAGTGCCAACATACTGCTAATGACTTCGAGTTTTTCTTAATTATAATCTCCACCGTAGCCAGGAATCACCTAAGAGCCAACTGGCTAGTCTCTGATACTGAGACAACTCATCCTGCCCAAGGTATTCCGTGGTTTTCCTTAGGCGTAAGACAAATGTCGGGATGAGCCCTATAAGAAATGGGCTGGTCTCGAAATTGAGACGAATCAACAAGGCTCATGACAACAATCACCTCCTACATAATAGCCAAATTGGCTAGTCTCTTATATGAGACAACTCATCCTGCCCAAGGTATTCCGTGGTTTTCCTCAGGCGTAAGACAAATGTCGGGATGAGCCCTATAAGAAATGGGCCACGGACCTATATGCCCTTCCCCATATATATATTCCCCTTTATTACGCCCTAGTTCAGAACCTATAAATTGTCTTTTAATATACGAGGTCACTCAATTAGTCGCAATTTGAAGGGACAGGAACCTCTCAAATTGCAGATTTAGATTTCACGGCGCTTCTTCCGATGGCCTTCACATGCTTTGTCATCGAACAACAGATGACAGCGTCTTGCCATCCTAACGGCAAACACCAGCCAGCTCTTCCTCTTCCCGTTCCGTGATCACTTGATCAAATCTCAGTCCCCCTCGCGTATGTGGTACCTAAGAGGTTACGTCCAATTTCGGCTTCCCCTTCAAAATTTTCTAGAGTTCCTTCAGTGGAGCAGCGTAACCCGGAGTGAGACTGGTGGCCAACAGGCTTGGAGCTCACATATTTAGTTTTGTACAGCCCCCAACCCCTTGCAAGGACGCGTTTTGCGTACCTTTTAAATTTTTCCTCCCAATTCTCTTCGATTTTTTTTTTTTTTTTTTTTTTTTTAGGAATCAACGATCAGTCATACAGAATAGCTGTACGTAACGATCCCAACAGTAGGTTTTTTTCTCTTCTCTCCTTCCTTCCACCTGAAGACGAAGGGAGAACCACCCTTCGAAACGTTATGTCTTAATTTTTGGTTGTGACAACCAGCAATTGAAAAAGTCCAAACTCCTCACCGAAACATAATATGGTCATGCTATCTATTTATATATTCATGTGTTGTTGTTATTAATATTTGTCATATTTAGTTCTTCACTTATTTCTATATTTCTTTTATAGTGGAGTAGACTGTAACCTGCCAATGGTCTGAGCAGACTCATTTCCGCTGCTTCCATTCTTTTCTTTTGTTTCTCAGTCAAAGTCCAGATCTCAGATCCATATATTAATGACGGTATGTCAAGTACTTTATAAAATTTTAAAACTGTTTCCTTTCTGACCTTGTTGCAAAGTGTTCTTTTGATGGTTCCTACTAGTTGTTGGAATTTATGAAGTTTTATTTCTACATCAGAATATAATAATATTTTCCATATTTATTGCTCCCTATTTTTGCATAATAGAAAGTTTATATTATTATTTCCATAACAGTTTCTTTTATTGCGTGCATGAAATTTAACTTTTGCTATTATTGTTTCCTCAACAGTCTGAACACAGATCTCAACCTTACAAGTGATACCAACAAGGCACCACTTATGAGGCAACTAGGCCAGGAGATGATGTGTAGGGTGACCAGTTCTTTTCCCCACTCCATTGCATACATCGCCGATTAGCTACTTATTACACTAACCAGACTTCAGATGCATACAAACAATTGAAGTTTTTTTTTAAAAGAACCATAGTCCAAAAAATGCAAATGTGAGATATTAAGCATATGGTGAGCGTATTGTAGCGGTCATCTACTGAATTAGTTAGGGGGGAAAAAAACACCGTAGGTCTATGTTATAGGAGTAGAAATTTTCAGTGGTTTTCATAAAACAACGATAGTCCAAAAACTTATTTTTGTGAAAACAGTCATTGTCCAGCCAGAACGATGGTAGGATTTACAATTATCACATTCATATCGTCTTGAAACTGTAGTATATTGGCAGTACTGCTTCTTACATACGCGGCAAAAGCCACCTCAGAAAAAAAAAAGAACTTTGGCATGTGAATTGTTGTATTAATTATGGAGTCATCTTTAGGTGTAGAAGTAATCCCATGAAAGAAACGTAAGAAAACAGGATATAATAAAGAAAAAGAAGATTAAAGAGAGGTACACTTTAGCCACAACAGAGAATTTTTTCTTAAAACAACCATTGTCCACAGTTACCTACATTTACACATGTATTTCTATCAGGCAATTTAAGCTATAAATGTACTTCAGTTTTCCCAAGTTTCTACAAGACCTCAAAAATAGCATGATGAATTTCATACTTGATGTGTCAACAACACCATTTTTTGTTTCTCCTGAAAATTTATGTTTTTGGACTATGGTTGTGTTTCAAAAGCCCTTCAATAATTATTGTTCTTCCTCTGACACATATCGTCAAGCGAGATGTACTGCCTGACAGTAGATATACATATCTGCAGAACCTCAATCAGATGTAATTTAACTTTTATTTTTTCAAAGTACTTTCCTGGAATCTAATATTGTATTATAATTTTCATTATTGTCGCTTTCAGACACTATATTTTCTGAAATTCAGGATCTTTGGTTTACTTCATCAAAAGCCTTTTCTAGGTCAAGTAATAGAAAACGCGTTTCTAATTTTTTCTCTTCTTTTCTCTTCCTGGAGTCAATTCAATTTATTATGCCATTAGACAAACAGTGATAGGCTTCGTCACAAATACAGAAGGAGAAAAAAGAACATAGTACAAATACATATAATTTAAAACAGTAAAGTTTAATTAGAACAATGAAAACATAAAATATTTTGGAACTATAAAAATTAATGAAAACGCTTCACTCTTAATGTACTATTTGTAACTAAATGTAGATAGAAAAATTTATTAGGCTAGTTAAAAACAGTTTCATTTGAATATATTAAAACAACTCATCTACAGAGTAGAATGGATTAATTAGAAACCAATTATGAAATCTAGTTTTGAAACTATTGGTTGGTAACTTATAATATTGACTGAAAAGCTTATTATATAATTTCATCCCCATGACAGCAACATTAGTACTAGTTTTATGTAATCTACAGTATGGAATATTAATTTGTTCACTATTTCTAATTTCATGATCATGTAAGCTTATATTGGCTTCTAATGAGTAATTGTCTATTTCATGTCGAGTGTGAAGAACTACACTATCTACCAAAAAGTAATTGGGCACTATTTTTGCCCCTTTAGAACCTCGTGGCACCACCTCTTGTTGCTATAACAGCAGCCACCCCGTCAGGCATGCTCTCCACTAGTTTGTGTAGGATATCCACTGGAATGCGTCGCCATTCCTCTTGCAACATGGCACTCAGTTGGACAATGGAAGTTGGCCGCATCTCCCGAGACTTCAATCACCGGTCCAATTCGTCTCAAAGGTGCTCAATGGGGTTGAGATCAGGACTCCGTGCAGGCCAGTCCAACCGGTGAACATTATTGTCTGCATACCACTGCATAGTAGCCGCCGAAACATGGGGTCAACTTCCATTGTCCAACTGAGTGCTATGTTGCAAGAGGAATGGCGACGCATTCCAGTGGATATCCTGCACACACTAGTGGAAAGCATGCCTGACAGAGTGGCTGCTGTTATAGCAACAAGAGATGGTACCACGAGATTCTAAAGGGGCAAAAACAGTGCCCAATTACTTTTTGGTAGACAGTGTAGGTCGTATATATAGATTTATGACTGTTAATATCTGTGATTGTATGAAAAGTGATCAACAATGTTCAAGATAGTTTGACATAGAATTCTAATGGCTTTCTTTTGAAAAATCAAGACACTCTCAATTATAGTACCATTTCCCCAGAAAATTAAGGCATACCGGATTATCGACTGAAAGAACGAAAAGTAGGCACATGTTAAATAATTTTGAGAAACGCAAGTCACTAATTTCTTTAATAAATATATAACTCTTGAAAACTTTGTGCAATTTATGACCACCTAAAATTTCTGGGTTGATGTACTTAAACGGTCTTACTAATAAAAACTCTATATACAGACGTTTAATTCTCTTATACTTATACAATGAGTAGCTCGTTTATACGTCGTGTGTAAATTCCTTACTAATAATCACTACATATGTCGTGTATAACAGTACAACTATTACGCAGCTACGTCATAGTTTCGTCATTACTTCATTACGAAAGGTAATAGAATATCTGAGATTCTCTATTGCATCCAGTAGAGCGCTCTCATGTGCCATGTTAAGAATCGATAGTACAACAGGCTCTGATCGATTACCAATATATTTTGGTCAAAGAGTACAAGCTACAGCAATAATATTCTAATTCTGTGCTCTTTGGTGTGTTCTTCTGTGGTTACAAGGCATCCATCATCATAAAATGACAGTCGATACGAACAGCTGTTAGAGGGGCGGCCATTTTTTCTCTATATACAACGCTTAAACAAGGGGTTTCGTGTATATAACTACTGCAAAGCAATTCCCATTGTATAGTTACAGATTGTTTATACATCCATCGCTTATGCATGGTTTATTAGTAACGTTTTCTGTTTCAATGCTGCATAAGTCGTCTCGTATAAAAACTATACACGGTTTATTAGTAAGACCGAAAATTTATAAATAATATACCGTACAGTAACTTGCCCCATAAATATTATGTGAATAAGTCTCACAATACCTGATTGGAATCGAACCTTGGGGCTTTCTGTTCAATATACATAAACTGACTAATTCGGATGGGCAAATTAGACTGAACACAGTTGTCATTAAGTGTTGGGTATGGCGGTAAATCAGCAGATATCTATAGCATACACAGTCCAGTTCATATCATCATTACCAGAGGAGCAAAACAGAGCGGAAGACTCATCTGACTGCTAAATTAATAAGCTACCAAAATACGCAGACCAGCGCTTCTATCTCTACATGTCCCCTATAATTACACGATCAATTAATACGCAATTTGACTGCAAAGGCTTCGCTCCATTTTGCAGTGCTAGAATGTACTGTACGATCGGAAGTAAAACAAAAAGACAGGCAACGCAAATCACTGTAAGATATTAATTGTCATATGAACTAATTGCCGTGGCCAGAGATTTCAAACATTTTTATGGGGTAAGTCAGGAACTCTACGACAAAATTCTGAAGTCCAATAGATCTCACAGTGAAGAACATCTTTCGTGAAATAACTCATATCACATTGCGTGTCGTTTAGGAGCTATGCGACATCGAAAAAATAGAAGTTTTAGGGGAATTCATTTCTTCACTTCTCACAAGGTGCAATCAATACAGAGCGTTTCAGAAATACTTTGACAAACCTTGGGGACATGTTCCTCACATCAAAACAAAGTTCATATAAACATATGTCCGAAAATCCTTAGTGTTTTAGTTATTAATGAAAGAACATAATGAAACATCTGTTAGATATTGTCAGCTTGGTAGCAAGTGTTGCAACTTTAATCAATTCAGAAACTCATAACAATGAAAGTTTACTTTCAACACGTTTCGAGATACAGGGACATTATTTTATTTTTACTTCAATTTTTATTATACCTGAGTTTTTTAATGTATTTCACTACCACCCCTTCTACTAATGTAGTTCAACCGTCCTCCACACAGATCCAAGACCGCATATACAGTCATAGTAGCCTTACGGCCATAGTAAACAGTACATTGAATTCAAACGAAAACTTACTAGGCACTTGGTCAGTAATTGATTACTTGTAAATAGTTTCTTTAATCTATCACAAAATATTTCAATATTCAGTAATTTCATCACTATACAATTTTGATATTCTAGATTTAATTTGTAATTCAGTAAATATAAAATATTCTTTGTTTCTCTATGATAAATTATCTAGTTTTAATTATTCAGGTAATTTTCTTTTGATTTTATTGTAATTGTAAATTTAATACTTTGTAATATTATTTTATTGTAATTGTAAATTTAATATTAATTGTAATTTTATTGTTGATATTGTAGTTGGAATCTCCTGGTAGAGGGGCAGAGAAGGCCTGACGGCCTTATCTCTACCAGGTTAAATAAATAAATACTAAATACTAAATACGTTCCAAAAATATGTTCGCATTTTCCAGTGACGAAAGAGCTTTCAATATTGAATCATTTTCGCACAGGTACTGTCGTCCATTTGCCTACGTCGTATCCCGGTTTCCTCCACCAGCTTTTATTCGCCAGCTAGTGGCTGGGCTGTCTTAGCAATGTTCTGAGAACATTAATTTCTGTTAGGAATTGGACGTCTACGTAATATACAACTGTTTAAAATAACTTAAATAAAAGGGACTCGTTAAGTAATTAACTGTCACGTGATTTCCTCCCTTTCTACGACCCTACGACTTAACCACTTGGACGGACAGTAGATAGCATGTCTGAGTAATTTTATTTTTCGGATCGGGCAGGAGTGAAGATTGAATTTACAGTACGTAAGGTTACTATATTGTAGAGTAGGTACATAATTATTTCAACATGAGTTACTAGTACGAAGAACGAAACTGGTAATTGGAATTACGTACGATAGGCTATAGTGCGATAATATGCACATTAGAACTGAAGGCTGTATCGAAATGAACGGCCACCATTTTAAAAAATGTGTTTAAATATCCATATTATCATTATTTTTCAATTTAACTTCATTCTCTATAGTGTACGCTAATGTGTTGTAGACAGTATAATATACACTACATAATGAATACGTTCGCATGGATAACTCAGTTCGTGAGTAAAAACACTCATTGTTAATACTGTACTGTATTTTAATTAAACAAAAACCTAATGAAAATGATGAAACTCAAAAACGCAATATTTCCTAGTTTACGTAAATGGATGAACTACTTTTCTTCCCTCCTATACCTAGTAAAGTGATTTGTTTGTATATTACGCCAGTATCATCGAACTCCATTCGTGGAAGGGGGTAGCAAACGGCGTTGATTCAGAGGTATAGGCAAGTTAATATTAAAAATGTTAGTAAAAAAAAAATTATGTCCCTGTACAATCCAACAACTTAACTTATGTTTGTAACCGATTCAATTTGTTATATAATCGAATGATGTTATCGATACCAGTCGATACCGTGTGGGGGTATTTGAAATGGCGCGACAGTCCATGATCCGACAAGCGCATGTGTGTGTGAAGCAAGAGGAGAACATTTTGAACATTTGTTATGAGTTTCTGAATTGATTAAAGTTGCAACACTTGCTACCAAGCTGACGATATCTAACAGATGTTTCATTTTGTTCTTTCATTAATAACTAAAAAACTAAGGATTTTCGGACATATGTTTATATTAACTTTTATTCTTGTTCTGGTGTGAAGAACATGCCCCCAAGGTTTGTCAAAGTATTTCTGAAACACCCTGTATATTTCCGAACTGCTCTTGTATTTATTGTACCGTTAAACATACATGCGCGTGTCACTGAAGATCATTGCTTCAATATCTGTTGAGTCAGTGTATCAAACAGCGTCAGATTGTCTTTCAGAACTGAGCTTCCACACGTGATTTTCTGCGAACATGTCAAGCACTTATTGCCATTTTTCCTGTAATCTCTGTCTGTCTCCACCACGACTGAGGCTCTTCACATACTTGTCTTCCTTATAGTTAAACACCGGAATCGATGGCAGTGGCTTCCAGTGACCACTAGTCCGGTGACGAAAATTTAATCGGTGACCACAAGTCCGGTGGCGAAAATTTAATCAGTGACCACTAGTCCAGTGACGAAAATTTAATCGATGATCACTAATCCGGTGACGAAAATTTAATTGGTGACAAGTTCGGCGACGAAAATTTAATCGGTGACCACTAGTTCGGTGGCGAAAATTTAATCGACCAGAAAAATTTAATCGATGATCACTAATCCGGTGACGAAAATTTAATTGGTGACAGGTTCGGCGACGAAAATTTAATCGGTGACCACTAGTTCGGTGACGAAAATTTAATCAGTGACCACTAGTCCAGTGACGAAAATTTAATCGATGATCACTAATCCGGTGACGAAAATTTAATTGGTGACAAGTTCGGCGACGAAAATTTAATCGATGACCACAAGTTCGGTGACGAAAATTTAATCGGTGACCACAAGTCCTGTGACGAAAATTTAATCGGTGACCACTAATCCGGTGACGAAAATTTAATCGGTGACCACTAGTCCGGTGACGAAAATTTGATCGGTGACCACAAGTCCGGTGGCGAAAATTTAATCAGTGACCACTAGTCGAGTGACGAAAATTTAATCGGTGACCACAAGTTTGGTGGCGAAAATTTAATGTGACCACTAGTCCAGTGACGAAAATTTAATCGATGATCACTAATCCGGTGACGGAAATTTAGTTGGTGACAAGTTCGGCGACGAAAAATCGGTGACCACTAATCGGTGACCACTAGTCCGGTGACGAAAATTTGATCGGTGACCACAAGTCCGAAAATTTAATCGGACCACTGAGTGACAAAAATTTAATCGGTGACCACAAGTTTGGTGGCGAAAATTTAATGTGACCACTAGTCCAGTGACGAAAATTTAATCGGTAATCACAAGTTTGGTGGCGAAAATTTAATGTGACCACTAGTCCAGTGACGAAATTTTAATCGATGATCACTAATCCGGTGACGAAAATTTAGTTGGTGACAAGTTCGGCGACGAAAATTTAATCGGTGACCACTAGTTCGGTGACGAAAATTTAATCGGTGACCACTAGTCCGGTGACGAAAATTTGATCGGTGACCACAAGTCCGGTGGCGAAAATTTAATCAATGACCACTAGTCGAGTGACAAAAATTTAATCGGTGACCACAAGTTTGGTGGCGAAAATTTAATGTGACCACTAGTCCAGTGACGAAAATTTAATCGGTAACCACAAGTTTGGTGGCGAAAATTTAATGTGACCACTACTAGTCCAGTGACGAAAATTTAATCGGTGACCACGAGTTTGGCGGCGAAAATTTAATCGGTGACCATTAGTCCGTTGACGAAAATTTAATCGGTGACCAGTAGTCCAGTGACGAAAATTTAATCAGTGGGAAATAGTACAATGATGACAGTCCCGGTGACTAAATTTCCTAAGTAGCCTATGAACTCTTTAAGCGTCGAGAACCGAGTAGAAGTTATTTAAATGTGGTGACAACAAAAAATACTTTGTATAGGCTAACTTTGATTGCCAGAAAATCTAACTAAAATTGGGTGACCAAAAAGTGGATCTTCAAGTCGAAACAGGCATTCAGAGGGTAATTGAGGAGAAAAATGAGAAGAATAAGAATGCCAGGAGCGCTTCATCGTATTTCGGAAAGCAGACAATGAGTCAAACCTACGCTTCTATTCTAAATTTTTATATAAGGATGCAGGTTGCGTTATGTGCCACCACAGCAAGCATTATATACGTCACAACTCAGACATCAATTTTATTTGCTTGTCAGTGTTGTATCACAGTCTAGTATATACAATCGCGAAGCTCAATACATAGTAAATATGCAAACATTAGATAGTTGCTCACCACTAGGATCGCTAATATCTCCTCATTACAGGCAATGCAAAATAGTACCGTCACAGTCTATTGTTTCTAGCACCCTCAAAACTCAAGCTTCGTGACTGTATAATATAGTAGACTGTGGTTGTATCGTAGACAGGGTTCGCATGACCTCTTTCTTCTCTACCCGTCTGTCTTTCTTCCTCGCAATATCTGACTCAGTGGCAGGAGGAAGAAGAGAAGACTTCGTGGTCTTCCGGAGGAAATTGTGTACGAAATGAGCACAGTGTTTGCCAGGATGGGCCCTCATCCGCAAATATAAAGAAACAAAACAGGAACTATAAATATTACCAACAATGGCGAAATACCAATAAACTACAATTAAAATTAGTGTAACATTGTTATGAACGATAACTTGAAGGGAAAGGTAGTAAACTTATGCCCGATTTCTGGAAAGACAGTTACCTGTACAAATAGAGTTACCTATGATTTAACATGCTTATATGTTTAAAATGAGTTTCCTTAACAACAGTTATCGTCATCTTTACAGTTATCTGTGCTTCAACTGGTAACTGTGCTTCGGCCTGTAGTTACCTGGCTGATTCGAACAAATACCGACATGCGGCGCTACTGCATTACTGTTTTGTAAACTATAATATAACCGATATTAAATAATAATATAGACCACAATAAATTAATTTACTATATTATCTGTATAGTTTTTAAAAGTTGGCATTTTATTTACACAATTTAGGTAAATGTTTTACTTTCTATGACATATTAGGATAGTAATGTGTGTTTGTAA
The DNA here is from genome assembly GCA_025594305.2 of Periplaneta americana. NCBI lineage: Eukaryota > Metazoa > Arthropoda > Insecta > Blattodea > Blattidae > Periplaneta > Periplaneta americana. The sequence goes on from JAJSOF020000035.1 coordinate 20,967,775, forward strand.
AGGCAACTTCGGACATCTCAAGCTTAATTTTCGTCATCAACTTCAGACTGTATGTCGGCAGTCAAGGAATATTTTATTTTTGAATGTTTTACCAATGCCAATGGTATTTCCGGCTCTGAAAAGTTCATTTGAATACATGAAATCATTCATATGGGCGAATGTAAAATATTTTAACATGTTTATCAGTATGGCTGCCATAGCCACCAGTCCCACCACAGCTGAATACGGTTGTAGTTTTGAAACAGAAGTTACATCTAGCCCTCTCTCTATAGTATTATTTACCTCGATAATCACGCCAAATACCAACAATTATTGTTTTTTAATCATATTACGATTGAGATGGAAGTGTACATGTACATTATCGTTTATCACACGATTCCTTAATTAAAAAGCTTTGCTGCTACTAGTACATAGCTCACTGTCATATTACTACTGAAAACTTCTGCAAACAAAAGTAACTATAAATAACTAAAAAATCACTAACAAAATACCAGTGGAGACATCTATGGACGACAATAGATACTGAACTTGAAGTTACCTCAACTGTTAGTTACAAGCAATGATAAATCTACATTTAACTTTCCGGAAACTCATGAAAGTTATCAATGGAGTTAAATTTATAAGTGCAGTTAAGTGACAGAGAGTTAACTGATGTGTACCAGAAACCGGGCATTAGACTGTTCAAAAAAATACGTGTTATAATAACTCTTGCAATTGTTAAATAAATTTTAACAGGAAAATTGCAATAACAGAGGTAAGGAATAAAAACAATGTAGAGGAAATGACAATGCCCAAGACAATAAATGTATTCACCATTTAAATGGGACACACTCATGGACAGGAGAACGCGAATTCGATTATGCGCAATGTTCAAAACATACAGAGGTGAGCCTGCTTGGAGCGAAATAAAAAATAGGTTGCAGCCGCCAAATTACTCTTCAAGGAACGACCACTCATATAAATTGAGGGAAAGAAGACAGAGGACGGACACTGGAAATTTTTCTTTTCTCAATCGTACTATCAGGGACTGGAATTCTTTACTTGCAGACTTACTAAAGGCTTTACCAACAACCAAAAATGTATTTAAAAATAGGCTTAAGGACTTTACTAATAGACGGTAATTATACACAGTATTTAAAGGGTGTAAATGATATGTTGTTATTGAGGTGTTGTATCAGTGAAGAATTATGTTGTGTCAGTGAAGTGTGTTGTGTAAGTGAAACGTGTTCCTGTCAGTGAAGCTTTATAGTTTATAGTGGCAGTGCAAAGTATTTGAACAGTGAAATGTTTTTGAAGTGTTAGTGAAATCAGGATAGAATCAGTGAAATGTGTCGTAGTTCCAGTGCAGTGAGTGAGTTGACAGCGAAATGAGTGTAATGTTGAAAGGTACTAGTGCAGATATGAACATATCATACTCGTGGGTTTTAGTTCGAACTTAGGTTTAAGATACAAATTAGATTTATTTTAAATGTTATTTTAAGTGATCGTGCTTCATTTAATTTAGGATATTCCTGTTATTATTATTATTATTATTATTATTGTTATTATTATTAGTATTATTATTATAAATTATTGTTAGTATTAATTATTAGTATTATTATTATAAATTATTGTTAGTATTAATTATTAGTATTATTATTAATTGTATTTTTAATTAATAAGTTTATTATTGTCATTATTGAGTGCAATTAGTTACCACTGCCACCGGGTATATACCCACTGCAGTGTGAATAAATACATACATATACATTAATAATGAACTATCTATAATGACAATATCAACAATTATTATAACATAGAATTAATAGAGGGTCTACCAAAATTGCTATAATAATAATAATAATAATAATAATAATAATAATAATAATAATAATAATAATAATAATAATAATAATAATAATAATAATAATCACCATCATCATCATCATGATGATCATAATATAATGGAACATTGATGAAACGAAACTGATAAGTAAATCATCGCATACCACTTCCTCGAGATCTAACGTTGCTACCTTTATTGAGAAGTCATCAACTGGATATTAGAGAAGCCAGTTCAATCAGATCTGTCCAAGACTTAAGAAACCTGCATTAAACATGGCCTCCTTACAATAGACATTCCACACCGAACCCGAACCCCCGTTGAATTTCTTGTGTCTGCCCTACATGTCCAATCTAGCGTAACCGGCTTTAATTACCCCACAATGGGCCGAGGAGAATATAAATTCTCTTCCCTGTTACGTAATGCTCTCTCCGATTTTACATCTTGATCTGCATTCACTCCAAGACGCAGTGATAAATGTCTCGTTGATAGTGTTTTTTTCTTTTCGTATATAGAGTCACAGTTCAGAGGATTTCTGACTTTTATACACTTACACAATCACCATGGCAACGTCTGCGGTCTAGTTAAAATCTAATAGACATTTCGCTAGCCCGCGCTACGACCGTGCTAAACTAGCCCCAGCTATCGACTGATTACTTGTACAGGATTCATATCATATGTCATGTCATAATTATATCATATCGTATCGTATCGTATCGTATCGTATCGTATCGTATCGTATCGTATCGTATCATATCATATATCGTATCGTATCATATCATATCATATATCATATCTCGCTAACACTGGTTTATGAATACAAAAAACGTTAGTTCTCTGATCATCCACCGGAAGCCAGCGCTAAAAATGTCTATAAATATGGCCTTAATAATTTATTCATATCGATGGCTAAGATGTGATACCTCGTATCTGTAAATTTGCACGTGATTCAAAAAATTGTTTTACAAATTACTTTTTTCTCAAAATCGACAGACTTGTTATATCTGTTTACGCTTAGCAAGTTCTTCTCGAGTACAAAATATTAGTTAACTTTCCAATTTTGTGAACATGAATCTAAATAATAGTGTAGTTGAACTAAATGGTCATTATTATAGAAACGACGTATCATTTTTTAAACATCGATAGGTATAAGTTCGAGATATTACTAAACACTAAATTCCGTCTAATTGTGGTAACATAGTATCCATTCGTACATCAATAATTGTCGCTGATCATATCAAGCGGTGCCATTTCATATGGACTGGTTTCTCCATAGATTTCCAAACAACCGATCGTAACCAAGGGAACGGAAATGGTTTAGTTATTTATGCTAGAAGTGAAGTAAGCATTAGTTACCCCAAAGACGAGTTTGCGCCCGAGCTTTATAGAGGGCGGCAATTAAGTCCGAGAATGGTCAAATTTACTTACCTCCCGAATTTTATATAATATTTTTCCCACTTCTACTCAAAAATACTATATTTTCAAAAATTAGCTTGAAGTACATCTGTTAATATTAGTGAACGCGTTTCAGTATTTTTTTGTTTTGTTACATTGTTTGTTGCTATATAAGTTGTGAAACTGTTTACACATACAAAGGTGTGGCAGGTATTTTGAAAATTGTATTGTTATTAAAAATGATTTCAGTTGATGTTGAAGAAGCTTCAAGGGTTGCTTGTGAGTTTTTACTGCCGCAGAAATAAAAAAAAACGATATGAACGTTCGTACAAGATGTTTAAGAAATGGTGTTGTGTTAAAAAAAGACGATTATTTGTGAAACCTTTTTGTTAGCATATTTCTTTGAAAAGTCGGAAATAGTAACCTCACCGGCTAGTTTGTGGTGTGAATATTCTATGTTAAAGGCAACTCTTTTTATTGAGGATAATATTGACATATCAAATAATAATATTCATGTAAATGTTGTACCCAATATTAATAGATGTGATAATTACAATTGGTTCTAAGGAAGGTGTCTGTTTTACCGTCACTTCTTTGGTTTCTATAGGCAACGGGAAGCAAGTAAAAACAAATGCCATGATGCATTCATTCATTCTACTGCGGACAACTGAAATTTACAGAAACACCCCTTTACCCGGGCACTACTTATTTATTAACAATTCACAGACTAATTACAGTTCTTAAAAGTAGATCTAATGTCCTCCAGTATCACGTACACGTTGCCACACCTCTGGAAGATGACTGATGTCACCCACAGCGCCACTTTGCTCTAAGATTCTAGTTGACTGCTCTACAACTATTATAATAGTCTGTATATTTTTCAAGCCTACACCTCTAAATAGTTATTTCATCTTAGGGAAAAGGTCATAGTTATTGGAATTCATATTCGGAAAATACGGAGGTTGCTCTAGAATTTCCCAGTTCCACCTGTTAAGTAAATCAACTACTTGGGCAGTCACGTGACAACGAGCACCATCTTGAAGCACGGTGGTTGGATATTCAGGAGAATTCGGAGCTTCAGATGCATTGCTGATGGTATTCCTAAAAGAGACTGTAATATACAGCATTCACGAGCATTTCAATTGGAACAGAATAAAGACCCATTCACAATGAAAATTAAACATAACCGTAACATAAACACAGAAGTTTACGACCAGGTTATCAAATGGGATCATTCACAATGATTCACATAAACACTGACATTAACATTACCGTTAGACGTTAACATAAAAGTTTGCGAACTCCAAACTTTCATGCTTATGTTTACATGATTTGCAAACAGAACACAATCGTGGAGTGCTGAAGTATATGACAAAATATGAGGACATGGCGTCGTTGTAATGTTTCTATGGTTACCAAGTATCTATGCGGTTATGTTTCTGTCCCCATCATGAATGATGTGATTTTACCGTAACGTTTACATTCTTAAGTTAACGCTTACGTTATGTTTAATTTTCATTGTGAATGAGCTTTAAGTTTTCACCTTAATAATGAGACAGTTAACATAATAATAATAATAATAATAATAATAATAATAATAATAATAATAATAATAATAATAATAATAATGAACAGCATTAATAATACAGTAATAATGTACAGCAGAGTTCGTATAGGTCAGTTTCTGTCAGATGCGTTTCCAATTCACTGTGGGCTAAAGTAAGGAGATGCACTATTACCTTTATTTTTTAACTTTGCTCTAGAGTATGCCATTAGGAAAGTCCAGGATAACAGAGAGGGCTTGGAATTGAACGGTACATCAGCTGCTTGTCTATGCGGATGACGTGAATATGTTAGGAGAAAATCCACAAACGATTAGGGAAAACACGGGAATTTTACTGGAAGCAAGTAAAGAGATAGGTTTGGAAGTAAATCCCGAAAAGACAAAGTATATGATTATGTCTCGTGACGGGAATATTGTACGAAATGGAAATATAAAAATTGGAAATTTATCTTTTGAAGAGAGGTGGAGAAGTTCAAATACCTGGGAGCAACAGTAACAAATATAAATGGTACTCGGGAGGAAATTAAACACATAATAAATATGGGAAATGCCTGTTATTATTCGGTTGAGAAGCTTTTATCATCCAGTCTGCTGTCAAAAAATCTGAAAGTTAGAATTTATAAAACAGTTATATTACCGGTTGTTCTTTATGATTGTGAAACTTGGACTCTCACTTTGAGAGAGGAACAGAGATTAAGGGTGTTTGAGAATAAGGTGCTTAGGAAAATATTTGGGGCTAAGAGGGATGAAGTTACAGGAGAATGGAGAAAATTACACAACACAGAACTGCACGCATTGCATTCTTCACCTGACATAATTAGGAACATTAAATCCAGACGTTTGAGACGGGCAGGGCATGTAGCACGTATGGGCGAATCCAGAAATGCATATAGAGTGTTAGTTGGGAGGCCAGAAGAAGAAAACCTTTAGGGAGGCCGAGACGTAGATGAGAAGATAATATTAAAATGGATTTGAGGGAGGTGGGATATGATGATAGAGATTGGATTAATCTTGCTCAGGATAGGGACCGATGGCGGGCTTATGTGAGGGCGGCAATGAACCTCCAGGTTCCTTAAAAGCCATTTGTAAGTAAATAATGGTAATAGTAATAATAATAATAATAATAATAATAATAATAATAATAATAATAATAATAATATTGCAATAGTAATAGAAACAATAATAAAGTTTGGGATTGTGTCAAATATTTTACGCTTCCAGTGAGTTGCTAAAATTCTGTCCCCCCGATACGCCATAGTGTTGTGTTGCGTCGGCCGAACCGCACGCTCAGAAGGTTATGGGTTCTTTCTTTTGTTTTTTATTCGGTGTATAAAAAGGTGAGTGGGGTGGAGTCAGTTGAGACAAACGCCACTAGCCGCCATTTTATTTTCCGCCACGACAATTACAGCCTGGCTGTCTGTGTGTCTTGCCGCGCCAAACCAAGCTTCGTCTGGAAGCCGAAATAAACTTGGAGTGACCCTCAAGCTTTTATGTACTTCTGCAGGCAGACTTCATGTGATCCCTCACAGACTGGAGACATTGTTTACGGTTATATTGCGATGCATTTTTACTTTGTCATTATTTCTGCATCCGTGTGACTGAAAAAGTTGTCATGCCGTCTCAATGCCTGTGTACAGCTATTTCTTCTAAACTTTTGGTTGGATTTTGTTTAAATCGATGGCTAAGAAGCAGTAGCGGCCGGTGATCAAAATCCTCTGTGAGGCCAGATGCAACTAGTTTAAGTGCCTCCGACAGGAAATGTTTGTTTATGATATTAATTATTATTGTTATTATATTAATATCATTATTACTGTATTATTATTATTATTATTATTATTATTATTATTATTACTCCATTCTTATTACTATCAATGAAAAATAATAATTTCACTCACCAAATAAGCTGTTATGCTCTGAGTTTCAGTGATTGTTTCAGTGTGATGAAGCATCCCATATTATGTGTTGAAATTCCCCTTTCTTTCTTTTCTTTTTATTTTTTTCCTTTGACAGCAGCAAACAAGGCCAAGAGAAGTTTATTTTGCATCACATTACCACTTAACCATTTATGTTGCCCATACCAGGATGCAATAGAAACTCGCGTTTTAAGATTACCTGTCAGAAAAAGTACCAGCGATGTCGTAGGTATCTCGGTAGTCTCTTTCTTTATTTAAAACTTCCTTTCTTTTAGTATTATTTCTTCTCGAAAAAGGACACTCTAACAATGAATTAATTGCACCAGCATTATTTCTCTCATTTGTTTCTGTTTATATTTTCCCGAAATACATAACAACATTGGCCCAGATTCACTACTGTACTACGAAGTACAATAGTAGAACACCCTCGCTTATGTCATAAACTGAGACATAAGGGGAGAGAATCTCGAGTGGGTTTCTGCCTGCCAAAGAGCTGGAATTTTGTTATTTATGGCCTATTTACGAAGACAAGTCACCACTGCTATTCCCACCCCACTCTACCCTTGAGGCCGGCCCATGGATGGGAGGAGTGAAACCTGACCTGGCCAGCCGAATTGTGCCTCAGCTACAACGTTTTAAGCGTAAACTCAAAGCCCGCGAAAGGACATGAAATGCATTAAGCCAGACCCAGCACGAACGATTCTGGCCTCAGGAACAAATTTTACTGTAAAACAGGTCTATATACATCAAAGTTGTCAAATGCTTCTACAGCGATATATGCTTCATTCAAATAACTAATACATTATATAAAAACACAAAATTTGATTTCAGTTAAGCCAAGTGACTGAGGCCCGGCCTCACTTGCCTCAGTCAATCAGCCGCCACTGCTAAGAAGTGATACGTCGTTACTATCAACAAAAAGAGTAATTTAGTTTAACTGAAATATTATAGTACTAGCCGTACCCGTGCGCTCCGCTGCACCCGTTAGAAATAAATATAAAGTAATTACATAATTAAAATAGGACGTTTGATCCAGGGAACATTCGTGTTTCATAGAAGATTACTGCATACTAAATCAATATACTCTCGTTGTTCGTTAATTCACTGAGATGAAAATGAATGTATACATAAACATTATTTTAAGAAATACAGGAAACGAATATACAGAATAGCCTATCAAGTTTTCTGTGCATAAGAAGCTATTTTAATCTTACCTGTCCTTGATTCACTCAGAAGTTACTGTAATAACATTATAGATTTTTGTCCATCTAGAGAAACTACACTTTCCAATGGTGAAATTAATAATGATTAAGCAATTAATTACCTTCCGATATTACTTCATACAAGCACAGAAACATTCTTTGTAGGCTATGTTTAATAGCTTTCGATTGTTGTTGTCCAAGGCCCCTTATAGACGAAGTCATTTGTTTTCATTTCATTACAGCGCCTTAGATGGCGTTGTAATTGTAATTTTAAAAATCATTTATCTCATTAAATATCAGTCCTATCAAAATTTTGTATAGAATAAAACTTATCGGAAATAATTTTCAAAGAAACGTTTGTTATGTAACATTTTCATGAAAGTAATAATAAGGGAGATATTTCGATTTATTTAATTCAAGCCCCCTTATAACCCCCCTTTTAAATAAAGTATTTTGAATGACATATAGCCTAAAATCTAAGTTACAACGAACTTAATTTATATTCCAATTTTCATATAAATAGGTTCAGCCATTATCGCGTGAAAAGGTAACAAACATCCAGACAGACAGACATACAACAAAAAAAAAAAAAAAAGCGATTTTCGGTTTCAGGATGGTTAATTATACATGTTAACACCAATTATTTTTGGAAAATCGAAAATTACCAGAAAAATTTTGGCTACAGATTTATTATTTGTATGGATTAACTCATTTGTGTGAAAGGTTTATTAGTTTTTATTAGGTTATTTTATGACGCTTTATCAACATCTTAGGTTATTTAGCGTCTAAATGAGATGAAGGTGATAATGCCGGTGAATTGAGTCCGGGGTCCAGCACCGAAAGTTACCCAGCATTTGCTCATATTGGGTTGAGGGAAAACATAATTGTTTTATAAATTGTTCAATTCCAAGGCTTATTTTGAGGTTTCGTAACAATGTTTTTTTTTACGGTGGTGGGTTGTTAGCTCTCCGCCCAACCCCCAAGCTGGAGGACTACTCCTTATCGGCTGTCCACGACTGCTTATTCAATATATTCGCAGCTACCCTCCATATCTGGAGGCCGTCTCCTCTATCCGCAACCTGAGGACACGCCATGCCGTGGTGATAGGAACCCACAATACATAGGTTGGAAATTAATACTACAGTTAAATAACTTACTTTATAACTAAGCTAGTGCCTATGTTGAATTAATCTTTTTTTCCCTTGAAATTATTCAAGTCTGCTTCATAGGGAGCTTTACCTGAAAGCTAGATTTGCAACTATTTTTGTGTTTATATTCCTCGCATTTTATTAATCACCCCATTTGTGTATGAATAATAAAACATTCATTGTTGCACCAAATTCATTATTTGTTTTCCCTTTATGTTGTATCACTTCTGGCTGAATTCGAAGCTACTTTGTTTTAAACATGCCGTAAATTCAGTCATTTAAATTCTACTGTAATTTTATTATTGATTATTTTACGACACTTTATCAACTGCTATGGTTATCTAGCGTCTGAATGAGATGAAAGTGATAATGTCAGCGAAATGAGTCCGGAGTCCAGCGCTGAAAGTTACCCAGCATTTGCTGTTAATGGGTTGAGAAAAACCCCTGAAAAACGTCAACCAGGTAACTTGTACCAACCAAGATTTTAACACAGGTCCACTTGTTTCATCGTCAGGCACGCTAACCGTTACTCCACAGTGGTGGAATCTACTGTAATTAATGACGTCAACGTATTAACATAAACTGTGACAAAATTTCTCGAATGTTCAAAGCATAAGCGTTTCATATTTAAAAAGAAAGAAAGAAAGAAAGAAAGAAAATAATGGAGGAAGGAAGGAAGGAAGGAAGGAAGAAAGAAAGAACGAAAGGAAGAGAGAAAGAAAGAAAGAAAGAAAAAGAGATGGAGGGAGGAAGAAAGAAAGGAAGAAAAGAAGAAAGAAAGAAAGAAAGAAAGAAAGAAAGGAAGAGAGAAAGAGAGAAAGAAAGAAAGAAAGAGAGAAAGAAAGAAAAAGAGAAAGAGACAATGAAAGGGAGGAAGAAAGAAAGAAAGAAAGAAAGAAAGGGAGAAAGAAAGGAAGGAAGAAAAGAAGAAAGGAAAAAGGGAAGAAAGAAAGAAAGAAAGAAAAAAAGAAAGAAAGAAAGGACGGAAGGAAGAAAAGAAGGAAGGAAAAAAGAAAGAAAGAAAGAAAGAAAGAAAGAGAGAAAGAGAAAAAGAAAGAAAGAGAGAGAGAAAGAAAGAAATAAAGAAAGAGAAAGAAAGAGAGAATGAAAGGGAGAAAGAAAGAAAGGGGGAAAGAAAGGAAGGAAGAAAAGAAGAAAGGAAGAAAGAAAGAAAGAAAAAAGAGAGAAAGAAAGGACTGAAGGAAGAAAAGAAGAAAGGAAAGAAGGAAGAAAGAAAGAAAGAAAAAAGATAGAAAGAAAGGACGGAAGGAAGAAAAGAAGAAAGGAAAAAGGGAAGAAATAAGGAATCAGAGAAAGAGAAAAAGAAATAAAGAAAGAGAAGAAAAGAAAGAAAGAAAGAGAGAGAGAAAGAAAGAAAGAGGGAAAAGAGAATGAAAGGGAGAAAGAAAGGGAAGAAAGAAAAGAAGAAAGGAAAAAGGAAGAAAGAAAGAATGAGAGAAAGAGAAAAAGAAAGAGAGAGAGAAAGAAAGAAATAAAGAAAGAGAGAAAGAAAGAAAGAGGGAAACAGAGAATGAAAGGGAGAAAGAAAGAATGAAAGAAAGGAGAAAGAAAGGAAGAAAGGAAGAAAGAAAGAATGAGAGAAAGAGAAAAGAAAGAAGGATGGAGAGAGAAAGAAAGGAAGGAAGAAAGAGAAAAAGAGAGCAACAGAGATAAAGAGAGAAAGGAAGAAGAAAAGAAAAAAATGAAGAAAGGAAGAAAAGAAAAAAGAAAGAGAGAAAGAGAGAAAGAAAGAAAGAGAGAAAGAAAGAAAGAAAGAGAGAAAGAAAGAAAGAAAGAGAGAAAGAAAGAAAGAAAGAAAAGAAGAAAAGAGAAAGGAGAAAGAAAAAAAGAGAGAGAGAACGAAAGAAAGGAAGAAAAAGAAGAAAAAAAAGAAAGGAAGAAAGAAAGAGAGAGAAAAAGAAAGGAAGTAACAGAGATAAAGAGAGAAAGGAAGAAGAAAAGAAAGAAAGAACTGAAGAAAGGAAGAAAAGAAGGAAAAAGAAAGAGAGAAAGAAAGGAAGAAAAGAAGAAAAAAGAAAGGGAGAAAGAAATAAAGAGAGAAAGAAATAGAGTTTCGTGACAGAAATGAAGAAAGAAATAATGAAAGCACAGACTTAGGCCTATATGTTAAACCAACTCAGGACATGTATGTTGTCTTTGTCAATATTATCTACATCGTATATTGTCCCAGCTGGAAGATCGTCTCTACGTTAACTTATATCACACGAATCACATAATATGTCTGACATCAGATCGAGAAAGACCAAAAATGGTCCTCGGCAGGCGTACGAAAACCTTCGATACACTAACTACCGTAAAAGTTGGTTAGACCATTTCATTATGCTCATATTTCGAGCGTTCTTAAAATCACTTCTGACATCTCTCATCAAATACCCGTCAAGAATTGCCATGTCGATGCGTGGCGATTCATTTGTTTCAGTTGTTCTATTGTCAGTCATTTGTATCGACAGTGCTGCTATCTGCATAGCCCCTCTCCATTAAGAATGAACGGGATCGTGTTGATAATGGACATCTGCGGTCATTAGTGCTTCTTGATAACAATCACAGTTTTTCCCGGGCTCGTGGATTAATGATTTTTCATTAAGGGAACAATATTTTTTCTCCTTTCATTTTTGTTTCGTTGTTATCAGTCCATTTGCCCTCAGCCGAGAATGAAGCTATCTCAGTAATGACACCGTGGGAAGCACTTCTCCCATATGGAACCCTTCGCCCTTTAGCCACGCCCCTAACAGCCTTCGTTGTTTATTATCATTATCATCATCATTACCACCTTTTCAGTGACTCCAAACAACACAAATTGTGAGTCAATCTCCAACATTACTAACTTACGTTTTCTAATTAAAACCTTGAAAAGTCAAAATGTACTGTATTTTAATCTCATTCTTCAGCTTGAGTCTAATGATCTATTACTTAGTCATACTATAGGAGTCATAGCCTACCGCAGTCATGTCAACTGATGGACATCTGGGCAAGCGCGCGCTTTAGAGCTCAGGAGAGCCTGAGCGCTTTAAAAGCGGAAAGGAAAGAGACAGACGAGAGAGGTAGTACATGCCGCTTGATTGAGATATATACAGGGATGGCCAGCACTGATTTAAGGGATAAAGGGAAGAGAACTAATTTTTTTTTAGATTTGTCTGAGAAGTATAAGTGCATTATAAGAATTTAAGTTTCAATTGTAATGCTCATTTTTCACGAATTTCCTTTTTATTCAAAAGCAGTATTTTCCCATCTTTTTACAGAAAGGTGAAATTTTCAGATATGATTATTTAGTAGCTTTACAGGTACTGAAACAATGTTTTCGTAAATCTAATATATCATAAATATGTATAACTGAAGATACGTATTGAAAATTTTGAAAATATTCGCATGAAAAATGTTTGTAAGGAAATGAATTAACAAAGGAATTACTGTTACATCATAAACAAAGATATGTGTCCATGTGTTGTAAAAACGTCAGCTCTATAGCTTCAGCAGATTTCGAGAAAATAATTTAATATTTTGATGATAGGAAGTTGCGCACCAATATCACCTTAAAAGCATGTAATATTAGTTACAGTTGAAACATATACCTAGGTAACTTTGCTTTGTACTATAATATTGTTTTGATTAGTTTATTGATTATTTTTATAAGGCTGAAGATACCATCAATATCAATTCCAATTTACCATGTCATAGTAAATCTCTTTCTTTGGGACATGACTTTCTTTATGAATGTTTCATTCACTTAATATGATATAGTTTTACTACTATGAAATTGACGTGAATATTCCTCCTTAATTGTTTATTATGTTATAAACTGCAATATTAAGAAACTGGTGTTAGTACTTTGTTTTACAGACAATATAGATATATCAAGCAGCAAATAACCATATAAAATAACAACATAAAATTTCACGTTCCGTTTAAAGTTTGTACACCACTGTTTTCTTAATCCAACAGGGTCCTTATTCACATACATAATCCTTGCTCATTCCATACCTAGCGCTTGATGCCCTCGCACGACGTCAAAGTCAGAAAAATGTGCTTGCTTTGACATCACTGGCCTACAGAATGGCTTCTGTTTCTTGGGTAATTCTCAATCAGTCGGAAGAAATTGTATTTTTATAATTATCCAGAAATAACGGTAGGTGCTAGCGTGCTGGACCTATAAGCCAGGGGGGCCGGGATCAAATTGTGGTCCTCTCTAAATTTAAAACTAATGTAGTCCAGGTAATACAAGGGTTTCCTCTGGATATTCCTGTAACATTCCATATTTTATTTGATATTTTAAAATTATATTCTTTCACATTAGTACGTATTTAGGTGCTCTTATTATTAGACTATACAGAGTGTTTAAAAAATACGGGGCATAATTTCAGGTATGTATTTCCCACATGTAGACAATCAAAATAGTTCATTACAACATGTGTCCGGAAATGCTTTATTTCCGAGTTATGGCCTTCACAACATTGAAATTCACCGGAACGTTTTTCTTTCCGCAGGTCGTTGCCGTCAAAGGAGACATTAAGAGGGCACTCTGGCAGTTCATTCCGAGGCGAAGGTTACATTCAGTGTTGTGTAGGCGTTAGACTGTGCGACATGTATGCAAATCAAGAGCTGGCAGAGATACACTTCATGTACAGACTTACGGGGCAGGCGTACACAAACTTCCTGGAAAACACCATACCTCATGTTTTAGAAGACACTCCACTGATCAATCGTCAACACATTCACTTCTTGCATGATGGCGCTCCTGCACACTTCAGCCGTACGGCTCGCCGGATCGAAGGTTTCCTGATCGATGGATAGGTAGACGTGGCCCAATTGCTTGGCCTCTACGCTCACCTGATCTGAACCCTCTCGATTTCTACTTGTGGGGCCATTTAAAATCATTGGTTTATTCGTCTCCGGTGCCTGATTTGGAATCCCTTCGGGATCGAATTGTGGCATGTTCTGAGGACATACGCAATACTCATGTAGTTTGGTTCGTGTTCGCAGGTCAATGAGACATCGATGTGAGGTCTGTATTCAAGCAGGAGGTGGACATTTTGAACGTCTTCTGTAATGACAACGACCTGCGGAAAGAAAAACGTTCCGGTGAATTTCAATGTTGTGAAGGCCATAACTCGGAAATAAAGCATTTCCGGACACATGTTGTAATGAACTATTTTGATTGTCTACATGTGGGAAATACATACCTGAAATTATGCCCCGTATTTTTAAATACCCTGTATAAAATGCATTTTGAAACAACGCCATCGTAACCCAGGCGGTACTGAGATGAACTTACGTAACCGATTGTGCTAATTCTTTCTTGTGCTAATTCGTGTTTCTACACAATTTTCTATCAAAAGTTCTAGAGGAACAAAAATATTAGTGTACACTTCGCGATTTTAGAAAACATTCAAACTACAATAAAATCTATAAATTTCATCCGATTCTACTAATTCTTTCACAAAGTGTTAAATTCACAAGTCTACACTACACAGTTTTCTATGCAAAGTTCCAGTGTTCGATACAAACGAACAAAAATATTAATAGTACAATTTTCTCAAGTGTCAAAATATTAAAAACTCTAATAAAAACTGTAATCCCAGGCTACACTTGGGCGTGAGTTCGAATCCCGACTGAACTTGTTTGTTGTTTTTATTTTATTCTGAGATTTCCCTCAAGTGTAAGAGGAATGTCAGGTATACGTTGGCCGATATTTTGGATTTATCTTATTGACATTAATGGCAAAGGCACTAGATAACCTTTCTCTTCACCTTTAACTGTCTCTGCAGCTCATCTCTGGAACTCTCTACCACAACATGTCATAGACTGTCGGACATTATCTAGTTTCAAAAATAAAGTAAAATTGCACATTTTGAATTCAGTTTCTTTCAATTGTAAGCCCTTTTCTCTGCGATAGTTTTATAAAAAAAAATATATACTTCTTTTCCTTCCTTTCACCTTTTTTTGTATTCTTGATCACCAGATGAATTTGTTATCATACTCTTTTTATTGTGGATTTTATTTAATTCTCGTATTTTGTCTTTTTTATTATTATTATTATTATTATTATTATTATTATTATTATTATTATTATCATTCCATTTGTTGTATTCTTCCTTATGTTTTGCGTATTAACTCTTTGTGTTAACTGAGTTGCTTTTATTACATTACAATCTTTATATCTGTATTTTATTTTCTTTTATCTATTATGGTATTATTTTCATGTTGTTTAGTGTCGATTTTGTTATGCTATTATTTTTTTGTAATAGGGTAAATGTTGGTAATATTGTGATACGAATAATATTGTGATAGTTGTTTTTGAGAATTTATTACAATTTTACTGAGCGAGAGGAAGTTCGGTTTTTGCATCAACGTATTAAGGGAATGTTCGTGGACAAGTTGCTACATAAAACCGGTCCATCTCTCGCTCAGTAAAAATTGTAATACATTCTCAAAAACAACTATCACAATATTGCTCGCATCACAGTATTACAAACCTTTACCTATGTTAGTATTCTGTTCTTCAACTTTTTGTTAAATTTTCAATGCTTGTATAATTTGTGACCTGGTAGAGTGTAAGAGAAGGCCATGTGGCCTTAATTCTGCCAGTGTAAATAAATAAATAAATAAGTAAGTAAGTAAATCAATAAGTAAGTAAATACGTAAATAAATAAATACGTAAATGAATAAATAAATAAATAAATAAATAAATAAGTAAATAAGTAAGTAAGTAAATAAGTAAGTTAATACGTAAATAAATAAAAATAAATAAATAAATAAATAAAAATAAGTAAATAAATAAAAGTAAGTAAATAAGTTAATAAATAAATAAAATAAATACGTAAATAAATAAATAAATAAATAAATAAATAAATAGATAAATAATAAATAAGTAAGTAACTAAGTAAATAAATAAATAACTAAGTAAATAAATAAATAAATACCTAAGTAAATAAATGAATGAATAAATAAATAAATAAATGATAATTATTATCTTGCGGTTGATACAGCATCATTAAATAACAGATTTAAAATTTTCAGCGATGTTAAAATCTCTGGGTTTTGTACAGTGTTCTACAACACGGAAAATGTACTTGGGGTCGAACCCACGTCTCTTACATCGCGATGCCGTCAAACAATCGATTGATCCACTGCTAATATTTGCTCGAAAATAATATAATGAGAAACGTGTATAATTTACAACATACTGTTAGTTGATGTGCCTTTTGAAGTTTTGAAGTTGTAATATTCGGCTCCACATAGTAAGAGAGGTTATGACTAATTTTGTGCATTACAAGCCCATATAAAAAGAACGCTGTGCCTCCGGGAGAGAGGCGCGTGTGTGTGTGTGTGTGTGTATACAGACCGAAGGGATTTTTGTCATTAAGAGAAATAAACACGGGTAGAACACAGGTGCTTGACGCTCTGTGCTTTTCCCTTAAGGCCCTGTATTCAAATCTTGCAGCTGTTCACATAATGCAACACAATTATAATATAGTAGAGAGATTTTTGTATTTACTTTCAAGAACAAAAACGTTTTTACAATTATAATTTGATCAGCTTGCCGAATAAAAAGCTCATAAAATAAAGCTCTAATTTGCATACATTAGCAGAGTTAAGCGTATAAACGGGAACAAACTTTAATTATTAAACCTTTATAAAATGTATATCAACTAAAGTGTGCAAAAGAAATTGAACTCCTTGCTAAACACTAAACTCAGCTGCATAAACATCGCTAACTGGAGTGCGCTTTTTGTTTGTATTCTATTGTATTTATTTATATTCGGGAAGCCGGAGGGAAAAAGACCTTTGGGGAGGCCGAGACGTAGATGGGAGGATAATATGATAATATTAAAATGGATCTGAGGGAGGTGGGATATGATGATAGAGACTGGACTAATCTTGCACAGGATATATTTTACGAAATTTTGTACAACAATTAGGCCTAAGGTAGCATACAGATGTAATCAGAGTTTGTACACAAAAATATATACTACCTGTAACTCGTGTACAAAGTTTGATCAAAATCTGTTATGTAGTAGAGAAGTTAATTTTGCGTAAATGCACCCCTGTAAAGAGGTACTTTCTCTTATGGAAACGTAAATATAGTTTGTACACAAAAAATATATTCTAAATGTAACTTCTGTACAGTGTTTCATAAAAATCTGTCAGATAGTAGAGAAGTTATTATTTTAGTCTAAAACCACCCACTATAAATGTAACTTCTGTACAGTGTTTCATAAAAATCTGTCAGATAGAAGAGAAGTTATTATTTTAGTCTAAAACCACCCACTATAAATGTAACTTCTGTACAGTCCCGATCTTGCGCCATCAGATTTTAATCTTCTCCTAAAACTTAAAGAAAACCTGAGAGGACTGCACCTTGATTCTGACGATGCAGTTCAGACAGTTGGTTTCACTGTCTTTGATCATCCTCCATACAGTCCCGATCTTGCACCATCAGATTTTCATCTGCCCCCGAAACTTAAAGAACACCTAAGAGAACCGTTTCTTGTTTCTGACGATGCAATGCAGACAGAATTGGGGCTATCATTCTGTCGACAAAGTGAAATATTCTACAGTGATGGTATCAAGAAACTGGTCTCCCGTTGGGAGATGTGTCGATCGCCAGGGCGACAATGTGGAAAAATAATTATATCGATATCAGCAATAAAGTTGTAGGAAGTCAACGCTTTTTGTTTTACTCAAATAACTGTATTAATTTTCAAATAAAAATTAGGAGACAATAGTAATATGCGTTACAAGAGCGGTATGTTGAAGTTTTCATGTTCGAGGAAAAGTTTGAAAAAGCGAAACGTAGTTGAGCTTTTTTAATTTCCGAGAATTGAAAGAAAACATACCGCTCGTGTATCGTATATTATTTTGTGCGAAGATCGTTTATTACATACCTGAAAGAGGATTTCTAATTAGTTGCAATGAAATCTCCATCTTGGTTTCTGTTCAATGACGGTAAATTTGCAAAACAAAAATATCTATCTTCAAAAACATTGTTGCTTTAAAATGTTGCTTTAAAATGCCGTGACATACGTCTGTCTTTTTTCCCCCAGTCTATGATGAGTCTGGAATCTTGTTGATTTTTTCACGGCTTCCTTAATGTTACTTGCATCACGAATGCAGTAACTTTAGTGGAGTTGAAGAGTTTACTTAATTTTTTCAAATATTTAAAAACAATAATTAACAGTGTAATTTAGGTGAAATTGCAGTGGTAAGTTTCCAATTTATAATTATTACTATATTGAACGTCTCTAAAAATAATATGTTAAAAGCCTAAAGCAGTGAAATGAATGTCGCGCTTAAGCGGTAAGAAGAGGGAAATTCTTATGTGTGTTAGGTTGGGAATACTGAATGTGGAATTTTAGACTTTCCGCGGATTGATTTTGTGCGGAAACCAAGCCAATACGCACGATCTCGCACAAAAGTTTTTAAAAGAACTCTTATGATATGTTTAATCTTACTGCTGAAGTTTTCAGAACTTTACATTGTCCGCGATCTGAAGAAATTTCATTAAATTTCATGAGCTGTATATCTTTCATATCGACATGGCTTTTAATTCAACACAATTTTTTTTTTTCCATGGCCGCTAGTGTCCATGATGCTACAGCAGTTTATAGCAAGCATCGAACTTTTTGACATGTAATACATTTCCCTCCATATTGACATAACAAAGTTGTGAACAAAGCGTTGTGGGAGTAGTTAGGGCGGGGGGGAGGAGAAGGTTTGTGTAGACTAACCCGCCATACATAATGGATATTACACGCACTATGTCTGTGTGTTTCGTGCCGGATAATTTCAGGTATTTTAACACATACAACAGCTTAGTTTCATGTCTGCATTTGTACCGGACCGATTTAAATGCTTTTCTTGTCGCATAGCAACTGGTGACACTCACTTTTTTTTTTCACGCCCTTATTCTGTTTCAATATATTTTACCTGATTACCAATGTAATACTGACATATTAGTAAGGAAATGTCCTCTATGTTGAAAATCAGAGGTTAAATCTCTGATCATCGGAGGAGATTACGTTATCCATTTCAAGAGTGAAACAAATGAATTGCGGTTCCGTGATTTTAGTCATGAGGGGCCTGAATTTACGGTATGGTAACTAACAACGAATTAGAAAGAGTTTAGATATTTTATTTGGTAGGTTATTTTACGACACTTTATCAACAGCTTAGGTTATTTAGCGTCTGAATGAGATGGTGATAATGCCGGTGAAATGAGTCCGGGGTCCAACACCGAAAGTTACCCAGCATTTGCTCATATTGGGTTGAGGGAAAACCCCGGAAAAAACCTCAACCAGGTAACTTGTCCCGACCGGGAATCGAATCCGGGCCACCTAGTGTCGCGGCTAGACGCACTAACCGTTACTCCACAGGTGTGGACAAGAGTTTAGATTCTTTGTAGCTCGTTTGTAACTAACCGCTTTGTAGTTATGTCCAAAAAAGTGTTACAAAATAATCGCTTATAACTTCTGAACAAACGAACATAGCGAAACGAAATGTAGGCCTATACCATCTAGTAGAAAAAAAGTCTTGTTACCATAACAATAGCACGAAACCTCTGGGACCCTCAAGGTCGACAGAATGGGTGGAGCAAAACATACCTCCAAAACTGCATTCTGGATACAATTATATCCTATGTGTATATATATATATATACTCCGTGATATCTCATCCGATCCGGATATTTCTGATGTCGATCGATCGAGCGTGACGAGATCGATTAAGGCGAGAAAATGATCGGGGATAAATTGGACTCTCAACTTTTAAAAAGTAGTATTGAAAATTTGTGAACTTTCAAAATGTCTCAAAATTCAAAGGTTGTGAAAACGCAAAATTAGAGACGAGTACAACAAGAGAAAAGGACATCCAAAGATGAAACAAAAAAGCCCAAGATCACCGCTACGGAGTACAAGAGACGGTGGAGAGAGCGCAAGAGAGTGGCTGCGCACACAAGGTCCGTGGACTTTGTGACTGTAGAACGGCGAGACGTTACCATAGTCGCGTACATCGGACAGTGAGTCCGTTGATATGCTCCTCGGCTTATTTCACTAGCGAGACACTACTATCTTATACTTGGTTATGTAACAACACTGCATCAACTACCGGATTATTTAACATCGATGGAATTGGTGATAGCGAGATGGTATTTGGCGAGAAGGAGGCCGAAGTTTCGCCATAGATTACCTGACTTTTCCTTACGTTAGGAAAACCTCGGAAAAACCTAACCAGGTAATCAACTCAAGAATCGAACCCATGCCCGAGCTAGACTCCGAAATTAGCAGGAAAAAACGCTACCACCTGATCTGCGCCGGTGGCTAACTGCTATCTTTCTATGAGCGATTCCATCAGAGTATTTTTTCATGCAACCATTCGTACATTTTCTACAGAAATTTTCCTCAGCGTCTCTTTCAGTTCTGCAGTGTAATTATCATTATCCTTATTGCCAAAACTGTTCATTAGTCAGTAATGAATTCAGAGAGATTTTCGGAAGATTTCGGAAGGTAATTCGATGGAATTCGATTCGGTGCTGTGGATTGAACTTCGGCGTAGCTCAGTGGTAGAACCAAGGACCCGGGTTCGATCCCCAGCGCACTCAATTGAGTGACTTGGTGGCCGGGATTCCACTGTTGGGCGAAAAATGGGCAATAATACAAACTGGTTGACTCACCAGATCAATTTCAGATGTGTATCTTCCTGTCTGACATGACGTGGACTGATTATTGTATAAGTTGTGTCAGGAATTATGTTGACTCTGTAATTACGTTATTTCTTTTTCTGTTTAAATTCTGAAGTAATGTATTGGTCAAATACGATGTTTTTTTTTTCATAAATGGTTTTTCATTAAGATTGTGAGGGTTTATGTATTTACCTTTGTATAATTCAATAGGTTCTAAAATGTTTAATGTTTTCCTTTCTTGTTTATGTGCAAGATTTTCATATCGGAGTTAATATCTGTAAAATGATGTTGATTATTGAAAACGTGATCACGGAAAGCTGAATGGGGAATATCATGGCAAATGTTCCTGTATTATTTCTGTGGCCGGGAGGAAAAAGGTCTTATGTCAATTTTTTGTGAAAATGAGATTTTTATATATTCTGAAAGCGGAAACAATTCTCTACAATCTGGTAAAACGGCTAAAGTCAAATAAGACTCCTGACTGGATTTATACAGCGTTACCAAATGGCCTAAGTACTTTTTGAATAGAGCACATATAGAATAAAGGACTTTGTTTAATACTTTATTCCTTACAAACCATCACATGTTTACTTTCCATGCTTCCCTATCAAAAAGGTCTAACTTGTATTTTAGCCATTTTATCACATACTGATGCCCTTTCCTTTTAAAACTTTAAGCACCAGGGTAAACAGTCCTATAATTGTTTAAGACCCATTTTGCATTCCTAATAATTTACGTTTCCCATTTATTTTGACATGAAAAAGGTGCTATGTTTAATACTCCCTGCTACTTAGTTTGGGTTCTAGTCTTAAAAGGGCTTAAGTGCGGCTATTTTTGGTAATAATCAAGAAAATTGTTAAATGAGCAACATTACCTATTTTAGAAGAAATATAAGCAAATAATATCCAGGAAAAACCTCTTAATTAAAAAACTCTATAATTGACACCAATTTCAATCTTTCTACTGCTCTCCTGAAAAGTATAAAATTTTTACTTAAGACCTTTTTCCTCCTGGCCACAGATTTATACCTAATATTAAAATTTTACCTGTTTGACCTACATACATATCTGAAAATTAATAACTTAATATGTATACACCTGATAAATGAAATTTGTCGATGTTACTATTATCAGATTTATTGAATGAAATTTTACCGATAGAATTGTTGGTACTATATGCAATATTTAAATTGTGTTTTTTTAAAATACTGGCAGTGTTGTATGTATATTTCTTAGAATAAACAAAAGTGATATAATCTCTTTAATATCAGACAAATTTGTGAAGATTTTCAAATGTTTCTTTTGTTTTAAACGCGAAATAATTCTGTCAACTGTCGGCATATTGAAGCCATTTGCAATTTTATATAGTGTTCAATTCTTCTTTGTAAATATGCATTTTAAGAATATATTCTTAATTTGTTTTATGGGAATATCTATAGTCTTCTATGCTTTTACGAATTGTCAGTTCTGTCTTTTTTGTTCTTCCTTCACGTTCTTTTGCCGCGGTTGAAAATTCACGGCCCAGTATTTTCATTACTTTATAAAATCTTACAATTTATTTATTTATTTATTTAAATATACAGAATACAGAATATAATCACAACAATAGAAATAGAATTAAAATAATACAATCAATATAAGAAAAAAGATACAATAATATTAACAAAATTTTAGGACCGAATGAGCAGCGCTCGTGTTCGATAGCAGTTCAGATATGAAGAGTTCACTGCAAGAATGATGGATGTCACTTTCTTGTCGAAAATGAACCAAGACTGTCAATGCATAGCTTAAGACATATAGAATGTACATAGAGAGTTATATGGCATTAACACTGATAGTCATTGTCCAGTAATGATCGGAAAATCACAGTTGAGCTTTGAGCGCTAAGCATTTCAAACTTTCAATTGCTTCTCCTGCAAAATGTATTCCAAATGACATCCATCATTCTTGCAGTGGACTCTTCATATATTATTAATAGGCCTATACGAGAATATACAAAACAAAATAAAATAGGAACTAAAATTAAAATTACAGCTACAGTGAAATTATATAATATAATATATTAATATAAGAGGAATATAGAAAATAAAATAAAATTGGAACTAAAATTAAAATTACAACTGCAATGAAATTATATAATATAATATTAACATAGAGAATAATAGTATCGTACATGAATAAAGTAGGGCAATTTATGAAAAATATATATTCCAAAATTATAGAATACAAATATAATATAGGCTGATTAATTCATACACATAGGCTATAAATTTATTTAATCAAATTGCAGATATTAACACGTTTCAAATTTTCTTGTTATATGTTAGTGGCTTACATGTTGGAAGTTCTGGGTGTAATCTAACTAAAGATTTATACAACCGAGGGCCAAAATTAATGCTATGCATTAGACCAGCAGATGTGAAACATTTAGGTTCTACTAATGTTGAATTATTATTTCGTCTCCTATCATGATTATGTGCCTGTAATATAAGCTTATTACGATTTTTATGATAAAAATTTTAACAGAGTATATTTATAAATTTGTTCAATATTAATTATGTGTTTTCTTTAGTAATTTATTCTATTAACTGTTCCACATAGTAGTCAGTTACATTTATTTCTTTTATTTAAACTGTCTTCATTTTGTAGATGTAACATAAACCCAGGTCTGACACACATAAAGCCAGATAATAATTTCGAACCTGCATTCTGCTGCTGTTCGATTCGGAATGTGTCTTCATCGTCTGTCTGGACATCCATCGAGTGTTCAAAATGGCGTGTCTAACAGTTTCCCTCCTATATTTAATAAATGTTTTACCCCGAAACTTGTATCCACTAGCATTCGTGCGTGTCGCTAGCTGATCTTGACTCGCAAGATTGTGGGTTCGAATTCTTTTAGCAACAAAAAGAATGTTGGAGGCGGTAGCGTTGCAATTGGAAACATGACGCTCAAATCGAGTACAATCTTTTTGTTTAAAAAAAGATGAGAATCGCCAGAGAGAATTCTGTGTCATTTTAATGAGGATAGATCGATGGAGTTGCCGCTCCTTTCCGCTTCATTAAAGTTATTCCTCCCTTCATAACAAGCTGTATCTAAGCTTAAAGCCCATACAAACAGGAACTATTCATTCATTCATTCATTCATTCATTCATTCATTCATTCATTCATTCATTCATTCATTCATTCATTCATTCATTCATTCATTCATTCATTCATTCATTCATTCATTCATTCATTCATTCATTCATTCATTCATTCATTCATTCATTCATTCATTCATTCATTCATTCATTCATTCATTCATTCTTTTGTAGTTAAGGCCATCAGATATTCTCTTCCACACCACCAGAAATATAAATACGACTAGTGGCTTGTGCAGCAAACGCTGCAAACTAAGTTCATTAGACGTTCAAATATATATTTTTCAGATTTATTTTCAACAGTAATCTCACTAGACGTTTTGATTTATCTAGAGAAAATCAAAACTCGAGTGGGATTTAATTGACTATTACATGATTAGAAGAAAGTATATAAGGATTAGAAGTAACGAAACGGAGTACTCCAATACAATAAAATATTAATTGACTTACGAAAATACAACTGTCTTCAAATGTATTATTGTACCATCTCAACATTACAAATATTACGCTAGATGCATGCTAGATGGCAGTAGTGAGCAATGCCTTCTCGTAGAGAAGTTCTCGACCTCTTATACACGATGGCAATGTTACTAGTCAAGAAGGCTTTGTTGATTCAGTTTCATTTTTATTAAAATGCAACATTCCACTTCAATTATCCGAATCCCAGTAATCAACGTCATTGACAGATGATTTTCAATAAATCTTAATATTAAACAATCTCTGATACGTGACTATTCATAATATCATATAGCAGAAGCTATAACATAACCTAACTAATATACACAAGTGTTAGAAAAGTTTTAATTAACGACGATGACATAAAAATAAAACATGAATAATTTTAAAAGGAATAATTATTGAATGTACAATTTTCAAATTTGAATGTGGTTGGTTGTTCAATTGATGTTATATTGGACGTGTGCGTAATAGAAGTGGAACTCGTTGATTTAGGCCTACATGGTGTAAATCGGATTTCAGAAGATGCATAGGTATGATCAGTGATTTTTATTAATTCTTGTTCTTGAATGCCAATGCGAGTTATATTTAAAACTGCTGTGCATCGACTGGAGTGGTTTGTAATTATATATATATATATTTTTTTTTTTATTGACGTCCAGACCAGCGCAGTTTCAAATGTTGGCAAACAAAGAAACAAATGCTAGGGACGCGATAAAATTAAACAAATGCTAGGGACGCGATAAAATTAAACAAATGCTAGGGACGATAAAATTGCATAACCAGCCATGATTGGTTGAAATACGTCCTTTCGTACCGTTTTATTGGTCAAAAGTAGTATGATTAGTAAGAGTGTAATAGTCAATGAATAATACCTGACATTTTGAAAGTTATTTACTTCCATAATAATGAAACATACTCCCTCTAATTGTTTTTTTTTTATGCCAAATACTTTTTCTTGAACCTATCCACCTTCAGTTTTTGAGTTTCAACGTGATAAACACAAGTAACAATGTCAGGACGATCAGTGGGTTTTCATGTGGAAGTAAAGTAATAGCTATTTCAGGCATTGTGGGTTGTAGGTGAAAGTTAAAAAAAAGTCAGGTTTGCTATCCTTTCGAACAATAGACATAGCATCCTGGTATAGCTGCTTCATGTAGAGCTTGAAATGTAGAGGGCAAAATCATTTTATCCTGCTAAGAAATCTTGCTGAAATGATCGGGAGACTACGAAATTTTGTAGGCCTCTTATTTTATCAGTAAGTAATACCTTTTCATCTTTCCTTAGGAACTGTAATTTTTGAGTTCTCTCGAGACAATACTAAGAGAATGACGCATTTAAATACATACACCAAAACGCCATTAAGTATATGAAAAAGACCCAACCTCACTTGATTAATAACTATAAAAATATTTAATTTTTAATAACAATATTATTATCTTACGCAAGTTTTGTATTTACAATATATTTATATAATAACCGCTACTTAGTAAATTATAGAAATGAAGATCTGATTTAAGATATTCTCTACATCTGCTTATATAACCCCAAAACATTTCACTTTCATATCATCAATATAGCATTAATATGTATAATTAATGAAAATAGTCCCATCATGGCATTAACTATAATAATATTTAATTTCTAATGGTAATAATGTCATCAAACCACCTGAAGTTTTGTAGATTTTAATATCCAATACACAGCTATACTCAGAAAATTACATACTGTACCGCAGAATCAGACCTGTAAATTGTTTTTAGTAAGTTTTGAAGTTTTTAATAACCAATTGAATTTGAGCTCTAAATATGTCAGTAATCCTGCAGGTCATGGCCTTCGTGTAATAGCCTATTGTTTATTGTAGTGTGTGTTTTGTTTTATTCTGAAATGAAATTAGTTCTCAAAACTGACGAAAGATGAATTTTGGAAAATAGGAAAATTATGTAGAAAAACTAATGCTTCATTGAAAGTTACTATTATTCTGAAAATCCTTGGATGCCAAGCTTCAAAATGACGGCCCATTCATTAAAATCCGTTCAGCCGTTTTCCCGTATTTTTCATTACCAGTTCAAATTATGTATATAGATAACAAAAAAAAAAATCATACTGTAAACAAAGTAAAACGACACGAAAATGTATGCAGTTTGTAGTCACGCAAAGTTTAAACTAAGAAAAATGTAGTCTATTTAAAATATTTGAAGATATGAGAGTCAGAGGACTTGAAGATGGTTCCTAGAATGGTCGACATAGGTGGAATAGGGGTATCCAAGGCAACCACTGAAAGCAGAACATCGTTAAAAGTAAATTAAGGCAGTTCAAATGCATGTTTTCAGTAAGATACGTCCACCTGGTGCAAAAATTGAGTCTGATACGATTTCCTATGCATGGGAATTTTAAAAGTTCATAGAATGGTCGTGACATGACTGGGTGGTAAATAATAACAAGCATAGGCCTATTTATCATCATTATCATAGTTTCTTGTTCAATGGCAGGTGTTTTACTGCAAACCCAGAATTATCCGATCTTCTCTCTTTTCCGCCTTCCCATTTTCCCCTTAGTTTCCGCATATCTTAATGTTGTCTATGATCTAAAATCATCTTCTGGCCCGACTTTTTTCCCGCTCAATATTCCATCGACTGCATCCTTCAGAAAGCAGTTTCTTCTTAGCCAGTGACCCAGCAGATTTCTTTTTCTTCTTCTAATCCGTTTCAGCATTATTCTTTCTTCACCCATTTTTTCTAGAACAGTTTCATTCTGTTCATTTCACACGCTGCATTCTTCTCCACATCCACATTTCAAATATTTCCAGTCGCTTTCCTACACTTCCTCGAATTTAAATTAAATTAAATGATGGTTTATTTAACGACGCTCAAAACTACAGACGTTATATCAGCGTCGCCGGTGTGCCGAAATTTTGTCCCGCAGGAGTTCTTTTACATGCCAGTAAATCTACTGACATGAGCCTGTCGCATTTAAACACACTTAAATGTCATCGACCTGGGCCGGGATCGAATCCGCAACCTCGAACAATGAAGGTCAGCGGTATACCAACTACGCTGCCGAGGTCGACTTCGCACTTCGTCGATATAAGCATGTTTTTTTAGTGGATTATTTTACGATGCTGTATCAACATCTCAGGTTATTTAGCGTCTGAATTATATTCAGGTGATAATGCTGGTGAAATGAGTCTGGGGTCCAGCACCGATAGTTATCCAGCATTTGCTCATATTAGGTTGAGGGAAAACCCATGAAAAGAAACCTCAACCAGGTAACTTGCCCCAACCGGTATTCGAACCCGGGCCACCTGGTTTTGCGGTCAGACGCGCTAACCGTTACTCCACAGATGTGGACTATAATAAATAAATAAATAAATAAATAAATAAATAAATAAATAAATAAATAAAGGGTGCAGGCAGGCAGGTGGTGGGCAGGTGGGTGGGTGGGTGAGTGAGTGAGTGACTAGATAGATAGATAGATAGATAGAGATAGATAGATAGATAGATAGATAGATAGATAGATAGATAGATAGATAGATAGATAGATAGATAGATAGATAGATAGATAGATAGATAGATAGATAGATAGATAGATAGATAGATAGATAGATAGATAGATAGATAGATAGATAGATAGATAGATAGATAGATAGATAGGTTATTTGTTTGTCTGCCCCATAGAAAGCCACGCTCCACACAAAGCACTTCACTAGTCTTTTCCTTAGTTGTTTTTTTCAAAAGTCCGCAGAAAATGTTCCTATTCCTATAAAAATCTTCCTTTGTCATTCCTATCTTAGTTACAAAAACAAAATAGGGGACACATTATCTATGATGAAGTGATGACAATGGATGACT
Organism: Periplaneta americana; assembly: GCA_025594305.2. Lineage (NCBI taxonomy): Eukaryota > Metazoa > Arthropoda > Insecta > Blattodea > Blattidae > Periplaneta > Periplaneta americana. The sequence continues at coordinate 20,995,961 of JAJSOF020000035.1, forward strand.
ATTTGCCAGTGCCAGAATTTATAAGATTGTATAGAAAATGGAGAAAAAATATGAGAAATTAAAGTTATCTCTTACTATTAAAAACCTCCTTACATTATTAGATCTCTGTTCTGTCTTAAGTACCGGACGCGTTGAAATGCTTCCGTCAAATTGCTTGACTTAACAGAAGTGTGTAGAACACATTTTGTCTGTTTAAACAGTACTGGAGGCAATAGATTGAGCGAGGTATAAGTTATGTACCTTAATCAGAATATGATAACTATGATACGCCAAGTATATAAATAATTTATAACCGCTATACATATTTACATGAGTACCTCCTCAGGGAATCCAATTTTTTCGACTCCAGTTAGTAGAGCAGGGTGGAAGAGAAGACGTTTAGGCAGAGCTCCACATCTGCTACAGATCCAGTGCACGTGATATAATATAAAATTTCGCCATTAGAAAGGCTCGTAAAACAATGGGCTCTGGTTGCAGGTGTTGTAAGTTCAGGCCCTTACATGTTAAATATAGTGACCCGTTACAAGACTACTGAACCCAACTATCCAATGGCAAGAGTATCTAATCTTTGTCGGGTTAAAAATGGCGCATTTACGACGCATTTTGCCATAACGTTTCTTTTTTCAAACTGGTCCACTTACAATCCATTTTTATGATGTCGTAAAATAAATTTTTGTCGGTTTTATGTTTATACACACGTATAAAACTTGAGAGTTTATCCAAATAACATAGCTCTGCTTGATAATAAGATTTGCTGCACACAAATCGTATAGCAAAATTGACTTTCGACTGCATAATATTACTTATTTACTTACTTGCTTACTTACTGGCTTTTAAGGAACCCGCAGGTTCGTTGCCACCCTCACATAACCCCGCCATTGGTCCCTATCCTGAGCAAGATTAATCCATTCTCTATCATCATATGCCACTTTCCTCAAATCCATTTTAATATTATCCTCCCACCTACGTCTCGGACTCCCTAAAGGTCTTTTTATCCCTCCGGCCTCCCAACTAACACTCTATATGCATTTCTGGATTCGCCCATACGTGCTACATGCCCTGCCCATCTCAAACGTCTGGATTTAATATTCCTAATTATGTCAGGTGAAGAATACAATGCGTGCAGTTCTGCGTTGTGTAACTTTCTCCATTCTGCTGTAACTTCATCCCTCTTAACCCCAAATATTTTCCTAAGCACCTTATTCTCAAACACCCTTAACCTATGTTCCTCTCTCAAAGTGAGAGTCCAAGTTTCATAACCATAAAGAACAACCGGTAATATACAGTAACTGTTTTATAAATTCTAACTTTCAGATTTTTTGACAGCAGACTGGATGATAAAAGCTTCTCAACCGAATAATAACAGGCATTTCCCATATTTATTCTGTGTTTAATTTCCTCCCGAGTATCATTTATATTTGTTACTGTTGCTCCAAGATATTTGAACTTCTCCACCTTTCCAAAAGATAAATTCCCAATTTTTATATTTCCATTTCGTATAATATTCTCGTCACGAGACATAATCATATACTTTATCTTTTCGGGATTTACTTCCAAACCTATCTCTTTACTTGCTTTCAGTAAAATTCCCATGTTTTCCCTAATCGTTTGTTGATTTTCTCCTAACATATTCACGTCATATAATTTGTTAGTATAAATTATATTTCAGACTTAAGACATGTGTGAAATTATAATTTGATTCTTTAACTTCAAATTTCGACAGATTTTTGCTGTAAGACTTGCGATGAGGTGTCTATGTCTGAATTTTAAGTCTCCTGGATCTCCTAATAAATTGGATATTATTTCGGATTTTAATATGTATGTATTTATTTACACTGCAATCAAGCACCCGGTGGCAGTGGTATATACAATATTTTACACAGTTAAAATGATAAGCAATATAAAATTTACAATACATAATACAATTTACAACACATATACAATTTTATACACAATACAATAAGAATATAAATTAACACAATAATAATAAAACATAAATTAAAACACCTAATTTTACAACACAACCTACATAATTATGTATAGGTCCTACATAAGTTTCAATAGTCTTTCACTTTACTCTCATCTCATTCCCTTTGGCACTTCGCATTTCACTGACACTTTAGCACACATTTCACTGACACTCTGTAACACATTTCACTGACACTATAGAACACATTTCATTGACGCTTGCACTGTAAAACCATAACTTCACTGACTCACCTCACTTCACTGATACAACAGTTCAAATAAGTCAAATAATTACACCCTTATGCATACTTACAACTATTTAAACTAAACATTTATAGTCTAAGGCCCTCTCACACTATTTTTAAATAATTTACAATTCAAACCAAGGGAGTAAACTCGTCTAAAATACATGTCACCTAAAAAATTAAATGTTGAATGTCACCTTAATTTTAATTTTCACTTAAATTATTCTTGAATCTCCTTAAGGAAGGACAGCCCTCAAAGACCGCTGCAGGTTTCCAATCATTTATAGTTCTATTTAAAATGAGAATTACCTACATCCGTTTTCTGTTTCCTACATTTGATTTTAAAATCATGATCGTTCCTACCATACTACGTTGCTTTTCTAACCGAGCCGTTATGTCTACCCATGCTTTCTGACCTAGATGTGCTCTATACAATGATGTTATTCTAGTTTTCCTAGTCTGTTTTCCAAAGTTTCCCATTTAAGTTCTTTTATCGTATCGTTCCCATCTTCTCTTTTACCTTTAACAAATTTAGGTGCTCTAATTGGATTCTTTCTAAAGAATTTATCTGATATATTCTATAGGGATCCCAACACGTAGTTCCGTATTCCATTAACATGATATGCTATTTCCCTCGATTTGGGGCTAGCCTTTCTCAGGATTCTCAAATAAAGTGAAGTGCCCTCCAAGCATTATCAACATGCTCTCCCCAAGAAAGTTTGGAGTTTAAATACACTCCTAGGTATTTACAACATTGTTCTTGCGGAATTAAACACCACTGAATTCGTAATTAAGACTAGTTTCCTCTCGGGTTTTACAAAATGTTATAGATTTACTTTTAGAACCATTTATTTTCATCCTATGCTTTAACGCCTAGTTTTAAATGTTATTCAAGTCTGTTTGAATAGCATCTACATCTGAATTATTTCTAATCTTTCTATAGATAATGCAGTCGTCTGCAAATAGCCTCACATTTGATGTAATATCTCACATTTGATGTGAACATAAACATAAGACGAAAGAAAGTTAAAGAAATTACGAAGTAAAGAAAGAGAAGGCGGAAAGGGAGTAAGAATGGTAAATAATATTGAGAAAGAGAGCGATAGAAAAACATGTTAGTAAAGAAAAGTAAAAAATACTAGGATGAGAAAGAAGAAAAAAGATTATGTTGAGAAAGAAACGATGAAGATAAAAAAGAAAGTGTAGGAAGAGAAGGAGAAATGAAAAGAGAAGAAAGAGGAGAATATGAAAGAAATAAAAAGAGGAAATGGAGGCGAGCGAAATAGAAAGCAAAGGTAGAAAATAAAGAAGTCCACACCTGTGGAGTAACGGTTAGCGAGTCTAGCCGTTAAACCAGATGGCCCGGGTTCGATTCCCGGTTGGGACAAGTCACCTGGTTGAGGTTTTTCCGGGGTTTTCCCTCAACCCAATATGAGCAAATGCTGGGTAACTTTTGGTGCTGGACCCGGACTCATTTCACCAGCTTTATCACCTTCATCTCATTCCGACGCTAAATAACCTTAGATGTTTTATAAAGCGTCGTAAAATAACCTAATAAAAAATGAAGAAAGGTGAAGAAAGACGAGAAGTTGAAGAAAATAGGAGGCGAGATAGAAGGAAGAGAAATGCAGAGAAGGGGAGGGGGTGCAGAAAAGAGTAGGAAGGAAAGAAGGTATAAAAATGATGAGGAAGAGGAGGTGGATAAAAAGAAGAGAGGAGAGAATGTAAAGAAAGGAAGGGGAAGGGAATAAGGTGAAGAAAAGGTTGGAAAAAAAAGGTAGAGAAATAATAAGGAAATGATAAAAGGGCAAATGTTGAAAAAGTTGAAAGAGAGGAGGTGGTGAAAAGAGAATGAAGTAGAGATGTTTGAAAAAAGAAGAGAAAAGAAGTAAGGTGAAGTAAAGGCAGGAAAGAAAGAAGGTATAGAAGTGATGATATTTGATATTTATTATTTATAGGTCACAAAAAAGAATACATACATAGGCTATAATCTTTGAAAACTTACATTTATACACTTTATAACTTTACACATAGATATACAATTTTTAATACAATTTTCTAAAATTAAATATTTAATATAAGATGTTTTGTCTTGCAGTTGCGTCTAGTTTTGTGCAAGACTCGACTATTTTTTATAAACAAGCGTGTAAACATATTTTTCTAATTAGGCCTATTTCTTATTTAAATCTTTTGAATATAGCATACATTTTATTATAATTATAGATAGTAGTAAAAAACTAATCTGATTTTTTTCTTATTAAATCTTTTCTTATTCAATTCTAGTTATTTCATTAATTCTTACCATTCTCATTTTTTTAACCAAAAAAGATATATAAACCTACTTGCTTTTGTAAGTTTTTGTTATTATTATTATTCATAAGTTTTCTTACAGCTATTTCTTTATTCATAAGTAGGAACTTTTCATTCATAAATTTCATCCGAATTTCTTTTGTAGGCTGACATTCCAGAACAATATGAATGCCATCTTCTTTGTGTCCACACAATGGGCAAATACCTTGAGGTAGATTACCTCTATTGTTCCTTAATCTCCAAATCGCCAGTCTGAACCAGGCCAGCCCAAATCTTTCTTTCGTTTTCATATTATTCGTATATGTACTCCGTCCCCATATTTTTTATATTTATAGAAGTGATGAGGAAATTAGGAAGTGGTAAATGTGAAGAAAAGTTTAAGAAGAGGAGGTGGTGAAAAGAGTATGAAGTAGAGATGTTTGGAGAAAGGAAGGAGAAGGTAATAAGGTGAAGAAAAGGGTAGGAAATGAGGAAGTTAGAGAAAAGGTGAGGAAATGAAGAAGGGGGAAATGTGGAAAAAAGTTGAAGGATAGGAGCTGGTGAAAAGAGAATGAAGTAGAGATGTTGAAGAAAAGAATGGGAAGGGGATAAGGTTAAGTAAAGGGTAGGAAAGAAGGAAGTTAGAGAAACGACGATGAAATCAGGAAGGGGCAAATGTAGAAAAAAAGTGAAGAGGAGGTGGTGAAAAGAGGATGAAATAGGGATGTTAAAAAGAGAAGGTGAAGGGCATTTTTTTCTGCACATTTTTTTTTTCTGTTCTAGTGATATTTAACTTATTTTATATTTTTGTTTTCATATTTTCCGATATTGCTATTTCTATAATGTGATAAGTTGAGCTATATATAATCATAATTTTCCTTACTGTGTGTACTTAAAAATATTGTATTCATTGTATGCTTTGTACTGCACTATTTTATTACTACTATTATTATTATTATTATTACTATTCTTATTTATTATTATTATTATTATTACTATTATTATTATCATTATTATTATTATTATTATTATTATTATTATTATCAATAATTGTCTTATTTTTTATACTTTGTATGTCTCATTTATTTTGACCTGCTGTTCACATTTTATTATGCTTTCTCCTTTCTTTCTGTATGTTATATATTATGTCCAATTTCTACTTACTTGTTCTTTACATTTTACTAATATTATCTTATTCTGTTTTGTGTGTAAAATTGTAATGTACTTTCTTTGTAAATTTGTAGTGTTTTTTGTAACGCAGTTTTAATCCTGGTTGAATGTTAAAGAAGGCCGTATGGCCTTAACTCTGCCAGGTTAAATAAATCATTATTATTATTATTATTATTATTATTATTATTATTATTATTATTATTATTGTGAAGAAAAGAGTAGGAAAGGAAGACAGTGGAGAAATTATGAGAAAATGAAAAAGTGACAAATGTGGAGAAAAGTCAAAGGAGAGAGGTGATGAAAAGAGGATGTAGAGATGTTGAAGAAAAGAATGGGAAGGGAAGAAGTTGAAGGAAAGGTATGAAAGAAAGAAGATGGAGAAGTAATGAGGAAATGAGGAAGTGGAAAATGTGGAATAAAGTTGAAGGACATGAAATGATGAATATAGGATGAAGTAGAGATGAAGAAAAAAGGGGAGGGAATAAGGTGAAGAAAAGAGTAGAAAATAAAAGAAGGTAGAAAAATTACGAAGAAATGAGAAAGAGGCAAATGTGGAAAAAATTTTAAGGAGAGGAGGTGGAGATCCAAAGATAGAGTGTGTCTACCACGAGTATAAAGTTGATGATGGACGATAGATGAAGAGGAAAGAGAATGGGTGATGAAGAAGACATGAAATAAGACAAGGAGGAGGAGAAGGAAAGGTAACATAATAAATGGAGAAAAAGGACAATGGTAAAAGATGGAAGAGAGAAAGAAAGGAAGTAAGAATGTTAATAGCCATAACTTTTATAGAATGAAGAGGAGAAAGAAAGAAATGTGTTAATTACAACATATATATAAAGACTGCACCCTTCTTGAGAGTCTAGATCTAACATTTATTTTGTTGCCTTTGGGTTTCTGCTATTTTGAAATGGAGTGGACAGAAAGAGCCGTTAAGTGATTTAGGGCACTTAGGCCTAGGTATAAGAAGAGACGATCACTTTGCAGATCGGGAGGTACAGAGAAGCGCTACTAATAGTCTTCTGGCAGGGGAGAGGCCGTCTAGACACAATAAAGTGCAGACTGTCTCCCAATTATCTGGAAACTGACATACGCCACAATAGAGAACCTAGGAAAAACACTGTAAATCATGGCAAATCATTCCAAGGCCCTTCTTGATGTCTGTTTACAGCTACCTGTGTGAGTTTGTTGAGACTGTCAACATAATTACTCCTGTAAACAGTTGACAACTCAGGAACAGAAGCACGTCTAGATTCAGTTTCCTATTTTTGTAAACACGAAGATTATACTGTAGTGTCTACACTCAAACAGTCCTGGGTTACAAAAATATATACTTTTTATAAGAGACTAATTTATTACAGACTAAGCCAGTCATGTCAATTAATGCCCATAGGAGCAAGCGCGCGCTTTAGAGCTCAGGAAAGCCTGAGCGCTTTACAGCGGAAAGGAAAGAGACAGATGAAAGAGGTAGTATACTTTATATTTTTTTTCATGGAGTGCAGTTTCATAGAAAGGACTTTGCCGACAGACCTTCTACTGCCCCCTACTAATTGATTGTCATAAATAAATGTCTTCCTTACTGTGACGGAAATATTGTCTTCTCTTGTTAGTAACCAATCACAACCCTCGTTCAGAAGAATTGACAAGTGGCCGTCAAATCCACGTGGAGGCAGAGTTGCAGCATCTTTTCCGAATTTCAAGATTCCCATCAGTTTTACTGTATAATTTCGAAGGTCACCAGGATTGTGGCAACTGTGCAATGTTGGGGCGAGGGGACAGGATGGAATTGTCAGAGTTGTTTGTGTAGGAAGTCATAAATCTGTAAATGGGTGTTCAAAGGAGACACCGAACTGCACTCCTTGAAATAAAATAAGGTATATATGCCGCTTGGTCGAGCTATAACCAGGGATGGCCAGCACTGATTCAATGAATAAAGGGAAGATACCTTATTAAAACTGTATCCATGTTAATTTTTAGATTTGTCTGAGAAGTGTAGGGGAGAGTCGGGTAGTATCGGACATCGGGTAATATCGGACAGTGAGTTTCTTTCATCTACCACACGATGATAGTACCTGACTGACATGGTTACGTTTCTGTGATGTCGCATAGAGAAAAGTAACCATGTCATTCAGGTACTACCATATGGTGGTAGATGAAAGAAACGCACTGTCCGATACTACCCGATGTCCGATACTACCCGACTCTCCCCTAAGTGCATTATAAGAATGTAAGTTTTAATTTTAATGCTCATTTTTCACAAGTTTGTTTTTTTTTATTCAAAAGGAATATTTTCTCAACTTTTTTTTAGAAAAATGAAATTTTCAGATATAGGCCTATTTATTTAGCAGCCTTATAGGTACTGAAAGAATGTTTTCGTAAATCTAATATATCGTAAATACGTATTACTGAAGATAGTATATTACAAATTTTGAAAATATTAGCATGGAAAATGTGTAGATAGTGAGAAAGACGTTCCTGAAGAGTCCTTGCCAGAATGTTCTTCAACGTTCACAAGCCTTGGGTATGCCGGAAAGAAGTGTTAGGCGTATATTACATTATGATTTACACTTCCATCCATTTAAGTTACCAATTCTGCAAAAATTAAATCCCCATGATTATTATACACGGATGCAGTATTTCGAAATTGTTGCTTTGACGACATTGATTTGGCCTGCACGGTCGCCTGATCTGATTTCTTTGTGTGGGGTTATCTCAAGGGAAAAGTGTATCAAGAATGACTTCACATGATCCTAGATTTGAAGGACTAAATTGCAAACTAAAATTCAAGAAATTCCACAGGACATGTTGCAGAGAGTGGACAATGTCAAACACCTTGTAGAGATTTGTGGAACTCATCTGAGTAAAGACATAATCAAAAAATGAACGTAAATCTAAGTGGTATACTTTAAGGTATATTTTAAGTTTGACATTCAGTATATTATTTTTCCAATTAAAGTTTTCCGAATCATAAATCTTGTAATTGTTTTTGCGTACCCCGTAGTATGTAGGACTTATTCCTTTTAGAGGTACGGACTAGAAACACGAAATTTACCTCCTGTACTTCTTGTCTTATCTAAAAGATAACGAAAATTGTGAGGAATGAATGAGACATCCGGTATATCCACGTTCAGAAAATGAATGTACAGTATATTGAGTACATATCATTCATCTGTTTCCAAAACCGTATGAAATATGTAGGTCTATTGAAATTCGTATCGTACTCAGAGACAATCAGAACAATTTACCCTTCTCTGTGAATTCTATTTCAGTATACAGAATTTGGAGAGTGGAATTAAACATGCATTATTGACTGAAGTGTTGATGACATGACATCAGTTACATTAGGTCTACGATCAGTATGTCTTCGTGTTTAATTATTTTGTGTAAAATGAGATTGCATTTACATGAACAGATAGAGACATGCAGTCAGAATGATGGTTTGGTTTATTATATATATAATAGATAACAGACACATTACATACAACAATTTTACACAAAGATATATTATTATTTAAATACAATTTCTACGTTTTACCTATTAACTTATTTGTTTTGTCTTGCACTAGCTTTCAGTTATTGTGCAAGACTCAACTCATTCTAGAATATTGGTACCATCAGTATTGGTTTACCTTCCTAAGATGTACTTCCCTCTTCACTCTGCAATGTGCAGCTAGCGTATCTAAATCATCTCTAATTCTAGTTTCTTCCATACCTCTTTCCTTACAAAAGTAGGCCTATTTATACAGTTCATACAAGCTCTCTCTCGTAGGTAAGCCTTCATTCCTTAATTTTATTTCATAATATTCTTTTGACGTACCTTCTTACTTACTTACTTACAAATGGCTTTTAAGGAACCCGAAGGTTCATTGCCGCCCTCACATAAGCCCGCCAGCGGTCCCTATCCTGTGCAAGATTAATCCAGTCTCTATCATCATACCCAACCTCCCTCAAATCCATTTTAATATTATCCTCCCATCTACGTCTCGGCCTCCCTAAAGGTCTTTTTCCTCCGGTCTCCCAACTAACATTCTATATGCATTTCTGGATTCGCCCATACGTGCTACATGCCCTGCCCATCTCAAACGTCTGGATTTAATGTTCCTAATTATGTCAGGTGAAGAATACAATGCGTGCAGTTCTGTGTTGTGTAACTTTCTCCATTCTTCTGTAACTTCATCCCGCTTAGCCCCAAATATTTTCCTAAGCACCTTATTCTCAAACACCCTGAACCTATGTTCCTCTCTCAGAGTAAGAGTCCAAGTTTCACAACCATACAGAAGAACCGGTAATATAACTGTTTTATAAATTCTAACTTTCAGATTTTTGGACAGCAGACTGGATGATAAGAGCTTCTCAACCGAATAATAACACGCATTTCCCATATTTATTCTGCGTCTAATTTCCTCCCGAGTGTCATTTATATTTGTTACTGTTGCTCAAAGATATTTGAATTTTTCCACCTCTTCGAAGGATAAATCTCCAATTTTTATATTTCCATTTCGTACAATATTCTGGTCACGAGACATAATCATATACTTTGTCTTTTCGGGATTTACTTCCAAACCGATCGCTCTACTTGCTTCAAATAAAATTTCCGTGTTTTCCCTAATCGTTTGTGTATTTTCTCCTAACATATTCACGTCATTCAAAACTATTAAATTTAGAAATAAAAAAGATAGCCAAATAATTTCTAACAAATATGTTATTATCTGTGAGTCTAGACAAAGCGTACCTTCCAAACTTGAATTTATTAGTCAGCTCAGTAACTGTACTTTCCCTTAACTTCCTTCCTTCTATTTTTTAATTTTGCAATCTTCTCCGGTATTTTATTTTCCGTGTATTTGTTTATTATTAAGGGATGTTGACTTTCCTCGTATTTCTCCATACATCTACACTTGTTACTTTCTTCCATGCATAATTTTACATCTATAACAAGAAAGAGAAAGAACCATATATACACATACACATACACATACACAACAATTGTTTCACTATTTATGTATATATTTCTTAATTACTTTCGTTCACATGATAGAGACATGCAGAGAAACATACGTCAATTATTATCTTGAAATCTGACATCCTTTGAGTTATTCAGATCTGGCAAATTTGCTTCCACGAATTTTTGGGCTAAACAATGCACTTTACAACAAACACAAACGTACATGTTCTATATTCCCCTTCGCCTTCTTTTTCCCCCCTCCTTCCCTACATTTCCTTCTATATTTTCTTCTCTTTCTACAACAATGTTACATACCAAACAACTTCTATATTGTTTTCGCTGTAAGAAAAATCCTAATGTAAACATAAGCACGTTGCTGTCATACCCATGATTGGCTTCCAGTCGAAACACTCACATGACGCAGGAAAATATATTAGGAAACCACAATCTTGTATTATTTGAAAATAAAACATTGGATTCTAGTTGTTAAATACGATGAAACATTTAACTTTACTCATATGTAAAACGCTATGTAAAAGAAAAGCTACTTCTATATTTTGTTATGTACTATGAACGCAGATGAATACCAACAGTAATACCGAGGTAGTCTGTTCTTGTAACAAGCTGGCGTCACTTGAGCTCGTAGTTGTTCACGTAAGCACGTGGTACTGAAGTATGGCTTTTGTATCCTCAACTATATTGAGAATTGGACTCATGTTTATATTACTTTTTTTTGCTCGAAATGTCTTCAGGAATATGCTGCGTAAGTGGCGGTAACTCTTCGTAAATCACCCTGTATAATATATGTCTATTTAATATATTTAACTTTAAGTTTGGTCACAATAGTTATATAAAACTTTCACAGTCATAGATCAAACAGTTTCTTAGAAAATGGCACCTAAATAAATTATGTGCAAACAAAAAAGAAATCAGAATTCAGTTCCTGAAAAATGTTTTTCTTTTCATAAATAAACCCGCTTAGTTATTTACTTGTCTAGGAGAGAAAGTGATACTTTTGTGTACGAGTGATATGTTTACACAAATAATGACTATATCCACGCCACACAACACAATTCAGATTAACTAAATAGGCCTACAGTGCTGTTACAAATAATCAAAAGGCAGCAATGTACTGTTTCAACGACAACCTGTCATTTCCTTCAGCTTCTGATTGGTTGGTTTGGTCGGTTACCATGGAGATTCTGTAAAGCTGCCGAAATGCCATCCCCTTTCTCATTTTGGATGGACTATATTTTACTTCAGCCGGTATCTGAATGAGATCATAAAACAACATGTGAGAAAGTTATTGCTGGATTCCAACTACTTACTCTTAATGCAAACAACATAAAACTGGGATTAAATAACTTCCTCCTCTTTGGCGTCTTATTTTTCTTCGTTGTTTCTGAAGTGTGGGACGATTTCTATAACAGCTGGAAGGTCCACTGTTCCTAGAAATGGGATATTTCTTGTCACAGGGTCTTGTAACAACACCTACGCATAGTGATCATCAGAAAGTCATGAGACGTCATAGAACATCAGAGCACTGACAACATGTGATGTCCAGGAAGCAACACATTAATATTCCATAGGTCTGTGAGCCTTCCCCTGTTTGCCATATTGGTCTCCAACATTTTATACTGTAACATCTTGCCCTGTTTTCGTAGAATTTTCTGTATTCTACTTTTCTTCTTATTTGAATTTGTTCTTATTTTGTAACTACATGTTCCTGAAGTAGGTAAGTAAAGTAGCTAGATAATTTTCTTCAGAGGAACGGGGTTCGGAATCCGGCTGGCCATGTGACGTATGAAACGCATATTTGGGCAAACTAGTAGTCTATCATTTATTTGATTTATTTATTTATTTTATTTTGCTAATAATTGTAACATAAAATATAATATATACAGAAAGAGTGGAACTCGTGCTCAGGGGCGGATTCCTAAATTGAAATTAATAAGTATACAATAAAATTTGTCTTATGTCTACTAAGCAATAATAATACATAAATTTAAATTTACAATTTTTCACTTTTTATAAAATCCATACATAACTTTTTAAATTTAATACTAGAACTATTAGTATTGTCAAGATTAGGATATTTAAATATAAATTTGTTATATATTCTTGGGCCTAAATTACTACTATGATTAAATACTGTAACAGTGTTGCATTTTGGTTCAAACAATCTTAAAGAATTCATACCTTTTGTTTCAAAATTATTTCGATTTTTATGCATGAATTTTATTAATATAATATAATAAATTTGTCTTATGTTAAGTACATTAAAGTCTAAAAACGATTATTAGATGGAAAATCAATAGGTTTATGAAGACATATTTTAATTATTTTCTTCTGTATTAAATAAAGTGGATTAAAATTGGATTTAAATGAGCTACGCCATCCTATAATTCCACACATAATTACCGATTGAAATAAAGTATATTGTGCGTAATAAACTTATTGACAAGTAATTCCTCAATAAAACAAAATAATATACTATTTTACGTAATTTATTACAAAGGTAATTAATATGTTGGTTCCATTTTAAATGATTATTGAAAATTATGCCTAAATACTCAACTTCAAAGGACTCTAATAATCGGACATTTACACTGTATAAGACAACAATCAGAATTATGCAATTTAACACTTAATATAGATGCAGGAGGTTTGTTACATTTTTCAGATAGCCTAATGAGAATGGAATAATTATGGTTTTATTTTCGTTGATGGAAAGATAATTTATGTCAAACCATTTTTTTATTAATTTAAGTCCATTATTTGAATTATTATATGCATCATACCAGGTTTTTCCACCAAAAATTAAAACTGTGCCATCTGCATAAGATTAGTGAACACCATTGTATTGTTGTAAGTCAATTTTTAATAAGTCATTAATGGTTTGGCAGTCTGAACTGATTTTTTGCTCCATTATAGCGCTTTTATAATTCTGAAAGCCTCCTGCTCCCCCAGTTTAGAAGACGATAAAAGAAAGAGACACATTCTTTCTCTTTTTTTACGGGCTACATACTTTTTTACTTGTTTCTCTGCAATTTAGTCCTCTATCTCATTATCAGCTGTCTTTCTCTTCACAGTTTATTTCGTTTAATTGTAATTTAATATATAAGGTTTCTTCCCTCGGGGCGAATTACTGCGAATTGACAGACATAACACAGTCCGCTCAATAATTGCTAACAGATTAAGGGAACATGGTGAATACGAAGTATATGAGGAAGTTCAATGTCTTTCTACGGAAGGATCTACACGGCGTGCTGACATCATAATAATTGACCGAACTAAAAAAACTGGCCTCATTCTTGACCCCACTGTAAGGTTCGAAATTAATGAACATCAACCAAAGCAGGTACATGAAGAGAAACGCGCTATTTACCTTCCATGCTGTGATGATCTCAGTCATAAATATAATATTCAAGATTGGAATGTCATTGGACTTATGTTTGGTGCGCGAGGAACAATTCCCAAATTTACATTGGAGATCCTCAGAAAATTAAAGGTTCCTGATAAGACTCTCCAGACAATTACATCAACCGTTTTAAAATCTTCGTTGAAATCATCATCAATCACCATCTCTATTCATCTTTATAATATTAAATGTATATTATTTATTTTTAATAAATTTTATCGTTTTGATAGCTACCACATCTTGTCGAAGAATATTCTTTTTTAAAATTTCATTATGTATTTTTTAACATTAATTTACATTTTCTTTTTTGCTCATTTGAATTGATTAAGATGCCGATATTTTAAATCCAAGATTTGGAAGGCTATCATTTCGATGATATTCTATTATGTCCGGATCTTTATAAATATCCCTTAGTTCATTGTTGTTCAAAATTCACCATATGTTATTTTCTTGAATGGGACCAAAAATCTTCCTCAAGATTTTGTTCTCAAAAATGCAGGCTGATCCGTTTGGGTAAAATATTAATTTTTATTATAAAGCTGTTGAAGGATTCGCTGTTTTTTAATATGACATAACTAATATAGGCCTTTATATAATATAAATTTGGTATTCAAAAACTATTTTTAATTAAAAAGTGAAACGTGCAGATGTAGCCATTTTTATGTCATTTCTGACTTCAGCACACAAAAATACATTCCTAAAGAAGAGCTACAGTTTTTTTAAAAGTGTTTTCATCAACAGCTGCTTGTCTATGCGGATGACGTGAATATGTTAGGAGAAAATCCACAAACGATTAGGGAAAACACGAGAATTTTACTGAAAGCAAGTAAAGAGATAGGTTTGGAAGTAAATTCCGAAAAGACAAAGTATATGATTATGTCTCGTGACGAGAATATTGTACGAAATGGAAATATAAAAATTGGAAGAGGTGGAGAAGTTCAAATATTTTGGGAGCAACAGTAACAAATATAAATGATACTCGGGAGGAAATTAAACACAGAATAAATATGGGAAATGCCTGTTATTATTCGGTTGAGAAACTTTATTATCTGCTGTCGAAAAATCTGAAAAGGGTATTTGAGAATAATAATAATTTATAAAATAATAATTATATTACCGGTTGTTCTGTTCCATGGTTTTACAATACAAACTTGGACTTCACTCACATTGAGAGAGGTAAAGTAGTAACAGAGATTAATTAATTTAATATTTGGAATATTTGAGAATAAGGTGCTTAGAAAAATATTTGGGGCTAAGAGGGATGAAGTTACAGGAGAATGGAGAAAGTTACACAACACAGAACTGCACGCATTGTATTCTTCACCTGACATAATTAGGAACATTAAATCCAGACGTTTGAGATGGGCAGGGCATGTAGCACGTATGGGCGAATCCAGAAATGCATATAGAGTTTTAGTTGGGAGGCCGGAGGGAAAAAGACCTTTAGGGAGGCCGAGACGTAGATGGGAAGATAATATTAAAATGGATTTGAGGGAGGTGGGATATGATGATAGAGAATGGATTAATCTTGCTCAGGATAGGGACCAATGGCGGGCTTATGTGAGGGCGGGAATGAACCTCCGGGTTCCTTAAAAGCCAGTAAGTAATTAGTGAGTAAGTAAGTTTTCATCGCAGGCCTGTCTTACCTGGTTGGGTCTTTTCTGTGACTTTCCCCGACCGTAAGACGGATATCAGGTAATCCCATGGCGAATTTTAGGACTCATTTCGCCACTAATTCCATTGACAAGTTCAATAAGCCTTCAGCCTCCTATAATTTGGAATATAGAACAAAAAAACTCACAAGCTACTTAAATCTTTCTTCACGCACAGTCTACATTCAGATATTTACCGTCCGTTACCCTGGAAACAACGTTTCGTGATATTTTCTGAGAATTTATTAAAGTAATTACATTCTAGTCTGGTTTTAGTAGGAGCTTGATGGCAAGAAAGCGTCATAAACACTTCTCGGATATGTTTATGGTGTTGATAATACAAGTTTGCTGGTTACTTGTGCACATCTGCAGATGTGTGACAAGCAGAATGGCTAATTATTCTCGCGACCGACCTGTTGCCCGCCCGGACGTGTTAGGCAATAAAGTTATGTGAGAAAGTATTAATCTCTACGCACACTCTACAAACCTGACCTGTCATATAAGAGTCATATTCCTTACTCATGTTTCCATTTTGTATACAAACACTTCATATTCTTAGAATTGCATTTTATAACTCAGACTGCTTGGCTGCCCATCCCGCAAGATTTTATTCACATTCTCATTATTTTCTCTCTGTCCGTAAAGTACATTTTTACATTTTACCTTCTTTCTTCTCATCGGCTTGTTCTTCTTTACTTTTTCTCTCTATCATTCTCCTACATATTTGATAATTTTTATCGTCTTTCTTTCACTATACCTTCCATGTCTAATTTTAATTTCCAATACCCGTACAAACATACATACATACTTACTTACAAATTACTTTTAAGGAACCCGCAGGTTCATTGCCGCCCTCACATAAGCTCGCCATTGGTCCCTATCCTGTACAAGATTAATCCAGTCTCTGTCATTATATCCCACCTCCCTCGAATCCATTTTAATATTATCCTCCCATCTAGTCTCGCTCTTCCCAAAGGTCTTTTTCCCTCCGGTCTCCGAACTAACGCTCTATATGCATTTCTGGATTCGCCCATACGTGCTACATGTCTTGCCCATCTCAAACGTCTGGATTTAATGTTCCTAATTATGTCAGGCGAAGAATACAATGCGTGCAGCTCTGCGTTGTGTCACTTTCTCCATTCTCCTGTAACTTCATCCCCCTTATCCCCAAATATTTTCCTAAGAACCTTATTCTCAAACATCCTTAATCTCTGTTCCTCTCTCAAAGTGAGAGTCCAAGTTTCACAACCATAAAGAACAACCGGTAATATAACTGTTTTATAAATTCTAACTTTCAGATTTTTTGACAGCAGACTAGATGATAAAACTTCTCAAAGAATAAATAAAATAATGTATATATGGGATGAATTAGTACATGAATGAAAACCTTTAATTAAATAAAAAAAAAAAATAAGAATAAACAAGTAATTAAAAAAAACCTGCATGAACAAGTTACTAGATGAAATAAATGAATGAATAAGTGGAAGAAATGTTGTAAGAATTAATCAAAGAATAGATGAAAAAGGAATGAATTAATAGCCAAAAAAAATAGTACATTATGTTAGTGAATTAATAAATACATTAGAAAATGTAGCCTATTGAAAAGGGAAACAATTCAAAATGTGAAATTTTGTTAAACCTGCAATTTAAAGCTTCATTTTGCTGTGGAAAATTCATGGATCGTTGAAATCACTCCAAATTCTGATAATGATGTTTTATAAATTTATAAGTTTCAAATTAGAGTGCGTTAATTGGATTTTTTACAGCAGCGTGGAGCTTTAAACTACAGTTTTCTCAAAACTTTATTAAATTTTGAATTGGTTCCTTTTTGAGATGGTCCGTTGATGTAGGAGTGTATAAATAATAACATAATACTTAAATTGATGAATAAATATTAAATAAATAGATAGATGAATGGATGCATGGATAGATGTATGGTTACATGAATGGATGAATAGATGGATAGAGTTATAAATAAATAAATAAGTAAATAAAGAAATAAAGAAGAAAATGAATAAATAAATACATAAATAAATAAGGAAATGAGTAAATAAATAAATGAATAAGAAAATAAATAAATAAGTAAATAAATAAATAAATAAAGAAGAAAATGAATAAATGAATAAATAAATACATAAATAAATAAGAAAATGAATAAATAAATAAATGAATAAGAAAGTAAATAAATAAGCAAATAAATAAATAAGTAAATGAGTAAATAAATAAATAAATAAATAAATAAGTAAATAAATAAATAAAGAAGAAAAGGAATAAATGAATAAATAAATACATAAATAAATATGAAAATTAATAAATGAATAAATGAATAAGAAAATAAATGAATAAATAAATAAATAAATAAATAAATAAATAAATAAATTAAATAAATAAATAAATAAATAAATAAATAAATAAATAAATAAATAAATAAATGAGAAGTGGATAAATGAATAAGAAATTTAAAAAAATTAAATAAAAAATTAAAAAATGATAAATAAGTAAATAAATAAATAAATAAATAAATAAATAAATAAATAAATAAATAAATAAATAAATAGGAGAATGACTATAAACGAATAAAAAAGGAATGAATGACTAAGCAGATAAATAAGAGAATGAAGGGATAAATAAATAAGTGAATAAATAAATAAACAAGTAAATAAATAAGAAAATAAATAAACAAGAGAATGAATTTAAATAAATGAATAAGAAAATAAGTGGATAAGTAAATAAATAAGAGAATGACTTGATAAATAAATAATAAATAAATAAATAATAAATAGGAGAATGACTCGATAAATAAATAAAAAAGAGAATGAATGACTAAACAAATAAATAAGAGAATGAATGGATAAATAAATAAATGAATAAATAAATAAACAAGTAAATAAGAAAATGAATAAATAAAGAAGTAAATAAATAAGAAAATAAATAAATAATTATGTAAATAAATAAATAAATAAATAAATAAGAAATGAATGGATGAATAAATAAATAAATAAATAATTAATGGATAATAAATTAATAAATAAATAAATAAACAAGTAAATAAATAAGAAAATAAATAAATAAACAAGTAAATAAATAAGAAATTAAATAAATAATTAAATAAATAAGAGAATGAATGGATAAATAAATAAATTAATAAATAAGAGAATGAATGGGTAAACAAATAAACAAATGGATAGATAAATAAATAAAGAATGAAGAAATAAATAAATAATAGGATGACATGATAACTATAGAAATAATAGAATTAATTAATAAATTGATACAATGTGAATTACATTATGAATGAATGATTAATTAAATGAGAAAGTTGTAAATAATAAAATTAATCACTCAGCATAATACAAGTACTAAGATTATTAATAATAATAATAATAATAATAATAATAATAATAATAATAATAATAATAATAATAATAATAATAATAATAATTTTTTTTTTTTTTTATTTTATTTAGAATATTAACGTGCAATAATAATAATAATAATAATAATAATAATAATAATAATAATAATAATAATAATAATAATAATAATAATAATAGCCTAATAATAATAATAATAATAATAATAATAATAATAATACTAATAATAATAATAAAATTATTACTGTGCAATTGTACTAGCAATATCTTTTAGTAGAACCGTAAATACGGTACCGGGCTACAAGATTGTTTTCAATTTGAGCACTTGTGTCTGTGATGCGCGCAGGGCGCGTGGTATGAGAACGGCGACACCTTTCAGTTTTATCTGCCGAACTGTAGTTTCACCTACTGCAAAGCCTTCTCAAATAGAGTCTATAAAAGTATTATCCAAAGCAGGAACATGCGGGCTGGCCGCAGCGCCACCGCGGATCCGCCGGCCGGCGAGTGAGTTTCCATGTTCCGCGTTGCAGGAGGCCGTGGTTCGCACTGGGCGCAGCCGCAAAGTGTCGCCACCCTCCGCCACGCCAGCGCTCCCGCTCCTCTTGTTTTATTTTCGGTGAATTAGTTTAGAAACGGCTCTAATTGATTGGTGGAATTATTTACAATGGGTTTATAGCAGTGTTCATGTAAATTTGAAGTCACTTAATGCAGATTATTAAATTCATTTCGGCCCTTTTCATTATCTAAGTTTTTGTTCTTCTTGTCTTTTCATTTTGCCGACACGGTGAGCGCTTGACTTATAATCCTCTGGACCCGGGTTCGATCCCCGGTGTACCCCCGATTTATAACTTGTGTTGGTCAAGCCCGTGGTACAGGTAACACAGGGATTTTCTCCGAGAGTTCCGGTTCCCTTGTGGTATCCCAACAAATCTCCATAATCGCGTCTCATAGCGGGTGTAGTCTAGACTAGCCTTGTATAAGCACCCTGGGTAACGACACTGTCGATGAATTGGTCTATAATCTTTTCGCTGTAAGAAAAATCCTAATGTAAACAGTAGCACGTGACTGAAGTGAGGCTTCATTGGCCGCTGTTTGGCGCCATAGATTCTCAGTACGTGTTCCCGCCTACTGTTGTACATTCTGTTTCATGTTAAACATTTCCCGTTACTCGTAAAGTAGGCCTAACCTCACTACTATGCAGTTGTTTGCTTAGGAAACGTTTACCTTATACAGAGTGATTTATATAGAACTGACACATTTCTTTCATTAATTGTTTCAAAACGAATTGTGCTAGCGACAACTTATTATACCTAAAATGTAGAGGAATTTTGGGAGATTATTTACCTCTACAGCAAATGTTGAAAATGTCCTCCATCCTGCATAAGGCACAACTCAACACGTCGTTCCATGTTACTGGCCACTCGTTGGAGGACTCTGTTGTCAATAGCTTGAATCTCCTGTGTGATGTTGTGCTTCAGATCGTCCAATGTCTGGGGACGTGTGGCGTAAACCCTGTCTTTTAAGTAACCCCATAGAAAGAAGTCCGGCGTTGTCAAATCCGGAGATCTCGGTGGCCACAGGTTCCTGGAAATTATTCGGTCGTCAAAGAAACTTGCAATTAGTTCTATGGATTCATTTGATGTATGGCATGTAGCGTCATCTTGCTGAAAATATCTTTGACTCAGCTCTACATCGTCCAGTTGCTCAACAAACTCCATGAAAATCAGTCGGTACTCTGCAGTGTTCACAGTCTGGTTAAAAAAAAATAGCCCAACTATTCTCTGTGCGGATATTGCGCACCAAACTCCGATTTTAACCGGGTGCATAGGTGCTTCATGGATGACATGTGGATTTTCGATAGCCCAATGGCGTGATTTCTGAGAGTTCACATAACCGGATAAATGGAACCATGCTTCATCTGTGAACCATGTGATTGACAATATGGCAGGATTTTGCACAATGAACGTCTGAAACCAACGACAATAATTAAATCTTTTATCCTTAGCTGGTTCCTGTAGCTGATGAACAACCATAACCCTATATGGCTTTAGGCCTGCACTTTTCGCAGCTCTCTGACACATTGAGTAGGTGCACCCTGTCTCTTGCGACAAACGTCTTAATGATTTTTTGGGTGACTGCTCCAGTCGTGCTATTACGTCAACAACAACCGTGGGAAGCCTAGATGAACGATGCTTGCCCTTTTCACTCACCAGAGATCCAGTTGTTTCCAATTTGTTTACCAGTCCCAGTATTGTGTTTCTTTTGGGAGGATTACGAACACCAAATTCTCTCTGGTATGCCCTTTGAGTAGCTGTAATTGAATTCGTAATCCAGTATTGCTTCACGAGGAAGAGTCGTTGATTTAATGTGTACTGCATTTTCACGTTTG
This sequence comes from Periplaneta americana, assembly GCA_025594305.2. Lineage (NCBI taxonomy): Eukaryota > Metazoa > Arthropoda > Insecta > Blattodea > Blattidae > Periplaneta > Periplaneta americana. The sequence goes on from JAJSOF020000035.1 coordinate 21,017,411, forward strand.
ACACAAAATGTCGAAAACAGCTGCCAACAATAGGAATAAAACATAAACATCTGCGCATCTAGTGACAAGGAATCGAAACTCCAGAACATTCTGCTTAATTTGGTGCTAAAATTGGGTCATTGAATGAATTTCCAACGGAATAATTAAAGAAAGAAATGTGTCAGTTCTATATAAATCACTCTGTAATTACTGTAGTTAAATTATTACATTAACTTATTATATATGCCTTTGAGACTATTTGTTTTTCCGCTTTTGAGACAGTTTCCACTCTTATGATTAATAACCACACACACCGTGATACAGAAGCCATACTTCAGTACCTATGCTTACATGAACAACTACGAGCTCAAGTGACGCCAGCTTGTTACAAGAACAGACTACCGCGGTGTTACTGTTGGTATTCATCCTCTTTCATTGTACATAACAATATATAAAAATAGTTTTTCTTTTACATAGCGTTTTACATATGAGTGGTTATATGTTTCATCGTATTTAACAACTAGAATTCAATTTTTGTTTTCAAATAGTACAAGACTATGGTTTCCAAATACGAACTATATTTTCCTGCGTCATGTGAGTGTTTCGACTGGGAGCCAATCGCGGGTATGACAGCAACGTGCTTATGTTTACATTAGGATTTTTCTTACAGCGAAAACAGTATACATAACTGGCTTTATAATGTGTGAATGACGAACAATCAAGTAAAAAAAAAATCCTTTCATTTTCGTTGTTTTAGTATACAATTCTTTCTGAACTCAAACTTTTCTATATTTATATAATAAATTTTATTTCTTTCATTACTTCGTTATTATTTTAAAGTTTTGCATTTTTTGTATACCATTTTACTTTCTTAATATTATATTTTTGGCATTCCATTTTACTTTCTTAGGCCTAATATTATATTTTTGTATTCCATTTTATTTTGTTAACATTATATTTTTTTGCATTCCATTTTACTTTGTTAATATTAGGCCTATATGTTTTGTATTGCATTTTACTTTGTTAATATTATATTTTTTGTATTCTATTTGTACTTTGTTAACATTATATTTTTTGCATTTCATTTTACTTTGTTAATATCATTTTCTTGCATTCCATTTTACTTTGTTAATATTGCATTTTTTGTACCTCACTTTACTTTATTAATATTATACGAGAATTTTTTGTATTCCATTTTACTTTGTTAATATTATATTTTTCGTATCCATTTCATTTTGTTAATATTATATCTTTTGTGTTCCATTTTACTTTGTTAATATTATATTTTTTGTATTCCATTTTACGTTGTTAACATTATATTTTTTTGCATTTCATTTTACTTTGTTAATATCATTTTTTTGCATTCCATTTTACTTTGTTAATATTACATTTTTTGTACCTCACTATACTTTATTAATATTATACGAGTATTTGTTGCATTCCATTTTACTTTGTTAATATTATATTTTTTGTATCCATTTCATTTTGTTAATATTATATTTTTTGTGTTCCATTTTACTTTGTTAATATTATATTTTTTGCATTCCATTTTACTTTGTACATTTATATTATATTTTTATATTCCATTTTATTTTGTTAATATTAAATTTTTTGTATTCCATTTTACTTTGTTAATATTATATTTTTGGTATTCCATTTTACTTTGTTAATATTATATTTTTTTGTATCCCATTTTAGTTTATTAATATTATACGAGTGTATTTTGCATTCTATTTTATTTTTTTAATATTATATTTTTGTATTCCATTTTACTTTGTTAATATTATATTTTTTGTATTCCATTTTACTTTGTTAATATTATATTTTTTTGTATTCCATTTTACTTCGTTAATATTACATTTCTGTATTCCATATTACTTTGTTAATATATTTTTGGTATTCCATTTTGCTTTGTTAATATTATATATTTGTATCCCAATTTACTTTGTTAATATTATATTTTTGCATTCCATTTTATTTTGTCAATATTACACTATATTCTTTTTTTCTCTATCTCTTTGACGAGTCAGATTCCAAAATCCTTCTTATCCGGTTTCTGTGGTTTTCCAAAGTATTTTTTGACAATCGACTTAAAAATATGTGACAAAAATGAATAAAGAAAAGAAAATCAGTCTGCAAAGTTTAATTGTTCAACTTCATGGACGATAACAAAATAAGATATAATATTTTGGACAAGATATTGATTGGAACCATTCACTGAACAATACAGATTCTGAAACTGCAGCTCAGGGTGTATTTGAAACCAAAACACATATTTGACTGATGGACTCTTAAGTTATTTAAATTAAAAAATTAACACTTGACTCTGTTAATATTTAAATTGTAGTGTTATTTTATCTGATTGTATAGTTTCGATGTAATTTCCGTCATCTTCTGAATTCTATTGAGTTCCCGGGCTATCATCTGCCTTTGTATTGTCTTGGTGGGTGTGTTCATCACTGATAATGTTGTATCGAAAAGGGTATGTGTTCTGAAATTCAATTGAGTGTTGAAGATGTGTTGTGGGTGTATTTTTGTGAGTGTATAAATTTCGTATTGTTCTCGAGTACCCGAGATTTAAAGATCCATTCATAGTGTTATACCCAAGGGCAGGTCTTTCACTACAAACCCAGCTTTTTCCAATCTCCTATTTTCTGCCTTCCTCTTTGTCTCCGCATATAATCCATATATCTTAATATCGTGTATAATTTGACATCTTTTTCTACCCCGAACTTTTCTCACGTTCACCATTCCTTCCAATACATCCTTCAGTAGGCAGTTTCTTCTCAGCCAGTGACGCAAGCAATTTATTTTTCTCTTCCTGATCAGTTTCAGCATCATATTTTCTTCACCCACTCTTTCCAACGCAGCTTCGTTTCTTATTCTGTCTGTCCACTTCACACGTCCCATCCTTCTCCATATTCACATTGCAAATACTTCTATTCGTTTCTTTTCACTTCGTCGTAATGTCCATGTTTTTGTCCCATACAATGCTACAATCCACACAAAGCATTTCACTAGTCTCTTCCTTAGTTCTTTTCCCAGAGGTTCGCAGAAGATGCTCCTTTTTCTATTAAAAACTTCCTTGGCCATTTCTATCCTCCTTTTGACTTCCTGACAGCAGCTCATGTTACTGCTTATAGTACACCCCAAGTATTTGAAGCTGTCCACTTGCTCTACTGCCTCATTTAAAATTCGTGAGTTTATCTTCTTTACTTTTCTTCCTATCTCCATGGTCTTCGTCTTGTTGGCATTTATCTTCATCCCATACTGCTCACAGCTGTCATTTAGCTCTAGTAGCATATCCCTTAGTATCATAAAATCCCCTTCTGCTAATATGGCCATCTCATCAGCAAATCTTACACACTTTATTCTTCTTCCTCCTACTATCACTCCTCCCATGTTCTGAAAACAGTTCTTCACTAAGTCCTCAAACTAGATGTTGAATAGGATAGGTGATAAAGGGCATCCTTGTCGTACTCCTCTCCCTGTTTCACTTCCTTCTGACATTTCTTCTCCTATCCTGATTTTGACTCGTTGTTTCATATAAAGATTACTGAATAGTCTCCTCTCTTTCCAATCCACACCAATTTTCTTTAGGATCCCTATCAGTTTATTGCAATTCACTCTGTCAAAAGCCTTTTATAGATCTACAAATACTGTATAACTTCTTTATTATTCTCTAATTATCTTTCGCCGATTGTTCGTAGCAGTCCAATTGCATCTCTCGCACCTTTTTCCTTCCTGAAGCCAATCTGTTCTTCTTAGAACTTTTCTTCCATATTAGGATATAAACGTCGATTCAGTTTTCGCAGGAGAATTTTCGCCGAGTGTGATATCACTCTGATAGTCCGGAAATCATTACATTTCTTGTCATAATTTTTCATAGATAATGTAGTAGAATATATTACTGATTATTTTATTTATTTACTAGACCTTCCTCAAATTAGAGGCTGCCATTAGACGAAGCATACAAAACAATACAAGAACAAATAGATGATGAAAGATAACAGAGTAAGAAAAAAGGTAAACAAGTGCACAAAGAAACAAACAATGGCAGTTTACAGAATTAAAAAAGTTACAAGTAAAGAAGCAATGAAAGCTAATAAGAAAAAGAAAAAAAAAAAAGATAATGGTGCGTCAATTTTTTCAGTGCACTGAATTAGAGTCCTTATTTATTTATTATTTATTTATTTATTCTGGTGTAGTTAAGGCCATCAGGCCTTCTCTTCCACAACACCAGGAATACAAATACAATAATAGAAATAAACAGAAAAAATACACTATATACAAAATAAAGCTACACAAGAAATAAAGAGAGAGAGAGAGAAAAAACACTGTAAACAAAGTAAAGCCACACAAAAATATACACAGGTTACAGTCACACAAACTTTAAATGAGTGATTAAGTATCATAAATAATTGTATCATAACTAATTAACTAATATAAACAAGAAACTTGGAATTTTAATCTAGATTAAAAAAGAAAAAGAAAAAAAACACAAAGCAATAATTCTAGCCATACCTAAAAACATTATCTAAGACAAAATTTTCCAATTTAATTTTGAATTGTGATAAAATCCGGCAGTCCCTGACGTCATTAGGTAACGAATTCCAGAGGCGAGGTATTTCTACAGTATAGGAAGATGAGTAGGCCATATAGGAGGTTCCGTAAAAGTTTGACTGACTCTCTTATTATGAGTTCATTCAGAAAAGATTTTTGCAGTCCTAGGGTTTTACAGAATTGAGAAGAAAAGTTAGGTATCGTTCCTCTTGCTCCAAACATCAATCCCTTCTATTTATCTCAAATTGACTCTCTTGTCACAATAAAAAAATCAGTCCCATATATTCAGTTGATTTGATTCAACTCTTAAATTGGAAGAACTTTGCCTCACACAGTATTTCTTAAAACGGGACGGACTGTAAAGAAAACTGACGCAGTTTTGTATAATTTAAGATACTTAGTGAATTTAATGGTTAATAAGAAATCTTCAGCTATTACAGGACAGAAACCTATAAAAGGCGCAGTCCTCTACTCTGAATTAATTAAATACTCAATTTAAAATGTTGAAAAACTGTTACTGTAAAAAATAGCAATTGTCTGATTAACGTTGAATCGTTAAATGGCAACGTTTCTGTACAGATGCCTCAAGCAGGAAGTATAGCTACAATTAATTAGCTGGAAACAGTCGATTGTTTTTAAACTCCTCAGTTTTCAGTATCACCCGAGGTTACCATGGAGTTAGTGAAATGTGACAACCAAGTCACCAGGGAGCCGATGCCGTGCGTATAAAATCTGTTAAAAGTATTCCAGTTTTATTTCATTTATAAAACCCGCAGGTCAAATAAATGCGATTTCATTAATATAAATGAATATCGGTCGCTCAGCAATATCTGAATATGGCTTTACCAATTTGCAAAATTCAAGACAAATAAGTAATCAAATTTTATGAGCCTATTTACGTCAAAAAATTAATAGGGTAGAGTAGCATAAATCGCACCGCTTCCTAAATCGCGCTACTGCTAGTTTAAAACAAATTACTGTAGCTAGCAGTGTGGCATCTAGTGGTATTGTTACAATCTACCATATGAACTTGCACCAATGTCACTTGATTTCTGCCACTTCTTTGTGTCAGCACCGTGGTGATAGTGTATCTAATATAATCGCTCAAGTGGATGTATATTTAGCTAACATTTTGTAACTAAATAACGGATTTGTATGCAAAGGAGAGGGGTGTTTTCACAAAACTCGTTATCTACTTTTTTTTTTTTTTATTTTGAGGTTTTAGCGTATCCTTATGTTTGCGGGTCAGGAGAATCCAATGGTGCTATCAGAATTAAGCTAAATTGGTAAGTATATCAGTAAATTAATCTTGAAATAAAATAGAGTTTTCAAAACTCGGTATTTACATTTGTGTATTTCAGAAAAGAGTTGTCTTGAAAAAAAGAAGATTTTGTAGATTACGAGTTTTGTGAAAACGCCCTCTTAAGACGTTATTCGTTTAAAGAGATATTAAAGAACATTTAACTTAGTAGGATTTTCGAACATGTGGTGATCATAGGCTAGAATGAAGGAAATAATAACTTATGGCATAGTTTCTCAATTCGCACCACTTTGTAGGTGCCTAATTCGCACCGGTGTGATATGAGCAACTGTAGCAATTCTAACCGCACAAAAGAAGGCCCCAAAAATTTTAACTGAACTAGGAATGCATCAGGTGGGTGCAATATCAAGTGGTGAAAAGGGCGTTAATACAACAAGTGTGTGTTGTACAAGCCCACCAGTTATTTTGTGCCACCTGTGATAATTTTTAAACGTCAAACAGTGCACCCTTCATTATCAGCTGGTGCTCCTCCAGGATCGTTAGTTGTTTGCTCTGAGTCAGGTTACATCAACAGTGAACTAATTGTCGAATAGCTAAAACATTTTATTTGCCACTCAAATCTGCTATAGAAAAAAGTGCTGCTTCTGTATGTCCACCTATACGACCCATTCCAAAAATTTAGAAGCTAGATTATCTCGGGAAAATGGTATGCTCCTGTTTCAGCTTCCTCGTCATAATACTCATAGGCCCAGACTTTAGATGTTTCTATCTTCAAATCATTTCAGACAGCTATATCATGAAGCAGTTCTTAGGTGGCTTCGAGATAATCGTGGAGGAAAGATGACGCAGTTTACAGTCTGAACTGCCTGGTGAAGCACATGGCAAATGTGTAACAATAAAAAACGCATTGAGAAAGTTTAAATGTTACGTAATGTATGCTCTATTTTTTTAATTTCATTTGAAGATGCGTTACTCTCTTTCATTAATTTCAATAAACTTGTAATTTGTATTTATTACATTATTTACTAAAATACTCTTCAATATGTTCAATCTTAAAAGCTCGCCTTCATCCTGTTCACTGCAGATAAATAGGTGCGAGTTAAGAAACTGCAGGTGCTATTTAGGAAACTAGTCGCCTAAATGGCACCACTCACATGTGTTTTGAAAATGTTATTTTAATTAAAAAATATTAAATCAAATTCAAGGATTCTTTTTTACATGAAAGGTAAATGTTCTGGGAATGTATCTCTGTAAAGGAATGCAGAAAATAAAAACTGTATTGTTCAATAAAAATTATAAATGCTAAAGTGGTGCGATATAGGCAACCTTACCCTACTAGTAATTAATCTATTGTAAATAACCTGTTAAATATTTGATTAAATAAAATGCAGAACACTAGAATTCACCTTGGACAGTCACTACATTGCGGATACAAGAAAGGTATCGAATTACAGCCCCAAAACATACTATATACAGAGCGTTCAGAAAGTATTGTATTGATATTGGTAACTACCGGGTGGGACGGAATCAAATCTATGCACTAGAGCTCGAGTATGCTTTTTTACACCGAATATGGAATGAGTTGTGAGTTACTTGTGCTGCTCAGCTAAACTAACTTCTAAAATCCGTCACATCACACGTTACTCTCCGGGAAATATTTCCGAATACCTAGCCTCTGATGATGGTGTTTCATACTTCAGAAATCCGTCAGTTCCTCTCCAGGATGATATCCAGGCCTGCAGTTCCTTCCTACAGACTTCTGAGTCGTGTAGAATCCACCACTACCGCCATCTAACAATCTTTAAATAAACCATGGGGAACACCCACTACGGTGGAAGGACGATCCGACTCCGAACAAACACAAGTAGATGCCCTGTTTATAGAAATGGAGCTGCTAGTGAAAGAGGAGTTATGGAGAGTGTTGTTGGAACGAAGAGAAAAAAGGGAGAGAACCAGTGGCGGTGCGTCAATAAGAGCACAAGAGCACGTGAACACCTTGTTTCCATTAATGCACGACTAGTTTTATTACTTAGTACCGTATTAACGTAGTGGGGATGTATAATATCAGAATCGAGTATTTTAAACTTCCCGCATCTTGCATAAACTTCTTATGTAAAATTGGAAACATGCATTCACGTACAAGCCGTGCACTTTTCAAGAAGGTTACAGGAATTTCACGCATGCGCAGGAGAAAATTGTCTTTCGCTGGTCGCTTATGGCTCGTCAAGAGCACAAAGAGTTAAGTGAACAGTGAATCTATCCTACAGATGTCAGGTGCATCGATGCCTATCGTTCACGTGCTATATCTCGAGGAGGAAATTTGATAGTCTCTATTTTAGCCTGTAGGTGTCAGCATTTCTGACTGTGGATGTGTGTACAGTGCTGCTACGAGAGTGTGGTTTGTGAATTACTATACTTTAGTGTTAACATAATAGCATAGTTTGGCTTTCAAACACGTGCTGGCTGAATGTGATGGTGGTATGAATTTAAATATCTGTATGGTGGTGTATATTATTTAAGAATAATGTTTACTGGCATGTATTTATAGTAATCAATCTATGCGAATAGGATTACAGTACTGGTATAGGCTATAGTGTATCAGTGTGTTGTGAATCAAAATATATTACTGAACACGCGCTTTTGTAAATAACGGCATTGTGGTATGTATTAATTTTTAACAAACGTAAACAATTAACTCTGTTCAAGTAATTTTGAACAGTAAAGAACTGGGTAAATTGACTTACCAGAAAAAATTGGAAATAAAAAAACTGGGTTTCACTATTGTTATTATTATTATTATTATTATTATTATTATTATTATTATTATTATTATTATTATTATTATTATTATTATTATTATTATTATTTTGATATGTTTTGAATTTTTTTTTTTCGATAGTGAAACATTGGAATCATGACATTTCATATTAAGCTAAACGTAAGATTTCAAATTCTCTTCGATTTTGGAACACAAAATTGTGAACACAGATAAGATTTTATCACGAGCCGCCACTGGAGAGAACCCCAAGATAAACCTTACAATCTTCAGCGTTTTGCACTACAAATACAACTTCGTCATCAGCAGGATATGAACTCAGGTGCGCTGTCGTCCTCAGTCAATGTCAACGTGAATGGAAGAAATAGGAGAAGAAACTTTTAAAGTACGCGAAAACGTATCCTTGCAAGGAAAATTGGGGGCTGAGAAAAAGTGTTTATGTGAGCTCCAAGACTATTGGCCACTTGTCTCACTCAAATTTTCTCCGTTCCATTGAAGAAATATTGTAGAATTTTGAAGGGGAGAGGCGAAAATGGACGTAACCCAATTGCTTGTGAATTTTCAACGTCTTTTGCTCACGAAAATCAAATGACTGCACTCTCTTCAAAACAACTTCCCAAACTCACCCTCTCTTCAAACTTCCAACATCAGTATGCTGTATAGACTAGTAAGCCTACATTTGCTTTGCATTTCGATTGATGATAGTATTGTATTCTCACGTGATCTATGCTGTACTTACATGTTGGCTTCAGAAACCCTAGGAGATGTGGAGTAAGAACATAGGACATGAGGTCAATAAAACATTTTGATTTTGTAAATTTGAAAGCAGAGAAATGTTACAATCATGTGATATGGAAGACGCAGAAGGGTGATGAAAGATCAACGTTTTCAATGAAAATAGAGAAGAATATGTGCTTATCTGTTTGTATAGGCCTATTTAAATTTTGTATTAAGTTTACTACTGTGAAATTAAACACATCCAATAATTTCAAAATAAAGTCCTACGAATTTCATTCAGTTCTCCTTGGTTTGTTCGTAACAGCCAACTACACAAAGAAACTGGTATTGAACATTCAACACAAGCTAAGAAGTTCTATAACAACCTATAAAATGTTCCAGGCGCCATCCACTACTCCCTCGGAAGAAAGTCCACATTTCCCAACAGAATCAAGAGCCGACTTCCAATGGACCTCATATTATAGGCTAATCAAAATGTATCATCACACTAACAACATCCTTCTATTCAAATAGCAATCCTACTAATCATTCAGTTAATCAAACAACACTGCAAGTAATCAATCAACTTACTTACTTACTGGCTTTTAAGGAACCCGAAGGTTCATTGCCGCCCTCACATAAGCCCGCCATTGGTCCCTATCCTGAGCAAGATTAATCCAGTCTCTATCATCATATCCCACCTCCTCAAATCCATTTTAATATTATCTTCTCACCTACGTCTCGGCCTCCCTAAAGGTATTTTTCCCTCCGGCGTCCCAACTAACACTCTATATGCATTTCTGGATTCGCCCATACGTGCTACATGCCCTGCCCATCTCAAACGTCTGGATTTAATGTTCCTAATTATGTCAGGTGAAGAATACAATGCGTGCAGTTGTGTTGTGTAACTTTCTCCATTCTCCTGTAACTTCATTCCTCTTAGACCCAAATATTTTCTTAAGCATCTTATTCTCAAACACCCTTAATCTCTGTTTCTCTCTCAAAGTGAGAGTCCAAGTTTCACAACCATACAGAACAACCGGTAATATAACTGTTTTATAAATTCTAACTTTTTTTTGACAGCAGACTAGATGACAAAAGCTTCTCAACCGAATAATGACAGGCATTTCCCATATTTATTCTGTGTTTAATTTTCTCCCGAGTGTCATTTATATTTGTTACTGTTGCTCCAAGATATTTGAATTTTTCCACCTCTTCGAAGGATAAATGTCCAATTTTTATATTTCCATTTCGTACAATATTCTGGTCACGAGACATAATCACATACTTAGTCTTTTCAGGATTTACTTCCAACCCTATCTCTTTACTTGCTTCAAGTAGAATTTCCGCATTTTTACTAACCGTTTGTGGATTTTCTCCTAACATATTCACGTCATCCGCATAGACAAGCAGCTGATGTAACCCGTTCAATTCCAAACCCTCTTTGTTATCCTGAACTTTCCTAATGGCATATTCTAGAGCGAAGTTAAAAAGTAAAGGTGATAGTGCATCTCCCTGCTTTAGCCCGCAGTGAATTGGAAAAACATCAGATAGAAACTGGCCTATACGGACTCTGCTGTAAGTTTCACTAAGACACATTTTAATCGGACTAGTTTCTTGGGAATACCAAATTCAATAAGAATATTATATAAAACTTCTCTCTTAACCGATTCATACACTTTTTTGAAATCTATGAATAACTGATGCACTGTACCCTTATACTCCCATTTTTTCTCCAATATCTGTCGAATACAAAAAAATCTGATCAGTAGTCGATCTATTACGCCTAAAACCACACTGATGAAAATCAATCAACTAATCAAACAAACTTAAAATTCAAATAATCAAGCATCTAGGCCTAATCAAACTAAGCAAACAGCAACCAACATATCAGCGATTGAATCAACTGAAGAGAATGCCAACAAGAACGCCGGATTTAACAATGTTAATAAATTTAACAAAACAGAACATAGGCCTAACAGATAACAATTCCGCCAATCCAACAACAAGCCAATTACGCAATGCCTCAACAATGTTTTGTTGTCATTGGCTTGCGACACTATTATCTGTTCCGTTATCTGTGTCTGTTGCATTTATTCACACTACGGGTTCCCGTTGGGACAACCTAGTCTATATTAACTTGAGCGACTGTGTTTTTAAAGAAATGCCTTTGCCTACATCATTAATCGACTGCTTTGTTCAGGAGTGGTGCAGGTGTTGGAAGGTGCTATACGAGGCCCGCATCACGTGTTATCGATACCTTGGAATTTGCTCCGTGGTCGCTGAACTTTGCTATCTGTACTGACATTAAATATGCAGACAGTGTCGTCATATTGAATATAGATTGTATAAAAATTAACCAACTTAAGCGTGTGTCAATTGAAAGCCGTGTCTCACCTGATACAGCCAATAAGCTCGCCGTAGGAACACAATTTCGATTAGTATGAGGAATTGCATGAGGAGAAAGGCCTCCAACGAATGCTGAATATTTTTCTGTATTTTAATTTCACATTTTCTACCATTAATTTAAATCCATATCTTCAACTAATCGTGTCTTAATTGAAGTTGATGTTAAATAATCGTTATTTATGGTACTTGTGAGGTAAGTGCAATAAAGATCACGCTCACAAGTACCATACGTAATTTTATCCATGACCATAACGAAAAATTATGTTTTATAAAACAAAATATGTTGAAAATAAGTCCTCAAATAATCACATATCATGGCATGGATTTTAGAATCGATACGTGTAATAGGTAGGTTATGATGTAGGAGGCCATGGTTAGTGAAGAATGGTATCTAAAGCGATGGAATAAATTATAATTAATTATATAATTTTAATATATATTTTTTTTTATTTTAAACGTGTATTTTCGTCTTTTTTAAGTTTCAGGGATTGTTTAGAAATGTTCACGGGACTAATAATTTCACATTTTACTTCTGTAAACTTAAGAAAAATATTAAAACGTAATTAATCATCGTGCCTGTTTAGCTCAGTTGGCTAACGCGTGTTATTATAAAATCCTATAAACCCAACTTCGCAGGTTCAAGTTATCTTAACCGATGGCTGTTGATTGGTTTAGATATCAATGCCAATAAATCCGTACTATTATTTTTCTCGCGGTATATGGCATTCCAATCATTCTAACCTATCTGATGATATCCCCCCCCCCTTTCTTAACTGTAAATGAGCACAAACGCTACTTAGGTGTAAATTTTTCTGACATTTTGTATATTCGATTCCCTAACCGTTTCAAATGCCTATATCATTTTACCTTTTAGGTGTGTTTCCAAATTATATATCATACGCTTTGTAAAATCTGGCAACCTTTTCTTAAGGGAAGCTAAATTTATATTATATTACAAAATTAAAAAAAAATAAAAATACATATTAGATATGGATGCAACTCACGACGTAGTACATACAGAAAAGAGAAGGAGATAGAGTGTATGTATATTTAAGAAACGGTAATAAAGAATTAGAGGTAGTGACATCTAGTTACTAATATATTAACTTCTTGAGTAATACTCGAATGGAAAAGTATACGTGCGTGCCCGGATACTAGGAAAATACAAATGAACTGTGAGATAAAGTTTAAACTGTGAGGTAAAGTCTTTATCTCACTAGTGGAATAAAGTAATCTTGAATAAAAGCCTACTTTAAAACTCAAAAGTATTTAGTAAAGGCATGTTTTTCGTTGTGGTCATGGATAAAGAATATTATATTTTTGCCATTTACAGTCTCAAAGAAATTACGAAATCCTTGTTATACAACATATCAGTATAGAGAAAGTAAGGATTTTTACTCTTGTATTGTAGCTAACCAGGCGGGTTGGTCGACCAGGTATCGTCTCTGACTCACATTCGGGAAGCCCGGCTTCAGATTCCGAGACTAGTCAATTTGAGTGTGGGTTTTTGGGGGGTTTTCCCTGCTCGCAAAAAGGCGAATGCCGGATTGGAATTTACTTTCTATTCACCCCAAATTTTTTTTTCAGTTATTTATATGTTTTCGTGTTGTCTTCAGGAGGACGTCCCTGTGTCGAACTTATCCCTCAACAGAGAATTCCCTCCATTGTCCATGTCTCATGTGTTATCCATAAGAATTATTCCTCCACTACGGGCACTGGCTTGTAAGACCCAGAAGGGAGGTTAAGCAACGATAAAGAAAGTACTGAAGCTAGTGTTTATATATATATATATATATATATATATATATATATATATATATATATATATATAATTTGAACTGGTAATGGAAATTACAGGAAACGGCTGAACGGATTTTAAAAATAATCATTTTGAAGCTTGAAACCCAAAGTTTTTCAGAAAAATAGTAATTTTCAGTGAAGCGTTAGTTTTCCTACATAATTTTCCTATTTTCCAAAATCCATCTTTCGTCAATTTTGAGAACTAATTGCATTACTGAATAAAACAAAACACACACTACAATAAACAATAGGCTATTACACGAAGGCCATGCCCTGCAGGATTGCTGACATATTTAGAGCTCAAATTCAATTTTTATTAAAAATTTCAACTCTTACTAAAAATAATTTACAGGTCTGATTCTGCGGTGTGTAATTTTCTGAGTACAGTTGTGTATTGGATATTAAAATCTACAAAATTTGAGGTGGTTTGATGGAATTTTTACCATTAGAAATGAAATATTATTATAATTAATGCCATGATGTGACTTTTTAAAATTAATTATACATATTAATGCTATGTTCATGATATGAAAGTTGGGTTATGTAAGTAGATGTAGAGAATATCTTAAATTTGATCTTCATTTCTATAATTTACTGAGTGGTGGCTATATAGTGTATGTAACTACAAAACTATAACTAAGATAATAATATTGTTATTAAAAATAAAATATTTTATAGTTATTAATCAAGTGGACTTGGGTATTTTTCATATACTTAATGGCGGTGTGGTGTAGATATTTATATGCGTCGTTCTCTTCAGTATTGGCTCGAAAGAGAAAATGCCAAAATTACAGTTCCTAAGGAAAGACCAAAATGTATTATTTACTGATAAAATAAGATGCCTACAAAATGTTGTAGTCTCCCGATCATTTCAACAAGATCTCTTAGCAGGATAAGCTCTACATGCAGCAGCTATACCAAGATGCTTTGTCTATTATTCGAAAGCATAGCAAACCTGACATTTTTTTAACTTTCACCTACAATCCACAATGACCTGAAATAGCTACTGCTTTACTCTCACATAAAAAGCCCACTGATCATCCTGATATTGTTACTTTGGTTTTCGCGTTGAAACTCAAAAACTGAAGGTGGATGGGTTCAAGAAAAAGTATTTGGCATAAAAAACCATTCAGAAAGAGTACAGTATTATGGAAGCAAATAAGTTTCAAAATGTCTGGTATTCTTCACTGAAAATAAATCTGAAAAATGTTTATTTGAACGTCTAATCAACTTAGTTTGCAGCATTTGCTGCACAAGCCACTAGTTATTGTATAAACTTAGGTCCTACAACAATTCTTTTACGACGAGAAATGTTGCACATAGACCTATTGATTCCTTATTAGTTCCTATAGGTTAGGCTACTCACTGGGTTTTATTGACGTCTTACTGTAACTTATATATTTAGTCTAAATGAACTTTGCTCTATGACATAGGCCTACGCATTTATTTTGCTCGCTTTTCTCTTGTTATATTTCTAGCATGACGCTGCATAACGTCGCTTAGCAACAGTGTACATTTACGTTATAATGTAGTAGTCTATTGTCTATTTATTCCCATCACGCCTTTCCTGAAACCATGTTTGTCCCTTTTTTTTTGCGTACATGGTGACGTTAACTCTGCATGAAGCTCAACTGTGTAAAATAAAATTTACTAGCCGCTGAGACAGCAAATTGAGTTTCATTTTGTTTTATAGTTGTAATGTCGTGGCCAAAGCTATAAGGAATTTATTTTCTGATTTTCTGACGTTTTGTGTCAACTCTAATATAAAATTAACTTGTTTCCAAAGAAACAAATAAGTTATTAGAACATAAATTTAATACCAGGTAGTGTCTTATATTATAGTTTTATTATAAATAAATATAGAATTAATGTTGCATTCTGTACTGAACATTCTTCGTTACACATTTCAAGAATTAGTTGATTTTTTTTAAATTGCTTAGGCCTATAAAATTCTGTAGGCTATACATTTAATTAAAATCTAAACTTCTTTGTCAATAAAAATTTTCCAAATCAACACCGCGTAGTTTTAAAAATAAACTATGAAATTCAATCGGTTTTGAAGAAGCTGTATCAACTGCAAAGTACTGTAACACCAATAAAAGTCATAGCCTACTGAGAGAGCATTTATGTGAAATGATTCGGAGTATTTGCGAATAGTATTTCCTGACATTCCCATGACAGTTTGGAAAAAATATCAAAGAAATATTATTTATTATTACTAGACTATTACTAAAATAAAAAATAGGTTGCAGCCGCCAAATTACTCTTCAAGGAACGATCATTCACATAAATTGAGGGAAAGAAGACAGAGGACGGACGCTGGAAAGTTTTCTTTTCTCAATCGTACTATCAGGACTGGAATGCTTTACCTGCCCCCAAGTGCCTTCATGACTTACTAAAGGCTTACTAAAGGCCAATAACCAAAAATGTATTTAAAAATATGTAGGCTTAAGGACTTACTAATAGGGGGTAGTATAGTCTACTATACACGCTATTTAAATAATGTAATTGATGTTTTGTTATTTGAAGTGTTGTATCTGTGAAGAAGTGTGTTGTGTCAGTGAAGTGTGTTGCGTCAGTGAAATTTTATAGTTTATAGTGGTAGAGCAAAGTATTTTAACAGTTAAATGTTTTTGAAATGTTAGTGAAATCAGGATAGTATCAGTGAAATGTGTCGTAGTTCGAGTGCAGTGAGTGAGTTGACAGCAAAATGAGTGTAGTGCTGAAAGGTGCTTGTGCATGGTATGAACATATCATACTCGTGGGTTTTAGTTCGAACTTAGGGTTAAGATACAAATTAGATTTACTTTAAATGTTATTTTAAGTGATCGTGCTTCATGTAATTTAGGATACTCCTTGCTAATATTATTACACTATTACTATTATTTATTATTGTTATTATTATTTTAGTTTTTTAACGACGCTGTATCAACTACTAGGTTATTTAGCGTCGATGAAATTGGTGATGGCGAGGTGATATTTGGCGAGATGAGGCCGAGGATTCGCTATAGATTACCTTGAATTCACATTACAGTTGGGGAAAACCTCGGAAAAAACCCATCCAGGTAATCAGCCCAAGCGGAGATCGAACCCGCGCCCGAACGTAACTTCAGACCGGCAGGCAAGCACCTTAACCGACTGAGCCACGCCGGTGGCTTTATTATTATTATCATTATTATGATGATTATTATTAATTCATCATCATCATTATTATTATTTTAATTCAAGGTTTAGACATTAAATTCTGTTTCTTCTTAACACTAGGTAGGCTGTGTTCAATTCTACCTTTTTTAGGGCGGCCTACGTCATATCTTTTGTCTTCAGGTTGATACTTTTTTGTTGCCCCTAATCATTTATAGTTGTTTAATTCTATAACATAATCTTACATTTGTCCCTTTTGCTTATAGACTAAACATGATTCCTTGTTCTATAAAAATAAGTGGAGTTACTGCCTTTACTCCAGGTAATAGCGCCAGTAGGCTATGCGTCATACTTTTATTTATCTTATTGTTGTAAAACCTTTCACAATTAAAATTTTTGAAACGTACATTCTATAGGAGAGACTACATACGATCAATAACTAAAAAATCAATATTATTATCCGTATTTCTGGTCAGTTGTAGGCCTTTTTTGAATTGATAGCGTTGATACCTTCACTTATCCCTAGATCTTCTAAACCTGTATGACTTGCAAAACATAAAGTAGGCCTAGATGTAGGATATTATCTATCCCGGACTGTAGTGGAGAAAAACTATCTTGTCAAAGACAATTATCTGGTTAGCACGCCATTCAAACTGGTATTGCAAACACATAAACAGTTCTGATATATCATTCCGCGAAATACTGCGACAATTTCAGACAGCTCAATTGTGTACATATTTATGTGACATTATCTCGGTAAATTATTTGTGTAGCATAATACCCTTTAAGCGCAAATTTACATTTCTGTCTTCTGATAAAGCTTTAACATATGCACGATTGTATTGGCTTCTAGTCTCCAGGCCACGCGTGCCATTCCCCCCACTCTTTTTGCGTTTATAGAGACACAAAAGTGATATTTTATTTATTGGGTTATTTTACGACGCTGTATCAACATCTAGGTTATTTAGCGTCTGAATGATATGAAGGTGATAGGCCCTAATGCCGGTGAAATGAGTCCGGGGTCCAGCACCAAAAGTTACCCAGCATTTGCTCGTATTGGGTTGAGGAAAAACTCCGGAAAAAACCTCAACCAGGTGACTTACCCCGACCGGGATTCGAACCCGGGCCACCTGGTTTCGCAGCCAGACGCGCTGACCGTTACTCCACAGGTGTGGACCAAAAGTGATATCAGTTCTCTTCAACGCCAGTTTACGGTTTCAGAACTACACCTGCCCAGCTTAAGCTTATAGCTTAGGCCTATAATTGAAAATGTGATATAATAGTACATTATGCAACGTGTCTATAATGAAGGTAATTAAGAAGTGAGCATGGATATTTATGAAACGAGCGCAAGCGAGTTTCATAATTTTCATACGAGCTTCTTAATTACCATTATAGGCGAGTTTCATACGACTTTTATGCTCGACCATATTTCTAACTTGATATTATTAATTTTTTAGCAATGTCTCGTATGTTGTGAGATGTGCGCAGACGCGAAAGTATTGATTTTTTCCGAGGAACAGATGTCCACATTGGCCTTGCTAGGCCATAAGAACCTACAGAGATAACATTGAAATTAAATTAGACATTGAAAAACGAGATGACAAATTGTATTTATTTGAATATTATTTACAATTAACGCTAATTATTATAGTAACAGAACATAACCTTCTGCGACAGTATTGGATTTCCATCCTCCGTGACTTTTCGCTAATTCTCTTTCGATTGCATATCCGAGAATAATCGATACTTGCTGTTTTATAACGGTAGAAAGCTGACCTGTCATTGGCTGAACAGTTGTAACCTGAGTCGTCATTGGCTGAAAGACCTGACCTTTAATGAGTAGGTGTACTTTAATGACATGCATTAAAGGTCTGCTACCAGGTGTATAATTACTACATTTCGGCATGGTCGAGCATAGAATGTCTTTATCAATAAAATTGTGTGTGCGTATTTGTTCGCACTTACGTTTTTTCAACAGAAAGTGAATGTAAATTATACGTAAAATAAGTAGAATTAAGATGTTAAAACTAAATCATGTGCGAAAACTGAAAAAGTACACTGAGATAAATTTGGCCATATATAATAATAATAATAATAATAATAATAATAATAATAATAATAATAACAATAATAATTTATATAAGTTATTTATTGATATTTATATGCTGGACAACAGCATTGGCCAATAAAAGTCCAGCACAGTGATACAATTAATACAATAAAATGAACAACTATGGTAGGCCTACAAATTAAATACTTGTGTTAAAAACAAAATAAAGAACATAGATTACAATAATTAATTTACAAGAATTAATACTATAAAATATTAGGGAAAGGAGTTGATTTTTACTACCAATTTGTATATAAGGATAATGCAAATAATATTAGCAAAGACATGGCCATATTCTAATACTTCTATACATTGAATGGATCGAAATCGCCTACATGTAAGTTAGCATGTTTAATACATCTGGAGACCGGCGAGGAAGATTTAGAATTTCTAATATAGAAGAGTTTGTGATGTCTCATGTTCTTCATAGGAATACGAAGGCTGAAACTGTTTAAGAAAGATTGACAATTAATGTCACCTTTAAGGGCCTTGCATAAGAATAAGTAATCGAGATCATGACGTCTGGCATACAGGCTTCGACATTTAAAGTACTCGCATTTTTGATCATAGTTATACCCAGAGTTATTAGGCAGGAATCTGTACGAACATAATGAAATAAATTTCCTTTGAATATTTTCCAGTTTTTTCCGAATCAGAACTAGTAATAAAGTTCCAAACTACAGATGCATATTCGAGTTTCGATCTCACTAATGTATAGTGTAGTATTAAAAGAGAGTCAGGTGTTGAAATAGAATAAGTGGGCTAATTGACCGAATTATTCCTAACATTCTTATTGCATGGTTATAAATATAATCAATGTGGTTGTGAAAATATAATTTATTGTCAATTAATACACCGAGGTCTCTAATACAATATTTTCTGTTAATTAATACATTTTTTAGATGATAGTTATATTTTAGTGTAGAGGTTTTCCTTGAAAATGATATTACGTAAGTTTTTGATTCATTAATCATCATCCCGTTATCAACTGACCAATTGGTAATTGAATTAATGTCATCCTGAATAAATTGACAGTCAGCAACGCTATTGATTTTTCGAAAAATTTTAAAATCGTCAGCGAATAATAGATAGTTAGAACTTATTCTTTTGCAAATGTCGTCAATGAAGATTAAAAATAGAAGAGGTCCTAAAGTTGAGCCCTGGGGCACACCACAAATAATATTAAATGGATCAGAGAGAGTATTCGAAATTCGGACACTAGATTGTCTATCGTGTAAATAATTTTCAAACCAGTTTACGTAGCTTACCGACAGTCCTATACTATCTAATTTAGACAATAGAATAGAATGTGGAACTACATCAAACGCCTTGCTGAAATCAAAATAAAATAATAATAATAATAATAATAATAATAATAATAATAATAATAATAATAATAATAATAAACCATGATTTCAGCCCTAGTTGCGACTTAAAATGAAGATACAATATCCATACTAAAACAGTATAAAGAAAGATAATTAATTTGAAATGGCATACGGAGGCACAAGAGATTTTTGTGGGAGTCTACTATCAACTTAGCGAAGCCAAGGTTCAAACTCGGCTTTACTAAATAGGCCTAATTCACTAGCTTTGAAGGTCGCGAACAGCTCAATGCAAGAAGTGAAGAATTCTTAAGTGTGTACTAAAAATTATATAGGATACCGGTACATTCCGACAACAAGTAAATTTATTATGCACTTTAACAATAGGGGTGGGATAACGGTTAGCATGCCTACGTGAAACGAGAGGGTCCGGGTTCAAATCCTGATTGGGACAAGTTACCAGGTTGAGGTTTTCTTCCATGGTTTTCCCTCAATCCATTAAGAGCAAATGCTGGGATTCATTTCGCCGGCATTATCACCTTTATCTAACTCAGACGCTAGATAACCATAGCAGTTGATAAAGTACCGTAAAATAACCAGTTAAAAACAATAGGGCCTATAAGTAACATTCCTGAAGGTACAGTAGCCTATTCATATCAGAACGTGCTTAGAAAAAATCGCTTTCGCTAAAAGAAAATAGGAGGAAATTCTCTTCAAAATATGTGACTGGTTCTCAGTCAATAAATTGTAACAAAACTAATATAATTCAATTTAAATCCTGTCCAAATTCAACCTCGCAAATTTCAAGCATAATAATTAACAATAGGTCCCTATTAGAAACAACAACCGCCAAATTTCTTGGCTTAAAACCTTCTTAACTGGCATCACATAAACTCAACTATACTCGGCATCATTCTTAATTCTTACTACATATAAATCCTAGCTCTAGTAATAGATTAAACTACAGGACATTTCTCTGCTCTTTGAATCAGCTGAAGACAAGAATAGACGCTACCTTTGAAATGTCGTAACTTGTATTCTTATGTATAGACTATTGTACTCGTATATATTATTTTAATGTACCGAAGTACATATGATATTTCCATGCAGATATTCTGCGTCATCATACGATGAAAGAGTAATGGAACGGAGAAAAATTCTCTCCGGCGCCGGGATTTGAACGCGGGTTTTCAGCTCTACGTGCTGATGCTTTATCCACTAAGCCACACCGGATACAACTCCGACGCCGGTTAGAATCGTCTCAGATTAAGCTCCAACTCTTGGGTTCCCTCTAGTGGCCGCCCTCTGCACTACGTCATAGATGTCTATGAACGCAGGACCGAAGTCCACACATGTGCTGAGGTGCACTCGATATGAGTGACTAGTTGGCCGGGATCCGACGGAATAAGCGCCGTCTTAAATCACGAAGTGATTTACGCATATCATATATATTATTTTAATGTACCGAAGTACATATGATATTTCCATGCAGATATTCTGCGTCATCATACGATGAAAGAGTAATGGAACGGAGAACGGATTGTACTCGTACTAGGCCTATCTCTTTGAAGAGATGGTTTAATGCTGGAAATTAGCCTGCATGAGTTTAGGCGTAAGTAAACTAAGAGAAAACGTAAAATTACTTTCCTAGCTGTTCCTTTTACTTGAGCAACTGTACATTTTCTAAGTCCTTCTGAATTTAACATTACAACCAAGACCAGTTCCACAAACAAAGTAGGCTTACATACAGGCTACATGCATCTAGACCCTAGGCCAGTCTTGCAATGGTGATTAATAATTGCGAGCGAGAGCTCTTTTATGCCCGCTGCGCGGAGCTCTTTTACCTGTAAACATTGCTAAAGGATGTACAGATCTTAGAACACAGCGCATCATGACGGAACGGAAGCGCTTCAAGCTCTCAAGGAAGAGTGGAAGATACAATATTTATGCTTCGAACATGGTGATGAAGTCCAGTGTTTGTTGTGTAAAAAAAAAAAGTCTTTTGCAAAGAAAGCAACATAAAACGGCATTTTGAGACGCAACATGAAAAAAAAAATATATAGGCATTATTCAGGAGAAGAGAGAAATAAATTCATTTCGGAATTGACATCGAAGGTAAATTAATTTACATTTGGGTCAGTAGATTGTATCTAGATTCATTTTATTTCTTTATTTTAAATGTATTGTTGATGTTTTATTTGTTGCTTGTTTCTGGATATTTACTTTTATTAGACTATGTGTTTATTTAATTTAGAAATAATATTTTATCTTTGATTGCACTTTAACTTATACTAGGCCTATTACTAAGCACAAAATGCTAATTCACTTTTATTCCAATAACTATTTTCAGGATTTTGAGCAAATAGTGAACTAAACGTTTTGAAAACTTTGATGCAAGAAGCGTTTTTAGTAACGTCAATATAAAATATACTTACAAATATAATTTCAAAACTATTAGACCTAATTGCACCAAATTTTGTACAGATGATATTATTATCGATCTGTTTACATAGTTTAAATTTCACAAATTTAGGCCGAAATTGTGGAAGTTGTAAAAGTCATACATATCGCCTTAAATGATTGACCCCAAAAATTACGATGGCTCTCAATATCTTAATTTAATCAATTTGTTTTTTTCGTGTTACGTGCATCTCACAAATCACTCTAAGAAAACTCATTACATAATCACGACTGGAGAGTAAGGATTACATTTTCACAATCACACAATCAATATGCTCTATTTCAATCAATATTGCCATTAGGCCTATTATTTTTTCAACAAATGCAGGTAGACCCTATTAGTTTCTCCTAACCAATGATGTGAAGTATTTACGTAATAAATAATTGCTTTTAACAATAAAATGGTTTACATACAATTAACTTTTCTATTTCTCTTTTTGTTTCTAAAAACCCTTCCCTTTGCGATTTGTTTATATAATTATGTACACGTATATTAAATAGCCTTATTACATAGCCAGAAAGTTAGTAACGCAAGTTATTGTAATAATTGCTGCCTTTATTCGCTGCATGTGCATGTACTGTACATCCCTGTTGTTTACGTTAAGATGCTACTTAGTGGATGCGCTATGCGCTCGTGATCAAGGTCGAGCTCTTCTACCATGACTGGGAGCTAATATCATCTCATCCCTGCCCTAAGCCTATAGTTCTACTTGTATCTCTACATGATCAGTCATTGGTGAAGAAGGGAGAAGGGGAAACAAAATTCTAACTACATCTTGTTCCGTTACATTTTATACTGAAAATCAAGTAAGTCCTAATGTACGTTATCTAGACTATAATTTTCTATCCCTTTCTTCCACCTAAAGGGAAAGGTAGGCCAAATCTTCGAAACGCAGTACTTTAACTTATTTATGTAAGTATACTTACTTATTGGCTTTTAAGTAACCCTCAGGTTAATTACAGCCCTCACATAAGCCCGCCATTGATCCCTATCCTGTGCAAGATTAATCCAGTCTCTATCAACATATCCCACCGCCCTCAAATTCATTTTAATATTGTCTTCCCATCTACGTATCGGCCTCCCCAAAGGTCTTTTCCCCTCCGGCCTCCAAACTAACACTCTGTATGCATTTCTGGATTTGTCCATACGTGCTACATGCCCTACCCATTTCAAACGTCTGGTTTTAAAAGTAAGTTACTGTATTTTACTAACAAATATATATTTTAGGCTACAAACGGTAACTTAAGTTATAAGAACTGAACGCGGAACTACTAGCTGGACTTCAATAAACCAAGGTGTTAGGCAGAGGTCTTTCCCCTCTTCTATTTATCATATATATAAACTATATTTTGTACATTTTGAGGCAAAGTTATCTTGGCAGAATTCAAATTAATCGAAACACGCTTCTCGATACTTTAGGCCTACTGTTTGCCGACGATCAGATTCTTATCGCTAAAAAAGGAAATGATCTACAAAAAGCTGTTTATAATTTACAAATAATCAATATGGAAATATCAACAGAGAAAATAAAAATCATGAAATTTTTAGGGCAAGATCCAATTCCAAGTAAAATGATGATAAATAATGAACTAATTGAACGTATCAATTCATTTAACTATTTAGGCTGTAATTTATCTTATAAGTAATTACTGTTGAAGATATGGCAAGCAAAATATCTAAATTTATAAAAATCACTGGAGTAGGCTAATCAGCACCGTCTTCAAACTCTCCCATGTTAAAAACATACGATGCTAAGAGCTTATAAAACACTAGCTGCATCAGTTATGACTTACGGGAGTGAGGCATGGACAATCAGAGAAGCTGATGAGGAAAGGCTAACAACAGCTGAAATGAGGTTTATGAGACGGACAGCGGATGCTCATTGCTCGAATACCGTAAAAATAAAGTCATACTGAAAGAGCTAAAAATGGATCCTATAGTTCTTTTTGTTCAACCATATAGACTTCAGTGGAAGAAACATGTCGAAATGATGGATCGCACAAGATGACCTAGACAAATACTTGCCTATGTGCCAAGAGGAAGGAAAAATGTATTTATTTATTTATTTATTTATTTATTTATTTATTTATTTATTTATTTATTTATTTATTTATTTATTTAATCTGAGCTAAGGCCAGTAGGCCTTCTCTTCCGCCCAGCCAGACTCTAATTCTAATTGAATACAATTGCTTACATAGTTATTACATTAATATCTAGACCTAAAAACAACATGAAAGTTGAATAAGTAATGTTAGCGTGACAATAATAAACATTGGTAAGAAATAATAATAATAATAATAATAATAATAATAAAATAATAATAATAATGAGATAATTTAGACATTTATCTGTGATATATATAACCATTAAACATTGAGAAACCTGAAACAGCTATTATTGTTAACAAGAATTATTAGAAAAATATTTCGTTAGCCTATTCTTAAATTGGTTTGATGTCTGACAGTCATTACTGACAGTTCCTGAATTAGTCGAGGAACAGCCAGTCGAGGAACAGAAAAGAAGATGAATATGAGGATGTTCGGTGGGAGGAATGGATAATATTGAGGAGTGTTGTGATCGTGTGTCTAGGTTATGATGGGTGGATAAATTTTGAAAACGAGACGCAAGATAGACAGGAGTGGAGAAATGCAATATGTGAAAGAGAAGGGAAAGACAGTGGATTTTCCTAAGATCTTCTAGACGGAGCCAGGACAACATTTCGAGGGATGGTGTTACGTGATCAGCCGGCGAATATTGCAGACGAAACGGACGCACATATTATGAACACGTTGTAGTCTCTGCGCCGAAGTAACGCTTAGGTCAGTAAGCAGAATATCACAGTAATCGAAGTGGGGCATCACGAGTGTTTGCACTAACATTTTTTTCATGGAAAAGGGTAGAAAATTCTTCAATCGCCTAAACGAGTGGATTAATGAGAATACTTTTTTTGCAGGTTTCTGCAACTTGAAATTTAGGAAAACCACGAAAACGCTGGCATAACGGACCCACT
Organism: Periplaneta americana; assembly: GCA_025594305.2. Lineage (NCBI taxonomy): Eukaryota > Metazoa > Arthropoda > Insecta > Blattodea > Blattidae > Periplaneta > Periplaneta americana. The sequence goes on from JAJSOF020000035.1 coordinate 21,042,966, forward strand.
AGTGTCTAACACGTGGAAGGACATGATGATGACGACAGACGGTATAAGCATGGAAATTAGGTACGTTTAGGCGTCAGAGGGAACGTAACATTGTCTGGCCTGCAGAGCCTTTGTTTTGTCCCACATTTACGGCCAAATCTACATTTTTTCCAAGTCATTGTGAGGGTAGGGACACACCCATGATTCGTCCTACAGACACACATACACCCCCGCCTCGACACGATCAAGCGACGGCAAACAAAAATGTTTAGCTGGGCGACACAAGAAGAGTAGCTTGTTTATGGGGCGTCGTCCCGCCGTGCAGACCGTCTGACTGCCTCATAAACTTCAGCGTGGGGGTCCCCCACCTACAGAAATAAAAGTCCGGGTAGGCGTGGCCTTCGCGAGTGTTGATATTGGCCCGGAGGCGTGGTCCGGGGCATGGGCCACCTCGTCGGCGGCTCCGGTTGGCGGCGCGGACCCGTTAATAATTGCGCGCGGGGCGGAGTTGCGCTCGGCGAGGAGCGGTGGCATTGGCGGCCGCATCGCGGGCTCCTCCCCCGATGGGTGATGGTGGGGGGTGAAAACGCGGCACCCAACTGGCGATCCCGGTTTGAGTCGTTCTGAAATCCGTCGCCAGAGGTTCCCCCGCTGCCCAGAGTCAGTCTCTCGCGAGCCGTGGTCGGGTGCACTGGAGGGCCGAGCTCGAGCGCACTGAGGTCCCTGCCGGTCGGATTCAGCGGAAGTCAGCCAAGTGCTATTGTTACACGTCCAGCGGGGGCGGGGGTGAGATTATCCCCCTTGTACACTACAAGAGAGAGGATTCCCCACCACCCACCCTCGGGGGTGCACCCCGTATTGATTGTCGTCACCGGGGGACAGTTCCACCGCAGCTCCGGACGGCGTGTAGCGGCAGGGGCGCCAGGCCTGGCCGCGATGTAGCAGCCGTGCGCGGCGGTGATCATGTCGGCACGGCGGTAGCGACACGGTGCGTGCGAACTCCACTGTGAACATGTCCGCATACGCACAGTTCGGCTATTCATACCCCTCGGCTTCCCAGGTAAGCGCATGCAGTGTCGTGTAAAGCGTGTGTAGTGTGGGACATCCGTGTGTTGTAGGTCACGTCCTTGGAGTGCACACGTCCTCGCTAGAACCACGAGGACTTCGTGTGTTTGTATGTCTTTATCAAGTGTCTTGAATCATGCCACATTTTACCTACCAAAGAATCTCTCTTTACCCACTCAATTTGAGTGGATCTATTCTAACCGTGTATTCTAAGTTACATTAGATGGTATCAGGTATTCTCACCGGTTTTAGGATCATAAACTTTCCGTGTGTTGAAGGGCGCCAGCAGGATCCAATCTCAATGGTAGCAAGATTGTTAGAAAATTACAGGAAACGGAGAGAGAAAACTGAAATCTAAATTACCTTGCGGACCGCTTTCATAGTTTAAAGCACTCGCTTTTGTTGAATTGTTTATCGAGGGTTTGTATGGAGCACGAAGAGAAAAAAAAAACACGTAAAAATAAAACCACGCTATAATCACGAGGACTTCGTGTGTTTGTATGTGTTTATCAAGTGTCTTGAATCATGCCATATTTTACCTACCAAAGAATCGCTCTTTACCCACTCAATTTGTGTGGATCTATTCTAACCGTGTATTCTAAGTTACATTAGATGGTATCAGGTATTCTCACCGGTTTTAGGATCATAAACTTTCCGTGTGTTGAAGGGCGCCAGCAGGATCCAATCTCAATGGTAGCAAGATTGTTAGAAAATTACAGGAAACGGAGAGAGAAAACTGAAATCTAAATTACCTTGCGGACCGCTTTCATAGTTTAAAGCACTCGCTTTTGTTTGAATTGTTTATCGAGGGTTTGTATGGAGCACGAAGAGAAAAAAAAAACACGTAAAAATAAAACCACCCTAGAATCACGAGGACTTTGTGTGTTGTATGTCTTTATCGAGTGTCTTGAATCATGCCATATTTTATCTACCAAAGAATCGCTCTTTACCCACTCAATTTGAGTGGATCTATTCTAACCGTGTATTCTGAGTTACATTAGATGGTATCAGGTATTCTCACCGGTTTTAGGATCATAAACTTTCCTAGTGTTCGAGGGCGTCCGCAGGATCCAATCTCAATGGTAGCAAGATGGTTAGAAAATTGGAGGAAACGGAGAGAGAAAACTGAAATCTAAATTACCTCGCACACCGCTTTCATAGTTTAAAGCACTCGCTTTTGTTGAATTGTTTATCAGGGTTTGTATGTAGCACGTAAAGGGGAAAAAAAATAACACGTAAAAATAAAACCACGCTAGAACTACGAGGACTTCGTGTGTTTGTATGTCTTTATCGAGTGTCTTGAATCATGCCATATTTTACCTACCAAAGAATCGCTCTTTACCAACTCAATTCGAGTGGCTCTATTCTAACCGTGTATTCTAAGTTACATAAATGCTCCTTACCAAGTGTTTAGATCAGACCTGCACAAACGCGCTGGCCGAAACGGAGAGGAAGATCAAAGACGTTTTATAGTTTAGGAAGATACGTCAGAATAACATAGACTTGCTATAGGTAGAGGAGAGGGAAACGATCACTCAATTATCTAGTGGAGTGCAGTGTGTAGGCCTATTCTCAGTAACTGTTTCACGTTGCTTACCTACTGCTACAGTACAGTATGGAGGAATCTAAAAGACGGAACGTAACATTTAACATTTAACGATTTACAGCTCGAACTTATTGACCTTCAATGTGACCTAAGAGCTAAAGATCGTTTGAATAATAATATTACCCTGGTTGAGTTTTACAAGACTAAACATTAGCAATAATATCCACGACTACACAGGCTGGCTGTGAAAATGATTGCTATGTTTGGCTTAACATTTATATTTGTGAGCAACTGTTTTCTATAATCAACTTTAATAAAGGCAGACATCGAACATCTGTAACTGATGTTTCATTATGATCAGTAGGCTACTGTTCCTTTCAGCTGCCAACAGCATAAAACCCCGTTTTGATGTACTGATAAATAAAAATATAACAAAATGATATTGTACATTTAAGTAGCTATAGAATTTCTATTACTTCCGTAAAATAAATATTTCTTTATTAATTAATAATAGTTCAAGATAGTTTTGCAAATACTGAACGGGAATTCATTTCATGAACACTCGTAATAGTACTTTCTTTTGTGTATATGTATTTTGTACGAGATCACCCCTTCTTCCAGTCCACCCTATACAGAGCGCAGCTAATATCTGCATTCCGCTCATGAACTGTGAGCCGGCTCGGAGAACGCAAACCTTGTGCAGGCCTGGTTTAGATGATATCGGGTATTCTCACCGGCATTAGGATCCTAAACTTTCCGTGTGTTGAAGGGCGCCCGCAGGATCCAATCTCAATGGTAGCAAGATGGTTAGAAAATTAGAGGAATCGGAGAGAGAAAACTGAAATCTAAATTACCTTACGCACCGTTTTCATAGTTTAAAGCACTCGCTTTTGTTGAATTGTTTATCGAGGGTTTGTATGGAGCACGTAGAGGAAAATAATAAAAAAAACACGTAAAAATAAAAATCTTAGTGGTAGCAATTGTTACCCCCTATGGACGCCCTTGCGTATGTTTGAAGTTACAGTAATTCGGTCACGTCGTGAAACAAGTCAAAAGTAGCTAAACAGTTTTGCACTAAATTTCAATGTATATACAATCGTTTTAACCTGCTCTAGAATCATTAAGTTTCTATGCATCGTAACTTAAAATAATCCGTCTTGATTACTCATAGCAACACAGTCGTGGAACAAGTTAGGACTTGCTATAAAGTGTAACTATAAATTTCAGTGAATAGTCATTTTAATCCGTGTGTTGTAGGTTACAATAATTCGTCATAAGTTGCTATAAACTATTTCGCATTAAATCTGAATAGGCACCGGCGTAGCTCAGGCGGTAACGCGTTTGTCTGTAACTCCATATCTCTCGGGCGTGGGTTCGATTCCCGCTTGGACTTGATTACCTGCTTTTTTCCCCGAGTTTTCCCCGAGGTTTTCCCCAACTGTAAGGGAATATCAGATAATCTGTGGCCTCATTTCAATTATATCGACGCTAAATAACCCAGTAGTTGATACAGCGTCGTTAAGTAGCCAAGTAAAAAAGTATGAACTCATAGATGTTTCTAAACTGCTCTAGAGTCACTTAAGACTCCGTGTGCTCTAGATTACAATAATTCGTCGTCATAACTTACTATGTATGAAATAAATCAGAATTTGGTATGTTGTAAGTTATACAATATTTCGTCATAATTAGCTTCAGCAAGCGTTTTGAAGCAAATATAACCTGAGTGTATACAGTTGTTTTAATCTTCTCTAGAATCAATAAAATTTCATGTGGTGTTAGTTGTACAATAATTCGTCATAATTAGCGCGCATCGTGAAATAAGTCTTATAAGCTTATCTAGGCCTACTGCTGATTTCCCACCAAACTTGAATATTCTAAGAAATCACGAAGATATCGTGTGTTATAAGTTACAAAAATCCGTCACAATTCGTGTTTAGAAAACTAGACGTAAAGTCTGTATAGTTACTAAATTACATTCTAACGTGAACTTAGCAGGCATCATAAAACAAGCCAGACAAACCTAGTCTTTGTCCCATTGAATAAAAATAAATACTGCGTTCTATTAGGGGCTAGAATTACGAAGACTGTCTACGTGTATTTTAAGAATTTATCCTAACGTAAGCAAGGCAAGCGACGTGAAAGCGTTTCCACTGAATTTGAGTGCGTACATGCATTCTTATCAGGATTAGATTAACGACAATTCCGTGTGGTGTAGTTACAAAAATTCATCCTAATAGTTATGGGCTTAACAAGCAACATGTTACTAATATTTCTACACTAAATTTAAGTGCTTACATTCGTCCTAACCTGCTAGAGAAAGACGAAGATTCTGTGTCCTGTAGGCCACACAGTGCGTCTATCAAGTGTCTTAATACACACCAGGTAGGCCTATTACTTAATAGTTACTAATTTAACACTAAATTTGACTGGATCAAAAACTATTTGTGTATTGAGGGCAAGTAAATTCATTCAGTGTCTTGAAATAAATTAAGTATTAAATAATTATTTCCGAAAAACTTTAATGAAATCTGTCAATTCTAGTTGGCGCTACATCTATTTTAAGACAGAAAAATACGAGCAAACCTAACACCTGAAACAGCTAATTTTACACGAGATTTGAATGCACGCATATATTCCTTCTAATCGGTGGTAGAAACGCTAAGATCCCTTGTGTTGTAAGTCAAACATGAATTTATCTAGTGTCTAAAATCAGGAATTACTGAATTCTTAGTTCCCCATTAGATTCGAGTGTTTTCAGTCATTCTAATCACCACTTCATCCTTGTTGTAAGTCACATCTGAAATTGAACTTAACTTAAGTTGGGTTAATGCCCTAATCAATTGTCCAAAGCCGATAACAAACATTAAAGTCATTTTTCATTTCCAGTAAATGTAGGATCTAGTCTTTTTAATATCATCGTATATAAGAAACATTCCGTGTGTCGTAAATTCAAGTCATGTGCTTGAATCTTTTAGTGAGATACATAGATAAGAGTTCTTCGATCACAGAGTGTTTAAAAAAAGCATCAAGCGACTGAAAACGTTACAAAATGAAAAGTCGTTTTTATATTCCGAGTTGCAAACTGCCAAGATTCGTGGCGCGTAGCGGGGAACAGTGCATGCAGCCAGTATGCAGTTCTTCCGAGCGTCGGAGTATGAAAAATATTTGAAACAGCTGAAGTGGAGTGCGTTTAGCCACTAAATTACAACGATAAACTCATTAATTTTCCTTGTGTTTTATTAGCAGGCTATTTCACTCAAATATTTCATATTTATCTGCGTTTGTTGATGTTTTGAACATACAAAATACTACTGGACTAACTTCAACGAAAAATTTACAGGTATTAATCTAAATTCAGACTTGTTCGGTACGGACTTTGTAACATTAATTTTTAAAATAATTTTATTTACATTTAATGCAGCGTAAACATAATACTCTTAGATACTTTAAATGTAGGCCTATAGAATATTTTCTAAATCGCTAAAAGTTATCTACAATTCGTATCAAACTAAAGATGAAATGCATGCAATGGCATTCGCTTTGCAATCAGAAATATTCGGCGTTAGCTAATTTGTGTAGGCCTGTATCAGATGTTATTTGCAAAAAATATTAATTAAAATTTGACACTTTGTACTAAGAACACAAACTTAGCCTATCCATGTGTTATAATCGTCTTTAGAATCAAGCAATCCTGAATGACTAACACAATTATTCAGAAATGCTCTAAAACACTAAAAGATTTCGATTAAAAGAAACTTTAATGATCATTTAATATACCTATTGGTACAGATTTTAATATTTTTAAACGAAATTAGCATCTCATATTTATTTAAATTTCTAAGTAAGCCTATCTGGAACTACTCAAAGTTTCCGGTGCCTAAAAAACACGGTAGCGTAACTTATACTACGCACAGATATTAACTCATTTTAGATAAAGTTCTCACATTTGTGAAAATATCTGTAAATTCAGGATAACAACAAAGCATCCGTATATTGCGACATCTTAGAAAAATATGGGACAATTTAAGAGTCAGAATTTAAAACGAGAAAGTGTTTATATATTCTTACAGATGTCGTAGGCTATAAAGATTGCGCAGATTGTAACATTATTCAGTCTGAATTGTAAAGATCCAATGATATTAGAATATGAAATAATTCATAAAAGTTCTGCGATGTGGTAGACGTGAAGTTTTGACTCAATGCGATTACCTCTGATTCAGAGAGATGAGTTCCAGAAAATATAAAATAAATAAGTTACGGTACGTTTTAAACGTTATTAAAATTAATTCATCATTCAGATGTCGTAAAGAGAATGTAATAGGACCTACTCTGTTATTCAAGCTTCATTTGTTTCAAAAATGGGAAACCAAATAACTTAGCGTTAAAGAAATCACACTTCGCCAATTTAAATTAATTTCTTAAAACGCATAGTCATTTTCTACGACTTTACTCATATATTGTTTAATGCATTTTGTGTTACGTAGAATGAGATATTCGTAAATAATAAAATAATTTAATGTGCCATTTCAAAGGTCACAAAATATATTTTATTGTTGTACTTGAAGAAATATAGTAAGTAATTGAGCTGAAAGATTCTCTCATTAAACAATTTTAATTTGATGCAATGAAAATAATTATTGTTCAGTTATAATGCGCTCGTGGACATAAAAATGAGAACTACGGTGTGTTATAGGATTTAACATCTTAATTTATGCATTATGGCTTAATTTATTCCCAGGTGGATATCAAACAGTCATTACTTAAGAATTCTGTCGGACTAAAATAACAGTGGTCTGCTCTGAAAGCGTGTGTCTTCCTTGAGGACAAAGATTCTTCTTTTTTTTTTTTTAACTTAGGCAGAAAAATTAACCTCAGTTTTGTGTATGCAAATGAAATGCAACGGTAAGTGTGGGGATGCTTCTGTTGGATCGTAATGCAACATCATCCTAAGGCTCTCGACGAAAAATAAAAATTGCATTCCTCGAAACAAGATTAAACTTCTTTTCATTGTTTGCCGGGCCTTTATACTGTTTTTATGTGAATCCTACATGGCATGATAAATATTTAAGACGCGATTTAAAAATAAAAGAAGCTAGAAAATAAAAAAAGAGAACGAGTTGGAACTTTTAAAAACGAACAAGATGTAATTTTATGGTGTTGAGATGCAATTTTGAGTGTTTACCTTTATAGTCTTTCAGATGTTTTAATGCCCTAGAGGGGTTCTAGTCTTTTTTACCGGTTTCCACTAGTTTTTGTTTTCCTTTTGTATTTTTTTCTGCCTCTGTTCGGCGGACAACATTTAAGAGTAAGCTAAATTATCAGGTTATACATGCAATGAATTTTATAAATACTTTAACAAAATAGGATGTGTGGGGACAGTATTATTGGAAGATGTGGAAAGATAATTTAGAGAGGAGTTTCTTTCGATATGAAAGGAGACGGATAAAATCCTCCAGTTTAGACAGACTTGGGTCGTAATTTAGGACGCGTTTTCAAGTGTTTGAAGCCTCAGGACACGGTAGGATCACAGCTGGTCTGTCAATAGGAATGTAGAATATTCCAAATCCCCCCTTTTTTTAAGAAATAGAAAAAGCTAATCTCTGAAGATAGATATTACGTCAGAAAACTATCGAAGTTGTATGTAGCGCAAGAGAACGCAATGAAATGAAATGAAAAGAAAAGAGTTGTGGGAAAATAGCTTTATTGTAAACTGCAGAAATTTAATTTAAATGAATTATCCTTGGATATAAAGAGAGACAAATTTGAACTCGATCAAAATTCAATATGCGTTTTGAAGTATTTGAACCCGTAAGACATAGTAGGATCACAGCTGGTTTGTCAGTAGGAATATAGAATATCCCTAACTTTTGTTTTCATAAAGAGATTGCTAATTTAGAAGCTGGGATTAAAAAGAAGACAATAGAGTTCATTTTTGTGTGCATGGATGATTTTATGAATGTCACTGAAGTAGGAAATGATTATTGCATACGACATAGCTTCCGCGGGGATTAAATTTAGTCTACAGTATTTATAAATATTGAAAGAAAATAAGATATGTAGGAAATTCCTTTGAATATAAACGAAGAGAATAAAAACTCTCACCCAAGACGGACGTGATCATAAGTTAGCACGCCTTTTCAAGAGTTTGAACTTTCAGGAAATAGGCCTAGTAGGCCTATAGGCCTAAGATCACATCTCGTTTGTGAATAGGAGTAGAGAACATTTTAAATATCTTTTACTCCCTTATCAAATGGTGGAGTCTAAAGAGAAAGTTTTATGATGCAGTAAAAAATAATTTTCACATTTTTTCACAGAGATATAAGTTTCCAGCATCTCAGATATAGAAAAATGTGTTTTTCGTCGTACAATTTCCCCAAAATTCTCCACAGGTTTTATTCATATTCACTGTTTGTAATATTCAATTCATCTGGGAGTAATTTACACAAAATAAAATCATTTTACTAAATTAATTGATCTTTACTTAGATATAAAAAAGATATTATACAAAATGGCGGTTTAATCTGATTCTTTTTGTTTCTTAAAGAGAAACAAATGGTAGTTGTAAAGAGTATCTCTGCAGGAACGATTTTATCAGATAGATTAGCTAATTATTTTTATTAAATTATGCCTCCAACCGAAAAATTGATGTAAAATTGTAGGAGCTTATAAAATATTTAGGCCTACGCAAAATCACAGCAATTCTGGCCGTTGGAATAGCAAAACAAAATAAAAGTCGTATTTTTCTGTTAAGTAGGCCTACTCCACTTTTCTGTAAGTCGCAAATATTTCATTAGAACGAATCTTGCCAGGGTAGAGTCGTTCATAATGCTGTTTGTTAGAACATTATCGTCAGCAAATTTAATTTATTGAAAGTCTCTTTCAAACACGCGAATATTCACAAAAGAATATAGTTCAATTTATCTACGTTGTGGAAAGTATCTGTAATAGGCCTATACACGTATGTTTATAGAATTCTGGTGACGTAGAAAAACTGCAACAATATTAATTTATAAGTATTTGAACGAAATAGGGCATGTAGATTTCCCCCGCTATGTATCAATGGATAGTGTGCTCTCTTCCAAACCAAGCGGTTCGTAGTTCGAATCTCAGCATAGGCAGGCGGAGATTTATCCCCATTCAATGACACTGGATGTTTCTCTCTTCTCTTGTACTTGTCCTGTGACGTCTCTGCGGTGGCCCTGCATCGTGTTGACCACACGGTCAAGGAGACCCACCATGTGAGAAGGTCTAGGGTTCAATGTAAAGTCAAAACATGTAAAGGATTTTGTAGCGTCTCATGAAGAAGATGTAGAAGGGCGTAAAACTTCACACATACGGTCACTGTTATATTCAGAACGCGTTTTGAAATCCTTGAACTTCAGGACGTGGTACGATGACAGGTGGTCTGTCAATAGGGATGTAAAATGGGCCAACTCTAAACATATTTTAAGGAAAACTGTCAATTCCGGAAGACAGAAATTATGAGAGAGTAATGGAAATTTCCTTACAGTGTAGCCAAGTTGCACGAATATTTTTGTTGTAGATTGCCAATGAAGTAGCAATTGTAATAGTTAGGCCCAGTTGTATGATCACAGAATAAATCTTGGAATAGCTATTCATGGAATAGCCTAACTATAGAATAAATGGAGTATCGTGTTGTATGATGTTCGTTTATTCCAAGGTTATCTATTCCATAGTTGGCCGAATTGGAACAGAGGTTGGCAATATTTTAGACGGTGTTCTGTTTATAAAGTACATTCAGAATACCAGTAATTGTTGAATTATTATTTTCTGAACATATCATTATTTTATGTACAGATTTTGTTATAAAGCAACGAGTAAATCAAAATAAATTAGAAGTCAAAATTATTAGGTAGAACATTACACTTAAGCTAGTTGTGATAGTGACTGACTACAAGAACGTGCTAGAAAGCAAAAACTGATGCCATAACTTTTAAACAAAAGACAAGAGCATGGGAGTCTATAGCTAGGTTATAATAATGCAAAACGTAATACTGATATAATATTGTGCTATGAATTTGCTTAAATTTAATTTTAATTATTGAGAAAATTAAAATTTCTTTATAATGATAAAATTGTGAACTATTTTTACATGTGTGTTATATGTTCCAATAATCATTAATCAATCCCAGCACGCTTGAAGTAGTGTTCATTTTCAGACTGAATCTTGCCAGAAATTCTTCATTGTTACACTCGTTTAACAGATAAAGTCTGTGCCTTATTTTCTTTGTTTCCGCACTCTCAAAAATACATTATATGTAATTCATTATCACTATCAGAGATTCATGTCTAATGCTGCTGCCATTTTATATTTTATTCTCTAGATATAAATTTAACAACAGCTGAAAGCATGGAATAGCTAATTCGGAGTTATCCTCCGAATAATGCACTATTCCAAGTTCGTACAACACATTTCTCGCATAACCGTGGAATTAATTTTAACAGGACTTTATTCCGTGTTCGTAAAAACGGACCTTAATATGGTGTCTGAAATAGATTAATGTTTAATTATTTGAAAAAAAAAATATGCGAAGACAAATTTCATGTGGAAATAAGAAACTAATAGAATTCCCTAACAAATATGACAACAAATTAGGACATGTTTTGAAATCCATGAACCATCAGGGCCGATTTCTAAACCGTGTTTAGCATTATAAAACGAGGCCTTTTTCATTTTTCTGAGTCATGACTCGAAAGTATATGAAGCAGAGACCATGGCTAGGGTGAGTTTAAAACCACTGGTTTATATGTAGGCCTATATAAGATGGAGGTAGTAGATCAACTGGATGATTATCAAAGGAAAATTTGTGTCTGCGATCATTAAATCCTCGGATTAGAGTGACGAGAGACAAGGAATACTCCTTTATAACTCTATACCGACGTTAATTTCGGGCGAATATTTCGATTTTCGAAGGAAAGGAAAATAAGATATAATATTTTACATTAATTATATCTTAATTATATTCGTAGTCTTTACAGTAGTTTTTGACATTTTATTTAATACTCGAAATTGATGTTGGCAGCCATACTACATTTTAGTTTCAATTGAAATTTTAATTCATTTAATATCTAGGTTATTAATTCCTTAGAACCGGATTTTCAGATAGTTAATATTAGTTGTCATGAACAAAGGATAAACAACAGCAACATAACTTGTAGTAGTTATTTGGTCAATATTATTTTATTTTCATTCTGACACTTAAAAAATTCAATAAAGATATTAATCCCAGTGTCCATTCTTTCTAATAGTCCACACCTTGTGGAGTAACGGTCAGCGCGTCTGGCCGCGAAACCAGGTGGTCCGGGTTCGAATCCCGGTCGGGGCAAGTTACCTGGTTGAGGTTTTTTTCCTGGGTTTTCCCTCAACCCAATATGAGCAAATGCTGGGTAACTTTCGGTGCTGGACCCCGGACTCATTTCACTGGCATTATCACCTTCATATCATTCAGACGCTAAATAACCTGAGATGTTGATACAGCGTCGTAAAATAATCTAACCTTAACAATTCAATAAAAATGTTAATCCCAATGTTCACTTCTTTCTAATATCGACTGTTTACCAAGGATAAAAATCGATTCTTAGCTGCGTTGCCATAGCTTATGTAAAACCCACGAACCTCGACTTCTTCTCAAGCCATGTCTCGATTTAATTTTAGAAATCTCATAAGGATTCAGACCTGGATTGCGGTTTAAAAGCCGAGGTTTGGAACCATGAATTCGTCCTTATTTTAGGAGTCGACCCTCGGGGTTTGGTAGGTTCGTAGCTGACCTATCAAAAGGACTGTTTGAAATCCATTATTAAGAAAAACTACCAATTTGAAAATGTAGATATCCCTGATAGTACATGGATAATTTGTTGTAAAATAAAAGTGAGATAGAAAATGACTATAACAGGCAGACTTAAATTCTGTGGATAAATACGATTTTGTCCCTATTTAGGAGTCGACCCCAGAGTTTGGTAGGTTTGTAGCTAACCTATCAAAAGGAATATAGAACATTTCAAATCCGTTATTAAGAAAAACTGCAAATTTGAAAATGTAGATATTCCTGATAGTGTACATGGATAATTTGTTGTAAAATGAAAGTGAGATAGAAAATGACTATAACAGGCAGACTTAAATTCTGTGGATAAATACGATTTTGTCCCTATTTAGGAGTCGACCTCCAGAGTTTGGTAGGTTTGTAGCTAACCTATCAAAAGGAATATAGAACATTTCAAATCCGTTATTAAGAAAAACTGCAAATTTGAAAATGTAGATATTCCTGATAATGTACATGGATAATTTGTTGTAAAATGAAAGTGAAATAGAAAATAACTATAACAGGAAGACTTAAATTCTGTGGATAAATACTGAAGAAAATCTTCCCAAACGATAAGTTACAGTATGATCGTAATTTAGGATCTGTTTTCAAAATCTTGAACTTCAGAATATGGTAAGATCGCAGCTGACCACGAACTATTCGTTAGGATTTAGATTATTGCAATCCTGTTTTTCAGAAAAGCTTCCAATTTCGTAAGGTGACTACACGCATTGCATTTTTCACCTATTATAAATAGGCACCTTAAATCCCAGACGTTTGAGATGGAAAGGGCATGTAGCACGTAGTATGGTCTTTTAGTTGTGACAGTTTATTTTCTAAATTTCCAAATTCGAAACTGAGTACAGGCGAAGTAAAACAACAAATCAACCTGCTTGCGTTGATACGATTTTGCAGAAGAGAAGCGGAGACCGTTCTTCAACTTCAAAATGCCAGTAGGTAACGTGTGTTAGTTCTGTTAGGCCTACTTTATATTGAATAATAATAATAATAATAATAATAATAATAATAATAATAATAATAATAATAATAATAATAATAGGCCATATAATTTAATAACTAAAAATCCTCGTATTTTCTTAAGCTTGAACTGTGAAATGCATTGTGGTTCTCGGCAAATTACTATTTCTCTCTTTGGGCTCTCTTTTAATTTCTTGTGAGTACCATTGCTCTATACAATACCGATGAAGTATAAAATTACTGTAAGAAACAATATAGTTTACAATGTAGATTACTTGAAAATAGAAAGGTCTATGTGGAGACGTAAATTTTATAAGTTAGGCCTATTTCCTTACAATGCCTTTTAGAGAACCCGAAGGTTCATTGCCGCCCTCACATAAGCCCGCCATCGTGCCCTATCCTGAGCAAGATTAATCCAGTCCCGAGCATCATATCCCAACTACCTCAAATACATTTTAATATTATCCTCCCATCTACGTCTCGGCCCCTCCAAAGTTTTTTTTTTCCTTCGGCTTCCCAACTAACACACTATATGCATTTCTGGATTCACCCATATGTGCTACATGCCCTGTCCATCTCAAACATCTGGATTTAATGTTCCTACTTATGTCAGAATACAATGTATTGTGTAACTTTCTCCATTATCCTGTAACTTCATCCCTCTTAGCCCCAAATATTTTCTTAAGCACCTTATACTCAAACACCTTTAACGTCTGTTCCTCTCTCAAAATGAGAGTCCAAGTTTCATAACCATACACAACAACCGGTAATGTAACTGTTTTTATAAATTCTAACTTTCCGCTTTTTTGAGGACAGACTGGATGACAAAAGCTTCTCGACCGAACAATAACAGGCATTCCCCATATTTATTCTGCGTTTAAGTTCCTCCCGAGTATCATTTAGGTTATATTTGTTACTGTTGCTCCAAGATATTTGAATTTTTTCACCTCTTCAAAGCATAAATTTCCAGTTTTTATATTTCCATTTCGTAGGCGTACTATGTTCCGGTCACGAGACATAATCATATACTTTGTTTTTTCGGGATTTACTTCCAAACCTATTTCTTTACTTGCTTCAAGTAAAATTCACATGTTTTTCCTAATACTTTGTGGATTTTCTGCTTGTAACATGCAGCTGATGTAACCCGTTCAATTTCAAACCCTCTCTGTTATCCTGGACTTTCCTAATGGCATATTCTAGAGCAAAGTTAAAACGTACAGGTGATAGTGTATCTTCTTGCTTTAGCTGCAGTGAATTGAAAAAGCAACAGACAGAATCTGTCCTATACGGACTTAGAATTAAACTGTCATGATCATAATTATTTAGGATGCGTTTTCAAGTTCTTGAACTTCTAATGTATAGTAGGGTCAGTACTTGTTTACCGCTATGGAATAACGGTTAGTATGGCTGGCGCCAGCATTTTTGGCGTGTGTTCTAGATATATAGTGTCCAGTTTGTGAGCATGTTGCTAGTGCAGCTGAGAATGGTACCACTACCTATAGCCTACACGTCACATCAGCCATTTTCCAAACACAGTTGTCAGACTGACTGCGGAAAATGTAAAACACAAATGTAACGTTCCCATTACTTATTTCACACGCCAAAAACGGTGACGCGGACTGACCGTGAAACGAGCGGGCCGTATTCAAATCCTGGTTGTAGTTTTACCGGGGTTTTCCCTCAATCAATTGAAGCAGAATTGCTGTGTAACTTTCGGCATTGGACCTCGGACTCATTTCGCCATCTTTAATTCACATATCATCGTCTATATCATAGTCGGGGTGAAATTTGCTTCACTGTCGTTCGGCCTTCGTGTTCCTCCTCCGTAAAAAATCTTACTACCATGACAATAGGGAGGAATGCAGAACATTTCTTTTTTTAATTTATTGAGTATGCCCCAACGAATATAACTGATATGTAGGGGCTATACAAGAACACATACATATGTTATACAATGTAATTGAAAAGTCATGAAACTACAGTCTGTGAAAACAAACAATAACACAAGAATTTATTAAAGAAAGAAAGCAAAATAAGAACAAATAGTAAGATAACGTAAAGTTTTGGGCAGAAAGAAGAAAAAGTTTGAAACTATGAAATAAATAAATCAACTGAGAATTAAAATAAATAATCTTCCCAAAAACGTATTTTTAAACAATTCTTAAATCACCGACAATTTGGTAAATGTCAATGTTCTAAAGGAAATTGGTTAAAAGTTGTTGTTAAAAAATGGTTAAGTCCTTTCGTTCCATAAGTTACGGAGCTATGCCGAGAAAAATATATGTATTGTCTTTTTGTCTTGTTAAATAAGTATGTATATCTTTATTAAACTGAAATGTAATATTGCTACGTATTAAATTGTTAATAACTTTGTACATGAAAATAGCAGCACCTAATTTGATCCAACTGGCAGAACGAAAGAAAATTGATATAGATTTTAGTTAACTGGAGTCAAATAATGAAAATCCAATAAATTTCTTAAAGCTCTATTTTGAATAATTTGTAAAGGTCTGAAAGCAGTTTTCTTATTATGTCCCCAAATAAATGACATATATACATTAAATGAGAATGGATAAAAGCATAATATACATTCAAGAGACAAGATATAGGCAAATATCTTTTAAGCCTTTTCAAAATACCAGACACTGGAGCCATTTTCTCACAGACAGCCAGTGTTTCATTTGAAAGATATTTTAAGAGAAGGGGCTAATTCTTGAACGCATAAATAATGAGGGAATGTTGTGAAATATTAATTTGATACACACGGATGTTTAGAAGGATATCAATTAAGTAGGTTATGTGATAACTGTAGTTTTAGTGTATAACATAGCTTACTATGTAGATAAGTGTTTGAAGGCTGAGCACTGGAAATAAACAAGTCGTTAAGGATTAGAACTGCAACGTTTTGCCCACTAAGTTATCTTGTTGGACAGTCTTTCTAATAGAGATAACATTACTGCTACATAATCGGTCGAACTGAAGATATAACCTATGTATGGACACACTTTTAACCAACTTGGAAGCAAATATAATACAATTTAATGCCTTGCGTGTACCATACCATTAAGCCCAACCATAGCTCAGTAGGCGACAGCGTTTTACCAAAGGGATCCGAGTTCGGTTCCCCGTTAGGTTGTTTGAAGTTCACAGTTCGCAAAGTGGTAATAAGGCATTCTCCTGAAGAGTTAGGCTACATTATTTTCGCTATATCTACTGTTTTATCATTGTTTTATTTACAGTAAAACCTTGCTAAAACATACCCTCTATAAAAAGGAAACCTGAACAAACGAAAAATAAATTTGGAAACTGAATTATTTCCTATGTAAAATCTATACTAATAATAAATCTGTAGCCGAAATTTTTCTGGTAATTTTCGATTTTCCAAAAATAATTGGTCCTAACATATATAATTAACCACCCTGAAACCGAAAATCGCTTTTTTGAAATTTTTGTTCGTATGTCTGTCTGTCTGTCTGTCTGTCTGTATGTTTGTTACCTTTTCACGCGATAATGGATGAACGGATTTCGATGAAAATTGGAATATAAATTATGTTCGTTGTAACTTAGATCTTCGGCTATATGGCATTTAAAATACATTATTTAAAAGGGGGGTTATAAGGGGGTCTGAATGAAATAAATCGAAATATCTCGCTTATTATTGATTTTTGTGAAACATGTTACATAACAAAAGTTTCTTCAAAATAATTTGCGATAAGTTTTATTCCGTGAAAAATTTTGATAGCACTGATATTTAATGAGATAAATGAGTTTTGAAATTAAAATAACTGCCATCTAAGGCCGTATAATGAAATAAAAAACAAATGACTTCGTCTATAAGGGGCCTTGGACAGCAACAATCGAAAGCTATGAAAGATAGCCTACAGAGAATGTTTCTGTGTTTGTATGAAGTAATATCGGAAGCTAAATTAACCGAATGTATAATTAATTATTATTTCACCATTGGAAAGTGTAGTTTCTCTAGATGGGCATAATGCTATAATGTTATTACAGTAACTTCTGATATAATATATAATATAATATATAATATAATATAATATAATATAATATAATATAATATAATATAATATAATATAATATAATATAATATAATATAATATAATATAATATAATTAATATAATATAATATTATAATATTATAATATAATTTAAGATTTGAAGGGTTCCCATAGTGGGCCAAACGCCATTTACTGAATAGCCTACGTAGAAAACAAGGGTTAAAATTAAGTTATTACCATAATTCAATGGAAACCTATAACAAGTAAAATAAAGTATACACTTTAAATCTAATTGATGTCAGTGTTCATTAAACTATGTTTGCATGTAATTAAAATTAGAAACATGTTAAAGGAATTGTCATTGCACCAATGAGTGGTCTCTGGACCAAAATGATCGCATTTTAATTATTTAGATGCAATTTAAATTAAGTAACATATTAAACGATTTATCCTTCTATCAAACACGAATGTTCCCTGGATCAAAGTCCTATTTTAATTATGTAATTACTTTATATTTATTTCTAACGGGTTCAGCGGAGCTAACTGACGAAAACGGATAATTTTAAGCGTAACTGTTGCTAAATTCTTTCAAATTATTTTAATTTTTCGATAATACTGTACGAAACATGACATAATTTTTTTTTGTGTGACTGTACATGCAATGATCTGGAAGACTTTCGCTATCTTTACCCCACAAGGCAGACTAAAGGACTCAAAGAAGTGCTGCCATTTAGGAAAGAAATTGTGAAACCACGAACTAAGCATAACGTTCGTCCTAGATAATGAAATGAAGCACGAACAAAGAAATGTAGTTGATATTAATATTTTAACGTCTATTACTACTAATATACAAGTTCAATATTATATCAGAAAAGTGAAAAATTGAAAATATTTCATTATTTCCAATACATTTGACGGAGAAACGCCAAATTTTGCATAAACAAAGCTTCTAAGATGGCAATCGTTATCTTAACAATTGCAGCCACTTGGAGATTCAGGAAACCAAAATATTTAGGATAGAATCTTTACCTCCGGTTACTCTAAGGGTAAACTACTTAAACATTGTGCCAAGGTAACAATTAAATCTATAAACTAATAGGCCTAAAAATTAATTACTTTCAAATTCAACTTTTTGTACTATGGTAGACAAATGTAGGCCTACTTTTAGCGCTACAAATATCAGAATCATTAAAATACCACTATTAATAATAGTAATAACTACTATAGGCTATATCAATCTTTTTTGCTAGTGTATCTCCAAATACATGTTTATACCTTCGTATCCTCGAACTGTATTGTAGTTATATAAGAAATAACAAAATACTACGATTGATGTTGCATGCAAAACAAATGACTGTTTTTGGCCTACATACAGTAGTTATTGAAGCAATAATAGGCCCTAATAGTAATGAATTACGTAAAATGTTACTGAAACAAAAAAAAAACGGGAGTTATTGTAAAAGAAAATATGTACTAAACTGAAATAATTATCAAGTATAGCCTAAAAAAATAAATGTCACCATTTTTACATAGGCCTACGTAATAAATAGGATGCATAACTTACTCCTAGAGATAACCCCGCTTACCCCGTACCCCCAGGGTTAAGCGGGGTACGCGTGTCATGGATTGAATACCACTGGGCTATATACTGTAGTATCATTTATATTAACAATAATTTGTCTGGAAACATCTTGGAAGGAATAATTTATTAATCCTACTGCTATAACTAGAAATTTCAAATTCAAATAAACTAGTTAATTGATTAAAATATTATAATAATTAATAATTGTATGAAGGAACATAATATCGTGATTAACCCTAATCAATTCGAATAACTTGAGAAATATGGAATAACCTGTTACCATGCAAGTGTACCGTTATTGTCACTGCAAAAATTTACTTTTGGATAACTGATTTTTAAAACATTGATAATAATAATAATAATAATAATAATAATGATAATGATAATGATAAAGTGTGAAGGATACAAGCGCGCAACATAAAACAGGGACGTTCTAAGATTGGACAACAGATGGTATCTCAAAAAAACGAGAGGTGTTCTATTTACGACAACGTATGAATTTTATAGCGGAAAAAAACTGTTGCTTCATATGCTGTATTACCATTTCTTTGTCTCTGAGTAGATTTATAGTTTTAAAGGGTCATCTCTAATAAGAATGTTTCAGAATTTACCTTAAAAACATTATTGCGTTAAGTAAGGTTCCCGTAAACTTTTGCTACCAGTATGTATTTCCATTGCATCATTTTTATAGTATTAGTCTATCATCATTTCATAGGCCTAGTAGGCTACCTAAATAGTCTCTTAGTTTAGAAGCGCCGTTAGAGAATTGGAGTAGCCTATACTTTGTCTTAAAACAAGGCTCAATGTTTGACGATTTTTTTACCAGCCATACTAATGGAATTCATATAAAGTTTTATTTTGTGTTTTTGAGCCTCCATTACACTTGAATTAATTTTTTGTCCTTTACTTCCATCAGACGAAGATCAAATGTAGCACATAACTTCGAAATCAGTATTATTTACGAATTTTATTGATCATTATGTGAAAGAATTAGTCCACGACCCATCTGTTACTCCATTCTCACATTGAGCTTCATTTTACACAACAGAGAAGGTAACTATGGCAGCAGTGTTTCATTTATTTAAGCTTCTTTTGTTTAAATTAAACATTGATTCAATCTCAGGCTCCGTCTTAACCTTTAAATTGGCAAAACTTCATTTCTCACACCGTGTCGGACTGTAAAGAAAACAACTATCGCAATGTCCATATTTTATAGGCTATGTTGTACAATATTATAGTATTGTGAAATTTTAATTTTCTTACCAATTTTTTTTGGTCTATTAAAATTATAGCATACTAGTGGCTTGTGCAGCAAATGCTGCAAACTAAGTTCAATGGACGTTCAAATAAACATTTTTGAGATTTATTTTCAATGAAGAATACCAGACATTCTGAAAGTTATTTGCTTCCATAATAATGAAACATACTCCCTCTGTATGGTTTTGTTTTATTCTGAATTCTCAAAATTGACGACAGATGGATTTTGGAAACTAGGATAATTATGTAGGAAAATTGACATTTCACTGAGAACTACTATTTTTCTGAAAAACTTTGGATTCCAAGCTTCAAAATGAGGGGTCATTTATTAAAATCCGTTCAGCCGTTTTCCCGTAATTTCCATTGCCAGTTCAAATTATATATATATATATATATATATATATATATCCTATTAACCTGTTGTATCCTATAGGATACTATGAGAATTTAAGGGTTAGAATTATTTTCTAGGCCTGAATGATTTGAAACGCACATCCTGGAGTTTAATATCGAAAAGATGGCGGTTAGTTTTAAATCCGCCAAAGTAAAGATTTTAGGACGCTGTGTGATGTCTTGTGGTATATCAAATTGTGATGATGACACCGTTTTAAGGGCGACCTACGACGGACCACTTGAATATTACTTTCAGAGCTGCTAAAACTTGATGAATACTAACCTGGAATCTGAAATGAGAGAAACCTTCACGTGTAGTTAAAATTTTGTATGCAAATTTGTATTCATGTAAAGAAAGATACGGAGGGCTTGCCGGTTGAAGAATATTCTAGTTTTGATGGACATTTACAAGTGTAAATAGCCTATCTGTACTTATTCTGCGAAGCAGAAAGCAAAATCCGGTTTGCCCATAACTAAACATGCAGTCTCTCATATTCAATCTTATTTTGATATCAAGTTAATAATAATAATAATAATAATAATAATAATAATAATAATACTCCCATCTACGTCTCGGCCTCCTCAAAGGTATTTTTGCCTTGGTCTTCCACCTAACACTCTATAGGCTATGTATTTCTGGATTCGTTCATACGTGCTAATAATAATAATAATAATAATAATAATAATAATAATAATAATAATACTAATAAATAATAATAATACTAATAATAATAATACTAATAATAATAATACTTACTTACAAATGGCTTTTAAGGAACCCGAAGGTTTATTGCCGCCCTCACATAAGCCCGCCATTGATCCGTATCCTGTGCAAGATTAATCCACCCTCTATCATCATATCCCACCTCCCTCAAATACATTTTAATATTATCCTCCCATCTACGTCCAGGGCTCCCCAAAGGTCTATTTCCCTCCGGTCTCTCAACTAACACTCTACAAGGTATTTGAATTTTTCCACCTCTTCGAATGATATATCTCCAATTTTTATATTTCCATTTCGTACAATATTCTGTTCACGAGACATAATCATATACTTTGTCTTTTCGGGATTTACTTCCAAACCTATCTCTTTACTTGCTTCAAGTAAAATTCCCGTATTTTCCTTAATCGTTTGTGTATTTTCTCCTAACATATTCACGTCATCCGCATAGGCAAGCAGCTGATGTAACCCGTTCAATTCCAAACCCTCTCTGTTATCCTGAACTTTCCTAATGGCATACTCTAGAGCAAAGTTAAAAAGTAAAGGTGATAGTGCATCTCTTTGCTTTAGCCCACAGTTAATTGGAAACGGATCTGATAGAAACTGACCTATACTAACTCTGCTGTATGTTTCACTGAGATACATTTTAATTAATCGAACTAGTTTCTTGGGGGTACCAAATTCAATAAGAATATCATATAAGACTATATATAAAATATAATAATAATAATAATAATAATAATAATAATAATAATAATAATAATAATAATAATAATAATAATAATAATAATAATATAGGCCTAGAGAGTTGAGAAATTTACTCGTATCTGAAGAAGTTCAAACAAGTCAGAAAGCGAAACGCTCTGTATTAATTTGTTGGGATTGAAAGCCCTGCGACCACCCCTCGAGCTGTGGCGGAGGGGTGAGGTTGGCTTGAACCGGCGGCATCTTACGCGGGTCACTGTTAGCATAATTAGTACAGATAATTCCATCGCCAGGGAGACGGAGGGAGCAGGCTGACAAGCGCAAGACAAACATTTGCCCTGCTCTCATGCCGGACGCAATTTAATATCCATTTAGAGGGGTATCTAAACAAGGGATGCCGCCCGCAAATCAGCTCGACTCTCGCAAATATTTGAACTAGAAATCGGCCTAAAGCCATGCTCAAATAATACTGCTATTATTATTATTATTATTATTATTATTATTATTATTATTATTATTATTATCGCTAAACTGGAGAATTCCCACGGTATCTTTGAACCGTGCCGTTACGTTTAGCACCAAATTTAAGTAAAAACACAATCTTGCCAACATAAGAACACGACGTTGGTGTGTGGCGTCGTTGGAGGGAGAAATTTGTTTCTTTTCTCCCTCTACCTCCTTCGTTCTGAACATTACTGAGAGATAGCACCACTGTTAGCTACAAGATATATTTGCGCAAATATATTGAAGTAGATTACGTGACCTATTACGTGACTTAGGTGAGAGTCTCGAGACAAAACAGTTTCGCTATATTTCTTTTTTTATTAAATGTTAAGCGCAGGAACGCCATTTCGTAATTTTATTTAAGAAACAAGCCAAACAAATTATCTTTGCATCAAAAACGGATGCTCCCTGGACCAAATTATCGTATTTTATAATTGTTTGAATGCAACAGAAGCCAGAAGTCTTGCACTTGACTAATGCAGTGAATTATTTAAGAATATAGTCGCGAATTTTACTACCACCATTTCGATTGTGTTTTGTTTGGCACGGCTCGGTACGGCCTGGTGACTAGTGGCCAGCGAGTAACATCGACTATCGACATTGTTCTGCCGTGGGTATTATCCAGTTGTTCCATTATTATTATTATTATTATTATTATTATTATTATTATTATTATTATTATTATTATTACTATTATTATTATTATATTATTATTATTATTATTATTATTATTATTATTATTATTATACTGTTCTCCACAACCAGGAGATCAACCGTGAAAGGAATGTGCTTACTATTGCGTCACCTATTGGAACGAAGTAGATAGATAATATTACCGTTATAACGTCAGTTTAAAAACCATGCGCTCTCCTGCATATGTTATTTCCTGTATGGAGGGATTAAAAGACCAGGAGCCGTATTCATAGACATTCTTAGCCGATCTGCGAACTAACGTTTTTCGTATTCATAAACCAGTGTTAGCGATATGATATGATATGAATCCTGTACAAGTAATCAGTCGATAGTCGGGGCTAGTTTAGCACGCTCGTAGCGCGGGCTAGCGAAATGTCTATGAATAGCACCCTAGGAGATTAACAGTGATCTAATTTTGTAACTAGGGTAGTATAAATATGTGTGTATCAATGTTATCATTTGTGCTGTGAGAGCTAGCCAATAGAGATACGAGTACCCACATGTGTGACCTTATGACATCAAAATTCATTCACAGCATTACCCCGCTTCGTCTAGTTCCCCAGAGACTTTCTCGTGGTTGGAGTACAGTAGTCATCCTTGTTACACATTTCGAAGGGAGAACTATTTCAATGGACCTATGAGAAACCTTGATTTTAAGGTACCGGGAAATGGCCTAGAGATTTTGAGCTGGAATACTTGCTCGCATAAAAATATTGCAGACAATTAGTACTATGCGTAAGTAGACGTAATACATTCAAACATGTTGACAGTATGTGCAAAGTTACCAATAGAACAGTCTTTTCATAGTTTTACGTATAATATTATGTTCGACTTAAAATAATAAACAAAATGAAATAAATTTGTAGAAAGGAATTTCGACTTCGGTTGCCATGGAAATGCTTACGTCATATTCAGTAAAATAATAACATGAACGAGTCTGTTCCTGTATACCGAGTACAAGGGGATTCCGTTTAGCCTATATAGGCCTACATGACCTACTTGGATGGGTGTATTTACATCTAGCATATGTGGGAGTTACAATATAAAAAAGTAATGCTATTAAAAAAATGTTATTCAGTTGTTCTTTGACTGTCTATGCGGATGACGTGAATATGTTAGGAGAAAATCCACAAACAATTAGGGAAAACACGGGAATTTTACTTGAAGCAAGTAAAGAGATAGGTTTGGAATTAAATCCCGAAAACATAAAGTAAGTTATATGATTATGTCTCGTGACGAGAATATTGTACGAAATGGAAATATAAAAATTGGAAATTTATCCTTTGAAGAGGTGGAAAAATTCAAATACCTGGGAAGAACAGTAACAAATATGAATGACACTCGGGAGGAAATTAAACGCAGAATAAATGTGGGAAATGCCTGTTATTATTCGGTTGGGAAACTTTTATCATCCAGTCTGCTGTAAAAAAATCTGAAAGTTAGAATTTATAAAACAGTTATATTACCGGTTGTTCTTTATGGTTGTGAAACTTGGCCTCTCACTTTGAGAAAGGAACATTGGTTAAGGGTGTTTGAGAGTGAGGTGCTTAGGAAAATATTTGGGGCTAAGAGGGATGAAGTTACAGGAGAATGGAGAAAGTTACACAACGCAGAACTGCACGCATTGTATTCTTCACCTGATATAATTAGGAACATTAAATCCAGACGTTTGAGATGGGCAGGGCATGTAGCACGTATGGGCGAATCCAGAAATGCATATAGAGTGTTAGTTGGGAGGCCGACGGGAAAAAGACCTTTAGGGAGGCCGAGACGTAGATGGGAGGATAATATTAAAATGGATTTGAGGGAAGTTGGATATGATGATAGAGACTGGAGTGATCTTGCTCAGGATAGGGACCGATGGCGGGCTTATGTGAGGGCGGCAATGAACCTCGGGTTCTTTAAAAGCCAGTAAGTAAGTGAGTGACCATGTAAATAGACTAAGGAGTTGATAGAGCGTAATTAAAAGCTAACTACTTTTAATTTTAATGTAATTTTTCTAATACAGTAATTAAATCTAACTGAATTAGATTTGTCTTCTTTTAAAATATGTTTTAAATTCTAAAATGTAATGTAATTCGATGTAAAAAGTATCATCAGAGATTGGTAGGACGTCGTCGAAGTAAGAAATTGGCCTTGTGCTTGAAGTGTTCTCACATAGGCTAAACACACATTTTATCACGCTTCTGTGCCGCCATCTTTATTGCGGAGTATCTGGTGCAGTACCAATAAATAGTCTCAACTATTTAATAATGTCAAATAGTTGCATACCCGTTCATGAAAGAGAGCATGGTTACCAGCGTCAAGAATTTCTAAGAATTGAGGGTCATAAAATTTAGATTCATGGCTGCACAAGAGCTTTTTTTTTTTTTACAGAACCGCAGTGAGTAAGATTCAGAATGTCGTTGGTAGAAGTAATAATAGCTCCATATTTCACCCTTTAGCACGTACAAATAAAACTACACCGATTCAATGCATCACAAGATTGAAAGTGATGTTTTCTAGACGGTTAGTATACGTGTTTGTCTTCATCACAGTCCCATATAGTTCTACGTGGTCTGTATGTTAATGCCACGCTTAACTAAACGACCGTCTGGCAGAAGTGTGAATTTGTAAACCGTAATAAGTGCTTGTTCTCCGGTGTTTATTTTATTGAGAAACATTTTCAGAATTATTGATAATTCAGGTGTACAACGCAGATAAAACATAACACACTGGTTCTAGTGTAGAAGTATTTTTAGCACGTTTTTCTAATCATTGGGTGGAGATTTCTTTCTTGTCTGTTTGAGGGAAAAGATAACGGCTTACCTTTTGGTTCTGATCCATAACGCCGGACTTGGAAGCCATACTCTATCAAATGAACAGAATCTTCTGGAACGTTTTGTAGTCAGTTCAATAATAATAATAATAATAATAATAATAATAATAATAATAATAATAATAATAATAATAATAATTATAAATATTATTGTTAGGTCTATCTTTATTAATTACTATTATTAGGCCTATTTATTATTATTATTATTATTATTATCATCATTATTATCATAAACAATATCGCTTCGTATTCCTACAAAAGGTTTAAGATTTCAAAAAAATTTGTAACAGAAATTCAAAATCACTTTCTCAAGTCTGTAGATGCATAAAATATGCCAATTTGAATGGGAAAAATTTAGATCCTTTTAAGGTTTAGTTTCGTTTTGATTATTAGTATTTACTGTTCTTGTTCTCAATTTTATTTATGTATGTTTTTCTTGATTTAACATATTATTTATTTATTTTTGCACATTTGTATCTTCTATCTGTGTATTGTTCTGAACAATAATTGGCCTCTGGCTGTTGTTCAGCACACAAATATTAATAATAAATAAATAAATAAGTTATTATTATTATTATTATTATTTTATTATTATTATTGTATTTTGTGCTAAACTGTAATTGGATTAGTGCTCTTGTTTTGCACGTTAATATTCTAAATAAATAAATAAATAAATAAATAAATAAATAAATAAATAAATAAATAAATAAATAAATAAATAAATAAATAAATACATAAATACATAAATACATAAATAAATAAATAATTATGTCTAGTATTATTAATTTTGCTTTCTAGTCCTTGTGATGGTTTGTTACAGTTAGCAACGTTATATGATAAATAGTGTGTTATGATGATGATTGATGATGATGATGATGATGACGATGATAAAAATAAAAGTAATAATAATAATAATAATAATAATGATAATAATAATAATAATAATAATAATAATAATAATAATAATAATAATAATAATAATAAATAAAATCCACAAACGATTAGGGAAAACATGGAAATTTTACTTGAAGCAATAAAGAGATAGGTTTGGAAGTAAATCCCGAAAAGACAAAGTATATGATTATGTCTCGTTACGAGAATATTGTACGAAATTGAAATATAAAAATTGGAAATTTACCTTTCAAAGACGTGGAAACATTCAAATACCTGGGAGCAACAGTAACAAATATAAATGATACTTGGGAGAAAATTAAACACAGAATAAATATGGGAAATGCCTGTTATTAGTCGGTTGAGAAGCTCTTATCATCCACTCTGCTGTCAAAAAATGTGAAAGTTAGAATTTATAAAACAGTTATATTACCGGCTGTGAAACTTGGACTCTCACTTTAAGAGAGGAAAATATGTTAAGGGTGTTTGAGAATAAGGTGCTTAGGAAAATCTCTGGGGCTAAGAGGGACGAAGTTATAGGAGAATGGAGGAAGTTACACAACATAGAGCTGCAGGCATTGTATTCTTCACCTGACATAATTAGGAACATTAAATCCAGACGTTTGAGATGGGCAGCGCATGTAGCACGTATGGACGAATCCAGAAATGCACATAGAGTGTTAGTTGGGAAGCCGGAGGGAAAAAGATCTTTAGGGAGGCCGAGACATAGATGGGAGGATAATATTAAAATGGATTTGAGGGAGGTGGGATATAATGATAGAGACTGGATTAATCTTCCTCAGGATAGGGACCGATGGCGGGCTTATGTGAGGGCGGCAATGAACCTCCGGGTTCCTTAAAAGCCAGTAAGTAAGTAATAATAATAATATAATCTACTAACAATAATAATAATAATACATTATTCATAATTATTATTTAACCCATAGTTCCGCAGTCGAAACATGGGTACCATCCTAGTGGGGATTTATACGTGCAAGGAACTTGGTTACACTTATTTGCCGGAGGAGGCAGGAAAACAAGTGGTAAGCTCATCGGCTCAAACGCCACCTGGTATACAAGTAAGGTATTATTAAGACCCGAGACAGAATAATTTTAGTTCAGAAGCTCTAATTTAGACTTGAAGTTCTTCCGACACGGGACACTGGCTGAAAGTCCCTCCCGGAGGACTAGCATTCCGGATTTTTGCGTCCTGAAAAATCCATCGACCCCAGCTGGGTTTGAACCCGCAATCCTTGGGCTAGAGGAGAACGCTTTATCCCTAGACCACTGTGGACAAAGGACAGACGGACATTTCTCACTCCTCTTTTAAATCATTCATTTTTGTGTGGCCAATACAAAAAGTTAGTATTCCAGAAAACAATTTTATAGAATGGTAAATTAAAAAGTTATCTAATTGATTTTTGGAAAATTTTAATTTGTTTTGCGTCAATTTCCAAATTTATTCTCCACATTTTGATTTTTTTTTTGAGCATAAGTAGGCTACATGCATATTTTCAGAGTTTTTAGGTCATAGAATTCCGAGCCGAACGTATTATTATTATTATTATTATTATTATTATTATTATTATTATTATTATTATTATTATTATTATTATTATTATTATTATTATTATTCTAATTACCTTCTAATCCTTGTGATGTTTTGGTACAACCAGCAATGAACACGTTCATAATTTATCGCCTATCTGCGGCTAATTTATTTTGAAAATACTGCAGAGCAAAATAAACGTTGATAAAATAGCATATTATTACCATTATCATTATCATTATTATTATTATCATCATCATTATAATTATTATTAGCTTTCTAATCCTTGTGATTGTTACAGTTGGCAAAGATCACATAATATTTTATAATCTTTCGTCTTTCTATTGCTAATTTATTTTGAAGGTAGGCTACGATTCATCATAGTAGCCTAAATAAAACAGCGTGTTGCATTATTACAGTATTATTAACCAGTATATTTGTTTTCAATAGACTGTACTGAAATTTTCACGTAGGCTAGGTACCCAATTTACAGCTTGTTAAAATGTTGAACGATTATCAGAAATAGGCCTACATGCAAGTTTTAAGTTCTGAAATCGTCTTCAAGAATGCCCTTCTATTTGTATTCACATTTCCTGGTCTTTTTTTCTTATTTATTTTCTTTCATATTTTTATTAGGCCTACTTTATTTTTCCTTCTCGTTCTTGTTCATTCACAATTTTTATTTCTTCCTTGTTCTTTTTTTTTTCTCGTCTTCTTATCTTCATTTCCATTTTCTTCTTTTCCTTTGGCTTTATTTCTCTTAATGTGTGTATTTTCTGCTTACTTTTTTATTTTTCTCCTTTGTTCTTTTGTCTTTATCATTTTGAATTAAGTATTTTTTTTATTTTTTTTTTACTTTCCTTTTCCTATTTTGTTTTCTTTATTCTTCATCTTTTCTCCATTCTCTTTCTGTATATTTTCTTATCTTTCTGTCCGTGTTTTTTATCTCTTTGTTTCGTTCATTTTTCTTTTTTCTATCTATATTTCTCTGTTTCTTGTTATTTTGTTTTTGTTTCTCTACATTTCTTTGTTTCTTTTGTTATCTCTTTTCTTCTTTATAATCTC
Source organism: Periplaneta americana (assembly GCA_025594305.2). NCBI lineage: Eukaryota > Metazoa > Arthropoda > Insecta > Blattodea > Blattidae > Periplaneta > Periplaneta americana. Next base: position 21,072,549 of record JAJSOF020000035.1, read on the forward strand.
TCCATCTTTTCTTTCTGTTTGTCCTATCTTCCTCCCTCTATCTTCCTGACTACATTTTTTTCTTCTTTCCTTTATCCCCCTTCTTTTTGTTTCTATTTAATTTCCATACCGGTATACGTATATCTGGACTGTTTTTTCCATTTCATTTCCTTCCCTTCAGCTGAAAACAAGAGAACTGTTATTTTAAAAATATTCAGCGGTAATCGCATTGCATTTTTTTCGGCGCTACATACTGTTTCCAATAGAAGAGCATAATTTTCAGTTTCAACGGTTCACTTTCTTGGGTTGTCATGTATGTACAGTTAGTTAGTTTACAGGCTACACGACATATTTGTTGAGTTATGAAATTGAACAAGTGATAGGCTAATTGCAGTTCTAGTTTTATGTTATGCTTATTAGACCAAGATTAAAATTTGTAATCGTAATGTGCATGTAGTCTTACAATTATAACCGACTGGCGGAATATATTAACCAGTTTGTGAACTAGAAACTAACAAAATACGAGTATAGTAAGAAAACGAAAAAACAGGTAGTTACCTACACATTTTATAATCAACTAGTGGCTTGTGCAGCAAATGCTGCAAACTAAATTCATTAGGAATACAAATAAAATTTTTTCAGATTTATTTTCAATGAATAATAGGCCTACCAGTCATTTTAAAAGTTATTTTCTTCCTTAACAATGAAATATACTCCCACTGAATGGTTTTATTATGGCAAATACTTTTTCTTGAATCTATCCATCTTCAGTTTTTGAGTTTAAGAGCCAAAACGCAAGTAACAATGTCAGTACGATTAGTGGATTTTTCATGTGGGAGTAAAGCAGTAGTAGCTATTTCAGGTCATTGTGTATTGTAGGTGAGAGATAAGAAAATGTCAGGTTAGCCATGCTTTCGAACAATAGACATAACATCTTCGTAAAGCTGCTGCATGTTTCGTGAACTACCTTGAAATGTAGAGGGCAGAATCATTTTATCCTGCTGAAATGATCGGGAGACTACAAAATCTTGTAGACCTCTTATTTGATCAGTAAGCAATATCTTTTGTCTTTCCTTAGGAACTGTAATTTTTGCGCTCTCTCCAGACAATACTGGAGATAGTCACGCTTATAAATATCCACACCAACCGCCATTATATATATGAAATAGACCCACACCACTTGATTAATAACTATAAAAATATTTCATTTTTAATATCAATAATTTTAACTTACGTAAGTTTTGTAGTTTTCAATAACATATATTGTATATATTATACAGTCATCACTCAGTAAACTATAGAAATGAAGATCTAATGTAAGATATTCTCTACGTCTACTAACATAACTTAAAATGTTTGAGTTTCATATCATCAGTAGGCTATATCATTAATATGCATATTAGTGACAAATACTCGTCTCACGGCATTAACTATAATAATATTTAACTTTTAATGGTAATAATGTCATCAAACTACCTCAAGTTTCGTAGTTTTTCATATCCAGTATACACCTGTACTCAGAAAATTACACACCACAGAATCAGATCTGTAAATTATTTTTAGTAAGTCTTGAAAGTTTTTAATAACCAATTATAGAGACGTTATAAAAACCACACAAATGAAGATCGACATGTTGTTGTCATTATGATGTCACAGAATCTGCTCTGATTTACTCTAAATATGTCAGAAATTATGCAAGTCATGGCCTTCGTGTAATACTGTTTATTGTAGTGTGTGTGTTTTGTTTTATTCTGAAAAAGCCATTAGTTCTCAAAACTGACGACAGATGGATTTTGGAAAATAGGAATATTATGTAGGAAAATTGAAATTTCACTGAGAACTACCATTTTTCTGAAATTCTTTGGATTGCAAGCTTCAAAATGAGGGGTCATTCATTAAAATCCGTTCAGCCGTTTTCCCGCAATTTCCATTACCAGTTCAAATTATATATATATATATAAATTATATATATATATATATATATAGATATTAATATAAACCAGCGGTACAAAATGCAAGAGAAACAAGACCTATACCAAGATTTTTGTAAGGAAAGGTCTTCTGAAATGAACTGCGTTGTACTTTGATAGACTTGACGTAAGTTTGGTTATGAATCAGAAGCATTAAAATTGAAATAATGACTTTACGTTGGTCGAACAGTTCCTGGTAATATTCTACGCAGTTATACGGGTATAAATGTAATTTAATAGCCCATTTTAAGGTGCATGAGTCAGAGGAAGTGGAAAATTACCGAACTTCGTGTATTTATTGCCTACCGGTCATTACAAAATCATGTTAATATTAGATTCAGTATAATTGATACTCCTCTGTTCGCATTACTCATAGGACATTAAAATAATCGAGCGATCATTTAAAATTTCCCCACTCGTTTCAGTTCGTAAATTAAAATATGACCGTAACACATATGAGAATTTTACGTGTAAACATTCTCTTTACAATATCTATATATATATAATTTGAACTGGTAATGGAAATTACGGGACAACGGCTGAACGGATTTTAATAAATGATCCCTCATTTTGAAGCTTGTAACCCAAAGTTTTTCAGAAAAATAGTAGTTTTCAGTGAAATGTCAATTTTCCTACATAATCTTCCTATTTTCCAAAATATATCCTTCGTCAGTTTGCGAACTATTGCAGTTCAGAAAAAAACAAAACACACACTACAATAAACAATAGGCTATTACACGAAGGCCATGACCTGCACAATTGCTGACATATTTAGAGCTCAAATTCAATTGGTTATTAAAAACTTCAAGGCTTACTAAAAATAATTCACAGGTCTAATTCTGCTATTTGTAATTTTCTGAGTACAGCTGTGTATTAGATATTAAAATCTACAAAACTTGAGGTTTGATGACATTATTACCATTAGAAATTAAATATTGTTTATTAATGTCATGATGCGACTATTTTTCATTAATTATAAATGCTATATTGATGATATGAAAGTGAAACTTTTGGGGTTATATATATTAAGTAGCTGTATGAAATTAGATCTTCATTTCTATAATTTACCGAATGGCGGCTATGAAGTATAAAACTACAAAACGTACTTAAGATAATAATATTATTATTAAAAATGAAATATTTTTATAGTTATTAATCAAGTGGGGTTGGGTATTTTTCATGTACTTAATGGCGTTGGGGTGTAGATATTTATATGCGCCATTCTCTTCAGTATTGGCTCGAGAGAGCGCAAAAATTACAGTTCCTAAGAAAAGACCAAAAGGTATTGCTAACTGATAACATAAGAGACCTAGAAAATGTTGTAGTCTCCTGATCATTTCAGCAAGATCTCTTAGCAGGATGAAATGATTTTACTCTCTACATTTCAAGCTCTACATGCAGCAGGTATACCAAGATGCTATGTTCATTGTTCGAAAGCATAGCAAACCTGACATTTTTTTAACTTTCGCGTACAATTCACAATGACCTGAATTAGCTATTATTTAGTCCCACATGAAAAAGCCACTGATCGTTCTGACATTGTTACTTGCGTTTTCGCTTTGAAACTCAATACCTGAAGATGGGTTGGTTCAAGAAAAAGTATTTGGGATAAAAAAACATTCAGAGGGAGTATGTTTCATTATTATGTAAGAAAATAACTTTCAAAATGTCTGGTATTCTTTACTGAAAATAAATCTGAAAAAAATTTATTTGAACGTCTAATTTACTTAGTTTGCAGCATTTGCTGCACAAGCCACTAGTATGTTATAATATCGTATTGATATATAAACAGTTTTGACAATATCACATTTTTTGAGCTCGGGTAATGCTGATGTACTTGCAAGCCACAAACAACATCGATTCTGCCTCGGTTCTTCATACACATGACGAAATAAACTTTCACGCTGAAGCTATAAATCTTCTTTGTATCAAGAAACGGTTTCCGGGATCTGTTTAGGTACTAAAGTGAATCCTTCAACTGTTTTCTATCCGCGTTCACAAAATACATTCCACGAACGTTGAAGCAAATAAATTCTTATATCTTTGCTGCTTAATACTTTCTATAAAACTAATTACTTCCTAGTGTTTTATCTGATTAGTATTTTTAATAACCTCACAGATAAGAGAATTAAAAATTAAACTCAGTAATAATTTCAAGCACTTTTAAACACAAGCGTGTTGGCATTATCATCGTCTGTTATATCTAGATTCTCATTTTTAAATCAAAGAGTTTTGAAGAAAAGACATTCCAATCGAAACAAATTACAAGAAATAGTAAACGTGGCTGTGTTACAGTATATTACTTTAAAAAGTTTCTAGTGAATATTTTATGTGGAGATTTCTAGAACTACTTTTAATCGAAGGTGCAGTAATTCCATTTATAATCACATAATTGTGTAAAAAGTGAAATCTCTTTTAAGTAATGCTGCGTTTGAGATGGAGTTACGATTATTTTCATTATGCGATAAAAAAAAACTTTGTAGAGCGCTCATCGAAACCTCGTTTGTTTATCTGTTCATTTACTTTTAATAATTACTATGGCGGAATTAGTTTGTTTTATTGCTTCAAGGGATAAAAAAAAACATCTTTTGCAAACTGTTATTTCACAATTGCTTTAAAAATAAATTAAGGAATGGAGAATGATGATGATGATGATTAGTATTATTATTATTATTATTATTATTATTATTTTTTTATTCCATTGGGTTATTTTACGACGCTGTATTAACATCTAGCTTATTTAGCGTCTGAATGAAATGAAGGTGATAAAGCCGGTGAAATGAGTCCGGGGTCCAACACCGAAATTTACCCAGCATTTGCTCGTATTGGGTTGATGGAAAACCCCGGAAAAAACCTCAACTAGGTAACTTGCCCCGACCGGGATTCTAATCCGGGCCACCTGGTTTAGCATCCAGACGCGCTGACCGTTACTCCACAGGTGTGGACCATTATTATTATTATTATTATTATTATTATTATTATTATTATTATTATTATTATTATTATTATTATTATTAATATAAACTGACAAGAAATCATGAAAAATTTGTACTGCACTTCAAATTAAAACAGTTGGTTGTTGACTAGGCTTTGCTACTTCCAAGTTGAGAGGTGGGAAAACAAATTTACTTTTGTTTTCTACAATCTTAAATTTTAAGTGAATTTTAATCTCCTGTGTAAAATGATATATAGGCCTACACTTGCTGTGTGTATTACAGTAAATATGAAGTTAAATCTAGATGTAGAAATATTTGTTCACCTAATAGGTCAATACACTACATGGTACATAGAAAATAAACTTTCGTATTACCCGTTTTTTTCGCATTATTCGGGTATTCCTGATCATTAGCCCGGATAATCGAGAGTATATTGTAATTTCATGTTAAACCTATAAGCCTTGTTTCTGTCTCAAGAAAGAAACTTTTTAATCCAGCATTTTCTCGGTCTCCTTACATCCATCTAAGTACTTGCTTTTGTATTAGAATCTCTTTATGACATATATTTGTTCGAGCTGATTTTATCGATAATGCTTTATTCTGTCTATTGCTTTACATATTTGAGCCGTTGAGAGCATAAGTGGTGTAAGTCAAAAATGGGTAATGAGGGTTAAAGTAAATATTCTGTAAAACAAAGCACAAAGTGGTTTGTTGAAATTTATTTAAACTAAGTAATCATTAGACGTTCAAATAAACATTTTTCAGATTTATTTTCAATGAAGAATACCAAACCATCATCAAAGTTATTTGACTTATAACAATGAAAGATACTGCTCTCGAGCCAATACTGAAAATAATTCTACATTTCTAAAGTGGCTATATAATTTGTATCTAGTTTATACTCTTTTGTAATCTGCCATTAAATACAGAAAATATGACCCAACCCCATTATTTTAATAATTTCAAACTGTTTGATTTTTTATTTATTCTAATTTTAATAAGAGCAAGTAACATATTTATTAAATATACTTCATTTTGAGACGTCACCAACTAAAAATTTAGTGTTTTTTTTAAATAAAATCTAATTTTGTTTTCTAAGCATCCACTTTATAACCCCAAAACGTTTCACTTTCATATCATCAATATGAGGATATTATGTAATAGTATAAAATTAAAATCAAAAAAAGTCACATCATGGCATTAACTACATATAATATTTAATTTCAGATGGTAAAATGTCATCAAAAATTCACTTTGCAGGAGTTTTGTATTTTTAATATCATTTTCTCTACATTTAAAGGACAAAACTTTCTTTCAGTCATTCATTTTCATAATTAACTGTTTTTAAATTTGAGCATATAAATTAAATCAATTTTTCCCAGAACATGGCCTTCTATGAAATGTTCCAATATTTTTTATCTCGAATAGGAAGCAAAATGTTTATATTAAACTTTTTTATATGAAATTATCTTAAAGAATAACACTCTGAAATTAATGACATTACTTACGGAGTACTTACATTATGTCTTTTCTACACAATTCATACATAAATGGTTATTCTGTATTAGGGATAAGCCAATTGGGTCTAGTTCTCAAAACTGATAGTTAGATGGATTTTTGGAAAATAGGTAAATGGAATTAATATGTTTAAAAATAAACTAAATTTCAATAAAACTACTATTTTTCCGAAAAACTTTGGTTAATAAATTGATGGTCATTTATTATGAATCCGGATTCAGCCTGACATTTCCTTACGGTTGGGGGAAATTTCCAAGAAACCCAAATTATAATCAGCATAATCGAACCCACGCCTGAACGTAACTCCGGATCAAGAGGCAAGCGTCTCTGCCGACTGAGCTACGCCGGTGACTGATATTAGGGCCTATAACTTTATGTTCCACTGCATACCCTGATTCATCTCTCAAAAGGATCGTTCCTATCGCATTTCACTATGCATACTGTAATATTATCAAACTTGGAACACACATTTCCAATGCACCAGGGAATCTGCAGTTAGAATTTTGTTTAGACGTATTGAGTTTTATGGTACGAATAAAAGGAATTCATAAATTTAATAAAAAGATAGTATAAAATTAGTGGAATTACGGATCTAAGGAAGCCTTTCCTGGCTACTAAACTTAAGATGGGTGTAAGGAATGTGAAAGAACACAGTCTATTATTCTTTAACCCGCCCATAACATAATTTCAAAACTTTACTACGTTCTTTCAACTCTCCTTCTTTACGTGTCCTATATGCTAGCATGTAATCTGTTTGTTTTTATTGACGTGGCTTTTGAATCATATCCATATTTATGGCGTTGAGTCACAGCATATGACATCATTCATCAACAATCAAGCATATGCAGTATCCATCTCAATAAGTTTATTAAGAAGTGTATTAACTTCATTGAACAACTATTTGAGCTACAGACAATTAGATAGGAATGTTGTAGAAAATAAAACCTAAAACATTTTGAAATTAAAATATCTGCTGATTTAAATGTGGAATACCAAAAAAAAAGTCACAGTTCTAGGCCTAATTATTGGCTTAACGCGGAATATAGCCTATTACATTTACGTCACTGATTTATTTATAAAAACAATCGTGGTATCACAGATACATAGAGAAAGTCAAAAGAAAAACAGACAAACAAAACTAAAATACTAGGCCTATATCAACATTAGTTTCCATAAATTCAATTATATCATAAAGAAGGGATTTTAATTAGTCAGCCACGAATAACACACCTAAATCTATTAAAATTAACAGTACTTACTTACTTATGGCTTTTAAGGAACCCGAAGGTTCATTGCCGCCCTCACATAAGCTCGCCATCGGTCCCTATCCTGAGCAAGATTAATACAGTTGCTACCATCATATCCCACCTCCCTCAAATCCATTTTATATTATCCTCCCATCTACGTCTCGGCCTCCCCAAAGGTCTTATTCCCTCCGTTCTCCCAACTAACACTCTATATCCATTTCTACATTCGCCCATACGTGCTACATGCCCTGCCCATCTCAAACGTCTGGATTTAATGTTCCTAATTATGTCAGGTGAAGAATACAATGCGTGCAGCTCTGCGTTGTGTAACTTTCTCCATTCTCCTGTAACTTCATCCCTCTTAGCCCCAAATATTTTCCTAAGAACCTTATTCTCAAAACCCTTAATCTCTGTTCCTCCCTCAGAGTGAGAGGCCAAGTTTCACATCCATACAGAACAACCGGTTATATAACTGTTTTATAAATTCCAACTTTCAGATTTTTTGACAGCAGACTGGATGACAATAGCTTCTCAACCGAATAATAGCAGGCATTTCCCATATTTATTCTCCGTTTAATTTCCTCCCGAGTGTGTTAAAATTAACAATAGGGTAGGCCTAAACCTTGGGCAGTGGTTATTTCATATTTTTCCTGGCTCTTTCGTAAACTAACCAATGGTCTTAAGATTCAAATTTCCGCCAAGAGATTGCTTATGTTGTCCAGTTTCCAGAAATATACAGCTATTTGTCCCCAGTAGTTAACAGAATATTCACAAAAGACCCAGGAAAAATATCACGAAATAACCAATAAAATTACCATTTCTATTGTGAAATTCTACTTCAAAATTAGGCTATCTCAAAGATGTCCCCAAAAGAAAACATTACAGTCTAATTTTTACGGTGAAATCTAGTAAAAAAAAAAGTCTAATTTACGAAATCTGTTACGGAGGATTGTCTGTAAATATAATTTTGCAAATGACTTCTTGAAGAATTCTATGTCCAGCAACCATGGGAACAAGGCATTCTCTTATGTAAGTTAATTAAATATTAATTCTTTTGATAAAGATGAAAAAACAAATAAAAATCTAAATATGAAATAATAAAGATAACCTCTGCATGATAATAATAAAAATTACCTTAACATTTGTGATATTCCCAATATTGCCAGATCTTCTATCCGTTCAGTTTTTTTTTTTTTCTGTAGGCTTTGTGCTAACAGAATCAACTTACATAATGCAATTTTATATGTTTACAGTTCACATTCTGATAATAATAATAATAATAATAATAATAATAATAATAATAATACATTTTATATTGTTCGGAAGCTAACTGGAGTTCTTTCTCTGTGAAATATTATTTTGTGTTTTTTGTTTAATATTATATCGTAATTGACCATTTTCTTATTTTCACTTAATAATAGCAAGTTACTAGAAGATTAAACATTCCATTATTTAGTACTTTTATGCAATGAATACTGTAGTAATGAAACAATGTGACTATTTGAATTATTATAGATGATAAGAAATTGATTTTATGTGTGCAAGTATAAGAAAGACAATTTATAAATTCATAATACTTCGAAATTTTAATCACTAAGGGGCATTGAGGACAATATTTTTAGATTTAGTACAATCATTAATACAATATGGTATAATAAATTGGGGTGGAGTAGCATCATCTGTACATAATCCATTACTTTTGTTACTCAGAAGATTAATAAAAATTTGTCTAACCAAAAATATGGATTACCCAACAAATTTAATTTATACAGATTTTAAAGTATTAACTATTGAAGAAATGTATAAATATAGTTTACTAACTTACTACCACAGAAATTAAATAAAACATAAATCTAATCGACATGAATATCGTTTCTACTTTCCCATTAATTGAGCCTAAATGTCTACAAGTGCAGCTCTTAAACATGGTGCTATTTTGGTGACTTTTAATAAAATTACAAACCATTTTCCAAATTTGAAATATTTAAAAATTGAAGCTTTTAAAAAAGAAATTTATAAAATTATTTATGATGTATAATATTAACGAAATGTTTTTTTTTACCTTTTATTTCTCACTATATTCATGTTTTTATTGAATATCACTGGCTTCTGTCCGATTGTCAATTTATATTAAATGTGTTTTCTTCTCTCTTTTTCTCTTTTTTTTTTTTTGCTCTTTTGTGTTATTTATTGACGTGAATTAAGTTACTTACAGTATTTAGTAAACTGTCCTTGTAAATTTTATGTTGTATTATTGACTAAGACCACACCGTACACGAGCCTGGCTCTTAGTAGTGACTAGAAACATTTTGTTTAAAAATTTTAATTTGTACTAGCTAGCTAGCTAACTAGTTAAATAACTTTCTACATTTTTCTGCATCTAGGAATCGATTTCACGATTCTTAAGTTCGCACAAATTTATCCATAACAATTCCACCAAATCCACTACGTTTTTCATATTACACCTTAAATTTTTCTATTCAGACTGACCTCTCGAAATAAGAGATCCTTTCACTTTTACTTTCTTTTTTACAATGTGGCAACTATAATCAGAAAGATAGATGATGATATGCTATTTTGGCCTACACTTTCGTCGGAATAAAACACGGTTCTCGCTACTGAAGAAGAAAAAGACGACCGAGATACCACGAAAATGTGGGGAGAAACTAAATATAATTCTAGCGGAATGTTATATATATTCATGGCATCACGCTAGCGTTTTCAACGGTACCAAATGTTTTTATTTATGTTTCTGAAGAAGTGCGAAATAAACGTTGCTTGTATCGGAAGCGAAATGTAAATTTTAGCAATTTATAAAGCACAATTACAGTCTATTTTAAGAATATCTCTTTTATTAAATAAATATTAATATATATTGATATAGTTTGAAAATAAAATTTTATTTATTTATTTAATATAATAACGTACGGTACCATTATTTGTTATTATTTCCTTGTTTGTCCATAAAAGAGTTAAAACCATAACTTTTCAAAAAAAGAGAGAGAGAGAGAGTTAAAACAGAAAACAATAATTAAAATAGATAAATATACAATAAATTAGCACCAATGTAAACCCACATGTATTTCATCTAATTTATAGGGACAGAGGTTTGTTAAAATTCTTTTGATGTATCTTTTAAAATGTCTTAAATAATTCATATTTTTTTAATTTCATGGGGCAAACCAATATATATTTTTAAGCCATAGACCATATACGTTTTTTTTTTAAACTTGTCAATCGATGTGCTGGAATATTAAAATTTTCCTTAAATCGAGTGTTGTAATAATGGAAATCATTATTTCGATAAAAATGGTTCTTATTAGAATGTATTAATTCCATAAGCTTAAAAGTATATAAAGCACCAGCTGTTAAAATATTAAAACTCTTTAAAATATTTCCTACATAATGTACGATTATCAACGCCTGCCATGCATCCCACAATACGCTTTTGACCAATAAAAACATCACTCATCTTCTGACTTGACCTCCACAAGGATATGCCATATGATAGGCCTAATCTCGATTCTACTTCAACGTAATAGAAGGACTGTGTGGTTCTGTAACACAAACAAGATCTCAAATTTCTAATTTGGTAACAGATAACATTCATTTTCTGAATTAGGTTTGAGCAGTGTAATTTCCAATTCAAATGTTCATCAGATATTAAGCCAAGAAATTTAGTTGAATGTGACTGGCACACTTGGTGGTCGTTAATACTAATGTTTAAAATATTTTCACTTTTGTTTTGAACACTTTGAAATTGAATAAGACAGGTTTTTATTAATATTCAAATAAAGCATATTGTCTGTAAACCATAATTTAAGATCTTTCAACAACTTGTGTTCTAAAGCTATTTCGTTTTCCGTAGCAAATACTGAAGATGATTAATAAAAAATGATGCTAAAGAAGGCGAAATGAGTCCGAGGTCCAACGCCGAAAATTACCCGGCAATTCTCCTTCAAGTGGTTGAGGGAAAACCTCGGAAAAACCCAACTAACTAACTAACAGTATGTATCCAATGATTGGATAGCGCAAGTAATACATACTTTATTGTCAAATATAAAGTATAATATCCATTTAGACTTAAGTAATTGAGGTATTTTCTTAATTTTTATTACAATTTAAGTTTGGGGATTTGACCGTCTTGAAACGGAGATGGGGAAGAGTTTTAAATGTTGTGTGAAAAAAAAAATTACGGCATCTCATACATTTAAACTGCGACCCGTAAGCTATGATTGTTGAAACACGATTCGCAATTTATAGCCTATTTCCTTCAACATTGACAAGGAGGACAGTATTCTGGTAGCGTCATCGGAAATGTGAATGGTGACACTTTTATTATTTTTTTCATAACTTTTATTGAAGTTGGTGCACAGAAATATAGCCTATAGGATCTTAAGATGATTAATTTTACTTACAGAATTCGTTTTTGTACCAGAAGGCAAAGCTACACATAACTCTAACTCTGATTTAACCTGTTGGAATGAAATATTGAAAAAAAAAAGTTAATAGATTGAGGAAATATAACTTACTGACCCATGTCTATATATGCAATCACATTTTTTATGGTAATAAAATTTTATGTCCAACAGGACACAAAGACCTGTGACATATTTACTTGCCTTAAATTTGTTTCGAATAAAATTAAAATCTATATCAATTGTATAGATGTATGGTCTAGTTTAATTATGGAAATATGTAGGCCTAATATCTATTTCAAAAGCACACAATTTCATGCAATTATCATTAGATTATATCAGCCGTTAAGAGCAGAAGTGGTGTAAGTCGAAAATGGGTAATTAGGATTAAAGTAAACATTCTGTAAAATACAGCGCAAAGTAGCATTAATATTCAATTTATTTAAACTATTAATAGTCAGTGGACAGCACGAAGGACATATTAACTGCTACTTTGCCCTGTATTTTAAAGAATTTTTATTTTAAAACTCGTTACCCAATTTTGACTTACACCACTTTTGCTCTGAACGGCTCATATAGGCCTAAATATAATCTTTGAAGAGATTGGTGTGAGCAATATTTCGGATTTTACGAAAGATTTTTAAATTGTTATCGAATGGTAGACCTAGTATAAGTCCGAAGGAAACGTCTATAAGTTTAATGTGCAATGTAGGAAGTAGAAAGTATTGTAAACCTTTGTTAAACAATTAATATTACATAATGCAACGAGCCTATAATGATAGTAATTAAGACGCGAGTATATTTGCTTATGAAACGAGCGCAAGCGAGTTTCATAATTTTCATAAGAGCGTCTTAATAACCATTATAGGCAAGTTTCATACGACGTTTTATGCTTGAAATTATTCAGAAGTATTCATTTTATTTGTATCTGACTGTAGATAGGAAGTGATCTTGTGCATAGCTCGTAAATTGTGAGATGTGCACAGACGCGAAAGTATTGATTTTTTCCGAGGAACAATAATGTCATTGACCTTGAAATAATCTAGAGAATAACATGAACTAATTTTGATATAACCTGGAAATTGATTTAGAATTGAAAAAAACGAGATGACAAATTGAATTTATTTGAATATTATTTACAATTAACGCTAATTATTATAGTAACAGAACATAACCTTCTGCGACAGTATTGGATTTGCAGCCTCCGTAACGTTTTCCTCGTTGTCTTTCGATTGCATATCCGAGAATAACCGAAAACCTGAACTTTAATGAATAGTATGCTTTTAATAAGGTCCATTAAAGGACTGCTACCAGGTGTATAATTACTACATTTCGGCATGGTCGAGCATAAACATATTAAGAGTAGTATTACATATTATGATTGAATGTCTGATTTATATTTCGAGGAAAATATTGACTGTTTTTATTAAACTAATTCCATGGCTGGAAGGAAAAATGTCTCGAGTCAATTTTTTGTGAAAATGACATTTTTATATATTCTGAACGCGGAAACTATTCTCTACAATCTGGTAAAACGGTTAAAGTCAAATAAGACTCCTGACTGGATTTATAGAGCGTTACCAAATGTTGTAAGTACGTTTTGAATCGAGCACACACAGAATAAAGGACTTAAGAATATTTAATTCTTTGTTCCTTATAAACATCACATGTTTACTTTCCATGCTTCCCTATTGAAAAGGTCTAACTTGTATTTTAGCTATTTTATCATATACTGATGCCCTTTCCTTTTAAAACTTTAAGCACCGGGATAAACAGTCCTATAATTGCTTAAGACCCATTTTGCATTCCTAATAATTTACATTTCTCATTTATTTTGACATGGAAAATGTCTTATGTTTAATAGTCCCTTCTACTCAGTTTGGGTTCTAGTCTGAAAAGGGCTTAAGTGCGGCTATTTTTGGAAATAATAAAAAAAATCGTTAAATGAGCAACATTATCTATTTTAGAAGAAGTATAAACGAATAATATCCAGGAAAAACCTCTTTATTTAAAAACTCTATTATTGACATCAATTTCAATCTTTCTACTGCTCTCTTGAGAAGTAGAAAATTTTTACTTAAGACCTTTTTCTTCCCGGCCACAGAATTAGTTCTCCTCATGAGTATAACACTTATAACAGTAATTTTAGGTTAAATTTATGTAGAAACCACTAAATAAAATCAGATTTCATTAAATAGGAATTAACTTATACGGGTGAGTCATAAATATGTTTGGAAAACACATGAACGTACTCCTGGATCAAAAACAACAATTCCTTGCATGAAAATTTGACGGAAAATGTTTATTTATTTAATAGTGACTTTTGTTTTCATAAGTATCTGATCATAGTATTGTGTTAGTTTTGTTTTGATTTTGTACCGGTGTTTGTTTACAAACAACACAGTGACAAGACATTGTTTCTGTTTTGATTGGACGTGGTCCAGTACCGTGGACACCCAGATCACCCGACCTCATCCCATTAGATTTTTACCTTTGGGGGTCACTTGAAGTCTGTCATCTATGCAACACCAGTGAATGATGCAGAGGAGTTATTGCAACGTGTTGAAAATGCATGCCAATTGATCCGTGATGACAACATTGTGTTTGAGCGAACTCGCCAGTCGTGTGTACGTCGTGCTCAGGCATGTGTAAACAATGGAGGGGGGACACATTGAGCACCTTTTGTAGACTTTAAATGACAGGTTTCTAAACACGTACTTGTGACAAGAAGAAAAGAACAAAAACAAAGTATGACCATTTCTCCAATATATAAACATTTTCCGTCAAATGTTCATATAAGGAATTGTTCTTATTTTTGATCCAGGAACACGTTCACGCGTTTTCCAAACATACTTATGATTCATCCCCTTATAATGCATTGCCAAAACAAATTAGAAATTTAAGTACCAGCAATTTTAAAACATGGTCAAACTCTTGGTAATTAATTTTTGTTCAGCTATTTTATGATAATGAATGATTTGAAATATGTAATTATGAATTAACACTTTTTGTAATCTAGCTATAGTGGGATTCATGTAAGATTAATTCATAAAAAAGGTAATACGACAGTGTTTTCAATGTTGCAGACTATTACCATATATTACCAAAGCATGTAAAATGATGCTATCCTACTGAAATAATAATAATAATAATAATAATAATAATAATTTATTATTATTGTTATTTCTTGTTTATTTAACTTATTTACCATATCTTAGCTTTACATTCAGAGGTATTAATTACTAACTACGTTAAAAAATTATTCAACTCGCTATTAACTTTCGTTTCATTAATGTTGACAGCTTTTTCAAAATCAAACGATGCTGTGAACATAATAGGTACAAAATAATTGCCAGTTATATTAATTATCTGTACCGAAATTCGAAACAAGGTTGGCAAAAGAAAATTCAATCTAACAATTAAAAATCGCTATAACTACACCATTTCCAGATGTATTTCAGAAAGTATCATTTGTATTTCAGATTCATCAATAGTATTTGAGAAAGCGTATTTTTCAGATTAATCAATCATTTGGAAGCATCATTTGCATTTCAGATTCAATTGTATTTCAGAAAGCATAATTTATATTTCAGATTCGTCATTTGTATTTCAAAAAGTGCCATTTGTATTTCAGAACATGTCAATTGTATTTCAGATAATTGAAACACATATTTTTGTTGTCAAAACTATGTAATTGTTTATCATGAGTTTGATTTATTACGCTTCATTTTGTCTTTGACTTTCCTGTATTTTACAATTTATTTTGTCAATATAAATGAATGAATGAATGAATGAATGAATGAATCGAATGAATGAATGAATGAATGAATATATTATACAAAAAATGAATTACAAAATACTATATGTGTAGTTAATTTTTAAAGTAAGATACACAGTAGTTCAACAGAATTATTCATAATCCTATGAATGTAGAATTATGAATATCAAATCGTTGGCTCATACTATTCTGAAATACAATTAACGCTTTCTGAAATACAATTCAAATTTCTGAAATACAAATCACTAATCTGAAATAGAAATTATGCTTTCTGAAATCAATTGATGAATATGAAATACAATTATGCTTTCTGAATAATTGATTAATCTGAAATACAAATGATGCTTTCTGAAGTAAATTGATTAGTGTGAAATACAAATGATTAAGTACAATTGATTAGTGTGAAATACAAATGATGCTTTCTGAAGTACAATTGATTAATCTGAAATACAAATTATGCTTTCTGAAGTACAATTGATTAATCTGAAATACAAATTATGCTTTCTGAAGTACAATTGATTAATCTGAAATACAAATGATGCTTTCTGAAGTACAATTGATTATTGTGAAATACAAATGATGCTTTCTGAAGTACAATTGATTAATCTGAAATACATATGATGCTTTCTGAAGTACAATTGATTAATCTGAAATACAAATGATGCTTTCTGAAGTACAATTGATTAATCTGAAATACAAATGATGCTTTCTGTAAATTGATTAATCTGAGATACAAATGATGCTTTCTGAAGTACAATTGATTAGTGTGAAATACAAATGATGCTTTCTGAAGTACAATTAATTAATCTGAAATACAAATGATGCTTTCTGAAGTACAATTGATTAAAATACAAATGATGCTTTCTGAAGTACAATTGATTAATCTGAAATAAAAATGATGCTTTCTGAAGTACAATTGATTAATCTGAAATACAAATGATGCTTTTGAAATTAAATTGATCATTTTGAAATACATGTGGAAAAGATGTACAATATAGGGTTTAAAATAAAAATAATCTAACTATAGGCTATAATAACTTATTCTTCTGACACAGACTGTACTATGTTTCGGTAATAAAGTGACTTTGAGTACAAGATGCCTGGATGTAATGTAGGCACGGCATGTCTATTATCAGTATTGTGGGTTCGAGTCCCGCCACGGGCATGGGTTATTATTATTATTACGTACTAGTTTTATTTTTTTACCATTTTATTGAATATCAAGATAAACAAAAAGAAAAAAAGTATATGTGATGTGATGTAATGTCATACATATACTGTACAGTATAATATAGTAGGTCTATAATATATCGATGGCCAAGAAGTGATATCTCATAAATGGTCATTTAGTTTCACTACATTATTATTTAGAATAACTACGTCATTATTATGTTTACAAAATTGGACAATTGACTAATATTTTTTCCTCGAGTAGAAGATGTTGCAAAGCAAAAACGTAGGTCTATATAACAATTTTATCAATTTTGAGAGAAATTAATTTTATAACAATTTTCTGATTCACCTGCAAATTCACAGATACGATGTATGGCTTCTTAGCCATCGATATAATGCAATTCAATATCATTTGCACTATTTATAACCTAGTAGGCTACGTCATAATATTTCGATATTATAGAGCACCATTGTTATGTATTACAGTAAAATGGAAGTAATTGCAAAGGCAGGACAAAGAGAGAGAGAGACAAAAAGAAGTTTGAAGCATTTCAGATTTCTGAATAGAAAAGCGAGGGAAATTCGACAATCGAGCGTGAAGAGAGCGCCAGAAATAGACAATCGACTTTTCAGAGTGTGAGCACAGATAGCTTTGCATCAAACGATCGTCGGAAATCCGGTCTTCCATAACAAATGTAAAGGACCCCGTTTGAAGGTCTCGGGCGGGGAAGAAAGAATTGTAATTAAATTTTAAGACATATTTCTTCAACAAAATATCCTCTTCGTAATCTCTAGTAGGCCTGTAAGAAGCGGATGTATTCCTAATTGTTTTGAAATGGCTCTCAAGGCAACTAAATGATGCTTTGTGTTTATTTAAATGGCGAAAGCGATAACAACAAAACTGTAAATCATAGCGGAGGCTTATTTTAAGATTTATGTCTCTTATGGGGAAGATGGATAAGTATTCTTTTATGTTTGAACAAACTTACAAATCAGTAAAAATAATTGTTTTCATCGTCTAGATTAATATTATTCTGTGTTGTTCTAATTTCTGTAACTCATATCAATATTTTTTGATCATATATAATAATAATAATAATAATAATAATAATAATAATAATAATTTTATTTTTTTTTTTATTTATTTATTTACTTATATTTAATGTACAACAGCCAGTGGCCAGTTACAGTTCAACACAAAACAATAGCAATTATATAAATTACAATAAAAGTAACTTACAATGGATCATTAAAATAGTGGAAGTTAAATGAGATGAAAATTGCAATGAAAGAATGGAATCATAAATAGTATTACAAAGATACACAAAGTGACGAGAATATTATAATACATATCTAAACAAAAGGCATAAATTAATAACAATTGATATAGAACTCAAAAGTATATACTACACATTAAATGGATCCAAGTTCAGTCCATGCAAATTAGCATATTTTATACATCTCCAGACCGGGGAGAGAGACTTAGAATTTATATTGTAAAAATTTTATGAAATCTTAAACCCTTAGCAGGAATACGAAGACTGATATTGCTTATGAAAGATTCACAATCAATATCACCCTTAATGTCTTTACAAAAAAATAAATAATCAAGATCTTGACGTCTGGCAAATAAACTACAGCAGTTAAAATATTTACAGTTAATCTCATATTTATAATCATCGGTAAAAATCTATAAGAACACAAGGAAATAAATTTTCTTTGAATTTGTAAATTGTAAATAACCATCTGTACAGCTCTATATATGAAAAATAAATTATTCATGTCGAGGATAGTTGCCCCCCCTCAAAATAAATCAAATTAAAATAAAATAAAAATAAAATTTAAATTTAAAATAGAATATTGTTGATCTACAATTAATTTAGGTGCTGTTACCGCTCGGTACCCCTTTTTCAAGGGCAGCTATCCTTTTTGGATTCTTCTCCCTCTCCAATTTAGCAGAGTCAGTGGAAGTAATGGAGTTCCATACAATAGATACATATTCAAGCTTGGATCTGACCAATGTATAGTATACAATTAATAGGCACATAGGAGTAGAAAAAGAATAAGTTATAGATCTAATTAGACCAAGCATTCTTAATGAATGGGTATAAATATATTACACATGATTATGGAAATACAATTTAGAATCAAGCCTAAGACACCAAGATCTCTTATAGTATCTTTCTTAGTAATTATGAACATTACTAAGAGAATAATTAAATTTTAGAGAAGTAGTTTTCCGTGAGAAGGAAATGACAAAAGTTTTGGATTGATTAATTTTCATTCCATTTTCAACAGACAATAATAATAATAATAATAATAATAATAATAATAATAATAATAATAATAATAATAATTTATTTCTAGAACAAAGATACATATTTTTTAAATAAAAAATAACTCTAAAACCTCCAAAAAGAGTACATACTCGTGCTCTGGGGCATTCCACAACATTTTAAGACAAGTATTTAATTAATTAACAGAATAATAATTAAAAAGAGAAAAATAAAAACAGATATTACAGTAATTTAAACTTTATACTGCCTCCCTAAACAGTCATTTTAATAATTTTTTTTTTAATAAGGAGCATTAGCAAATTGAATGTTCCATAATTTAGCTGTTACCTTGTTATAAAGCCTCGGACCGAAGTTGCTACTGTGATTATAAACTACAGTTGCAGTACATTTAGGTTCTGTCAAGCATATGTAGTCTGATCTTTTAGTTTTATATTTATGTGAATACAAATTAAATTTATTTCGGTTTTCATGTAAGAAATTCAATAAGACATTGTTATAAATTTGATGGCTATTAATACTAATAATAATAATAATAATAATAATAATAATAATAATAATAATAATAATAATAATAATAAAATAATAACAACAACAACAATGATTTAAATGTCATGTTGAAAATTCAGATAAGTTCAAATTGTAATATAAATTAGTTTTGTACAATTTTCAGGCTATCACTTATCTAAGTGTGAAAGCAGAAATAAATTCTGTTACATCAATTAAAATATTATATTATGTGTCACGAATATTTTCGACTTTTCATATAAGTCAACTTCAGGTGATATAGTTAGCCGAAAAATACAATATGTGAAAGTAGTTCAGTAATAAAACATATACGTAATTTAAATCCTGCATGCTCATTTAAAGCAAAGAGTGGTTGTGAGTAGTAGCATCATACATAGTATTGGATTAAAACAATTAGATAAACTGAACAATCAAATGAAAAAGGCTACAGTTACAATATTAGCTATTTGTTGTATCAAATATAACAATTTGTATGCCAGTGTTTAAAAATTAAAATTGTTTAAAAGACTGAAGGCATATTATGTCCATTTGTGTTACAATGTTCAACATGGTGAATTCTATGAGGAATAGATATTGTATTTTCCCAGTTCTCACAAAGTCTATTCAAGTATTATTCATTTAAGATGACGGAATGTAAATGTCCATTATAACTAAGGAAACAACACAGCTTGATAGAAATCAAATGTCTAGATATTAATAAGAAATTAATACGTTTTCCGACTTGTATGTATATATTACACCGTTATCTATTAATAAAGAGATGGGTTATGTTTACTAGGGCACGATAAACAGACATATATTATTATTCATTTAAATGTTATGTAGCAAAGAAACTTTTAAGTAGTTTGTTGTATAATTAACATGTTTGCCGACCACCTGTTTCTTGGAATGGACTATAATATGTACGCGCTACCACGTTTCCGGTCCATGTTAAAACGGGATAACCGCCGTAAAGAAAGAAAAAAAAAAAACTCACACACTAAGGGAAAGGTTAAATACCTCTGTATGACACTTGCACAAAAATAAAATACGTTGCATTCATTTTTTTAGTCTTTTAAGCTATTTCGTAGCAAATACAGCTGTTATAATATCAAATTACAGAAATATTGAATCATTTGAGGCACTGATGTCTCGTGGATAAAATGACGGATGCAGTGTTTATATAATTTAAATACAATTTAAAACTGTTAAAATGTCCCTTCTACAATATTATTATTATTATTATTATTATTATTATTATTATTATTATTATTATTATTACTATTATTATTATTATTATTATTATTATTATTATTATTATTATTATTATTACTTACTTACTTACTAATGGCTTTTAAGGAACCCGGAGGTTCATTGTCGCCCTCACATAAGCCCGCCATCGGTCCCTATCGTCCACACCTGTGGAGTAACGGTCAGCGCGTCTGGCTGCAAAACCAGGTGGCCCGGGTTCGAATCCCGGTCGGGACAAGTTACCTGGTTGAGGTTTTTTCCGGGGTTTTCCCTCAACCCAATACGAGCAAATGCTGAGTAACTTTCGGTGCTGGACCCCGGACTCATTTCACCGGCATTATCACCTTCATATCATTCTGACGCTAAATAACCTAGATTTGATACAGCGTCGTAAAATAACTCAATAAAAAAAAATCGGTCCCTATCCTGAGCAAGATTAATCCAATCTCTATCAGCATATCCCACCTCTCTCAAATCCACTTTAATAATATCCTCCCATCTACGTCTCGGCCTCCCAAAAGGTCTTTTTCCCTCCGGCCTACCAACTGACACTCTATATGCATTTCTTGATTCGTTCATACGTGCTACATTCCCTGCCCATCTCAAACGTCAGGATTTAGTGTTCCTAATTATGTCAGGTGAAGAATACAATGCGTGCAATTCTGCGTTGTGTCAATTTCTCCATTCTCTTGTAATTTTATTATTATTATTATTATTATTATTATTATTATTATTATTACTTACGGCTTTTAAGGAATCTGGAGGTTCATTGCCGCCCTCACATAAGCCCGCCATCTGTTCGTATCCTGAGCAAGATTAATCCAGTCTCTTCAATCATATCCCACCTCCCTCAAATCCACTTTTTAATGTTATCCTCCCATCTACGTCTCGGCCTTCCCAAAGGTTTTTTCCCTTCGGCCTACCAACTAACACCCTATATTATGTATTTCTTGATTCGTTCATACGTGCTACATGCCCTGCCCATCTCAAATGTCAGGATTTAGTGTTCCTAATTATGTCAGGTGAAGAATACAATGCGTGCAATTCTGCGTTGTGTCAATTTCTCCATTCTCTTGTAATTTTATTATTATTATTATTATTATTATTATTATTACTTACGGCTTTTAAGGAATCTGGAGGTTCATTGCCGCCCTCACATAAGTCCGCCATCTGTTCGTATCCTGAGCAAGATTAATCCAGTCTCTTCAATCATATCCCACCTCCCTCAAATCCACTTTAATATTATCCTCCCATCTACGTCTCGGCCTTCCCAAAGGTTTTTTCCCTTCGGCCTACCAACTAACACTCTATATTATGTATTTCTTGATTCGTTCATACGTGCTACATGCCCTGCCCATCTCAAACGTCAGGATTTAGTGTTCCTAATTATGTCAGGTGAAGAATACAATGCGTGCAGTTCTGCGTTGTGTAAGTTTTTCAATTCTCCTGTAATTTCATCTTTCTTAGCCTCAAATATTTTCCTAAACATCTTATTCTCAAACACCTTTAACCTCTGTTCCTCCGTCGAAGTGAGAGTTCAAGTTTCAAAACCATAAAGAACAACCAGTAGGCTAATATAACTGTTTTATAAATTCTAACTTTCAGCTTTTTTGACAACAGACTAGATGACAAAAGCTTCTCAACCGAATAATAACAGGCATTTCCCATATTTATTCTGCGTTTAATTTCCTTCCGAATGTCATTTATATTTGTTATTGTTTTTCCAATGTACCTGAATTTTTCCACATTTTCAAAGGATAAATTTGCAATTTTTATATTTCCATTTCGTACAATATTCTGGATGTTACATTTGTTTGGATCAAATTTCTGCACATTTAAAGAACAGAACTATAATTCTTTCAAACATTTATTTTCATAATACACTGCTCTCTCAAATTGACTGAGCGTATTGGGAATTAAATCAATGACTTTTCCAAAACACGCTATGAAATTTTTCATATAAAACAATTTTTATCTCAATAAGGAAGCAAAAGCCTGCAGAATTGTATTAAATATTTTTCTTTGAAATATCTCAAGGAATAACCCTTTGAAATTAATGACATTACTGATAGTTCACTATGTAGGCTGTATCTTAGGAATCTCATCTTTCATGTGGAAACGTTAGATACAATTTTGTCTCTTGTACCTCAATGTAGACGTTTTACGTCAAAATTAAAATTTCAGTGCTAATTTGTTTTCAAATTACCATAGATTTTATAAACGTGAAAAAATTTGGATAATATGATTTTATGTTAAGATTCCTTTTGCCGAAGTTTGAAGTAGACTTACAATTAAAATAAATATAAAAAATGAGTATTTGTGTATGAACAACAAAAACTTTGCAATCTTTATCACAAAAGCAGGAAACATAAATAAATTAACATGTCATGATAGCAGAGGTCAAGGGAAAGAAATCCCTTAGGTAGTGTACTAGAAATCCGTACCTACCTTATTTATAATCACAAAGGAAATACTTTAATTGGCTATAAAATATATACATTAGCTCAAAGACATGCTTATAATAACCCCGCTATGTTGTGCGGACTAAGTTTAACGGCCTTCGGATCGCTTTGGCCAATAACAAATGACATAAAACGGCACCTTGGAGCCCGTGTGACTGCTCATATTACTGCAGAACACAAAGGTAGCAATCCTGTGTGCTTGTGGCGTTCTTCCGTTGCCTAGCAACGCCGCTATATCGACTCCGACGTCTGAAATTACGGGTTTCATTTTCAAAGGAATCTGAACGTTTGGATGAAGACAAAAGAAAGTAACAGTTGCAGATATGGATGATCGGAGAAAAAAGGTATTCATTTCTTGTCATGCAATTTGTTTTACTTATTGGTCTGTTATCATTTCCGGTAGCTTGCTTCATTGGTTAATAAGTTCTTGTAAAAAAATGCCTCCTCCATCGAGTTATTTTATAAAAGCTATACAGGGTGATTCACGGGGATTTACCGCCACTTACGGAGAAAATTCCCGATTACATTTTGATAAAAAAAAGTCATATAAACATGTGAACAATTTTAATATTTTTAGAGTTATATTAATTTGAAATTGTTAAAAATATCTTTTGTGCGAGATCGTGAGTATTTGCTTGGTTTCCGTACAAAACCAATCCTCGGAAAGTCTAAAATTCCACATTCAGTATTCCCAACCTAACACACGTAACAATTTCCCTCTTCTTACCACTTAAGTGACATATTGATTTTACTGCTTTAGGCTTTTAACATATTATTTTTAGAGACGTTCAATATAGTAATAATTATAAATTGAAACTTACCACTGCAATTTCATCTAAATTGCACTGTTAATTATTGCTGGAGTATAGTAAACACAGAAAACATTTTAAAGCAACATGTTGAAGATAGATATTTTTGTTTTGCAAATTTGCCGTCATTGAACAGAAACCAAGATGGAGATTTCATTGCAACTAATTAGAAATTCCTCTTTCAGGTATGTAATAAACAATCTTCGCACAAAATAATGTACGATACACGAGCGGTATGTTTTCTTTCAATTCTCGGAAATTAAAAAAGCTCAACTACTTTTCGCTTTTTCAAACTTTTCCTTGAACATGAAAACTTCAACATACCGCTCTTGTAACTCATATTACTATTACGTGTACCAAAAGTTTACTTGTAAACTACAGAATTTCGCTGTCAATTCACAACTGTTTTTGGTGCTGCATTCATAATATATTTACTAGTATCGCTCAGTGCATCACAGATCAATTTATCATTTTATGCATGTGACTTTGTAATCGAGGAATCAGACGGCACGCCTTTTCAAATTAGGGATTAGATAACATTTTTATTGGGTTAGAATCGGTCAGAATAAAGAAAGCAATAGAGGAAGATTGACATGCTGAATTGAAGGATGAAAAGACGATAATGTCAACTGTCAAGCTGTTTTCTGTGACGTGTATACATATAAAAAACAGAAAGTTAAATATAATGTCTTTATCACCTTATTTTGAATGACTTGTGTCATGAAAGGCTTTTATGATCCCAAGTGGCAAATACAAGGGAAATGGGTTAATAAAAGATGCATTTAAAACCAGCGGGACTTGTTGTTTTTTAACAGCGTCTGTAGTATGCTTCCTTCTACCGTTTATGATCATAATTTTAAAACGAAATACATACATCCGGTGAAACAATCACCCATAGTCTACGTTTCTACAAATCCCATTTGTACTTCAATCAGACAGACGACAGAATTATCAATGAAACAGGAAACGCTTTCGATTCAAGGCAGGAGTTAAGAGATTCATGGTAGATTATTATCATTATACTTTGGGACAGGTGCCTTTAAAGTACTCCGCTTTATACTGACATTTCTACTTTCTTAATACGCGAGTGTTAACAGAATCTAGTGGGCCCAGGTTCGAATACTGGTTGGGGCAAGTTACCTGGTTGAGGTCTTTTTCGCGATTTCCCCTTTATCTATGTAGAGCAAATGCTGGGTAACTTTCGGCGCTAGACCCTGGACTCATTTCGCTACCATAATCACCATTTCTCTGAAATCCTAGATAACCATAGCAGTCGATAAAGCGTCGTAAAATAACCAATTAAAAAAAGAAATCAGGCTGATTTTAAAAAAGTCATTGCAACAATTTAACAGAATGTAGTCATTTACGATATGTGCTAAAAATATTTTGAAAGTAGAAGTGTTTTCAAAATGAGGCAATTTTTCGAGTGTAGCAAACCTACAAACAAAATAACATTATTTTTAATATGTGTCGTAGACTATTTTTTAGACAGCCATTCAGTATCTAGATCAGATAAGATTCCAAGTCTGATCCCATATACGGGGTGTGTCAATTGACACGGAATAGCTCACAATGAATTTTACAATTAACAATGAAAATTGAGGCCTACAATATGTTTTTTATATAAACAGAAAATAACTTTTTCTGTATATTATTGTTACCATATAAATGATTCCGAAATATCATGAATGAGTATTTAATATAGTTTTAATTATGCATCTTGGGGCTTTTTTATTAAGCTTATATAGGGTAAACTAGGGTCTGTTGGACAGTCGGGCATGTTGGACACTCTGTACTTTAACGTGTTATCTCGCCACTTGTGGACACCACATTCTGCTAGAAGTCAATGACGGAAGTAGCCACGAGTGGGGCTACTTCCTTCATTGACTTCTAGCAGAATATGGTGCCCACAAGTGGCGAGGTAACACGTTAAAGTACAGAGTGTCCAACATGCCCGACTGTCCAACAGACCCTAGTTTACCCTATTATTTATTTATTTAGTAACTTATAATTATAGAGCCCGGATGTTAGGTAAAATGTCTTTTTTAAACTGGAAGCAAATAACTTTCAGAACGTCTGGTATTCTTCATTGAAAATAATCTGAAAAATGTTTATTTGAACGTCTAATGAACTTAGTTTGCAGCATTTGCTGCACAAGCCACTAATATTAATATAATTTGCGACATGAAAAAGTAGTTGAATTGTTGCGAAATGCGTAAAATGTACATATATTGAGAAAATATGTGTTATCTTTCCGAGGTACAAAAGAAAAAAAATTGTAACGCTTTGAAATGGAAAGTTTACTCTGACGTCACTTGTGGTAATCTGAAACAGAAGTATAAGTGGTTTTCCACGAGGTCTTTATCGCTCCAGTCTCTATTTAACGTGCCTCGAAGTTTCCTTGTTTATGTGTAAGGATTTCCATACAATATCGGAGTGAGACAAGTGGCCAACAGGCTTGGAGCTCACATAGACTCTTGCTCTCAGCCTCAATTTCCCTTGCAAGGCCATGTTTTCGTGTAACTTACCTTCTACTGTAATTGTTTCTCTTCGCATTTACCCTTTCATTTCTTTATTAATTCCACAAAATCCGTGGTGCTACAGCCCGTGAAGGGCCTAGACCGACCAGCCGGTTGCTGGCCTCACGCCTACATGTCGAAGCAGAGGTGGACGATCATCCAACCAGGATGGGGGTATCGTGTGGTCAGCAACTCCATGGTATGACAAATGTCTAAATTCCAGTGGGAGATATGTTGACAAATAGCCCAACAATTGCTGTATCTGTTTCAATAAATCTTTCCATGCAATTGTGCCTTTTTCTGTAAACGGCCCAAGTGAAAATCACTTTCTGGACGGCCTCGTAATTGCGGTCGAGTGGCCAAAATTTGTATAAGTACTTCTTTTGACATCATTAACATGGTGGTACAAAAAATTCAACTTTTTTATCTTCCCCCATCAAAATGTTGGCACCTTATTCTCAAACACCCTTAACCTCTGTTCCTCTCTCAAAGTGAGAGTCCAAGTTTCACAACCATAGAGAAGGACCGGTAATATAATATATTGTTTATACTACAGTGTATGTAGACTGCAGAAAGTTTTTTACTTCTCCTGAAAAATTAACTTTTTTTACAAGGGCTGTTTTATACAAAAAAAAAAACCCTCATTGTTTTATAAATTCTAACTTTCAGCCTTTTTGACAGCAGACTAGATGACAAAAGCTTCTCAACCGAATAATAACAGGCATTTCCCATATTTATTCTGCGTTTAATTTCCTCTCGAGTATCATTTATATTTGTTACAGTTGCTCCAAGATATTTGAATTGTTCCAATTATATATGAGTATCAAATAAAATATACTGCGTGTTAAACAAAGTACGCATTATATAGTACTAGTGGCTTGTGCAGCAAATGCTGCAAACTAAGTTCATTAGACCTTCAAATAAACTTTTTCAGATTTATTTTCAATGAAAAATACCAGACATTCTGAAAGTTATTTGCTTCCATAATAATGAAAGATACTCTCTCTCAAGCCAATAGCCTACTGAAGAGAACCACGCATATAAATATCTATACCACACCGCCATAAAATATATGTGAAAAAGACCCAACCCTACTTGATTAATAACTATAAAAATATTTGATTTTTAATAATATTACTATCTTACGTAAGTTTTATAGCTTTCAATAACATATACTATATATACTATATAGCCGCCACTCAGTAAAATATAGAAGTCAAAATCTAATTTAATTTATTCTCTACATCTACTTATATAACCCCAAAACGTTTCACTTTCATATCATCAATATAGCATTAATATGTATAATTAATGAAAAATAGTCACATCATGGCATTAACTACAATAATATTTCATTTCTAATGGTAATAATGCCATCAAACCACCTCAAGTTTTGTAGTTTTTAATATCCAATACACAGCTGTACCCAGAAAATTACACACCACAGAATCGAACCTGTAAATTATTTTTAGTAAGTTAAGTTTTTAATAAGCAATTTAATTTGAGCTCTAAATATGTCAGCATTCTTGCAGATCATGGCCTTCTTGTAATATTGTTTATTGTAGTGTGTGTTTTGTTTTATTCTGGAATGCAATTAGCTAGTTCTCAAAACTGACGACAGATGGATTTTGGAAAATAGTAAAATTATGTTGAAAAATTGACATTTCGCTGAAAACTACTATTTTTTTTAACTTTGAGTTCCAAGCTTCAAAATGAGGGGTCATTTATTAAAATCCGTTCAGCCGTTTTCCCGTAATTTCCATTACCAGTTAAAATGATATATACATAGATTCTATTACTTGAGTTCGAGTATAGATAGTATCATTGAGATTTCCTTAAATTTCTTGTCTTTTCATTATTTTTTGTTCATAAATATTGGCATACAAAGTTGTCTGATCAGGGTGGAGTACATTTTGTGTAAAAGCATACACATGTTCGTTCTAACGAGAAAACGTTAACCCAGCACTTTCTGTGTACTGTACATAGCCCTACATGACAATACTTTAATGACTGTGTTCGCTTTGTGTCGGTATTTCCTGCCAAATTGGTTGCCGAACAAAGACTCACATTTAACAGGTGACTTCCTGTTGACCAATATCTTCATTCGTGTTCTTTTTTTAGTAGCAGATAGTAACAGTTACAATTCTCAGACCTGAATCTCAGAGATTTTTATTGCCAATCCCTAAATATTATTAGCTATAGTACGTAATTAACACTTTTTTAGTCTCGAAGTCTATCATGATTAAATATTCAGATCTACCGTGAGTGAATACTTTGGCCTACTCCACAGTAACTCATGGTACTTTCTCATTTTGAGAAGCGGAAATATCTTGATGTGGCAAATTTCTAGGCTATTTCAAGGTTCTCACGATAACGAAAGTTTCAGAGTAGGGGAGAAGTGAGTACAGTAAGACAGGGAGAGCAGTGAGACATTTTTATTAGATGATAAATTTTGATGTTGAGATGTTGGTAACAGTGGAGTTGTATGTTGCATGAGTAAAGTAACAGTATTTTCATACTCGATTTGATTCTAGTTATAAAGGTGAGTGATGAAAAAATAATTCGTAATTTTTCACTCTAGAAGTAAAATTTTGGCTTGTGTTTAATGAAGGTTATATTGGATATACAAATGAGATATGCATATGAATGTTTTGTTACCTAATACTATGGTATTTGAGGTTATGTTTGGCAAAGTTTCGTCTTTCTTGTTTTAATTTTGAAGTGATGGCGTCATTTTTAAACAAACTATGCGTAAAGGGAACTGTGAGACGTTTTACTATTCCCATGTACTAATGATTTGCAAAAACAAACTGTAATTATATTACATTTACTGGTAACTAACATTAAAAATGTACATACTAGTAACCAATTTAGGAACTGTAGCTTAAAATAATGGATACATTACATTTTAATGGTTTCATAAATAAAAAATTATTCACAAAATTTAAGAAATTGTTAGAAAATAACAAAGAATTAAATTAAATTCTTATAATTATATGCTTTGTTGTCAACAAAAATTCATTTCATTTTTTCGCAAAAGTTTGAAATGTCATGGAATATTCACTTTTCCAAATGTTCCAGAAGTTTCAATGGTTTCGAAGTTAGACATCAAAATTATTCTAAAAAAGTCTACAGAACATGGCAAGATAAAGAGACAGCAATTTTTTGTTTTCTTTTGAAATAAATGTAAATCATTTCAATGTCCGTTAATAGACACTGTGGTGTCTCACTGTACCCTCCTGAACGGGAACAGTGAGACATTTGCATTTTTTTGACAAACACGTATTATATATTATGTTCTTTATCTATTAACATTTTTGTTTATGTAGTATTGTACTCCATGTTTTAATGTTTATTTCCATTGCACTTGATTTTAAAAATACCTGAATTATCACTTGCATACATATGTCTTAATATTTTGTGTCTCACTGTACCCAATACTCCCCTACCTAATACAAAGTGATTTTGGGTGTACCGTCTGTCTGTAGCGCGATTTCTTCTAACTATTGAACCGATTTTGTTCATATTTAGCATACAAGAGTCAATTTATCCGAAAATAATGCAATGAAGTACAATAGCTTTCATAAAAATGTAACGGGTTTTAATTTGAATTCCACAACACTGAATGTAAATTTACTGTAAATTGAAGTCAAAGATTTTCTTCTTAATTTTTTTTATTATATCTTTATTATGTACTTAATTACTTACTTACAAATGACTTTTAAAGAACTCGGAGGTTCATTGCCGCCCTCATATAAGCCCGCCATCGATTCTTATCCTGAGCAAGATTAATCCAGTCCCTACCATCATATCCTACCTCCCTCAAATCTATTTTAATAGTATCCTCCCGTCTACGTCTCGGCCTCCCCAAAGGTCTTTTTCCCCTCTGGCCCTCCCAACTAACCCTCTAGGGCCTATACACATTTCTGGAGTTAATGTTTCTAATTATGTCAGGTGAAGAATACAGTGCAGTTCTGAGTAGTGTAACTTTCTCCATTTTCCTGTCACTTCATCTCTTTTAGCCCCAAATATTTTCTTAACCACCTTATTCTCAAACACTCTTAAACTAACCATACAGAACAACCGGTAATATGAGTTTTTTTATAAATTTCAGCTTTGAGGTTATTTTTAAAGCAGGCTGGATGACAAAAGCTTCTCAATCGAATATTAGCAAGCATTTCCCATATGTATTCTACGTTTAATTTCCTCTAAGTCGATGTGCTCCATCCTAGAATCGAACTGCGTGAAATCAAAGTGCCTACAATTGAGGCTTCACTTTATATAAAAGGGAAAACCCTCGAAATATGCATTTACGCCAAAAATTTAAGTTGGTTTCATTCGAACGTAGAAACCAAGATCGGCACTTCTGCTTTTTCAATATGTCATATCGGTAAAAACATGCACTTGCATGATGTTCCGCAATATAATGATGATAATGGTGATTATGATAATGGAATAATAATACGGGGTGAATAGAAAGTATGGGACAATGCTTGTAACTTTCTTATTTCTAATTTTATGAAGAAATATTTTTGCAAAAGTTGTAGGGTATCCGAAAGAATATTTTGAACATGTTTTGAAGTACTGTACTATATTTTTCATTTATAAAGGTTGTGCCAAGGAGTTTTTTTTTTTAATTGGCACATGTACTTATTTCCCCATTTTTGGAATCTTCAGGTCTCAGTACGTACAAAATCATATTTTTTTTTGCTGATTATAAACTATTGTTTTGTAAAAATTACCTCTTTTGATGACAATGTATATGTACTGAATAAAGGGAAATTTGAATGGTTCAGTACACCAATTTGAGGGGGCTTTGGATTAAAAATTGCAGACAAAAGCTGTTAGAAAAAAGCGACTGAAACAATAAAAACAATTGAATAACAATGGTTAATAATAATAATAATAATAATAATAATAATAATAATAATAATAATAATAATGTTTTATTTTCGCTGGCAGAGTTAAGGCCATAAGGCCTTCTCTTCCACTCAACCAGCCTTAATCAATACAATACATAAATTTAAATTACAAATATTTACATTACACTTAAAAGGTTCTCCAGCAATATTCTTCACTACACATTTATTTAAATTTAGATAAATCTGTGAGGTAAAGTAGTAACTTAAAATATGAGCTAATTTAATTCAATGAATTATAATTAATTTAATATTTGAGATAGCTAGTAAAATGATGAAAATTAATTTAATATAAGCTTACTAGGACTATGTTACAGGGAGAATATATATATATATATATATATATATATATATATATATATATATATATTTCTATAATGAGAATATTAATGTAATTGCCATTAGAGGTTTTGTAAATCTATTTAGAAATATTAATGATAATAATAATAATAAGAATGGACAGATGTTAGTTTCATTATAAGTAACAAATATTAATCAGCAATTCATCTGTTAAGTAAGAATTTGTGCAATTTTGACCTAAATGAAGTTATTGTCCAACAACCCCTTATATCACTCGGAAGCGAGTTCCAATTTCTAGCAACTGAAACTGTATAGGATGAAGAATATAAAGATGTCTTGTGGTAGGGTATAATGAGTAAATTGTTATGATGAGATCTTGTACTTAGCTGATGATATGCGGATAAATTTTGGAAACGAGAAGCCAAATAGATTGGGGTAGCGGTGCGCAGAATTTGAAATAAGAGAACAAGAGAATGCAGGGCTCGTCGATCGCTTAGCCTTAGCCAAGACAGAGTTTGGAAAGACGGGGAAACATGATCATACTTACGAATATTACAAATATAACGGACGCACGCATTATGCACACGTCGTAGCCTGTTGCTCAAATTTGCATTTAGGTTACTTAATATAATATCGCAGTAGTCGAAGTGTGGCATCACGAGTGTTTGTACAAGGATTAATTTTAATTTATCAGGAAGAAAGTGCTTCAGTCGCTTTAATGAGTGAATAATGTTTAAACATTAAACAATTTCAAAGACACATTTATGCATTGTTTGGTAGTAAATAGGGGCCATTTTGAGCACGTTTTGTAAACTGAAGTCAACATAATGATACAACACAACAATGCTAATTTTAGTTTTAATGGGTTTTCTTGCTTTAAAATCCATGTATTGCATTACTATTGCAGTTAAATTTCAATGGTGTGTCTAAATTATAATAAAATAATGTCTTTTTTAAATTATAAATTAAAATAATATTACATCACAGCCTAATATTGTTATTCAGTTGTTTTTATTAGCTTTATTCACTTCTTTCTATTAGCTTTCCTCTGCAATTGTTTAATCCAAAGCCTCCTCAAATTGGTGTACTGTAGCATTCAAATTTCCTTTTATTCCGTACACATACTACATTTTCATCAAAAGAGGTATTTTTTAAAAAACAATAGTGGCAAAAAAAAATCATTTTGTTCATACTGAGACCAGAAGAATCCAAAAATGGGGAAATAAGTACTTGGTACCATAAAAAAACAGACTCTTTGGCACAATCTTTATAAATGAAAAGTATAGTACTTCAAAACATATTCAAAACATTCCTTCTTTGATACCCTACAACTTTTGTATAAATAGTTTCTTCATAAAATTAGAAATAAGAAAGTTACATTGTTCACTTTTTAGTCACTCTGTATAATAAATTATCCCCACCAAGTTTTCAGTATTCCGACCAATTTAATTATATAGCGATAATATTGTGTTTTCTTTAATGAAAATGAAATATTTGTTAAGTAAATTCAATAGGCCTAAACATCTTTGATGCGAATTATTGATTTGACTATTAAAATGCTCATCAACGTAACACATAAATCTGAACACGTAACACAATACGAAGTCAATAAAACGAAGTTGATTGCTACCGTCCTTTCCCAGTACGACAATAATCCCCTCTTTCATCATACAACACGTACTGTAATTCCGATAGGCCTACGACTTTACACGTCAGACACGCTAGTACAGTAGTCATTAGTTTTCACAGGTCGCATAAATGTTGTAGCGTGTGTGTACGTGTCCAATTTATAACAATGATAAATGCTTAACGGCACATATTATTCTTAAAGCAGTCAATTTAACAAAGTTGCTTTTATGCCGTGTTAGTATCTTGAGGCACAGACACTCTCGTTGCGTGGGTTACGCGGTGTAAACAATTGAACAACTAATTCCGTTTCTAAACTTATTTATACTAACATGTTAAACGTTCTTGCTTTACATCACGTCACCGATGATAAAATTAGTTGACACTTTAGAAAACATAGTGTATTTATCACTCCATCTACCATAGTAAATAATTATTTATTCAAATACAAAAGAACTTTTAACACATTATTTTTATTCTTCCCTACAGCGATATAAATTCGCCATTAAATAGCTCCATAATTTCACAATAATTAAATTATTCCGTGCTGGAAATATGTATGTTTCTTTCGCTAGTTTAGTATACAGAAGCATTATATTTTTATTCCATTGTCCTCCATTTGAACTGGTAATGGAAATTATGGGAAAACGGCTGAACGGATTTTAATAAATGACCTCTCATTTTGAAGCTTGGAACCCAAAGTTTTTCAGAAAAAATAGTAGTTTTCAGTGAAATGTCAATTTTCCTACATAATTTTCGTATTTTCCAAAATCCATCTGTCGTCAGCTTTGAGAAATACATAATGGGTTTTCAGAATAAAACAAAACACAAACACACTACAATAAACAATATCATACGAAGGCTAAGGCTACGACCTGCAGGATGTCTGACATATTTAGAGTTCAGATGGCTCAGATTCTCTGACATAATTTCAATATGTCAACCTTCATTTTTGTAACTTTTCAGAAAATTTCTATAATATTGGTCATTAAAAACTTCAAGACTTACTAAAAAGAATTTACAGGTTAGATTCTCTGGTGTGTAATTTTCTGAGTACAGCTGTCTGTGTATTTAATATTAAAAATACAAAACTTAAAAATGTTTGATGATATTATTACCATTATAAATGAAATATTATAGTGAATGCCATGATGTATTTGTCGCTAATTATACAGGTTAATTCTTTATTGATTTTATGAAAGTGAAATCTTTTGGGGTTATATAAATAGGCGTACAGAATATTGCAGCTAGATCTTCATTTCTATAATATTTACCGAGTGACGGCTATATATTAATCTATACAAAACTTACATAAGATAACAATATTGTTATTAAAAATGAAATATTTTTATAGTTATTAGCCAGGTGGTATGGGTCTTTTCGATATTATATTTAATGGTGGTGTGGTGTATATATTTAAAGCTGAAAGTCAGAATTTATAAAACAGTTATGCTACCGGTTGTTCTTTATGGTTGTGAAACTTGAACTCTCACTTTGAGAGAGGAACAGAGATTAAGGGTGTTCGAAAATAAGATGCTTAGGAAAATATTTGGGACTAAGAGGAATGGAGTTATAGGAGAACGGAGAAAGTTACACAACGCAGAACTGCACGCATTGTATTCTTCACCTGACATAATTAGGAACATTAAATCCAGACGTTTGAGATGGGCAGGGTATGTAGCACGTGTTTCCTTATTATGGAAGAAAATAACTTTCAAAATGTTTGGTATTCTTCATTGGAAATACATTTGAAAATTTTTAATTTGAACTTCTAATGAACTTAGTTAGCAGCATTCTCTGCACAAGCCACTAGTTTACTTTAATTGCTTTTAGATTCGAAATTTTCGGGTTGAAATACGGATGAGTTCGATGGATTTTTAAAGGCGAAAGAATCTTCTGAAGCTAGGCTAAATGAAGGCTGTGCTATAGATTACGATAGGCAATTAGTTATGCATGAAATTAACATGCTTGAGAAAAGAAGTTCACTGCAAAAGAACACCAATCTGTTATAGTTACAGGGGCGTTCACAAGGGGGTGGGGTTACCGGGTTTGAAACGTC
The DNA here is from genome assembly GCA_025594305.2 of Periplaneta americana. Classification (NCBI taxonomy): domain Eukaryota; kingdom Metazoa; phylum Arthropoda; class Insecta; order Blattodea; family Blattidae; genus Periplaneta; species Periplaneta americana. Next base: position 21,108,314 of record JAJSOF020000035.1, read on the forward strand.
CCTTGAACTTTTTGAAAAAAAAAAAAAGACATATCTAGATTTGAGTACTTTTTATTCACAATCGCTTTGTCTTCTCTAATTTTTACTGTCAGAGTAACAAAATCTACATCGACAGAAGGCGTAGTTCTATCCCTCCTTCAATATAATCCCTGTACTTGGTACTGCGGCAGGCTCGAATTGTAACAATGCTATCTTTATTATAGAAAGACCTACCATGACCTACCATCAACCTTGTAATAAAATGAAGCTGACACAATATGAAATTTAATTTGTTGTGGAATACATTGAAAAGGTTATTTTGACAGTTCTGCAGTGTTGGTGTTGTTAAATATTGTGCATTACTTACTTGCAAATGGCTTTTAAGGAACCTGAAGGTTCATTGCCGCCCTCACATAAGCCCGCCAGCTGTTCCTATCCTGTGCTAGATTAATCCAGTCCCTATCATCATATACCACCTCCCTCAAATCCATTTTAATATTATCCTCCCATCTACGCCTGGCCTCCCCAAATATCTTTTTCCTCCGGTCTCCCAACTAACACTCTATATGCATTCCTGGATTCGCCCATACGTGCTACATGCCCTGCCCATCGCAAACGTTTGGATTTAATGTTCCCTAATTATGTCAGGTGAATAACACTCTATATGCATTTTCTGGATTGAAAATTATGTCAGGTGAAGAATACATTCAGTTCTGTGTTGTGTAACTTTCTCCATTCTCCTGTTTCATCCTGCTTAGCCCCAAATATTTTCCTAAGCACATTATTCTGAAACACCCTTAACTTATGTTCCTCTCTCAAAGTGAGAGTCCAAGTTTCACAACCATACAGAACAACCGGTAATATAACTGTTTTATAAATTCTAACTTTCAGATTTTTTGACAGCAGACTGGATGATAAAAGCTTCTCAGCCGAATAATAACAGGCATTTCCCATATTTATTCTGTGTTTAATTTCCTCCCGAGTATCATTTATATTTGTTACTATTGCTCCAAGATATTTGAACTTCTCCACCTCTTCAAAAGATAAATTTCCAATTTTTATATTTCTATTTCGTACAATATTCTCGTCACGAGACATAATCATATACTTTGTCTTTTCGGGATTTACTTCCAAACCTATCTCTTTACTTGCTTCCAGTAAAATTCCCGTGTTTTCCCTAAAATAATAATAATATTACACAACATTTTAAATGCCGATAATGTAAATTGTAAACAATTTTAATAATAATTTTTGATAAAATTCTGCGTACGCTATTTTATTGTTGAATTTAGAAAAAATAGTTTTCCTATTCCCAAATTTCAGCTTGAAATCGATCTCAAATCCCCTAGACTTAACACCTAGAAATATTGACAATTGCGTCAAAATAGCGAAGAATAAGTTTTCTTATTACCAATCAATATTTTACAATAAATAAAAGGAATGCTAACGCAAAAGAATTTTGTGTAATAGCTTTTAACACCAAGAAAATAACATTTAAAAGGCATGTGCAAAAAGTAATTCTCCTAGGCTACAACCACACATGAGAGAAATATAAACGTTCAGCCCGATTACATTTTCATACTCTGGGCACTTGTATTCAAATTGCTACTTCGCAAATTAATGCAAATGCGGACGAGTTTAATACCCGGGGATTAACTGCTCCGAATTTGAAAACCTGTCTCGGATTAGAAATTCAAATTGATGTTTTGTGCCTGATGTATTCAAAACCAACAAACAGCCTAGTTTACAAAGCAAATGCTAAGCACGTGGCCGCTATAATCGCTGATCAGCTGTGCGGGTCACCTGTCATACGAGTGGCCATTACGTTAACCCTTTCAAGTGCCGGGGCTCCATAGAGATAGGCCTAGATCCGCAGATGATACTGTAAGATTTATTCAGGCGGATTTTCTCAGGTAATGTTTCTGATCCCCTTTAAGATCTAATATATCAGGTTATCATTAAATCACAGTTCCATTGAATATCAACAACAGAATATATATAAAGATGGGTGGAGCGGAGAAAAATTCTCTACGGCACCGGACCCGAACCCGGGTTTTTAGCTCTGCGTGCTGACGCTTTATCCACTGAGCCACACCGGGTTCCACCTCTTACTTTCCTTTAGCGGCCAACTCTCTCATGCACTGTGTCACAGATGTGTGACAGTGGCACATTGTCCAACACACTATGTGCAGAGGTGCACTCACTACGAGTGACTAAGTGGCCGGGATCCGACGGAATGAGCGCCGTCTTAAATCACTAAGGGTGCTATGCATAGACATTTCGCTAGCCCGCGCTACGAGCGTGCTAAACTAGCCCCGGCTATCGAGTGATTACTTGTACAGGATTCATATCGTATCATATCGCTAACACTGGTTTATGAATACGAAAACGTTAGTTCGCTGATCATCCACCGGAAGACCGCGCTAAGAATGTCTATGAATATGGCCCTAAGTGATTATTTAGGCCTATGCTTATCATATTATCGTGATGTACCGAAGTACGTATGATATTTTCGTGAAGGAATTCTGTATTAGCCTATCATATGGTAATGCAGAATTACACGGATGTACTTCTATCATGTATAATAACTAAGGAAAGGAAGTTCATGCCCTAAAACGTGAAGAATATGTGTGCATTTATGCCGTAAAATAGATAAATATGCTACAAAATACGCATTATCAGTCTGAGATTATTTTAACAGAATAGTAAGGTATGGGTAACTTACGTTTAAGTCTATGGATTTTGAAATCCTTGTCTCATTGCTGAATGCTCCATTTATGCTGTTACAGTTCACAACTAAGCAGTGACGTATGTTTTCTGTTGTCATTCTTCGCCTGTTGTCTCTCAGCATAGCTTTGTAGCGCGAAAACTTCGTTCTACGTCACAAGAAGTAAGAGGGGCTTGTATAAAAACTGTGAGCTGTTCTATAGAAATTTTTTTTTTTTTTTTTTTTTTTTTTTTTTTTTGGGGGTGTTTTTCCTTCGAGAATGTCTTGAATTTCTTTTAAGTTGATAATAGCCAGGTTTTTGGAAAGAATATTTGCTGTTTTCTCGTTCACTTTATCTCCTACATTTCCTGGAACTGATGTTAAACTGGATATTGTCACAGTCTACTATATACAGTCGCGAAGCTCAATATGTAGTAAAAATGCAAACATGTGTAGTTGCCCACCACTAGGATCGCTACTATCGCCTATCATCGCAGCTCTCTCTCTAGCAGCCGACAAAATATGTTACACTTTCGTAGTCGTGTTCTTTGGAAAAATTAACACCTTCCTTCCATTATTGAAATATTAAATGCATAAAGTTAATTTTTTTATAATGAAGTATATTAAATTCCACCAATAAACTCGAAGATACCTGCAAGAAATAAGTTAATATAAGCTTAATTTTTGTTTATGCAAAACGAACTGAAATTTACTATAATAGCTTCACTCATTCAAGATTATAGCGATAATCAACTATGAAACCAATAAATATTAATTTTCATTTCTCTTTACAACATTAAAATAATGGAAATATGAATTAATGGAGTAACTTACGTCCCGGTACTTGTAGTGTAGGCTTATGTAGTTAACAAAGTGGGATGAGGTTGAGCAATAATAATCACACCAGAATTGAAATAAAACGATCAATAAATTTTATTGTAACAGTATTTTTCTACGTCTCTAGTAAAGCAAAAATAAAAATATCAACAAAATTAACAGGTATAATTAAAAACATATCCATTGAAGAAAAAAGTAGGCCTAAGCAATAATAATCCCACCAGAATTGAAAATAAAACGTGATCAATAAATTTCATTAAAACAAACTTAATTTTTCTACGTCTTTAGTAAAATAACACATAAAAATAATAACAAAATTAATAGCTACAATTAAAAATATATCCTCTGAAAAAAAAGTAGATCTAACCTTTATTTCTCTGGAAATTTAGCAGCCTAAACAGAACTTTAACCGGTATCTAATGTCCTTTCGGTTAGACTGAAACATTTCATTGTGAAATTTAAGGATATAATGTATTCTAACAGTCACAAAGAACTTCAAAATAACAGTTTTGTTTCTGCACGGCATTCTTGTGGAAACCCAGGAATCTTTCTGAATCTTTCGGAAATCGGAAAAAGGATAACTCTGGCCTCTTTCTCTTACTGTTGCTACAATTTATAGCACTACAAACGTCTCCTCCTTGTCCCATATTATTCCAATTATTATATTCTAGCCATTAACATTTTCATTATAACCAATAACGAACATTTCACAAGCATCAATGTGAAATACGCAACGAGCTAGCACTCGATAGAAATACAACACAGTCCAAAGTCGACCATGGACAGTCTATCGTTTCTAGTTGCTAACCGCTTGGAGCGCTTTATCACGAGATTTAACACCTCAAGAAACTGTATATAGTAGACTGTGGTATTGTTCTGTCGAAATCTGCTAAAGACTGCAGTAAAGGAATACCAATTGCTAACTTGAGAGGCTCCCTATGAGGGCGTCATCGTTACGTTCAAAATTCATAAACATAAATTAGTCGTGTTTACGAGGTTACACACTTTTAAAAATGAGGGAAAAACAAATAAACATACATAATATGCAATTTCCCTGCAGAAATGTTAAAATATGACGATTTTATAAATAAAGGCAAAGTACAATAAAAGTAATATCTTTGTATTCAAAATTTGTGATTCATGTAGATAATCTTTCAACATATTCACACAACGGTATAGAACAAATATGCAAATGCATGAACTTCCTTTCCCTAATAATAACTCGTATAAAATGTCAATATTATTGTCGATATTTCTGATCAGTTGTAACCCATTTTTTAATTATGGCGTTAATATCTCATTACCCTATTTGGTACTATTTTCTTAGGGAAATTATGGAATTGGGAAGTACTGGAATCACCGGGTTTGAAACTATCGGTTAGTGGGGGAAAATGGATTGAGAAAAGTGTCCAACAACGTTTCTCTTCAGATAAATAGCTGTACACAGTAAGCAGTTGTCCCAAAACATTTTTGATATCAAGGATGCTGAAAAATTGTACTTTCGCAATAAAAACTAGAGTCCGGATATTAGGCAAAATGCCTTTTTAAACTGAGTGTATGTATTAAAGACCTATTACAGATAAACACGTTTCCACACACTTTGGAACGGTAGGCCCAATTTTATTTTGCCTTTTTGCGTATTTTAGCTCCCGTTGCCTGTTTTAAGATTAAATGCTTTTTTTTAGCCTTTTTAAGTCCTTATTGTACATTTTATATATTTTAATGCATTTAAAATAAACAGCACATAAATTATATCAAAAAACAAAAAAGAACGGTTGTACAAATTAAAAATATATGTTCACCTCATACAAATATTTGCTGAGAATCTCCAGCAATACATATGCTTCAAGAAGTCGTAAACTTTTCTCTGCTACCGATTCCATCTTTTACTTCACTTAACAAAGATGTTTGAACAGTATAACCCTCAGTGCTCAGGTCACTTCGGGGTTTACCAGCGAAAGAAAGAGAATGAGGAAAGTATTAAAAGCAAGTCTCCAGGTCCCGTTACTGTTGTCGCTTGCACGCACAAGTCACGCGTACTTTGAAGTCTCTAATCCCTTCTCACACCCCTGTTTTTGAGACAATACACAGTCGATTTTTCCCAATCTCTGAAAGAAAGAGACACTCCTTCTGAAATCAGTTGTTTTAAGTTTGCTCCAATCACTTCAGTAGAAGTAGAAAGATCTTTTTCCAGCATGAAAAACGTTCTCTCTGATAGACGGCTCACTATGACAGTTGAAAACTTAAAAAGCATCTTGTTGTGACATGTAAGAAAGGAAAGTGAGTACCGTATGGGATAGTTTATTAAGTATTTGTGTATTTTTTTGTCTGTTTTCATGAATAATAAATGCCTATTTCACTATTCGACGCTGTAAAGCACCTCGACATTTCCCCGTTAAAGTAAGTTCAGTGCATATCCCTTTCAGTTCTTCGATAAAAAATCTTGGCATTCACATGGATAATAATCTCAACTGGGACATGCAAATCACAGAACCTGCAGAAAAGTATATTCTATTATTCATGTGCTAAAAAGGATAAATATTCATCTTCCCTCTTGCTTAAAAAATGTCCCTTGTGCAGACCCTTGTATTTCCCTATTTTGACTATGCTGACAGTTTACTGACTGACCTTTCCAGCGACAACAAAACGAAACTTCAACGTGCTCATAATTTGCGTGTACGTTTTGTAAGCAATGTTCGTAAATATGATCATATTACCCCATCCCTGGAAGCAATAGGTTGGCTTAAACTAGATAAGAAAATAAATTTACATTCACTTCTCCTTCTCTTCGAAATCTTGAACTCTTCTATTCCTTCGTACCTGTCGTCTCGCTTCACTTACCTTTCTTCCCACCACAATCTGAACACACGCTCTCGCCATGAAACAATACTAACAATACCATCCCATCGCACCTCCTCAACTCATCCTCTTTCACAATAGCCCTGCCAAGACTCTGGAATTCGTTACCTGCTAGCATCAGGGACTGTCGAAATAAAATTCAATTCAAACGCAAACTTACTAGGCACTTGGTCAGTAATTGAGACTCGTTCAGATATGGTTTCTTGTAAATAGTTCTCTTTAATCTATCACAAAATATTTCAATATCCGGTATTTTCATCACTATAGAATTTTGTTATTGTAGGTTTAATTTGTAATTCAGTAAATACAAAAATATTCTTTGTTCTTAACTTCTATGATAAAATGTCTAGCTTTCATTAATCAGGTAATCTTGTCGTACTTGAATTTTTATTGTAATTGTTATTGTAAATTTAATATTAATTGTAATTTTATTGTTCATGTTATAGTTGTAATCACCTGGTAGAGGGGCAGAGAAGGCCTGACGGCCTTATCTCTACCAGGTTAATAAATAAATACTACTACTGGGTGTTCATTTCAAAGTGTGTCATGACGTCACTGTTGTTGGGTCACCGATTTGAAGCGAGTTTCACCTTATATGTTAGAGAAGTTGCTTATTATTTAAGGCGTTCTTCAATCTGAACTTGAGAACGTGTACGGTATAACTTGAACATCGAAGCAACAGATGGCGGTCTGTACGGTCTGTGTGCTACCATAACCTCTTTCGAACTGTGTTTTGCGCGGCTAAGTCGTACGTAGCGTATTTGTTATCATCGGTTGCGTACGGTAACATGCCACAACACAAATCAAATGCTCCGTGTCCATGTCGACCGTCGAAGTTAATGTCAACAAATACGTAAGTAATCGTCTTAACCCTCTCCCCATATCCCGACAGTACGTATTTCCAAACAGTTCACATTCCTGCCACTACCGGCGTTACCGTACGTATCGGTACGTACCATGGATGAATATCCATGTACGTACTCTTCAGAATGAACGCCGTACTTGCTAGGCAACTTCTCTGCCTCTTAGGTTATACACCTCTGCGGAAGTGTAGGAAGATTGAATTCTCTAGGCTCATCGGCTAGCCACATGACGGCATACAGCGAGCCATGACACATTTTGAACTGAACACCCAGTACTACTACTACTACTACTACTACTACTACTACTACTACTACTACTACTATTTTTGGTGCCTATATGCCTGCCTATTTTAACCAAAATAAATGCCTAAACATCCGGGCTCTACTCATAACATTTTTTGAAGCAATGAATTTTATGTACGTCTATAACTTCTACTTTTGATTGACAACTGGCGCCTTGCAGAACCTGGGACCTGTCTGGTATAAGTTTATTACCGTAACATTCGGAACAGAGAACCGTACTCAGGTCGTCGAATGTCGCATTAGGAATGTTATGTGGACGTTCGGTCGCAAGCTGGGGGTTACCCGCTTGGAGGTCACGGGGTCGGCAATGCAGGCTGATTGGATTAATTTGACCCCGGCCGCCTCTGTAACATGACCCTCTGTTTCGGTCGCCGCGACCTGGTTTAACCTCTACGTGCCCTGCTCCGATGGCCATTCCCAAATGAGCACGATCACAAGGGGGCACAGGTACCGCAACCAGCAATGAAAGTCAAGTTTTATTTGGCTCCTTTGACGTATGGGTTTTCTATACAACCTCTGAGTTCTGAGACATTTGTTTTTTTACTTTTGAAGTTCAATATAATGCTGTACTTCAAAGAAAAAAAGTCACTAACATGAAAAATGCTGAAAAAATTCTGCAGGTTACAGTTCGGACACAAATGCAGGTATATTATGCCATACATCGTGTCTCTGTACACACATCTCATACAGGGCTTTCTTTTCAAAGCTTCCCAGTCTAAATAACTAATTATTTAAATTGAATTCAAGTTAAACAAAAAACACTGGTCTCAACTGGGTTTATTAGTAATACCCATATAATGATAATAGAATGTACATTGATAAGTGTATGATAGCTATATGACTGGATGTCAATGCTGTCATTCAACATTGTAACGCACGCCAGCTATATATATATATATATATATATATATATATATATATATATATATATATATATATAACAAATAAATAAATAAATAGGCCTAAATAAATATATAAATAAATACACAATACTCGTACTGCAGTTTAAAGAGAACTGGAAAGGTAAAGGTAAAGACCCTGTAACATGCCATGAAGACACTCAAGGTGAGCCCCATGCTTTCCATTCAATAGAATGAGGTGGTAACGCACGCCTTTACCCGGGAAAGACCCGGTAAATAGGCTGAGTGAACCTAGGCCGTTCTGAAAGTTTGGCAAATAAAAAATCCACCACCTGGGATCGAATACCTAGTCCGTAGCCAGCTGCTTTAAAGAGAACTGGAACATGGACAAATCTAAACCAGTGAATACTACTTTCAAAGGAAATGAGAATATGATTATTTTGTTCTTGAAGACGAAAGAATTGCTTGTTTACTGTGTCCCATCCAATTTATTTCTACTCGTCATTTCAATATTAAACCACATTTCAACAAAGCCCATATTAAGAATGATGGAATGCACAAACTTTCGGGTAAGTTCATTATTATGAACTGTATATTGATTATTTATTTATAAACTATTAAATTAAGGACGTCATTCGTTGTGTTCATTTTGAATTGAAATTAATAGTGACTTTCAAGGTTCATTACTTAAGTGCTATAAATTTATGTTTCCGTAGGTGATGATAGGAGGAAAGTTTTCGAAAACCTAAAGCAGGTTAGGTGTAGAGAAATCTCGAAGAAACTACCGACAGGAAATCTAGCATAACTGTAAATCTTGAATCGAGATAACGCATTATAGATGCAATGAATGTATTACAAACCTTTTTGAAAATTACATGCCGCCACTGATGGACTTTTGCACAGGCATAGAATGTAAACAACTCCACGCGGAAGTCATCCCCAATAGAAGTGGAGTGAGGCTGACGACATATTTCCCCTACTTACGGGTTCTGAAGGCCTGTACTGGATTACATCACTGCGCAATTAGTTGACATAGGCCGAATTAAAGGAATTGAATTGAATTGAATGAGGAGAATTTGGAGGACAAATTTAAAAGATACGCAAAACGCGTCCTTGCAAGGGTTTCGGGGCTGCAAGAAACTAAAATATGTGAGCTCCAAGCCTGTTGGCCACTAGTCTCACTCCGGGTTACGCTGCTCCACTGAAGGAGCTCTAGAAAATTTTGAAGGGGAAATCGAAAATGGACGTAACCTCTTAGGTACCACATACGCGAGGGGACGGAAATGTGATCAAAGTGATCACGGGACGGGACGGGACGAGAAAGAAATGGCTGGTGTATATCTGCACATTGAAATGAACTGTGTCATTTCGCAGTGCAGGAGGAGTCGAGAAGACTCTGTCGTCTGTTGTTCGATGACAAGACAGGTGAAGACCGCTAAGAGAGACGCCGTGAATTCTGAATCTGCAAATTGAAAGGTTCCCTGTCCTTTCGCATTGCGACTAAATGAGTGATCTCTCAAATTAAATAGGCAATTTATAGGTTCTGAACAGGGCATTACCGAATTAAAGAAATACTCCTGTACTTATACCGCAGTCTAGTATATACAGCCACGAAGCTTGAGTTGCGAGGGTGCTAGGAACAATAGACAATGCCGGTACTATTTCGCATTGTCTGTAATGAGGCGATAATAGAGATCCTAATGGTTAGCAACTATCTATGGATGCATATTTACTAGTATTGAGCTTCGTGACTGTATATACTACACCAGTGGGCGGCAGAAGCTGCAGTTATGACGTAAGAGCCAGTCAGGTCTCAAGAGCTTGGAAGAGCGAGCAGTTGAGTCGTATTACTGTTAACACGCACCAGCGCAGTGGCGTCAGTGCAGCTATGATACGACAGTTCTTGGAGATAAATTGATGGAATCACATTCCTGTATTTTGCTAGGGAATAACTACTCTGCGGTCATGATGGCAACATTCTTGGCAAATTCCCCGTCATTAAAAGAACGCATGTTCTTTCCAATGGCTAGTGAAATCCTATATCTTAAGCGTTAAGCTTACCATTGATTCACTGACAGTGTGTTCCCTAGCTTCACTTAAAAATGTATCTTTCAATTGCTGCACTAGTACTTGTCGATAATCATTTGTGTGGCATAGAGAATAATGGCATTGTATATTGAACTTCTTTACATGCTGAAACAGCTTGCCACAAATCAAACACTTCGCCATTCCTCCATACTCCATAACACAGTTTGATCTCGACAAAGCATTTAGCTTGGGCACGATAGTAACACAAAGTGATGGTGTGTTTCAAAAGTTGAAATATACTTTGCATACTACTCACCAAGTTAGGGCCTATATAGTTCAATCTGTATATTGTGTAGGAAAATGTCTGTTAAAAACACTTGAACTGTTTTCAAGTTTCCGAGTAGACAAAGTGTTGTAGTACTGCTTAAATTATTTATTTCTATATTTGTATATTTATAGCAGTTTCGGAGCCTCATTTACATAATGCGAACGCTTCTGCAGCTGGCTGTATTATGAATTTCATATTATTATAAGTATATTAAATTTGATTACAAACCAAAATATTTTGTTACATTGATTTATCACGGATGTACAGTTTTGTTTTCGTACAAATGTATTGTAATTGTGCTGTTCCCATACCACCTCAGACGAATGGATCGCGCTCTGTCAGTGCATAGGCGCCGTACCGCCACTGTTCAGTTGAACCTTCTCTCCTCGCTGTGCTCAGCATGCAGAGTTTTCCGAGCAAAGAGCGTGGCGGCTCCGTTGTATGACGTCACAGAGCACGGAACATGCCGGTCACTATACTAGACTGTAGTTATATGTATGTTGTTATTGCAAGTTCTTATGAAGGTGTTCGCTTTGTTCGCAGCTGTTGGTGGCCGGCCAACCCACTACGGCCACATCCCCGCCTCTGGGAGCGGGAGCGGGTTCCGTGGGTTCCGGGGGCGGCGGCGGGGGCGTGACGGCCGGGGCGGTGTCCCCCGGGAGCGGCGGCGGAGCGACAGGTAACGGTGCGCCGCCCCCTCGAGCGCCACGTCGTGTTGTGAGAACGGGCGGCCCATCATGACGGACCCCGTGTCCGGGCAGACGGTCTGTTCGTGCCAGTACGACTCCGCCAGACTCGCGCTGTCCTCATACCCTCGACTGTCGACGTCAGGGGTCGGCGTCTACGGCACCCCGTACCCGTCCACCGACCAGAACCCCTACCCCAGCATCGGGGTCGACAGTTCCGCCTTCTACTCCCCGTTGGTGAGTACAATTGCTTTGCATTACCTGATGTAACATTAAGGTAAAATAATGTCATTGTGGAGTGGAAAACCTAATAGAGCTAAGTGCCCAAAACTTGTTTTAAAAATATACAACTTTTGCAAGAGGTTCTGATACACTAGCGTTCAAAGATACGTGACCTACGATTTTATGATCTTGTAAACGAACTTTCCAACCATGGCATAAGCATAGTCTAGTACATACAGTTGTTAATTAAGTATGGAATATTGCTAATAGCTAGTGCTGCTGATCGATCAAAATATTTAATCGATTAACTATTTGAATTTAATCGATTAATCAATAGATTAATCGAGTTTTGATCGAGTTGAAAAAATTATTTATACTGTAAACATTAAGCATACAAAGAAATAATTTATTACAGTTGTATGAACACTTTTGTAAAATTAAATTAAAATTAATATAATCAGTTAAAAACTAGACATGTTTCGGAGGAATGCTCCTCCATCTTCAGTGGCAATACCACGACGCTGGTACAGATGTTCGACCGCGTATCGTGGCTTAAAGGAGATACGCCACGATACGCCGTCGAACATCTGTACCAGCATCGTGGTATTGCCACTGAAGATGGAGGAGCATTCCTCCGAAACATGTCTGGTTTTTAACTGATTATATTAATTTTAATTTAATTTTACAAAGAATCTCCTTTAAGCCACGATACGCGGTCGAACATCTGTACCAGCGTCGTGTATTGCTCATTTAAGATGGACATTCTGAAACATGTCTGGTTTTTAACTGATTATATTAATTTTAATTTAATTTTACAAAGAATCTCCTTTAAGCCACGATACGCGGTCGAACATCTGTACCAGCGTCGTTAAATTGCCAAAGATGGAGGAGCATTCCTCCGAAACATGTCTGGTTTTTAACTGATTATATTAATTTTAATTTAATTTTACAAAGAATTCCTTTAAGCCACGATACGCGGTCGAACATCTGTACCAGCGTCGTGTATTTTGAAGATGGAGGAGCATTCCTCCGAAACATGTCTGGTTTTTAACTGATTATATTAATTTTAATTTAATTTTACAAAGAATCTCCTTTAAGCCACGATACGCGGTCGAACATCTGTACCAGCGTCGTGGTATTGCCACTGAAGATGGAGGAGCATTCCTCCGAAACATGTCTGGTTTTTAACTGATTATATTAATTTTAATTTAATTTTACAAAGAATCTCCTTTAAGCCACGATACGTGGTCGAACATCTGTACCAGCGTCGTGGTATTGCCACTGAAGATGGAGGAGCATTCCTCCGAAACATGTCTGGTTTTTAACTGATTATATTAATTTTAATTTAATTTTAAAAGAGTCTCTTTAAGCCACGATACGTGGTCGAACATCTGTACCAGCGTCGTGGTATTGCCACTGAAGATGGAGGAGCATTCCTCCGAAACATGTCTGGTTTTTAACTGATTATATTAATTTTAATTTAATTTTACAAAGAGTCTCCTTTAAGCCACGATACGTGGTCGAACATCTGTACCAGCATCGTGGTATTGCCACTGAAGATGGAGGAGCATTCCTCCGAAACATGTCTGGTTTTTAACTGATTATATTAATTTTAATTTAATTTTACAAAGAATTCCTTTACCACGATACGCGGTCGAACGTCTGTACCAGCGTCGTGGTTTAACTGAAGATGGAGGAGCATTCCTCCGAAACATGTCTGGTTTTTAACTGATTATATTAATTTTAATTTAATTTTACAAAGAATCTCCTTTAAGCCACGATACGTGGTCGAACATCTGTACCAGCGTCGTGGTATTGCCACTGAAGATGGAGGAGCATTCCTCCGAAACATGTCTGGTTTTTAACTGATTATATTAATTTTAATTTAATTTTACAAAGAGTCTCCTTTAAGCCACGATACGTGGTCGAACATCTGTACCAGCGTCGTTGTATTGCCACTGAAGATGGAGGAGCATTCCTCCGAAACATGTCTGGTTTTTAACTGATTATATTAATTTTAATTTAATTTTACAAAGAGTCTCCTTTAAGCCACGATACGTGGTCGAACATCTGTACCAGCATCGTGGTATTGCCACTGAAGATGGAGGAGCATTCCTCCGAAACATGTCTGGTTTTTAACTGATTATATTAATTTTAATTTAATTTTACAAAGAGTCTCCTTTAAGCCACGATACGTGGTCGAACATCTGTACCAGCGTCGTTGTATTGCCACTGAAGATGGAGGAGCATTCCTCCGAAACATGTCTGGTTTTTAACTGATTATATTAATTTTAATTTAATTTTACAAAGAGTCTCCTTTAAGCCACGATACGTGGTCGAACATCTGTACCAGCACCGTGGTATTGCCACTGAAGATGGAGGATCATTCCTCCGAAACATGTCTGGTTTTTAACTGATTATATTAATTTTAATTTAATTTTACAAAGAATCTCCTTTAAGCCACGATACGCGGTCGAACATCTGTACCAGCGTCGTGGTAGTGCCACTGAAGATGGAGGAGCATTCCTCCGAAACATGTCTGGTTTTTAACTGATTATATTAATTTTAATTTAATTTTACAAAGAATCTCCTTTAAGCCACGATACGCGGTCGAACATCTGTACCAGCGTCGTGGTATTGCCACTGAAGATGGAGGAGCATTCCTCCGAAACATGTCTGGTTTTTAACTGATTATATTAATTTTAATTTAATTTTACAAAAGTGTTAATACAACTGTAATAAATTATTTCTTTGTATGCTTAATATCTCATTTATGAACATTGTTGAATTTGACCTTACTCGTGTAAATTCAAATACTGTAAACACAATTATTGTTAAGGGAACCAGATACGACGAAATGGTTTAAATAAAAAAATATTTGATGTATTTGGAATGACGTTTTAAACTTAATATTCCAAAATATCAGCGTTCAACTCTTCCGGAAAGTGTCCCTTTTTAATAGTTTTGAAAATGTATGCAAGTCAGACTTTGGTTCTGTTTCCTGTTCTTGACCTATTTTTCTCCTTTCGGCATTTTTCAAATTTTCACTATACTCAGTGTGAAAGCTATTCCAGATGGAGACTTAATTTTTACCACTTATTGTCATAGTTATGCCTTCTGCATTAAATGTAAAATTACAGAATTGGAAAAAGAAAATCTGACAAAAATCTTAACTATAAAAATTGATGTCAAATTTTGGACATTTAGGAAAAAATCGGTGGGAAAGCATCTTGAGAGTAATATCAAATTAAGTGTTTTAATGGATAAAGAAAGCATTGGGCAACAAACTTTAAAAATTTTAGCTCTGTTTAGGAGCTGAGTGTACCGAAATATTGAAAATTTAACATTGTCAAGATAGGAGGTATCCGGTCCCCTGAAATTTAACTTGTGTTCGTTGATAAACATAAGTATTAAATGTTGTATATCTGTATATATTGTATCGTTATATTACAAAACAATTATTTTAATTACTTACTAACATATTTATTATGAGGCTTTTAATTTACTGTGTCAATTTCTCCGGGAATTTTTTAGACAAACAAAAATAACAAAAAGTATGAAGACTCACCTAGTTAATACTGCTTCATCCATGATTTTAAACATGTGAGTGCATTCACATGCTCCGAATTAAGTGCCGCTCTACGTTTAGTAACAATGTTTCCTGCATCACTAAACATAAAAAAAAAACTTTATTGTGTCACGTACTTCTTCACGATCGTTCAATTTAAATCCAAACGTTTCACCGAGTTTACCTCTCAAATGCTCATATGATATAATGGAGTTTACACTTTTCACAAACCACAGAAAACTGATTTTTTTTTCTTTATCAAACTAAACACATAACCTTCATATCCAAACTCAGTACAGAAACTGCAACTGCAAAACTACAGCGGTCGAAACAGAAGACTGGCCCCTATTGTAAACGAATTACCAGATTTTAGAAAGAGAAGAAGGTAGTTACGCTCTTACTTGCACACGGTGTAGACATGGCTATTTTATAAGGGATGAGGGGGAGGAATCCCAGAAAAGTATGTAATTCATAGGATATTGCCACATAGAAATCGATAGCGATCTGGCAATAACATTTTTGTAATTCACAGGATACAGTGTACAGAAGATCTAAGAGGAAGATTTAAAATTTCTAATCTTTTCTTTAACTTCCCTATACTGGGTGTTCAGTTCAAAAAGTGTCATGGCTCGCTGTATGCCGTCATGTGGCTAGCCGATGAGCCTAGAGAATTCAATCTTCCTACACTTCCGCAGAGGTGTATAACCTAAGAGGCAGAAAAGTTGCCTAACAAGTACGGCGTTCATTCTGAAGCGTAGTACCGATACGTACGGTAACGCCGGTAGTGGCAGGAATGTGAACTGTTTGGAAATACGTACTGTCGGGATATGGGGAGAGGGTTAAGACGATTACTTACGTATTTGTTGACATTAACTTCGACGGTCAACATGGACACGGAGCATTTGATTTGTGTTGTGGAATGTTACCTTACGCAACCGATGATAACAAATACCCTGCGTACGACTTGCCGGCGCAAAACACAGTTCGAAAGAGGTTATGGTAGCACACAGACCGTAAAGACCGCCATCTGTTGCTACGACGTTCACGTTATACCGTACACGTTCTCAAGTTCAGATTGAAGAACGCCTTAAATAATAGGCAACTTCTCTAACATATAAGCTGAAACTCGCTTCAAATCGTTGACCCAACAACAGTGACGTCATGACACACTTTGAAATGAACACCCAGTATTACAACGTATCAGGCTTTGAGTCGCCATTGGTCTAAAGAAGAATGGCGGGGGTGTGTTTGTAATAATTTAACAAAATGTTCTGTTAGGGGGATGGAGACGCAAGGTGTCAAAATGCGTGCGTGTTGCTAGTACCTCCGTCTCCCTCCCTCTCCTCCTCATTCACGCCCTCTCAGAGTTTCTGAGCACGCTCCGCCATGACACACGCATATGCCACATTAGAATTATGAAGAGAAGCGAATCAACTGTTTCTCTACTTCAGCTAATAACTTTCACAACGCTCTTTGGTCGTGAGGCTGGACTGTGGCAGTCTTGTCTCTCTTGGTCAAGACTTATACAAGGAAATAAACATGACATACACTTCATGTTCTTTTCACTGATATTATAATCTAACGTACATAAAATCGTCTCAAATGAGTTGGCCATAGCCATCTTCTTATGGAAAATTTTCTCTTCGCGAATTCAAGATCAGTTTAAAGAGAGCTGGAACATGGCAAAATCTAAACCCGTGAAGAAATACTACTTCCAAAGGAAATGTGAATATGATTATTTTGTTGTTGAAGACGAAAGAATTGCTTGTTTATTGTGTCCCATCCAATTTATTTCTACTCGTCACTTCAATATTAAACCACATTTCAACAAAGTCCATATTAAGAATTATGGAATGCACAAACTTTCGGGTAAGTTCATTATTACGAACTGTAGGTATATTGATTATTTATTTATATACCGTACTGTAAAATTAAGGACGTCCCTCGTTGTGTTCATTTTAAATTGAAATGAATTGTGGCTTTCAATATTCATTACTTAAATGCTATAAATTTATGTGATGTAGGTGATGATAGCAGGAAAGTTTTCGAAAATCTAAAGCAGGTTAGGTGCAAAGAAATCTCAAAGAAGCTACCGACAGGAAATCCAGCATAATTGTAAACCTTGAAACGAGATAACGCATTATAAAAACAATGCATTTATTACAAAACTTTTTGAAAATTACATGCCGCCACTGATGGACCTTTCACGGCCAGAGAATGTAAACAACTCTACGCGGAATTCGATCATCCCCAATAGAAGTGGAGTAAGCTGACGTCAAATTTCCCCTACTTACGAGTTTTGCAGGCATGGGATATACGGATAGGTAGGTAGGGAGGGAGGTAGATAGGGAGGTAGGTAGGTATGGATGAAAGGAAGTAAAAGTGGTTACGTGAGTGGGTGGGTGGGTGGGTGGGTAGATGGATGTATGGATGGATGGATGGATGGCTAAATCGGTAGAGGTAGAGGTAGTAGGAGGTGGAAGGATGGGTAAATAGTAGTGGTGTGGGATTTAATCGATTAATCTAATATCTTGAGAAAGGACAATTATGTTTAGGAAATAGTGTTGTCACTTAGGACTATTTGTTATATTGAATTATTTCAATGTTAAAATTATATTGCTTGTTTCTTAAAATGTGTGTATGATAACGTTTTGCAATTTTTTTTTTTTTTTTTTTTTTTTTATTTTATTTTATTTATTTATTTATTTATTTTTTTTATTTATTTATTTTTTTTTTTTTGGAAAATATAATTTCAGTTAATGCTCCGCCATAAATGTTGTAACTAAAATCTTGTGCATCCCTCGTGTTTATAGTACAGCTCGTCCTCCCCACACACGTTACCTGCACTTTGTTTACGTTTTCACTGTGCCTAAACGAGACGCTCTACTGCAGCCATGGCGAAAATGTAATCGTGCGCCGAGCCACTGTGTAACCTGCAACGTGCATAGCACCTATGGAGGGGGGGGGCGAACACCCGAAGGGGAAGTGAAGCAACTGTCTGACTTATTAACGGATATTTATATTCCTTACGTCAAGCACTTAAATACAATTTTATACAGTACAAGGCTACAAACTAATGTTTAATACCTGTAGCGAAGAAAGAAATGAACAATAAAACATAGGACACATTATCACAACCTAAAATTAACTGTCTTCAGAATGTCTCTGCGACAGAGTTTCAAAATCAGGAATTATGTCACTTACTGCCAGTCGTAGTTGATCACGAAGGCATTTGTCTGTCAGTCGTGATCTAAATTTGGTTTTTACTATTTTAATTGTTGAAAATAATTTACTGAGTGGCGGCTATATAGTAAAATATAGAAATCAAAATCTAATTTAAGTTATTCTCTACATCTACTTATATAACCCCAAAACGTTTCACTTTCATATCATCAATATAGCATTAACATGTATAATTAATGAAAAATAGTCACATCACGGCATTAACTACAATAATATTTCATTTCTAATGGTAATAGTGTCGGCAAACCACCTCAAGTTTTGTAGTTTTTAATATCCAATACACAGCTGTACCCAGAAAATTACAATAGAAAATAGGAAAATTATGTAGGAAAATTTACATTTCACTGAAAACTAATATTTTTCCGAAAAACTTTGGGTTCCAAGCTTCAAAATGAGGGGCCATTTATTAAAATCCGTTCAGCCGTTTTCCCGTAATTTCCATTACCAGTTCTAGAAAAGCTTATTCAAATGTAGGCCTATATTAATTTATCTAAGGACTTGGTGAATCTCTGAAAGACTTGTTAGTTTCATTAGCACCTGAGGTCAAATTTATGAAACATTCAAGCAAACCGGTTGTGATTTCAACAGTGAATGGAGAAACACACCCTCCACTCAGACCAGGCTTTAAATCCACTACGTGTCCGTGGATTCCGGTGGTATTTATAACAACCAATCAGATTTGAAATTCAACTGTTGGTTAATTAATGTTGTCATGGTGCTTGCTTTATAATGGAATCGAACGATGCAGCTGTACGGGTTAACTGTTGCCACATTTAATATTCTATCTGCTTGTTTATAATTGCAAATTAAAGATTGGAGTGGAGGAGGGGAGGAGTGAGAAGAAATATGGGATCGCCATGGGGGGCCCTCGGAATTATGTTTGCTCTGTGTTTCAATCTCTCTATTCTCGCTCCACCAGACCTTTCAGTTGTAATTTATATCTAGTTCTAAGTCCGGTACAACCTCTCTCTCAGGCCAGCGTGCAAGATATGAAGACCGATGTCCGAAGTAAATCTTGTTTGTTAGCTTAGCTGGTAAGACAGTACAATTCTTTTGTTGACATTGAAACGATTTTTCAATTACCGGTACGTAAATGTTATGAAACGTAGAGAAATACAGACGGGTGTCATGACAAATTGAATAAATAATAATAATAATAATAATAATAATAATAATAATAATAATAATAATAATAATAATAATAATAATAATAATAATAATAATAATAATAATTACTTACTGGCTTTTAAGAAAACCGGAGGGTCATTGCCGCCCTCACATATGCCCGCCATTGGTCCCTATCCTGAGCAAGATTAATCCAATCTCTACCATCATATCCCATCTCCCTCAAATCCATTTTAATATTATCTTCCCATCTACGTCTCGGACTCCCCAAAGGTCTTTTTCCCTCTGAGCTCCCAACTAATACTCTATAAGGATTTCTGGATTCGCCCATACGTGCTACATGCCCTGCCCATCCCAAACGTCTGGATTTAATGTTCCTAATTATGTCAGGTGAAGAATACAATGCGTGCAATTCTGTGTTGTGTAACTTTCTCCATTCTCCTGTAACTTCATCTCTCTTAGCCCCAAATATTTTCCTAAGAACCTTATTCTCAAACACACTTAATCTCTGTTCCTCTCTCAAAGTGAGAGTCCAAGTTTCACAGCCATAGAGAACAACCGGTAATAAAACTGTTTTATAAATTCTAACTTTCAGATTTTTTGACAGCAGACTGGATGATAAGAGCTTCTCAACCGAATAATAACAGGTATTTCCCATATTTATTCTGTGTTTAATTTCCTCCCGAGTATCATTTATATTTGTTACTGTTGCTCCAAGTTATTTGAATTTTTCCACCTCTTCGAAGGATAAATCTCCTATTTTTATAGTTCCATTTCGTACAATATTCTGGTCACGAGACATAATCATATACTTAGTCTTTTCGGGATTTACTTCCAATTCTATCGCTTTACTTGCTTCAAGTAGAATTTCCGCGTTTTCCCTAATAGTTTGAGGATTTTCTCCTAACCTATTCACGTCATCCGCATAGCAATTCCTCATAGAAGCTATCCTTTATATGGTCGTCTTTCTTTTCTGTAGGGGCGTGAGCATTTATAACTACGATATCGCACCATCTACCCTTAAGTACTAAATACGATAACCTGTACTGATAAATTCGACCTTTTTTACTGCTGATTTTATTCTTTTATGTACAAAGAATCCTGTTCCTAATTGATGATTAATGTTTCCTTTCCCATAATACAAGTAATCGCCTATTTGAGATATACCGTTCCCATCTAACCTAACCTCTTGTACTCCCACAAAGTCTATTCTATATCTAGCTAGTTCTTTTGCTACTAATGTTACCCTCCTGTTCTATACAGATTTGTAACATTCCAAGTACAAAATCTCATAAACTTATTCCTTTGCTGTGGTCGTGCCAGAGAATCAGTCCCATTCCGAGGCTTATTTGAAGGTTTCGTAACAAGCTGTTTTTTACGGTGATGGGTTGTTATCCCTTCGCCCAACCCCCAAGCTGGAGGACCACCCCTCATCGGCTGTCCACGACTGCTTATTCAATATATTCACAGCTACCCTCCATATCTGGAGGCCGTCTCCTTGATCCGCAACCTGAGGACGCGCCATGCTGTGGTGATAGGGACCCACAATACATGGACAATAAAAGTACATACAAATAATTATTAAAATAATTGTAATTGAAAGTGAAAGGATGAAATTATATAAATGAATATAATCCAGGGACATCATTTTATTTTTACTAACATTTCTGATATTAACCTGCCTATACCTTTGAATCAACGGTTGCTAACCCCTTCCATGACTGGAGTTCGATGGCGTAATATACAAACAAATCACTTTACTAGGTATAGGAGGGAAGAAAAGTAATTCATCCATTTACGTAAACTAGAAAATATCAAGCTTTTGAGTTTGATAATTTTCATTAGGTTTTTGTTTAATCAAAATACAGTACAGTATTAACAATGAGTGTTTTTACTCACGAACTGAGCTGTCCATGTGGACGTATTCATTATGCAGTGTATATTAGAGTGTCTATAGCACATTAGCGTACACTATAGAGAATGAAGTTAAATTGAAAAATAATCATAATATGGATATTTAAACACATTTTTCAAAATGGTGGCGGTTCATTTCGATTAATGTATGTAATTCCAATTACCAGTTTCGTCCTTTTTACTAGTAGGCCTAACTCATGTTGAAATAATTCTGTACCTATCTTTAAAAGAGTACTGGACGTACTGTAAATTCAATCTTCACTTTCTCGATCCGAAAAGATAAAATTATTCAGACATTCTATCTACTGTCCGTCCAAGTGATTATGTCGCAGGATCTTAGAAAGGAGGGAAATCACGTGACAGTTAATTACTTAACGAGGCCTGTTATTTAAGTTATTTTTTAACAGTTGTATGGGTATAATATTACAAATGTTCCAAAATCCTAACAGAAATTAATGTTCTTAGAAAAGAACTAAGACAGCCCAGCCACTAGCCTTTACCGAGAGGAGAATAGAAGCTGGTGGGGAAAACCGGAATGCGACAAATGGACGATAGTACCTTTGCGAAAATGATGCAATATTGAAAGCTCTTTCGTCATTGGAAAACGCGAACATATTTTTATTAACGTACTGTGACGATAAGGCTAAAATGACTTGGATCTTTAAAGACGGTTGAACTTCCATTCTTAGAAGGGGTGGGAGTGAAGTTTTTTACATCCAAAACTTGGTACAATAAAAATTGAAGTAAAAATAAAATGATGTCCCTGTACAAATGATATAAAAGATAACGAGAATAATAATATAATACATATCTAAACAAGAGACATAAATTAATAACTGACATAAAACTCCAAAAGTATATCATCATCATTATCCTTGGCTCGACAATCCATCATGGGTCCTGGCTGTCCATAGGAGTTTCCGCCATTAATCCCTATTTCTAGCAACACTCATCCAGTTTTTAACTCCAATAGTTCTGGCATCCTCCCTGATGCCATCCTCCCATCCCAAAAGTATATACTACACATTAAATGGATCCAAGTTCAATCCATGCAAATTAGCATATTTTATGCATCTGCAGACCGGAGAGAGAGATTTAGAATTTCTATTGTAAAAAAATTTATGAAATCTTAAACCCTTTGCAGGAATACGAAGACTCTTCAAATTATTCACGACTGTACACATCTCCACAGAATGCCACTATGTGTTGTTTATGTGAACTTTGTATCGTCTGTAGCGAGTGGGAGCAGAGCGAGGCGCGGGTGACATCTATACTCCTCGCTGTACTCAACTGAAATCTACTCTTTTGGTACGAACTTCTTACCTATGGTTACGATAACAGTGCGTTTGTGATATACCTCATACGGGACTATATCTATAAGGAAAGTATCATCGAATTATCGAGGTAACTAACAGTGCTGAAGTAATATGACTTAGCCAGGATTAAGTATGCAGGTCGTCATGGAATCTTACATTACTGAAATACTTCTGTAACTTATCTCAACTAAGACTAAACCCATAACAATAAAAAATTAATTTATCTTCTTAAGTACGAATTGAAGTACTTCTATAATTTATTTTAGACTAAGCTCAGAATAGAAGTGCTATTGGATTACCATGGTAACTTACAGAAATGGTATTTACAGGAATACAGCGACTTCTTCGATGACGGAACAAAATTTGAATTCTATAGATCTTAAAGATTTAAACAAAGCAGTAGAGAAAGTTTTCTTAGAGTGAAAAGTTTTCTTAATTCCTTTCCCCAGCAACGAACCATTATATAAAAAAAATCGTGATATTGTCCACTGTGTTCTAAAAGAATAAGAATTAAACAAGAAACTATCTACGTAAGTTACGTGTTACCTTAGTAATATGTAAGAAATCTTAAACATATATGAAGATCTAAATATTTAATAGTTACCATTCAACTGTTTTCGTAGCATCTGAACCACAGAAACGTCAGGAGTGAGTGTTTTAGTATTAATTAAATTAGGTGGCGTCTCTTCCGTGATTTTGCTGTTTGTAATGACGACCAGCTCTGCAGCTTCGTGCGTCAGCTGTTACCACTCGGACACGCGAGTTGCCGCATTAAGATTCAATTACTCAGTTCGGCTCTTCATTACAGCAATCCGCCTCTGTTGAGGCACGAAATTAGACAGTATAATAATATATTTCTCACTTTTTTCAGAGAAGATATACACGAGTATAACTTTTTCACTGTCTTGCTCTTCCTTTTTAATGTAGAATTCGTATTTTCCCGCACAGAGTATGGGCACCCATTTCGGGACTCGTGGTGGGGGAAAAAAAAGGCAATCTTTAAAATGCTTATTGTAACAACATTATAACTCACAGCGGAATGCTAATTTTATAGTAGTTAGGTCATGAACCAATGCAATTTGTGTGAGCACGTCCAATGATGCCAAATCCCCTCGCTACTGACATGAGGGCGCCAAAGTTTCGTATAAAATTATCCATGTCGCGGCGCCTCACTCAGTAATATCTCATGTCGAGAGCAGTTCCAGTTCCTATTAAAGTAATAATTTACATATATGCGATATACTTTGAGTTAACAATAGTGAAACATTTGTTGTGAGCTGGAACTATTTTCGGAATGTCGCTTCATATAATGAGAAAATGTAGCCTACATGCCTTTCGTTAATTACTTCTATTATCATAGATCCTTACTGTCTATTTGTAAATAGAAACAAGAATGAATTATTCAAAATAACACAACTCTAGTTTCATTCTCGAAAATGGTAGACATATTCTACGTGTCGGTGTATCCCTGATGCAGACCAGAATTATTAGTACTCCCTACAGTTTATCTTAATCACTTCCCTGTATATTCCTCTCTATTTTAAAATTTTCTTAATTTATTTCTCCCGTTATCATATTTATATTTCACTGTTTCTCTTCCAGATATTTCTTCCTATCTTCTTTCTTTCTTCCTTCTTTCCTTCTTTATTATTTTTTTTCACTTATTCTTGTCGGCCTGGGTGGCGCAGTCGATATAATGCTGGCATTATATCGATCCCGGCCGAGGTCGATAGCATTTAATTATGTTTAAATGCGACAGGTTCATGTCAATAGATTTACTGGTTGTAAAGGAACTTCTGCGGGACAAAATACCGGCGCACCAGCGACTCTGATATAACCTCGGCAGTTTCGAGCGTCGTTAAATAAAACATAATTTAATTCAATTTCTTTACTTGTTTCATTTTATTTTTCTTTCCTTCTTTTTACTTTCAGTTTTTTATTAATTTTTTTCCCCTTATTTTTATTTTTCTTTCTTTTCTATTTTTCTTTCCTTTTTTCTTGTTATTTTTCTCTCCTTATTTCTTTTTATTTTTCTTTCCTTATTTCTTTTTTATTTTTCTTTCCTTATTTCTTCTTATTTTTCTTTCCTTATTTCTTCTTATTTTTCTTTCCTTATTTCTTTTTATTTTTCTTTCCCTTTTTCTTTTCATTTTGTTTCCTTATTTATTTTTATTTTTGTTTCCTTATTTCTTTTTATTTTTCTTTCCTTTTCCTTTTATTTTTCCTTCCTTATTTCTTTTATATTTCTTTTCCTTACTTCTTTTTACTTTTCTTTCCTTATTTCTTTTTATTTTTCTTTCCTTATTTCTTCTTATTTTTCTTTCCTTATTTCTTCTTATTTTTCTTTCCTTATTTCTTTTATTTTTCTTTCCTTTTTCTTTTCATTTTGTTTCCTTATTTATTTTTATTTTTGTTTCCTTATTTCTTTTTATTTTTCTTTCCTTTTCCTTTTTATTTTTCCTTCCTTATTTCTTTTATATTTCTTGCCTTATTTCTTTTTACTTTTCTTTCCTTATTTCTTTTTATTTTTCTTTCCTTATTTCTCCTTATTTTTCTTTCCTTATTTCTTCTTATTTTTCTTTCCTTATTTCTTTTTATTTTTCTTTCCCTTTTTCTTTTCATTTTGTTTCCTTATTTATTTTTATTTTTGTTTCCTTATTTCTTTTTATTTTTCTTTCCTTTTTATTTTTATATTTCTTTCCTTATTTCTTTTTATTTTTCTTTCCTTTTTTCTTTTTATTTTTCTTTCCTTATTTATTTTTATTTTTCTTTCCTTATTTCTTTTTATTTTTCTTTCCTTTTCCTTTTTATTTTTCCTTCCTTATTTCTTTTTATATTTCTTGCCTTTTTTCTTTTTATTTTTCTTTCCTTTTTTTCTTTTCATATTTCTTTCCTTTTAACTTTTATTTTTCTTTCCTTTTTTCTGTTTATTTTTCTTTCTTTATTTCGTTTTGTATTTCTTTCCTTATTTCTTTTCATTTTTCTTTCCTTTTTTATTTTTCCTTCCTTATTTCTTTTTATATTTCTTTCCTTTTTCCTTTTTATATTTCTTTCCTTATTTTGTTTCATTTTTCTTTCCTTATTTCTTTTTATTTTTCCTTCCTTATTTCTTTTTATTTTTCTTTCCTTATTTCGGTTCATTTTTCTTTCCTTTTTTCTTTTTATTTTGCTTTCCTTATTTGGTTTCGTTTTTCTTTCCTTTTTTCTTTTCATTATGCTTTTCTTCTTCTTTCTTTGTGTTTTCTATCCTTTTTAGCTTTTCTTTTCTTTTTTTTTTTTTTTTTTCATTTTATTTTTATTTTCTCCTTTCCTCTTGTTTATCTTTCCTTTCTTTTGATTTTTCTCTCCTTTTTTCCTTTCCTTTAACTTTCATTTTTTCCCTCCCTTTATCAACTCTATCATCATCGTCACTAACATTACTTCTGTTGTCATAATCTCCAACGCAACACTTCTCCATATTAATCATCTGGCACGTAGGCTACTGGCAATGAACTGCTGTACTGTAAGTTTGCATTAATTCGCGTGATGGTGCGGCATTGCAGTCAACTTTAACACCTGGAAGGCATTTCTTTTTTTTATCTGGGCGGCGATGTGTCAATTTTATCGCCTAAGAAAGTAACTCGCTGCTAATTAGGGAGGTTGGTCCGTTGGTCGGACTTAGCTCCGCTGTAGCTCTCGTTCACACGTCGGCGCGGACTGTAATTTCGGTTGTAAATGAGCCGAAATAATTGCCGCACTGCAAACACAGGATCGCGCGGGAAATTGATATTAATCGTGACCCCTGCATCGTGCGTGTCAGACTACACGCACAGCACGACGCGGCCCAAAACACACCACGTTTAATTACGAACACTCGGTCTTCTTTTCCTCTTGCAGTCAGAATTGTTGTACTCTGCTCAAGTATTACTTAGTGTAGGTTGAAATACAGGGTTTTTCAAAAGTAAAAAGTAACTTCAATTGCTCATTTTCTTAATTTTGTGCAAAATCTAAAAAATTCTGGCACTGTCTTATTACATTACACAAAAAATTAGATTTTTTGCATCACTATGGCAACGGGTTTGTTTATTTTTTATTTTGCTGGTGGTCGTGTTATTAGATAGGCATTTTCCTGTAACTTGGCCTGCAAGATCGCCAGATATTAGGGGAGAGTTGGATAGTATCGGACATCGGGTAATATCGGACAGTGCGTTTCTTTCATCTATCACCAGATGGTAGTACTTGTCGCGATAATTTTTGCAAATGGATAAAGCGCTCTCCAAGCGGTTAGCAACTAGAAACTATAGACTGTCATCCACACCTGTGGAGTAACGGTCAGCGCAACCAGGTGGCCCGGGTTCGAATCCCGGTTATTATTGGGCAAGGATATGTAATTATAGCTGTTAATTTTGTTGTTATTTTTATTTGTTACTTTACTAGAGACGTGGTTGAGGTTTTTTCCGGGGTTTTTATTATTGCTCAACCCAATACGAGCAAACTCCATTATTTCTGTAAAGGGAAATGAAAATTAATATTTATTGCTGTTACCGCGGACTTCATTTCACCGGCATTATCACCTTCATTTCATTCAGACGCTAAATAACCTAGATGTTGATACAGCGTCGTAAAATGACCCAATAAAATAAAAAAAAAACATGGTTACGTTTTTGTATGCGCCATAACAGAAACGTAACCATGTCATTCAAGTACTATCATCTGTTGGTAGATGAAAGAAACTCTCTGTCCGATATTACCCGATGTCTGATACTACCCTACTGTCCGCTAAACGAGCAGAATATTGCGCTCTTTTTTCTTAACTTACATTAGAAGATACGCTGTTTACAACACTAATTTTATAGTCATTGTTTCTTCAAAGATATTAATTTTAGTACCGGTAGCAATGTTTTTCTTAACTTTTCTTGTTTTTTATGTAGGCCTATACTACTACCGTCCCGCGCCGTGGCGTCGTGGACTAAGGCATCCTGCCTGGGACTCGCGTTACGGAATGCGCGCTGGTTCGAGTCCTCATGGGGTAGAAATTTTCTTATGAAATTTAGGCAGTGTATGGGACCTGTGCCCACCCAGCATCGTGATGCACTTGGGGAGCTACGATAGGTAGCGAAATCCGGTTACGCAAACCAGCTGTAACGGCTGGGGGGCTCATCGTGCTAACCACGCGATACCTCCATTCTGGTTGGATGATCGTCCACCTCTGCTTCGCCATGTGGGTGTGAGCCAGCAGCCGGCTGGTCGGTCTTAGCCCCTAGTGGGCTGTAGCTCCACGGATTACTATTATTATACCACCACTGAAAATATTAGATCGTTTTTTCTTAACACCTTGTATTTATGATTGTTAAAATCCGTGATTGTCTGAAAAGTGGCCGACAATGTTCCAGATAGTTTGATTTACATAAAATTCTAATGGCTTTCTTTTGTAAAATCAAGACGCTTCCAATTTTGGTTCCATTTCCCCAGAAAATTAGGGCATATAGGATTATCGACTGAAAGAAAGAAAAGTGGGCACATATAGTAATATACGTTACAAGAGCGGTATGTTGACGTTTTCATGGTCGAGGAAAAGATTGAAAAAGCGAAACGTAGTTGAGCTTTTTTAATTTCCGAGAACATGAAAACAAACATACCGCTCGTGTATCGTACATTATTTTGTGCGAAGATCGTTTATTACGTACCTGAAAGACGAATTTGTAATTAGTTGCAATGAAATCTCCATGTTGGTTTCTGTTTAATGACGGCAACTTCGTAAAACCAAAATATCTTTCTTCAACATTGTTGCTATAAAATGTTTTCTGTGTTTACTATACTCCAGGAGGCCGTGATATACGTCTGTCTTTTTTTTTCCCCCAGTCTATAAATGCGAACTTAAAACAAACGGTAAGGTTATGTAATGATTTATTTTTCATTTTAATATTTTAACAATATTATTTATATAACATATTGCAGTAATAACATCGGCATCTGGAATCTTGTTGATTTTTTCACGGCTTCCTTAATGTTACTTGTATCAGGAATGCAATAAGTTTCGTGGAGTAGTAGACTTTACTTAATTTTTGCAAATATTTAAAAACAATAATTAACATTGGAATTTAGGTGAAATTGCAGTGGTAAGTTTCCAATTTATAATTATTACTACGTTAAACGTCTCTAAAAATAATATGTTAAAAGCCTAAAGCAGTAAAATGAATGTCGTGCTTAAGCGGTAAGAAGAGGGAAATTGTTATGTGTGTTAGGTTGGGAATACTGAATGTGGTATTTCACACTTACCGCGTATTGGTTCTGTGCGGAAAACAAGCAAAAACGCACGATCTCGCACAAAATAATTTTGAGAAACGCAAGTCGTGAATTTCTTAAACAAATATAAAACGCTTGATAGCTTTGTGCATAATATGTATTCGATGTGCTTATCCCATGTTAAACTGGAGTCTATAAAAATGAATGAAGTTATGCTTGACTTGCTCGTTTGTATATTTTATCGAGACTGAATACTCGTATACCTATAATGGAACTCTTGTATTTTTTAATCAGTTGTCATGTTTTGTGTAAATTTTGAAATTCTTTGTCAGTTGAAATATTCATGAATTAAATAGAGGTAACACTCAAGACTAGACGTCCAATTAGCATTTTAAATGAGTATTGCATCAGACATAGCAGAAGGTGAAATGTGTGAAAGAATATTCTGTCTATTTTAAAAGAATGTAATAAAAAACTGTTGTCTTGTCCTATTAGGAACATGTCAATGGGCCTGATCTTCTGGGATTAGCATTTGAAACGAGGCTGTGACAGCAGGTTTATTTGTGGTGGGACACATTTCTAATTTTCTTAAAAAGGACCTCATTTTGTGGGGTATTTTTCGATCGCCTCACGCAATTTCATTATTTAGAAATTTGTCATGTCACCTTTGAAACCTTGGCCATCGCCACAGGCCAGCAAGCGTTTTGGTGCAACAGAAAACACAATGATGTAATTTTGGTCGTGCTAAACGGAGCAATTAAGACAATGACAGAATGTTATTGTTACGTAGATGAGAGAACATGTTAAAATGTAACATTTCTATATCATCAATAACTTAAGTATGTATTTTTGTGGACGTGAATACGAATTGTGATGTAGATGATTACAGCTAGTTTCGGGAGTCACTGCTGACGGTTGGAATTTTATTTCTTTTTGTAATAGCTTTGCAGACGATTTTAGAATTCAGATGCAAATTGTAACAGGTATAATTTTCTGTTTTATAAACTTATATAATTATTCTAATCTAGTTACCGTTTCATGAAGTGTTTACGTTTGTAAGGATTGTCGAAACTCTTTCTGTGAGAGATGGTGTCCCGTCTGTAGTTCTGCAGTTCAGCGATAGCACATTGTTCTTGCAAGGTTATTTCACTTCCACCCTGTAATATATAGTGAAACCTATATAAATATATCTGAAGAAACCTTGATAAAATGGCCAAAAAGTACTTATCATAGAATCGATTTATGATTTAAATCCAGATGTTTAATTTTTTATTCAATTTTATAACGAAAATACTGAAAATTTCATATATTTTTGAACTGGTAATGGAAATTACAAAACTTGAACGGATTTTAATGGCCCTCATTTTGAAGCTTGGAACCTTTTTCGGAAAAATATTAGTTTTCAGTGAAATGTCAATTTTCATACATAATTTTCCTATTTTCCAATAGCCATCTGTTGTCAGTTTTGAGAACAATTTTATTGAATCACGGCCGACTTGATTGAATTTCAGAACAAAACACACACTACAATAAACAATGGCTATTACACGAAGGCCAAACCTGCAGGATTGCCGACATATTTAGAGCTCAATTCAATTTGTTATTAAAAACTGATTCTGCAGTGTATAATTTTCGAGTACAGCTGTGTATTGGATATTCAGATCTACAAACTGATGGTTTGATGACATTATTACCATTAGAAATTAAATATTAATAGTTAATATCATGATGCGTCTATTCTTCATTAATTGTACATAATATTGATGCTATATTGATGAAAAAGATGAAACGTTTTGAGGTTATGAAATGTAAGAATATCTTAATTTAGATCTTCATTTCTATAATTTACTGAGTGACTGACATTTATAACTACAAAACTTAAGTAAGATAATAACATTGTTATTAAAAATCAAATATTTTTATACTTATTAAACCAGTGGGGTTGGGTCTTTTCATATATTTAATGGCGATGTTGCCCAGGATAGGGACCAATGGCGGGCTTATTTGAGGGCGGCAATGAACCTCCGGGTTCCTTAAAAGCAAGTAAGTAATGGCGGTGTAGTGTAGATATTGATATGTGTCATTGCCTTCAGTATTGGCTCTAGAGATCGAAAAAAATATTACAGTTCCTAAGAAAAGATAAAAATATATTACTTACTGATAAAATAAGAGGCCTAGAAAATTTTGTGTTCCAGATCATTTCAGCAAGATCTCTTAGTACGATAAAATAATTTTACGCTCTACATTTCAAAAGAGCAGAATTGCTATTGTTGAAAGCTTAGCAAACCTGACATTTTTTAACCAGAATCCAAATGACCTGAAATAGCTGGCTGTTTAAATCGTCCTGACAATACAGGTTTTCACTGTTAAAACTCAAAAGAAATTGATAGGTTCAAAAAAAGTATTTGGTCTAAAAAAATCCATTCAGAGGGAGTATGTTTCATTATTATGGAAGATAATAACTATCAAAAAGACAAGTATTCTTCATTGAAAATAAAAGTGAAAAAATTTTATTTGAACGTCTAACGAACTTAGTTTGCAGCAGCATTTGCTGCACAAGCCACTAGTTCAGAGTAATCAGCCTAGTATTGTAGCCTGGGTGGTAGCAGGTTTTCCTGCTGATCCGTAATTACTCTCGGGCGTGGGTTCTATTCCCGTTTGGGCTGATTACCTTGTTGGGTTGTTTCCGTGGTTTTCCTCAACTGTAAGGCGAATGTCAGGTAATCTGGCGAATCCTCGGCCCCAACTCTCCAAATACCATTTCGCTATCACTAATTCCATCGACGCTAAGTAACCTAATAGATATACAGTGTCGTTAAATGGCCAAGTAAAAATAGTACGTAAACCCTAATATTTGCGATTTTTATGATAATACAGTACATCAGTAATTATATTTGTAAGGTAGAGAAAAAAGACATGAACAGAATCAAAGCAACGGAAATGAAATTTTTCAGGAGGACAGCGGAATATACTCTTCTAGACCGAAAAAGGAATGAAGAAAATTTAGAACAATTAGAAGTAGAGTCAGTAGAAGAAAATATCAGCAGATACAAATTCAATTGGCTAGATCATGTAAGAAGAATGGAAAATTCAAGAATCCCAAAAATTATGATGCAATATAAACCTAGAGGACATCGTCGACCAGGAAGACCTTTAAGAAGACTGCTAGATGGAGCCGAAACAGGTCTACAGAGGCCTAATTCGTGAAGGATGATGATGATGATGAGGAGTGATCTTGCATCATGTTTTAAACATACCAGTTTTCAGTATTGTACAAGATACAGTAATGGAGAAAAATTTTTTGAATATTTCCAAAATTTTACTGCTGTAAACTGTACCTAACCCCTTAAGGTGACAAAATCTCAATCTCCCTACCGGGAATTAAACCAAGTACTTGTGAATTTATCCTAAATATTGTACTAATTTGTTCGTAACTGTAGTTACTACATGAAGTATGTAGTGTGTAAAAATAATGATGTTTTAAATTTCCCCGAGGTAAAGTTGTTTTTTTTCATTTACATCTGTTATAAACATTTTAAAAATCTAGTGATGTAATTCGTACAAAACTTGTCTGCTTTATTTTATTATAATTGGATTTATAAAATATCCTTGAGCATCAAAACAGTTTATCGCCTCAGGAGACATTTGTTTTTGCTAACTGACTTTTATATAAAAATTAACTTTTACTGTATGAAAACAAATTTTCTTCAATAAATTAATTTTGTTTATTAGTTAAACATAACCACAAGCAATGTAGAGGCTTTTATATTGTAATAGAGTATACATAGTACGATATGTTTAACAAAACCAATTTTGAGTATTTTAGTCATTTGTCTTTTTCGTAAAACATTATAAAATCGTTTAACTTTTCTCATTTTCTGTAAGTTCTAATCTCCATTGTAAAGTAATTTCAGGTGTGTGTGTGTGTATATATATATATATATATATATATATATATATATATATATATATATATATATTTCTAATAATAAATCTGTAGCCAAAATTTTTCTGGTAATTTTCGATTTTCCAAAAATAATTGTGTTAACATATATAATTAACATCCTAAAACCGAAAATCGCTTTTTTTTATATATATATTTTTTTGTATGTCTGACTGTCTGTCTGGATGTTTGTTACCTTTTCACGCGATAATGGCTGAACCGATTTATATGAAAATTGGAATATAAATTAAGTTCGTTGTAACTTAGATTTTAGGCCATATGGCATTCAAAATGCTTTATTTAAAAGGGGGTTATAAGGGGCTTGAATTAAATAAATCGAAATATCTTCCTTATTATTAATTTTCGTGAAAAATGTTACATAACAAAAGTTTTTTTTTTAATGATTTCCGATAAGTTTTATTCTATGCAAAATTTTGATAGGACTGATATTTAATGAGATATATGAGTTTTAAAATTAAAATAACGCCATCTAAGGCGCTGCAATTAAATAAAAACAAATGACTTCGTCTATAAGGGGCTTTGGACAACAAAAATCGAAAGCTATTAAACATAGCCTACAGATAATGTTTCTGTGTTTGTATGAAGTAATATCGGAAGCTAAATTAACCGATTTGTATATAGGCTACGTTTCATTCCAAGCAAAATTTTGATGGGACGAAATTGCACCAAAAACGGATGTTCTCTGAACCAAATGACCATATTTTAATTATTGCATGTAAAAACAATTATTAAGAAACATGTTAAAGGAATTATCATTGCACTAAATGAATGATCTCTGGACCAAAATGGTCTCATTTTAATTATATAAATACAATTTAAATTAAGTGAGATATTAAACGATTTATCCTTCTATCAAACACGAATGTTCCCTGGACCAGATGTCCTATTTTAATTATGTAATTACTTTATATTTATTTCTAACAAGTGCAGCGGAGCGCACGGGTACAGCTAGTATATAATATACAGGGTGGAAGATAAGGTAGTACATTAATTGACAGGAGCCATAGAACTCATTATTTAGAGTAAATTTTGTCGAATAAAAAAATTATAGGACTTACGGATAGTGAGATAATTACAAGTGTTTCGAAAGCGCTGATGGCAATTGCAAGATGTCTCAACGCCGCATAAGTAGTACCCCACAACTCCGTGCGGTCAGCTACTTGAAGGGGGTGGGTTAAGTTCAACTACCTTTCACCGTGTATCTTGCAGCAGATGAGGGAGGACGGCAGCAAACAAAAATGTACTGAGCTTCGGTGCAATACTTCGCGAGCTAATCTGGGGATAAATCTTCGCACAAAAGACTCGCGTAAACTCCGGATGGGGACGTAACTGTTATTTGTTTAGTTTGTGTAATTTAATATCAGAAAATGTAAATTGATAACCCGAATGAATAAAATAACTCGTCTCCGGGCGTAGTTCAACAATGAATGCAAAAATTATCAACTTACAATGCAATACATTAACAATTCAATACTTAGTATGGCGTAATAATTTTAATGTAAGCAAGAAATACGTACAGAAATAACAAGAAATAACGTGGAAATCAGGAAATTATACCCAATTAGTGAAAACATTTAGGATTGAAGTTTCAGTTACAATTATAGTAGAACCTCTATTATCCGTGGTAATGAAGGGGATGGAGTGAACGGTTGATCGAAAAAATCTGATAATCCGTGCCATGAAAGATTTTGCAATTTCCTCCATGGTCTTGTATTTAACTCGCTAGGTAGTGGATCAAAAGTTCACTGATTTAAGTCTGATTATCAACGACGGTTTTTAAAGGGGCAAGGAAGCCCTTTGTAATGACTGTCTCAGGAAAGACAGGAATAAAGGAGGTCTCATGTTGCAGATTTACATATTTTTTGCATTTTATCGTTTTTTTTTATTAAATCGCGCAGTTGTAGCTCCAATCTCGTATTCTGATGCGAAATGAGCCATAGTTTCTCTATCTCAATTATTTCCATTTTTTTCGATACTTAGCACAACACGTTTTCTGTTAATACTCGTGGAAGACATTTTATATACAAGTTATATTATAGAACGGCAATTCGAACAGTAGACAATGCTGTTTGACGATAAAGGCTTGTAATAACACTCTCTAGCAAAAAACATATGTAGAACCTACTAATATAATGTACAAAACAATACTTCATAAAGGCGAGGTTATTTATTTCTGAAGAAAGAAAAAAGAGCAAGAAATAGACAGCAGTCGGATAATCCGCCAATCGGTTAATAGGGTGGCGGATAATCGAGGTTCTACTGTAATGAGAAAATAAAACTGATGTAACTTTGTGAACAAGAAGTAATTAACGTTACAGTTTGTTATTTCTCCAGCCCTAAGTTGTTTAAATGCAGAAAATAATAGAGTGTAAATAATTAAATAAATAATGGAATTGTGTGTTTTTATTGATTTTGATTGATTCATTCATTTATTCATTTATTTAATTAATTAATTTATTTATTCATTCATTTAATTAAATAATTAATTCATTCATTAATGTATTTAATTAATTAATTTATTCATTCATTTAATTAATTTATTCATTGATTCATTCATTTAATTTATTTTCATTCATTCATTTATTCATTTAATTAATTAATTTATTTATTTATTTATTCATTCATTTAATTAATTAATTTATTTAATTAATTAATTAATTAATTAATTAAATTAATTTATTCATTAATTCATTCATTTAATTTATTTATTCATTCATTCATTTATTCATTTAATTAATTTATTTATTTATTCATTCATTTATTTAATTAATTTATTTATTCATTATTCATTCATTTAATTAATTTATTTATTTATTCATTCATTTATTTATTTTATTTATTTATTTATTCATTCATTCATTTATTTAATTTATTTATTTATTTATTCATTCATTTATTCATTTATTTAATTATTTATTTATTTATTTTCATTTAATTAATTTATTTATTCATTCATTCATTCACTTAATTAATTTATTTATTCATTCATTTAATTAATTAATTTATTTATTTATTCATTCAATCAATCAATTAATTTATTTATTCATTCATTCATTTAATTAATTTATTTATTTATTCATTTATTTATTTAATTTATTTATTCATTCATTCATTTAATTAATTAATTTATTTATTTATTCATTCATTCATTCATTCAATCAATCAATTTATTTATTTATTTATTTATTTATTTATTCATTCATTCAATTAATTTATTCATTCATTCATTTATTTATTAATTCATTTAATTAATTAATTTATTTATTTATTTATTCATTCAATTAATTTATTTATTCATTCATTTAATTAATTAATTATTTATTAATTTATTCATTCATTCATTCATTCATACATTCATTCATTTCGTTCATAGTTTTCTGCTCAAGACAGGTGTTTCACTGCAAACAGAACATTCTCCAATCCTTCTTATTTCCTGCCTTCCTCTTACTCTCCGCATAGGCTATGATCCATGAATCTTATTGTCATCTATAATCTGGTATCTTCTTCTGCCGTTTACCATTCCATTCATTGCATCCTTCAGTAGGTAGTTTCTTTTCAGCTAGTGACCCAACCAATTCCTTTTTCTCTTCCTGATCAGTTTCAACATCATTCTTTCTTCACCCACTCTTTGCAACACAGCTTCGTTTCTTAT
Organism: Periplaneta americana; assembly: GCA_025594305.2. Lineage (NCBI taxonomy): Eukaryota > Metazoa > Arthropoda > Insecta > Blattodea > Blattidae > Periplaneta > Periplaneta americana. The sequence continues at coordinate 21,144,993 of JAJSOF020000035.1, forward strand.
TCTGTCTGTCCATTTCACACGCTCCACTCTTCACCATATCTAAATTTCAAATGTTTCTAGTCGCACCTCTTCACTTCGCCGTAATGCCCATGTTTCTGCTCCCATACAATGACACACTCCACACGAAGCACTTCACTAGTCTCTTCCTTAGTTCCTTTTCCAGAGGTACTGGGGCCTCCTGGGATCTTTTAAGATTTGAAAGAGAGAGTTGTGTGCGGAAAGCAACGGGAAGCTACATCTTTATCTTTCCTCCCCAAAAAACTGCAAACATGGCATGGTGACTTTTTCGGTAGAGTTTGTACAGACGTGGACAAATTATTAGCAAAATTAAAGATTTTTATTATATATTTTTACAAAATATGATTATTCAATTCAGACTACAGTTGACATTTTTGCGTACTTCCAAATTATTAGCAAAATTGAAGATTTGTATTGTATATTTTTAGAAAATTTGACTCTTGAATTTGGACTACATTTGATATTTTTGCATATTTACAAATTATTAGCAAAACTGAAGGTTTTTATTATATATTCTTACCAAATTCAACTCTTCAATTTGGACTGCAGTTCACATTTTCGATATTTCCAAATCATTAGCAAAATTGAAGATTTGTATAGTATATTTTTAGAAAATTTGACTCTTCAATATGGACTACATTTGATTTTTTTTGCATATTTACAAATTATTAGCAAAATTGAAGATTTTTATTATACATTTTTACCAAATTCAACTCTTCAATTTGGACTACAGTTCACATTTTGGATATTTCCAAATTATTAGCAAAACTGAAGATTTTTATTTTATATTTTTACAAAATTTGACTCTTCAATTTTGACTGCAGTTGACATTTTTGCATATTTATAAATTGTTAGCAAAATTAAAGATTTTTATTATTATGTATTTTTACAAAATTTGGTTCTTCAACTTAAACTACAGTTAACATTTTTGCATATTTCTGTCTACTATAATGATGGAAATGTGCAAAATTGTCAACTGTAGTCTAAATTGAAAAGTCAAATTTTGTAAACAGAATTATCATAAAAATCTTCAATTTTGATAATAATTTGTCCACGTCTGTAAATACCGTTGCAATTCGGACCCATGTTGATTAGAACTTTTCCCCTCAAAATAATCCCAGAAACGCGTAGGTAAGCTATGGACATCTCGCTGCGGGACACCCTGTATAGTAACACATAACTACACTGACATAAAGAGTTGGGATGGGTAAGATAGGGTTGGAGACGTGTTTTCAATAAGTTCAATATTCCGTATACATTTTCATTATTCTATCTGTAGTTAATTACGGACTCTAGTTATAGGTGTACTAACGAAATTACCCGAGAAAGCAACGTGGGCAGGTGTAGGGGGGCAAGGGGTCCTACCGACACCATATGTCTTGCATTCCTAAGGTCAGAAACGGCAGTCAAAACGTAGATGAAGCTTTAGCAATTGAGTTTCTTTCAAAATTATTTTGTTATGCATTGGCAACACCGATTGTTATCTGTGACACCTATTCGTGTAAGTAATTACTAATGTAGACACACTTACACGAACAAGTTAAATCAATCACTATCGATTAGCAGGGGTCAAATATCTCTGAACGCCAGTATATTTTGTGTCATGTTTTAACTGCTCATATTGGTACAGTGAAATGTATTGTAGAAGAAAATCGTACATCATAATCTTGCCCGGAGGAAATGGGATGTAGCTAACTAGAAGGCGATCTTCGAAACATAATCTACAAATCATACTTATGAATAATTTGAATATGTAATAATAATAATAATAATAATAATAATAATAATAATAATAATAAGAGAATTATATAAATATAATAAGAAGAATATAAATAGTATTAATCATTTTAAAGGTATTATTTGTGGAATAGATCAATTTGTTTTATTAGATTTATTTTTATTTATTTTTAGAATCATTTTGGTTTTTATAGATTTTTATTTTATTATTAGAATAAAGGTATAAAGTATAAGCAGCACTAAAGAAAGATAAAAAATTAAAGTGTATATATAGTTAATATAAAAATTATTTACTAATAAAGGAATACATAATAAACCTGAAAAACTATAAACAAATAATAATAATAATAATAATAATAATAATAATAATAATAATAATAATATGAATGAATTATATTGTTTTTCAACGATTTACCTTGCAAATGGCTTTTAGAGAACCCGGAGGTTCATTGCCGCCCTCACATAAACCCGCCATCGGTCCATATACTGTGCAAGATTAATCCAGTCTCTATCATTACATCCCATCTCCCTCAAATCCATTTTAATAGTATCCTCCCATCTACGTCTTGGCCTCCTCAAAGGTCCTTTTCTCTCAGATCTTACAACTAACATTTTATATGCATTTCTGGATTCGCCCAAACGTGCTACATTCCTTCCCATCTTAAACGTCTGGATTTAATGTTCCTAATTATGTCAGGTGAAGAATACAATGCGTGCAGTTCTGCCTTGTGTAACTTTCTCCATTCTCCTGTAGATTCATCCCTCTTAGCTCCAAATAATTTTCTAAGCACCTTGTTCTTAAACACCCTTAACTTCTGTTCCTCTCACAAAGTGAGAGTCCAAGTTTCATAACCATAAAGAACAACCGGTAATATAACTGTTTTATAAATCCTAACTTTCAGTTTTTTTGAGAGCAGACTAGATGACATAAGCTTCTCAACCGAATAATAATAGGCATTTCCCATATTTATTCTGCGTTTAATCTCCTCCCGAGTGTCATTTGTATTTGTTACTGTTGCTCCAAGATATTTGAATTTTTCCACCTTTGCAAACGATAAATTTCCAATTTATATATTTCTATTTGGTAGGCTACTGTGTTCTGGTCACGAGACATAATCATATACTTTGTCTTTGCGTGATTTACTTCCAAACCTATCTCCTTACTTGCTTCAAGTAAAATTTCCATGTTTTCCTTAGTCGTTTGTGGCTTTTCTCCTAAGAAATTCACGACATCCGCATAAACTAACAGCTGATGTAACCCGTTCAATTTCAAACCCTCTCTGTTATTCTGGCATTTCTAATGGCATATTCTAAAACAGAGTTAAAATATAAAGGTGATAGTGCATCTCCTTGGTTTAATCCGCAGTGAATTGGAAAAGTATCCGACAGAACCTGGCCTATACTAACTCTGCTGTACGTTTCACTGAGACACATTTTAATTAATCGAACTAGTTTCTTGCGAATACCAAATTCTATAAGAATGTTATATAAAACATTATGAAATTTTTCAGTAGCAAATATTTTACATCTTCAATGAAAACAGGTACTGTTTCATTAGAGGACGTTGCCTTGGAAACTTTGATAAGCTTGCTCAAGTTAGACGTTTGTGTGCTACCATTTTCTTCTCCGGTGTGTGTGAACGTTATCGGAACTCAAAGAAGCGCTGTTATCTTGCAGATATCACGAAGCGGCGTATCACAAACAGGTCAGACGGTAGCCGGTGTGATTCGTGTCGCTGAGGACCGAATATAACCTTGAGAACCAGGGCCTAGCCTCTCACAAGGCATTCATTTCCTTAAATTCCGGCCTAGAAGCTTAGCGAAAATGTAACATTAATAACACAGGTATAATAACTGAGATCTAAACTGATCTTTGTTTCATCGTCCTTAACAACCTGAAAAGTGACTTTATGCACTACATTGAATTATATTTTTCTACTATAGTGCGTACAGTTCGACAGATAATGGAGAAAAAAATGGGAGGATAAGGGTACAGTGCATCAGTTATTCATAGATTTCAAAAAGGCATATAACAAGGTTAAGGGAGAAGTTTCATATAATATTCTTATTGAATTTGGTATTCCCAAGAAACTAGTTCGATTAATTAAAATGTGTCTCAGTGAAACGTACAGCAGAGTCCGTAAAGGTCAGTTTCTGTCAGATGCGTTTCAAATTCATTGTTGGCTAAAGCAAGGAGATGCAATATCACCTTTACTTTTTAACTTTGCTCTAGAGTATGCCATTAGGAAAGTCCAGGATAACAGAGAGGGTTTGGAATTGAACGGGTTACATCAGCTGCTTGTCTATGCGGATGACGTGAATATATTAGGAGAAAATCCACAAACGATTAGGGAAAATACGGGAATTTTACTTGAGGCAAGTAAAGAGATAGGTTTGGAAGTAAATCTCGAGAAAACAAAGTATATGAATATGTCTCGTGACCAGAATATTGTACGAAATGGAAATATAAAAATTGGAAATTTATCCTTTGAAGAGGTGGAAAAATTAAAAAACCTGGGAGGAACAGTAACAAATATAAATGACACTCGGGAGGAAATTAAACGCAGAATAAATATGGGAAATGCCTGTTATTATTCAGTTGAGAAGATTTTATCATCCAGTCTGCTGTCAAAAAATCTGAAAGTTAGAATTTATAAAACAGTTATACTACCGGTTGTTCTTTATGGTTGTGAAACTTGGGCTCTCACTTTGAGAGAGGAACTTAGGTTAAGGTGCTTAGGAAAATATTTGGGGCTGAGAGGGATGAAGTTACAGGAGAATGGAGAAAGTTACACAACACAGAACTTCACGCATTGTATTCCTCACCTGACGTTTGAGATGGGCAGGGCATGTAGCACGCATGAGCGAATTCAGAAATGCATATAGAGTGTTAGTTGGGACGCCGGAGGGAAGAAGACCTTTGGGTAGGCCTAGACGTAGATAGGAGGATAAATTTAAAATGCATTTGAGGGAGATGGGATATGATGGTAGAGACTGGATTAATCTTGCTCAGGATAGGGACCAATGGCGGGCTTATGTGAGGGCGGCAATGAACCTCCAGGTTCCTTAAATGCCAGTAAGTAAGTATAGTGCGTAAAGTTAATTTTTATCCGCTGTTATCACTACGTAAAGTGCGCCTTTGAAACACTGGAGTGGAAAAAAGTAACTAATAATCACTTTACACATTACTATTCATTTTACTGCTAAAGCAAATGCAACATTCAATGTACAGACTTCATTGAGTAAGAAATTAATGCATTAACTCGAACTTTCATGACGTAAATAATACATGTCAACACAAATAAGTAACAAATTTAGCTATCATATTTACATGTTAACCCTTATTATTCTGAAATTACATGTAGGGCTCATTACATCAAGATATAGCATTCAACTTTTCCTATTCGCTTTGTTTATTATATGGTCGATTTATGTGACTATGAAATCGTGATCATGAATGAAACAGGCAGTGTTTCCATGGATACTTATTTCTTAACGGTTCTGAGTTTAGATGGCCGTGAAATCGTGTTCTTATCGCTGTAACTTGAAATATTTATTTAATGTAAATTTGTGCTATGGTAGAAAGAATATTGTATGATACACATTCGTAAAGTTATCTTTTTTTGGCGTCATGTAAAAAAGGGAAACTTTTACGAGCTTGTATCATAAATAACTATTAAATCGCTCTCTCCTTGACGACATTAGCAAACATAAAATCTATACATTCATTCATTTATAACCTATTCACAAACAATACATACGTGCAGTTTATTTTCATCGGAGACAAATTTTGGTATAATAATAGTGCTTAAAATACGTTAATGACCCAAAATTATTGACTGTCACTTTTCTGGATTTAGTTTAAGTCTTAATTTTCGTGTCCATGTCCAAATTGAGTCGAGATCGTCATTGATTTTAGTTATTGCGTTATAAGGAACACTAAACACGATTAAAAGATAAGAAAAAAAAACATGTAGGCCTAACTTACACAGATACTTTCAGGGTGTCAAACTGATGAACACTACATACGTTCAAAAGAAAAAATAAACAACTTATGCAGAAATTTACTGGAGACTTGTTCTTCAAACAAGAAGCATTCTCTCTGAGGCAAGGAGCGGAAACTGTCAGCTGTTCCTCAAATTTCGTGTGCCCTACAGCATACGTACACAAGTACAATGCAGGCTAGTCTATGTATTTCTATTGTACGTATGTAGTAACTTACTTACTTACTGGCTTTTAAGGAACCCGGAGGTTCATTGCCGCCCTCACATAAGCCCGCCATTGGTCCCTATCCTGAGCAAGACCAATCCAGTCTCTATCATCATATCCCACCTCCCTCAAATCCATTTTAATATTATCTTCCCATCTACGTCTCGGCCTCCCCAAAGGTCTTTTTCCCTCTGGTCTCCCAACTAACACTCTATATGCATTTCTGAATTCGCCTATGCGTGCTACATGCCCTGCCAATCTCAAACGTCTGGATTTAATGTTCCTAATTATGTCAGGTGAAGAATACAATGCGTGCAGTTCTGTGTTGTGTAACTTTCTCCATTCTCCTCTAACTTCATCCCTCTTAGTTCCAAATATTTTCCTAAGTATCTTATTCTCAAACACCCTTGGTGAGTTCGTGTGCCCTTTTCATATAATCTGAGAAGCGCTTATGACGTAAGTTTCAGATCTTGTGAGCCTTTAATTAAAAAAAGAGTTGCGATGTACGCTTTTGTTGAACACTCCTCTCTTAAGGGGAATAAGTATTACTCCAGCTATCTCCGAGAATCGAACCGAGTTAGTGGGACGATAAGCCCTTGTTATATATCTTTGATGGGAGATCATAAGAGTACAAGTCAATTTTTGGCGAAATTGAGATATGTACAGTTTTGTCATCATCAGCTCGATATCTATGTCTGGTAAAAAGAGTACAAGTCAAAACCTGCTGTAGAGCGCCGCATTCTCTGATGCACATGACAGTATCTTCAAAATCATGTACGATGTTAAACAGTTTTTTTGCTCTCCTGTAAAATAAGGTTCTTTGACTTGTACTCTTATGATCGCCCATCAAAGATATATCACCTGACATTTTACCTAGAATTGGAGATAACCTCAGAAAAACTAAACCAGCTGAAGCCCACCTTCGAAATACGAGTCAAGTTGTAGATTTACCGTCTTACTAATAAACCGTGTATAGTTTTTATACGAGACTTATGCAGAATTGAAACAGAAAACGTTACTAATAAACCGTGAATAAGCTATGGACGTATAAACAGGCTGTAACTATACATGGTATTGTTTTGCAGTAGTTATATACACGAAACCCCGTGTTTAAGCGTTGTATATAGCGAAAAAATGGCCGCCCCTCTAACAGCTTCGACTGTCATGGTTACCTTGTAACCACAGAAGAACAAACCAAAGATCATAGAGAATAATATTGCTGTAGCTTGTATTCTTTGACCAAAATGTAGTGTAATCAATTAGAGCCAGTTGTACTATCGATATTTACATCGTTCTACCGGATGCAATGGAGAACCTCAGATATTCTATTACCGTTTCGTAAGGAAGTAATGACGAAACTATGACGTAGCTGTGTAACAGTCATACTGTTATACACGACGTATATAGTGATTATTAGTAAGGAATTTACACGACTTATAAACGAGCTACTCATTGTATAAGTATAAGAGAGTTAAAAGTCTGTATATAGAGTTTTATTAGTAAGACCGTTAGAGTAGAGTTGGGTAGTACCGGACATCGGGTAATATCGGACAGTGCGTTTTTCATCTACCACAGATGGTAGTACCTGAATGACGTGGTAACATAACTGTATGCGACATCACAGAAACATAACCATGTCACTCAGGTACTATCATCTGGTTGTGTATGAAAGAAACTCACTGTCCGATATTACCCGATGTCCGATACTACCCAACTCTCTCCTACCTATGCCGCTGGCAGGCCTTTGTTATGAATTTCTGAAATAACTAAATGCTACTATATCTCTTAGTACAGCATTTCTCAAACTTTTTTCAAGTGGGGGACCCCTTTTTTTAAGTCAGAACAGTTCCGCGGACCACCTTACTCTTGCTCCCTTCGAAAGCAAATTTATAATTTTTGTAGTATATTTTAATATTAATATACTTTTATTTCAAAGTAAAATTAATTAATTAAAATTAATTAAATTAAATTAATTTTATATTAATATTAATTAATTAAGCTAATGTTAACAGAAGAAAATTCATTTTTGCTTCTTTAATAATTCAAGGCTATTAGAGTTTGGATAATCTTTAACTTATTGACTAAAAAAAAATAAATAAATATTGGTACTGACATTAATGAGATGGATAAGCCTGCCGATTCTTGCATAGTTGTTCTATATTTGGACGTAAGCTGGTAAGCTTAAGTCGGAGATTGTCACATACATCGAGTCGATTTCGGTAGCCTGCTTTGTTTTTATTAGAATTAGTGATGAAAACCCTTTCTCACACAGATACGTAGAAACAAACTGAATTATAATCTCTAAAGCACCATTGTACAGTTCACTATATTCTCTTTTCACTTGTGATGCCGTCCAGAAATTAACCATACTGTACCTTCCGCTTGGAATTTCATTTTAAATTCGGTCTCATTCGAGAGTTCAATTAACTGTTCTCCTTCACTCAATGAAAGTTTGTTTCAATATCTCAATGAAAGTGATCACAAACCTATGAAAATTCGTCATATTTACTTGGAAAATAAGTTTCAAATTCTGACCTCAGAGTTGTATTATTGGTGTACGACGTACAGTACGTAACCATTTCAATGTGCAGACTGGGTGTCGGCAAAGCAATTAAGAAAGTCATAAATACATGAAAAGGTTCGGCCCTCTGTTATGAATTTGGGTAGTCCCTGGCGGGGATACAGGTGCAGCGCCAGATGTGCAGGGAAAAGATGGCGAGAAACACCATGTTCATAGTGCTTTAAATCCCTCTTTTGTTGTTGAGAGTATAGTGGTAATCAGTAGACGGATACGGTAACAAATTCCATGAAATGTCAGTACTGAGGGAAAAAGTATTGTATTTGTATTGTATTGTATTGTATTGTATTGTATTTATTAAAATTCCATGGTATTCATAATTTGCTTTACAACTAGAATATGGAACAAGTCAAAAAACGTAATACTATTATAAAGTCTTAATTTATAGTCACAGTCTAGATGACATAATATACAGACGAGATTTACAATATAGTCTACTAGTACAACACATAGTTTTAGTATCAATTTCATGAAGTGTTATTGAATGTCATGAATTCACCTACAGAATAGAAGGCGTGAGAAATTAGGTACTTCTTTCATTTGGCTCTAAATAATCTTACGTCTTGAGTTTCATTTTTATATCGATAGGTAGGCCATTAAAAATTTTTACTGCCATATAACGCACTCCTTTTTGATAGCATGATAGACTTGCCGACGGAGTATGAAAGCCATTTTTTGACGTGTATTTATGCTATGAACTGTTGAATTAGTTACAAAGTTTTCACGATTACATACGAAGAAGATTATTAATGAAAAGATATACTGACAAGCCATGGGCATTATTTGTAGTTTTTTAAAAATGGTGCTACACGATTCCCTAGATTTGGCACCTACTATTATTCTAATTACTCTTTTTTGTAATAGAAATGTACTGTTACTATCTGTGGAATTTCCCCAGAATATTATTCCAAAACTCATTACCGAGTGGAAGTATGCAAAGTATATTGTTTTTAAGGTATTGATACTTACTATCTTTTACATAGATCTAATAGCAAAACAAGGTGAATTTAGTTTGGGGGTAATTTCTTTAATATGATTTTTCCAATTTAACACATTATCGATTTTTAAGCCAAGAAATTTGGTTGATGTTGTTTCTGATAGGGATCTATTGTTAATTATTGCGCTAGAAATTTGCGAGTTTGAATTTGCACAGGATTTAAATTGAATTATATTAGTTTTGTTACAATTTAATACCAAATTATTGACTGAGAACCAGTCACATGGCGATTGCCATGTGTCATTTCCAAACTCTGAGATTTTCAGCTATAGAGTGATACGCAATTCGTTTGAATTTCATTTTTTCTTCTGTCTTTTATGAAGGACCGCAAGGGCAGACCTCGAGGGCAAAGGTGGTCCGCGGACCTAGTTTGAAAACTGCTGTTGTATTAGGCCTATATACTACATTTTGATTGAAAACGTGTGTAATTGGCCCATTCCTTTACAAAAGCTTTGAGAGAATGTCTTGAGATGTAGACGAAAAAACTCATCTCAATTTAACAAGTTTATCTCTTAAAAAAATTAATATTGTTAGGAGGCAATAGTTTTGAAAACCACTAAAATGTGGTTTCTTATATTTTCCTCACTTTTGAGCATGCTACCCCGCTGGGGATAATCGCTTTATACTCCACAAAAGCCTCCACTTATCCAATTAGACTCCTTTCTGACATATGTACACCCGTAACTAGAAATCCACTCTATTGTCTAGCTCTGTAGCTGAAAAGTGATGACGTAGGGTATGCGCAGTGTATATAGCCAGTGTGGAAAAGGGGACACAAAGGGTTTGTGTGTCATCGTCTGCGGAGACCCCACGGGGCACGGCGGTTAATTTTTTGGAGGTTTCAGTTTCGTCCTTTTTATTTCATTTGCGGTCGACCCAACACCTGTTCGTTTTGGGTACGACGCGAGACTCGGCTTTTATTGCATCCACCTCTTTCCTCGTTCGCCTCTTCCGTGGTTCCATTAATGCCTCTGATCCCATTCCTCCCCCTCCTCCCGCCACTGACGCCTTCCAGCTCTTAATTTTATTTCTCTTTTGCGTTCCAACACTTCTTTTACGGTTTCTTTGTTTGAGCATCATTTTTCAGTTTTTAATGGCAGTGCACATTTCGTATCTATGTATAATAATAATAATAATAATAATAATAATAATAATAATAATAATAATAATAATAATAATAATTTATGTATTTATTTATTTTTATGCTCGAGCATGCCGAAATGTACTAATTATACACCTGGTAGCAGTCCTTTAATGCATGTCATTAAAGTACACCTACTCATTAAAGTACAGGTCTTCAGCAAATGATAATTCAGCTTACATGTGTTCAGCCAATGACAAGTCAGCTTTGTACCGTTATAAAACCGCAAGTATCGATTATTCTCGGATATGCAATCGAAAGAGAATTAGCGAAAAGTCACGGAGGCTGGAAATCCAATACTGTCGCAGAAGGTTATGCTCTGTTACTATAATAATTAGCGTTAATTGTAAATAATATTCAAATAAATTCAATTTGTCATCTCGTTTTTCAATGTCGAATTCAATAATCAAGGTTATAATATTATATTATTATCAAGTTTAACGGGATTACATCAAGGCCAATGACATTATTGTTCCTCGGAAAAAATCAGTACTTTCGCGTCTGCGCACATCTCACAATTCACGACCTAGAACAAGGTCACTTCCGATCTTGTCAGATTACAAATAAAATGTATACATCTGAATACCGGTAATTTCAAGTTAGAAATATGGTGGAGCATAAAATGTCGTATGAAACTCGCATATAATGATAATTAAGAAGCTCGTATGAAAATTATGAAACTCGCTTGCGCTCTTTTCATAAACATACATACTCGCTTCTTAATTACTATCATTATAGGCTCGTTGCATAATGTACTAATTTATTATTAATAATATTTGAGTCCTGAACAGTAGTCAGAGGCCAATTATAGTTCAGCACAATACACAAACAGAAGATACAAAGGTGCAAAAATAAATAAATAAATAAATAAATAAATAAATAAATAAATAAATAAATAAATAAATAAATAAATAAATAAATAAATAATATCTTAAGGGGACACTCAACTATATTTTGGAACTTTTTTCCTATTTGACCAATCTTTTTCAAATTTGGAGAAAAAGTTTAATATACACATGGAAAGTATCATGCAAAATCTCAGCTCATTAGATGCAATACTTTTCAAAATAAAAAATATTTCAATTTTTAATCAATCATTAATTGAAATATCACTTTTAATTATCATTTTTTTTTTTTTGGCTTTGTGCATTTGGCTGTGACTTCTCAATGAATAGGGGGAGAATTCTGCATATTGATCTAGTTCTGTCACGTAAATTAGTGTAGAAATTTAATTTTTCATTTCTGTGACACTTTTTCTCCAATTTTTAATTTGAGTGTCTCCTTAAATCAAGAAAAACATACATAAATAAAATTCAGAACAGTAAATACTAATAATCAAAACGAAACTATACTGGATTTAAATTGTGCCCATGCAAATTGGCAAATATTATGCATCTACAGACTGGAGAAAGTGATTTTGAATTTCTGTTTTTTTTTTTTTTAATCTTAGACCCTTTGTAGTAATACGAAGGCCGATATTGTTTATGATAGACTCACAATCAATATAGACTAACCCTTGATCACTTTGCAAAAAAATTGATAATCAAGATTTTGACGTCTAGAATAAAGGCTACAAAAGTTAAAATATTTACATGTAATCTCATTATTGAAGTCAGAGAAATTGGGTATAAATCGAAAAGCACATAAGGAAATAATAATAATAATGATAATATAATAATAATAATAATAATAATAATAATAATAATAATAATAATAACTTATGGCTTTTAAGGAACCTGGAGGTTCATTGCCGCTCTCACATAAGCCCGCCAGGGGTCCCCATCCTGAGCAAGATTAATCCAGTCTCTACCATCATATCCCACCTCCCTCAAGTCAATTATCCTCTCATCTACGTCTCGGTCTCCCCTTTTCCTAACTAACAACACTCTATATGCATTTCTGGATTCACCCATAAGTGTTGCATGCCCTGCCCATCTCAAACGTCTGGATTTAATGTTATTAATTATGTCAGAATACAATGCGTTGTGTAACTTTCTCCATTCTCCTGTAACTTCATCCCTCTTAGCCCCAAATATTTTCCTAAGCGCCTTATTCTCAAACACCCTTAACCTCTGTTCCTCTCTCAAAGTGAGAGTCCAAGTTTCACAACCATACAGAACAACCGGTAATATAACTGTTTTATAAATTCTAACTTTCAGCTTTTTCTGAGAGCAGACTGGATGACAAAAGCTTTTCAGTTGGATAATAATAATAATAATAATAATAATAATAATAATAATAATAATAATAATAATAATAATAATAAGCTCCCGGCGTAGCTCAGTCGGCTAAGGGACTTGCCTGCCGATCCGGAGTTGAGCTCGGTCTGAATACCTAGTTGGGGTTTTCCGAGGCTTTACCCAACTGTGACGAATGTCAGGTAATCTATGGCGAATCCTCGGCCTCATATCACCAAATACTATCTCGCTATCGCCAATTACCTTTCGTCTCGTTTCTCTTATCTATACTCTAACCACGACGTAAATACCAGATCACTTATCTGTGGCACGCTAAATATACCTCTTCATAGAACATCTTGTTATTCCTCATCTTTTACAATATCCACCTCGAATGGAATTCCTTGTCAAAAGTATTAGGGGCTGCAAGACAACAAACACCTTTAAGAACAGCTTAAAAGATAACCTTTTAGCATTTCACTCCAATCATACTGATTTAAAATATTACTGACTACACTGTTGCAGACATCATCCTGATTGTGCTGCATTTTCAAAATTGTCTCATAATAATCTCTTTCTATTATCTAATATAATTTGAAATATATTAACATTCTATGTATTTTAGTTTAATTCTGCTAAGTTTATTTCAGTGTTTAATTAATAGTTCATAGTATTTTGTTGTTTAATTCGTAAATAACTCTTGTATACATGTAACTCTCATCTAAATCAATTTGTTGAATTCTTTGTAAGTTCATGCATATGTATATAAAGAGAAGGCCTTACGGCCTTAACTCTGCCAGCTAAAATAAATCATTATTATATATATTATATAATCCAATCGATGCTAAATAACCTAGTATTTTGATACAGCGTCATTAAATATCCAAGCAGAATAAATAAATAAATAATAATATAGTAAATCCTCGTTATTCCGGACCCCGATAAACCGAATTTCGCTTAATCCGGACAGGCAAAAAAAAAAGATGAGTTTGGAAAAATTGAAGAGCTTTGTTTGAAGACTTACTTTTATACATTACAGTCATGGAATTATTGTCCCAAAATAATATAGACATGCACTTCAAACCAACTTCCTCATCAAGAGTTTCGAGTGATGCAAAGCCAGGCCCGTTGGGCACACCATCATAATTATAGGTATCACATATTATGTACTTCATTGTATTTTATTGCTTTACATTTTACTGTAGTGTATAGTGTATTGGTCTAGGTTTAGTCCTTTAAATACACTATAATAAACGTGTTTTGTTGCTATACACGAGTTTTAATGCGTTTTATACTGTTCTTTTATGTTATTTCAGTTAATCCATACTTTCGTTACATGAAACAATTCAATACCATCCGAATTACTCATCTTCTTTCACAATAGACTTAGACTCTGGTTTTACCTGCTAATCAGGGACTGTCGAAATAAAATTGAATTCAAACGAAAACTTACTAGGCACTTGGTCAGTAATTGATTATTGTAAATAGTTTCTTTAATCTATCACAAAATATTTCAATATTCATAATTTCAATATACAATTTTGTTATTCTAGATTTAATTTGTAATTCAAAATATAAAATATTCTTTGTTTCTCTATGATAAATTATCTAATTTTCGTACTTTTTAATTTTATTGTAATTGTAAATTTAATACTAATTGAATATTATTTGTAATTAATTGTAAATTTAATACATTGTAATTTTATTGTTGTTTTCAATCCACAAACCAATTATCTGAGTTAAATAAATAAATACTAAATACTAATACTTATTCAAATTAGTCTACTTAGAGGTTTTACTGTAACAATAATAATAATAATAATAATAATAATAATAATAATAATAATAATGTGGAACAAACTTTTTAATGGTCTTTAACTATGGCTGATATGAATTATAACATTCACTGTGTTTTCAATCTACAAACCAATTACTGAGTTAATTTCACTTTCAAACAGTCTACAGGGCTGAACTGTATGTAACGAAGGACTGCGAACACAATATGTCAGCGACTTTATTAACTGAAGGAAAGTGTCGGAGCGAAAAGAATTTAACGATCATTGTAAATTAAATCCCAATGAACAAAGCTTGAACTGAAATGTGTTGTACTAATACATCGGGGGACAATTGACTACATGAATGTTATTTGCTATGAATTAGGGATCGGCAAGCATAGATAATGGATCTATAACAAGCCTCCAGAGAAATAAAACTCGGAAGGCGGTGTTGATAAAGAAGCGACTCATGTTGGAAAGTATGCCAGCCGACCAACTTTTACAAGAGGTCACCTGACCTCCATTAACCATTAATCGGTATCGAACGTCATAGCTGTATTGAGTCTTATGTTGCGTAAATATCATATTAGAATTACAGATGGTATCTATTTATCAAAATAATCAATAACATGGTCGTTATAGACGTTATTAGTTTCGCCATCATTTTCCCTGAGTGAGACAAGTGGTCTAGCAGCTTGGAACTCACATAAATCTATTATCTTTTCCCACAATCCTAAATCCCATTGCTCGCTTAGGATTTAGTAACATTTCCTCCCATTATTATTATTATTATTATTATTATTATTATTATTATTATTATTATTATTATTATTAGTAGTGGTAGTAGTAGTGGTAGTGGTGGTAGTAGTAACATCATCAGCAGCAGCAGCAGCAGTAGAGCCGCTCTCACATAAGCCCGCCATTGGTCCCTATCCTGAGCAAGATCAATCCAGTCTCTATCATCATATCCACTTCCCTCAAATCCATTTTAATATTATCTTCCCATGTACGTCTCGGCCTCCCCAAAGGTCTTTTTCCCTCCGGCCTCCCAACTAACACTCTATATGTTATGTTTTTTTATTTAACAACGCTCGCAACTGCAGAGGTTATATCAGCGCCGCCGGATGTGCCGGAATTTTGTCCCGAGGAGTTCTTTTATATGCCAGTATATCTACTGACATGAACCTGTCGCATTTAAGCACACTTAAATGCCATCGACCTGGCCCGGGATCGAACCCACAACCTTGGGCCACTTTATATGCATTTCTGGATTCACCCATACGTGCTACATGCCCTGCCCATCTCAAACGTCTGGATTTAATGTTCCTGGTTATGTCAGGTGAAGAACACAATGCATACAGTTCTGTGTTATGTAACTTTCTCCATTCTCCTGTAACCTCATCCCTCTTAGCCCCAAATATTTTCCTAAGCACCTTATTCTCAAACACGCTTAACCTATGTTCCTCTCTCAAAGTGAGAGTCCAAGTTTCACAACCGTACAGAACAACCGGTAATAACTGTTTTATAAATTCTGTCAGATTTTTTGACAGCAGACTGGATGATAAAAGTTTCTCAACCGAATAATAACAGGCATTTCCCATATTTATTCTGTGTTTAATTTCCTCCCGAGTATCATTTATATTTGTTACTGTTGTTCCCAGATATTTGGACTTCTCCACCTTATCAAAAGATAAATTTCCAATTTTTATATTTCCATTTCGTATAATATTCTCGTCACGAGACAAAATCATATACTTTGTTTTTTTCGGGATTTACTTCCAAACCTATCTCTTTACTTGCTTCCAGTAAAATCTCATGTTTTCCCTAATCGTTTGTGGATTTTCTCCGAACATATTCACGTCATCCGCATAGACAAGCAGCTGATGTAACCCGTTCAATTCCAGACCCTCTCTGTTATCCTGGACTTTTCTAATGGCATACTCTGGAGCAAAGTTAAAAAGTAAAAGGTGATAGTCAAAAGGATTTATAAAATACATATTTACTTATAAAGCTAATATAATTTATATTTTGCATTATCTTTATGTTTCACAATGTGTAGGGTTGAAAAATCCTACTTTTATTTTCCACATTTTTCCATATTTTAGAGTTTAGTACATATTTTCGTTAATTTCCATATATTTTCCATATTTCATATAAAACAGTCCATATTATATTAGGTTTAACAATAAAACAAAACAAAATTCCATTAACTTTTAAAAATACATTTCAACAATAGAGATTTAAACACATGTTCAGTAATCCCTTTAACATCAGAGTTATTTGAAAATTAGCAGTCCTATCAACAATGGGAAAGTAAGTTACAAAACTGTATTAATTTAATTTAAAATTTTTAACAGACTTCAGTTGTGCAGCTCAACAGTTAAATGCCAGTCAGAGTACACATAGGTTCAGTTTTGTAAATCATACTATAAAGACGGTAAATATGCCAAAAGTACGTCATTCAGTCAATTTAAAATCAAAACTAACAAGTTACATTTCAGAATTTAAAGAAGATGGTTTATCAACTGACAATAAAATATTATTTTGTAATTTGTTCAGTGTGCATATCATCTATTCCTGGTGCAACAACACATTACAACTAGTAAACATCAGGCCAACAAACAACTAAATTCCAAGCAGAGACAATTGTTTTTAACACAACCAACAACATCGAATGTAAGATCTGAGTTTAACATCGACCTGTGCCGTTCTCTCATCTCTGCTGATATTCCTCTCTACAAACTAAAGAATAAGGTCTTCAGGGAATTCCTTGAAAAATATACTCAACATACAATCCCGGATGAGTCAACACTTAGGAAGACGTTGCTCCATCCATCTACGATGAGACAATACAGAAGATAAGAGATGAAATTAAAGATAGTTCAATTTGGGTTTCTGAGACTCCCGACAAAGAAGGTAGACTTGTTTAATGTAGTTATCGGTTTGTTAGTTTCTGAACGAATTCTTTTACATTGTGATGTTCTAGAAAAGTGCAATAACAAAACTATAGTTAAACTGTTCAACGAAGCTATTATCCTGTGGCCAAAGGGTATTATGTACGATAATGTGTTATTCTTTATTAGCGATGCTGCCCCTTATATGGTCAAAGCTGGACAAGCATTATCTTTGTATATCCTAAATTGACTCATTTTACTTGTGTGGCGCATTTTCATCGTGTGGCAGAAGTGGTCAGAGACAATTTCCTAAAGTAGATTTGTTGATTTCATCAGTGAAAAAGTATTTCTCAAAGCTCCCAGTAGAGTTAACGTGTTGAAAGAAATGTACCCTGAAATTCCATTGCCACCATAGCCAATTTTAACTAGATGGGGTACATGGCTAGAAAGTTGAATATTATGCCGAACATATAGACTCTATTAACAATGTTCTCCTTGCATTGGACTCTGAAGATGCAGTCTCAATACTGCGAAAACAGTTACCTGTGACATAAGTGTGAAGAATGACTTAGCTACATTCAGCATACATTTTCATGCATCATAAAAACGCTCAAAAGTCTCCAAAATAGGCACCTTTCACTATCTGAAAGTTTTGAAATTATAAATAGTACTTGGAACAACTGAATCGTGGTAGAGGTAAAGTTGCAGATGCAGTAAGAGCTAAGTGGACACTGTACTTTCAAAAACCCTGGATATGAAGAACTACAAATTGTTGCTGTGATGAGTGGTGAATCAACAGTGAAGATTAACACTTATCCCCAGCAGACATTGTGAAATTGAATTATGTACCAGTTACTTCTTGTGACGTCGAACGCTCTTTTAGTCAGTATAAATCTATCCTCAGAGACAATAGAAGAAGATTCACTTTTCAGCACTTGAAAAAATGTTTGTAACCTATTGTTATGGTAACAGACAATAAAAATTGTGTTTTGTTGAAACTACATTGGAAGATAAGGTACGTCCATTATATTTTTTGTTTAGTTTGATTAAAATGTACAATATTTAACGTACATAGTCATTTTTTATAATTTTAAGTCCATATTTAATTCCATATTTTGGTAAAAATCCATATTTAATTCCAATTTTGGTAAAAATAACTACATAATATTTACATATTTCATATTTTTAGTCCATATAAATCCGTTCCTGGTGATAGTGCATCTCCTTGCTTTAGCCCACAGTGAATTGGAAACGCATTTTTATTATTATTATTATTATTATTATTATTATTATTATTATTATTAGTAGTAGTAGTAGTAGTAGTAGTAGTAGTAGTAGTAGTAGTAGTAGTAGTAGTAGTAGTAGTAAAAAGCTATTAATAATAATTAATAATTATTATATGTTATTATTTGATCGTTGATGAATGATTTTACCATCGTCATAACTATCTTCATAGGTGGAGTTATGGGAGGTGTGGAGGGCATTGCTCCTCAAACTTGTTTGAACTGTTTTCTTCTATTGACGTTAGAAAATATTGAATTCAAAAGATTTTTCTTTGCATTTGTTTATGATTAAGTTTCTGTGCTTAAATTGACGAATTAATGTCTTCAGATCATGTGTCTGGACTATAATATTAATTTCGGGAATGGGATTGAGGGGAGACAAAGAAGGTGCAGAGTTATGGAGAAGAAATAGATAGAAATAGAGTTTAACTTTATGTAATTGGAAGATATGGGGAGATATACTGGGTGTTCATTTCAAAGTGTGTCATGACGTCACTGTTGTTGGGTCACCGATTTGAAGCGAGTTTCAGCTTATATGTTAGAGAAGTTGCCTATTATTTAAGGCGTTCTTCAATCTGAACTTGAGAACGTGTACGGTATAACTTGAACATCGTAGCAACAGATGGCGGTCTGTACGGTCTGTGTGCTACCATAACAACTGGACGCCGGCAAGTCGTACGCAGGGTTTTGTTATCATCGGTTGCGTACGGTAACATTCCACAACACAAATCAAATGCTCCGGTCCATGTTGACCGTCGAAGTTAATGTCAACAAATACGTAAGTAATCGTCTTAACCCTCTCCCCATATCCCGACAGTACGTATTTCAAACAGTTCACCCTGCCACTACCGGCGTTACCGACTATCGCCGATGTATAAATATCCATGTACGTACTCTTCAGAATGAACGCCGTACTTGCTAGTTCTCTGTCTCTTAGGTTATACACCTCTGCGGAAGTGTTTGAATTCTCTAGGCTCATCGGCTAGCCACATGACGGCATACAGAGCCATGACACATTTTGAACTGAACACCCAGTAGATGATAGGAGAAATATATTAGTATATGTGATTGAATGTAATCAAGGGTAGTGGCCGACCGTATGCAGAAATGTATGTGTATTTATTTACACTGCAAGTGGGCAAGCACCCGGTGGCAGTGGTATAAATAATATAATCAATACACAATAAAATGATAAACAATACAAACAATACGCAATACAATCATCAACACACAGTACAATTATATACACAATACAATAAGAATGACATTACAATTTAACACAATAATTACAATTAATAATAAAACATAAATAAAATACCTAATTTTATAATACAACCCACATATGTATAGGCCCTTATATGTTTCAATAGTCTTTCACTTTACTCTCATCTCACTCACTGTAGTGGCACTAACATTTCACTGACACTTTAGGACACATTTCACTGACACTTTAACACATTTCACTGACACTATAGAACGTATTTCATTGACGCTATAAATTATCACTGATCGGAACTATTCACTGCACTGTAAAACCATAACTTCACTGACTCACCTCGCTTCACTGATACAACAGTTCAAATAAGTCAAATAATTACACCCTTATGCATACTTATAAACAGAACTACATTTAAACTAAACATTTCTAGTCTAAGGCCCTCTTACACGCTATTTTTAAATAATTTACAATTCAAACCAAGGAAGTAACTCGTCAGGCTAAATAAATACATGCCACCTTAAAAAAAATTAAATGTTAAATGTCACCTTAATTTTAATTTGCACTTTATACACAACTTTTTAAGTTATTCTTGAATCTCCTTAGGGAAGGACAGCCCTCAAAGACCGTGCAGGTAAATAACTACCTGAAAGCCGTATGATGATAATAAATAGGGCTAGGATTTTGATGACCTATAAATCATGAAAAAATGTCCTAAAAACAATGCATTTATGACCTAAAAATCTTTCAAAAATGCCCTAAAAACAATGCATTTATGACCTAAAAATCTTTCAAAAATGCCCTAAAAATTGTTCTTACATAATTGGCTTAGTAGGAAAAGAGGTTTTGTACTACTTAATATTTAGACTAGCAATTAAATTATTCTACGAGTAGTACCAACTACTAAGTTTATTTAATTTTACATAATTTAAGTGGTAGCTCACTACAAGGCCACTCTTACCCGGAATTAGCAGGTATAGAGGAGTCTATATTGAAGGGTGGTTGGAGTGTACTACGTTAAAATGGCAATATTTGTGTAGAAAAACGATTAAAATATTATACAAAATAATGGGTATTAGCCATAGGCGTAGCTTGGTCGGTTAAGGCGCTTGCCTGCCGATCCAGAGTTGCACTCGGTCGCGGGTTCGACTCCAGCTTGGGCTGATTATCTGGTTGGGTTTTTTCCAGGTTTTCCCAACTGTAAGAAAATGTCAGGTAATCTATGGCGAATCTCGGTCTCATCTCGCCAAATATCATATCGCTATCACCAATTCCATCGACACTAAATAACCTCGTAGTTGATACAGCGTCGTTAAATAACCAAGTAAAAAATAATGGGTATTAATGGAAAAAAATATGTAGACAAATATCAAAGGAAATAAACATTATTTTATATTAATAATGGGGATTTGTGGCCAAAATTAAATGAAAATGCCTCAAAAATGTCCGAATAAAACAAAAGATGCTCTTATGAGTTGAAATAGGCAAAAAAAAAAATGCCCTAACAAATATGTCTTAAAACATTTGGGCCCAATTGTATAAAACTCCCTGACTAAAGATCAACTTTGATCGAAGATCGAAAAGTGAACAGAGTTCAGACACTTCTTCCATTGTATGAAACTTTTCTGCGATCAAATTACCTTGGTTCAAATGCAATCTAGTTCACGTGAAAAGGATTTGGCAACATCGCATAAACAGGTGAAATACCTGATGCGCGGACAGGTTTGTTCAGTGTTGCCAATCTAGCGACTTCAACTCTTTTTCAACAACAATTTCTTTTAACTTTTATATTGCTTAAATAGGGATTTAGTGACCTTTTTAGCACCCCATAGTGACAAAATTTAATCTTTCTTTGTTGATAATGAGAAATCTAGCGACTTTACAACTACTTTTTGGCGACTTTCCGTACACTCTGTTGGAGACACTGGTTTTTTGTGCAATGTAAATAATGGCGGACAATAAGAAAAAGGTTGACTGTTCTCCGAGTTATAATGTTATGGTGTTTGATACTGCTAAACATAATAAAGCTTTATAAAACGACAATTTTCTTTTAGTAATACAGTTAATTGAAAATTTATGAATGTACCTATCATATCATTAATAATTAATGGTTGTTATAAACATAATATAATTATAGGTTATGTTATTTGATACTGCTGAACACGATAGAGCCTTATAAAATATAAGAATGTTTGTGTATTAAGGCAAGAAATTGAAAGAAATATATAGCTATAAATGTACCTAACATATCTATTAATATTAATAATAATGGATACTTTATTTGCACAATCTGTCACTCGTATATTTCAAACAGAAAAGAAATAACTGAACTTGGATCATCTAACTTAATCGGAGAAATTTCTTCAGTCAAAGTTGACTTTAGTTAGAGACAAATTAATCTCAGATTAGACTTTATACAACACAAAATTCCAACTTCAGCAGAAACAATAATCAATTTAACATCTGATCTAAGATTAAATGGTTTATACAATCGGGCCTTAGTTTATCACATAACATATAAATACTAAAGCAGCTATATTTCTGACTTTCTAGAAAAAAGATGCAATTTCATCAAAATCCTAGCCCTAATAATAAATATGAAGTATGAAATATGAAATATACGACTCCTACGATCATGATTCGGAAAAGTATTCAAGAAATTGGGAGTGCAGAAGAAGGGGAAAAAAATAAGTAAAATCCTACAAATCCGGTCCCTAATAAGGTATCACATTTTGCAGTGTGCCGCCATATAAAATTCTTTCTGTGCTGAGCACTTAAAATTTTAGGGCGGTTATTATAGACTTCCGTGCAGAAACAAAGTCATACATAATAAATTCAATCAATATGAAGTACAACTACTCTAATTCAAACACGTGCTCCAATCTGGCCGTTCGTGACAAGCAGTCATGTGTCCCAATACGATGCCTGCAAGTTAGCTGTCGCCGTTTTGTTCACTTTTAATGACGCCAGGCCAGTATTTGTGCTGGTAGGAGCACATATCGTGTAATAACGCAAATCTAGCCGGACAAAATTAATAACTTCTCTGCATTCCAACGGATTGTTATGAAAATTTGTACAGACCTTATAAATAGAACATATTTCTTGTATACAAACTCTGACTACATTTGTGTACGAGGAACTACCCCTTTATAGGGGATAGTTTTAGATTAAAACTAGTGGCTTGTGCAGCAATTGCTGCAAACTAAGTCCATAAAAAGTTCAAATAAAAATTGTTCAGATTATTTTCAATGAAGAATATCAGACATTTTGATAGTTATTTGCTTCCATAATAATGAAACATAACCCCTCTGAATGGATTTTTTATGCCAAATACTTTTTCTTGAACCTATCCAAGTTCAGTTTTTGAGTTTCAAAGCGAAAATGCAAGTATCAATGTCAGGACGATAGCAGTAGCTATGTCATGTCATTGTGGATTGTAGGCAAAAGTTAAAAAAAAATGTCAGGTTTGCTAAGCTTTCGAACAATAGCATTTTCGTATAGCTGCTGCATGTAGAACTTGAAATGTAGAGCGTAAAATCATTTTATCCTACTAAGAGATCTTGCTGAAATGATCTGGAGACTACAAAATTTTCTAGGCCTCTTATTTTATCAGTAAGTAATACCTTTTGATCTTTCCTTAGAAACTGTATTTTGCGCTCTCTCGAGCCAATACTGAAGACAATGACACATATCAATATCTACACTACACCGCCTTTAAGTATATGAAAAGACCCAACCCCACTGGGTTAATAAGTATAAAAATATTTGATTTTTAATAACAATATTATTATCTTACTTAAGTATTGTAGTTATATATAGCAGCCACTCAGTAAATTATAGAAATGAAGATCTAAATTAAGATATTCTCTACATTTACTTACATAACCTCAAAACGTTTCACTTTCATATCATCACTATAGCATCAATATTATGTACAATTAATGAAAAATAGATGCATCATGATATTAACTATAATAATATTTAATTTCTAATGGTAATAATGTCATCAAACCACCTCAAGTTTCGTAGATTTGAGTATTCAATACACAGCTGTACTCAGAAAATTATACACTGCAGAATCAGTTTTTAATAACAAATTGAATTGAGCTCTAAATATGTCGGCAATCCTGCAGGTCATGGCCTTCGTGTAATAGCCTATTGTTTATTGTATTGTGTGTTTTGTTCTGAAATTCAATCAAGTCGGCCGTGATTCAATAAAATTGTTCTCAAAACTGACAACAGATGGATTTTGGAAAATAGGAAAATTATGTAGGAAAATTGACATTTCACTGAAAACGACTACTTTTCCGAAAAACTTTGGATGCCAGTCATGAAAATGAGGGGTCACTCATTAAAATCCGTTCAGCCGTTTTCCCGTAATTTCCATTACCAGTTCAAATTATATATATAGATAATAACTTCTCTCTTATCTAACAGATTTTATGAAACAGTGTACACAAGTTACAGGTAGAATATATTTTTGTGTACATTTTGAGTGCATTTACGCAAAACTAACTTTTCTCCTACATAACAGATTCTTATGAAACTTTGTACAGGAGTTACAGATAGCATATATTTTTATGTACAAATTCTGATTACATCTGTATTCTACCTGAAGGCCTAATTGTTGTACAAAGTTTCATAAAATATATTATATAGGAGAGAAGTTATTAATTGTGTATAACTGCACCACTATAAAGGGGTAGTTTCTATTATGATACATAATCTGACTTTCTAGACAAAAAATAAAATATTCCACCTGCTACTTCTACCGTATATAAAGTTTCGTAAAAATCTGTTAGATAGGAGAGAAGTTATTAATTTTGTTTAAATTCACCTGCTATAATGGGGTAATTTTTCTTGTGTAAACATAATCAGAGTTTGTACACAAAACTTGTGTCACCTGTAAGGCATGTACAATGTTTCATAACAATCCGTTGGAATGCAGAGAAGTTATTAATTTTGTCCTGCTAAGTGATTTGCGTTCTGATTCACTGTGCGTTTATTAAGTTTACATAAAAATGTGTCCAATGTATTTTTAACCTGATGTGAATAATTTTGCAGGCCTAAAACACTCGCAAGTGATTAAAAACTTCCTTATTCCATGATTCTTTTTTGCTGTTTAAGCCAAATATGGAACAGTTACCGTATGCCCCACCACTGAAAAAAAAAAAAACTGATAAGTGCGAAGGAAAGCGCAACCTTTAAAACAAAGATTCACCACTCTAAATGATGTTGTATTAAATGGTAAAATAATTGTTGTAACCGGACGTGACCGGGTATATTAAAACTTACATTATATTTGGAGAACTTTAAAATAATAGAATAATAAATGGCATATCAAAAGTCCGTTAACACTTTCAATATTTTATTACACAAAAATTACTAATGATAGCACTTTCAAACACGCGTCAGTTTAAAGTCAATCTCTCAAAGTTTGTTTTACACCTTACAGAGATTCAATGTGTGAACCACGTGTGACTCGGCAAATGTCCAAACGATAATCAAACTCTTCCCATACCCTTTTCAACATATCCTCTGTGACCGTGGCGGCAGCTTCTCGAATTCTGGTTTTTAGTTCCTCTAAATCACGTAGCAAAGGCGGTACAAACACACGGTCCTTTAGACACTCCCATAGCAAAAAGTCACATGCAGTCATATCGGGTGACCTTGGTGGCCATGTCATGAAACATCTGTCCCTTATTCCAGCATGTCCTATCCAACGATCAGACATCTCCGTATTCAGGTAAGCACGAACTGCATTGTGGAAATGTGGCGGAGCCCCATCTTGCTGAAAGATGAAATCGTCATCGAGATCTTGTCTAAGTTGAGGCACCAACCGTTGCTCCGACATTCCATACGAGTGGGAAAATTACCAAGCACAACTGTCGTGTTTGGGGTACACAGAAACCTCACAGAATCATTGAACATGAGCGTGATTCACCAAAGGTGAATGTTTTCTGCGCGTTGTTACAACGAAAACTGTACGGACCTTTCTTCTTCATTGAGGCTACTGTGACTGGACATTCATATCTGAACATGTTGGAGCAATGGTTGGTGCCTCAAGTTAGACAAGATCTCGATGACGATTTCATCTTTCAGCAAGATGGGACTCCGCAACATTTCCACAATGCAGTTCGTGCTTATCTGAATACGGAGATGTCTGGTCGTTGGATAGGACGTGCTGGAGTAGGCCTAAGGGACAGATGTTTCATGACATGGCCACCAAGGTCACCCGATATGACTGCATGTGACTTTATTCTATGGGGGTCCTAAAGTACCGCGTGTTTGTACCGCCTTTGCTACGTGATTTAGAGGAACTAAAAACCAGAATTCGAGAAGCTGCCTCCACGGTCACAGAGGATCTGTTGAAAGGGGTATGGGAAGAGTTTGATTATCGTTTGGACATCTGCCGAGTCACTCGTGGTTCACACATTGAATCTCTGTAAGGTGTAAAACGAACTTTGAGAGTTTGACTTTAAACTGACGTGTGTTTGAAAGTGCTATCACTAGTAGTTTTTATGTAATAAAATATTGAAAGTGTTACCGGACTTTTGATATGCCCTGTACTTTACAAACTTGCAATTAAAGTTACATTAGTAAGAACGTATCTATCTGAACAGATTCCATGTGTCACAGCACAATAAATCACTAACAATTGGCTCTTTTTCACTCATATAGTAAGACTCTCTGTCTACGACTGAACAGGAGCGAGAAGTGTCGGAAGAACTCAAAGTTCATACATTTCTAAATGCAGCATGCCGCAAATAAAACAGTAAAAGATATTCCTCACAATATTCTCCAAATGTTAAAGAACATTAATTCATATTCACCTATGCCTAACTGAACGAGTCCAAATTTGATTTTTGTCCACCTAGATTGGGAAAATTGCACACTGGGGCGGGCCTAATGGGTTCATATGCCAGTTAGAAATGCATGCGTCCATTCGAGGTTCGAACCCAAGATCTTCCTAAACATGTGACTCAGTAAAGATATCACGAGAAGTGTGTATTCCACGCGAACAGAATGCGCGGAGTCTGGTTTCTTTTGTTTTTATTCTTGCATGCTTTGTTCCTTCGAACCTTCTCTTTCTTTTGTTTTTTTACTCTACTTGTTTTTTTCGTTTGCGTTCTTGCACAGAATTATTTCTTGTGTTGATTCTTTCTTTCTCACTTATTGGCTTCCGTCTTTTTTTCTGCATGACGTTTTAATTTATATGTCCATTCTTCAGATACAGTTTTATTCTCATTTCCGTAACATTAATTACATTTTGTAACTGTTTACATTTCTTTGTAATCGTGAATACAGTAATTTCCATTTCAATTTATGTACCGTACTTACATTACGAACCTTTAAAAATCATCGCAATAAACCTCCTTCGAATACATAAGGTATTATTATTATTATTATTATTATTATTATTATTATTATTATTATTATTATTAATGTGTTAGAAGAAAATCCACAAACGATTAGGGAAAACACGGAAATTTTACTTGAAGCAAGTAAAGCGATAGTTTTGGAAATAAATCCCGAAAAGACAAAGTATATGATTATGTCTCGTGACCAGAATATTGTACGAAATAGAAACATAAAAATTGAAGATTTATCCATCGAAGTGGATAGTGGATAGCTTAGTGAATAGAGCGTTGGCGCACCCATCCAAAAGTACTTGGAAATAGGGAAAATCTTATAGTATTGTCACAGTCTACTATATACAGTCGCGAAGCTCAATATGTAGTAAAAATGCAAACATGGGTAGTTGCCCACCACTAGGATCGCTACTATCGCCTCATCATCGCAAATCTCTCTCTAGTAAATGACAAAATATGTTACACTTTCGTTGTGTTCTTTTGGAAAAATTAACACCTTCCTTCCATTATTGAAATATTAAATGCATAAAGTTAATTTATTATTTTAATGAAGTAAGTATATTAAATTCCACCATAAACTCGAAGATACCTGCAAGAAATAGGTTAATATTATTTTTGTTTGTGCAAAACGAACTGAAATTTACTATAATCGCTTCACTCATTCAAGATTATAGCGATAATTAACTATGAAACCAATAAATATTAATTTGCATTTCCTTTACAACAATAATAATGGAAATATGAATTAATGGAGTAACTCACGTACCGGTACTTGTAGTGTAGGCTTACGTAGTTAACAAAGTGGGATGAGGTTAAGCAATAATAATCACACCAGAATTGGAAATAAAACGTGATCAATAAATTTTATTGTAACAGACTTTTCTACGTCTCTAGTAAAGTAACAAATAAAAATAACAACAAAATTAGCAGCTATAATTAAAAACATATCCTTTGAAAAAAAAAAAAAGTAGGCCTAAGCAATAATAATCCCACTAGAATTGAAAATAAAACGTGATCAATAAATTTTATTAAAACAATCTTAATTTTTCTACGTCTCTAGTAAAATATTATTATTGCAATTATTGTATTTTAGCCATTAACATTTTCATTACAACCAATAACGAACATTTCACAAGCATCAATGTGAAATACGCAACGAGCTAGCACTCGACGGAAATACGACACAGTCCAAAGTCGACCTGGACAGTCTATTGTTTCTAGTTGCTAACTGCTTGGAGCGCTTTATCACGAGATTTGCAAAAAATCACCTCAAGCTTCGCGACTGTATATAGTAGACTGTGGTATTGTTCAAAATATTCATCGTAATATTACATAATTCCATCTTTGTTAAAATAACGTAACATTATTATATTGGTTAACCTTTTGGCTTTATCGCTTCTCAACATTTTCTTTAGTCGTTTGTTTAGAAAGAAATTTACCCACGATTGTTCTCGCAGATGGCAGCCACTCTTCGTAAAAAAAAAGGAAGAAGAGAATATTATATTTGCATACACTAATTGTAGGGACACCCAGTATTTCTGCTTGTTCATTTCTATTATCTTTGCTGAGCAATCCGTGCCTTCGCTTCATCTTCCGCGACTCTTTTTATTTTTACCGTTTTCCTGTTTGGATTGTAGTGATATTGCCGCTGGTAAACAAGAGATGACACTACTTGTCCAATGCTGAGCAAACAATCGAAAAACCCTGTTAAAGTGGCCCTAGTCCTTGAGTCGACCACAAACAACTCTGCGTCACAAGTACTTGAATTCTTCAGAGCCAATACGAAGACTGCAGGGAAAGAAATGAAGTCAATTATCTCGGTATTCAAAGTAGCACAGTTTGTATCCTGTCAACGACAAATGCAATTAAAATTTACAAATAGAAAACATTTTGTGTACGTGTAATTTAGTATGAATTTAAGTTTTCTGGCCTTCGTTTCTTTCTCATTATTTTTGTGGCTGTAAACGACTGTAGGAGAAGAAAGTTATTTTCATTCCAATTGTTACAGTTCTTCCAAAATACCTCCACAATATTGCACAGTCTAATATTTAGAGTTGAGCTTAAACGATATTTTCAAGTATCTGTGATAACTGTGACTGTGACAATTAAATATCTGTGACTTTTATCGGTGATTTTGTCACACCGATATTTTATATCGATACGTAGCATGAATTACACCGATATTTTGCACCGATAAAAATTAACAGGAAATATTGAAGAGTAGTGAAATATGAATGCGATTTCTCTATACACACCACTCATCAGTGATTTATATGGGAAAATATAACAAAGAAATTATGTACATGTACCATTAACAAAATAAATACTGGGTGTTCATTTCGAAGTGTGTCATGACGTCACTGTTGTTGGGTCACCAATTTGAAGCGAGTTTCAGCTTATATGTTAGAGAAGTTGCCTATTATTTAAGGCGTTCTTCAATCTGAACTTGAGAACGTGTACGGTATAACTTGAACGTCGTAGCAACAGATGGCGGTCTGTACGGTCTGTGTGCTACCATAACCTCTTTCGAACTGTGTTTTGCACCGGCAAGTCGTACGCAGGGTATTTGTTATCATCGGTTGCGTACGGTAACATTCCACAACACAAATCAAATTCTCCGTATCCATGTTGACCGTCGAAGTTAATGTCAACAAATACGTAAGTAATCGTCTTAACCCTCTCCCCATATCCCGACAGTACGTATTTCCAAACAGTTCACATTCCTGCCACTACCGGCGTTACCGTACGTATCGGTACATACTCTTCAGAATGAACGCCGTACTTGCTAGGCAACTTCTCTGCCTCTTAGGTTATACACCTCTGCGGAAGTGTGGAAGATTGAATTCTCTAGGCTCATCGGAAGATTGAATTCTGAACACCCAGGCTCATCCACACCTGTGGAGTAACGGTCAGCCGTCTGGCCGCGAAACCAGGTGACCCGGCATACCTGGTTGAGGTTTTTCGGTGTTTTCCTCATACGACAAATGCTGGGTAACTTTCGAACTCATTTCACCGAATCACCTTCATTTCATTCACCTAACTGTTGATACAGCGTCAAAATAACAATAAAATAAAAAAACCTAACTGAAACTTAACCCTCATGTACCAAGAGGTTATATTATAGATATTGAACCAGTTGATCATTTTTAAATGTAGTTGGGTATGAAGAAATTATTATATGATTATCCTAATCGTTTTAAAATTGATCCTTTTTATTGTACATAATACAATGGATAAATTATTTTAAGTCGTGCATTAACATTATAATATTGAGTCATAGAATAAAAATTAATGAAACATAAGTATTCGGAAAAACATTGGAAAATAATTACAAAACAAAACAGTTGTTCAGACAGGATTTTACACAAGATTAAGTACTGGTAACCAATGGTGTTATTATTTGTGTAATAACATCATTTATAATAAGATGGAGAAACTACCGCCAAATTGCTGTTATTGTATCATGCTCACGCGCAAACCTACGACGTAGAGGAGAAAATATCAGTCACAGACTACCAGTACTGAATACGGAGAAGATTTCGATAGCGATATTTTGTCACAGATATTTCGCGTCATCAGTCACAGGTTTATCTGTGACAAAAAATACCTGTGACAAAATATCGATTTGTGAAATATCGGCCATCTCTAGTACAGGGACATCATTTTATTTCTACTAACATTTTTAATATTAACCTAGCTATACCTTTAGAGAACCGGAAACACAGATTGCTACTCCCTTCCACGACTGTAGTTCGATGATACTGGCGTAAAACACAAACAAATCACTCTACTAGATACAGGAGGGAAGAAAAGTAGTTCATCCATTTACGTAAACTAAGGAAATATCGCGATTTTGAGTTTGATAATTTTCATTAGGTTTTTGTTTAATCTTAATACAGTACTGTATTAAGAATAAGTGTTTTTACTCACGAACTGAGTTTTAGCCATGCGAACGTATTCATTATGCAGTGTATATTATACTGTCTACAGCACATTAGCGTACAATGTAGAGAATGAAGTTAAATTGAAAAATAATCATAATATGGATATTTAAACACATTTTTGAAAATGGTGGCCGTTCATTTCGATACAGGCTTCAGTTCTTTTGTGCATATTATCGCACTATAGACTATAGTACTTAATTCCAATTACCAGTTTCGTCCTTCGTACTAGTAACTCACGTTGAAATAATTTTGTACCTAGTCTGTAATAGAGTACCTTACGTACTGTAAATTCATGTTCACTTCTGCCCGACCCGCACAGATAAAATTACTCAGACATGCTATTTACTGTCCGTCCAAATGGTTATGCCGCAGGATCGTAGAAAGAAGGGAAATCACGTGACAATTAATTACTTAACGAGGCCCTTTTATTTAAGTTATTTTAAACAGTTGTATATAATATTACGTAAACGTCCAATTCCTAACAGAAATTAATGTTTTCAGAAAAGAGCTAAGACAGCCCTGCTTTTACAGAGGGGCGAACAGAAGCAGGTGGAGGAAATAGGGATGCGTCGTAGGCAAACGGACAGTACCTGTGTGAAAATATGATTCAATATTGAAAGCTCTTTCATCACTGGAAAACGCGAACATATTTCTGGAACGTACTATACTCACTAACTCAGTGCTGTTTACTATATCCGGTCTTGGATCTGTGTGTAGAGGACAGTTGGAACTTCATTAGTAGAAGGGGTGGGAGTGAAGTATATTCAAAAACTCAGGTACAATAAAAATTGAAGTAAAAATAAAATGATGTCCCTGTATTATATACAGTCACGAAGCTTGAGTTGTTGAGAGTACTAGCAACAAATACCTTCCTGTAATAATACCAGATAGCTAGCAGTTCTGCGTGCGAAAGGAGCAGGTGCTGCTACCTAGGCGGCAGGGTGTGCTGAAACCCGCGTCGCAAGCTGTAATCTACCATAATGTAGATTGTTACTGGGCTAATAAAGAGTTTTATTAATTAGCGTTGTGTTAAAATGTCAGGGTGTATATGTGCTGTTTATAATTGCTACAATTACAGCATTACAAACTGCTCCAAATAGTACTTTCCATTTCCGTCCAAGTCAACAAAATTCTTTAGTATGTCTTCGTCTTTATTTCTGTGTTGATAGAACAATAAAATTTAGCTTTTTTATTTAGGCCTAGTAAATGAATAGAAGTTAAAATGTATTGGGAATTTTAAGACTCTATCAAATTAAGTTTTATTGTTTTCCACATGCCTTTACTAATTATTACAAGCATCAGATTACTACCAATTTTATCTTTGCAGCTGTCAGCAATGCGTATATGAAAGGTTATTGTAGGGCCTAAATTCATTCTTAACCCTTAATTTTGTCTCACAAAAGCAAAGAAAAAATATTCCATAGCAGTTAATTATGGAAAATAATAGGAAGTATGCAATATTTCTCAAATATACAAATATAAAATTATAATGTTACATTAAATTTATTTATTTCTTTATTATTATTTTGCTAATAATTGTAACATAAAATATAATATATACGGAAAAACTTTAGCTCGCCCCTGAAAGAGTAGAACTCGTGCTCAGGGGCGGATTCCTGAATTGGAATTAATAATTATACAATACAAAAATTTAAATTTACAATTTTTAAATTTTTATAAAATCCATACATAACTTCTTTAATTTAATACCAGACCTATTAAAATTGACAAGATTAGGATATTTAAATATAAATTTGTTATATATTCTTGGGCCTAAATTACTGCTATGATTAAATACTGTAACAGTGTTGCATTTTTTCAAACAATCTTAAAGGAAATGTATGTTATGTATGTATTTATTTACACTGCAAGTATTAAGCACCTTCATCTCAGTGGTATATACAATATTAACAATACACAGTTAAAATGATAAGCAATACACAATAAAATTTACAATGCAAATAAAATTTACAACACATATACAATTTTCTACACAATAGAATAAGAATAAACAATATAATGTTAACACAATAATAATAAAACATAAAATAAAACACCTAATTTTACAACACAACCTACATGATTATGTATAGATCCTACATAATTTTCAATAGTCTTTCACTTTACTCTCATCTCATTCCCTGTAGTGGCACTATGACGCATTTCACTGACACTTTAGCACACATTTCACTGACACTCTGTAACACATTTCACTGACACTATAGAACACATTTCATTGACGCTATAAATTATCACTGATCGGAACTGTTCACTGCACTGTAAAACCATAACTTCACTGACTCACCTCCTTCACTGATACAACAGTTCAAATAAGTCAAATAATTGCATTCTTATGCATACTTATAAACAGAACTACATTTAAACTAAACATTTCTAGTCTAAGGCCCTCTTACACGCTATTTTTAAATAATTTACAATTCAAACCAAGGAAGTAAACTTGTCAGGCTAGATAAATACATGCCACCTTAAAAAATTAAATGTTGAATGTCACCTTAATTTTAATTTTCACTTTATACACAACTCTTTAAATTATTCTTGAATCTCCTTAAGGAAGGACAGCCCTCAAAGACCGCTGCAGGTAGGTCATTCCAATCATTTATAGTTCTATTTAAAAATGAGAATTTACCTTTTGTTTCATAACTATGAGAATACAATTCAAAATTATTTCGATTTTTATGTATGAATTTTATTAATACAATATAATAAATCTGTCTTACGTTAAGTACATTAAAGTCTAAAAACAAATTTTGAGATGGAAAATTAATAGGTTTATGAAGACATTTTTAATTTATTTTCTTCTGTAATAAATTTTAAAATTGGATTTTCAACATTTGAACATTTCTTTTGTATCTCATACAGGCCTATTATTTCACATTAGTACCTTAACGTTGCAAACAATAGTCCGATTCCCGCTATGTTAATATTTGTATTTGTGGTCGTATTACCACACCTCTCCGCTAGATGTCAGCTCCGCGACATTTCGCACTCACGTCAATGCTGCTAGTATACAGCTGTCCGGTATTATTATAGTAAGGTATTTGGTAGGAACAATAGACTGTGCCGGTACTATTTCGCATTGTCTGTGATGAGGCGATAGTAGCGATCCTAGTGGTTAATAACTATCTATGGATGCATATTCCCTACGTATTGAGCTTCGTGACTGTATATACTAGACTGTGATACCACGTTGTACGTTCCAAATAACAGTTTCGAAATAACAGTACCATAATATATAACTACCCGTACATAGGTGTACAATTGAAATGTTTTATCTGCAGTGCCTGAGAAAAGTGGCATAAGTCAGTTTCCACGAACCTTTTTTTGATCATTTATTGACAACTTACGGAACAACTGCTCGCTTTGAAAAAGAGACATAAGTATTTCTCCCATTACAATAATTAATACAGAAAAAAATCAAATCGACATAAACCAGTGTAAGTTGTCAATAAATTATGACTTACGTCACTTTTCCCAGGCACTGCAGATATATACGCACACACGCACTTTACTCTATATACGCAATTTAAATACCAATACCGTATTTACACGCACGCATACACTTTACACACGATTTTTATGGTACAGTATTACACACACTTAAAATTGCTACAACTGAAAACTTCCGTAGTATAATACATAGAAACTACTGCAACCCATTCCAGTCAAACTGGGGATGCCAATGAAAATGTCTTTTTCAGAAATAGTTATTATTATTGTAAGACATAACAGAGCATGTAGCACGTATGGGCGAACCCAGAAATGTATATAGAGTGTTAGTTGTGAGGCCAGAGGGAAAAATACCTTTGGGGAGGCCGAGATGTAGATGGGAGGATAATATTAAAATGGATTTGACGGAGGTGGAATATGATGATAGAGAGTGGATTAATCTTGCAGAGGATATGGACCGATGGCGGGCTTATGTGAGGGCGGCAATGAAACTGCGGGTTCCTTAAGAGTCATTTGTGTCCACACCTGTGGAGTAACGGTCAGCACGTCTGGCCGCGAAACCAGGTGGCCCGGGTTCGAATCCAGGTCGGGGCTAGTTACCTGGTTGAGGTTTTTTTCCGGGGTTTTCCCTCAACCCAGTACGAGGAAATGGGTAACTTTCGGTGCTGGACCCCGGACTCATTTCACCGGCATTATCACCTTCTTTTCATTCAGACGCTAAATAACCTGAGATGTTGACAGCGTCGTAAAATAACCCAATAAATATAAAAAATAAGAGTCATTTGTAAGTAAATAAGTAAGTAAGACATAGATAAGGCTCTAAATTGATATATTCTTGTGTTTTATTTTCAGAAGGAAAATATTTTAAAAGTTTAAGTGGTCTTGGCTAGGTAATGGGTACTTTTTATTTCCCTAAAGTTTGGAGTACTTACTCAAAGAGAGATCAGCTGTTAATATAGGCTTATGTTTTTCAGGGAGCTATTGTTGAAGAAATATTTTGAGAGCCTGCACTGTTAACACCAGAGCTCTAGGATCAAGGAACACTTTACCCTGTGCCATATTCTTGCTGCCATTTATTTTAAGTAGATTGGATTAATAACAATTAACTTGGCAATCTTACAGTTAAAGCACAGTCTACTATATACAATCACGAAGCTTGAGTTTTGAGGGTCCTAGAAACAATAGACTGTGACGGTACTATTTTGCATTGCCTGTAATGAGGCGATATTAGTGATCCTAGTGGTGAGCAACTATCTAATGTTTGCATATTTACTACGTATTGAGCTTCGCGACTGTATATATACTAGACTGTGGTTAAAGTGAATATTTTGACTTGGAAATATCACAATTGTTTTGAAACTAGAAAAATGAAGGACATTAACTCATCTGTAACACCAGTGACATGGAAGAAACGGCTAAAAAATATTTACCGATTATGTTTTTTGTGAACTAACTGATTGCCATGAGATTTGCATAGCTTTCACATGGACACTATGAGATGAATCTCTTTTCGCTTGAGGCACAGACCTCAATTTTACACTTTTTGTTAATAAGTTGTGAAGTGAGTTCACAAATCTTGTAACATCCGTGTCGGAACCTTTTCTTTATTTTATGCAATAATAATATATTTTATTCAACAACTTTTTTCTGTAAAATCATACTGATCTTCTAAATTGATTCTAATAACTATTATAATAAAAGTTAACAAAAGTAATTTTTTTCAATACATAGAGTTTTAAAATAGTAAAAATGTAACATCCGTAACAACTGGAATAGCTGCTTTGCGATTGCATGCTACAATGTTCATGGTTTAGAATCCAGCCTCGTACTTTCGTTAATGTGTTGTCCTGTATTGTCTCGGTTTGATCCTTTTCTGTAAATTAACCTTAATGAGCAACCAACCTGCTTGCCTGTTTGCCAAATTTAATCTATCCATGTGTCACTATCTGTCGATCCGTCCAACTTTCTGTCCATTGGTCGATCAGTCCAAATTTCTGGCTGTTACTCGATGTGTGAGCTTACACTGTCCATAAGGCCATCCTAAGTAAACCCAAACTGTCTCGCAGCGTGGAAATGAAATATCTATTAGTGCAGTACAGTAAATGCCAAAATTATTTAAAAAATGAAGACGGTTGTATTATTCTTAGTTAATATGACTAGGCCTATTTCTTTCTTAGCGACATGTATTTAAAATACAAAGTTTTTCTTTTTCTGTTGGTAAAATACAATTTATTGGCATAGTTAATGAGGGATTTCCACGTCCTCGTGATTATCCAATATATTACGTAGTCTATGGAATTTGTTTTGCAAAAGACCACAATTATTTGAAGGTCAAAATTATTTGTCTGAAAATTGTGTTCAAAAGTGTGTGATAACACGCAATCGGAAGCTTGTGGAGTTTGCTTGTTTGCCATACTATCATATTACATGCATAGTATGGTTGCTAGGCAATCAAACTTTGACTTAATTTGTTTTAATCCCAGAATATATTAAGCCTAACATTTCGAATTTTTGTTGTAATATAGAGCAACGTTACCTTGCGTTATATGATATAACGTTTTTTTTCTTTAGTGTGCAGTACACAATTTTTGCAGTATTAAACCAATAGACGTATATAATAATAATAATAATAATAATAATAATAATAATAATAATAATAATAATAACTAAAAATACTACTTGCAATTGCTTTTAAGGAACCCAAAGTTCATTACTGCACTCACATAAGTTCATCTGTTCCAATTGGTATTAATTCAGTCCTACCTTCATATCCCAACTCCTTCAAATCATTTTTAATGTTATCCTCCTATTTACGTCTCGGTCTCCCAAAAGGTCGTTTTTCCTCAGGTCTTCAAACAAACACTCTATATGCTTTCTGGATTCGCCCATACGTGCTACATGCCCTGCCCACCTCAAACTTCTGGATTTAAAGTTCCTAATTATGTCAGGTGAAGAATACAATGCGTGCAGTTCTGCGTTGTGTAACTTTCTCCATTCTCCTGTAACTTTATCCCTCTTAGCTCCAAATATTTTCCAAAGCCTTTATTCTCGAACACCCTTAACCTCTGTTCTTCTCTTAAAGTGAGAGTCCAAGTTCCACAACCATTCAGAACAACCGGTAATATAACTGTTTTATAAATTCTAAATATCAGTTTTTTTGAAAGCAGACTAGATGACAAAAACTTCTCAACTGAATAATAGCAGGCATTTCCCATATTTATTCTGCGTTTAGCTTCCTCTAGAGTGTCATTTATACATGTTACTGTTGCTCCAAGATATTTGAATTTTTCCACCTTTTCAAAGGTTAAATATATGTCCATTTCGAATAATGTTCTGGTCACGAGACATCGTATGGGTACTTAATTTTTTTGAGGATTTACTTTCAAACCTCTATCCTTACTTGCTTCAAGTAAAAGTCCAGTGTTTTTCCTTATCGTTTGTGGGTTTTCTCCTAACAAATTCATGTCTTCCGCATAAACAAGCGGCTGAATAATAATCTAATAATAATAATAATAATAATAATAATAATAATAATAATAATAATAATAATAATGAATAATGGTAATAATAATAACAATAATGATGATAGTAATAATAATAATAAAATGGTAGTAGTGATAAATAAATAATAATAATAATAATAATAATAATAATAACAATAGTGGTGGTAGTATTGGTAGTTTTATTTAAACAATATCCTGGTGCCAACAAATGGATTTGTAAACACAAAGGACTCTCCAACAGCGAATGGCGCGATGGCATTAAAATGGTTGGAAATGTTGCTGCAGTACGTGCTGTGCCGGGAAGATCTCAGGACAACCGTTGTAGCCATTGCCATAACGAGGTTGAAACTCTTGCACACGTCCTGGGATCCTGTCCGCACGGCAAATCTCTGCGAAACGCTAGACACCACCAAGTACGATCAATTATAGCCACTGCCCTTAAAGATTCCGAGTACAGCACCTTTGAAGAAGTACATGGTCTCTCCGTCACTGGCAGTACACGGCGTATAGATATAGTAGCTTTCAAGGAATCTACAAGATCTGGATACATAATTGATCCCACTGTGCGTTTCGAAACGGATGGGAAACAGCCAGCAGAAGTGGATAATGAAAAAAAGAATATCTACAATCAGAACATTCCATATTACCTCCAAAAGTACCGGCTAGAAGAGCTTGAAGTAATCTGACTTCTGGTTGGAGCAAGAGGTACCGCTACTCTCTTCATGAAAAATGTGTTTAAGAGACTTGGAATACCTACATCTATTATTCCGGTTGTAACTTTAGCTGCATTGAAAGGATCAATTGCTCTCCTGAAGCATCAC
Source organism: Periplaneta americana (assembly GCA_025594305.2). Classification (NCBI taxonomy): domain Eukaryota; kingdom Metazoa; phylum Arthropoda; class Insecta; order Blattodea; family Blattidae; genus Periplaneta; species Periplaneta americana. The sequence goes on from JAJSOF020000035.1 coordinate 21,184,126, forward strand.
CAATATTCGAAATCAAACTAAGTTCATTAGCATTCTTTACTTTTTTGTAACACTTACCTCTCTAAAACTAGGTATATTTCCACTAATCTCAAAATATATTTGCAGCTATGTACTTGTAGGAGTCTCATTGTCAAAACAAAATTAATGGTTCGCTGAACTTGTAAACATTTATATGGTTTAGTACTCTTTGTCCCTTGTGGCAGCTCACGAATGGTGAGAAGATTTATAAATTAATTAGGCTAAATAAACAACTTTCTAATTTAATACAGTTTTACGTCCTTAAATTAAGGGATGGAAAATAACAAGTAGGCCTCATAGAAGTGACGTAGGCTAACCCAATGGGCCCGCATGTTTTTATCAAAATGCACGTCAGTTTGTCTTAACCTACAGAGTTGATTCTTTCCATGCAAATCAAATTTTAAACAATTTTTACAAGTTATTGTTTATGTATATACCGTAACAGACATTAGACGTAATCATTACCTAACTCCCCCAAGAGTTTGACACACTGAAGTATCGCATCATTTGATCAACTTCAGTCATAAAAAGGATTAGTCCTTGACCACTCTGCTCAACATAGCCCCAACACCAAGGGTCGATTTCTAAATCGAGGTCTAGACCACGACCATGGCTTTAAACCGCGTTTGGATTTATAAAACGAGATCTTTTTCATTTTCCTGAGCCATGGCTCGAAACCATGGTCTGAAGCAGAGACCACGGCTGGAGTAGGTTTAAAACCATGGCTTCATGTGTACAAGATGGAGGAAGTAGATCAGCTGGATGATTATCAAAGGAAAATTTGTCTCTACGAGTATTAAATCCCGGGATTAGAATGCTGAGAGAGAGGAATAATCCTTTGTAACTATATAACGACGATAATTTCTGGCGAAAATTTCGATTTTCGAAGAAATCAACGCAAAATTTAACAAGAATGCTAAATAATAATCTGCAACGAAATGCAAGAGGCGGCAGGTTGACAAGTTTTTACATCTTCTTGTTGCTTTCAGGAAGTAAGATATAATATTTTATATTAATTATACCTTCATGCCTATAGGACGATATATCTTAATTCTTAGTCTTTACAGTAGTTTTGAACATTTAATACTCGAAAATGTTGTGGGCCTACAAGAATATGAAGCAAACGTGATTTTGTCTTCTTATTTTAATATATATTATTATAATGTACCGAAGTACATATGATATTTCCATGCAGATATTCTGCGTCATCATACGATGAAAGAGTAATGGAACGGAGAAAATTCTCTCCGGCGCCGGGATTTGAACCCGGGTTTTCAGCTCTACGTGCTGACGCTTTATCCACTAAGCCACACCGGATTCCACCCCGGCGTCGGAAGAATCGTCTCAGTTTTAAGTTCCAACTCTTGGGTTCCCTCTAGTGGCCGCCCTCTGCACTACGTCATAGATGTGTCTGAACTTAGGACCGAAGTCCACACATGTGCTGAGGTGCACTCGTAATGAGTGACTAGTTGGCCGGGATCCGACGGAATAAGCGCCGTTCCATTACTCTTTCATCGTATGATGACGCAGAATATCTGCATGGAAATATCATATGTACTTCAGTACATAAAATAATATATATGATATGCGTAAATCACTTCGTGATTCAAGACGGCGCTTATTCCGTCGCATCCCGGCCAACTAGTCACTCATTACGAGTGCACCTCAGCACATGTGTGGACTTCGGTCGTAGGTTCATAGATATCTATGACGTAGTGCAGAGGGCGGCCACTAGAGGGAACCCAAGAGTTGGAACTTAAAACTGAGACGATTCTTCCGACGCCGGGGTGGAATCCGGTGTGGCTTAGTGGATAAAGCGTCAGCACATAGAGCTGAAAACCCGGGTTCAAATCCCGGCGCCGGAGAATTTTCTCCGTTCCATTACTCTTTCATCTTCTTATTTTAAGTTTTATGCTACTGGGGCTTTTCACGTAGTACTAGCCTATTATATTATGTTAAAACAGAACCATACTTACATTTTAGTTTCAATTGAAATTTTAATCCAGTTAATATTTAGATTATTAATTCCTTACAACCGGGTTTTCAGGTTGTTAATGTTTGTAGTAGTTATGAACAAACGATAAACTACATAAACGTTCGACCTGTGCTAATTATTTGGGTAATATCATTCTGGTACCTAAAAATCCGTCCCCTATTAAATACTAAGTAATGCTAGTATTTTTAAAGCACGTGTATTCCCTAAATACCCGTATAACAATACCTTAGCTGAGAACAAAAGAACGTGACTTACTGCAATTCAATAAAAACATCAATCCCGATGTTCATTTCTTTCTGATATCGACTGTGTACAGCAATAAAAATCGATTCTTAGCTGCGTTGCCATATATAAATCCCACGAACCTCGGTTTCTTCTCAAGCCGCGTCTCGACTTCTTTTATAAATCGTATAAGGATTCAAACCTCGATCGCGGTTCAAAAGCCCAGGTTTGGAAACACGATTTCGTCCGTGTTTTAGAAATCGACCCTAAGAGTTCAGCCACGAGGTATTTTTAAAACAAACGGTTCATTCCGCTGTCCTTCGCCGGTGATTGAACTCTTGACCTTTGGATTTACACTTACAGAGACTACGATCATTCAACGCTTATCAATAAAACATTTAATAAAATCTTGTTTACAAGCCAGTAAATATAAAAACATAGAAATTTACATAAACATCCCGTCATTAAGACAACACGAAAATTACTGTCCATTTCTCCAGGTGTTCGAGTCGCTGGAATAATTGACAGTCGATACAAACAACTGACGCACGACTGTACTTCATTAATGTAATTATAATGTTTAATGGTATAGATGTTATCAGGCATGTGTTAGTCCACCACGTGAGATCTTAATAATAATTCTGTGCCTAGAGGTGTTGCTGTTGGGACAATAGATATTTTGCTGCAAAACAGATCAAGTGTTGCGATAGCGATCGTAAACACAACATTGTAGTAATGTGGGGACAAAATTATAGGAAATTTACTAGGAGTTACAAGACATACATAAAAAATAGCAGAAAGGTAGGCTATTACTTAACCCTTAAATTGGCAAAACTTCATTCCTCACACTTACTTACTTACTTACTTACTTTTAAGGAACCCGGAGATTCATTGCCGCCCTCACATAAGCCCGCCATCGGTCCCTATCCTGAGCAAGATTAATCCATTCTCTATCATCATATCCCACCTCCCTCAAATCCATTTTAATATTATCTTCCCACCTACGTCTCGGCCTCCCTAAAGGTCTTTTTCCTTCCGGCCTCCCAACTAATAATCTATATGCATTTCTGGATTCGCCCATACGTGCTACATGCCCTGCCCATCTCAAACGTCCGGATTTAATGTTCCTAATCATGTCAGGTGAAGAATACAATGCGTGCAGTTTTGTTTTGTGTAACTTTCTCTATTCTCCTGTAACTTCATCCCTCTTAGCCCCAAATATTTTCCTAAGCACCTTATTCTCAAACACCCTCAACCTATGTTCCTCTCTTAAAGTGAGAGTCCAAGTTTCACAACCATAAAGAACAACCGGTAATATAACTGTTTTATAAATTCTTTCAAATTTTTATTAATAATAATAATAATAATAGTAATACTAAGAAGAAGAAGAAGAAGAAAAAAAGAAGTCGAAGTAAAGATAAAGAGAAGAGCGAGGAAGAAACGAGAAGACAAATAAATAAATTAATTAATGAGAATAGAAGAGGATGGTAATTGGAAATAAGGAAGGAAAAAATATACGGAAGGAAGTGTAAAATCAACATTTAGCTTTTTTTAAAAATAATCACGTAGGTACATTATTTTTTTTCCTTTCATTTGTTTCTTCTTTCCCCTTTCTTTCTCTTCCATTCTTTGTATTGCAGTTTTATTCTTTCCTACGTTTTACCTTCCCTTTTCTTCCTCCTGGCTTCTTTCTTTTACTTTCTTGTTTCAGAGGGAAGCTGTTTCTTCTTCACCCTGTACGTGTTGTTGCATTTATAACCCAGACTTCAAATATAAATATGAATATAATTTATTGTATAGCGGAACAGAGTGTGGGAATCTTAGGTTTTTTATATGATCTAATCCACAATTCTATTCCCATGCTAAAATAAAACCGTACAAGGAGCAAAATGACTGGAGCAGCAACATTAATATCGCTTTTAGCTATCCATTGCAGATAAATCTTGATGCTCGTTTAATGCAGAGAAGTTATTGATGTCTATTTTGATATAGGGAAAGAGAGATCTCGCTGTTTTGTAACTAATTCTGACTCATAAAAATCTGCTCACCTGTGCCCACAAAAACGAGACAACAACTTGAAAGTGTCTGCTAACAGATGAAATTTATTACGACGCAGCAATTTGTTATACTTCTAATATCGTTGCGTGCTGTGAGAGGCGACGTGACTGTCCCGTGTTCGGAATCCGCTTCCTGACGAATGGAGTAGCTTGCGGCTGGCGGCCATGTTGGGAGGCTGTGCTACACGTCTCCCATCCCTTGAGGTGTTCAACCATATCAACCGATATCACCAAATAATTAACTCGTGGTGTTATCCGACACTAGCCTAACGACTGGCTTGCAGAATTGTTTATTTATTTATTTATTTATTTATTTATTTATTTATTTATTTATTTATTTATTTATTTATTTATTTATTTATTTATTTATTTATTTGTTTACTAGCCGTACCCGTACGCTCCGCTGCACCGTTAGAAATAATTATAAAGTAATTACAAAATTAAAATAGGACATTTGATCCAGGGAACATTCGTGTTTGATAGAAGGATAAATCGTTTAATATGTTGCTTAATTTAAATTGTATTTAAAATATTAAAATGCGATCATTTTGATCCAGAGACCACTCATTTGGTGCAATGACAATTCCTTTAACATGTTATTAATTGTTATTACCAATTATGTTTGGAAAAGCGAAAATTAACAGAAAATTTTTTTGGCTACAGATTTATTATTATGTTTATATTATATTATATTATATTATATTATATTATATTATATTATATTATATTATGTAAAAAGTGTGTTGATAACGGATGTACTCGAATTAGAAAGTTTTTAATTTGTTATGGGAGCTCTTGAAACTCAGGAGGAACAGCTTTTACAACAGCGCAACATAATCTGCTTGGCTCATTACCCAATTTTTTTGCATTGCATTTATTGCATATATATTTTATGTATTTTAACACGATTCAATTGAGCATAGTTAAAATTTCAATTATTAAATAATGGATTGCTAAGCTAACGTACTATTACTGCATATTAAATCAATACACTCTCGTTGTTCGTTAATTCTCTGAGATAAAAATGAATATGTTCATAAACATTATTTTAAGAAATACAGGAAATGAATATACAGAATAACCTATCAAGTTTTCTGCGCATAAGAAGCTATTTTAATCTTAACTGTCCTCAATTCACTCACAAGTTACTGTAATAACATTATAACATTATGTCCATCCAGAGAAACTACACTTTCCAATGATGTAATAATAATTAATTATACAAATCGTTAATTTAGCTTCCTACATTACTTCATACAAACACAGAAACATTGTCTGTAGGCTATGTTTCATAGCTTTTGATTGTTGTGTCCAAGACCCCTTATAGACGAAGTCATTTGTTTTTTATTTCAATACACGGCCTTAGATGGCAGTTATTTTAATTTTAAAACTCATTTATCTCATTAAATATCAGTCCTGTCAAAATTTTTCAAAGAATAAAACGCATCAGAAATCATTTTAAAGAAACTTTTGTTATGTAACATTTTTCACAAAAATCAATAATAAGCGAGATATTTCGATTTATTTAATTTAGGCCCCCTTATAATCCTCCTTTTAAATAACGTATTTTGAATGCCATATAGCCTAAAATCTAAGTTACAACGAACTTAATTTATATTCCAATTTTCATATAAATCCGTTCAGCCATTATCGCGTGAAAAGGTAACAAACATACAGACAGACAGACAGACAGACATACAAACAAAAATAAAAAAAAGCGATTTTCGGTTTCAGGATGGTTAATTATACATGTTAACACCAATTATTTTTAGAAAATCGAAAATTACCAGGAAAAATTTTGGCTACAGATTTATTATTAGTATAGATTTATTTATTTATTTATTTATTTATTTATTTATTTATTTATTTATTTATTTATTTATTTATTATGGTGTAGTTAAGTCCATCAGGCCTTCTCTTGCACAACACCAAGAATACAATTACAATAATAGAAATAAACAGAAAATAACACTATATACAAAGTAAAGCCACACAAAAATATACACAGGTTGCAGTCACAAAAACTTTAAATGAGTGATTAAGTGTGCATACCTCCAGAAAGGAAAAGGAGTTGTATTGTTTGAAGAAGTACCTGCAGCCAACTCGTGGATCATCAAGCATGACAAATTATCAAGTTCTGAATGGAGAGAAATGCTAAAAATGACTGCGATGGTGGCACCAGTACGTTCTCTCCTGGTCGCTCTACAGGCACAACCCACTGTAGGCACTGCAGTGAGTATGAAACTTTACCACATGTGCTTGGGAGTTGCCCACAGGGAGAAGTACTCAGAATAAAACGTCACAACATCATACGTTCTATGATCGCAGATGCACTTCGATCCAAAAATCTAGACATTCACGAGGAAGTTCATTGTATTGCTGATGGTGGAAGCAATCGTAGGATCGATATCATAGCTCTAAATAGGAATAAACTGACAGCCGAAATAATTGATCCTACGATCAGATTTGAAATCTGTCACTCAGCCATCTGAAGTGAACGAAGAGAAAAAGAAAATCTACGAGCCCACGATTCAGTACCTATCAGCGAAATACAACATTGAAAAAATCACAGTTACCGGTCTCTTCTTTGGAGCGAGAGGCACCATCCCGAAAGCCTTTGTAAAGTGGAGGAAAAATACAAGTTGACGAGAGATCTTCAAGATGCCATCGTCACCACCATAATAAAATTTTCTGTAGCGATATTTCGTCAGCATCTTTATGGCGTACATTCAATTTAAATTATACTTGGTTTTTTTTTTTTTTGTCTTAATCACTTTTATCTGAAACCTGTTTATATAATTTTTCATTTTAAATTTTATTGTGAGCTATTCTATGTCACAGGGCAAACCCAAAATATTGGGTCAGACCAAAATCAAAATAAAATACTAACTAATTAACTAACAGAACAAGAAACAATTTTAATATAGAATAAAAAGAATCAAATGAAAAAAGGACAAATCAATACTTATGAGAATTTAAAAATATTAAGGAAGACAAAATTTTCCAAAATTAATTTTGAAGTGTGATAAAGTCAGTAGTCCCTGACGTCATTACGGAAAGAAACAAGAAAAGAGGGAATTTCTTCAGGGAGGAAGATGAGTAAAAGACGTTCTATGATGAATATAGAAAGAATAGCAGATGTCGGTTTAAAGATTGTAAAAATTGAAAACGCGATAACAGAAATTCGGATAAAAGTAGGCTAAATGATTCTAAAGACAGAGACAGTGAATGTATTGTTCTTCGTTCCTTCAGACGCACCCATTGAAGTAACTGGAGGCAAGGTGTTATATGGAATCAAATTTACGATATTGCAGATGAATCGTAATGCACATAATAATAACAATTGTAGATAATCTCAGCTAAGATGAACTTTCCCTTAGTTGCAAGGAATCCGATTAATCAAAATGGGGCATTTCAAGCGTCTGAATAAGATTTTTTTATAATTAAGTGGTAAGAAAATTCTTTTAAACAAAACAAATTACTAAGGTTGAAAATATTTTTCTTGCAAAGCTGTAATACGAATTTCAGATAAATTTTCATCCGAATCTTCATAAAAATGCCAAGATTTTTAACGGTTTCACTGTATTTAACAATAATCCATTCATTATTATCTAACCTATAGTCCTACTCGCTCTTAAAATTCTATTGCTTTAGTAAAACAAAAACTGTCCTTCCGTGATGTGTCTATGAGTCATATTAACAATGTCCTATGTCATATACAGGATGATGCCATGCACCTCCTGGAGTAACGATTAGCGTGTCTGGTCGCCCGAAACCAGGTGGCCTTTCGATTCGCGTTTACAGAAAACCTGAGTTGACGTTTTTTGCCGTTCAATTTTTGCTCAATCAAATGTGAGATTTATTATCATAGGTGCTGGACTGATCATTTCAACGGTCGGCAAATCACCTTCATCTCATTCAGAACGAAAGAACTAAAATGTTGATAAAGCGTCGTAAAATTTATAGAGCTTTCACTTACTGGCTTTTAAGGAACCCGGAGGTTCATTGCCGCCCTCAATAAGCCCGCCATTGGTCCCTATCCTGAGCAAGATTAATCCAGTCTCAGCATGCTAATATCCCACCTCCCTCAAATCCATTTTAATGTTATCTTCCCATCTAGTCTCGCCTCCCTAAAGGTCTTTTTCCTCCGGCCTCCCAACAAACACTGTATATGCATTTCTGGATTCGCCCATACGTGCTACATGTCCTGCCCAACTCAAACGTCTGGATTTAATGTTCCTAATTATGAATCAGGTGAAGAATACAATGCGTGTTCTGTGTTGTGTAACTTTCTCCATTTTCCTGTAACTTCATCCCTCTTGAGCCCCAAATATTTTCCGCACCTTATTCTCAAACACCCTTAATCTCTGTTCCTCTCTCAAAGGGAGTGACCAAGTTTCACAACCATACAGAACAACCGGTAATATAACTGTTTTATAAATTCTAACTTTCCGATTTTTGACAGCAGACTGGATGCTAACCGCTTCTCAATCAGAATAATAACAGGCATTTCCCATATTTATTCTGTGTTTAATTTCTTCGAGTGTCATTTATATTTGTTACTCTTGCTCCAAGATATTTGAATTTTCTGAAACTTCGAAGGATAAATCTCCAATTTTTATATTTCCATTTCGTACAATATTTTGGTTACGAGACATAATCATATACTTTGTCTTTTCGGGATTTACTTCCAACCTATCTTCTGATCACAAATTACACGTTTTAAGTCCTATCTCTTTACTTGCTTCCAGTAAAATTTACTGTTTTCCCTAATCGTTTGTGGATTTTCTCCTAAATATTCAGTCATTCGTTATTATGACAAGAAGTTGATCTAACCCGTTCAATTCCAAACCCTGCCTGTTGTCTGAACTTTCCTAATGGCATATTCTAGAGCGACACAACAAGTAAAGGTGATAAAAAGTGGATCTCCTTGTTTAGCCCGCAGTGAATTGGAAACGCATCTGAAAGAAAACTGTCCTATATCTGCTATTCGTTTCACTGAACACATTTTCTTAATCGAACTACTTTCTTAGGAATGCCAATGTTCAATTCTAATAATAATAATAATAATAATAATAATAATAATATTAATCGAAAATGACCTAATTAATGTCTTTATTTTAAAACATGCGAGAGAAATAAAGATGTGGACTCATAGCTCAGTGAAGATGAATAGCAATGTGGATGTGGTTATAGTCTGAAGTCCCCGTGGCTTCATTCTGTGACAGTGAAAGTGCGCCGTGTAACGGGCGGCGTGGGCGCAGGGTTTGACGGACGTTCCGAGTGTGAGCGCGTCCTTCTGTCACCTGGTGACTGGCTGCTAGCGCATGCGCCCTGCATTCCGAAGAGACACCGCCCTGAAAATACAGCACGGCCAGCATACACAGGCCATTGTTTGTTAATGTCTGATAACGACCGCCTCGCAAACGCTGAGTTAGTATTGACATAATCATAACAGTGAAGATGATGATGTTGATAATGATAAATACGATAATGATAATTATGTTGACAATGAAAATAATAATGATCACGATAATGACAATGATAATAATAATGATAAAGGTAATTCTAATGATAACCCCGCTGATAAACCAATGATGATAGATAGATAGATAGATAGATAGATTCAGATTCCATAGATAGATGATAGATAGATAGATTATCTAGATAGATAGATGTATTGATAGATAGAAAAATGATAGATGGATTGAGATATGAACAAGTAGATAGATAGATAGATGTCTAGATATAGATATGATAGATAGATAGATAAAATACAGACTAGATAGATAGATAGATAGATAATTTAATGTCATTCAGCGATTTACAGCTACAGACAACGTCAGAAGATATATATAATACATAGTCTTTCAATGAAGCAGAATAAATATAAGAATAAAATCAAAATATTTAAAAAGTAGTAAATCAGCAGATGATCACAAAAACAGGAAAAAACTTTTGAAAGTAATAGTATAAAATTTAAAATGTAAGATTTGAATTACATGAATTAAAACAAATTATCTAAAACGTTATAATTGACAATCATTGACACTGTAGTGTTGAAAATCAATATCCTTCTCAGCTTCTGAAAATAAAATATGACGTTTTTTATTGAATGGAAAAGTTATAAAGTTTATAGGATATGTCTAAATAATTCTAATGATAAAAAAACCCCATGGTAATAGTGAAAGTAACAAGACATACTCTTTACACGTCATTTTGAAGGTGCATGGGAACATGGAAGTGAAATTTCATTCATTCATTCATTCATTCATTCATTCATTCATTCATTCATTCATTGTATTCCATTGGTCTTTACATAGCAATGACAGACTTTAAAATGCATAGTCAATTGTGCCCACAGTCTTTTCAATTGAATTTTTGTAACAGAAATTCAGTCCGCTTTAACGGAAAGGAAAGTCAGACAAAGAGGTGATGCCGCTTGGGATCTATATACAGGATGGCCAGCACTGATTGAATAGATAAAGGGAAGATAACTTATTAAAACTGTATCCATGGTAATTTTAGATTTGCCTGAGAAGTATAAGTGCATTATAAGAATGTAAGTTTTAATTTTAATGCTCATTTTTCACAAGTTTGATTTTTTTATTCAAAAGAAATATTTTCGTCAACTTTTCGTAATAGAAAAGTGAAATTTTCAGGTATAGAACTATTTATTTAGTAGCCTTACAGAATGTTTTCGTAAATCTAATATACCGTATATACGTATTACTGAAGATAGTGTATTGAAAATTTTGAAAATATTCGCATGGAAATTGTTTGTAAGGAAATTAATTAACAAAGCAACTACTGTTACATCATAAGCAAAAGATACGTGCCCATGTGTTGTAAAAATGTCAGCTCTATAGCTTCAGCAGATTTCGAGAAAATAATTTAATATTCTGATGATAGGAAGTTGCTCACAAATATCACCTTAAAAGCATAATGCGATAAGAGTTTTGTTATGTAATATTAGTTACACTTAAAACAGATACAGTACCTAGGTAACTTTGCTTTGTACTGTAATATTGTTTTGATTAGTTCATTGATTACTTTTGTAAGTCTAAAGATACCATCAATATAAATTCCAACTTATTATGTCATACTCAATCCCTTTCTTTGGAATATCACTTTCTTCATGAATGATGTGTTTCATCCATTTAATACAGTATAATATTATACTACGATGGAATTTAAGTGAATATTCCTTCTTAACTCTCCATTATGTTATTAAGATGGCAACACAAGTGCAATATTAAGAAATCAGTGTTATTACTTTTGTTTTACAGACAATATAGATAATATCAAACAGAAAGAAGCCATATAAAAATAACGACAAAATTTCACGTTCCTTTTGAAGTTTGTGCACCACTGTTTTCTTAATTCAACAGGTTCCTTATTCATATACACAACCCTTCCTCTTTCCATACTTAGCGCTTACTGCCCGCGCACGACGTCAAGTTCAGGAAAAATGCGCTTGCTTGATATCACTGCTTTAAGATGTGGAACAAGTCAAAATTTTACAATATTACAATTACAATTTTTATAATATTTTACTGTTTTTACAGTTTTACAATTTAGTAATTTTCTACAATTTTTAAAATTTTCTGCAATTTTTTACAATATTTTGGCGAGATGTAGTGAGATGAGGTGAGGTCCGAGGATTCGCCAAAAGATTACCCGGCATTTGCCTTTTGGTTGGGAAAACCTCGAAAAAACCCAACCAGGTAATCAAATCAAAGGGGTGAAATGAAGTGATACCGAGGACTCGCCATAGACCATCCGGCTTCAGTCCCACGGCTGGGGAAAACCTCGGGTCAGAATGGATTTCACAACCAACAGTATTTTCCGTAATTTTTCTACATTGTCCTACTAACAAGCAAATATTCTCATGATGACGGATAAAAAGTTATTTTTTTCTTTCACTCTGTTCATAATGTCAAAACAAGTGCTTATACAAATTTTGGCCACTCGACCGCAATTACGAGGCCGTCTAGAAAGTGATTTTCCCTCAAGCAGTTTACAGAAAAAAACACAATTTCATGAAAAGATTTATTGGTACAGATACAGAAATTTTGCGCTGTTTTTCAAGAATTAAGACATTTGTCATACCGTGGGATCAACAGAGGGTGCACAACACGACACAAGGATAGAAATATTGATCCCATGATATGACAAATGTCTCAATTTCAGTGGGAATATGTTGAAAAATAGCATAACAATTACGTACTTAAAGAGGTAGATAAATAAAAGTAGGCCTGATAGGATTGCGCGGCGTTATTGCTTACAGAAATAGACACTATTTGTAGTGTACCTGATAAATCTATTTCATATTCAAACCCTATAATTATCACGTGAAATAAAAAAAACAATATAAAATATTAAAAAAATTAACATTTAAAAATTAGTGGTTTGAATTGTATCTATGACTAGCGTCGATGTAAGGTTAATTTCATGTTTCATTAATTATGTAACTGAATATACTAAAAAAATACAGTATTGTTCGAATTAAGAAGATTCTACTGTATTCATCTTTATCTACATTCTTGCTCACATAGTCTAGAAATATCAAGATCAAGCTACATATTTAACTTATATTAGGCCTAAGTTATATGTACGATTTTGCTGTAAACTGTAACGGACGGGCCCAACCCGGATCGCATGCCTGTCTCCAAGCCCTTATTCTTTTAAATGGTCCTAGTCGCCTACTTTACATATATTTACCTTACCACTTATATATTTTTTTAATATGAATGCATAATATATTAAATTATAGCCTCGATTTACCTGAAGGCGGTTGGTTGGAATAACAAAGCATTTCAAACTGGCTTCTAAATCGCGGACAGTCGGTTTTCCCTACCTGCACTCAAGTCCACATAAATACAATGACAGTAAGCATTGCGTAACATTCCGTTCACCTTCCGGCAAAAAGACTCTTTTAAAACTTAAAGCATTTCTCTCAAAAGCTAAGTTTCTGTCACTATATTTAAAATACAATGGGCATTCAAGTTGTCATATTCTTTTATTATGGACTGAAATGTGTCAAGTTTCCATGAATACGTCCATAAATTTTAACACAGAATGGAAAATAACCTCTAGTTAAGGGCAAAAAATTAGACACTTCAAAATATAAAATACGATGTTACGTGTAATTATTAATTTCTTTGAAATTCATGCAAACTTTAGCTATTTTTAAGATTGTTTCTTATATATATATATATATATATATATATATATATATATATATGTGGTTATTAAAAAGTAAGTTACTTTATTTTGAAATATATATAACATTTTTTTTAAATTAACGTATACACTAAATGGTAACACATTTGTATAATAATAATAATAATAATAATAATAATAATAATAATAATAATATAATAATAATGATTTATTTAACCTGGCAGAGTTAACTGCGTTACAAAAAACACTACAAATTTACAAAGTACACTACAATTTTACACAAACAAAACTGAATAATAATAATAATAATAATAATAATAATAATAATAATAATAATAATAAAATGTAAACAACAAGTAAGTAGAAATCAGACATAATATATAACATACAGAAAGAAAGAAAAAGCATAATAAAATGTGAATAGCAGGTCAAAATAAATGAGACATACAAAGTATAAAAAGAAGACAATTATTGATAATAATGATGATAATAATAACAATAATCATGATAAAAATAATAGTAATAATAATAATAATAATAAAATGTAAACAACAAGTAAGTAGAAATCAGACATAATATATAACATACAGAAAGAAAGAAAAAAGCATAATAAAATGTGAATAGCAGGTCAAAATAAATGAGACATACAAAGTATAAAAAAGAAGACAATTATTGATAATAATGATAATAATAACAATAATCATGATAAAATAATAGTAGTAATAATAATAGTAATAATAATAATAATAATAATAATAATAATAATAATAATAATAATAATAATAATAATAAAATAATGCAGCCCAAAGCATACAATGAATACAATATTTTTAAGTACACACAATAAGGAAAATTATAATTATATATAGCTCAACTTACCACATTATAGAACTCAACTTATCACATTTGCATGTATCGAACAATGGGATTTGTTCATTTATCACACTCATTTGTTTTCGTTACGATGGTAACGGTTACCGGACAACGTTATTTTGACATGCTGCAGAATTTTGTTACACCAAATTTACGAAATTGTGACATCGAAAGCATAATCGTCATACAGAATGGTGCACCTCCCCACATTTATACACGAGTTAAGCGATTGTTGCGTAACATTTTTGGTGATCGCATAATACAGTAAGCAGATATTTTCCTAACACCTGGCCAGCACGTTCCCCTGATATCAATCCAGCAGATTTTTAGCTGTGGGGTTATTTAAAGGACCGAGTTTTTTTAACTAATCCTACGACTACCGACAAACTAAAATATGCAATTTCGCAACAAATTGAAGATATTCCAGCAGATCTATTAGTAAATGCTGTTCACAATATAGAAGAGAGATTGTTGCTTATTGACGAACAAAATAGCGGACATATTCAACATTTAAACTGAATCCAATAAACTCCGCATCTTTATGAGTAGTATAAGTGGTTCTTGATTTGTGTACATCTTCATTCTTAAAAATGTTATGGCGACGTCAAAATCTAATTTACTTTGAATAATCTTGTAGGCTATATCTTTGTCCGCCAGCTTTATAAACAGTTATTGTACCAGTGGAGAAATTTCATGAAAGAGAAATTACAGAGATTCAGTGAAAGAGACATGGCGAAGAAATCAGGCGAGTTGGTACCTAGAAAGCGTTCATCCGAAGATAGATTGCCCCCATGCGATGGTTACATTTTGAATTGTTCCGTAATAAAAGCTCGACGGGGGAGATACGTTACGAAACGTAATTTCCGAAGTGTGATTGTTTACAAGACATGAATTGGACATTTCGTCCATGTTTTTGTGACCCTCCCTGTAAAACAATGACGACTTCTTATGATACCAACAGCAGCAGCAGAAGCAGACACTCCTTGCCGGCCGTGACTCCGGTGACGTCACCAAACCTGCCGGACTCTATGGGGCACTGAGAGCGAGAGTGACATACGGCACATTTCGTTAAAGACATTTGAAAACGTTATTAAATATTGGGAGTAAATCATTATGAATGACCAAATAAATTAATAGAAAAGAAAACACATGGATGTAGCCTATGTAGGATAGAGGAATAAATAAAAAAATAAATAGATAGATAGATAAATAAATAAATAAGTAAATAAATAAATAAATAAATAAATAAATAAATAAATTAATTAATTAATTGATTAATGGAAAAATAAATAAATGAATGAATGAATAAATAATTAAATAATAAATAAATAAATAAATAAATAAATAAATAAGTGTCCTCTGATCGAGGTTCTGGCTGATATGTACATCTATTATCAGGCAGTGCATCTCAGTTGATATGTGTGAGAGGAAGAACAATTGTTTGTATACATCTGAAGTCTGACTAGTGTAATATGCAGCTAGTCGGCGATGTATGCAATGGAGGAAAGGAACTGGCCACCATACCCTACTAGCTCCTGGTTTAGTTGCCTCATAAATGGTGTCTTATTGGTATCACTTGTGAGGTTCAGACCTATCGGACAATTGACTAAAAGAAAAAAAAAAACAAACAAACAAAAAATAAATAAGAAAATAAATTTATACTAATAATAAATCTGTAGCCGAAATTTTTCTGGTAATTTTCGATTTTCCAAAAATAATTGGTCCTAACATATATAATTAATCACCCTGAAACCGAAAATAGCTTTTTAAAATTTTTGTCTGTCTGTATATATGTATATGTATGTATGTATGTAATGTATGTATGTATGTATGTATGTATGTATGTATGTATGTATGTATGTATGTATGTATGTATGTATGTATGTATGTATGTATGTATGTATGTATGTATGTATGTATGTATGTATGTCTGTCTGTATGTTTGTTACCTTTTCACGCGATAATGGCTGAACGGATTTCGATGAAAATTGGAATATAAATTAAGTTCGTTGTAACTTAGGTTTTAGACTATACGGCATTCAAAATACATTATTTAAAAGGGGGTTATAAGGGGCCTGAATTAAATAAATCGAAATATCTCGCTTATTATTGATTTTTGTGAAAAATGTTACATAACAAAAGTTTCTTTAAAAATAATTTCCGATAAGTTTTATTCCTTAAAAAATTTTGATAGGACTGATATTTAATGAGATAAATGAGTTTTAAAATTAAAATAACTGCCATCTAAGGCCGTATAATGAAATAAAAAAAAATGACTTCGTCTATAAGGGGCCTTGGACAGCAACAATCGAAATCTATGAAAGAT
The DNA here is from genome assembly GCA_025594305.2 of Periplaneta americana. Taxonomy (NCBI): domain Eukaryota; kingdom Metazoa; phylum Arthropoda; class Insecta; order Blattodea; family Blattidae; genus Periplaneta; species Periplaneta americana. Next base: position 21,200,804 of record JAJSOF020000035.1, read on the forward strand.
AGCCTACAGAGAATGTTTCTGTGTTTGTATGAAGTAATATCGGAAGCTAAATTAACCGATTTGTATAATTAATTATTAATTCACCATTGGAAAGTGTAGTTTCTCTAGATGGACATAATGCTATAATGTTATTACAGTAACTTCTGAGTGAATCGAGGACAGGTAAGATTAAAATAGATTCTTATGCACAGAAAACTTGATAGGCTATTCTGTACATTCGTTTCCTGTATTTCCTAAAATAATTTTTATGACCAAATGAGTGGTCTCTGGATCAAAATGATCGCATTTTAATTATGCAAATACAATTTAAATTAAGTAACATAATAAACTATTTATCCTTATATCAAACACGAATGTTCCCTGGATCAAATGTCCTATTTTAATTATGTAATTACTTTATATTTATTTCTAACGGGTGCAGCGGAGCGCACGGGTACGGCTAGTAATAAATATAACAAATAATAAATATATACAAATACATTAATAAAATGGATTCAGACATAAATAATTAAATACAGATAAAAATGAGGTAGCTTATATAAAATACGGAAATATGTGAAGTAAATATGCGAATGTAAGGAAATTAGTAAATGGACATATGTAGAAATAATCGAATGAAATACAACGTGGGTAATTTAACAAGCAAGCAACTAAATACATAAAATAATGAAGTAAATAATTAGGAAAGTATTCAAATACATGAAACAAACAGAGAAATGGATAAATAATTATGTACACAAAATAGCAAATAAATCAAATAAAAAATAAATGAAGTAGTAAATGAGTAAGTAAATAAATAAATGGATGCAATACCCTAGTAAAGATGTAAATAATTAAACGGTAATGTCAGTAAGTGAACACTAATGGATAGACGTGTAAATAAATAAATAAATAAATAAAGACATATAAAATGCTATTGGAAATGTAACATTGCTGTAGATAAAACGGGGTGATAATGGGTAGATACGAACTGAAACCAAACCCATCATCACCCACAAATCTGTTCGCCAGGTATTGAACTCCAAAGCCTTTGACTGGACGCCGTCAGCTTCCTGAACATGTTTTCAACAGGGGATAGTGATTTGTCTAGGATGTTTCTCACACTGCAGACGGAGGGTGTTGAAAGTCTGTGTGGAATACTAACTGGGAAGGGACATTAAATCAAGGAGGTTCAGATGGGCCGGTCGTGTAACACGCATCATAACGACAGCCATTGAATTCAGAATGTCGTTCCTGACTCAGAGGTGAGAAAAATGTTTCCAGCAGGAGAGAGTAGATCACTGTGGGGTGCTGTTGTCGAGCTAGGTAATGGCGTCTCACCAGAGCAGCGTTTCTTAAACTATGGTCCTTAAAAAATGACAAAAGTAGAAATAAAATTCAAACGAATTGCGTATCACACTATAGCTGAAAATCTCAGAGTTTGGAAATTACGCATGACAATCGCCTTTCACTATTTCTCCCAGTACTAATATTTAATGAAATTATTTACCCTACACGTCTAACACTCTACTCTGAGCAACAAAGAGGAATTTAAAGCACTACGAACTATACTGTTTTCGCTGTAAGAAAAATCCTAATGTAAACATAAGCACGTGGCTGTCATACCCGTGATTGGCTCACAGTCGAAACACTCACATGACGCAAGAAAATATAGTTCGTATTTGGAAACCACAATCTTGTATTATTTGAAAATAAAATATTGAATTCTAGTTGTTAAATACGATGAAACATTTAACTTCACTCATATGTAAAACGCAATGTAAAAGAAAAGCTACTTTTATATTTTGTTATGTACTATGAACGCGGATGAATACCAACAGTAATACCGAGGTAGTCTGTTCTTGTAACAAGCTGGCGTCACTTGAGCTCTTAGTTGTTCACGTAAGCACGTGGTACTGAAGTATGGCTTTTGCATCCTCAACTGTCCATTGTGAAGACATAAGACTTAAAATAATTTAACTACAGTAATTATAAAATAAATGTTTCCTAAGCAAACGAATGCATAGTAATGAGGTTAGACCTACTTGACGAGTAACGGGAAATGTTTAATATGAAACAGAATGTACAACAGTAGGCGGAACACGTACTGAGGATCTATAGCGCCAAACAGTGGCCAATGAAGCCTCACTTCAGTCACGTGCTATTGTTTACATTAGGATTTTTCTTACAGCGAAAAGGTTATATGAACGAGGCGTTTCTCGCCATCTTTTCCCTGCACATCTGGTGCCGTGCCTGTAACCCAGCCAGGGACCACCCGAATTCATAACAGGGGACCAAAGTACCGAACCTTATCATGTATTGATGACTTTCTTGATAGTTTTGCCGACACCCAGTCTGGACATTGAAATGGGCATGTACAGTACATCGTACACCAATAAAATAGAACGTGTCAAATTGCATCTTTACTTGTTGAAAATCGGTATATGTTTCTGCATTAATTTTTTTATTTGTTTCTCCAGGTGACGATATAAGAAATTTTAGACTCCGCCTATTTTAAAATCCGACAGGTGTACTTTTTACACATGTGTGATTCGTTTCTAAGTGCCGTTTCAATTTCGCGGGTTTCATACACTCGTTTGAAAGCACTTCGTAACAAACAACGCACCGAGGTTTTGGTTCACTCTCATTGCCACACCAAGTAAATTCAAGTTCCAAATAACTCTTGTCATATTTACGAAAGCATTTTTTCTTGAATAGCGACCACTAGGACTAGATATTTCTTTAATGGCACTATAATCACTGATATTAATATATTTCTTCACACACAGCTTCTAAACTATTACCACTGCCTAAATGAAGCGTATCATCATGTTCCTTTCTTTTCAAAGATCCGGATCGAAGCCAGTTTTCCAATATTTATAATGGGCACTATTTAACAGAGACATGGACAACTACTAGCGTGTTCCACATAAGAAGGATTTCAGACAACTAGCTGCTAACAGGCAAGCGTTGAATCAATAATGCACAGAATTTGTTATAAGTTACTTGTGATTGGCTAAAAAATATAATTTGAAAAGTATTACAATTAATTAATTCTATTTTAAAATATAAGTATACTAGTATTAAAATATGCTTAAAAATGATAAATTTGCTTTCGAAGGGAACAAGAGTAAGGTGGTCTGCGGAACTGTTCCGACTTAAAAAGTGGTCCCCACTTCAAAAAGTTTGAGAAACGCTACACTAGAGGAACAACTGTTCGATTCACGACACGCTTTGAGAAATACCAGAAATTGAGAAGTGCTACCACCAAACCTCGATCTGTCCATTTGGCCAATTTTGTGATTTATATCATGGTTATGTCTGAGACATCTATCATTACATTTAAGTTCGTTTTCTTACAAAACAACGCCAATCCTTGTCTGAAAACTCGCTCAGTCCGTAGAACAGGGGATAAAAAGAACTAGCCAGTCCTTCCACAAAAATGGATTTAACACGTTTCGGGATCACACTGTTCAATAGCTATTAATATTTGAGGAGAAAAATTCGCTCCGGCGCCGGGGATCGAACCCGGATCCTTGGTTCTACGTACCAAGCGCTCTGACCACTGAGCTACGCCGAATTCAAAACACAGCACCGGATCGAATTCTCCTCCTTCAATGTTTCCCTTTGTGGCCTGACTCCAAGTTAGGCATATATGTTGACGTATATGTCCAATGTCAACTGTCATTATACTAGGAGCGCACTCAACTGAGTGACTTGTTGGCCGGGATTCCGCAGTTATGCACTGCTAGCTGTGAGAATATTATGGATTTATTAATTTGTCCTACAGAATAATATCTGTAATATTGACAATTAATATTTGAGGAGAAAAATTCGCTCCGGCGCCGGGGATCGAACCCGGGTCCTTGGTTCTACGTACCAAGCGCTCTGACCACTGAGCTACGCCGAATTCAATCCACAGCACCAGATCGAATTCTCCTCGGCGCCGGAGCGAATTTTTCTCCTCAAATATTAATTGCTTACAACTAATTAAATGCAGGAGAACTCGAGAATAACTAATATTCATATTTCTATTACGTTACAGCTATATCTGCTACCCACACATTCAGAAAAGTTTTCATACAATGCTATTATGACATTCTACTCTTTTTTCTCTTTTACACGCCCGTTCTTGGAAACGCAGATTGTATTTCTTTTCGTTTGGTCATGTAGACATGATTATCGTGTTAATAAATAAACCATAAAGACTCCTGGGAACTTCTGCAAGCTTATTTTACGCCAGGTTGCTTTTCTGATTGACATTTAATGGTTTCGTTTTAGGCTCTATTCTGCTGGAAGTTGGACAGTAACAACTCAATTAATAATACCTAATTTACTGAGTCGAAACATGCGTACATGTGGGCCACTTAACTTCAACATCTCTTTGTTTATTTATAGTCGGACTTGGTGGCGAAATATTTCTGAGTAACATCTTGTTTATGAAATTTATATCACTCACTGCAAGTGTTTATTATGAAACAAGATCTTTCTAATACAAAAATGGATGTAAGAAAATAGCTCTTAAGTTCGTTTTATATACAACTAGTGGCTTCTACAGCAAATGCTGCAAACTAAGTTCATTAGACGTTCAAATAAAAATTTTTCAGATTTATTTTCAGTGAGGAATACCAAACATTTTGAAGGTTATTTGTTTCCATAATAATGAAACATACTCCCTCTGAATGGTTTTTTATGCCAAATACTTTTTCTTGAACCTATCCACCTTCAGTTTTTGAGTTTCAACGCGAAAACGCAAGTAACAATGTCAGGACGATCAGTGGGTTTTTCATGTAGGAGTAAAGCAATAGCTATTTCAGGTCATTGTGGATTGTAGGCGAAAGTTAAAAAAAAAAATGTCAGGTTTTCTATGCTTTCGAACAATAGCTGGTGCATGTAGAGCTTGAAATGTAGAGGGTAAAATCATTTTGTCCTCCTAAGAGATATTGCTGAAATGGTAATAATGTCATCAAACCACTTCAAGTTTTGTAGATTTTAATATTCAATACACAGCTGTACCCAGAAAATTACGCACCGCAGAATCAGACCTGTAAATTATTTTTAGTAACTCTTGAAGTTTTTAATAACCAATTGAATTTGAGCTCTAAATATGTCAGCAATCCTACAGGTCATGGCCTTCGTGTAATAGCCTAATATTTATTGTAGTGTGTGTTTTGTTTTATTCTGAAATGCAATTAGTTCTCAAAACTGACGACAGATGGATTTTTGGAAAATAGGAAATTTATGTAGGAAAACTAACGCTTCACTGAAAGTTACTATTTTTCTGAAAATCCTTGGATGCCAAGCTTCAAAATGACGGGTAATTCATTAAAATCCGTTCAGCCGTTTTCCCGTAATTTCCATTACCAGTTCAAATTTATATATACATATATATATATATATATATATATATATATATATATATAGAGAGAGAGAGAGAGAGAGAGATTGAGCACTTACAAATTCAACCTTCTTTTGTCATGTCACAATATTAACGTTGCAGCTGACAAGAGAAAATCACTAATTACGATTAAGTTCATTTTATCTGTAGTATTAATTACACCTTGAAGTTAGTCTTTCTGTATAACATAGCCTACATATTAGCGTAACTTATGTTAACTGTTTGTGTTTGCTAGGATAGTAAATTGTGTTAAATTCAGTGTTCGAATTGATAGAAATGTAGAAGGGAGACTATTTTTTTCATTTGTTTTTTTTTTTTTAAGTACTTACATCAATTTTATTACAACATATTCGGTGTTAAATTTTATTGTTACTTACTTATTGGCTTTTAAGAAACCCGGAAGATCATTACCACCCTCACATAAGCCCGCCATTAGTCCCTATCCTGAGCAAGATTAATCCAGTCTCTATTATCATATCCCACCTCCCTCAAATCCATTTTAATATTATCTTCCCATCTACGTCTCGGCCTCCCCAAAGGTCTTTTCCCACATGTGATTATTAAGATTTGTACCTTTGGGGAAGCAGAGACGTAGATGGGAGGATAATATTAAAATGGATTTGAAGGAGATGGGATATGATGCTAGGGACTTGATTAATCTTGCTCAGGATAGGGAGGGATGGCGGACTTATGTGAGGGCGGCAATGAACCTCCGGGTTCTTTAAAAGTCATTTACGTAAGTAAGTAAGATTATTTAGATAAGAAATTGCACTAATATTAAAATTGGCATAAGAAATTCGACGTTAGGTTCATTTAATGTGAACTTTAGACTTAGTGTTCCCATGAAAAGATGGACTCTACAGCAGGTAGCGCTATGTAGGCTACTTTAAGAAGAGCCTTGGGCCTGTCTTGCAGAGACCTTGGAGACCAGGAGCCATGTTTTTCAATCATGCGCTCTCCTCACGAGTGAGTGGCAGAATGAATTATCAACTCACATCCACGGTGGCTACGCAGTAATTGAATCCATATGTTATCGTGTGAGGACTGTACAGCTGTCTAGACATGATTATTTATGAATTAAAAACGTTTAGTTTTTCAAGACGCCAGTTTTAATTTTCCGAATGGCTTGTTTCGCTGTCTTACTCCGCTGCTTCCGTATCCTCGTGCAGGTTCAGCTACAAATGTTGTTGTTTTTGAGTTTATTATTTTTAGTTATTTTTTAAAATGTAAATTCGTCTATGCGGAAAGGCTATTCCACAAAAACAGCGTTACATTAGATTTAAGTGTAAGGTACAGCACTCCATTCTCGATGTGCAGGCTTTAACATTTTCAGCAATCATAATCTGTTGCTTTCTGTTCGTGCTTCCCCCCATGTGATAAGTATCAGGTTAGATTAATTTATTTTCTGTTTTCCTCTTCAAAATTCCTTTAATGGAACGACGAAAATCGGACCGAGACAAGTGCCAACAGGCTAGGAGCTCACATAGATTCTTTTTCTCACTCCCAGTTTCCATGACTAAGGACCTTTTAAATGTTTTTCCTCCACTTTCTCCCATTGATTCATTGGTTTGTTCATTTCTTCGTTCGTTCTTTTGTTCGTTCCTTCGTTCCTTGTTCGTTCCTTGTACAATCATTCGTTAGTTCCTTCGTTCGTTCTTTTCTTCGTATCTTCGTTTCTTGTTCGTTCATTCATTCATTTGTTTGTTCTTTCGTAGATTCTTTTTTCGTTGCTTCGTTCCTTTGTTCCTTGTTCGTTCATTGATTCGTTCGTTTATTTTGTTCGTTCCTTAGTTTCTTGTTCTTTCCTTCGTTCCTTGTTTGTTCATTAATTCATTCGTTCGTTCTCTTGTTCGTTTCATGTTCGTTCCTTCGTTCCGTGTTCGTTCCTACCTTCCTTGTTTGTTCATTCGTTCGTTCCTTCGTTCTTTTGTTCGTTTCTTAGTTCCTTTGTTCCTTGTTCGTTTATTAAGTCATTACTTCGTTCTTTTGTTCGTTCCTTCGTGTTTGTTCGTTCATTCATTCGTTCGTTCGTTCCCTCATTCGTTCTTTTGTTCGTTCTTCATTCGTTCTTTTGCTCATTCCTTGTTCGGTTCTTCGTTCCTTGTCTGTACATTCATTCATTCATTTATTCCTTCGTGGTTCTTTTGTTCGTATCTTCGTTTCTTGTTCATTCATTCATTCATTTGTTTGTTCTTTCGTTCGTTCTTCATTCCTTTGTTCGTTGTTCTTTTTCGTTCCTTTATTCCTTTGTTCTTTTGTTCGTTGATTCGTTCCTTTGTTATTTTCATTCGTTCGTTCGTTCCTTCATTTTCTTTTGTTCTTTTCATTCTTCTTTTGTTCATTCCTTGTTCGTTTTTCCTTGTCTGTTCATTCATTCATTTGTTCCTTCGTTCCGTTCGTTCCCTCATTCGTTCTTTTGTTCGTTCTTCATTCGTTCTTTTGTTCATTCCTTGTTCGTTTTTTCCTTCGTTCCATTTGTTCGTTCCTTCGTTCTTTTGTTCATTCTTCGTTCCTTTGTTTCTTGTTCGTTTATTAATTCGTTCCTTTCGTTCTTTTGTTCGTTCTTCATTCGTTCTTTTGTTCATTCCTTGTTCAATTCATTTGTTCGTTCGTTCGTTCCCTCATTCGTTCGTTCATTTGTTTCTTGTTCATTCGTTCGTTCTTCATTCGTTCTTTTGTTCATTCCTTGTTCGTTTCTCGTTCCTTGTCTGTTCATTCATTCATTTGTTCCTTCCTTCGTTCCTTGTTAGTTCATTGATTCGTTCGTTTATTCGTTGAATTAACCAGGATAGGGAAATATTCTGAATATTTTTCCAAATCAAACTATTATGACTTAGTGCAATTTTGAAAAAAAAACACGCGCCTAAAAATTGTAAGATATACTGTAAACGTAAACAGCACAAATATGCCTTAATGTCATATCTATGTTATGACGGATGTGATACAACACAAATTATTCAGACAATCAGCTCCAAAATAATCATTTCAGTTTTATTGCTCTCCTGAAAAATGTAGTTTTTTTGACTTACTTGGATTTGGAATCCATCTCTTCAATTGGACTTGTTCCCTTGTTCTTTAGAGTGGCATGATCAGACCATTGTATAATAAAACGGATAAATGTTGTGTAACTTACAGTCTATTGTCTTGCTTTCTGAGTATATATTGACTCAGGTCATTTGCATAAGAAATTAATGACTAAAAAAAGTTCACACATAGTACGCAAAGGCGTCTTAAAATGTATATTTGGTTAAGTATATTGAATATTTTCTAACGAATAGAGTTCCCCTCTTATGACACGCGTAACTTTCCTGCGATTTTTAATAATCTGAGAAGAGAGCTGTCTGTACATAGACGGTGTTTAATTAACCTGCAGGTAATGAAGTGATAAGGCACGGGGAATTTTAATATACCTCGTGACCAGAATGTGGACAACACCTGTTGAAACACAAAGAGTGGCTCATACATAGGTACACTAATACATACTGTACTGTAAATAAATAGATAAATAAATAAATAACTACTGAGATTTATTTCAAATCATTCGTCCTCAAGTGAGGTTGACTACTGGGATCCGGAATTAACAAACATAAAAGATAAAGGGAAATGAAACGAGCAAAATAATGATTCGATTTGTACATTAAAACAAAACTTCATGTGTTAACATATAGATGTATAAGTAAATAAATGAGTAAATAATAAGTAAATAAATATTTTACATGCGTGCGTGCATACAAGCATGCATACTTACATAGGTAGTTACATACATATATTCCAGCATACACATACATACATACATACATACATACATACATACATACATACATACATACATACATCATACATACATACATACATAGATATTTACATACATATATTCCAGCATACAGATACATACATACACATACATACATACATACATACATACATAAATACATACATACATACATATTTACATACATATATTCCAGCATACACATACATACATACATACATACATACATACATACATACATACATACATACATACATACATACATACTGTATATACTAAACACAATACATAGGAATTTTCATGTGTGGATCCATATCACTTCGGTTAGAGATACAAAATGAATATTAATGCATAGGAAGTGAAAGAACTTCTTTTTTGGCGCTAAACTTATTGCATTCGTTAACAAAACATACATACATACATACATACTGTGAAAAAACACAAGACATAGGAATTTTCATGTGTGGATCCATAGTACTTCAGTGAGAGACACAAAATGAATATTAATCCATAGGAAGTGAAAGGACTTCTTTTGGCGCTAGGGGAACTTCATTTACGTTAACTAAAACCATTCTCCTTTCTCTGAAATTTTCTAATGAGGACATTAACATAATTTGTCTAGTAGTATTGAGAAATTCATTATCCATTTTACACAATCACTTGTATGACACTCCATAATATATTTTTTTTTTGCTTCATTTCACTATTCTTCAATGTATTTTCACCTCATGTTTCTCCGAAATGAAATTGTACTTTATTTTTAAATTTATCATTGTTTTGTATTCTCTTCGCAAATCTATTGTTTTTTTACTTTTCATTTAACCTCTGCTTTGTATTCTGGATCCTAGTAGTCAGCTGTAGATGTCGGCCAGATGTCCCAAATTGTGGAATTTATATGTACGATGTATTTCTTTATATTGTGAGTTCGTATTTCATTTTTAATTGCTTGATATTCAATATACGCCACGAGTCATCCAATAAGAATATATATAGCCTATCAAATTATCCAACTATTCTATCATCTATCCTTGCATTCAATTATCCCTTGAATCATCTTTCCAGTACCGTTCTTCTGATTGAGGTTTTGGCTGATAAGTACATCTATCATTGGGCAGTACATCTCATTTGACAATGTGTCAGAGGAAAAACAATTAATTGTTTGTATACATCTGAAGTCTGATTAGTGGGATCTTTTTTCGAGGCTTTTCCTCTTTTTCAGCAATATCATTATTTCATACAATACAATCATCTACAAAATACTATTTCGTTAACAAAGCAAGATGTCCGAGTAGTTGAAACAGCCTCTTTGAAAAATCCGGTATTTGATATACAGTATTTGGTATACGTATATTCAATTCAATTCAATTTATTTGGCCATTAGACATACAGTTTTAGGCTTCGTCAGAGTACATTGAAAAACATATAAATACATTTAAAAAGACACTAATAAAAGACACAGTAAAATTTAAATAATACAATGAAAACCTGAAATAATTTGAAACTTTTAAATTAAAGAAAACTAACTAAATCGCAATTAAACTTATTTATTAAAATACAATTCCATACAAATTAGTGTTGAAAAACTCAGCAACAGAATAAAAGGATTATATAATAACCAATTGTAAAATCTAGTTTTGAAGCTATTGATTGGTAATTTATGATATTGACTGGGGAGCTTATTATATAATTTCATCCCTATAATTAAAATTTGTGTTGTCTTGTGTAATCTACAATATGGAATATTAATTTGTTCACTGTTTCTAATTTCAATCATGTATATTGGAATAATGAGTAATTGTCGATATTTTGTCACTATTTCATATATTCGTGATCATATAAAGGTAAAGGTATCCCCGGTATATTTTATAGGAGGCTGAGTGAACTCGGGGCCGTTCTGAAAGTTTGGCAATTGTCGTCACCATTTTGTCGAACCCTGGATCTTCCAGTCCACTGAGATGCATATATATATATATATATATATATATATATATATATATATATATATACCACACACATACACACACACACAAAATAATGATTGTTAAAATCCGTGATTGTCTGAAAAGTGGCCGACAATGTTCCAGATAGTTTGATTTACATAAAATTCTAATGGCTTTCTTTTGTAAAATCAAGACGTTTCCAATTTTGGTTCCATTTTCCCAGAAAATTAGGGCATATCGGATTATCGACTGAAAGAAAGAAAAGTAGGCACATCTTAAATAATTTTTAGAAACGGAAGTCGTTAATTTCTTTAAACAAATATAAAACTCTTGATAGCTTTGTGCATATGTATTCGATGTGCTTATCCCATGTTAAACTGGAGTCTATAAAAAGTCCTATTTACGTCACAGCACTTCTTTATATGTAATGGTGTACCTAATATTTCTCTGCTTTGAAAAATCAGATAGAAATCCATCCACCCACCCACCCAACCAAATCCATCCCATCCCCACCCACCAACCAGTCTATCCATCCACCCACCCGCCCATACACACCCACCCACAAATCAACCGAATTTCTCGACAGGTCACTGGTACTGAAACTCTCGAAAGATCAGAGGTTGACAACGTGGTACTGACCACATGACCTAATTCTGGTCAGAATGCCTAAAAAATATGGAAGAGTTGCTTTCCTGACTTCCAGGTGTCGGATATAGGCCTACTGACATTGCACTATACCTTATTCAAACTTGTGCAGGCTTAAGTTATCTTCACACAATGGTAACGCAATAAGACAATGTAGGACTTAAAAATGTGAACATTTCGAACGTTAGATAATTACATAAATTCCGGTTTTCCAAGTCTGGATTAGGCATTGCCCGGCAGACTGAATTCTCCAGAAGCCCTCGTTAATATAAGGAAGTGATAAATTGTACGCCACAGATCAAACTCTGTGATAAAGGGAACTGGTTTCGTATCACACGCACGCTTCTAGTTTCCCCCGTATCTGCCTCAAATTCACAACGCATCCAACATATGTCGATGATTGAAAGGGACGTAAAAAACCTTTATCCTTAATTCTGAATGAGCCGCCATAAAATGTTAAATTTGGTGACGTTTTTGAATTCTTCTCCCTCTCTTCACTTCCTTGGCCCTCGAATCTTTAACTCGTGTAGGAATGCAAGACTATCAGTGGCGTACTGGGAGTGAATATCTAGTAACGTATAGTAGAGTTGGGTCGATTCGTTCACGAATCGTTCCTTCGAACGACTAATAATAAAGAATCGTAAGAATCGATTCTTGGTATCAACGAATCGTCGTTCAAAAGAATCGTATCGAATCGCCATTCAAAAGAATAGTAACGAATCGGCATGGTATCGTAACCCACGATTCTATTTACTTGTTTGATGTAACCTGTCAACGGACATTTCCGAACCGTGCCGAATGCTCCCGAGCGAGAGTGAAATCAAAATACTGCATTTGTTAAGTGTGAAAAATAATGAACACGAACCTGAAATTTGCATAGTTAAATAGAAATGTAATGCAAAAAAATGTACTTCATAATAAGGTTCAGTTGATAAATTATAATTTAGAAACATTATCTTGGATAATTTTGTAGACTAATGGAGGTCATACTGAATGGTTCCAGCCAATGAGAAAGAAACAATCCAATGTCTCGCCTCTTATGCCATCTATGCGAGAGATGTAGAACGTTTTTGTTCTACGCGTGGTTTGCAAAGGAAAGTGTCCTGCCGAGTCGTTCGTTGACGATTCAAAAGAATAGTTGGAATGGCAGACTGGGAAGAATCGTGAACGAATCGTTACAATCGATTCGTAATGTCTGATTGAATCGTTGGAATCCACTTCTGAAAAAGAATCGTATTGTCCAACTCTAATGTATAGTATAAAGACTGAATAAATAAGATAACAGTACAATCACATTATAAATGATTGGTTGATTGGCAAACTTACTCCTGTTAAATTACATAAGCAACTGTGGCTTACAGCTGTTTCGGTGCTTCTTCACACCATCCTCAGAGCCTACTAGATCTCGGCGTCATCTCGAACTTCGCTGCCTGTTGTGGGGGTGCGTTTGCGTGTTGAAAAGTGGAGTCAAATAGTGTGTGTGTTCTGAAATTGATCTGTGTGTTGAGAATTTGATCGGGGTGTGTTTTAGTGTGTGTGTGTATATTTCATATTGTTCTAGTGTGTTGAGTTTTTGGTTTTTGGGTAGTATGTGTAGGATTTCCATGTCTGTATTTATGTTATTGTATGTGTGGTTAGCATTAGTTATGTGGATTATTGTGTTCTCTGGTTATTGCTTTAATGTGTTCTTTGTAGCGTGTTTGGAATGATCTGCCTGTTTGTCCAATGTAGAACTTGTCGCAACTATTACATGTGAGTTTGTATACACCTGTGTGGTTGTATTTATTTGTTTGTGTTGTTTGTGTGTTGAGATGTCTTTGTAGTGTGTTTTCTGTTCTGTATGTTATGTTGTATTTCTGCTTTCTGAATGAGGATGCGATCTTATGTGTGCTTTTGTTTTCATATGTTAGTGTGATGTATTTCTTGTGTTCTTGTGATTGTGTTGTGTTTTGCGTGTTTTCGTGTTTGTTAAGTTTTCGTTTTGTCTTTCTTATAATATTGTCTATTATGTTTGGATTGTAACCGTTTTCTTGTGCTATGTATTTGATTGTATTCACTTCTTCATTGTAGAGTTGTTGGCTCATGGGTATGTTGAGTAATCTGTGTACCATTGCCAATCAACCAATCATTTATATTTAAGTGTTAAAAGTAGTGTACACAAGATTCAAAATGGACAATCTCATTATTGTTTACAAATTGAGAAATACATACTTATGTATCTAGTTCAGACTAAAAGTGACAGGGTGTATAATAAGCATATTTAATAAATTTTAAATGTCTCTAAGGTGATTCATAACATATTCCGTGGTTCGATTTCCTGACCGACCAACCTGACTGTGGTTTTTGCGTATTTTTCCGAAGTTAGGCAAATGTTGGGTTGGAATTTTCATTGCCACGGTCCATTTTCCCTTCCCCTCCCGTGTAGAAAAAAATGCGCTGATTCAATTTTACATTCTTACAAATTTCCTCCCTTTTTATGGCGATGAATCAATCTGTGTTATTGTTTATTGATTATTATTTATTATTTATTTATTTATTATGGTGTAGTTAAGGCCATCACGCCTTCTCTTCCACAACACCAGGAATACAAATACAATAGTAGAAAAAAATACACTATATAGCTACGAAGTAAAGCCACACAAGAAATAGAGAGAGAGAGAGAGAAAGAGAGAGAGAGGGGGGAGAGGGAGAGAGAAACACTATAAACAAAGTTAAGCCGCACAAAAATATACACAGGTTGCAGTCATACAAACTTTAAATGAGTGATTAAGTATCATAATTAATTGTATCGTAACTAATTAACTAACATAAACAAGAAACTTGCAATTTTAATATAGATTAAAAAAGAAAGAGAAAAAGAAAAAAAACACAAACCAATACTTTTAGCAATACCTAAAAAACATTAATTAAGACAAAATTTTCCAATTTAATTTTGAATTGTGATGAAGTCCGGCAGTCCCTGACGTCATTAGGTAACGAATTCCAGATGCGAGGTATTTCTACAGTGTAGGAGGATGAGTATAAAGACGTTCTATGATGAGGGATAGAAAGAAGTGCTTGATGCCGGTTTCGAAGAGTTGTAAGAAATTGAAAGCGCGATAACAGATAATTCGGAGTAGAAGTATGCATGATTCTAAACAGAAGAGACAGTGAATGTATTGTTCTTCGTTCCTTCAGACGCACCCATGAAAGTAACTGGAGGGAAGGTGTTATATGGTCAAATTTACGAGTATTGCAGATGAATCGTATGCACACATTATGAACACGTTGTAGTCTCTCAGCTAAGAGTGAACTTACATTAGTTAGCAAGGAATCGCAATAATCAAAATGGGGCATTACAAGCGTCTGAATAAGATTTTTTTTAGACTAAGTGGTAGAAATTTTTCATATGAAACAAGGAGTGAAGTTGAGAAAATGTTTTTTTTTTTTTGCAAATGTGTGTTACTTGAGTGTTCCAATTTAGATCGTTATCCATAAAAATGCCAAGATTTTTAACTGTTTCACTGTATTTAACAATAATCCCATTCAATATTATATTGGTTTGCTTTAAATAATGGCTCCTCCTTGTCTAGATATGAACCTTAAAATACGTCTCAAAATACACAATCTGGTTAAAAAATCTGGTTAATAAAATATTGCTCTCTTCTGTTGACTAAGTGTATTTTGATTCCAAACTTCATTAATCACCAATAAATGTTTTTCTTTCCAAAATAATGAATTTCCTTTCTTCAGGCCATATTACATTCATCTGGAAATATTACCTGTACAATGTAAGATTTTAAAGAATGTGGAAAACAAAGCATTCTGGTTTAAAAAAAAAGGCTTGGATTATTTTTCTATGTATGCATAAAGAATCCGCATATACGAATATCCTTTTGAGAAGATTAACTCCATATGTAGATGAAATTATTGGGGATCATCAGTGTGGTTTTAGGCGTAATAGATCGACTATTGATCAGATTTTTTGTATTCGACAGATATTGGAGAAAAAATGGGAATATATGGGGACAATACATCAGTTATTCATAGATTTCAAAAAGGCGTATGACTCGGTTAAGAGAGACGTTTTATATAATATTCTTATTGAATTTGGTATTCCCAAGAAAGTAGTTCGATCAATTAAAATGTGTCTTAGTGAAACTTATAGCAGAGTCCGTATAGGCCAGTTTCTATCTGATGCTTTTCCAATTCACTGCGGGCTAAAGCAGGGAGATACACTATCACCTTTACTTTTTACCTTCGCTCTAGAATATACCATTAGGAAAGTTCAGGATAACACAGAGGGTTTGGAATTAAACGGGTTACATCAGCTTCTTGTCTATGCAGATGACGTGAATATGTTAGGAGAAAATCCATAAACGATTAGGGAAAACGCGGAAATTTTACTGAAAGCAAGTAAAGCGATAGGGTTGGAAGCAAATCCCGAAAAGACTAAGTAAGTTATATGATTATGTCTCGTGACCAGAATATTGTACGAAATGGAACTATAAAAATTGGAGATTTATCCTTCGAAGAGGTAGAGAAATTCAAATATCTTGGAGCAACAGTAACAAACATAAATGACACTCGGGAGGAAATTAAACTCAGAATAAATATGGAAATGGATTATTCGGTTGAAAGCTTTTGTCATCTAGTCTTCTGTCAAAAATCTGAAAGTTAGAATTTATAAAACAGTTATATTACCCGTTCTGTATGGTTGTGAAACTTGGACTCTCACTTTGAGAGAGGAACAGAGATTAAAGATGTTTGAGAATAAGGTTCTTAGGAAAATATTTGGGGCTAAGAGGGGTGAAGTTACAGGAGAATGGAGAAAGTTACACAACGCAGAACTGCACGCATTGTATACTTCACCTGACATAATTTAAAATCCAGACGTTTGAGATGGGCAGGACATGTAGCACGTATGGGCGAATCCAGAAATGCATATAGAGTGTTAGTTGGGAGGCCGAAGGGAAAAAGACCTTTGGGGAGGCCGAGACGTAGATGAGAAGATAATATTAAAATGGATTTGAGGGAGGTAGGCTATGATGGTAGAGACTGGATTAATCTTGCTCAGGATAGGGATCAATGGCGGGCTTATGTGAGGGCGGCAATGAACCTCCAGGTTCCTTAAAAGACAGTAAGTAAGTAAGTATGCATAAACAATCAAATTTCATGCAGACACGAAGTTTTTATTTAAGGAATACTAAAGTTAGCCTACGAAAAAAATTAATTCAAATTAAAGTGGCCATATTACCTTCAAGTACCTTGTATAAAATGTAGTGAAATGCGAGCCTATTGTAACTGAAGACCCATATAATGCACTATAATTCTAAATGAATGTAAATGGCACGCGTTGTTGTGGTGACCCGGTGTAGAACCAGTTTTCCAGGACTAGGAGCGCAGGTGTGCAGACCTCCACGCCCCCCAACACCAGTCCGCCACTGCTCGACGGGCAGGTGTCCGGGCGGTGGACATCTTGTCCGCACGCACACAAACTGCTGCCTTCCGTGAGTCACAAAATGTGTCACGTGACGCGATGCCCCGGGACCCAAACCCGGGGCGGTCTGGTTCTGTGGTACAGGTGCTAAGACGGGTCCTGGTCACGCACCCGATGTCCAGGATCCAAGCCAGTGGCCCGTGGGTCGCGGAAGTCTAATCTATTGTCTATGAGCATTACAGGAAACAGAGAGTAGACGTGTCCCAGTCTCCACCTCAAATCTGAAACTCTGTGAAGTGAATTAAAGGTTGACGGGAAAGAACCAAATAGTGTGCGACAGGTTACAATTTACTACGAATGGTGAATGGGCCTCCATATCTTTATCAAAGAAACTGCCTGTATTTGTGGTTCACACAAATATTTCTGTACTGTACAGGCAATATTCGCCTCAACAAATAATTATCAATTATTATTCATGCACTAATTCGTTTATTAATGCATTCTTGCTTTTACTAATTCATTCATGCATTAAGTCATAAGCTAACTCATTTTACTCAGTCATTTACTAACTCACTTAATTCACCCACACATTCACTCACTGACTTATTCACTCGTCCATTCATTTTCTGGTTCATTCAATTTACTATTTCATTCATTTACTAGTTCATTCATTTATTCTTTAATCATTTATTTAACATTTCAATTCATTTACTATTTCATTCATTTACATTTTATTCATTTATTAGTTCATTCATTTACTTTTAAATTTATTTACTAGTTCATTCACTTACTCTTCAATTCATTTATTAATTCATTCATTTACTCTTTAATTCATTTACTAGTCCATTCACTTATTCTTTAATTAATTTATTAGCTCATTTATTTACTCTTTAATTTATTTACTAGTTCATTCATTTACATTTTAATCCATTTATTAGTTCATTCATTTACTTTTAAATTTATGTACTAGTTCATTCATTTATTCTTTAATTGATTTAGTAGTTAATTCTTTTACACTTTAATTAATTTATTAGTTCATTCATTTATTCTTTAATTCATTTATTACTTCATTCATTTACTCTTTAATTCATTTAGTAGTTCATTCATTTACTTTTAATTTATTAGTTCATTAATTTATTTTTAATTCATTTACTAGTTCATTAATTTATTCTTTAATTCATTTAGTAGTTAATTCGTTTACACTTTAATTAATTTATTAGTTCATTCATTTATTCTTTAATTCATTTACTAGTTCATTCACTCACTCTTCAATTCATTTACTAGTTCATTCATTTACATTTTAATCCATTTATTAGTTCATTCATTTACTTTTCAATTTATTTACTAGTTCATTCATTTATTTTTAATTCTTTATTAAATCATTTATTAGTTCATTCTTTTACTCTTCAATTCATTTATTAGTTCATTCATTTACATTTTAATTAATTTATTAGTTCATTCATTTACTCTTTAATTCATTTAATAGTTCATTTTTTTACTTTTTAATCTATTAACTAGTTCATTCATTTATTCTTTAATTCATTTATTAGTTCATTTATTTACTCTTTAATTAATTTATTAGTTAATTCTTTTACTCTTTAATTTATTTACTAGTTCATTCATTTTTGCTTTAATTAATTTATTACTTCATTCATTTACTCTTTTAATTATTTATTAGTTATTCTTTTTCTTTTTATTTATTTATTAGTTCATTCATTTATTCTTTAATTCATTATTAGTTCAATAATTTACTTTTAATTCGTTTATTAGTTCATTAATTTACTAGTTCTTTTTAATTTGTTTACTATTTCATTCATTTATTCTTTAATTCATTTATTAATTCATTCATTTACTCTTTAATTTATTTACTAGTTCATTAATTTACTCTTTAATTCTTTATTAGTTCATTTATTTACTCTTTAATTCATTTATTAGTTCATTTTTTACTCTTTAATTAATTTATTAATTCATTTATTTACTCTTTAATTGATTTAATAGTTCATTTATTCTTTAATTATCTTATTAGCTCATTCTTTTACTCTTTAACTAATTTACTAGTTCATTAATTTATTCTGTAATTCATTGTCAGTTCATTCATTTCGTCTCTAATTCGTTACAATAACATAATATGCTCATGTATATGAGCAATGATGCTTGTCTGTCTCGTCGTTAAGTGTAAAACAACGCACTGCCTAATAACAAGTGAATGTTATTGTTGTCATAACAACGGAAGCGTCGCGGAGTGCATTACGCCATGTTTAATTCAGATCGCGTTGGCAGAGCTGGATTGGGATTCAGCTCAGTAGCAGCATTACACTCCGAGTGACAGGTCGGCCTGCCTGCCTAGTTGAGCACATTCAGAGGCTCAGCAGCCACCACCGCAACCACCACAACGACATTAAAACCACCACGAATGTCGACACCACCAACGTCATAACCAATATCCCCACCAAAATCGTCATCTGCATCACTTTCGACCCCAGATTCACCCGATAACCACCACCACCACTACCACACCACCACCACCACACCACCACCACCACCACCACCTCGTTCGCTTGGGCTGATTAATTATCCTATTTGAGTTCTCCCGAGATTTCCCCCTAAAATGTAAAGCGAATGTTAGGCACTCCCATGGCATATCCTTGACCTCGCCTTGTCAAATACCATCTCGCTAACATCTATCAGGCCAACGGCGTAGCTCAGTCATCTTAGGCACTTGTCTGCCGATCCGGAGTTGCGCACGTCTGCGGGTTCAATTCCCGCTTGGGCTGATTATCAGGTTGGGTTTTCCCCAACCGTAAGGCCAATGTCAGGTAATCTATGGCGAATCCTCGTGCTCCTCTTGCCAAATACCATCTCGCCGTCACCAATCCCATCGATACTAAATAACCTAGTAGTTGATACAGTGTCGTTAAATAACCAACTAAATAAACCCATCGACCCTAAATGTTGAGTGTTATTTATTTGTTTATTATTATTTATAATACAAAGAAAAAAAGAAATACAGACGCTGATGAAAATAATACAAATTAAATTAAAGCCCTATAGAGGGTCAACAGAGTCAAAACAACACTATAGAGCTCTCATCGAGCTAATACAAGAAAAAAAAAGAAAACAGAGATAGCAATGATGATATTGATAACTGATAATATAATAATAATAATAATAATAACAATAATAATAATAATAATAATAATAATAATAATAATAATAAATAAATGCATTACATATTAATTGTCAATTTTACAACAGTAGGCTATAGTTACAACATTTACTATATGTCATGGGTTAAGCAGAAGTTGCGCAACCTGACAGGTGTTCAACAAGCAAATCCATGAACTAGAAATTGATTTTTAAATTTAAATTTGAATTTTGATATTGTCCGACAGTCTCTGACATGGTCAGGAGAGAATTCCAGAGGCGTGGAATCGATATGCTGAAAGATGATGAGTAGAAGGATGTTCTGTGCAGAGGAATAGAGAGAAGGTACATATTTCCGGGTTCGAGGTAGTGAAAGGTAAACAAAAGGAGATGCTAGGTAAGAGGGTGTGGAGGTGTGTTAGAGAAGGCCTTGACTTTGCCAGGTTAAATAAACCATTATTATTATTATTATTATTATTATTATTATTATTATTATTTATTTATTTTAGTAGGTAATTTTTTACGACGCTTTATCAACATCTGAGGTTATTTAGCATCTGAATGAGATGAAGGTGATAATGCCGGTGAAATGAGTCCGGGGTGCAACACCGAAAGTTACCCAGCATTTGCTCACTTTGGGTTGAGGGAAAACCCTGGAAAAAATCTCAACCAGGTAACTTGACCCGTCCGGGAATCGAACCAGGGTCACCTGGTTTCGCGGCCAGACGCGCTGACCGTTAGGCCTACTCCATAGGTGTGAACTTATTATTATTATTGTTACTATTATATTAATCACTTTGTAGTTGATACGACGTCGTTAAATGACATATCTAAAAGTTGTGTAGTTGGCATACGTTACTACCCTCCTCCTCCATTCTACATGCAAATTTAAAACATAATTAAAGGTGCAGTGGAATAGTAAATGTGAGGAATTCTGTAATACCTCTTGAAGAAATCTGTAACATCATATTTCTTCATGATATATTTCATTGATTAAATGGCAAACGCATTAGTGTTAATTATATAAGCACGTGTGGCTTACAGCTGTTTCGGTGTATACTGTACACCATCATCAGAGCCTACTAGATCTCAGCGTCATCTCGACATCGCTGCCTGTTGTAGGGGTGAGTTTGCGTGTTGAAAAGTGGAGTCAAATAGTGCGTGTGTGTTCTGAATACATCTACATATGCCGAACACATAACTAATACTAACCATAGGCTACATACAATAACATAAATACAGACATGGAAATCCTACACATACATCCCAAAAACCAAAAACTCAACACACTAGAACAATATGAAATATACAGACACACTGAAACACACCCTAATCAAATTCTCAACACACAGATCAATTTCAGAACACACACACTATTTGACTCCACTTTTCAACACGCAAACGCACCCCTACAACAGGCAGCGATGTCGAGATGACGCAGAGATCTAGTAGGCTCTGATGATGATGTACAGTATACACCGAAACAGCTGTAAGCCACACGTGCTTATACAGGGACATCATTTTATTTTTACTAACATTTTTAATATTAACCTGGCTATATCTTTGGATTAAAGGTCTAGAACCGGAAACACCGCTTGCTCCCCCTTCCAGGACTGGAGTTCGATGGTACTGGCGTAAAATACAAATCAATTTACTAGGTATAGGAGGGAAGAAAAGTAGTTCATCCATTTATGTAGACTAGGAAATATCGCAATTTTGAGTTTGATAATTTTCATTAGGTTTTTGTTTAATCAAAATACAGTACAGTATTGACAATGAGTGTTTTTACTCACGAATTCAGCTATCCATTCGGACGTATTAATTAGGCAGTGTATATTGTACTGTTACAGCACATTAGCGTACAATATAGGGAATGAAGTTAAATTGAAAAATAATCATAATATTGATATTTAAACACATTTTTGAAAATGGTGGCCGTTCATTTCGATACAGACTTCAGTTCTTTTGTGCATATTATCGCACTATAGACTATTGCACCTAATTCCAATTAGCAGTTTCGTCCTTCGTCCTCATGTTGAAATAATTCTGTACCTACTCTATAAAAGAGTACCTTACGTACTGTAAATTCAATCTTCACTTCTGCCCGATCAGAAAAGATAAAATTACTCAGAAATGCTATCTACTGTCCGTTCAAGTGGTTTGTCGCATGGTCGTATAAATCACGTGACAGTTAATTACTTAACGACCTTTTATTGAAGTTATTTTAAACAGTTGTATAATATTACGTAGACGTCCAATTCAGAAAAATTAATGTTTTTAGAAAGAGCTAAGAAAGCCCAACTACTAGACTTTACAGAGGGGCGAACAGAAGCAGGTGGAGGAAACCGGGATGCGACGTAGGCAAACGGACGACAGTACCTGTGCGAAAATATGATTCAATATTGAAAGCTCTTTCGTCACTGGAAAACGCGAACATATTTCTGGAACGTACTACACTCACTAACTCAGTACTGCATACGCGGTCTCGGTTCTGTGTGGAGAACGGCTGGAAGTTTACTAGTAGAGGAGGTGGGAGTGAAGTACATTAAAAAAGTCAGGTACAATAAAAATTGAAGTAAAATGAAAATGATGTCCCTGTATAATTAACACTAGTATGTTTGCCATTTAATCAATCATTTATGTTTAAGTGTTAAAAGTAGTGTACGCAAGATTCAAGATGGATATATTTCACTTCAAATTTTCGAGATTTGATCCTGGTGCTGTGAGTGTAGCCGACGCTTTACCTGTTCGGTGAATGAGATGTCCCTTCAAAATCCTGGGACCGATCGCATATAACCATGAACATCCTGTGATTCGCAGGGTCTGTGCCACTTGAATGAGATGTTGCCGTTACCGAGATTTCAGATAGTTTGGCGCATCCTCTTTACATAAACGATATCCTACCCCTGGCATCATACTTCGAAATTTATTAAAATGAGTGCAGCTCTTCCCACAGGTGGCTTTTGAAAGTAAGGCGTTACATCATCGCTACGCGAGAGGTTATGAAAGGGACGTGATATCTCAAACATTAGGAGCTTGTGTGTAAAACAAAAGAGTTCTAAAATACCGTGGCCACCAGTATAGCTTAGATGATATTAGCATTTGCCAGGTAATCTGTCCACCTTTTATTTATTATTATTTGCCTTTACAAATCTAAAATCTCATTTCTGCTACCTGTGACTTACTTTCATCTTTTTTCATTCCGCAAAGGAATTTTTGAATATTACATTCGTTCGGATCAAATTTCTGCACATTTAGAGAGCAAAACTAAAATTCCTTCAATAATTTATTATCATAATACACTGCTCTCTTAAATTGACTGAACGTATTGGGAATTAAATCCGTGGCTTTCTTAAAACACGATATGGATGGTTTTATATGAAACAATTTTTAGTCCACATCTGTGGAGTAACGGTTAGCGTCTAGCCGCGAAACCAGGTGGCCCGGGTTCGATTTCCAGTCGGGGCATGTTACCTGGTTCAGGTTTTTTTCGTGGTTTTTCCTCAACCCAATATGAGCAAATGTTGGGTAACTTTCAGTGTTGGACCCCGGACTCATTTCACCGGGATTATCACCTTCATCTCATTCAGACGCTAAGGTGTTGATAAAGCGTCGTAAAATATCCTACTAAAATAAAAAAAAAAAAAAAAAACAATTTTTATCTAGAAAAGGAGGCAAAAACAAGAAAATTTATATTAAATTTTTTGTTTGATATATCTCAAAGAATAACCCTCTGAAATTAATGACATTACTTATGGTTAATTCTGTGTGTGTGTGTGTGTGTGTGTGTGTGTGTGTGTGTGTGTGTGTATATATATATATATATATATATATATATATATATATAAAATGTATATATATTGAAAATATGGACATTTATTCTGTTTATATCCTATATTCATTCATAGTGTTGTCAACACCTCTGGAGTAACGGTTAGCGCGTTTGACCGCGAAACCAGGTGGCCTGGGTTCCATTCCCGGTTGGGGCAAGTTACCTGGTTGAGGTTTTATCCGGGGTTTTCCCTCACCCAATACGAGCAAATGCTGGGTAACTTTCGGTGCTGGACCCCGGATTCATTTCACCGGCATTATCACTTTCATCTCATTCAGACGCTAAATAACCTAAGATGTTGATAAAGCGTCGTAAAATAACCTATTAAAACAAAAAAAAATTCATAGTGTTATGCCCAAGGGCAGGTATTTCACTGCAAACCCAGCATTCTCCAGTCTTTCCTATTTTATGCCTTCCTCTTTGTTTCCTCACATGATCCATATATCTTAATGTCGTCTATCATCTGATATCTTGTTCTACACCGAACTATTCTCCAGTTCACCATTCCTTCCAGTGCATTCTTCAGAAGGGCTGTTTCTTCTCAACCAGTGTCCCAGCCAATTCCTTTTCCTATTTCTGATTAGTTTCAGCATAATTATTTCTTCATCCACTCTTTCCAACACAGCTTTGTTCCATAGCCTGTCTGTTCATTTCACACGCTCCATCTTTCTCCATATCCACATTTCAAATGCTTCCAGTCGCTTCTCTTCTCTTCTTTGTAATGTCATGTGTCTGCCCCATACATTGGTACACTCCATAAAAAGCACTTCACTAGTATCTTCCTTTTGCCATTGCTATTCTTCTTTTGACTTCCTGGCAGCAGCTCATGTTACTGCTTATAGTACACCTCTAAAATAAAGTCGCAGTCAGGTTCCGTTCTGTAACGTAGGCCTACTTACTTACTTGCCGGCTTTTAAGGAACCCGGAGGTTCATTGCCGCCCTCACATAAGCCCGCCATTGGTCCCTATCCTGAGCAAGATTAATCCAGTCTCTATCATCATATCCCACCTCCCTCAAATCCATTTTAATGTTATCTACCCATCTACGTCTCGTCCTCCCCAAAGGTCTTTTTCCCACCGGCCTCCCAACTAACATTCTATATGCATTTCTGGATTCACCCATAAGTGCTACATGCCCTGCCCATCTCAAACGTCTGGATTTAATGTTCCTAATTATGTCAGGTGAAGAATACAATGCGTGCAGTTCTGTGTTGTGTAACTTTCTCCATTCTCCTGTAACTTCATCCCTCTTAGAGCCAAATGTTTTCCTAAGAACCTTATTCTCAAACACCCTTAACCTATCTTCCTTTTTAAAGTGAGAGTCCAAGTTTCACAACCAAAAGAACAACCGGTAATATAACTGTTTTATAAATTCTAACTTTCAGATTTTTTGACAGCAGACTGGATTATCAAAGCTTCTCAACCGAATAATAACAGGCATTTTCCATATTTATTCTGCGTTTAATTTCCTCCCGAGTATCATTTATATTTGTTACTGTTGCTCCAAGGTATTTGAATTTTTCCTTCTCTCCAAAGGATAAATCTCCAATTTGTATGTTTCCATTTCGTACAATATTCTCGTCACGAGACATAATCATATACTTTGTCTTTTCGATTTACTTCCAAACCCATGGCTTTACTTGCTTCATAAATCGTCAATCGTTTGTGGATTTTCTCCTAACATATTCACGTCATTCAAGCATTTGATGCAACCCGTTCAATTCATACCCTCTCTGTTATCCTGGACTTTCCTAATTACTCTAGTTAAGTGGATAGTGGATCTCCTTGTGATGATGATGATGATGATAAGAATAATAATAATAATAATAATAATAATAATAATAATAATAATAATAATAATAATAATAACACAATATAATAAAATTATGCAAACCTATTTCATAAAGTTCCCTTTGACTTCTTTTCAAGGAAAAATAATTCCGGGATCGATACACGGCCCCGGAACAATTTTCCCCTTGAAATTATACAATTGCAATTAATTACGTGTGATGCTAAAATATGAAATATTCCTTGTACCGACAAATTAAAGTCGCAGCAGGTTCCGTTCTATGACGTACTAGTTGACATAAGCTGTATTTTTTTTTCTTGTACCACAATGTAAATTTCTGGCTAGAATGCGATGTATAAACCTCGTATTCACAGCGGCAGGATTCTGCAACCCGTGTTACTGAGGCGCAGGATAAGTTGTCGTGGCTCCCCTGGCAGCATGACATGCGATCGAGCGCTCTAATATATTCCATTAGTACGCTATCATAACAGAGATATGTGCTACCTTTTTGTACGGCCAGCGTGTAGAAGCTGATCTCCATGCTAATGGGGGGTGCAGCGAGTTTACGATCATGGAGACGATAAGTTCCCTTTTTTGTTTCGGGCGATAGATCTAGGATCATAGTTTCCCTATTTAACTCTCTCCCGTGTTACATTAAGTGTTATCAGAACATCCCGGTACACTGACATGGAAAACAATGTAATTAGTACCATACTGTGGCATTCAAACCTCCTGTAATAACACGTATCACATTGTATGGTTGACGGACTTTCATTAATTGGGTGGGCCTACATTTAACGTCCCTTTTCATCTAACAAGAATGTTGATACAACAATAATGAGATAATTGTAGAATTAAAATCAAGGTGCAAACCGAATTGTTGCGACTTTGTGAACTACAAATCATAGGAATAAGTTTTAAGTTCGTGACTTCTGTGTAGCTCAGGCAGTAGCGCCTTTGATTGCTGTTGTGAAGCTGCGCTCTGGCGTGGGTTCGATTCGCAGTTGGGTTGATTACCGGGTTTCCGAGTTTTCCCAACTATAAGATTAGGGGAGAGTCGGGTAGTATCGGACATCGGGTAATATCGGACACTGAGTTTCTTTCATATACCACACGATGATAGTACCTGATTGACATGGTTACGTTTCTGTGATGTCGCATAGAGAAACGTAACCATGTCATTCAGGTACTACCATATGGTGGTAGATGAAAGAAACGCACTGTCCGATACTACCCGATGTCCGATACTACCCGACTCTCCTAATAATTTCAAGGAAAAAATTGTTCCGGGGCCGGATATCGATCCCGGGACCTCTAGTTGAACGTACCAGCGCTCTGCCAACTGAGCAGATCTGCTTTACAGGAAGCTTTACCTGAAAGACTAGATTTGCATAATATATACGTCACTGTGTACGTTAACAAAAAACCACAATTCCAAGTCACACAGAGTTTGTGTGCACTCGATGTGGGTCTCTGGCGTTTCGTCAGCCCACGCGAGTTGTGTGGATATAAAGGGAAAAGTTGACGGTGTCGGGTGGAGTTCCCGGGTAACTCAGTTTTTCCTTGAAATTATTCAAATCTGCTTTAAAGGGAGCTTCACCTGAAAGATTAGATTTGTCTAAGATTAAGTAGGTTATTTTACGACGCTTTACCAACATCTTAGGTTATTTAGCGTCTGAATGAGATGGTGCCGGTGAAATGAATCCGGGGTCCAGCACCGAAAGTTACCCAGCATTTGCTCATATTGGTTTGAGGGGAAAACCCCGGAAAAACCTCAATCAGGTATCTTGTCCCGACCGGAAATCGAATCCGGGCCACCTGGTTTCGCGGCCAGACGCGCTAACCGTTACTCCACAGGGTTACGACGAATCCTTGGCATCATCTCACCAAATGATATCCCGCTATTTCCATTCCATCGCCGGTAAATAACCTAGTAGTTGATACAGCGTCGTTAAATAACCGACTACAAATTCTGGGTTCGAGTGAGTTTTCCTTTTCGATAAAGAGTTATCAGCTCGCTGTTACAACACAGCACAATCCCAAAAAAAAGTTGTACAATGTGCATCATATTGTGAAGGGAAAAGTTACCATTTATGTACCGGATGTCGAAGTCAGACGATGTGGGTTTGTACCCACATACTTGAGCCAAATTATTATTATGATTATTATAATATTATTATTGTCATTATTGTTATTATTATCACTATGATTTATTATTATTATTATTATTATTATTATTATTATTATTATTATTATTATTATTATTTGTCTTCCCCAGGGCTCAACTTTAGGACCTCTTTTTTTAATCTTCTTTGACGACATTTGGAAAAGAATAAATTGACTATCTATTATTCGCTGACGATCTTAAAATTTTTCGAAAAATCAATAGTATTGCTGACTGTCAATTTCTTCAGGATGACATTAATTCAATTACCAATTGGTCAGTTGATAACTGGTGATTAATGAATCCAAAACTTACGTAATATAATTTTCAAGCCCTTAAAATATAACATCATCTAAAAAAATGTATTAATTAACAAACAGATTACCTCGGTGTATTAATTGACAATAAATTATATTTTCACAGCCACATTGATTATATTTATAACCATGCAATAAGAATGTTAGCAATTCGGTCAATTACTTATTCTTTTTCAACACCTGACTCTCTTTTAATACTATACTATACATTAGTGAGATCGAAACTCGAATATGCATCAGTAGTTTGGAACTCATTACCTGATTCCAAAACTGGAAATATTCTGAGGGCGCGGTATTTCGTTATGATTCCTGCCTAATAACTCTGGGTATAACTATGATAAAAAATGCGCACTTTAAATGTCAAGCCTGTGGACGTCATGATCTCGATTACTTATTCTTACCCTTAAAGGTGACATTAATTGTCAATCTTTCCTAAACAGTGTATCTTCGATTCCTCAGAAGGACATGAGACATCACAAACTCTTCTATATTAGAAATTGTAAATCTTCCTCGCCGGTCTCCAGATGTATTAAACATGCTAACTACATGTAGACGATTTCTTTGATCCATTCAATGTTAGAAGTATTAGAATATGACAATGTCTTTGCTAATATTAATTGCATAATCCTTATACACAAATTGCTAGTATGAATCAACTCCTTTCCCTAATATTTTATAGCATTAATTCTTGTAAATTAGTTATTGTAATCTATGTTCTTTATTTTGTTGTTAACTCAATTATTTAATTTGTAGGCCTACCATAGTTGTTCATTTTAATGCATTAATTGTATCACTCTGCTGGACTTTTATTGGCCAATGGCTGTTGTCCAACTACATATCGATAAATACATAAATAAATTATTATTTTTTTGTTATCTGCTGAACTGTAATTGGCCACTGGCTATTGTACAGCCATTAAATAAATACATAAATAAATAAAATAAATAAATTATTATTATTATTATTTTATTATTATTATTATTATTATTATTATTATTATTATCATCGTCTTTTTTATTCCTGGGTCATTTTTTGTAAAGTGCAAGGCTTATTTAGAAACTTGATTGCTACAATTATTTGCTACCTCACTTAACTAAATGATTACCTAATATTACTTCCTCTTCACTTAAGTAAAATCACACTGCGAAACTACACTCGTGCTTGTGTGTGCCAGCGTTAAAAGTCTGGCATCTCGAGAGGCTGAATAACAAGATTACCAGGGTTATGCATTTGATTAAATGAGAGCTTTTCTGTCGCCCCATTTAGCAAGCCAGTCACTCAATCACAAGACGTAAAAACTACCCTCCCCACCCCCGCAATCTGTGTGCAACCGCTTGCATCCCCATTCCCGCAACCACCACAACAAATCATTCTGAGGGCGCGGTGGTGCGCATGATCCGTAGCCAGGGGTGGGCGCCGTTCATCAGGGTGGAGGAGTACGTTACGCTCTCTCACCCTCAGATTGGAGGGCTATTTAGAAAGATATCTGAGCCTCAGAGGGATGAGAGAACGAATGGAAGTAAAGCTGGACCCACATATTGCTGTTAATTGGTTGCAGACAACACTACAAAGGCTTTCTTTGGAATTCATCAGTCTTCAAGTATAGCAGGGCTGGGCACATTATGTAATTCTGAGAAATGAGTGCTGTGTGCTTTAAAGAGCGGTTCTTCCGAGCGCTGTGACGTATGCATACTGTACGTCATTCAGTGTCGGTACAGTGGTGACTCTGTAATATGATGTCGAACTTTGAAGACGGAGCTTCCGCTCATACATTAAAGCGGCTGATGAACATGATAATGATGATGATAATTATTGTATCACAGAATATTCCGAAATGACATTAGTAATGCAGTATTTTTTTAATATAACCGATTAAGAATTTCAAATTCCAACGGCATTATTCTTTACAACATGCTACTGAATACGACAAATATGTTGGTATTGAACGCCATAAATTAATACAACAACTTAAAGAAAATATTTCTCAGGTACTTTACATCAGAGTATCTATTTGATATTTATATTGCATTATAAGTTATGAGAATTAGCTACAAAATTTGCCACGAAATTGCAAGGGAATTCAAAACATTCAACGAAGGTAAATTCATCAAGCGATGTTTAATTATATTGGCAGATGAACTCTGTCCACAGCAAGTAGGGAAGTGGAAGCCATACGCCTGTCTGGTAGAACCGTGGTGACCAAAATTGAGATTGCAGTATGTGCGTATGGGTTATGTAAAATTCAAATATTTGTGTGTGTGCAAGAGCAGTTTATTTCATTAAATTTATAAGAATGTTATAAATTCACTGTACAATGGATTGATGTAATATTATAAACTACATGTACTAAGACTGAATGACTAGAAATGCTCTTGTTATATTAATGCAGGGAAGGTAGCTGTAATCATCCAGTGCGTGAGCGTTCTGCTCTGGCAAAAATTGAAACTTGCGGAGCGAAACAGTCTGGCCGGATATATGGAGCCGCTTCTTCCCGGCCCTGTATGGTCAATTTGTGAAACTATGATTGTGATGTAGGCGTATAGGATTGTTACAATGTAGCTAACATAGTTATAATTAGGGGGTGGATGTTTATGACCTAAACATCTACTTAAAATGATCATTAAAATGCCCTTAAACTAATGGAAAAATGACGTAAAATTAAAAGAAAATGACATTTAAATATTATTCACCGTATTCGCACCACAATTTCTTAAAAATTAGTCACCTTGTTTCAATGACTGCCCTGCAAATCTCGGAGAGAGGGGCAAAGTTACTTCCTGAACTTGGCTAAGATAAAGGAAAAGAACATGCAACAAAATGAAAGTTTTAAGGGAAAACTACAGATTTTAAAGAGGGTTTACAATGTGTTTCAATCAGCGGTGGTCCATGTCAGTGCCTTCATTCTCCGTCTCCTCCTTCCGTCCTTCACTTTTGTTACCAGACCTTCCAGATGAAGGAGTGTGAATGACAAAACAAATTGTGGGCGCAGCGTGCATTCTTGCAATCTTGTGTTAAAAATACTGTCTATATAGTAGACATCCCTTCCGAACCATGTTGAGGACACAACGTCCTGTCCAGGACATGGTGAAAGTTTCCCCCTTCCAAACATAAATTCTAAAGACAACCTCGTGGGAGGATACAATTAAAAAAAATATATTTTTTTAATTCAAAATGGTGGAAGTTTACTGTGCAGTGATGAAATGTTCCCTCATAACTCATAAATGTTTTAAGTTTTTTATATTGTCTCTCTTTTATTTTATTGCTGAAACCCATGTTTACAATATCACGCTCTTTCAACTACCAAGGCTACATTCCTTAATAAATACTGTAAAAGCCATTTGTATATATATCTTTTTATTTTGTGTTAGAAGAAAATACTGATATTTGACCATTTTTTAAAATGAATTTATTTTTTATCAATCAGTCAAAAGTAAAGGTGATTTCATCATATTGTAGACATGACATGCATAAAAACACACAAAATTTCATCACAGAATGCTGGATAGTTTTTTTAGTTATGAGGAAAAGCTTCATCACTGCACAGTGAACTGCCACCATTTTGAATTTATAAAAAATATAAAATGTAAAATATATTTTTTCTAAAATAAGGACAGTACCGGTACTTCCACATACTAACCATTATTGTACAAGACAAAGTTGATGTCACTATTTCATTTTACTATTTTCTGAACCAGCGTGTACAAAGTTGATATCCAGCTTATTTTGTATTCTTGAATGAGTCAGGTACTCGTTTTATTTTTGAACCAGTACGAAACTGATTTTATTTTTTAACCTTTGCGCAGGCAATAGGTTCATATTTTCTAGAAATTCTAGTTTCAAGAAGTGAACTTTTGATGTTACTTGACTTTTTATTCTTTTAATCCACCGTAAAGTCAATTTTACTTGATTTTGATATATTTTTAACCCATTATAAAGTTTATTTTCACTTGATTTTATATTTTTCAGCCAGTACGCCACTGATTTTATTTTTTAAACCAGTGCGCCACTGACTTCACTTGTTTCGCCCGGAATCGACCATGGAAGCAGTCGATACATAGACACGGCATGTCGTGCCTCCATCCATCTCTGTACACTAATTAAAACTGATGGCTTAGCCACGTAATTGGCTATAAACCGTACGGAACTTTCTTACCTATTGTTCTGCCGTCAGTCCGAACACTGCAGTGAACATAGCGTCGATTTTTTTATGCGAGATTGAAACGCGTTAACCTGCAAGCTATAGATCAAAACGCTCCACTGTTACCAACTTAACACTATTAATAGCATATTGTGCTAATTTTAATGTGCTACTCGTTAATAAATAAAATGATTGTCCTCTTTTTCGGTTATTTAATGACGCTCTATCAACTGTATGAGATAATCCCACTGATAAAGGACCATTCAAGGTATTATACAACCCCGCGAAGAGGAAAGGATCGATAATTGAAACAACGGGCGATTTACAGCTCTTAGTGACCATAGAAATTTCCCAGACACGCTTATAACGGTCACCAGATTTACATATTCTCCGTCAGTGGATTTCACCAATTCGACGAAACGGCGAGTCTTTAGAATTTTTAGAGGAATAAATAATAAGTTAAAAGAAACACTGAATGCTAAATATCAGAATTAAATAGATAAAAAAAGTGCAGGGTATTGAGAAAATCACTGTGATTACAGGGTAATAGAATTGAAATAAATAAATGCAATTTGCTGTAAGATTTAAGTGTGTCTAACAAACGAGATGAAATATGCTATGAATAACTGTTAAACCTCCAATAATTATAATTTATTTTATTTATTTATTTATTTATTTATTTATTTATTTATTTATTTATTTATTTATTTATTTATTTATTTATTTATTTATTTTAAATAATTAATTAATTAATTTGTTTCATCAATCTTTGCCAGTCATGGCGGATTAAATAGTTCAATTCAATAATCCGCCAACAGAAGATACAAATATTACAAAACAAAAATAAATAATATCTTAAATAACAAAAACATAATAATAATAAATACAATTGAATACAAACAGTAAAAATAATAATAATCAAAACGAAACTAAACCTTAAAAGGATCTAAATTGTGCTCATGCAAATTAATAATAATTTTATGCATCTATTGGAAAAGTGATTTTAATTTCGGTTTAAAAATTTTTTTGAAATCTTAAACCTTTTGTAGGAATACAAAGGCTGATATTGTTTATGATAGACTCACAATCAATATCATCTTTCTTGATAACTTTTTCAAAAAAATTGATAATCAAGATTTAGACGTCTAGCATAAAGGCTACAACAGTTAAAATGTTTACAGGTAATCTCATAGTTAAAGTCAGTGGAATTGGGTATATATCGAAAAGCACACAAGGAAATAAATTTTCTTTGAATATTTTCCAATTTAACCGAATCGGTTGAAGTAATGGAATTCCAGGCTACAGATGCATATTCAAGTTTAGAGCTATAGAATTAATAGTGACTCAGGAGTAGAAAAAGAATAGGTTTTAGACCTTATTAAACCAAGCAATCTTATTAATGATTATAAATATATTGAACATGATCGTGAAAGTATAATTTAGAATCGAGTAGTACAAAGATCTTTTATAGAATTTTCCTAATAATACAGGCGTTATTAAGAGAATAATTAAATTTTATGGAAGTAGTTTTTCGAGAGTACGAAATGACAAAAGTTTTTGTTTCATTAATTTTCATTCCATTAATGTCAGACCGAAGTTCAATGGAATAATAATAATAATAATAATAATAATAATAATAATAATAATAATAATAATAGTAATACTCGTAATTTCTTACAAACAGCATTTAAAGAACCCGGTGGTTCATTGCCGCCCACATATAACCCCTCTATCGGTCCTTATCCTGAGCAAGATTTAATCCAGACTCTAGCATCATATCCCACCTTCCTCAAATCCATTTTAATTAATTAATTAATTTGTTTCATCAATCTTTGTTCACGTCATGGCGGATTAAATGTGTTCCAATTCTTAATCCGCCATCATTCTCTATATAAATATTACAAAAATTAATACATATTGAACTTATAAGTATCCTCCTCTATTCACCATAATAATAATAATAATAATAATAATAATAATAATAATAATAATAATAATAATAATTTATTTATTAATATTTATTGTGCTGTACAACAGCCTGGGGCCAATAATAATAATAATAATAATAATAATAATAATAATAATAATAATAATAATAATAATAAACTAATAATAAGTATAGCCCTTATATTTGAAACTCTTTCTTTAACTTTTTCATTTCTAGATTCAATCTCTTAAAAATTGTTCTGTTAACTTCATGGACTACTTTTCATAGTTTCCTATCGTGTACGACTACTCAATATTTATAATTCCATATCCGTTAGAGCTTTGACTTTCTCTTCCCATCTAATTTTAACTCTAAAAAGAAATTTTCCTAATTTTTGCAGATTGCTGGCATTTAGGGGACCATTCATATGTTATAAGCTACTATAGCGTTTATTTGAAGAAATTTTTTATCCACAAATCCATTTTAATAATCTCTTCCTATCTACGTCTCGGCCTCCCCAAAGGTCCTTCCGCCTTAACCGACTGAGCCACGCCGATGGCTAAGAAGATATTAGATCATACCTGCACAAACAGCGCTCAACGAGCGCGCGCGCTCCTTGGGAGCGGGAGAGCTCTGTTTACCG
Source organism: Periplaneta americana (assembly GCA_025594305.2). Classification (NCBI taxonomy): domain Eukaryota; kingdom Metazoa; phylum Arthropoda; class Insecta; order Blattodea; family Blattidae; genus Periplaneta; species Periplaneta americana. The sequence continues at coordinate 21,235,911 of JAJSOF020000035.1, forward strand.
CTCGCCGAAACGGAGAGGAAGATACGTCAGAATGACATAGACTTGCTATAGGCAGAGGAGACGGAAACGATCACTCAGCTATCTAGCGGAGTGCAGTGTGTAGGCCTATTCTCAGTAACTGTTTTACGTTGCTTACCTACTGCTATATTACAGTATGGAGGAATCTAACATTTAACGATTTACAGGTCGAACTTATTGATCTTCAATGTGACCTAAGGGCTAAAGATCGTTTGGATAATACTACTAGCCTGGTTGAGTTTTACAAGACTAAACATTAGCAATAATATCCACGAATACACAGGCTGGCTGTGAAAATGATTGCTGTGTTTGGGTCAACATTTATATTCGTGAGCAACTGTTTTCTATAATCAACTTTAATAAAGGCAGACATCGAACATCTGTAACTGATGTTTCATTACGATCTGTAGGCTACTGTTCCTTTCAGCTGCCAACAGCATAAAATCTCGTTTTGATGTACTGATAAATAAAAATATGATAAAATGATATTGTACATATAGGTAGCTATAGAATTTCTATTATTTCTGTAAAATAAATATGTCTTTATTAATTAATAATAATCCAAAATAGTTTTGCAAACAATGAACAGGAATTTACTCGTAATAGTACTTCCTTTTGTGTTTATTTTGTACGAGATCACACCTTCTTCCAGTCCACCCTTATACAGAGCGCAGCTAATATCTGCATTCCGCTCATGAGCTGTGAGCCGGCTCGGAGAGCGCAAACCTTGTGCAGGCCTGTATTAGATGATAGACGACATTAAGATATATGGCTGGGTAACTTTCGGTGCTGGACCCCGGACTCATTTCACCGGCATTACCACCTTCATCTCATTCAGACGCTAGATAACCTGAGTTGTTGATAAAGCTCGTAAAATAACCTACTAAAAAAAGATATATGGATCATAAGAGGAGACAAAGAGGAAGGTAGAAAATAGGAAAGATTGGAGGAAGCTGAGTTTGTAGTAAAAGACCCGCCCTTGAGCAAAACACTCAATGATACACTAGTCACCCATGGCTCAAATCCCACACATTGGGAACCTCTATAGCAATCTGTGCGTGCGATCCATTTCCCCCTCTCAACAATCCACCCCCATCCCTCTTTTCGAGGCTTCTGGGCGGGCCAGGACGGGGCGTGTAAATCTTTCTTTGAGGGAGAGATATTGAGGGGAGAAACCTTTATAGTGGTAAAAAAATGGAGAGAATAGCGGGGAAAAAATGAAAGGATAAGTGTGTAAGAGGGCCGAGGCGAAGGGGAGGGTAAAAAAGATGAATTGGCCTGGGTATATCCTCGACTTCACACTCCGTCAACAGAGACATCTGGGGTTACTCCCCTCTCCAGTTTAATTCACTGCCGGCGTCCATAGTCAGTCAGCTGTTACCATAATGATGTTAGTTTTGACAAGCTCTGTCACTTGATTTATCTTCTGACTGCGCTGCTATTTATTTATGTTGGTGTTATGTGATAGCTGAATGTAGTTTTCTGGCTATTAAAAGACATTAGATGCACAGATGGAAGTCTTGACAACGCTTTGGTACTTGCAGTAGATCAGGGCACGGGTTTATCATTCCACAACTTTGGGTTTGATCTTCAGCGTTGATTCTGTGCCAGGAAACGGGAATACCCAGAGAAAAATCCTCTAAAAGTCTGCTTTTTCCACTAGAAAATTCCATTACTATCTGCCTGGGTTATCGATGACCTGTAATGCTTAACTAGAGAAGCTACTCTGTCTTCCATTTAAATTGAATAATTCTTAGTAATAACAACGCTATAAAAATTGGAAATTTATGCTTTGAAGAGGTGGAAAAATTAAAATACCTGGGAGCAACAGTAACAAATATAAATGACACTCGGGAGGAAATTAAACACAGAATAAATATGGGAAATGCCTGTTATTATTCGGTTGAGAAGCTTTTATCATCCAGTCTGCTGTCAAAAAATCTGAAGTTAGAATTTATAAAACAGTTATATTACCGGTTGTTCTTTATGGTTGTGAAACTTGGACTCTCACTTTGAGAGAGGAACAGAGATTAAGGGTGTTATGAAAATAAGGTGCTTAGGAAAATATTTGGGGCTAAGAGGGATGAAGTTACAGGAGAATGGAGAAGGTTACACAACACAGAACTGCACGCATTGTATTCTTCACCTGACATAATTAGGAACATTAAATCCAGACGTTTGAGATGGGCAGGGCATGTAGCACGTATGGGCGAATCCAGAAATGCTTATAGAGTGTTAGTTGGGAGGCCGGAGGGAAAAAGACCTCTGGGGAGGCCGAGATGTAGATGGGAAGATAATATTAAAATGGATTTGAGGGAGGTGGGATATGATGGTAGAGACTGGATTAATCTTGCTCAGGATAGGGACGAATGGCGGGCTTATGTGAGGGCGGCAATGAACCTCCGGGTTCCTTAAAAGCCAGTAAGTATAAGTATAATAACAACGCTATGCAATGTTCATGTTGTTAACTAACATTTCATCTCCAGTTGTTGAATGATATGCTAATGACATTCTTCTATTCGTTGATTGAGATCTCTCTTAAAATCCAATTTTTTTCTTCTTCTTCTTCTTCTTCTTCTTCTTCTTCTTCTTCTTCTTCTTCTCCTTCTCATTAATAATATTATTACCATTATTATTATTATTATTATTATTATTATTATTATTATTATTATTATTATTATTATTATTATTATTATGCGGGTGACGTGACTATGATAGGAGAAAATCCACAAACTATTAGAGAAAACGTGGAAATTTTACTTGAAGCAAGTAAAGAGATAAGTTTGGAAGTAAATCCCGAAAAGACAAAGTATATTTTTATGTCTCGTGACTACGAAATAAAAATATGAAAATTAGAAATTTATCCTTTGAAGAGGTGGAAAAATTCAAACATCTTGGAGCAACAGTAACAAATGTAAATAACACTAGGGAGAGGTTAAGTGTGTTTGAGAAAAAGGTGCTTAGGAAAATATTTGGGGCTAAGCGGGATGAAGTTACAGGAGAATGGAGAAAGTTACACAACGCAGAACTGCATGCATTTTATTCTTCACCTGACATAATTATGAACATTAAATCCAGATGTTTGAGATGGGCAGAACATGTAGCAAGTATGGACGAATCCAGAAATGCATATAGAATGTTAGTTGGGAGATCGAAGGGAATAAGACCTTTGGGGAGGCCGAGACGTAGATGGGAGGATAATATTAAAATGTATTTGAGGGAGGTGGGATATGATGGTAGAGACTGGATTAATCTTGCTCAGGATAGGGACGGATGTCGGGCTTACGTGAGGGTGGCAATGAACCTCCGGGTTCCTTAAAAGCCATAAGTAAGTATCATTATCAAAATAATAAAAATCAATATCCGGTATTAAAATTAGTGTTTCCTTGGGCAACATACGACTTTAGACTTTTATGTTCTCGACTTATTGTTGCTATCACATCCGGTCTATTGTACAGTATATGAAAGTTGACGTAGCCAGTCTATATAAACTGCAATAAAATATAAATAAAACCACTCCTGTTATTATGTGAATTATATTTTTGTTTTCTTTTGACAATGTATTTCATTTTTAGATAGGCTTACAGGTAATAATACAGTGTGTCTCAAGTCATGGTGGGGTTTCAGAGGATATCTTTTGAATGTAATATTAGTGCCAGATGAAAATAAAACTCTCAAAGTTTTTCCTCTGAAAGTTTGAGGCACTGAAGGAAATACAAGACGGTAACAGCCGAAGAAGTGATATATTTCATTGTTACAATTAATAATTATACAAGATAGATGTGCGAAGAAAAGTGCAATATGTTTTGTGGCTGGCAAAATTTGAATCTGTGACTTTTGTACGACGTGAATTTGGTTGCGTATTAAACGAAGAAGCACCACACGAGAATAATATTCGTCGTTGGGACAATAATAATAATAATAATAATAATAATAATAATAATAATAATAAATTATTTTAGCTGGCAGAGTTAAGGCCGTAATGCCTTCTCTTCCACTCAACCAGCATAAAATATATATACATATGCATTAACTTACAAAGAATTCAACAATTTGATTTAGATGAGAGTTACATGTATATAAGAGTTATTTACGAATTAAACAACAAACTACTATGAACTGTTAATTAAACACTGAAATGAACTGTGTAGCAGAATTAAGCTAAAATACATAAAATGTTAATATATTTCAAATAATATTAGATAATAGAAAAAGATTATTATGAGACAATTTTGAAAATACATCACTATCAGGATGATGTCTAGAAAGAAGTAACAACGTAGTCAGTGATAGTTTAAATCAGTATGATTGGAGTGAAATGCTAATAAGGTTATCTTTTAAGCTGTTTTTAAAAGTGTTTATTGTCTTGCAGCCCCTAATACTTTGTGACAAGGAATTCCATTGTCGCGAGGTGGATACTGTAAAAGATGATTAATAACAAGATGTTCTATGAAGAGGTATACATCAGCGTGCCACAGATAAGTAATCTGGTATTTATGTCGTGGTTAGAGTATAGATAAGAGAAACGAGACGAAAGGTAATTTGGTGTTGAGGTGTGCAGAATTCGAAAGAGTAAAGACAAAGAGTGTAAAGTTCTGCGTTCTTTAAGTCGGAGCCACGAAAGACTTGCGAAGGACGATGAAATGTGATCATATCGTCGGATGTTGCATACGTATCTGACTCACAAATCTGAGCTCGCTGTAACTTGACTCACAGTTCAGAACTTAGGTCACTTAACAAAACGTCACAATAATCGAAGTGCGGCATTACTAGGGTTTGTACTAGGGTAAGTTTTAGTTGCTGGGGCAAGAAGTTTCTCAAGCGACTCAAACAGTGAATGGAGGAACAGATTTTTTTTATCGTTTCTTTAACTTGAAAATTCCAACTTAGGCCTAGATTATTATCAAAAAAGAAGCCAAGATTTTTTACGACAGATGAATAAGGGATTACCGTGTTGTTAAGGGTAACAACTGAAAGATTACTGTTATTAAGGGAGTTAACTAAACGCTTATGTCCAATAATTATAGCTTGATTCTTACTTGGATTAAGTGCGAGTCCGAAATTGCCGTCCAAGTGGAGACAGTGGCTAGGTCACAATTCAACTTGTGAGACAGGATAGACAGTTAAAAAGAGATTGGAAGCCTATTGGAGAAAAGACGTACTGGAAGACCGTCTACAAATGATAAAACGGTAGAAGCCATTCGAAGAGCATTTCTTCAGAGTCCAAAGAAGTCATTTCGTAAATGTGCCCGACAATTTTATTAGGGCTTGTGAAAACAGTTCATAGAACTTTAAAGAAACGTCTTAATCTGATCTTTTACAAACTTAAGTCGTTACATGCACTTCATCCAGATGATTATCATAAAAGATATGAGTTTGCTGTGTATAAGCTCAATGAAATTGACAACGACGATGGCTTCTACTGTTTCATCATTTGTCGTAGGTCTTACAGTACGCTTTTTTTTTTTTGTCTATCCCAACGACGAATGGTATTCTCGTGTGGTGGTTTTTCGTTAAAAACGCGATGAAATTCACGTCGTACACGAATCACAGATTCAAATTTTGCCAGCCACAAAACACATTACACTTTTCTTTGGCCATCCATCTTGTATAATTAATTGTAACAATGAAAATGTTTGCATTTGTTCAGTTGTTACCGTCTTTTTTTCCTTCGGTGCCTCAAACTTGTAGACGAAAAACCTTGAGAGTTTTATTTTCATCTGGCACAAATATTACATTTCTACCTTCATTCGTTGAAAATACGTAATCCTCTGAAATCCTACCATGACTTTTGGGACTCAGTGTAGGGCGGACTTGACAAATTACGAGATACTAAGGTTTTGGTGCAAAAAATAAGGTTAAAATTTAAAAAGAAAGGAGTGTTTTTAATGTACGTACATCATTAGATTTCTGAAGTTACATGTCAGGATTTTTATCTCAAATTTATACAATAATTACAAACAAGCAATACAAATAGGCCTAAACGAAAAAAAAATTATCACTCTAGAAAGGCTGGTATAATTTCGTAATAGTACAAGGTTAATTTCGTGATTGTCCTTAAATTCAAAATATTTAGGCATATTCTGTCAAATTTTTTAATTCCTCAGTCAGATTCATAACTACAACCAAAACAAATAAACTTCTTTTCGTATTTTGAAAGGTATTAATATGTGTCATGAAAACATACATCACTTCTGTACTGGTCTGCCAGAAACCAAATGATGTTGAATCAATCTGGTTGAGCATTAAATACATACATACATAGGCTACATAACTATTGTAAAAACAAATACATTTCTAGACGTTAGCGCAAAATTAAGACTCTTTTTTTTTTTTCGCTGATCGCTGCATTTTTTAAAGAGAGGACGAGAAAAGTTCATTAAACCGTAACAGGTTTATTTCATTCGTTTTATTAGTAAATATAAACCAGTGTCCAATATGGCGGAACAGACTTTACAACTAACTGGAAATCTCTATTCTACTTATTCAATGACCCGGGAAGCATGTTTGAATACTTCACGGATATTGATAACAGCGGTTTAATGGTCTGTTTTCTGGACCATTAAGGATGTCACCATATATAGCTACACCACGCTGCTGCTACAGCTTTCAAATGACCTCATCAACTCGTCTAAAGTGCTTTAGAGAAATATTAATGTTTGCTCTTTTTTTATTCACGTTGTATCTTGAAATGATCGATTAGGCTGCATAACAGAGTTGGTTAATTTGTCGACATAGGAGCGTGCGTCAATATTGACCGAGCCTTTAAGGCTGGGGGGCGGGGGGAGCGCCGCAAGTGTTTAATATAAGAAACGGGTTAAAGCTGAAAAGATTTGCCAAGCAGTTCCTAGAGAGAGCATGCAGTCTGTTATGAATGATTGGTTTTGTGAGAATCATAGACACAGCTATTTATCTATATTTCATTTTTTCTGTCTCTCTTTACGGTTTTATCTATACCTTTACTTGTGTCTCTCTACCTTTACTTTTATCTTTCTACCATTACTTCTGTCTCTCTATCTTTACTTCTGTCTCTCTACCTTTACTTCTATCTCTATAGCTTGACTTGTCTCTCTACCTTTACTTCTGTCTCTCTACCTTTACTTCTGTCTCTCTATCTTTACTTCTGTCTCTCTACCTTTACTTCCGTCTCTATAGCTTGACTTGTCTGTCTACCTATACTTCTGTCTCTCTATCTTTACTTCTGTCTCTCTACCTTTATTTCTATCTCTATAGCTTGACTTGTCTCTCTACCTTTACTTCTGTCTCTCTAGCTTTATTTCTGTCTCTCTACCTTTACTTCGGTCTCTCTACCTTTACTTCTTGTCCCTCTACCTTTACTTCTGTCTCTCTAGCTTTACTTCTGTCTCTCTACCTTCACTTCTGTCTCTCTACCTTTACGTCTGTCTCTCTAGCTTTACTTCTATCTCTCTACCTTTACTTCTGTCTCTCTACCTTTACGTCTGTCTCCCTAGCTTTACTTCTGTCTCTCTACTTTTACGTTCGTCTCTCTACCTTCCTGTCTCTGCTTTTACGTTCGTCTCTCTACCTTCCTGTCTCTACTTTTACGTTTGTCTTTCTACCTTCCTGTCTCTACTTTTACGTTCGTCTCTCTACCTTCCTGTCTCTACTTTTACGTTCGTCTCTCTACCTTCCTGTCTCTACTTTTACGTTCGTGTCTCTACCTTCCTGTCTCTACTTTTACGTTCGTCTCTCTACCTTCCTGTCTTTACTTTTACGTTCGTCTCTCTACCTTCCTGTCTCTACTTTTACGTTTGTCTCTCTACCTTCCTGTCTCTACTTTTACGTTTGTCTCTCTACCTTCCTGTCTCTACTTTTACGTTCGTCTCTCTACCTTCCTGTCTCTACTTTTACGTTTGTCTCTCTACCTTCCTGTCTTTACTTTTACGTTTGTCTCTCTACTTCCTGTCTTTACTTTTACGTTTGTCTCTCTACCTTCCTGTCTTTACTTTTACGTTTGTCTCTCTATCTTCCTGTCTCTACTTTTACGTTCGTCTCTCTACCTTCCTGTCTCTACTTTTACGTTTGTCTCTCTACCTTCCTGTCTCTACTTTTACGTTCGTCTCTCTACCTTCCTGTCTCTACTTTTAGTTTTGTCTCTCTACCTCCCTGTCTCTACTTTTACGCTTGTCTATCTATCTTCCTGTCTCTACTTTTACGTTCGTCTCTACCTTCCTGTCTCTACTTTTACGTTTGTCTCTCTACCTTCCTGTCTCTACTTTTACGTTTGTCTCTCTACCTTCCTGTGTCTACTTTTACTTTCGTCTCTCTGCCTTCCTGTCTCTACTTTTACTTTCGTCTCTCTGCCTTCCTGTCACTAGTTTTACGTTCGTCTCTCTGCCTTTCTGTCTCTACTTTTAGTTTTGTCTCTCTGCCTTTCTGTCTCTACTTTTACGTCTGACTCTCTGTCTTCCTGTCTCTCTACTTTTGCGTAAACCTTTCTGCCTTCCTGTCTCACTACTTCAAAGTCTATTTCTCTGTCTTTCTGTCTCTCTGCCTTTACGTCTGTCTCTCTACCTTCCTGTCTCTCTGGGTTACTTTTGGGTTTGACTCTGTGCCTTCATATCTCTACTTTTACGTCCGTCTCTCTACATTTACGTCTGTATGTCTGCTTTCATGTCTCTCTACCATTGCGTCTCTCTCTTTCTTCATATCCTCATTTCTATATTTCTGACTTTGTATGTTTGTCTACCCATCTCTTCACCTATCCATTCACACCCACCTGTCCATCTCTCCGACTCTCTCTCTTTTCAGTATTCACCAGTGAGTGATTTTACTAATTAAAAGAGAGTAAAACATGTGACCCCAAAAACCAGGAAGTATGTAGTGATAGCATTTTCAACTGTGCTAATGACATCTTGAAAAAAATCCTCTGGCTGCCGACAGTTGAAAGATGAGTTGGCAGTTTGATCATGTTTGCAGAATTCTCTCGCTCCGTCTAGAAAATCGCAGTCTACTACACACGTGCCTTCAAGTGCCGCACATACAGCAGAACTGTTTTGCTTTAGTCAAAGTTAACCTTCGTGCGTCAGTCTCAGAGCTCTGTACTACTCTATACAGTATTCATTCTTCATGCTAAATAAATTCTTTATTAATATTTGTCCGATCACATGTTTTCCGTTTTAGATAAAATTCTACAATCTCAACAAGTAGCTTAATCCACAATCCGCACTACCAGATTATGCAAGAATAAAAATATTTTATTTTATACATAATAAGGGAACGATTATATTCCCTATATTAACCTCGTCCCTTACTATATATTTTGTGCGAGATCGTGCGTATTTGCTTGTTTTCCGCACAGAACCAATACGCGGTAAGTGTGAAATACCACATTCAGTATTCCCAACCTAACACACATAACAATTTCCCTCTTCTTACTGCTTAAGCGCGACATTCATTTTACTGCTTTAGGCTTTTAACATATTATTTTTAGAGACGTTTAAGATAGTAATAATTATAAATTGAAAACTTACCACTGCAATTTCACCTAAATTTCAATGTCAATTATCGTATTAAAATATTTGCAAAAATTAAGTAAAGTCTACTACTCCACGAAACTTATTGCTTTCCTGATACAAGTAACATTAAGGAAGCCGTGAAAAAATCAACAAGATTTCAGATGCGGATGTTATTACTGCAATATGTTATATAAATAATATTGTTAAAATATTAAAATGAAAAATAAATCATTACATAACCTTAACGTTTGTTTTAAGTTCGTATTTATAAACTGGGGGAGGGGGAGACAGACGTATATCACGGCCTGCTGGAGTATAGTAAACACAGATAACATTTTATAGCAACAATGTTGAAGAAAGATATTTTGGTTTTCCGAAGTTGCCGTCATTAAACAGAAACCAAGATGGAGATTTCATTGCAACTAATTAGAATTCGTCTTTCAGGTATGTAATAAACGATCTACGCACAAAATAATGTACGATAAACGAGAGGTATGTTTTCTTTTCAATTCTCGGAAATTAAAAAAAGCTCAACTACGTTTCGCTTTTTCAAACTTTTCCTCGAACATGAGAACTTCAACATGCCGCTCTTGTAACGCATATTACTATTTCGTACTGTTTTGTTCAACGGAATGTGCTATACCACTTGCATGTTTGTCAGCTTGTATCGTTCCAAGCCTTCCGCGTCCTGGTCAAGATTCGAACACACAACCACGTGTTTCCTCGAGCCTAATGATACTTTTTCACACGCATGGAGGGGGGTGCGATGTATTTGAATGCAAGACGCGTAAAGAACGGCTGAAATATTGCACGGACATCAGTCTTGGGAGGGTGTGCCATGTTGCATGAGCATTCTTGAAGGTTCGTAGTACAAGTCAAACAAGGCGGCGGGCTGTTGCATGTAGCGTGTAAATTACGGGCTAACTGGATCCTTATCGCGTTGTGTAATGTGCACTGGGAACTCCATGTGAGAGAACAACACTACCTACACCTCACACGACACAGCAAAAAACAGAATTATGTAGCACTATATTTAATAAAAATCGCTGCTTACAAAATGTCACGGACGTAATATTGTCTCTTCTACTGTAATACAAAGTTCCGTATCGTTTCAGTTGATGGCTCTACCTTGTGTTAACCAAACGAGACAAGAGTCCTATATTATATACAGGATGTTTCTGAGGTGGTGTTACAAACTTTCAGGGATGATAGCGAAGGGCACATGTATCAATTTGAGATAAGGAACCATGGTCCGGAAATGAGTGACAAGCAAACGTTCTGATGGGGGCAGATAAAAAAGTTAATTTTTTTTCTTCCACCATGTTAATAATATCAAAAGAAGTGCTTATACAAATTTTGGCCACTCGACCGCAATTACGAGGCCGTCCAGAAAGTGATTTTCCCTGGGGCCGTGTATAGGAAAAAGCACAATGGCATGGAAATATTTATTGAAACAGATACAGCAATTGTTGCGCTATTTGTCAACATATTCCCCACTGGAATTGAGACATTTGTCATACCATGGGATCAATTTTTGTGTCGTAGAAGTCAGCCGCCTCAGATCGGAACCAGCGTTTGACTGTGTCTGCACCTCCCTCTGTCGATCCCGTGATATGAGAAATGTCTGAATTCCGATGAAAAATATGTTGAAAAATAGCTCAACAATTGCTGTGTCTGTTCCGATAAATTTGTCCAATGAAATTGTGTTTTCTTTCTGTTAACGGCCCCTGGCGAACTTATTTTCTTTACGGCCCTCGTAATTGCGGTCGAGTGGCCAAAATTTGTATAAGCACTTCTTTTGACATTATTAACATGGTGGAAGAAAAAAATTCAACTTTTTATTTGCCCCCATCAGAACGTTTGCTTCTGAGTCGAAAGTTATAAGCAAAAATAGTTGTATGGAAATGGAATTGCAATTTGGCACCACGTGCCCTCCTTCCCTTAACTTGTGGAACAGTCGTGGAAAAATGGTATGGGCCGGATGTCTCCTACGTGGGTACTTGCCCCGATACAATCTGTGAGTTTGTCTATTGTTCCCATTGGCTCATCTTTATTCGAAATTCTGGTCTGCTTATTCCGCTCTCCATTTCACTAGGACTGATTGACTGGACACTGCAACTTGTACACATACACTGCTGTCTACAGACGTGCATATCTGGACCGACCATGTCCGTTACACATTACGCTATCTGCATTGCTTTAGTGTAAACAACATCAGATGAATACAGTATGTGTAAGATGTACAGACAAATACACATAAGTTAAATAAGGTGTACAGAGGAATGAAAATATTTCATTTCCACAGAACTATAAATGTTCATCTCCCCTCTTGCTTAAAAAAGTCCCTTGTGCAGACACTTGAATTTCCCTATTTCGACTATGCGGACATTTTACTGACTGACCTCTCCAGCGACAACAAAACGAAACTTCAACGTGCTCATAATTTGTGTGTACGTTTTGTAAGCAATGTTCGTAAATATGATCATATTACCCCATCCCTGGAAGCAATAGGTTGGCTTAAACTAGATAAGAAAAGAAATTTACATTCACTTCTCTTTCTCTTCGAAATCTTGAACTCTTCTATTCCTTCGTACCTGTCGTCTCGCTTCACTTTCTTCCCACCATAATCTGAACACACGCTCTCGTCATGAAACAATACTCACAATACCATCCCATCGACCTCCTCATACTCATCCTCTTTCACAATAGCCCTGGACTCTGGAATGCTACCTGCTAGCATCAGGGACTGTCGAAATAAAATTGAATTCAAACGAAAACTTACTAGGCACTTGGTCAGTAATTGATTACTTGTAAATAGTTTCTTTAATCTATCACAAAATATTTCAATATCCAGTAATTTCATCACTATACAATTTTGTTATTCTAGATTTAATTTGTAATTCAGTAAATATAAAATATTCTTTGTTTCTCTATGATAAATTATCTAGCTTTAATTATTCAGGTAATCTTTTCGTACTTTGATTTTATTGTAATTGTAAATTTAATACTAACTGTAATATTATTTGTAATTATAATTGTAAATTTAATACTAATTGTAATTTTATTGTTGATATTGTAGTTGGAATCTCCTGGTAGAGGGGCAGAGAAGGCCTGACGGCCTTATCTCTACCAGGTTAAATAAATAAATACTACTACTACTACTAACTATTTTTGCTTGTAACTTTCGACTCGGTCATTTCCGGACCAGGGTCCCATATCTCAAATTGATACATGTGCCCTTCGCCATCATCCCTTAAAGTTTGTAACACTACCTCCGAAACACCCTATATTTTTACTGACAGGACATTCTTTCTGTTATCTAGCATTTCTACCTATTATCGAGTATTATTTGCTTTACTTTAACATTGTATGAAATTTTGTAACTGTTAAATTGAAATCTAATTGAGAATCACAATTTAAAGATGGAGCGTTGTAAGTATTACACATAACAAACAATGGAGAGTTCCTGAAGAAAACAGTTCTAGGAATAGGAATAACAAAAGGTTGCCTATGACGTAATTCTGTTCTTTTTACATTGAACTGAAGAAATTTAAGAAAGTCACAGTTATTCAGTATACCGTTAAGAGTGTTATAGAGTAAAATTTGGCTATTTATTAATCGTCTAGATTTAAAATATTATAATTAAATTTAAAAAGTAACTGATTATATGAAATTTCCTTTTCATAAGACGACACGTGATGTTCTTTAAAATATAAATAACGTAAAAATCTTTTCTGTTATCCTTCCTATTTATATCTGATGGGACTGGAAGTGAGGTGACCATATTATAGACGCATACTCTAGCTTACTCGGGCGTCCAAGGAAAAAATGGAGTTGAACATTGTGAAGACGGAACAGGTGCTGTTGCCTAATCCCTGCTATGAAGACGATGATGATAGTGATGATAATGATGATGATGATGATGAAAATAGAAAAACATAAAATGGCAATAAACTCAAAATCGGTTGTTAAGCTTGTTTTTAATTTAATTTTGATGGAGAGGAATTATGTGGTATTGCTTTGCCAGGCAACACAGTCGGCACGCAACTCATTCCATCATGGGTGCAGAAAAATCTTATTTTGTCTCAATTGATTAGGGATGCCCCATATTTCACCCGATAAGCATCTCTATGCCTCTACTCATTCATTGTATATCTCTATATCTTCACTGTCCATAGGTTTTAATTACCCCTACGTGAAGGTCCTTTACAAACACGAGAATTCAAAATCTACGGGACTCCATGATCATCTCTCTAGGTTCGAACTAGGGACAGCTGTTTTAGTGACCAAGAGATGCCACTATATTGCAGGACAGAGATGACGTTTGTTCTTTAACTAGCATATCCGACTTTGTCTCCGAAGTGTTCCGGTGGTACGATTACCAATAACATCAACTCCATCTGCTCTTGTTCTCATGAGTGCTGGCGCCACGAAATGGCGGAAGATAAGAGCGCTAACAATTTAGCGTTTGCAATAATTACACTGTTAAACCCTTATCACGTCCTCCAGCGATATCTGCTGGGCTTTGAAGCCGCGCCGCTGCATATGTTTCCCCCTTGTAGCAATTTCAGCAACAACACGCCCATCATTGTTGGGGAAAGTGTGTTGATAAATCACTTCTAATCACAGCTGTCTGAATTCTACAAGATGGGCTGGAGAGACACTCAGTTGTCCTCATTTTATGAGTTGCTAGGGACTATTGCAGCATTGGGATTTTATAGCGGCAACAGAGGTTCTATTCCTGCAATGTTATGGCAAGATTGTGTGAAGGAATTATTAGCCATGTCGTGCAGACTCTCATAGTATGCCGAATTTGAAATTGCCTTGTAAATTCTTCTTCAGTTTTTCCATTCTTGCATATACGAATACAATAATGTACCATGAATAAGTACTTACTTACAAATGGCTTTTAGAGAGCCCGGAGGTTCATTGCCGCCCTCACATAAGCCCGCCATCGGTCCCTATCCTGTGCAAGATTAATCCAGTCTCTATCATCATATCCCACCTCACTCAAATTTATTTTAATTTTATTCTCCATCTACGTCTTGGCCTCCCCAAAGTTCTTTTTCCCTCCGGCCCACCAACTAACATTATGGGCTATTCCATATGAAATCGATCAGTAAAAAAACATCGCATTTTTTAATACCCTAATTTTTTCCCTATTTATACAAGGTGCTGAGGAGAGTGCATTTGCAAAAATATACTATCGAAAGTCAAACGGTTTTCGTATTGTTGAGCGACAAATTTAGCGTATTTTATAAAAACAAGCCTCTTTCAGCGCTCAGAACTCTGGAACCATTTACTGCAGAACATTGAACGAGAGCTCATTTTGAAGCTGACATTTGGTAGGTTATGATAAGAAGTAATCCTTATTTTTATTGTGTACAGAGAGACAGATAATCTGATTTTACTTACTTTTAGGCTTTTCGATCATTTGTAAAAATGTAAAAAAATATTGAGAAAAAACTTTGCATTATTAAGAGGAATTCGATATTGTTTGCTTAGTGGTACGGCAATAAGTTTCGAGGGTATTAAAGAGATTATTTTCACACGCCTAGACTTGAAAGGCTCAACACAGCAAGCACTGGCCGAGAGATGAAGATAAGCAAGTGTTGGGCGTCATTTTACTCCTGTGTTTATGAAAACTTGTGATAAAGCTAGCCCAGCTATGCGCTACTAGACGAAACATCACGTGTTTGTCTCTTGGCCTTGCTTATCTGGGCTAGCTCCCGTCTCACAGTCAGCTGGTTAGTTCACGCGCGTACTATTTATTTTCTTTATTTGATATTTTAATACTTTCTTATCAACATAGCCTACCATCAGTAAAAAAATATGTGTTTATTTCTACACTCAATGCGGAATCTAACTATATATTTTAATTTTTTTTTCCTAAGCAAAGACTTCTTAATGAGGAAAAATCTAAATTTCTCCATTTACATAAGAAGTAAGAAAATCTGTTTATATGCCAATATAAACTTTAATTTCTCAGTATCAAAATAAACCATGATTTTAATCATTGGGTGAAAGGGTTTCGGAGCTACAACAGTTTAAAGTTGCTAATTTTATGAAAATACGATAAATTTAAATATTTTAAATTTAAACACTATGAAGTTCTAATGCCTCAAACTTTGCACAAAGCATTATATCACAGTTCTCTACGTACAAAAAAAGTTTCATTGTATTTAGAAATTTTAAGGTCAATTTACTCTATATTTCGGTCGATTTGAGATGGAATAGTTCATATGCATTTCTGGATTCACCCATATGTGCTGCATGCCCTGCCCATCTCAAGCGTCTGGATTTAATGTTACTAATTATGTCAGGTGAAGAATGAAATGCATGCAGTTTGCGTTGTGTAACTTTCTCCATTCTTCTGTAACTTCATCCCTCTTAGCCGCAAATATTTTCCTGAGCACCTTATTCTCAAACACTCTTAATCTCTGTTTCTGTCTCAAAGTGAGAGTCCAAGTTTCACAACCATGCAGACAACTCGTAATATGACTGTTTTATAAATATAAATGAACAAACAAATGAATAAATTGAATAAATAAAATAACGATTGAAAAAATAAACGAATAAATATAAGAATGAATAAATAAATGGGGGCAGACTTCACATTTCATCATCATCTTGAACTGCAAGTTTAGCCCCAGACTTGTTCGTCTCCAAATTTATTTGTTCGTTTCATCTTTTTCTTGTCCCTTCCTGAATTTCTGTTTTCTTTTCCTTGGTACTGCATTATCTTGAATTGGCTGCCATTACAATTCACTCCTGGCGCATGTTGGTACAGATGAGGCGAGACCTGGTATGTGAGTCAGATTTTTTGACAGCAGACTGGATGATAAGAGCTTCTCAACCGAATAATAACAGGCATTTCCCATATTTAATTCTGCGTTTAATTTCCTCCCGAGTATCATTTATATTTGTTACTGTTGTTCCTAGGTATTTGAATTTTTCCACTTCTTCCAAGGATAAATTTCTATTTTTATATTTCCATTTCGTACAATATTCTGGTCTTGAGACATAATCGTATACCTTGTCTTTTCGGGATTTACTTCCAAACCTATCTCTTTACTTGCTTCAAGTAAAATTCCCGTATTTTCCCTAATCGTTTGTGGATTTTCTCCTAACATATTCACGTCATTACTCATGACTGAATGAATAAGTAAGTGATTGAACGAATTAATAAATTAATGAACAAATTAATTAATTAATGGATGAAAGAATAAATAAATAAATTAATTAATAAATGATTAAATGGGTGAACGAATTAATGAATGAATGAATAAATAAATAAATAAATGACAAAATAAATAGATAAATAAATGGCTACATAAATAAATAAGTAAATAAATAATAAAATAAACAAATACGTATTGTTACTTTTTCTTAACACATTCTATTACATACTTCATGGGTAGCCCTATATTGAGAAAAGTTCATCGTTTTGACTAGGCCTATGTAGGTAGGGTGTGCGTTCCCCAACCAAGCGGTCCGAGGCTCAATTCCCGGCTGCAATAGAAGAAATTTATCATCCGTTCACAGGACTGAGTGTTTGTATGTTGTTTTGTGATTGTCCTGTGATGTCTCTGCGGTGACTCTGCGTAATGTCGATCCCATAGCCAGGAACATCCGTACAGCATTTATTAGATGTCTTATGTAGGATCAAATCAATCTTTCTCCTTTTTCATAATGGTGTGTAGGTCGGGTAAATGGGGAGGTTAAGCAGTTACAAAGAAAAAGTGAATCGTAATGAATGTGGTATTTGTACAGATGTTTTTAAGTGGGTCAGAAATCTCAACTTCTATCGTAATTATATTCATCGCTTACAAACTAGTCTATTTAGGCCTGCCTACCCGCGAAGATGTTCGTTCGTTCTTTCTTCCTTCAATACGCGCCTCTTCGTGATGTCTCCTTGTTCCACTGACACCGAGATCTCTGGCGAAATCATCTGGAGGGCCCGTAAGCGCAGGTTGGAGGGAGCGATGAAGGAAGTGGAAGCTGACAGGATGTCCGTCCGTCCGTGACGGTGGTCCCAATGGCCTCCCAGCCGGACCGCGAAGACACGTGCATGACCTCACAAGGGGACCGCGGACCCCAACTGGCTCGTACAATCACCGAGGACATGGACCAAGTCCCCATGAAGTCACGAGAGGACCGCAAATTTAAACCAGTTCTTTCTCACTTGGAAAACAGGGACGAAAAGGACCTATGATACCACCAAGAGAACTTGGACCATCCTAGATTCGTATGGAGAATAGTATCCTTCGATTCGTATGGAGAATAGTAATGCTGAATTTTAATATTAAGACTTCAATCTCTTGCGCTTTTACGAGCGTACGAAAAGTATATAATAATAATAATAATAATAATAATAATAATAATAATAATAATAATAATAATAATAATAATAATAATAATAATAATAATGGTTTATTTAACCTGGCAGAGTTAAAGCCATACGGCCTTCTCATACTCAACCAGGAGTAAACTCGTAAAAACATTACAAACTTACAAAGAACGGAGACACAAAACTGAATAAGAACTTTCATGAATTAATAAGTAAGTTCATGAATATAACTTGCGGCTCTTAACAGCAGGTCAAAATAAATGAGACATACAAAGTATAAAAAAATAAGACAAAATATATAATAATAATAAAAATAATAATAATAATAATAATAATAATAATAATAATAATATAGTAGTAATAAAATAGTACAATACAAAGCATACAATGAATACAATACTTTTAGGTACACATAGTAAGGAAAATTATGATTATACATAGCTCAAGTTATCACATTATAGATATACCATTATCGGGAAATACTGTATGAAAACTAAAAGATAAAAAAGTAAATATTACTAGAACATAAAAAAATGTGAATACGTGGAAACATGCAATACAACACTTGTCATAATAGTAAGTTAGTTTGGCAACTCGTCAAAAGATAATTTTCTAACTTGGATTTGAAAGATTTCAATGTTCGGCAGCCCTTGACTTCAGACGACAGAGAGTTCCAGTGACGAGAGGTAGCAACAGTGAAAGATGAGGAATACAGAGATGATGTGTGAAGTGGAATTTCTACCGTGTTATCGCGTTGTGATCGAGTATTAATATTATGATAGCGAGAGAGAGTATGAAAACGGACGAATAAATAAGAGGGGGATGAAGTGTGCATAATTCGATATAAGAGAGAAAGTGAGTGCAGATTTCTCCTCTCATGTAACCTAAGTCATGATAACTTCTTGAAGGAAGGTGAGATATGATCATAGTATCGAACATTACAAATTAAGCGGACGCACGCGTTATGAACACGCTGTAGTTTCTGAGCGGAATCAATCCTGAGATCAGTGATCAAAACGTCGCAATAATCGAAGTGAGGTAGAATGAGTGTTTGTACCAGCGTCTGTTTTAATTTAGATGGATAATGATACAATCTTTTTAGTGAATGGAGAATAGAGAATGCCTTCTTACATATATATTTAAAATGTGTGTCCCAAATGAGAGTAGATTCGAAATGCACTCCGAGGTTTTTTACGATAGAGCTAAACGGGACATAGGCCTGAAACTCTGCCTTATAAAAAGGATTCTAGATCCACTCAAAATATAGCCTATACGTGTGCAGAGAACAAGAAAGTAGAGTTGTTATAGCTACCTACAGTAAGAAATCGCTAATATCAATGTTCGTCTAGACTCTAGAGAACAAGAACGTAAAGAATTCATGCAGTGACCGCGGACCATCTTACTTGCTAGACTCGTACAAACATACACATAGATCTACATGAAAGATAGTGACCTCAACTGACAAGCAAATATTCTCATGGGGGCAGATAAAAGTTTTTTTTTCCATCCTCCATGTTAATAATTTAAAAACAAGTGCTTATACAAATTTTTGTCACTCGAGCGCAATTACGAGGGCCGTGAAATAAATAAGTTTCTTCTGGAGCCGTTTACAGAAAGAAAACACAATTCCATTGAAAAATTTACTGGAACAGATACAGCAATTGTTGAACTATTTACTTCTGCGGCACAGGAATATAAAAGTTGATCCCACTGTATGATAATTGTCTCAATTTCGATGGGGAATATGTTGAAAAATAGCTCAACAATTGCTGTATCTGTTCGAATAAATCTTCCAATCAAATTGTGTTTTCTTTCTGTAAACGGGTCCAGGGAAACTTATTTTTTACGGCCCTTATAATTGCGCTAAAATTTGTGTAAGCACTTGTTTTGACATTATTAATATAATAATAATCCGTGTCGCTACAGCCCGTGAAGGGCCTAGACCGACCAGCCGGCTGCTGGCCTCACGCCCACATGTCGAAGCAGAGGTGGACGATCATCCAACCAGAATGAAGATATCGTGTGGTTAGCACGATGATCCCCCAGCCGTTATAGCTGGCTTTCGCAACCGGATTTCATTACCTATTGTACCTCCACAAGTGCATCACGATGCTAGGTGGGCACCTGTCCCATACACTGGCCGAAATTTCATGAGAAAATTTCTTCCCCCATGAGGACTCGAACCAGCGCGCATTCCGTAACGCGAGCCTAGGCAGGATGCCTTAGACCACGACGCCACGGCGCGGGACACATTACTAATATGGTGGAAGAAAAAATATTAACATTTTTATCTGCCTTCATAAGAATGTTTGCTTGTGAGTCACGCTGTACACTCGTATTGGAGAACAGGTACGTAGAACTCCCAGAAATTCATAATGGGGTCATGGATCTTTTACAGCTCGTACGAGCGTATGGAAAACAGGGTTGTAACACTCCTTTTTCACAGTGAGATTGTGGATACATTCGGACGTTATTATGTGTAGAGAACATAATTGATTGTGGAGAACAGGAAGGTAGAGATACCATAACTACACTAGGAGACCGCTGACCATATGGAGAACTGAGATGCAGAACATCCTATTTAGGATATGCAATATCTCTTTCATTTGTTCCATTGTCCTGTTTTCAGGCTTTAAAGGCCAAAATTAGAATAACATAGCGCTATAACCACTGTTAATATGGTCACCAAGACGCTTAAGTCCATTTGACGTAACACGAATTTACACTAACAACTCACGAATGTTGACAACGAGTAATTTTCCTTAAACGTTTCTCTTCGCTGGTCAAGAAATGGAATTTATAGGAATTAGAGATTACATCAATTCCAGAAAAAAAAATATAAAAGCAAATTGCATACAGAATAGTTCGAAAATTACAAGAGTTTGAAGTTTAGGGAATATTATTTGGTATATAGGCATCTTTTTATCTGACATTTCCCCACTTTGTACGCCTAAGTTATTTCTTTACTAGCCGTACCCGTGCGCTCCGCTGCACCCGTTAGAAATAAATATAAAGTAATTACATAATTAAAATAGGACATTTGATCCAGGGAACATTCGTGTTTGATAGAAGGATAAATCGTTTATTATGTTACTTAATTTAAATTTTATTTGCATAATTAAAATGCGATCATTTTGATCTAGAGACCACTCATTTGGTCATAAAAATTATTTTAGGAAATACAGGAAACGAATGTACAGAATAGCCTATCAAGTTTTCTGTGCATAAGAAGCCATTTTAATCTTACCTGTCCTCGATTCACTCAGAAGTTACTGTAATAACATTATAGCATTATGTCCATCTAGAGAAACTACACTTTCCAATGGTGAATTAATAATTAATTATACAAATCGGTTAATTTAGCTTCCGATATTACTTCATACAAACACAGAAACATTCTCTGTAGGCTATCTTTCATAGCTTTCGATTGTTGCTGTCCAGTGCCCCTTATAGACGAAGTCATTTGTTTTTAATTCATTACACGGCCTTAGATGGCAGTTATTTTAATTTTAAAACTCATTTATCTCATTAAATATCAGTCCTATAAACATTTTTTAAGGAATAAAACTTATCGGAAATTATTTTTAAAGAAACTTTTGTTATGAAACATTTTTCATAAAAATCAATAATAAGCGAGATATTTCGATTTATTTAATTCAGGCCCCCTTATAACCCCCTTTTAACTAATGTATATTGAATGCCATATAGCCTAAAATTTAAGTTACAACGAACTTAATTTATATTCCAATTTTCATCAAAATCCGTTCAGCCATTATCGTGTGAAAAGGTAACAAACATACAGACAGACATACAAACAAAAAAGATTTCAAAAAAAAAACGATTTTCGGTTTCAGGGAGATTAATTATATACGTTAGGACTAATTATTTTTGGAAAATCGAAAATTACCAGAAAAATTTCGGCTACAGATTTATTATTATTATAGATTTACATACAGTATTTATTTTATAACGTAAATAAATTGACAGAAGTAAAACTACTCCATTTTTCCGGTTATTGCAAATAATATAATTATAAACCTATTTATAGCCTAAGCAATTTAGGCCAAGGCGTTTATATTTGAAGAAGTGATTAGTTACAGTATTTAGATTTACTTCTCTTATTTTATATACCGGTATATTAGAAAATAATAAATAACTTACAGTATTTTAATTATATTGCAACGACCAGAATCTATATAGGCATCTATGGCCTACCCAGTAGCATTTTCTATAGTCCTGTCGCTCTAATTTCCGGCATCCAATCGCGTTGCGGGTCGGTTACATTTAAACGTGTGCGTCTTGTGATTCGCTGATGAAGAAGTTATTCATTTCTTAAGGCTCGATAAATACTTAATATAATCGCCCGCCATTTTGGCTCTTTCGTTGGCGTTCGCAGAAAGCACACGAAGGCGTTATTTGCCGCTCAATTATTTGCTGAATTACAGTGCGTTTGATTTATTATCATAGGAGCTACGACATGATAATGTTTAACGGTGTGGCAAATAGATTCCTCGTATGATAGCTCGGCAACGAAAGAACAAAAATGGCGAACGATACTACCTACCTAGACTTTATAGAGTCTTCACTTCCTAAGACGTAAGCAAAGAGGAGGAGTCACGCCGGGAATAACAGCGTCGCGACTATAGACTCCGAACTCTCTATAGGCCCCATACTCGTGACAGATGATGATGATGATGATGATGATGATGTTGATGATATGATGATATGATTTACCTTTTTCGGTTTGACACTCAGCGGGTACATGATGACATCTGTTGCATGACGTTAGCACCACTTTGAATCTCCATTTAACACAATACAAAATATAACATTGACAGAAAATCGGGATTAGAACCAAGACCATAATATCTTGACGCAAAGCTAAAGCTGCCCGTTTACGCTGCTGAATATGTGGCTGACGACTTGATGAATTAAAGTATGGACTATTCAATTTTTTATCATTTAAGAAATTTAGATCGTTGCCCTCGGCAACGTTTGGATTTTGTTTGCATGTAACTAAATACAGTAAATTTAGATGTCTAGTTAATATCAAATTATAAACACGTGTAGTAGTGATATTAACATAAAATGTTCCTTGAATACTTGCCAATGTAGCGACAGCAGTTTTCGCAGAAGTCACAAAAAATCCTAGTTTCTTTAGCGGTTACTGTAACTTGTAAACGAACCCAGAACCAGTGTCATCGGGTTCTTGAGATGGTTGTGTTATTTAGTGAAATTAACATGGCAGAGCAGGTGTGACTAATGGGGTAATTAGGAAGGTTTCGCTCTGCGCCAGAAGGAACCAGACAGGTTTTCTTAAAAGAATCTGTGTAGCGACTTTTATATGCTGTACGACCTGTAGTTAAAAGAAAAAGAACATACATAGCAATTTGAATTATCTTAAGATTTCTGCACTTCAACCAAGGAATTTAATTTACTTTTCTTTTTCTGTAATTATGGTGATAAAACATTATCATTATGCACGCCAAGAACCTCCGCAAGTTTGTCTGTTTGGTTTCCAAGTGTTAACCAACCCAACGTGTAAAATAAAAAAAAACTTATTACACGTGTTTTGGAAAGATAAAAACTATAGCAAATGGTAACATTTCCGGTCAAAAATCCAGTGAACTAAGTTTCGATTTCTGGCAGAAAATGAAGATTTATTACCCTTCCAAATGGACTGACTATACAGCGTGAGTAGAATTTAGCGCAACACTTTCTCAACATTATTATAATGCCAACAAATACGGTGAAGTTCAAATGTAACTTGCAATCTGTAACATTAAATTTATTTTTCGAAATATAAGCCTCAGAGCTCAGTTGTGATCAAATCATTAATGAATTAAATAGGGGAGAGTTGGGTAGTATCGGACATCGGGTAATATCGGACAGTACGTTTCTTTCATCTACCACCAGATGGTAGTATCTGAATAACATGGTTACGTTTCTGTATGCGACATCACAGAAACGTAACCATGTCATTCAGGTACTATCATCTGTTGGAATATGAAAGAAACTCACTGTCCGATATTACCCGATGTCCGATACTACCCAACTCTCCCCTACTGCGATATGTGTTGCAGTAATCCAGCTATCGCAGATTGTGTGACATCATGCAGTTTAATAGGTTTGACATATAGAGAAGAAGGTGGAATTATGGGCTACCATTTTGTTTTCCTCATAATAATGGAAAATGGTGTGACATATTGCTTGCAAATCTTTATTGACATACAGAGTAATTATTCATATGCAGTTTTTCCAGTCTTAAAGGTCAATAGTTGCAATAGATATTTGCATATAATTACTTTTTGAAAGAAAGACGAACTGGTCCTCTATAGGTAGTAGAGTCTAAATATGGGCTAACACAGAAATTTGAAAATAAAATTGGAAAAAAACAAAGAGACATAAGTAGGAAACCTGTGTCACATCATTGGCAATATTCTGTAACAAATAACGCAAATCACGATAGTGGAAATACAGGACGTGTTAACGTGCTGGTAATATGGGCTACCTATCCCATATTTGACACATAGCGGTAGCCCATATTAGGAGCATCGACTCATGAAGGTTTCTAAATTTATGTATGACAATTGTTGTCCTAAATAAATATTAGTCTTATGCCATGTGGTAGAGCTATTAATCAGTGCAACACATCAAGCGTGATTTCTAAAGTCGAAATATATTTCTTTCAATGAAATTGAAACTACATACCTGCAAAAACTTTGAAATTGATGAAAAACACAAAGAACACGCTACATCCACACCACAAGGCAACTGATTTGTCTCTTTGTGCACGCAGACTGATGGACACGAGATGTACTTTTATAGCTTTTTCGCTAGGTAACAACACTATATATATATAGTAAAAAACGAGGTAACCCATATTACCACTCCTAGCCCATATTTCCACCTTCTCCTCTAGCCTAGGTACAAGAAGGTGAATTGGACTGGGTGGTAACTTCTCATTCTGCAAATAAATTTTACAGTGTTGCCTTTGTTCGGATCAAATTTCTGCACATTGAAAGGACAAAACTAAAATTTTTCAAATCACATATTATCATAAGACACTGCTCTCTTAAATTGACAGAGCATATTGGGAATTAAATCAATTGCTTTCCCAAAATACGCTATGAAATATTTCATACAAAACTATTTTCATCTCGAAAAGGAAGCAAAAATGAGCAAAATTGTATTAAACTTTTTTGTTTGAAATATCTCGAAGAATAAACCTCTGAAATTAATGGCATTACTTACCGTTCATCCTGTAGGCTATACCCAAAATGGTGTCGGCGTAATGTAATGTACTGGGCTTCAGATGACGTCAGTCTGAGGAGGCGCAGTACACTTTCGAGGAAGTTAAAACACCAGTAGGACTTCATCAGATCTTTAAATCTACATGGCTGAATCGATAGATGGCATCACATAACTGAGTCAAGACATTTACAAAGAAAGCGACCTTCGTAATCATGCGTCACTAGTTCCATCTACCTGAATCTAGAAGAGCTAGGTCTTCATTCATTAAATCCTTTATTAGGCAACAATAGAATTCATTAGTAAACTAAACTTATGAGAGACTAGTAATAGCATTACGGAAGTAGTAAATTTAAGAATTTCTAACTAAACAGTCATTACTTCATCTTTCGAGAAACTAGCTGTTAATGAGTGATATTAATGTAAAAAATAATTTGAGAGTGCATTGATAAGTCTTCAATTACAAATGGTCTTACAAGCAAACATTCTTATGAAGGGCAGATAAAAGTTAATTGTTTTTGTTCCATCAAGTTAATAATGTCAAAACAAGTGTTTATACAGATTTTGGCCACACGAGCGCAATTACGAGAGCCCCCCCCCCCAGAAAGTAAGTTTTCCTGGGACAAATTACAGAAAGGAAACACAATTTCATGGAAAAATTTAATGGAACGAATACAGATATACTTACTTACTGGCTTTTAAGGAACCCGGAGGTTCATTGCCGCCCTCACATAAGCCCGCCATTGGTCCCTATCCTGAACAAGATTAATCCAGTCTCTACCATCATATCCCACCTCCCTCAAATCCATTTTAATATTATCTTCCCATCTACGTCTCGGCCTCCCCAAAGGTCTTTTTCTCTCCGGCCTAACTAACACTCTATATGCATTTCTGTATTCGCCCTTACGTGCTACAAATGTCACACATCTGGATTTAATGTTCCTAATTATGTCAGGTGAAGAATACAATGCGTGCAGCTCTGCGTTGTGTAACTTTCTCTATTCTCCTGTAACTTCATCCCTCTTAGCCCCAAATATTTTCTTAAGAACCTTATTCTCAAACACCCTTAATCTCTGCTCCTCTCTCAAAGTGAGAGTCCAAGTTTCACAACCATACAGAACGACCGGTAATATAACTGTTTTATAAATTCTAACTATCAGATATTTTGACAGCAGACTAGATGACAAAAGCTTCTCAGCCGAATAATAACAGGCATTTCCCATATTTATTCTTCGTTTAATTTCCTCCGGAGTGTCATTTATATTTGTTACTGTTGCTCTAAGATATTTGAATTTTTCCACCTCTTCGGAGGATAAATCTCCAATTTTTATAGTTCCATTTCGTACAGTATTGTTCGACTATTTTCCAACACATTCTTCACCTGAAATGAGACATTTGTCATACCGTGGAATCAACTTTTATATCCCTATGTCGTAGAACTGTGCCGTCTGATATTGAAACCAGTGTGTGACAGTCATCTGCACCTCCCGTTGATCCTAATAGTTAATTCATATTTGAGCATTTGGATACAGTCCGTGTCCATGACTACGCTTCTATTACATTTCATTATAATTTGCAAGTATAAAAACAAAAGAAAACGCGCATATTTTAGATCTTTACTGGAAATGACATAGAAACATAAGAAAACTCACATTTTTACATATTTATGGTAGGTTACAGATAAAAAAATTTGCTGCACTGTCACTTTTTCATACTTTGGTTCGTATGTGTCTTCATAAAACACGTCAGTGAAGTAGTGGTATTTCTGACACGTGTTCCGAAAGAGCTACGCTATGTTCACATATCCTTTTACATATGTTCTTGAATGTTTCCGATATATACTCAACCAAAGATGATATATCGTCTTTGTATGGATATCTCAGACTTCTGTGCATACGGGGGATCTTTGGAAATATTTTTACTTTTTTTTTTTAC
Organism: Periplaneta americana; assembly: GCA_025594305.2. Taxonomy (NCBI): domain Eukaryota; kingdom Metazoa; phylum Arthropoda; class Insecta; order Blattodea; family Blattidae; genus Periplaneta; species Periplaneta americana. Next base: position 21,262,944 of record JAJSOF020000035.1, read on the forward strand.
TTCTTCTTCTACACTACAAATCAATCTCATACTCCCAGCAGGAATTTCTTACTACTGTCTGGTCCAAGGATGGAACAAAGTAAATTTACACCAATGATACGACTAATTGGCCAAAAGTAGGGAAGCTCGCAAATAGCTAAATATTAACAATCAATTTATTATCAATTCTTCGTCGTCATCATCATCATCATCTTTTTTTTATTGGGTTATTTTACGACGCTGTATCAACATCTAGGTTATTTAGCCTCTGAATGATATGAAGGTGATAATGCCGGTGAAATGAGTCCGGGGTCCAGCACCGAAAGTTACCCAGCATTTGCTCGTATTGGGTTGAGGAAAACCCCAGAAAAAACCTCAACCAGGTAACTTGCCCCGACCGGGATTCGAACCCGGGCCACCTGGTTTCGCAGCCAGACGTGCTGACCGTTACTCCACAGGTGTGGACTCATCATCACCACCACCACCACCACCACTGACATGAATAAACCTGAGGGTTCCTTAAAAGCAATTTGTAAGCAAGTCTAATAATAATAATAATAATAATAATAATAATAATAATAATAATAATAATAATAGTAATAATAATAATAGTAATAATAATAGTAATAATAAATTTCATTTTGTTTTTTGCCTTTTCTTAAAGCTCTTTTTTTTTTTCGTTGTTGGTAACTTTATAGCATCTATTAGATGCTTTATGGTTATGCTAACAGATGGAGTTACTTGTCAACAATGTGACGCTGAAACGTGTGTTCAGGTTACTGCCCAGCGACAGTCCTGATGCATTTTTATATTTGTGATCATTGGTTAATTAATATTAACCCGGCACACTCACAATCACACTCACATTCATACAAATTTCCAGACTCTAGACACCCAGGGAATTCTTCTTCTTCTTCTTCAAGAAAAATTCACTGAGAGCCGAGCCCGGGAATCGAACCCGGGACCTCCCGATCTAGAAGCCTAGAAGCCAGTATGCTGACCAACAGACCACGGAGGCAGTCTAATAAAGCTCATGATAATAAAATTGTAACAACCATCCTTAGTGAAATAAGTTACGAAGATTCACTATTCTAATGTATAGGCCTATTGCAATGCCATAAATTAAACTGAAACCCACTGAAAGGAAGTCAGCTGTATATGAATGCTCTAAGAATTTGCAGTTTGATATGTTGGCAAACAAAGAATCAAATGCTACGGTAGTGATAAAAACAAACAAATGCTAGGGAAGTGATAAAATTGTGCGATAAGCAGCCATGATTGGTAAAAGACGTCCTTTCGTACCGTTTTATTGGTCAAAAGTAATATGACGTAGTAAAAGTGTAATAGTCAATAGTAATCTCACTAGAGGTTTCGATTCTAGAAGAAAATCAAAACTGGAGTGGAATTTAATCGACTATTTCACGATTAGAAGAAAGTATATATTCTAATATAATGAAATATTAATTAACTTACTAAAATTATATTTCACTAATGTTAACTTGATCAAAACGTTTGAACGAAGTCGCCATTTTCAGTTTACTATGTGAGAAACAAATGACGATTACAAAGCGTGTTTTATAGTACCTAGAGAATTTGCTGTTTGAAATGTTTGAAAACAAAAAAAAAAAAAAATGCTAGAAAGGTGATAGAAACAAACAAATGCTAGGGAGATGATAAAAAACAAATGCTAGGGAGATGATAAAAATTGTAGTGATAAGCAGCCGTGGTTGCAACACGTCCTTCTGTACCGTTTGATTGGTCAAAAGTAGTATGATATAATAGGCCTAAAAGTGTAATAGTCAATGAAAAATCCCAGACTTGACTGGACTCGAACCTAAGCCGACAGGCCGGAGGTCTGACCACTGAACCACCGCAAGGGTATTACGCAAGATAAACTACATTCTTTATCTTGTGAAACCAAAAGCTTGTATGAGCCGTAGCGTATAGTAAGAACCTTATGATGGGGGTAAGCGAGCTCGCTTGCTACAAGTGGAAGCGTAGCGAGGGAGGGAAGCTTCTCGGTCCACTTTCCTTCCCCTGACGCGCAGGTATGTTTCACGAGATACAGAATGGCCAATAACAATCCAGCGTCTTAAATTAGACTTTGTCGATCCAGCTACTATAATCCTGACCAGTACCAAATGGAATGAAGGTAGAATATCGACTATAAAATCTTTTGACACCCCTGGAGAAATATGTAGTGAACAGAATGGAAGAATAAGAAGTTATAAAAGGAGGCATTGGAGTGGTTGTAACACAAGGGGGTGGAAACGGTGTCACAACTTATTTCAGAAACGAAGGGATGAAATTCACTCCCTACTGACTACATCTACCCTCTTGCCTTCGTTTTTTTTCTGCTCTTAAAAACTAGCTTTCTCAAGTTTCACCGAACTCCGATCTCTCCCTCAACCTTCTCCCTTAAGGAGGAGGAAGTGGCTGACAAGAATACTAATGGGGTGGGTTTCTAGATGGTTGAACATATAGTTACCATCTTGTCATAGTTCCTTTTTGTATATAGTTTTCTTTCATTTTTTTTTCTTTTTCAGTTGTGCCATCGGAGGTGATGTATATAAACCTTTACGATTTTTTGGTATATTTAACCTGTCTTAAGGAATGACATGGGAAATCAGGTAATAAATTCTCTACAATAATTATATGGAAGTGCTGTCATGTGAAGAGAGGAGATTTTCATGTCAGGAATTGGAACCATTCAGTCATACTTGCTGCACGTAGAACGAGTGGTGCTGAATACTGATACATGAGTATGAGAATATTTGCGTTTATATGCGATATTAGAATTGAGTGTTACAAAGATGACACATACTTTCTTATTATACATTTCACGCTGTTAGCAGCAGTTCAGTTCCTTTATTATGTTGCAACTGATAATACTGTTTATAAATTATTTTCTTGAATTGTTGTTGAAAAGGTATACTAGCCTACATAATTTATTATGCACTCAAATACATTATCCTAAAGTAGTTTACAGTCCTCCTGAGACACATGTACAGGGACATCATTTTATTTTTACTTCAATTTTTATTGTACCTGAGTTTTTTAATGTACTTCACTCCCACCCCTTCTACTAATGAAGTTCGAACTGTTCTCCACACAGAACCAAGACCGCATATAGTAAACAATACTGAGTTAGTGAGTATAGTACGTTCCAGAAATCTGTTCGCGTTTTCCAATGACAGAAGAACTTTCAATATTGAATCATATTTTCGCACAGATACTGTCGTCCGTTTGCCTATGTCGCATCCCGATTTCCCCCACCTGCTTCTGCTCACCCTTCTGTAAAGGCTAGTGGCTGAACTGTTTTATCTCTTTTCTGAAAACATTAATTTCTGTTAGGAATTGGATGTCTACGTAATATTATACAACTGTTTAAAATAACTTAAATAAAAGGGACTCGTTAAATAATTGTCATGTGATTCCCCCCTTCCTACGATCTTGTGACATAACCACTTGGACGGACAGTAGATAGCATGTCTGAGTAATTTTATCTGTGTGGGTCGGGCAGAAGTGAAGATTGAATTTACACTACGTAAGGCACTCTTTTATAGAGTAGGTACATAATTATTTCAACATGAGTTACTAGTACGAAGGACAAAATTGGTAATTGGAATTAGATGCAATAGTCTATAGTGCGAACTGAAGCCTATATCGAAATAAACAGCCACCATTTTCAAAAATGTGTTTAAATATCCATATTATGATTATTTTTCAATTTAACTTCATTCTCTATATTGTACGCTAATGTGGTGTATACAGTATAATATACACTGCATAATGTATACGTTCGCATGGATAGCTAAGTTCGTGAGTAAAAACACTTATTGTTTAATACTGTACTGTATTTTGATTAAACAAAAACCTAATGAAATTTATCAAACTCAAAATTGCGATATTTCCTAGTTTACGTAAATGGATGAACTACTTTTTTTTCCTCCTATAGCCCTACCTAATAAAATTATTTGTTTGTATATTACGCCAGTACCATCGAACTCCAGTCGTGGAAGGGGGTAGCAAACGGTGTTTCCAGTTCTCAGCCGTTAATCCAAAGGTATAGCCAGGTTCATATTTAAAATGTTATTAAAATATAATGTTAGTAAAGTATAATTTTATCTCAGATTCTCTGATTGTACTTTGCAGTTGATATGGAACCAAATAACGAAGTACCAACTGCGTCCCCTCGGTTCCTGCTTGAGGGTTTCTCCATATATTTGATATGGACAAGATCCTTGGCCGTCTGCCAGTCATTCATTGAATTCTCCATCCAGCGCTCACCTCTTGAATCGTCATTAATATCTTATGGCTTTGACTTCCTTATACTTAGTTGGTCGCTTCGCTCATTCACAATTCAAATATGCGCTCTCATTCTCTATTCAGGCGTCCATTCACACACTCGACTCAGTTTGCTATTAATATATTCGCTTTCTCCCTCTCGTTTGCTCTCTTTGTTCTACAGAATTAGTTGAACGGCAAATGCACATTAAGTCTTTACTCAAGATTGCACAGTCATTTGTTAATTCAAGCTCACGTAGTCGACTGTCTTTTGTTTTACTACTTCTCTCATTTCCTTAGTAACAGATGCTCAAATTTCCGCACTTTACAACTTTCTTTTACTTCTTCATTATACGATTTAAGAACAGAAAATGTCTAGATACTGTAAAAATTAATAGTTTTTAATTTTGACGGAAATATAGGCCTACACGTTTTCAAAAATCACTGATGGCGTAAAAGTGATTTTTTGCATAAGCTTACTATCTAGCTTTTGTCTATTTTATGTTGGTCATACTTTACCAGACTAATTTCCAAAGCCTTCAAATTCCAGTTAGAATAAGTTAATAATAACAAAAGCAAAATATATGTACAAAACTAAACAGAAATATTTATACACAGAATAAAAAATTTTACAGGAGAAAGAGTTCGTCCAAAGGGCTCACTCGGGAAGAGTACCCAAAACGCTCATTGCATTTCCGCGTTGAATTGCAATACTTAAGCGTTGACGCAAATAAGTAGTGCAACGGCGATCACCGGTAATGGAGATCAAAATTTGGCCGATTTGAGATACCAAAACTTTAGCGTCATGACTCCAAGGACCGAAGGTCTCCACAGCAAAGGGGACAAAGATATAATTGTCTAAAAGATGAGCATATTTATTGACCTTCTTCTTCACGGCTAATTCAGCAGTAGATGCTGCACGTCTGGAGGTATTCGGCAAGTGAAATGGAGCTAGAGTGTCAACGCAAGTGGAGTCTCAAATTAAAGCGAAATAGGACATTCAGATGTTTAGTTGATATTACCTTTAATTGAGAGGTCAAAACTCACATTGTCCACTTTTAGATAAAATGAGTTTTTGATATATATTCTTCTTCTGTACAGTATTCTCATTTAAATGTGAATCAAGAAAGCTAGGCTATAATTATATAGCAAAAGTAACATCCTTCTATATTAAACATTGTGACACAAGTTGGATGTACAGTGGAGTCCCTTCGTTGGAATTTTCTGTTATGGAAACTTCTAATTTAGAAAGCTAGCTGACTTCTTCCACTATAAGAACACCACTCAATACGTTACTGATAAGACCTTGGGTGGGCAACTCGTGCTCTCAAAGTGTCAACACAACCTTAGTGCAGGTAGAACGAACTCTATACTAGCTGTAGTGTCTGTATGCGGTTCTTGCAAGACACAAGTACGCTCGCGTCTGCAATAAGTGGCGGCTTGTTTTAAAGGGTTAGGTACAGCTTACAGCAGTAAAATTTTGGAAATATTTAACTATTTCCCCTACATTACTGTATCTTGAACAATAATTAAAATTAGCATGCATAAAACATAGTCCTTCTGCTATATGAAAAAAAAGTATTTTTACGATTTAATTAATTTACATTTCTTCTTCTTCTTCTTCTTCTTCTTCTTTTTCTTCTTCTTCTTCTTCTTCTTCAAAATTCAGTTCACTGTGCAGTGATGAAGCGTTTTCCACATAACTAAAAAAATTGTCCAACATTCTGTGATGAAATTTTTCGTGTGTATTTATGCATGTCATATCTACAATATGATACAAGATCACTTCTCTACCTTTGAGAGATTGTCTGATGAAAAAAATCGTTTTAATTATGGTCAAATATCAGTATTTTCTTCTAACACAAAATAAAAAAAAATATATTTATTAAGGAATGTAATTGAAAGAGCATAATATTGTAAATATGAGTTTCAGCAATAAAATAAAAAAGAGAGAACATGATAAAGTTAACAAGTTTATGAGTTATGAGGGAAACGTTTCATCACTGCACAGTAAACTGCCACCATTTTGTATTTAAGAAAAAATATATAAATAATTTTTTAATAGTAAACATATTTTTGTCATATAGCAAAAGGTCAGTGTTTTACACATACCAATTTTCATTATTGTACAAGATGCAGTAATGGAGGAAAAAAATGTTGAATATTTCCAAAAATTTTACTGCTGTAAGCTGTACCTAACCCTTAAGTGAAAACAATATAATCCCCAGATCGTTTCCCTTTAGTGATGAGTCGAAAGAGAAAATTTTTTTATTAAGAAGGAGGCAAAGCTTGTATTATGTTCCATTACACTTTCTTACGCATGACATTTTATGTTACAAATAAACATAGTGAAGGTTTTAGTAAATAAATATTGTCTAGATCTGGTTTAGAACAGCTAAAGGTAAAAATGGGATATCAACAAGGTGAAACTGATATCAAATATCGTTAGCACGTTGTGCGTGCGAGTACAGAATTGCACGATATATGATCGACTAGCTAAGAGCATTTATGGATCAATTTGAAATGTGGTAGTATCATGTAGAACATGGACAACTGCACTTTCTTGACTATAAACTATCTTGAAGAGTGATAAGAAAAACTTCAAGACCTACAGCAGAATTCACTGGTAAGTTTGGAGAAAGTGACAATTGACAAGGAATCGAGATTTTTCTGAAATCCTTTTAGCTTAGAGCCAATAGAAAATCCTGAAAGTTTATTGCTTGAATTGATAAATCTACAGAACAACACGCCATTCAGATTCCAGCGAAATCAGAAATCAAACTGTTCGTAATGCTGCCTAAGTCAGAATTTCCAAATATACTCTTTGCTTCCATATATAGGCCTACTGTATGTGATTGAGGCAGAGTTTAATACAAGAAAGAAGTGTAAAAGCTGTCAATGTACAGAAAGAGCTCAGAAATAAGTTTATTTCATCTGCCTTGACATGTAAAAACTACTTTCTTGAATTTGTGATTGTTTGCCAATACAGACTATTACTTTTCTGAGAACAGAGGAATACTCTTTAATGTATAAAGACTTGTAAATTCTCGCGTTCTATGTTTCAAATAAGACATATAATAAGAAATATTAACAAATAGTGCAATGATAAATAGCCTAAATGATGCAGCTATGTTTGTTGTATCTTGAAAAGTTTATATTTAGTTTGTGTTTCCAGTACAAAAGTAATTTATAAAGCTAGGAAATAATATAATGTTATGTGTGTTAAAAGACATAAGACATAAAGTATAAAAAACATAAAAGTATAGTTCCCTGAACTTTACCTTGGAATATTGCAAGAAAATACTCCCTTTATCATTTAATAATAATAATAATAATAATAATAATAATAATAATAATAATAATAATGATTTATTTAACCTGGCAGAGTTAAGGCTGTACGGCCTTCTCTAACACTCAACCAGGAGTAAAACTTTACAAAAAAACACTACAAATTTACAAAGTACACTACAATTTTACACACAAAACTGAATAAGATAATAATAATAAAATGTAAACAAGTATAAATCAGACATAATATATAACATACAGAAAGAAAGAAAAAAAACATAATAAAATGTGAACAGCACGTCAAAATAAATGAGACATGTATAAAGTATAAAAAATAAGACAATTAATAATAGGCCTAATAACAATAATGATGATGATGATGATGATAAAAATAAGAATAGTAATAATAATAATAATAATGATATTAATAATACTAATAGTAATAATAAAATAGTGCAGTACAAAGCATACAATGAATACAATATTTTTAAGTACACACAATATAAGGAAAATTATGATTATATATAGCTCAACTTATCACATACCATTATCGGAAAATATGAAAACAAAAATATAAAATAAGTTAAATATCACTAGAACATAAATAAAAAATGTGAATACGTGGAAACATGCAATACAACACTTGTCATAATAGTAAGTTAGTTTGGCAACTCGTCATAAGATAATTTTCTTTTTGAAAGATTTCAATGTTCGCAGCCCTTGACTTCAGGCGGCAGAGAGTTCCAGTGACGAGAGGTAGCAACAGTGAAAGAAGAGGAATGCAGAGATGATGTGTGAAGTGGAATTTCTAGCGTGTTATCGCGTTATGATCGTGTATTAATATTATGCTAGCGAGAGAGAGTATGAAAACGAACGAATAAATAATAGGGGGATGAAGTGTGCATAATTCGATATAAGAGAGATTCTCCTCTCATGTAACCTAAGCCATGATAACTTCTCGAAAGAAGGTGAGATATGGTCGTAATATCGAACATTACAAATGGGCACAACTTGTATGGGCAAGTGCACTTCTTGTAAGGGTTCTTCAATCAATAAGACATTCATAATTCTGAAGGACTCAGTGGTATAGCGATTAGCACGGTGCGTTATCATTTGGGACAATATAGAAGAAACATAAAACAAAACACATATGATCCCCGTAAGATAAGGACATGAGTCTCTGTATTTCTGCCACGAATCGATTCCGGATAAGGTAGATTTACAACTAGCACCAAGGCTGAGGACCTGAGATGCCTTCCTCGTGTGGAACGCTTTCTAGTTTGCGTGTTTTTCGTTCACAGAGCTGAACGTTAATAACGTCCAGTCTGTATCGACGTCATATTCATTACCCCTCACGAATTAATAATTCGTGACTAGGGGCTGAGTCACGGATGCGGGACTCATCTCACAGCGCGAGATTTACTACCGAAATCTCGACCCCAGCGGCGAGAAACAAGTTCCTATAAACACTTGTGGTTTGGAGCGAAGCTATAGACCCTGGCTACTGTGTGAAATGCCGTCTTCAGTATTTTATATTAAGAGGGATTCATTTTTTCTTCACTAAATCAATCGGAAATGTTTGTTTCGTGATGTTGGTACTACGTGAGCTAAGTGAGAACACTAGAAAAATACAGGGTGTTTCTAAATCAGATGGACAAGTTTTGGGAAGAGATAGAAGACCTTTTTTCAACAACTTTACTTTTAGGAACAAATCGTTAGTTTACAAGCAAAACACATTAATATAAATATATATATATATATATATATATATATATATATATATATATATATATATATATATATATATATATATATATATATATTACTTCTGAGAAAAAAGGAGTTTGAAAGCTCTTGACAAAACTGAATTCTTAAAATATTGCTTATAGTGAGTTGTGTCTATATGTATTTCATTTTCCAATTCTAAGTTTGTACACATTCAGGGCTTTCATTTCAAAACTTTCAAGTGTAAATAACTAATTATTTAAATTAAATTCAATTTAAACAAAAAATACTTCAATTTAGATATTCAGGGGCAAGTCTGAAATCAGATTTAATAATTATTGTTGGATTATTGTTATTGTTGATTAGACCTGAAGAGAATAAAGCTAAAAAAACCTATTGAGCATTTCATGTAATAGTTGTGTTTGTATATTAAATCAGTATAAATTGTATATATCCTTCAAGAGAAAACATAGATCATCCTTATTTGAATAATTTTGAGGGAAAAATTGTTCCGGGGCCGGGTATCGAACCCGGGACCTTTGTTAAACGTAACAACGCTCTACCAACTGAGCTACCCGGAAACTCTACCCAACACAGATCCAATTTTTCCCTCTATGTAGAGTTCCAGGGTAGCTAAGTTGGTAGAGCGTTGGTACGTTTAACCAAAGGTCCCGGGTTCGATACCCGGCCCCGGAACAATTTTTCCCTCAAAATTATTCAAATCACTTTACAGGGTTGATTTGCCTAATACACGTCACTGTTCGTTAACAGAAAACCACAATTTAAGTCACACAGAGTTAGTGTGCACTCAATGTTGGTTGCTTGACGGTTGTCAGCCCACTTTGAGGTCTGTGGATATAGAGGGAAAATGTGGATCTGTGTCGGGTAGAGTTTCCGGGTAGCTCAGTTGGTAGAGCGTTGGTATGTTTAACCAAAGGTCCCGGGTTCGATACCCGGCCCCGGAACAATTTTTCCTCAAAATTATTCAAATCAACTTTACAGGGAGTTATACCTGAAAGCTTGATTTGCAACATCCTAATTGATTAAATTTAGGAAATTACACTAAATAAGCTGTGTTTTCATCCTACAATCAACTGATAACAACAAATATACAGGTTGCCAGGCGACGATAGAAAATAAAAGATACGAAAAAAAATGAGTGAGATGTATAAACAATTGAATGCTCTTTCATATTTAAGTATAAAAATATAAGGGTGTCATGTTGTTTTGTTTTATTGCGTCTCTATGCAATAAATCTCAAATTAACCACAGAACAACGTGTTTTTGTGCTACAACGTTAATGGAAGCACAGTAAGAACACAACATTGGTGATAGCAGACTTTGAGACAAGATTTTCTGATGTTCAGGATCTGCATCAGTTGCGACAGATGATCTTAACAGTCATTCGTGAAAATCGATTAAAATCGTGAGTTACGTTCTGTCATCTGTAAATCAGTGTCTAAACGTTGTGACTTGTGTATCGAGAAACAGGGCTTTCATTTTGAACAAAATATGTAAAGAAATGTGTAATCAGATGTAAATTGAATGTAAGGAAGTGTTTGGGGAAAGCGACTTTTAACCCACTATAGGCCTAGCCTATAAGCACTGTAATCTACCGCCATTTCGAGTCATATTAGTGAATGAAAGACAAAATGGTGTACATGTGAACATGTTATGAATCAGTCTTTGTCTTGTTTACAGAGTAATCCCTATGCGCTGAAGGACAGCGGATCCTCGGCGGATATGTCTGCATGGACGAGTGCAGGACTCCAACCCACGACGGGTTACTACCCTTACGACCCCACGCTCGCCGCATATGGGTAAGTTTACACCTCACAAAGGTTTCATTTCATTTTCATTTTAACTTTAATAAGGATAACCCACATATTTATGAAATTAGTTTATCATCTTTGTCCCAGAATTAGCCTTTACCTAAGCAAAGGACTGAAACAAGTTAACGTTAGATTTTACGACTACATTTATACTCTCTCAACATCAATGTACGTCAACCGATTTCAATCTTCCGTGCGTATTTCTGGGCTCAACTATGAACTCTGTGGACGATTACTAGTCAAAAAGGCTTTGTTGATTCCGTTTCACTTTTATTAAACAGTTAAATTCCATTTAAATTATCAAATAGACAATCTCAGATACGTGACTATCCATAATCTCGTACTGCAGAAGCAATAACATAACCTGAATAATATAAACAATATAAATGATAGAAAATTTTTAATTAAGGATGATTAAATAAACATGAATCATTTGAAAAGGTACATTAATTGAAAGTACAATATCGGCAAACAAAGAAATAAATGCTATGGGAGTCATACAAATTGTAGGATAATCAGTCATGATTGGTTCAAACATGTCGTTCCTCAATATGAAGGAAGGCTGACATACAATAGGCTATAAGTCTGTAATATCTTGCAAATACAACTATTTTAGTAGGTTGTAAGCAAATATTTACATATATTTAATTATTTACAAATGACTTTTAAGGAACCCGCACCTCAGCCCGCCATCGGCCCCTATCCTGTGCAAGATTAATCCACTCTCTATCATCATATCCACCTGCCTCAAATCCATTTTTATATTATGCTCCCATCTATATCTCGGTCTTCATTGATATTTTTCCCTCCGGTCTCCCAAATAACACTCTATATGTATTTTTGGATTCGCCCAGGCATTTCCCTTATTTATTCTGTGTTTAATTTCCTCCCGAGTATCATTTATATTTGTTGCTGTTGCTCCAAGATATTTGAATTTTTCCACCTCTTCGAAGGATAAATCTCCAATTTTTATGTTTCCATTTCGTAGAATATTCTGGTCACGAGACGTAATCCTATACTTTGACTTTTCGGGATTTACTTCCAAACCAATCGCTTTACTTGGTTCAAGTAAAATTACAGTGTTTTCCCTAATCGTTTGTGGATTTTCTCCTAACATATTCACGTCATCCGCATAGACAAGAAGCTGATGTAACCAGTTCAATTCCAAACCCTCTGTGTTATCCTGAACTTTCCTAATGGCATATTCTAGAGCAAAGTTAAAAAGTAAAGGTGATAGTGCACCTTCTTGCTTTAGCCCACAATGAATTAGAAAAGCACCGGATAGTAACTGGCCTATACGGACTCTGCTGTGTGGAGTAACGGTCAGCGCGTCTGGCCGCGAAACCAGGTGGCCCGGGTTCGATTCCCGGTCGGGGCAAGTTACCTGGTTGAGGTTTTTTCCGGGGTTTTTCCTCAACCCAATATGCTGGCTAACTTTCGGTGCTGGACCCCGGACTCATTTCACCGGCATTGTCACCTTATCTCATTCAGACGCTAAATAACCTAAGATGTTGATAAAGCGTCGTAAAATAACCTAATATAATAAAATAAAAACTCTGCTGTACGTTTCATTGAGACACATTTTAATTAATCGAACTAGTTTTGGGAATACCAAATTCAATAAGAATAGTATAAATAAAACTTCTCTGTTAACCAAGTCATATGCCTTTTTGAAATCTATAAATAACTGATGTACTGTACCCTTATACTCATATTTTTTCTCCAATATCTGTCGAATACAAAAAAATATTTACATAAGTTATATAGGCTATGATATAAAGTAAAAACAAAATATTTTCATGATTTATATATTAGAGTGTAGTCTCTCTTTTTTGGCACTGTTCATACATCCTTCACTGAATTTGAATATGTTGTCAGAGTTAATTTTAAAATTAGCCTTGATTGACAATTGTTTGTGAAGTTTAATTTATAAAATTATAGATATGTCATAAAATATGATACATTATATTTCATTAGAAAATGTTCAATATTCAACAAAAAAAAGTTATAGGCATAAATGGGTTAAATTTGTGGTTTTCTGTTAACGAACAGTACCGTGTATTATACAAATCTGGCTTTCAGGTAAGCCTTGAAAAGTTGACTTGAAATTATTCACATTTTATTGTAACTTGTAGCTGCAGGATCCACTTCCTGTAACTTTGTACATTTGTAATTTGTACTTTCGTGAAATAGGCTTCTGGTGTCTCAAGTGTCTCTAGAAAAGTGGGTGCAATGATTTGATGACTGGTTCCATCGAATGGCCAACTGCATAAATTTTAAGGTGGGATATTTTGAGAAACAATGAAGCGAAAAACGATAATAATTTCTTGCTATGCATATATTTGCAGAAACTTTCAATGTGATCGCTAGCACTACTAAATAGCCTATTATAGAAGAGGCTACTATCTACTTTAAATTCCTCTCAGGAGAGGTTTGAATCCTCTGTAGAAAAAGGCCGGTGGAAGTTTAGAATCGCCCACGTTTAAATTCTCAATAACGGAAATTAAAAAGCGCTCGCCGTCATGCTTTTTTTTTATTTTCCGAGGCTCGATAACGAACAAATGGAAGGCGACACAATGGACAGATGAGAAGCTGCAGCGTTTTTCACGACTCGACAGTCGTGGAGCAGGCAGTGGGGCCTGACATCTGAAATGAAATACTCGTACAGCGCTCGGATCGCCGAAACCTTTATTTGGAAACGTTCATTTCGGATGCTCTATGGTAAAAGAAGGAAATCTGCGACTAGTGCTGCCTCTGGTGGCCGCGTATGAGAATTAATTTTTATTTGTTGTTATCATCATTCCATGGCGCTCTTTTGTTTTCATATTCTATTATCTTTGGTTTTTCAGCTTATATTATAACAACAATGAAATAAATATTAGGCCTATATCTTGTTCCTGTAGTCAAAATAGCTTAATTACAACATATTAAAGTATATGTTATTAATATCTTAAATAAAGCAGACAAATTAATAAAAATTAGGGCTATTCACAATGTAGGCTAAAATTACTGTATCTATAAATTATAATAATATCAATAATTGTAAAGAACATTTCGACGGCCCTGTTCAAAAGAGAAATAACTCAAAATTTAAAGTTTTTTGAAACCTGCATTTTAAAGCTTCATGTTGCTGTGAAAAATCAAAGGGTCGTTGAAATTAGTACAGATTCTATTAATGGTATTTTATAGAGAGAAGAAGGTGGAAATATTGGCTAGGACTGGTAATATAGGCTACCTCGTTTTTTACTATACATGGTGTTGTTACCTAGAGAAAAAGCTCTAAAAGTACATCTCGTATCCATCAGTCTGCGTGCACAAAGAGACAAACCAGTTGCCTTTGTGGTGTGGATGTGGTGTGTTCTTTGTGTTTTTCATCAATTTCAAAGTTTTTGCAGGTATGTAGTCTCAATTTTATTGAAAGAATTACATTTAATGTTTAGAAATCACGCTTGATGTGTTGCACTGATTAAGAATAGTTCTATCATATGACATAAGAGTAAAATTTATTTAGAACAACAATTGCCATACATAATCTTAGAAACCATCATGAGTCGATGCTGCTAATATGGGCTACCGCTATGTGTCAAATATGGGATAGGTAGCCCATATTACCAGCACGTTAACGCGTCCTGTATTTTCACTATCGTGATTTGCATTATTTGTTACAGAATATTGCCATTGATATTACACAGGTTTCCTACTTATGTTTCTTTGTTTTTTTCCAATTCTATTTTCAAATTTTTGTGGTAGCCCATATTTAGAACCCACTACCTGTAGAGGACTAGTTCGTCTTTCTTTCAAAAAGTAATTATATGCAAATATCTATTACAACTATTGACCTTTAAGACTGGTAAAATTTTATATGAATAATTACTTTGTATATCAATAAAGATTACCAAGAAATATGTCACACCATTTTCCATTATTATGAGGAAAACAAAATGGTAACCCATATTTCCTCCTTCTCCTCTAGCTATAGGCCTACATTAATTTTCAAATTAGAGTGTATAAATTCGATTTGTGACAGCAGTATGAAACTTTAAAGTTCGGGTTTCTCAAAACTTTAAATTTTGAGTTGTTTCTCTCTGATTTATTCATAACTTCACTCGTTATGTTAGGATAAAGGTAACACAATATTAAATTGAATTCATAAAGATAAGCGCTCGTTTACCATAATGAATTCGTTCGGAGCTTTCGGACTTTTATTATACTACCAGTGTCGATCACTTGTCTACATTTCTGAATTGTTCATCTAATAGTGTTGTTACTTACCAATAGAGTAGACTGCTGTGGATTAACGGTAAAACGAGAGGATCCGGGTTCAAATCCTGGTTGTGACAAGTTACCTGATTGAAGTTTTTCCGTGGTTTTTCCTCAACCCATTAAGAGCAAATGCTGGATAACTTTCGGCGCTGGCATGAGGCCCATCACCTTCGTACTCTAGATAATCATAGCAGTTAATAATGCGTCGTAAAATAACCAAATAAAAATATTAGCCTACCGATAGAGCGAGACCATTACTTTCTTGTAGTATCCTGGACTAAACCTGAAAATAGAATGAGTAGATATCTCTAAGGAGGATGTAGCTTACATTTATTTGCGTTTGCTTCGGAAGAAGAAATAACAAAATAATCTTCGCTTCATCCACTTCATTTATGTCTTCACATACAGACGTGGACAAATTATTAGCAAAATTGAAGATTTTTATTATAATTTTTACAAAATATGATTCTTCAATTCAGACTACAGTTGACATTTTTGCGTATTTCCAAATTATTAGCAAAATTGAAGATTTGTATTGTATATTTTTAGAAAATTTGACTCTTCAATTTGGACTATATTTGATATTTTTGCATATTTACAAATTATTAGCAAAACTGAAGATTTTTATTATATATTTTTACCAACTCTTCAATTTGGACTACACTTCACATTTTGGATATTTCCAAATTATTATCAAAACTTAAGATTTTCATTTTATATTTTTACAAAATTTGACTCTTCCATTTTGACTGCAGTTGACATTTTTGCATATTTATAAAGTTTTAGCAAAATTAAAGATTTTTATTGTCTCTTCAATTTAAACTACAGTTACATTTTTGCATATTTCTGTCTACTATAATGATGGAAATATGAAAAATTGTCAACTGTATTCTAAATTGAAAAGTCAAATTTTGTAAACAGAATTATCATAAAAATCGTCAATTTTGATAATAATTTGTCCACGTCTGTACAGTCACGAAGCTTGAAATGAAACAGAAAATAGTAATATACGTTACAAGAGCGGTATGTTGACGTTTTCATGTTCGAGGAAAAGATTGAAAAAGCGAAACGTAGTTGAGCTTTTTTAATTTCGAGAACATGAAAACAAACATACCGCTCGTGTATCGTACATTATTTTGTGCGAAGATCGTTTATTACATACCTGAAAGACGAATTTATAATTAGTTGCAATGAAATCTCCATCTTGGTTTCTGTTTAATGACGCCAACTTCGGAACACCAAAATATCTTTCTTCAACATTGTTGCTGTAAAATGTTTTCTGTGTTTACTATACTCCAGCAGGACCGTGATATACGTCTGTCTTTTTTTTCCCCAGTCTATAAATGCGAACTTAAAACAAACGGTAAGGTTATGTAATGATTTATTTTTCATTTTAATATTTTAACAATATTATTTATATAACATATTGCAGTAATAACATCGGCACCTGGAATCTTGTTGATTTTTTCACGGCTTCCTTAATGTTACTTGTATCAGGAATGCAATAAGTTTCGTGGAGTAGTAGACTTTACTTAACTTTTGCAAATATTTAAAAACAATAATTAACATTGCAATTTAGGTGAAATTGCAGTGGTAAGTTTCCAATTTATAATTATTACTATGTTAAACGTCTCTAAAAATAATATGTTAAAAGCCTAGAGCAGTAAAATGAATGTCGCGCTTAAGCGGTAAGAAGAGGGAAATTGTTATGTGTGTTAGGTTGGGAATACTGAATGTGGTATTTCACACTTACCGCGTATTGGTTCTGTGCGGAAAACAAGCAAATACGCACGATCTCGCACAAAATGTTTTTTCGTGTTTAGTGATGCAGGAAACATTGTTACTAAATGTAAAGCGGCATTTAATTCGGAGCATGTGAATACACTCAAATGTATAAAATCATGGATGAAGCAGTATTAACTAGGTGAGTCTTCATACTTTTTGTTATTTTTGTTTGTCTCAAAAATTCCCGGAGAAATTGACACAATAAATTATACTGTAAGCCTCATAATAAATATGTTCGTAAGCAATTAAAATAGTTGTTTTGTAATATAACGATACAATATATACAGATACACAACATTTAATACTTAAGCTTATTACCGAACACAAGTTAAATTTAACAATAATTGTGTATTACAGTATCGGTATAGTAAAACATTATTTCAACTCGATCAAAACTCGATTAATCGATTAAATTCAAACAGTTAATCGATTAAATATTTTGACTACAAATATCAGAAAATGCAGGTTCTAAATCTCTAAAATTTTATAAGAAAATGAATTCACAATTGGACAAAAATTACAAAGTACCACAACAAGATTTATTAGAACTTAAATATCTGATAACAGTATAAAAATATTACTAATAATATTTTCCAAACCTGTTTTATCACAGTTTGAAAAATAAAAATAAAGAAATTTTGCACTTGTATAATTTAGTAACCTTAACATTGTTATGGTTTCTCTGACATCTTTAATATTTTTCCTGCATGTGATAAACACTTATTTCTGAAAAGTAGACTACTCTCAGACATGTAGAGTTGTTTATTTTAATACAATTAATTTTGTATTTGTCCTATATAAAATATATTAACATTTACATACTGTTTTGGGACCTAATTTTTCTGTTTTCAAAGAAATGGGAATTATTGTAGTCTACCTTTTGCATAAATTCATGTAAAATCAGTGTACAAAATTTCAGAATTCTATCTCTAATGGTTGTGGAGTTACGAAATATTATGTGTGAAAATTTTCAAATTTTGTAAAATTTAATTTAAAGTAAAAAGTGAATTCTTAAAAATATTATTAGTAACCTTTTTTATACTTTTATCAGATATTTAAGTTCTGATAAGTCTTCTTGTGATGCCTTATAATTTTTGTCAAATTGTGAGTTCATTTCTTTATAAAATTTTAGATCCTGTGGTCGTTCACGTACATATACCCTTAAACCACAAAAAAAAAAACGCAAAAGGAAAAGAAAATTTTACACGTTATAGTGCAGTGTGAATAACGCTTACGATTGTATCAGTGTGTACTGGCTTTCAAAGTGTTGTGTGAAAGAGTAAACTAGTATTGATGTTTTGCGATTCAAATACTCAATCTTAGTAGAGTTTCGTACAGCATAGAGAGCAGCAGTAGCAGCAGGAACAGTGGCTATATAGGTAGGTCAGAGATGGTATCTTTGAAACCGCTGTGAGTCCCTTGTTTTTCATTTCATTTTATAGATGTCCCCACGTTGCTGTTTTATTGATTTGGACTGTAAACCAAGTGGCAACATGGAACCTCCGTCACGCGACGCAAGTCCATTTATGTACATGGAAAATAACAACAAAAAAAGCAACATTTCACTGTCCTTTCTGTATATGAGAGAGGGAGGGGGGGGGAATATGGCTTGATGTTTTACTCCGCCCTCCAGTATGCTTCTGTAAATGTGATGGTAATAGTGGGCCACAAGGGTAATACAATAGACAGGCTCGAACAATTGCACGATGCAGTGTCAGAGTGTTGAATGTCTGGCCAGTTCGCAATAAGGCACGGAAGTCATGCTAACTTGAAAACAACAAAAATACCGAGAGAGAGAACTTTTGTTTGCTGTGATGTTCATATAAAACGACAGATAAAACCAGTGTCAAACCAGTCATCCAGCAACATATGACGCTGGGAGGGGGAGAATTTACAAAATAAGTGTAATATTGTCTATTGTTTCCTGTTACTATGCGGAGGACCCAAGTTCGATCCTCAGGAATCAAGCAGATAAATGGAGGGCAATTCATCTATACTAATAATAAATCTGTAGCCGAAATTTTTCTGGTAATTTTCGATTTTCCAAAAATAATTGGTTCTAACATATATAATTAACCACCCTGAAATCGAAAATCGCATTTTTTAAATTTTTGTTTGTATGTCTGTCTGTATGTTTGTTACCTTTTCACGCGATAATGGCTGAACCGATTTATATGGAAATTGGAATATAAATTAAGTTCGTTGTAACTTAGATTTTAGGCTATATGGCATTCAAAATACTTTATTTAAAAGGGGGGTTATAAGGGGGCCTGAATTAAATAAATCGTAATATCTCGCTTATTATTGATTTTTGTGAAAAATGTTACATAACAAAAGTTTCTTTAAACATGATTTCCGATAAGTTATATTCTTTACAAAATTTTGATAGGACTGATATTTAATGAGATAAATGAGTTTTAAATTAAAATAACGCCATCTAAGACGGTGCAATGAATTAAGAACAAATGGCTACGTCTATAAGGGACCTTGGACAACAACAATCGAAACAGGGGCCTTGGAATCAGCTATTAAACATAGCCTACAGAGAATATTTCTGTGTTTTTATGAAGTAATATCAGAAGCTAAATTAACCGATTTGTATAATTATTAATTCACCATTGGAAAGTGTAGTTTCTCTAGATGGACATAATGCTATAATGTTATTACAGTAACGTCTGAGTAAATCGAGGACAGGTAAGATTAAAATAGCTTCTTATGCACAGAAAATTTGATAGGCTATTTTGTACATTCGTTTTCTGTATTTCTTAAAATAATGTTTATGTACACTCATTTTAATCTCAGATAATTAACGAACAACAAGAGTGTATTGATTTAGTATGCAGTAATAATACGTTAGCTTAGCAATCCATTTTTTAAATTCAAATTTTAACTATGCTCAATCGAATCGTGTTAAAATACATAAAATATATATGCAATAAATGCAATGCAAAAAAAATTGGGTAATGAGCGAAGCAGATTATCTTGCGCTGTTGTACAAGTTGTTCCCTGGATCAAACGTCCTATTTTAATTATGTAATTACTTTATATTTATTTCTAACAGGTGCAGCGGAGCGCACGGGTACGGCTAGTATAAAATAAAGAAGAATGTATTGAGAAGTTATACAAATATAAACTGTATTTAAAAGTAAAGATTACTAATTTTTGGTCCTACAGACTTCTCTGGTATGGTTATTATTTCTTAATGACGGAGAAAAATTGGCTCCGGCGCCGGGGACCGAACCCAAGACCTCCAGTTCTATGCACTGGGTGCTGTACCACTGACAAGCAAACATTCTAATGGGGGCAGATAAAAATGTTATTTTTTTTCTTTCACCATGTTAATAATGTCAAAAGAAGTACTCACACAAATTTTAGCCTCCCTACCGCAGTTCCGAGGGCCGTAAAAATTAGTTCGCCAGGAAATACAATTTCATTGGAAAAATTTATTGAAACAGACACAACAATTGTTGAGCTATTTTTCAATATATTCCCCGCCGGAAATGAAGACTTTGTCATATCATGGGATCGACATAGAAGTGCAGACAGCTGTCAAACGCTGGTTCCGATCCCAGGACGCTGATTTCTGCGACACAAGGATACAAAAATTGATCCCATGGTATGACAAATGTCTCAATTCCACTGGGAGATATATTGACAAATAACGCAACAATTGCTGTATCTGTTTCAATAAATATTTCCATGTAATTGTGCTTTTTTCTGTAAACGGCCTCAGGGAAAATAACTTTTTGGACGGCCGAGTGGCCAAAATTTGTATAAGTACTTCTTTTGACATTATTAACACAGTGCAAGAAAAAAATTGAAATTTTTAATCTGCCCTCATCAGAATGTTTGCTTGTGGGTTATGCCGAGGCTCAATTCAAGATTCGATCCGGTACTGTAGATTCAAATTTGGCGTAAATGGATCGTTGGATTAAACGTCATAATAATATGAATAGAGACGAATTTGATTATTTTTCGGTTCCTATTTCTAACGACAGGCCTATATGAATTCAATCTCCCAAAAATAAGGAAGATTAGCTATTGAGTTATAGTGTGACACTACTTGGAAATAAATTTAACTGAATGTGAGTTTTTTTTTTTTTTTTTTTTTTTTAGCAGCAAAAATAAAAGTCAAGAAAATTATCCGAGGTACACTGACGTTCAAAGCTATCTGACGTACGATTTTATGATCGTGTAAGCCAACTTTCTACATACGGGATAAATCAGAAACTAAGATATAAGAAATTAACAAACTTTGAAATAGTTTCGATATTTCTCAATAGGTGACCCTATTATTGGGATGGGTAAAAATGTATTTGGGAGAATGTCGATGTACCTTAGATTGAGTATAGATTATTCTCATAGTTGACATTATTAGAGGTTTCCCGCTAAATCTAATGTTTTTACACAATCATTAGAGAGGGATAAACTTTTGAATTTTATAATACGGGTATATTTATGTAATATTAGCGATACTGAGTGTTACCTTCGCCATCTATTCATAGTAATAATTAAAAAGCGACACTTCCACGAACAAGTTATCGAAAACTATCGATTAGTGAAGTCAGATACCTGTGAATGTCAGTGTACACTATGCTCGAAGTACAAAGTATTTTAATTATAAAGTATTTTAATTATAAATAGGAAACTTAAGAAAATGTACTTAATACGGCAATGAAGACTAACTATAATTGAACAAATTCTGTATTTCCTTCGGAAATTCCTCAAGGATCAATGTTAGGTCCCCTCCTTTTTCTAGTATTTATAAATGATCTTGCCCCCCCCTAATAAAAGATGTAGGTCATCCCATATTATTTGCAGATGACACAAGTATAGTAATTACAGCCAATAACTCCAACACATTCCAATTTTCAACAGAGGAAATTCTCTTCAAAATATGTGACTGGTTCTCAGCCAATAAATTGGTATTAAATTGTAACAAAACTAACATAATTCAATTTAAATCCTGTCCAAATTCAACGTCGCAAATTTCTAGCGCAATAATTAAGAATAGATCCCTATTAGAAACAACAACAACCAAATTTCTTGGCTTAGAAATCGATAATGTGTTAAATTGGAAAAATCATATTAAAGAAATTACCCCCAAACTGAATTCAGCTTTTTTTGCTATTAGAGCTATGCAAAAGATAGTAAATATTAATACCTTAAAAACAATATACTTTGTATACTTCCACTCGGTAATGAGTTTTGGAATAATATTCTGGAGAAATTCCACAGATAGTAACAGTAGGCCTATATTCCTAGTAAAAAAAGGAGTAATTAGAATAATAGTAGGTGCCAAATCTAGGGAATCGTGTAGGGCTATTTTCAAAAAACTACAAATAATGCCCATGGCTTGTCAGTATATCTTTTCATTAATAATCTTCCTCGTATGTAATCGTGAAAACTTTGTAACAAATTAAACAGTTCACATCATAAATACACGTAAAAAAAAATGACTTTCATACTCCATCGGCAAGTCTATCGTGCTATCAAAAAGGAGTGCGTTATATGGCAGTAAAAATTTTTAATAGCCTCCCTATCGATATAAAAAATGAAACCCAAAACATAAAATTATTTAGGGCCAAATTAAAGAAGTACCTAATTTCTCACGCCTTCTATTCTGTAGGTGAATTCATGACATTCAATAACACTTCATGAAATTGATACTAGAACTTTGTGTTGTACTAGTAGACTACATTGTAAATCTCTTCTGTTCTCTACCCTTTTCCATGAAAAAAATGTTAGTGCAAACACTCGTGATGCCCCACTTCGATTACTGTGATATTCTGCTCACTGACCTAAGCGTTTGTTCGGCGCAGAGACTACAACGTGTTCATAATATGTGCGTCCGTTTCGTCTGCAATATTCGCCGGGCTGATCACGTAACACCATCCCTCTAAATGTTGTCCTGGCTCCGTCTAGAAGATTGTACGAAAATCCACTGTCTTTCCCTTCTCTTTCACATATTGCATTTCTCCACTCCTGTCTATCTTGCGTCTCGTTTTCAAAATTTATCCACCCATCATAACCTAGACAGACGATCACAACACTCCTCAATATTATCCATTCCTCCCACCGAACATCCTCATATTCATCTTCTTTCACTGTGGCTGTTCCTCGACTTTGTTCCCTACCGAGTAATGTCAGGGACTGTCAGACATCAAACCAATATAAGAATAGGCTAACGAGATATTTTTCTAACAATTCTTGTTAACAATAATAGCTGTTTCTAGTTTCTCAATGCTTAATTGTTATATATATCACAGATAAATATCTAAATTATCTCATTATTATTATTATTATTATTATTATTATTATTATTATTATTATAACTATTTCTTACTAATGTTTATTATTGTCACACTAACATTAGTTATCCAATTTTCATTATTTACTTTCATGTTGTTTTATGGTCTAGATATTAATGTAATAACTATGTAAGCAAATGTATTTAATTAGAATTAGAGTCTGGCTGGGCGGAAGAGAAGGCCTACTGGCCTTAGCTCTGCCAGATTAAATAAATAAATTATTATTATTATTATTATTATTATTATTATTATTATTATTATTATTATTATTATTATTGGTGCGATCGAAACTCGAATATGCATCTGTAGTTTGGAACTCGATTACAACTACGGACTCGGCTAAATTAGAAAATATACAAAGAAAATTTATATCCTTATGTTCATTCAGATTTCTGCCCATTAATTCCGGGTTATGAGAGAAAATGTGAATATTTTAATTGTCAAAATCTATATGCTAGACTCCATGAGCTAGATTATCTGTTCTTTTGTAAAGTCCTCAAAGGTGATATATCCTGTGACTCTTTCTTAAACAATATTACCTTACGTATTCCAACAAAAGATATAAGAGCCCACAAACTTTTCTATATTAGAAATTCGAAATTTCTTTCACCAGTCTCCAGATGCATTAAAAATGCCAACATGCATGGCAGCGAATTCGATCCCTTCAATGTACTGTATAGACTTAGTTCGCTCTTGGCAACGATTTATCATTTATGTATTCTTTCAGGCATTATACTCAATTATCATTGTCTCATAGTATTCTTAGTTATCCATTCATCGTCATTATAGTAATTAATTGTAATTATATTTATGTGTAATAATTATTTTTGTTTTATGTTTTTGTTATATTTGTGCTGAACTGTAATTGGCCACTGGCTGTTGTACAGCACATTAAATATAAGTAAATAAATAAATAAATTATTATTATTACTATTATTATTATTACTATTATTTTTACTACTACTACTACTATTATTATTATTATTATTATTATTATTATTATTATTATAATTATAACTATTTCTTACCAATGTTTATTATTGTCACACTAACATTAGTTATCCAATTTTCATTATTTACTTTCATGTTGTTTTATGGTCTAGATATTAATGTAATAACTATGTAAGCAAATGTATTTAATTAGAATTAGAGTCTGGCTGGGCGGAAGAGAAGGCCTACTGGCCTTAGCTCTGCCAGAGTAAATAAATAAATTATTATTATTATTATTATTATTATTATTATTATTATTATTATTATTATAATTATAACTATTTCTTACCAATGTTTATTATTGTCACACTAACATTAGTTATCCTGTTTTCATTATTTACTTTCATGTTGTTTTATGATCTAGATATTAATGTAATAACTATGTAAGCAATTGTATTTAATTAGAATTAGAGTCTGGCTGGGCGGAAGAGAAGACCTACTGGCCTTAGCTCTGCCAGAGTAAATAAATAAATTATTATTATTATTGTTATTATTATTATTATTATTATTATTATTATTATTATAATTATAACTATTTCTTACCAATGTTTATTATTGTCACACTAACATTAGTTATCCAATTTTCATTATTTACTTTCATGTTGTTTTATGATCTAGATATTAATGTAATAACTATGTAAGCAAATGTATTTAATTAGAATTAGAGTCTGGCTGGGCGGAAGAGAAGGCCTACTGGCCTTAGCTCTGCCAGAGTAAATAAATAAATTATTATTATTATTATTATTATTATTATTATTATTATTATTATTATTATTATTATATTTCATCTAGACTGTGACTATAAATTAAGACTTTATAGTAGTATTAAGTTTTTTGACTTGTTCCATATTCTAGCTGTAAGCAATGTATGAATACCAAGGAATGTTAATAAATACAATACAATACAACAATCTGCAATATTCCTGGTAAAATATACCCATCATAGTTCTACTTTCACTACAACGAATGGATCTCCTGCCTGAAAATCCAACACACTAAGCATTTGGCTACTGGTGCGCCATCTCTTGAAATATACCTGGAAATGATTGTGACATAAATTCCATTACAGTTGTATCAGCAATAGGCCTAATCCTGCCAATGTAGACGTCTCCTCGCTGCTCATCGCAATCTCCGTGACAACCAGCAGCGGTTCGTCAAAAGATGGCGCGCATCGGGAGCAGCGCAACTGATCTCGAGAGAAGAGCTTTGATTGGCCGCGTGTAATCTTCCCTAGTCATTGGCTGAGAAGTGTCTCACTGCCCCAGAGATTACATATCGGGCTGATAACAGAGGCGGTGGGATGAAAGCGAGTCAAGTAAATATTGTCACATAACGAGACAGCTGGGGCGAGACGAAGCGATTACGGCCATTGTTACACACTCCACGGACCACTTCAGAGCTGCGGACGAAGACTGACGCGCTGGACAAGATCACCGTGTTTTATGACAGTCTAATAATAATAATAATAATAATAATAATAATAATAATAATAATAATAATAATGATAATAATAAACTAATGATAACATAATAATAACTAATAATAATAATAATAATGATAATAATGATAATGATAACAACAACGTAGGCTAATAATAATAATGATAATAATAAAAATAACTAATGATAAAAATAATGATGATAATAATAATAATAATAATAATAATAATGAATAATAATAATTTATTTATTTATTTATTTATTTACTTAATTTAATGATGATGATAACAATAATAATAATAATTCATAATAAAACAATGGTAACAAAACATTAGGCAATGATTTAATGATAAAAGTACAAAATGATAACTAGTTAAATTAATGGCTAATTAATTAAAATGATAATAGTAAATGAAATTATAATCATAAATGAAGAATGGAATAATAATGATAATAGTAATAAAAATGATAATAGATTATAATAAACGACAATAATGACAATGAATGGACTAATAAAATGGATGATAATAGTAATAATGAGATAAAAGTAATTGAAAATAAAAGGATAATCAATAATGATAATAAATAACAAAATGATAACTAAAAGTTAGGCTAATAATAATAAAATAATACTAAACAAAATATAAATGAAAAGTATAAAACTTAAAAATGATAATAATAATATTAAATGGATAAGTTCAATCCATGATAATAATAATAATAATCTGCAACCGGAGACAGAATTTAAATAATGATAAAAATTTTATGATAATAAACCCTTACAACAACGAAGACTGATAATAATGCTGATTCAATAATAATAATAATAATAAAATAATAATAATAATAATAATAATATCTAATAATAAAATAATGATAATAATAATAATAACAACAACAACGTAATAATAATAATAATAATAATAATAATAATAATAATAATAATGACGTGAATATGTTAGGAGCAAATCCACAAACGATTAGGAAAAACGCGGAAATTCTACTTGAAGCAAGTAAAGCGATAGGGTTGGAAGTAAATCCCGAAAAGACTAAGTATATGATTGTGTCTCGTGACCAGAATATTGTACGAAATGGAACTATAAAAATGGGAGATTTATCCTTCGACGAGGTGGAAAAATTCAAATATCTTGGAGCAACAGTAACAAATAAAAATGACAATTGAGAAGAAATTAAACGCAGAATAAATATGGGAAATGCATGTTATTATTCGGATGAGAACCTATTGTCATCCAGTCTGCTGTCAAAAAATCTGAAAGTTAGAATTTATAAAACCGGTTGTTCTTTATGGTTAAGAAGCTTGGACTCTCACTTTGAAAGAGGAAAAGAGGTGAAGGGTGTTTGAGAATAAGATTGTTAGGAAAATATTTGGGGCTAAAAGGGATGAACTTACAGGAGAATGGAGAAAGTTACACAACGCAGAGCTGCATGCATTGTATTCTTCACCTGACATAATTAGAAACATTAAATCCAGACGTTTGAGATGGTCAAGGCATGTAGCACGTATGGGCGAATCCAGAAGAGCATATAGAATGTTAGTTGGGAGGCCGTAGGGGAAAAATGACCTTTGGGGAGGCCGAGATAGATGGGAGGATAATATTAATATTGATTTGAGGGAGGAGGGATATGACGGTAGAGACTGGATTAATCTTGCTTAGAATAGGGACCAATGGCGGGGTTATGTGAGAGCGGCAATGGACCTCCGGGTTCCCAGTTAAATAAGCCAGTAAGTAAGTAAGTAAGTATATAGCATCATAGAATTACAAAATATAGCTGTGATGGGAACTGCGTAGCCTACATATTTAAAAGAATATCATGTTTTATATAGGAAAATTTTGCATTAGGCCTACTAGATCTTATATAAAAACACTTGACATATTTTTAAACAAATTTGGTGAAATCTTGTAGCCTATTTGATATAAGTTAGATATACCTTTAATAAATTTCTTAACTAAAAGCTATCTGTGTTGCGCGGTAAAAGGGCATAGGCCTAAGTAAAAAATGGGTTGTTTCGTGTCAGGACCTCTGTGTAACTGTAGATATCTACCCTCTTTCATAATAATGTGGACCTAGAAATTAAGATTTTCAAGTCATCATGATGCTTTTGTACCTCTTTTCGAAGTTTGCTTTTGCTCTGCACTAAACTTGCAATTCGTGACTTATGCTGTTTTTACCGCACACGTTAGATATAATAAACTGTAGTTAAAGTGAGAGACTAAGTTCGTCAAAGATAATGTTGATAAAATATAAAGCATTTTCTGTAATAAAACTTCCAATGAATATCACTTTCCTTAAAATACTTTACTTCTTTTTCTTTTCTGTATAAATTGTTTGACACGATATCTAGTTCTGTGATTTGATGGAGCTAGAATATAAATTATGTTTGATAAGTTCCCGCATTTCTCCCTTTTTTTTTCCTAATAATTTCATGAGAATATTTTGACGTGATTTATTGTAGTCCACAAGGTGACGTGTCCCGAATGTATTCTAAGTATTAGAAGAACGGACCTGAAGAAAAAGAAATTTATAGCCTTGCTTGAGTGAAAAATACAAGTTGCGTTGTAAAAGACTGAGTCTCTGCAAAAAACAGACATGAATGTGACAAATTAAGGAAGATAATCTTTTTTTTTTCCTCCGTGCCGTCATCACGCCTTCATTTTCTTGCGGTTCCATCCCCATGTATGTAGAGTTAGAGAAGGCGTTCGGCTTCTGTTTCCAGACATCCGCATTGGAATGATGGATGGTGATGATTCTTGTGAGGTAAAGAAACTGCCCTAAGGTGTAGCCTATGTATGCGACTCTAGCAGGCAACGCTAAGGTTTACGATGTCCATATTAGTAAGCGTTTAAGTTACACGTAGAAAAAATAATAAAAGTAGAGAACTGATGTTTTTATATAGTACTGTAGCTACAATTATGTGTGGTTGGAAAGATGTTACTCTTAAAGTGAATTCAGTAACAAGTAGGCCTAAACCTAATTGAATGGCTGTCTTAGAATAACGTTGTAATTCCGTTTTTGACCAAACTGAGTTTTCGACTGAAAAATGTTGTATTGCACATCATGCATCCTGTGCTGTCATCATCTTGCTGATATTCACACTACTTCGAGAGTTGTATTTTGATTTTGTTGCTGAGCTGAATAACGCAAATAAAATGGCGGACAATCATAATTGTAGCGTGTCACATGAGTAGAGGTTATTGCCAATGCAAGATCAAGCAAACCATTTGAGGTTGTTCAAATTCAACAAGATTACTTTAGAGATATAGGGCTAGCAGAGCAAACAATAAAGAAGGATCCAGACTTCAAGATAACAACAGAAGCCTGGTTTCAGTTCAGTTCTGATGATCATATGTCTATGAAAATGCGGAAATTCCATGATATATTACCATGGACAGTATATTCTTAAAAAAAAAAAAGCATGCAAAAAAAAGAACAGTAAATCATATTTCATATGATAACTTACCTCGTCTTTATCATGGCTTTATTCCAATCACAAAAGAGAAAAAAAAAAATTATCTGATTGAAATATCAAGTTTTCTTCCTCTTGGTCATGGTTACTCTTAATTCTACCATGGCCTAATAACAGAATAAAGAAAAAAAAAAAGGATTCTTGTGAGTGTAATGTTGATATTGTATGCCTAAACATATAAGTTAATCTAAGTTGTGTAATTTGTTTCAAGTTCATATGATATAAATTTATCATTATTATTATTATTATTATTATTATTATTATTATTATTATTATTATTATTATTCAAATTATTACAATTATAAAATTTAATCTACCAGATTTTTGCCCAAATATGGACAGTATTTTTAAGTTTCAAAATCTATGCTGACTGAGCTTTATCTGTTCTTTTGTAAAGTTCTCAAAGGTGAATAAATTAGTATTAAATTTTAAACAAAACTAACATATTCAACAAAAATATGAGAGCAAAACTTTTCAACGTCGCAAATTTCTTTCACCAGTCAGATGCATTAAAAATGCCAACATGATCCCTATTAGAAACCTTCAACCAAATTTCTTTGCTTAAAAACGATTTATCATGATGTATTATTTTAGGCAAACTCAATTAACATTGTCTCAAATTCTTAGTTATCCATTCATCGTCATTATTGTAATTAATTGTAATTATATTTATGTGTAATAATTATTTTTGTTTAATGTTTTTTGTTATATTTGTGCTGAACCGTAACTGGCTCTTGTACATACATTAAATAAATAAATAAATAAAATAAATAAATTATTATTTTGCATATTTTCACTATTAATGATTATTTTTGGGAATAAATATTCTTTAGGAAAAATCCACAAACAATTAGTAAAACAATATTTTACTGGAAGCAAGTAAAGAGATAGGTTTGAATAAATAGTAAAAGACAAAGTCTATAATTGTCTCGTGACCAGAATATAGTACAAAATGGAACTATAAAAATAGGAGATTTATCCTTCGAAGAGATGGAAAAATTCAAATATCTTTTAACAAACATAAATTGCACTCGGGAGGTAATTAAAACAGAATAAATATAAATCAACAGTTCATAGCATTATTCAAAAAATGACTTTCATAAGCCATCGGCATCATCCAGTCTGCTATCAAAAATCTGAAAGTTAGAATTTATAAAAAGTTATATTACCGGTCTTTATGGTATAAAAATGAAACTCAAAACAGGAAAATTATTTTGAGAAAATTAAAAATATTTGGGGGCTAAGAGGGATGATTCAGTAGAATGGAGAAAGTTACATGACATTTAACTGCACATTGTATTCTTCACCTGAAAATTGGTACATTAAATCCAGACTTTGAGATGGGCAGGGCATAGTAGACTATATTGTAAATCCAGAAATGCGTATCTATTTATCTAGAGGTGAAAAAATCTTTAAGATTTTATAGGATAATATTAAAATGGATTTGAGGGAGGTGGGATATTGGTAGAGACTGGATTAATCTTGTAGGATAGGGACCAATGGCGGGCTTATGTTAATAAACCTCCGGGTTCCTTAAAAGCCATGACAATAAGTAAGTAAGTATTGTTATTATTTAATGTTCTTCAAATGTTACAACCATAAAGAATTTACCAGGAATATGGACAGTATTTTTTCTTTGTAAATTTACAACGTTGTTTATTTGGAAGACATACAACGTTTTATATATATATATATATATATATATATATATATATATATATATATATATAAAAATGGTGTGAATACTTACTGAAGTATTAATACAGTCTCACACTGTCATATTTTGTAATATTTAACAATGTTAGTATGGAATAAAGATATTTTTAATTTCCTGACAAACTCAAAAACTGACTTACAACGTTATTCTAGGCAGCCATTCAATTGACCCAATTCATAATAATAATAATAAGTAATAATAATAATAATAATAATAATAATAAAAAATAGAGCGTTTCAAATAGAGATAACATTAGACCATTTTCGTGGAAAACCCTCACGTTACTGTTTGTGATGCAGGTATAGGGAGGGTTGAAATAAAGTCGCTGATGTTTCTGTAGTTACTATTGCATACAGAAAGGTAATAGTCTGTATTCGAAGTTTCTGTAGTTACTATTGCATACATAAAGGTAATAGTCTGTATTCGAATATTGTCTCGCGACCCACAGAGTGCGAGACAGGGCGTTGAGAAATGTAGTCGCCCCTCAGTCTCTCTGTTTGTACAAATAGTGTTTGGTATATGATTGGCTCGGGGTGGGGCAGAGCCCACCGGAGGGTCCGTCTGCGATTTGCAGTCCAGAACGCTTGCGCCGATCAACCCCATCCCCGGAAAGGAAGCTTCCCTTTATTAACAAACAATGGGGAAGATGCGGCAAATGGCTTCATAGTAGCTTATTTCGTGAGAATCACTATCGGGGTGGGATTTTTATGTCTAGGGCAGGCCGCGCAAGTCACGTGTTCTTCTTGTGAAAGGGAACGCTGATATCAGCAATGCCGTGGATAGTAGTAACCCGAATTCTGAAAATGTGATCCATAAATTGCATATTCGTCCCACGGAACTGTGTCAATACGAAGTGATGTTCCTGTATTTAGCCTAGATTTTCATTAGAGGAACGTGAGGCCTACAATCGGTTGGTCGGCCTTGGCCCTTGTGGGTTGTCGCGCCACGAATTATTAATTGTGATGAACAATTTCAAGGGAAAAATTGTTCCGGGGCTGGGTATCCCTTGAAATTATTCAAATCTGCTTTGGGAGCTTTATCTGAAAGACTAGATTTGCATAATATATACGTCACTGTGTACGATAACAGAAAACCACAATTCCAAGTCACACAGAGATTGTGTGCACTCGATGTGGGTCTCTGGCGTTTCGTCAGCCCACGCGAGTTGTGTGGATATAAGGGAAAAGTTGAGACTGTCTTGGGTGGAGTTCCCGGTAGCTCAGTTGGTAGAGCGCTGGTACGTTCAACCAGAGGTCCCGGGATCGATACCCGGTCCCGGAACAATTTTTCCCTTGAAATTATTCAAATCTGCTTTACAGGGAGCTTTACCTGAAAGACTAGATTTGCATACTAATTGTGATGTTCTTTAGCAGCAGGTCATCATCATCATCATCATCATCATTAGGGGACGGATGTTGATGAAAAGTAATCTTCTTATTATTCACATTAGGACGATGCCCATTAATATAGAAATCCTTTCTATGTTAATATCAACGTAAAAAATTAATTTCCTATATTGCATTTTGTTTTTGCATTTTTCGGCGTTTTTGAACATTTATATGGTTAAGTACTCTTTGTCCCTTGTGGCAGCTCACGAATGGTGAGGAGATTTATAAATTATTAGGAGAACACATGTATTTTATTATGTACTAGCCGTACCCGTGCGCTCCGCTGCACCCGTTAGAAATAAATAAAGTAATTACATAATTAAGATAGGACATTTGATCCAGGGAACATTCGTGTTTGATAGAACGATAAATAATAGTTTAATATGTTACTTAAATTGTATTTAAAAAATTAAAATGCGATCATTTTGATCCAGAGACCACTCATTTGGTCATAAAAATTATTTTAGGAAATACAGGAAGCGAATGCCTATCAAGTTTTCTGTGCATAAGAAGCTATTTTAATCTTACTTGTCCTCGATTCACTCAGAAGTTACTGTAATAACATTATAGCATTATGTCCATCTAGAGAAACTACACTTTCCAATGGTGAATTAATAATTAATTATACAAATCGGTTAATTTAGCTTCCCATATTACTTCATACAAACACAGAAACATTCTCTGTAGGCTATGTTTCATAGCTTTCGATTGTTGTTGTCAAAGGCCCCTTATAGACGAAGTCATTTGTTTTTTTATTTTATTACACCGCCTTAGATGGCGTTGTTATTGTAATTTTGAAACTCATTTATCTCATTAAATATCAATCCTATCAAAATTTTGCATGGGATAAAACTTATCGGGCACTATTTTTAAAGAAACTTTTGTCATATAATATTTTTCATGAAAATTAATAATAAGGGATATATTTCGATTTATTTAATTCAAGCCCCCTTATAACCCCCCTTTTAAATAAAATATTTTGAATGCCATACAGCCTAAATTCTAAATTACAACGAACTTAATTTATATTCCAATTTTCATATAAATCGGTTCAGCCATTATCACGTAAAAAGATAACAAACATCCAAACAGACAGACAGACAGACAGACATACAAACAAAAATGTCAAAAAAGCGATTTTCGGTTTCAGGGCGGTTAATTATATATGTTAGGACCAATTATTTTTGGAAAATCGAAAATTACCAGAAAAATTTCGGCTACAGATTTATTATTAGTATAGATATGTGCACGAGAGAGAGTGAGAGAGAGAGAGAGAGAGAGAGAGAGAGAGAGAGAGAATGGACGGGTACTGGGAGAGACACAAGGATATCCCTTTGCAGTGTAAGCCTACCAGAATGTTTTAATGACAGACGTCCATTGCTCATTGTGTAGTTAAGCGACAAAAGATTTACAGTGACGTTTTCTAGAATCCCATCTGTAGTAGTGACGTCATTAAGTGGTTTACTGACTGTTTGTGACAACGAGGGGATAATGGACTTGATACCGTTGAGGAGGGCGTCCTATTGCGGAAATACCACGGAGTCTCTCACGTGGAGAACTGCTTTCGAAGACAGCAGACTGTCTCGAACGCGCATCTTGTCCGAAGCAGTCGTTGTCACAGTTATAGTCGTACAATAATTCATAAAATAATTGCCAGAAGAATGCTAAACAATTTCGCGCACCAGCTGTTTCAAGATCTCCCTTGTTTATTGCATACAGCGATAATATCGTCGTCCCTGTTTTTCATCCACATGGGATTAATAATTTTCTCTTAGTGTTTCCACCATTTTGTCACATTCATTTTAGAGATGTAATCTTTGCACGAAATGGATGGATGAAACAGATAAAATAATAATGAAATAAAAAAACTTAATCCCATATTTCAGGGACGGGTAAACTTTGGCTAAAATATAATGATTATTATAGGAGAAAAATTCTCTCCGGCTCAGAGTTGTCTAAAATCCATATTTAGGAGGACAAATGTAGAAAAATGACATGTAAAAGAATGAAATTAAACCCTTAAATTATTTTTCTTATATAACTGAGTAACACTCAATTGATTATCTTAATCAGCGGAGGTGGCTACATAGCGAGATAAGAAGCCGGTAACATATCACATTTCACCACCCAGCGTTCTTACTCAGCAAGCGCCGCGAATCTGCCGTTTTCTTTGTGCTGTAACTCTGTTGTAAGTGGTCGATTCCCTTCATATTTGGTACCAACATGTCAAGTAGTTCTTTGAGTATGTAACACTGTTTGTTTTTGTTACATTTAATGTTATTATAGTATGTCAAATTAGCATGAATGGACACGGGACAAAATATAAATATAACCATTGAGTGCAGACTTTGCTGAGGTAGAGGAAAAAAAACCCCTTAGTTTCGTCCAAAACTGATTTTTTTTTCACTTCTTCCAGTATTTACCTCTATTTTAAATCTAATCTTAAGGTGCGCAGATTTGCGGAAGTAATAAGTCTACCTAAAAAGTTACATTTTCCCCTATAAGATAATTCATCGTTAGAGAACAAGAGGATAAGAAATATGCGTTTTTTAAACGAAATGGACATTGGCTTAGTGAGCTCCTTATTAAATTAGGTTCTCATCGTCATAGTAATGAAAATTTATAGAAAACTTACCCCTGGAAAAAGTCGTGGCTGCTCAAGAAAGCTTTTCCATTACAGCAAGTATGAGGTCGAAACAAAGACAATCCAGAGAACTAGAGCTTGTATACAAAACAAGTTTACTACCTCCTAACTACTTTGTAAAGTTTTATAAATATCTGTTAAGACAGAAGAAAAGTTACAAATTTTGTCTAAATGCATCCCCCTGTAAGGGGCACTTCTGCTTATACCAACGTAAACAGAGTTTGTACACAAAACAAATGTACTAAGTGTAACTACTGTATAAAATTTCATAAAAATCTGTTAGATAGGACAAAAGTTACCAATTTTGTCTAATTGCGCCCCTCTATAAGGGATAGTTACACTTAGACCAACGTAACGAGAGCTTGTATACAAAACATATATGCTATCTGTAACTAGACTGTGTAAAATTTCATAAAAATCTTTTAGGCAGCTGAAAAGTTATTAATATATCCCGCTAAATTTGCATTCTAGACCACTGTGCGGCGCTGGGGATCGAACCCGGATCCTTGGTTCTACATACCAAGTGCTCTAACCACTGAGCTACGCCGAAGTTCAATCCACAGCACCGAGTCGAATAAGCATTGTTATCATAACAGATATATTCTATAGGACCAAAAATTAATCTTTATGTAGATGCTTCGCCCAACAGTGCATATTACTGTGGAATCCCGGCCACCAAGTCACTCAGTTGAGTGCGCTCCTTGTATAATGACAGTTTACTTAATATATGTCAGCATATATGTCGAACTTGGAGTCAAGCCACAAAGGAAAAAACACTAGAGGAGAGGGATTCTATCTGGTGCCGTGCATTGAACTTCTGCGTAGCTCCATGGTTAAAGCACTTGTTACGTAGAACCAAGGACCCGAGTTTGATTCCCGACGCCGGAGCGAATTTTTTTCCCTCTAATATAATCATTGTGGGTACAGTGCATCAGTTATTCATAGATTTCAAAAAGGCATATGACTCGGTTAAGAGAGAAGTTTTATATGATATTCTTATTGAATTTGGTATTCCCAAGAAACTAGTTCGATTAATTAAAATGTGTCTCAGTGAAACATACAGCAGAGTCCGCATAGGTCAGTTTCCGTCAGATGCTTTCCAATTCAATGTGAGCTAAAGCAGGGAGATGCACTATCACCTTTACTTTTTAACTTTGCTCTAGAGTATGCCATTAGGAAAGTCCAGGATAACAGAGAGGGTTTGGAATTGAACGGGTTACATCAGCTGCTTGTCTATACTGATGACTTGAATATGTTAGGAGTAAATCCACAAACAATTAAGGAATTTTACTGGAAGCAGGTAAAGAGATAGGTTTCGACGTAAATCCCGAAAAGATAAAGTATATGGTTATGTCTCGTAACGAGAATATTGTACGAAATGGAAATATAAATATTGGAAATTTATCTTTTGAAGAGGTGGAGAAGTTCAAATATGTGGGAGCAACAGTAACAAATATAAATGATACGCGGGAGGAAATTAAACACAGAATAAATATGGGAAATGCCTGTTATTATTCGGTTGAGATGCTTTATCATCCAGTCTGGTGTCGAAAAATCTGAAAGTTAGAATTTATAAAACAGTTATATTACCGGTTGTTCTGTATGGTTGTGAAACTTGGGCTCTCACTTTGTGAGAGGAACATAGGTTAAGGGTGTTTGAGAATAAGGTGCTTAGGAAAATATTTACGGCTAGGAGGGATGAAGTTACAGGAGAATGGAGAAAGTTACACAACACGGAACTGCACGGATTGTATTCTTCACCTGACATAATTAGGAACATTAAATCGAGACGTTTGAGATGGACAGGGCATGTAGCACGCATGGGCGAATCCAGAAATGCATATAGAGTGTTAGTTGGGAGGCCGGAGGGAAAAATACCTTTAGGGAGGCCGAGACGTAGATGGGGAGATAATATTAAAATGGATTTGATGGAGGTGGGATATGATGATAGAGAATGGATTAATCTTGGTCAGAATAGAGACCAATGGCGGGCTTATGTGAGGGCGGCAATGAACCTCCGGGTTCCTTGAAAGTCAGTAAGTAAGTAATATAATCATTGTTACCATTAACAGATATATTCTGTAGGACTAAAAGATTAATCTTTACGTAGTTGGCTAGAATATAGGCCTATACCTATCCGGAGACCATAACTAGATGGAGGGAGATCTGTGCGTGGTGACTGACTGACTGACTTGTTGCGGCTTAAGACAAGCGACGGCCCCGCTGCTGTTTCAGGGAAGACAAGATGGCGCGGCCGAGTTATTGATTGGCGGCGACGCGTGGCGCCGCGGGGATCGGTCCGCCAGGTGGGGCGGAGACGCTTCCACTCACTGAATCGATCAAGATACGCGCCTCTGTTGCTATTCATGCCGTGGTTAATACCGGGATTATAGTTTTCTTTACTACCATTACATTGCTCGTTTTCACTTTTACTACAGTTGTTACTAGGGACCGGATTTTTATGTAATTACATATTATATTTCTTTCAACCTAACCGTATATAAATAACAAATCTTTGCGAATCTTGTAATTACCATTAATATATTAAAATTTGATACTACATATTTTTACATATTTACCCCACATTACATATTATGGCTTGGTATTAAATAAATCTACATATTTAGGGGTTTTATTCATTTTTACTTCTCTAAAAGAGGGTAAAAACACTTCTGCTTGGGAAATTTACAATTATTTGAAATACATAGATTTAAAAAGCCTTTTTACCTAACCAAGAAAGGATATAATTCGGGACGAAACATAACGTTCTTAGTTCCAGGAAGTAATAGAGACACTCACCCCATACCGCCCACTGTAAATATGAGTGAACGAAAGTTAACCTTTCTCATACAACTACCTTGTATTGTAAAAATCACCCAGAAAGTAGCGTTGCCTTCATGCGGTGGAGTGGGATGAGGACGTCATGATTTGTCTCGAACTTTAATTGTTCTGCACACGTCAAATCTCACCAATCCTACGAGAACATTGCCTCATTGACTTCTTTGGGGATTGTGCAAAAGCCTGCATGACTGCATCAACACTCTCGTTATCGGTGGAACTTCTCTTTCTTCCGCACCGCCCTTTCAACACATCTTGCACCGTTCCGTCGACTTCAAACTTGTCTCCGATTCTTGTGATAGTTAAACTTGTTGGTGGTTGTTTTCCAAATTCAACCCTCCAACGTCGTTGAATCTCAACAACATTCTCCGCTTTCCAATAACATTTCATTATTCACTTACATTCATCGAACGATAATTACACCGCCATGTTTGTTTATAAACAGATGAACATGTTTCCATGTTTTCCACTGCCTTCTGAATCATAAACCGCAAAAATCGTATTTCTATCCCATTTCTTTGCTGTGAAATAGTACAGGGACACCATTTTATTTACATTTCATTTTTTATTGTACCTGGGTTTTCGAATGTACTTCACTCCCACCCCTTCTACTAATGAAGTTCAACCGTCCTCCACACAGAACCAAAACTGCATATACAGTCATAGTAGCCTTACGGTCATAGTAAACAGTACGTTCCAGAAATATGTTCGCGTTTTCCGGTGACGAAAGAGCTTTCAATATTGAATCATTTTCGCACACGTACTGTCGTCCATTTGTCTACGTCGCATCCCGGTTTCCCCCCACCAGTTTCTATTCGCCTCTGTAAATGCTAGTGACTGGGCTGTTTTAGCTCTTTTCTGAGAACATTAATTTCTGTTAGGAATTGGACGTCTACGTAATATTAGGCAATTGTTTAAAATAATTTAAATAGGCCTAAAAGGGCCTCGTTAAGTAACTAACTGTCACGTGATTTCTTCCCTTTCTACGACCATGCGACATAACCACTTGGACAGAGAGGAGATAGCATGTCTGAGTAATTTCATCTTTTCGGACCGGGCAGAAGTGAAGATTGAATTTACAGTACGTAATGTACTCTTTTATAGAGTAGGTACAGAATTATTTCAACATGAGTTACTAGTACGAAGGACGAAACTGGTAATTGGAATTAGGTACAATAGTCTACAGTGCGATAATATGCACATTAGAACTGAAGCCTGTATTGAAATGAACGGCCACCGTTTTCAAAAAATGTGTTTAAATATCCTATTATGATTACTTTTCAATTTAACTTCATTCTCTATAGTGTACACTAATGTGCTGTAGACAGTATAATAAACACTGCATAATGAATACGTCCGCATGGACAGCTCAGTTCGTGAGTAGAAACACTCATTGTTAATTCTGTACTGTATTTTGATTAAACAAAAACCTAATGAAAATTAACAAACTCAAAGGCGTGATATTTCCTAGTTTACGTAAATGGATGAACTACTTTTCTTCCCTCCTATACCTAGTGAAGTGATTTGTTTGTATTTTACGCCAGTATCATCGGATTCCAGTCGTGGAAGGGGGTAGCAAACGGTGTTTCCGGGTCTCAACCGTTGATCGTTAGGTATAGCCAGGTTAATAATAGAAATGTTAGTAAAAATAAAATGATGTCCCTGTATTTCAAAGAATGTATACATCTATTTGGGACACTCCGAATAAGCTTCTTATGATCACCACTAGAAGTGCTGATTTACAGTAAATAAAATTGTCATTACTTTTCGAATACAGTACACTAGTATATCAGCGAACACACGAAATTTCATTGCTAGATTACAAACTGGTGATTAAATAATACACGTAGAAATAATGGTACGAGTTAGAAAGCTTTGCGTTTTGTGGAGCAAACTTTGGAGATTGTGCAGCCCAGACGGATCCTCTGTTGCTACGAGTAAGGTGACTTTGGTGACGCCTCGTAACTGGATGATTTGCATAGGGTACTAAAACTACAGACAATGAACCTGTGGAATTGTACGCCTGGCGTGAACCTCTGTGCTGTACTAGGGCATTCGAGGCCTGTGGGGACCCAGAATCGTGATATGAGTTAAAATGGAAACAGTGGACGCAAAGTAGTGTCGTTTCTTTCGTAAATTTTACGCGTTTCGTAACAGGTCAATTATTTAATCACGCTGTGATTTTAGTAGGTTATTTAACGACGCTGTATCGACTACTAGGTTATTTAGCGTCGATAATTGGTCCTCTATTATTTTTAATAGTAATAAATGACCTTCCAGAATTCATTAAAGCAATAACAATAATTACGTATGCAGATGACACTACTTTCCTATGATCTTCCTCTGCTGTAAATCAATTACATGCTCTCAACAACGACACTCTGTCACAGATGGCTTTATGGTTTGAATCTAATGGTTTCTTGCTTAATCAAGAAAAAATTATCAACAGTAATCTCACTAGACGTTTTGATTTATCTAGAGAAAATCAAAACTCGAGTGGGATTTAATTGACTATTTCACGATTAGAAGAAAGTATATAAAGATTAGAAGTAACGAAGTACTCCAATACAATAAAATATTAATTGACTTACGAAAATACAACTGTCTTCAAATGTATTATTGTACCATCTCAGCATTA
This sequence comes from Periplaneta americana, assembly GCA_025594305.2. NCBI lineage: Eukaryota > Metazoa > Arthropoda > Insecta > Blattodea > Blattidae > Periplaneta > Periplaneta americana. The sequence continues at coordinate 21,303,555 of JAJSOF020000035.1, forward strand.
CAAATATTACGCTAGATGCATGCTAGATGGCAGTAGTGACACTGTAATGATTACTATTCAATAAATCTTAATATTAAACAATCTCTGATATGTGACTATCCATAATATCATATAGCACAAGTTCTTTTTATCCTCTCAGAGCAGAAGCTATAACATAACCTAACTAATATACACAAGTGTTAGAAAAGTTTTAATTAACGACGATGACAAAAAATAAACATGAATAATTTTAAAAGGAATAATTAGTGAATGTACAATTTTCAAATTTGAATGTGGTTGGTGGTTCAATTGATGTTATATTGGACGTGTGCGTAATAGAAGTGGAACTCGTTGATTTAGGCCTACATGGTGTATTCAACTTATTCAGAATTTCCGAATGAATAATTTTAAAAGGAATAATTATTGAATGTACAATTTTCAAATTTGAATGTGGTTGGTGATTCAATTGATGTTATATTGGACGTGTGCATAATAGAAGTGGAACTCGTTGATTTAGGCCTACATGGTGTATTCAACTCATTCAGAATTTCCGAATGAATAATTTTAAAAGGAATAATTATTGAATGTACAATTTTCAAATTTGAATGTGGTTGGTGATTCAATTGATGTTATATTGGACGTGTGCATAATAGAAGTGGAACTCGTTGATTTAGGCCTACATGGTGTATTCAACTTATTCAGGATTTCCGAATGGTGCTCTTCATTTATTTGTAAATCGGATTTCAGAAGATGCATAGGTATGATCAGTGATTTTTATTAATTCTTGTTCTTGAATGCCAATGCGAGTCATATTTGAAACTGCTGTGCATCGACTGGAGTGGTTTGTAATTTTATATATAATTTTGACGTCCAGACCAGCGCAGTTTCAAATGTTGGCAAACAAAGAAACAAATGCTAGGGACGCGATAAAATTAAACAAATGCTAGGGACGCGATAAAATTGTGCGATAAGCAGCCATGATTGGTTGAAATACGTCCTTTCGTACCGTTTTATTGGTCAAAAGTAGTATGACGTAGTAAGAATGTAATAGTCAACATAACTTTCAGCCTAAATTATCTAATAAATGAGGACAACAGACTCAACTACACAAAATTTCTAGGACTTTTTATAGACTCCAGTTTAACATGGGATAAGCACATCGAATACATATGCACAAAGCTATCAAGAGTTTTTATTTGTTAAAGAAATTAACGACTTGCGTTTCTCAAAATTATTCTAGATGTGCCTGCTTTTCTTTCTTTCAGTCGATAATCCGATATGCCCTAATTTTCTGGGGAAATGGAACAAAAATTGGAAGCGTCTTGATTTTACAAAGAAAGCCATTAGAATTTTATGTAAAGCAAACTATCTGGAACATTGTCGGACACTTTTCAGACAATCACGGATTTTAACAATCATAAACTTGTATATATATGATCTAGTATTTTACACTCGACAAAATATCGACAATTACTCATTAGTGGCCAATATACATGATCATGAAATTAGAAATAGTGAAAAAATTAATATTCCATATTGTAGATTACACAAGAGCAACACAAACTTTTTAATTATGGGGATGAAATTATATAATAAGCTCCCCAGTCAATATTATAAATTACAATCAATAGCTTCAAAACTAGATTTTACAATTGGTTATTAAATAATCCTTTTTATTCTGTTGCTGAGTTTTTCAACACAAATTTGTATGAAATTGTATTTTAATAAATAAGTTTAATTGCAATTTAGTTAGTTTTCTTTAATTTAAAAGTTTCAAATCATTTCATGTTTTCATTGTATTATTTAAATTTTACTGTTTTTTAATGTATTTATATGTTTTTCAATGTATTCTGACGAAGCCTAAAACTGTCTGTCTAATGGCCAAATAAATTGAATTGAATTCAATTGATGAGATTGGTAATAGCGAGATGATATTTGGCGAGATGAGGCCGAGGATTCGCCATAGATTACCTTGCATTCACATTACCGTTGGGGGAAAACCTCGGAAAAACCCAACCAGCTAATCAGCCTAAGCGGGTATCGAACCCGCGCCCGAACGCACTTTCAGACCTGCAGGCAAGCGCCTTAACCGACTGAGCCACGCCGGTGGCTATCATGCTGTGAATGATAGTAATGTACATAATTTATTTTCCTGAACTGTTAATTAAAATTAGTGCATAGGTGCCTGAAATCATTTAAGGCAGTGTATCGGTAAAATTTTGGTCAAAAATGGAAAAATACGTTTTTAGTTTCTCAGAATTTTGTTATAAATAAACTTTCTATTTTAATATGGCCGCTTTCCTCTGGAAAGTTCTATGGCAACAGGATGATTGTAGTGTAGGCCTACAGTTTTTCAAATTTGAATTAAATTTTTTTTTTCGGCATTTTGTTGCATTCAAAATCCATTACACGATACTTTCTTATGTAATTGTCTTTTTCATTTTTATTTTAGTAGGTTATTTTACGACGCTTTATCAACAGCTTTTGTTATTGAATGAGATGAAGGTGATAATGCAGGTTAAATGAGTCCGGGGTCCAACACCGTAAGTTACCCAGCATTTGCTCATATTGGGTTGAGGGAAAACCCCGGAAAAAACCTCAACCAGGTAACTTGGCCCGACCGGGAATCGAACCCGGGCCAGCTGGTTTCGCGGCTAGATGTGCTAACCGTTACTCCACAGGCGTGGACGCAATTGTCTTGAAATTTTCAGGAATATTGTATAAATACTGAACTAAAATTCTGATTTGGGCTTTTTCATAGTGCTATCAATGATCATATTATAATTTTTAAAAATCTTTGCCAGATAATGCAAAATGAAAAATCATATCATTGTTAAAAAATTAATACAGAAGTAACAACAGTTTCTTAAAAAGCCCAAATCAGTTTCTTTATATTGGTCTTGTGAGATAAATATTAAATTCATTGATAGAAATTTGAAACCGTTCATCGTATAGTGCATATTAATGAACAGGCTTCAGTCCTGGGCACAGAAACGCATGGAGTTCAGAACGCACGGCAGATAGTGTTGTGTTGGTCGAGTGGAGTGGGAGATGGAGTGCGCCGTTACTTCGTGTCTCAACATGTAAGCAGTCCGTCACAGTACGGCACAAAATATATTTCACCCTATACAGATGCAGTATATACAATACATTCCTAGTCTAGACAATAAATGTCTACCATTAAAGTATTAACGTGAGTTGTAACCTTCAATCAGGTGTCCCTACGCCGAAGCCCGTTACACGTACCGCAGCCAAGCAGCAATACACACAACGGTAATGCACATTACGGACCCATCTGTGCTGTTGCAGTCACCCCTCCACACGGGTCATGACGTCATTTATATTCCTTGTACTCTAAACCTCATACTGCTTACTCTGTGTCCCTAGGCCGAAGTCTGTTGAAATATAAATTTAGCAATTAGAAATTTAATTAAAAATTAATATTTCAGGCATGATATATTATATAGCAATACAATTTGGTGTGTTGTATTAACATTGCATTTTCATAGCCTGGTAAAAATTTGACGTTCATAGGTTAAAAAATATAAATTTAGGATTTTCACCGATGCATTGACTTAAGGAAACCCAGACCGTGAAAATTAGTTAAAGTTTTCATTTCGACCCTCCCAAGTACTAACATTGTAACTCAATTTTTTATGGTTTTGAGTTTTCCTAGTTAATATGGTCTTAAATTGTTTCTTTTTCTCCCAGTACTATTATTGTATAGCTCTAAACCTCCCCAATTGTATGTAAAATCTTATTGTTACTCTACATATCTGTATACACTAATTTACACGATCATTTTAAAACTTCATTTTCATCTCCAGAAAAATGTAAAAAAGTGAGTTACAATGTTAGTACTTGTGAGGGTCGATTTTTGGCTTTTTACTGTATTATTTTCTCTAAAGTTTCCTTTTTCCAACGGTACTATATGAAGTATATACACTACTCGCTTCTGAAGAGCTATTTCTTTAACAATCCGTCCTATACAGCTGGAATGTACTAAAAATATTGAAAGTCAACTTGAAAAAGAGTAAAAAAAAAAGAACCTAATTTTTGGTCTTTTACTGCATTATAAGTAATAACCTTAATTTCAGGGGGTCATTCTTTGAAATATTTCAAACAAAGGAGTTTAATATATGTAATTTCGCTCGTTTTTTCTTTCTTTCCGACATAAAAATTGGTTTATATGAAACATTTCATAACGTGTTTTGGGGAAACCATTGATTGAATTCCCAATATGCTCAGTAAATTTAAGAGAACAGTGTATTATGATAATAAATCATTGAAATAAATTAGTTTTGTCTTTTAAATATGCAGAATTTTGATCCGAACAAATGTAACATTTTAAAATTCCTTTTCAGAACGAAAATATTACGATTTCTGACGATTTAGAATGTTGTGTCATTATATTCGGAGGTGGGAGGACCAGTAATTTACAAAAATTTTACGTATGTGTCGTAATATTTTAAATATAAGCCTAGAATAATTGGGCTTATTTGTTTTTGTATTTTGGAATGGTTCTGTCTAGCCTATATATTATTTTAGAGTTGGTGGGCCTACTTGTTTGTCTTTCTTTGAATAAATCTTCAGTTTCCTAGCAACGCTTCCTAATATGAGTGACGCCATGCCATTTCTGGTGACCACTGGCGCTGTTGAAATAATGCCCTCTCTACGAACTGGGCAGATTTATTTCCTTTTAGTTAGGAAGCAGGGATGATATGGTTCACGATTGACCAGTAGGGCTCCACACGCTATACTCTGTCCCTCCCCCCTTTTACTTTATTTATTTCTTTTTTTTATTATTTTACGATCTAGAATTGTCGTTGGTATTTGTCAGCTGTAGCACAATTCCGGAGGAAGCGGCCCCACTCTTTGTTTTTATCAGATTCGTAGCTCCCCACAGCAAGAGTGGCACACGAATCTGTACTATTGGTTGCATGTAACCATTTTGTTTTCTAGTGAGAATTGTAAGGGATTTGTAAGGAATTATGATTACATGTTACTATAAATTATTCTAATATTATACAGATGTTAAAATGTTATCAATTGTTTTGTGCTAAGGGGTATTAAGAGGAAGATACACCATTGGCATGCAAAAATTTAGTAAAATTATTTTTTTTATATATCTCGGCTACTATAAAAGCTAAATGAACAAAATCTTTCTTGTTTAATATAAATACATTACACTTTATAAAATACCATTCAGAATATTAAAGTAGCTAATAATGGTCTGTAAAAATAGTATAAAGTTTGCATAATATTTTACTACCGTAAAGTCTTTACATAATAAAATATACAGTTAAATATCTGCATGATTCTTTTACTGAAATGTTCTAAATATCTACATCAACAACATAGTTTAGGATGTTTTACCGATTTCTTCAGGAAATATTTCTTTCTTAATAAATTTTTTAGACAATTTAGTATTAAGAAAAGAACATATTTCTTGAAGTAATAGGTAAAAGATCATCTGTTGTTGTTACAGGTCTTTAAAACATTCCAGCAAAAGAACTGAAGAACTGGACTACATAAAATTCGCCATCACATGGGTACAGAATGATGAAATAAATAAATAAATAAATAAATAAATAAATAAGTAAATAAATAAATAAATAAATAAATAAGTAAATAAGTAAATAAATAAATAAATAAATAAATAAATAAATAAATAAGTAAATAAATAAATAAGTAAATAAATAAAAATAAATAAGTAAGTAAATAAATAAATAAGTAAATAAATAAATAAGTAAATAAATAAATAAATAAGTAAATAAATAAATAAATAAATAAAAATAAATAAATAAGTAAATAAATAAATAAATAAGTAAATAAGTAAATAAATAAATAAGTAAATAAGTAAATAAATAAATAAGTAAATAAATAATAAATAAGTAAATAAATAAACAAATAAATAAGTAAATAAATAAATAAATATGTTGAATGAAACAAAGTTTAATATACATAAATATTTGCATGTTAGGCTAACAACTTAACAATACTCCCCCCCCTTTCCGATTTCACTATTAAATTACTTCTCAGAGTTCCTGGCCATATATAGGCCTATGTAGGGTGATTCACGAGGATTTACCGTCCCTTACGGAGATTATTTCCGAAGATATTCTGAGCAAAAAAGTCATATAAACATTTGTCCTAATCTCAATATTTTCAGAGTTACATTAATTTGAAGTTGTTAGTAAAATACCTTTTTTCTTTAGTTTTAAGGGTAAGAAAAATATTACAAATAGAGAATGAACTATTCAGAAGTATCATTTCTTTAATTGGCTAGTGTTCTGAAGCTAAAAATGTATTGTTAATATTGCTTTGTACAGATTTTGTTTTTCAATTTTTAACTAAAAATTACATAATTCTTACGCACTTATCGCAAAAATTGTTACAAATCATACGACTTTAGGAATTTGATTCTTTATAGTTTAATTATCCATCCTGATGTACAGTCTTGAAGAATTTACAAGAGTTGCGTGATTTGTAACAATTCTGAGAGAGAATATCATGGAAATTATAGCCGTCCAAATCTTGGATTTAAAATATCGGCATCCTAATCAATTCAAATGAACAAAAAGAAAATGTAAATTAATGTTAAAAAAATATATATAATGAAATTTTTAAAATGAATATTCTGCGACAAGATTTGGTAGCTATCAAAACGATAAAAATTTATTGAAAATAAATAATATACATTGAATATTATAAAGATGAATAGAGATGGTGATTGATGATGTTCAATGAAGATTTTAAAATGGTTGATGCAATTGTCTGAAGAGTCTTATCAGGAACCTTTAATTTCCTGAGGATCTCCAATGTAAATTTGGGAATTGTTCCTCGCGCACCAAACATAAGTCCAATGACATTCCAATTTTGAATATTATATTTATGACTGAGATCATCATAGCATGGAAGGTAAATAGCGCGTTTCTTTTCATGTACCTGCTTTGGTTGATCTTCATTAATTTCGAACCTTACAGTGGGGTCAAGAATGAAAGAAAATATAATTTTGTAGTTAAAAAAATTCTGTACGAAGTAACTATGAAATTCGCAACACATTTCTAGCTTCAGAATACTACGTAGTTAAAGAAATGATACTCCTGAATAGTTAATTGTTTATCTGTAATATTCTTTTACCCTTAAAACTCAAGAATAATAGTATTTCATTATTTTACAAACAACTTGAAATTAGTGTAATTCTGAAAATATTGAGATTAGGACATATGTTTGTATGGAATTTCTTTGCTCAGAAGTCATCGGAAATGAGCTCCGTAAGTGATGGTAAATCCTCGTGAATCACACTTTATATATATATATATATATATATATACATAACTTGTATAGCTATGTGTCTATATATCATTCGTAACTTCAATGTTCACTTTTCCAATTCCGTCTATAACTAAAAATATGTCAAATTCTTTCCTTACGTCTTTGTTTCTGGAATGATCGCACAAGCCACATTCTTTTACAGATCTTAAGAATTTCATTTCAGAAGCCTGTATTTTGACTAACTCTTATTTTCAAACCCCGACGATATTCGAGGGCTAAGGATGTTCTCCTTTCATCATCTCATTTTCTCCCTCCTTTCTCAAGTGACAGATCTTATAAAAGTGGCGAATGTAGTCTTTCTAAGCCGGAGGTATATCTGAAATAAAGTCTCTTGATTCTACGGGTTTTGGGGGTTGTACGAAAGGCTCATAACCCTTCCACGCCAAATTGAACATACTCGAAAACTTCATATTACCTACAGGGTAACTCTACTGTAACATCATAGACCTACTCTATTATCTATTTCTTATTGAGCACTAACATTTTTCGCTTACATTTTATTTAACCATTACTCCAATAACTTCAAACTAAGATTCCATTATTTCTAAATAGCCCTTAGTCTTCAAAAGAACATGAAATAAATAATTGTGTTGTTTTACAGTACAGCCATCTGTAGAACAGGTTTTATTACTAATTGAAATTTATACTTCATAGACATTTCCCCTTTGCACGGCTTGCGTGATTGTATTGGGACTCCGTTAAACAAGAGACAATAGCAGCTGTCGATAAGGAATATCACTGATTTATTAATTCTCGACACAATGGCGACAAAACAAAAGCGCAGCGCTAATGAAGTTCGGTTCTTTGTTGATGACACGGGAATGATTACTCATGTCGCTTGGCAACGCCCCCAGGCGTGTTAATGTTGCTATGTTTCATTGTGGAAATCGTATTATGCTTCTTGGTTTGTACTGCGTCAAGTGTAGGTTACAGGGGCTTATGGTTTACACGTGTTGTTAAGTACATTTTATGCCGGCGCTCGTATTTCATAGCCACAGAAAGTGAGGTTATGTTTCGCAGTTAAGTCCGTAAACTTTATGCAGTACTTACGACTTGGTGCTTACGTATCGGTATTCAATATTTCGGCGATGTATGTTCACAGTGTCTTATGAACTATTTTGCGTTCGTTATAGAATTGCCGTCCTTTAACCAAGTAAATCGTTGTTGTAATTGAGATTAATTGCAGCACTGTAGACCTGAGTAGAGAGGGGAAAGGGTTTTAAATCAGGCGAAATGGATTCAGATTGAGTATAACAATGCAGGCCTGAAGGGTAAGAGAAGAACGTTCTAAATGAGGGAAAACGTAGTCAGATTAAATACAGCAATGCAGGCCTTGATGGATAAGAGAAGAAGGTTCTAAATGAAGGAAAATGTGTTTAGTTTAAAGCAATGCAGACCTGAGACGTAAGAGAAGAAGGTTCTAAATGAGGGGAAGTGTATTCAGATCAAATATAGCAATGCAGACATTGATGGATAAGAGAAGAAGGTTCTAAATGAGGGGAAGTGTATTCAGTTTAAAGCAATGCAGACCTGAGTGGTCAGAGAAGAAGGTTCTAAATGAGGGAAAGTGTAGTGAGATTAAATATAGCAATACAGGCCTTGATGGGTAAGAGAAGAAGGTTCTAAATGAGGGAAAATGTAGTCAGATTAAATACAGCAATGCAGGCCTTGATGGATAAGAGAAGAAGGTTCTAAATGAAGGAAAATGTGTTCAGTTTAAAGCAATGCAGACCTGAGAAGTAAGAGAAGAAGGTTCTAAATGAGGGGAAAGTGTAGTCAGATTACATATAGCAATGCAGGCCTTGATGGATAAGAGAAGAAGATTTTAAATGAGGAAAAATGTGTTCAGCTTAAAGCAATGAGGACCTGAGGAATAAGAGAATGTTCTAAATGAGGGGAAGTGTATTCAGTTTAAAGTAATGCAAGCCTTGATTGTTAAAAGAAGAAGGTTCTAAAGGGGGAAAAGTATTCAGATGAAATATAGCAATGCAGGCCTTGATGGATAAGAGAAGAAGGTTATAAATGAAGGAAAGTGTATACAGATTAAATGTAGCAATGCAGGCCTTGATGGTTAAGAGAAGAAGGTTCTAAATGAGGGAAAGTGTATTCAGATTAAAACACTACCTGAGGGGTAAGAGAAGAAGGTTCTAAATGAGGGAAAGTGTATTCAGATTGAAGCACTGCAGACCTGAGAGGTAAGAGAAGAAGGTTCTAAATGAATGAAAGTGTATTCAGATTAAAGCAATGCAGACCTGAGAGGTAAGAGAAGAAGGTTCTAAATGAATGAAAGTGTATTCAGATTAAAGCAGTGCAGACCTGAGAGGTAAGAGAAGAAGGTTCTAAATGAATGAAAGTGTATTCAGATTAAAGCAATGCAGACCTGAGCGGTAAGAGAAGAGAGTTCTAAATGAGGGAAAGTGTATTTATATTAAAGCAATGCAAACCTGAGCGGTAAGAGAAGAGAGTTCTAAATGAGGGAAAGTGTATTTATATTAAAGCAATGCAAACCTGAGCGGTAAGAGTAGAGAGTTCTAAATGAGGGAAAGTGTATTCAGATTAAAACAATACAGACATGAGAGGTAAGAAAAGAAGGTTCTAAATGAAGGAAAGTGTATTCAGATTAAAGCAATGCGGACCTGAGCTGTAAGAGAAGAAGATTGTAACAAGGGAGAGTGCAGACCTCTGCAGAAAGAACTAAGAAAGAGACTAGATATGGAGGAGAATGGACCATGTGAAATTGGCAGACAGAATAAGAAATGTAGCTGTGTTGGAAAGAGCGGGTGAAGAAAGAATGATGCTGAAACTGATCAGAAAGAGGAAAAGGAATTGGTTGGGTCACTGGTTGAGAAGAAACTGCTTTCTGAAGGATGCACTGGAAGGAATGGTGAACTGGAGAAGAGTTCGTGGCAGAAGAAGATATCAGATGATAGACGACGTTAAGGTATATGGATCATATGCGGAGACTAAGAGGGAGGCATACGATAGAAAAGATGAAGAATGCTGGGCTAGCCGTGAAAGTCCTGCCCTTGGGCAGAACACTATATTAATGAATGACATCCGATTGAGTTGAACTATAGACACAGAATATTAATAAAATCCGTCAAAAGTTAGGAGAAATCGGAGTATACAAAACGTATCCTATAGCAAAGACCTTTCTTGAAGTTTTATAATACTTTATGCTCGGCCATGCCGAAATGTAGTAATTATACCCCTGGTAGCAGTCCTTTAATGCATGTCAATCAATTTCCAGTTTATATCAAAATTAGTTCATGTTATTCTCTATATTATATCAAGGTCAATGGCATTATTGTTCCTCGGAAATCCAATACTGTCGCAGAAGGTTATGTTCTGTTACTATAATAATTATCGTTAATTGTAAATAATATTCAAATAAATTCAATTTGTCATCTCGTTTTTCAATTCTAAATCAATTTCAAGTTTATATCAAAATTAGTTCATGTTATTGTCTATATTATATCAAGGTCAATGACATTATTGTTCCTCGGAAAAAAAGCAATACTTTCACGTCTGCGCACATCTCAAAATTTACGAGCTATGCACAGAGTCACTTCCGCTCTTCAGTCAGATACGAATAAAATGAATACTTCTTAATAATTTCGAGTTAGAAATATGGTCGAGCATAAAAAGTTGTATGAAACTTGCCTATAATGATAATTAAAACGCTCGTATGAAAATTATGAAACTCGCTTGCGCTCGTTTCATAAACAAACATACTCGCGTCTTAATTACTATCATTATAGGCTCGTTGCACAATGTACTATTTCCTTATAGGCACTTCATATAATGAAATCTTAATAAGAGATTAAAACTACCGGGATTTGAGCCAGAACCTTCTGATTATAAACCGATGCAGCAGCTATTGATGTAAAGACAATTCCATGGTCTGCTACAACTAAGGAAAATTCAGTTCAACTTGTCATTTAAAATTTACACCGGAAGAAAATATTTATTCATTAAACCGAATAAAACAGAAATTTTGCACCTGCTGGATCCTCTGACCCTTTCCCACTTGGCTGGTCGCTGGTCCCACTTAGCAAGCAGCTGAGACACAGATCAGCTAGAGATTCAGAAGGCAGTTCGTGCTGGTTAAAATTGTAGATAATAGTATTAATTAACTCTTTGTTTAAATTCGGTTCGTAGAAGACAGCCTACATAATTATCAGTTACGCAGGTTCCCTGCCGTGCTTGGATGTGTCATTACGACCTCACAGCACGCGTGCCAACCGGTAATAATTTCCAATTTGTGCTTCAAAAGTTTCGTCACTAATACATGCCAGACACGTGACTTGTTTGTTTTAATTTATGAATTGTCAACATATGAAATTATCTTACAAGGTTGATGGGACATCTCTTATCATTTCAAGGTCGTAGAAATGAATTTTTAACTTCATTATTCATCGTGACTTAAGGAATGTATCGCCGTGCCATTGTCTTAATTTATAATGCACTGGGTTTCTATGGCAGAGACTAGGGTTCAAATACAGGCGACTGTGAATCGAAATTTTGAAAGACAAAAATTGTAATGATTTTCTTGGATAGCAATGTTTCTCCTCACTTTATGCTGTATTTTGCTCTTCCTGCATTACATAGGCCTACTGTCGTAGTTCATCACGTATGTCAGAATCCTATTACTGTCATTTGTTCACAGATTTAACACACGAAATACTAGAGCGGTTTGGCTTCAGGCAGGGAAAAGGTACGAAGGATGCAATTGGATTACTACGGTCAATTGGCGAAAGAATCTAGAGAAGTGTAGGCCCATATATAGTATTTGTGAACTTAGAAAATGCGTTTGACAGAGTGGATTGGAACAAACTGATGGACATCCTGAAAAAAATTGGTGTGGACTAGAAAGATAGGAGTCTGTTCAGTAATCAACGAGTCAAAGTCAGGGTAGGAGAAGAAATGCATGAAGGAAGTGAAATAGGGAGAGCAGTACGACAAGGATGCCCTTCATCACCTACCCTGTTCAACATCTACTTACATGATTTGGTGAACAACTGTTTTCAGAACTTGGGAGAGGTGATAGTAGGACGAAGAAGAATAAAGTGCATAAGATTTGCTGATGATACGGCGTTGTTAGCAGAGCTGTGAGCAGTTTGGGATGAAGATAAATGTCAACAAGACGAAAACCATGGTTGTCGGAAGTAAAAATAAAAGGGGTCAACTCGTGAATACTAAATGAGGCAGTAGAGCAACTGGACAGCTTCAAATACTTTGGATGTACTATAAGCAGTAACATGAGCTGCTGCCAGGAAGTCAAAAGGAGGATAGCAATGGCCAAGAAAGCTTTTAATAGAAAAACAAGCATCTTCTGCAGACCTCTGGAAAAAGAACTAAGGAAGAGACTGGTAAAGTGCTTTGTATAGAGAGTGGCATTGTATGGGGCAGAAACATGGACATTACGAGGAAGTGAAGAGAAGCGACTAGGAGCATTTAAAATGTGTGAAATGGACACATAAAATAAGAAATGAATCTGTGTTGGAAAGAGTGGGTGAAGAATGAATGATACTGAAACTGATCAGAAAGAGAAAAACGAATTGGTCGCGTTACTGGCTGAGAAAAAATTACCTACTGAAGGATGTACTGGAAGGAATGGTGAACGGGAGAAGAGTTCGGGGCAGAAGAAGATATCAGATGATAGGACGACATTAAGATATATGGATCATATGCGGAGACTAAGATGAAGGCAGAAAGTAGGAAAGATTGGAGCAGAATATGTATGTATGTATGTATGTATGTATGTATGTACTATGTATATGTAGAGTGTTTTGTACTATGTATACAGAGTGTTTCCGAGGTGGTATTACAAACTTCCAGGGATGATGGCGAAGGGCACATGTATCAATTTGAGATAAGGAACCCTGGTCCGGAAATGACCGAGTCGGAAGTTACAAGCAAAAATAGTTGTGTGGAAATGAAATAATTTTATTCCTCTGTACACCTTATTTATGTGTATTTATCTGTACATCTTACACATACTGTATTCATCTGACGTTGTTTACATTGTCTACTTACAGTATTCCATTCAGTGCGCTGTCTGAGGGGTGGGGACAGGAAACTACACTAAAGCAATGCAGATAGCGTAATGTGTAACGGACATGTCGGAACGGACACGGCACGTCTGTAGACAGCAGTGTATGTGTACAAGTTGCAGTGTCCAGTCGATCAGTACTAGTTAAATGGAGGAGTACAGAGAGCGGAATAAGCAGACCCGATTTTCGAATACGGATGAGCCAATAGGAACAGTAGACAAGCTCACAGATTATATCGGGCTAAGTACCCACGTAGGAGACATCCGGCCCATACCACGATTGTTCCAAAAGTTAAGGGAAGGAGGGCACGTGGTGCCAAATTACAATTCCATTTCCACACAACTATTTTTGCTTATAACTTTCGACGCAGTCATTTCCGGATCATGGTTCCTTATCTCAAATTGATACATGTGCCCTTCGCCATCATCCCTCGGAAAGTTTGTAACACCACCTCGGAAACACCCTGTATAGTTAACTAGTATTGATTCTCATAACTTAAATACCCCATTCAGACTTAAGTTGACATCATTTATTTTTCACATTATCATGGCAGCACAAGGTTTCGGTAATGTCAACTTCCTGTAGGAACGGAGAGTGACGTTACGTGTTCCCAGAAGGACAGGACTTCGGGTCGGCTTTCTGCTCGACGTGTTTTATTTTCGAATTATTCGAGTCAACCTGGGGAACGAGTCCGCAGTTGACACGGTCCATCGCGACGTTAGGTGAATTCTTCCGGGAACGACGGCAGACGAACACGTGTTTAGCCTTTGTACCGCTGCGTCGTGATTCTGAGGCAAGCACGTACTCAAATATCACGACTGTGATTGGTGTAGCTGTTTGAAAAGTTTCTGAACTAAAATCAATCTTGAGAATCTTCCTTCAGCAACATGTCCGTCTGTGGCTGTTAGGATAGGCCTTTTGATACGGAGCTGATCCTTCACGATCATTATACAGGGACATCATTTTATTTTTACTAACATTCCTAATATTAACCTGGCTATACCTTTGGCTCAACGGTTGTGAAAAGGAAATACCGTTTGCTACCACCTTCCACGACTGGAGTTCGATGATACTGGCGTAAAATGCAAACAAATCACTTTACTAGGTATAGGAGGGAAGAAAAGTAGTTCATCCATTTACGTAAACAAGGAAATGTCACGCTTTTGAGTTTGATAATTTTCATTAGGGTTTTGTTTAATCAAAATACAGTACAGTATTAACAATGAGTGTTTTTACTCACGAACTGAGCTGCCCACGTATTCATTATGCAGTTATACTGTCTACAGCACATTAGCGTACAATATAGAGAATGAAGTTAAATTGAAAAATAATCATAATATGGATATTTAAACACATTTTTGAAAATGGTGGCCGTTCATTTCGATACAGGCTTCAGTTCTAATGTACACATTATCGCACTATAGACTACTGTACCTAATTCCAATTACCAGTTTCGTCCTTCGTACTAGTAACTCATGTTGAAATAATTCTGTACCGACTCTGTAAAAGAGTACCTTACGTACTGTAAATTCAATCTTCACTTCTGCTCGAACCGAAAAGATAAAATTTCTCACACATGCTATCTACTGTCCGTGCAAGTGGTTATGTCGCAGGGTTGTAGAAAGGGGGGAAATCACGTGACAGTTAATTACTTGACTAGACCCTTTTATTTAAGTTATTTTAAACAGTTGTGTAATATTACATAGACGTTCGATTCCTAACAGAGGCGAATAGAAGCTGGTGGGGGAAACCGGGATACGACGTAGGCAAATGGACGACAGTACCTGTGTGAAAATGATTCAATATTGTAAGCTCTTTCGTCACTGGAAAACGCGAACATGTTTTTGGAACGTACTGTTCACTATGACCGTAAGACTACTATGACTGCATAATGCGGTCTTGGGTCTGTGTAGAGGACGGTTGAACTTCATTAGTAGAAGAGGTGGGAGTGAAGTACATTCAAAAACTCAGGTACAATAAAAATTGAAGTAAAAATAAAATGATATCCCTGTATTAGTCATATAATGCCTTTACTTTTAAAAAGCAGTGTACCATTTAAGTCAATTTCCATCTTCTCCCTTAAAATGTTTATGATTTTATGGCGTGTTTATTAGATAATTTTAACGACGTCATAATAACTACATGATTATTTAGCTCCGATAGAATTGGTGATAGCGAGATAGTATTTGGCTAGATGAGGCCTAGAATTCGCCGTAGATTAATTGACATTCATCTTACTACGGTTAAAGAAAACCTCGGGAAAAGAAAACAATCAGGTAATCCGCCAAAGAGGTAATCGAATCCCGTCCTAACGCATCTCCATCTTGTACAATACAATACTAGTACAATACAAGGGGGTTAGTATCAATAATTAATACAAGACAAATATATACGCAGCGTTCTTGAATATCATAAATTTACCTACGGAATAGAATGGGTTAGAAATTGAGTACTTTTCTTTAATTTGGCCTTGTTTTATTTTCATATATATAGGGAGGCTATTAAAAAAATTGGTGCCATATAACACACTTCTTTTTGATAACATGACATACTTGGCTATGGAGTGTGAAAGTTATTTTTGACGAGTATTTATGCTAAGAATTGTTGTCTTAGTTACAAATTTTTTGTCCACACCTGTAGAGTAACGGCTAGCGCGTCTAGCCGCGAAACCAGGTGGCCCGGGTTCGATTCCCGGTCGGGGCAATTTACCTGTTTGAGGTTTTTTCCGGAGTTTTCCCTCAACCCAATATGAGCAAATGCTGGGTAACTTTCGGTGTTGGACTCCGGATTCATTTCACCGGCATTATCACATTCATCTCATTCAGACGCTAAATAACCTAAGGTGTTGGTAAATTGTCGTAAAATAACCTACTAAAATAAAAAAATAAAATACGAACTTTTCACATTACATGCGAGGAATTTCATTAATGAAAAAAATATATACTGGCAAGTCATGAGCATTATGTATAGTTTTTTTAATTGGTCCTACACGAGTCCCTAGATTTGGTACCTACTGTTATTCTAACCCATGTATTGTGGGTCCCTATCGCCACGGAATGGCGCGTCCTCAGGTTGCGGGTCGAGGAGACGGCCTCCAGACATGGAGGTTAGCTGTGAATATACTGAATAAGCAGTATATGAGGGGTGGTTCTCCAGCTTGGGGGTTGGGCGAAGGGCTAACAACTCATCACCGTAAAAAAGGCTTGTTACGAAACCTCAAAATAAGCCTTGGAACGGCATAATTAGGAACATTGAATCCAGACGTTTGAGATGGGCAGGGCATGTAGCACGTATGGGCGAATCCAAAAATGCATATAGAGTATTAGTTGGGAGGCCGGAGGGAAAAAGACCTTTGGGGAGGCCGAGACGTAGATGAGAAGATAATATTAAAATGGATTTGAGGGAAGTGGAATATGATGATAGAGACTGGATTAATCTTGCTCAGGATAAGGACCAATGTCGGGCTTATGTGAAGGCGGCAATGAACCTCTGGGCTGCTTAAAAGCCAGTAACTAAGTAAGTAAGTACTATTATTCTAATTGCTCTTTTTTGTAGTAGGAATATACGGTTACTATCTATAGAATTTCCCCAGAATATTATTCCAAAAATCATTACTGAGTGGCTGTATGCAAAGTATATTGTTTTTAAGGAACTGAGATTTACTATCTCTTGCATAAATCTAATAGAAAAACATGCTGAATTTAGTTTGGGGGTAATTTCTTTAATATGACTATTTATTTCAATTCAATATATTATTGATTTGTAAGCTAAGAAATTTGGTTGTAGTCAAGAAATGAATGACCTGGAAAAATAAAAAGAAGAGATGGCGATTTTGTGGAAGGAATGGGAGTACAGACTGAAGATGTTGAGGATATTTGAGGATCATAAATGTAATACGAATATTTAAAAATGAAACGTAACGCAGACATCATATATTGGCACAGATACGTAGATAACATACTAATACTATACAAAGGAAACAAAAGACAGATCCAAAACCTACATCAACACATAAACAAAATACACCCAAAGCTACACTACACATTAGAAATTGAAAACAACAAATCCATAAATTTTCTAGACATCACAATAACAAAAGTAGACAACAAACACACATTCAAAGTATACAGAAAAACCACAATAATAGCAACAACAACATGCATACACAACACATCCAACCACCCCAACACAACACATTCCGAACAATGGTACACAGACTACTCAACATACCAATGAGCCAACATGCTTTCAAAGAACTAAACACAATCAAACGGATACAACCCCAATATAATAGACAACATAATAAGTAACACAAAACATAATCACAAAAAAACATAAGAATACAACACAAACACAAGAACACAAAAAATACATCACACTAACATACGAAAACAAAAACATACATAAGATTGCGACCTCATTCAAGAAATTAAATTACAACATCGCATACAGAACAAATAACACTCTACAAAACATCTCAACATACAAACAAACAAATACAAATACAACCACACAGGCGTATACAAACTCAAATGTAACACCTGGAACAACTTCTACATAGGACAGACAGGCAGATCATTTCAAACACGTTACAAAGAACACATCACAGCCATAACAAAATTACAAAACACTTCCACATAATATGCAGAACACATCACAAATGCTAACCACACCTACAGAGACATGAACACAACCAAAACGCCAGAAACTAAACACACTAAAACAATATGAAATATACAGACACACGAAAGCACACCCTAATGAAATTCTCAACACACAACTCAATTTCAGAACATACGCACTTTGACTCCACATTACACTACACAAACACACCCTCACAGGAAACAAAACAAGAGGCGCCAAGACCAGCAACGACCAGTTCTGAAGAAGACCAATAACAGGTCGAAACATGTAAACCAGGAACGATAAAATTTAACACGAGAAAGTCATATAAAACATATTCCTAAATAAGTGGAAAGAACAACATGAGGAGAAGTCCTTAGCATCAGTCCATTTCATATACTTACGATATTCGAGAGCCTTGCGGTCTCCATGGCAACACGTGAACTGGTCTAGCACTCAGCACTGTGGCGAGCCTCCAACCACACAATCCCGCGTTCAACCCCATAAGCGAGGAGAGGGGTTTGTGGCTATCTTGAGCGCACCTCCGTCCCACAAGTTTCTGGTGCGCTAAAAGCTACTTTCATTATTCACAGAGCTGTCCGCAGAGTGATCTTGGGGTCCCGGCCCTGCAATTAGGACAGCATGCTTCATTCAGAGTGTCGCACAACTCCGTGGACAGAAATCTCAAAGCCTTGAGTCAGTAGGAACTTCGCGTTAATTTTAAGAAAAGAAACGAAATACATTCAATTTAATACTTAAAAAATTAATTATCATACTTAAATCACACTATAATAAATTATATTATATCATGTAAACGTTAAGGCATATGTCTCAGTGAAACTTAGAGCAGAGTCCGTATAGGTCAGCTTCTGTCTGATGCTTTTCCAATTCACTGCGGGATAAAGCAAGGAGATGCACTATCACCTTTACTTTTTAACTTCGCTCTACTGGGTGTTCATTTCAAAGTTTGTCATGACGTCACTGTTGATGAGTCAGCGATTTGAAGCGAGTTTCAGCTTTTGTGTCGGAGGAGTTGCCTACTAATCAAGGCGTTCAATCTGAACTTGAGAAAGTGTACGGCATAACTTGAACGTCGTAGCAACAGATGGCGGTCTGTAAAGTCTGTGTGCTACAATAACCTCTTTCGAACTGTGTTTTGCGCGGGCAAGTCGTACGCAGGGTATTTGTTATCATCGGTTGCGTACGGCAACATTCCACAATACAAATCAAATTCTCCGTGTCCGTGTTGATCGTCGAAGTTAATGTCAACAAATACGTAAGTAATCGTCTTGACCCTCTCCCCATATCCCGACAGTAAGAAAAAACTCACCTCAGTACATGTTTCGAAACAGTTCACATTCCTGCCACTACTGGCGTTACCGTACGTATCGCCAAGTACTCATCCGAATGAACGTCGTACTTGCTAGAAAACTTCTCTGGCAGATAAGTAATATACCTCTGCGGAAGTGTAGGAAGATTGAATTCTCTAGGCTCAACGGCTAGCCACGTGACGATATACAGCGAGCCATGACACACTTTGAACTGAAAACCCAGTAGAGTATGCCATTAGGAAAGTCCAGGATAACAGAGAGAGTTTGGAATTGAACGGGTTACATCAGCTTCTCGTCTCTGCGGATGCCGTGAATATGTTAGGAGAAAATCCACAAACGATTAGGGAAAACACGGGAATTTTACTGGAAGCAAGTAAAGCGATAGGTTTGGAAGTAAATCCAAAAAAGACAAAGTATAAGATTATGTCTCGTGACCAGAATATTGTACGAAATAGAAATATAAAAATTGGAGATATATCCTTCGAAGAGGTGGAAAAATTCAAATATCTTGGAGCAACAGTAACAAATATCAATGACACTCGGGAGGAAATTAAACGCAGAATAAATATGGGAAATGCCTGTTATTATTCGGTTGAGAAGCTTCTGTCATTTAGTCTGCTGTCAAAAAATCTGAAAGTTGGAATTTATAAAACGGTTATATTACCGGTTGTTCTGTATGGTTGTGAAACTTGGGCTCTCATTTTGAGAGAGGAACAGAGATTAAGGGTGTTTGACCTTGAGGTTCTTTAGGAAAATATTTGGGGCTAAGAGGTGAGTTACAGGAGAATGGAGAAAGTCACACTAGCTCTGCCGGGATGAAGAAGATGGCATTCTTCACCTCAAATTAGGAACATTAAATCCAACTTTGGATGAGAACCCGAGAAGAGTTATTCTAGAGATTGAGGGTGTTTGAGAAATTTCTTAGGAAAATATTTTCAGATAAGAGTAATATAATTAAAGGAGAATGGAGAAAGTTACACAAGACACATCTGAAACATTGTATTCTTCATGTGACATATTCATTAGGAACATAAAATCTAAACATTTGAGATGGGCAGGATATGTTAACATTTTATTATAGAAATCCAGAAATGCATATAGAGTGTTAGTTGGGAGGCCAGAGGAAAAAGGTCTTTGGAGAGACCGGGACGTAGATGGGAGGATAATATTAAAATGGATTTGAGGGAAGTGGGATATGATGATAGAGACTGGATTGATCTTGCACAGGATAGGGACCGATGGCAGGCTTACGTGAGGGCGGCAATGAACTTGCGGGTTCATCAAAAGCCATTTGTAAATAAGTAAACATATTTTACTTTGAATTGGATCTTTGCCAGAAAACGGCATAATTTTTGTTTTATCAGTTGAAATTTCCATGTTATATTGACCAGAAATTTTATGGTGACTATGAAGTCATATTTGTAAATAATTTTCTTAAGATATTAGTAGCGCCAGATCATCAGCGAAAGATATGTCACAGATTTGCAAATTTTTCTAATGGTATTTTGCCTGTATTTTATAAAGTAGTAGCAGTACTGTGAAGAAGTAGTGTCATGTACTACATATAATAGGAAAATATGGGATAAAAATCTGTGAGAGCAATGATTCCTTTCCTTGATATTCTGCGTAGTCACGGGACGAGTTCAATCAAGTTTTATTTCCAAATCGGCGTGGAAAGTGGATGAGCACGACACGAAGTACAGAAGAAAGCGAGCTCTAGTTAGTTCCATTCATCTCCATCTGTGAACAATGGTGAACAAACTGGAGGTCTCCTAGGCAGCAAACAAACACCAATCGAAACGATTCGGTCGTTACTACAGCAACGAGATATATCGATAACATCTCTCGTTGTTCGACTTTCTGCTATAGAAAAAAAAAAGAACGAGACTGCGAAGTGTAGTGGAGGGAGGAGGGGGAGAAAATAAGAAGAAGAAAACTACAGAAGACGCTCGAACCGAGAATTTCTTCTTACTCTCCCCTCTACCCTCCTACTTTTTCCAGCCCACCTCTTCATTTTCGTTTTTTTCCCCATTCTTCTTTACTCTTCCATACGTCGTATTCTGTCTCTTTTCTATTTTATTGGTCTCCAATGGCCGCCTTTCTCGTGTCTGTCGCGCGAAAAGAAAAGAAGTCTGTTTAATAGGGGATGAAACCACTCCACCCATCATCAAACCTGCTGCTCTGCACTAGGGGCCTGAATTAGAGTTAGAGTGTTATATGTCTCATAGCCATGTGAGATAGATTAGGATTCTTATCATGCCCTCATCTGGTTGTGTTTGAAGTTGCTCTTTAGAGAAAGTGAGAAATATTGCATATACTTTAGTGCTAAGTAAGTTAAAGTAATGTATTTCTTTAAGTCCAACAGAACCATATTCGAATGTGTCAAATATGTGTGTATGAACAAATGAACAAATGTAAATTTAAAAATTCTTTTAAAGGACAATCATTTATTATCATTTACATACTGCTCTCTTATTAAATTGGAGCATATTGGAATTAAATGAATGACTTTCTCAAAACACGCTATGAAAATGCTTCATATGGAACAATTTTTATCTCGAAAAAAAAAAAAAAAAAAAAAACAGGAAAATTGTATTTAACATTTTGTTTTAAATATCTCAAAGAAAAACCTTATAAATTTAACAACATTACGTACGGTTAAGTAAATGGGTGATTCAAATGTAAGAAGTGAAAATTCAGATAAGTTCAAATTGTAATATAAGATAGTTTTGTACATATTCCCGAAGACATTTTGAGCATAAATTTATATAAACATATTCCTATTCTCAGTATTTTCAATGTTACACTAATTTGAAGTTGTTAAAAATACCTTTTTAGTACTTTAGTTTTAAACAATGCATGTCAAAGAAAATTACAGTTATATGTTGTTAAAACAATCAGTTCCTTCAATCAAATGAAGTTTTGTTCAATTTGTAGTTACAAAATTACATTTTTTTCATCAGAAAAAGGACTTTGTTACAAATCACGTTATTCTTGTATACTCTTTAAGACTGTACTGTACATTAGGATGCAAAATTGAACCCTCGTTCAAAGTATCAAGTTGCCCGTCAAATCAAGTGGTGTGATCTGTAACATTTTTGTGATAAGTGTTTCACTGTTAATTTCGAGTGACGTATGCTGTGATGGGACCTATGGACAAACAGCATTCTCAAATGACGTGATATTGAAGAATTTTCTTCAAAATTTATTAGTATTTTAAATAAAAGGTAAAATTTTCTTCTCTTCAAATGCTAATTATGAGATTATACTAGGGCGTTCGATAAGTAATGGCAACTATGCTGTAAATCATTTGTGACTCCAACATGGTGACCATTGAAATCTTGTACTACGTAATACAGCAGAAATTGTTTCATAAATTTGACAATATTGTAAGTCTCGAAGTAGTCTATTTTGTAAAGACAGTGGCTGTTTATGATTTGTAGTAAACAATAAAGCTCTAAAGGTACGAACTAAGGTACTTCATAAAAATCCATGTTGCAAGAGAAAACATGCAACTCAGTGCTTTAGGGCATTACCATACTGAACTTGCAAGTTGGGTGGAAGCGAGGCATTCGCTTTCAATCAAGAGTTGACATCCGAAGAGTTTTAGATTGATCGGTGAGAGAGATATCCAGAAATGATGCTGCAGATGGAGTCCGCCGACGTTGAAGAATTTGGCAACGTACTAGTATTGTTGACATGAGAGGAGACTATATTTGAAGTATGTAATGCCAAAAGTAACCTAAATAAATTTAGTGTGAAACAGTACTATGTTGCCATTACTTTTCGAAAGCCCTAGTATTATAATGCCCACTAGAATAAACCATTTTCAGCGTAGAATAAAACCCATGCATTTATCTATTGGAAAGACGATGTTTTGAGATTGATATCACATAGAATTCCATACGTGGTGCTTACATACTTACTTATGGTTTTTAAGGAACATAAGTCCGCCATTGGTCCCTATCCTGTGCAAGATTAAGCCAGTCTCTATCATCATATCCCACCTCCCTCAAACCCATTTTAATATTATCCTCCAATCTACGTCTCGGCCTCCCCAAAAATATTTTTCCCTCGAGTCTTCCAACTAACACTCTATATGCATTTCTAGATTCGCCCACACGTGCTACATGCCCTGCCCATCTCAAACGTCTGGATTTCATGTTCGTAATGATTTCAAGTGAAGAATACAATGCATGCAGTTCTGCGTCGTGTAACTTTCTCCATTCTCTTGTAACTTCATCCCTCTTAGCCCCAAATATTTTCCTAAGAACCTCTACGTTCCTTTCTCAAAGAGAGAATTCAAGTTTCACAACCATACAGAACAACAGGTAATATAACTGTTTTATAAATTCTAACTTTCAGATTTTTGGCAGCAGACTAGGTAACAAAAGCTTCTCAACCGAATAATAACAGGCATTTCCCATATTTATTCTGCATTTAATTTCCTCCCGAGTGTTATTTATATTTTTTTCTGTTGTTCCTAGATATTTGAATCTTTCCACCCCGTCAAAGGATAAAATTTATCTCCAATTGTTATAGTTCTATTTCGTAGAATATTCTGGTCACGATACATAATCATATACTTTGTCTTTTCGGGATTTATTTCCAAACCTATCGCTTTACTCACTTCAAGTAAAATTTCCGTGTTTTCCCTAATCGTTTGTGGATTTTCTCCTAACATACTCACGTCATCCCGTGTATGGTGCTTAATAATAATAGGCCTCGGAAAGAATGTAGTTATACAATAAGCAATTACTGTTAGCCTAATCATAACTCAAAAAGGTTTAGGCCTACATTCGAATCTGTGCTATATATAATAATAATTTATTTATTTTATTTTATTTATTATTAATATTTGTGTGAACAACAGCCAGAGGCCAATTATAGTTCAGCACAATACACAAACAGAAGATACAAAGGTGCAAAACAAAAATAAATAATATCATAAATAACAAAAACATACATGAATACAATTGAGTACAAACAGTAAAAACTAATAATCAAAACGAAACTAAACCTTAAAAGGATCTAAATTGTGCCCATGCAAATTGGCATATTTTATGCATCTACAGACTGGAGAAAGTGATTTTGAATTTCGGTTATAAAATTTTTTTGAAATCTTAAACCTTTTGTAGGAATACGAAGGCTGATATTGTTTATGATAGACTCACAATCAATATCACCCTTGATAACTTTGCAAAAAATTGATAATCAAGGTTTAGACGTCTAGCATAAAGGCTACAACAGTTAAAATATTTACAGGTAATATCATAGTTAAAGTCAGTGGAATTGGGTATATATCGAAAAGCACATATGGAAATAAATTTTCTTTGAATATTTTCCAATTTAACCGAATCGGTTGAAGTAATGGAATTCCAGGCTACAGATGCATATTCAAGTTTAGAGCGAACCAAAGTAAAGTATAGAATTAATAGTGACTCAGGAGTAGAAAAAGAATAGGTTATAGACATTATTAAACCAAGCATTCTTATTGAATGATTATAAATATATTGAACATGATCGTGAAAGTATAATTTAGGATCGAGTAGTACACCAAGATCTTTTATAGAATTTTTCCTAATAATACAGGCGTTATTAAGAGAATAATTAAATTTTATGGAAGTAGTTTTTCGAAGTACGAAATGACAAAAGTTTTTGTTTCATTAATTTTCATTTCATTAATGTCAGACCAAAGTTCAATGGAGTTAATATCATTTTGAAGAGTTTGGCAATCGGCAGAACTATTTATTGAGCGAAAGATTTTGAGATCATCAGCAAATAACAGGTAGTTTGAACTTATTCTTTTACATATGTCATCAATAAATAATAAAAATTATCGGCTGTTTTTCTTTCAGAGGGCCCAATGTAGATCCTTGGGGAACTCCACATAAACAATTAAATGGGTCCGAGAGAGAATCACCAAGACGAACACAACATTGTCTATTAGTTAAATAGTTTTCAAACCAGCTCACGTAGTTAGAAGAGATGACCAAAGTTTTTTAATTTATTTATCAGAATATTGTGAGGTACAACATCAAACGCTTTGCTAAAGTCGATATAAATTGAGTCAATTTGACCTTGGGTTTCAACAACAGGCATAACAAGATTAATAATAATAATAATAATAATAATAATAATAATAATAATAATAATAATAATAGGCCACGGAAAGAATATAATTATACAATAAGCAATTACTGTTAACCTATTCATAACTCAAAAAGATTTAGGCCTACAGTCCAATCTGTGCCATATGTGATAGTCGTAATGATTATAGTGGTGGTGGTAGTGATGGGGAACAATTTTATTGAACTTACGGCAGTAACGTTACAGATCAAACAAAACACAATCACTTTTTCGTGTTAAGTTTTTGTAGACATGGAGACGGCAAGAGTGTCTCAGAATTCGACCTGTTTATCAGGCTCGGCTATCAAATTACACAGTGCGGAATCTCTTCGTGTTTTCTTTTAAGACAATTCTTCTCTTTTTTATTTTGAGAGCAAGGCGGTTCTGGTATTAATCTGAAGTCAAAGAAGCTGTGAAGATGTATTTCCATTACTTACAAGCTCTGTTTTGTTAACTATCACAAAGAACAAGATATATTATCAAGTAGTTACAACTGTATTAGATGGTACCGCCTTATCTCTCTGAGAAGTGGTCTCTAGTTCACACTAGATGGCAGTGAAGTATTATCGGCTGTTTTTCTTTCAAGTGGTGATATTTTAAATCTCGGTGAGCGTGATGATTCTTTTTATATCTCTTTCATCTTTGAAATTGTGATGAAGGATACTGAATACTCGTACCTGTCCAGGAAGATTTTATGTTGTTCGTTTTTTATTCTTCCATTGTACAGAGCGTTACCAGAAAGTATCATGACGCTGAAAAAATCAATTTTCAGATTTTCATGTAAATGCAAGTTTTCTACATTCCTGATGTCGGAAAAAATTATCGCGTCTGTCGTCAATCAGCTGTCTGTCTGTCTGTCTGTCTGTCTGTGTAAGTCTTAGTTATTTTTCCTCGGATTTTGATCGTAGGAGTCAATTTATTAGAGAATTATGCATATGAAATGTAATACAGTAGAACTTGGTTATAGCGACCTCGTTTTGTGCGACACCTCGCCTATAACGTCAAATATTCTGTGGTCCCAACTAATTTCCCAAGACATATGCTTTCCTACCTTGCTTAATACGACAAACGTATATGCGTCTACCTCGCATATAACGTCATTTTCAACCTCAGTTTGGAATAAGATTTTCTAAGAAACAAAGTATCTTAAGAAATATTTTGTTTAAATCTGACCCTGACAAATTCTTTACAGTCTCCTTCTGTCATAGACCTCTGGAATGCAGGCGGATTCCCCACCCAATTGTAACCTGCCCGAATTCATGCGGTATTAGATAATTTTCGACAGGAAGTTTTCACTAAGTGCACGCATTTTAACGCAGTACGGCCACTAAAAGAAGTGAGTGACGCTTTAGAAGTCATTAAAATTATGAACATGTTCTATGAAGCTAGGGAAGGGCAGAGAAATTGCAACTGAAATTATGAACATAGAAATTAATTTAGCCCTAGAAAGTGTGTATTGGGCAAGTAGAAGACAACAGAGTAAAATGACTGATTACTCCACTTCTAACTAAAATAGTTTGGTGAGTACTGAACAAACTGTTTTAATACAGAATACTGTATTTATAACTGTACGCCTACATGTATTTTATTATGTTCGTTGTAGCCTTAAAAGTCAATACATAAATCTAAAATAAGTCTAATTAAGTTTGTTATTTTTCATTTTCCACCTCACTAGATTGATAATGTGAATCTCGGTTACTGCGACACTCGTTTATAACAAAATAATTTTTAAGGTTCCTTGGATGTCGTTATAACCAAGTTCTACTGTATTTTTACTTAAACTCAAATTTGTTTTTAGTTCGGCCTCTTGGTCTAATGGTTAGCAATGCTGACTCATAACCAGATGGTTTCAATTCCCGACTCTGATAGTGGTTTTTTCCTTGGTAAACTCAATTATTCCTTGAGATCTATAGCTTTGGTTTTTGTGTTGTCCTAAGAGGAGAGGACTGTATTTTTGGTGAAAAAATGAGTAAATTTAAAAAAAACTTTTCTTTAAAATGCTCTGTAATGTGTGGAATACATTGCATAACATTTTGTGGGCATTTGAGCCCTTATCGGATGTTGAGACGCCAATTTTAAACTTCCTGCGCTTTGGATTTTAAATCACACCGCCGTTTGATTGTTGTTTCCGGAAATTAATTTTTGCTAAATTAAGACAAAAATCGATATAATTTCTGAACTGTTAAAGATAAGATGCATGAAATTTAATACACGACATTCTCTAGACTATTAGGAAACTTTTCTCTATAACAGAATTTTCGTAATCGATTTCATTTTAAAAATATGTCTATCTGTTTGCAAGAAAGAAAATAAAAAGTGTTACAACACTGAATACCGTGAATATCTTTAATTATAGACATTCGATGTAATTAGGCAGATGTTATGTTGCAAAGGATATTTTTAGTAAAGTGATTAACATAGCTATAATGACGTATCATATACAGTAATAAGGGTAATATTTTGGCACATAAAATGCCGATTAAATCTTGCGAAAGTACACTAAAATTTTGCACAAAGAAGTGAGATTCTTTTAATGAGCAAAATGGCGTAGTTATCTAAATCTACAACACATACTTTACTTTTTATATGAGAGTGGAGATATTTTGTCTGAAAATAATTGTATTGTACATGACGCATAATTAGAGACAAGCCCTGTTTCCAAGTCCATCTTTCATGACGTAAGAATGTTTGCAGCCTATAATTAGAGCCGCCACTTGAAAATGTTATGTATGAAAATGTTAGGTGCCGCACAGCATGCAACCTGCAGGATATGTCCAATAACACTGAATCTGATGTGGTTTTATTCAGTTTTGTCACTAGACTGTATTATAGGCCTACTACCTTATTGCCCCTCATTTTCATCCTCAACTTTCTCATACGATGCTTTATTTCTTGGTATATTTTTCCCTGCACTTCTACTCATACTTACTGTACATTTCAAGTAAGAATTAAAGATATTTAACTTAAATTTTGAACTCATTTTAATAAAGCTGTCATATAAGTCGAATTATAATGAAGAAATAATATAATTTTAGTTTTGTTTCCGTTTTGACTTATTTTAATGTTAACCCAGAAGTATGTTTGTTAACACATTTAATATTTTATGTTTTTTATGTAGTAATTATACACCTGGTAGTAGCCCTTTAATGCACCTCATTAAAGTACACCTATTCGTTAAAGTTCAGGTGTTCAGCCAATGACAAGTCACCTTTGTACCGTTATAAAACCGCAAGTATCGATTATTCTCGGATATGCAATCGACAGACAATTAGCGAAAAGTCACGGAGGCTGGAAATCCAATACTGTCGCAGAAGGTTATGTTCTGTTACTATAATAATTAGCGTTAATTGTAAATAATATTCAAATAAATTCAATTTGTGATCTCGTTTTTCAATTCTAAATAAATTTCCAGGTTATATCAGACTAATGTTCATCTTATTCTCTATCAAGGTCAATGACATTCGGCCTCGGAAAAAAATCAATACTTTCGCGTCTGCGCACATCTCACAATTCAGGTCAGTTCGCACATAACCATAACATGACCTAATTTTGAATAATTTCAAGTTAGAAATATGGTCGAGCATAAAAAGTCGTATGAAACTTGCCTATAATGGTAATTAAGACGCTCGTATGAAAATTATGAAACTCGCTTGTCCTCG
The DNA here is from genome assembly GCA_025594305.2 of Periplaneta americana. Classification (NCBI taxonomy): domain Eukaryota; kingdom Metazoa; phylum Arthropoda; class Insecta; order Blattodea; family Blattidae; genus Periplaneta; species Periplaneta americana. The sequence continues at coordinate 21,332,670 of JAJSOF020000035.1, forward strand.
TTTCATAAACAAACATACTTGCGTCTTAATTACTACCATTATAGGCTCGTTGCATAATGTACTATTGTGAACGTTTTCGCCCATACTTCCCAACTTTTATAAACTTATTTACGACCGCAACATAATGATATTTTGTCATATACTATTAATCTATTAATCTTCGATACACAGCGAACTTCTACTGCAATATGAGATTGACAATAACATCCATTATAACGATACATACTTGTAACAATTTGACTTTATTTAATATTGCAACCTTCACAATAGTGCACAGTTGAGGTTTTTCCGGGGTTTTCCCTCAACCCAATACGAGCAAATTTATTTATTATTTATTTATTTATTATTTTGCTAATAATTGTAACATAAAATATAAAATATACAGAGAAACTTTAGCTCGCCCCTGAAAGAGTAGAACTCGTGCTCATGGGCGGATTCCTGAATTGAAATTAATAATTATACAATACAATTACAATTAATAATTATACAATACAATTTTCAATTATAGTAGGCCTATATAAATTTAAATTTACAATTTTTCAATTTTTATAAAATCCATACATAACTTTTTAAATTTAATACTAGAACTATTCGAATTGACTTTCGGTGCTGGAACCCGGATTCATTTCACCGGCATTACCACCTTCATTTCACTCAGACGCTAAATAACCTGAGATGTTGATACAGCGTCGTAAAATAACCCAATAAAATAAAAGAAATAAAACAAACTATCACAATATTACTCGTATCACAGTATTACCAACTTTTACCCTACATATTATTGTGCTATCACCACAGGACATAATAGTTACTTATTTAACACAATATGGAGTTTCGTAGAATGGGTCCCTATACCGTAACTGTCTGATGCTACTTGTTTAATACGGGGGCTTTGTTTCGCCTGTGTGCAAAGTGACTACAATCCATTTCTTCTTACGAACCCTCTCCCATCTTGAGTGCTGAAAGAATAGGGGGAAAGCGGAGACGCTATCTTTTCTTTATTTTTCTCTCCGTCCTCCTCTTCCCCCTCCCCGCTCGTTCACATCGATCGGTTCGCCATTACGGTGAGTGGCTGTGAAATCACAACCCCTGGCGGAGAGATATGTCAAAGTGACGGCCCACAGACGAAACAAGAGCAGCTGGACGTCGCAGAAAAAAAGAGAGGAAAGGAGCGACAGCCTAAGTCATATAAATGTTTAAGACAATCACCACAATACAGGGGCGTTCCTTGTAATGTTTACAGTATGTATAATTTCTCCTAAGAGCTTCAATAATTTTCGGTAATTCTTACACCCTATGGCAGTGGTTCTCAAACTTATGAGCAGGCTTCGAGACTTCGGACCCGATAGAGCAGTTCAGTGGGAAATCCGTATAACGGCATACTGAGTACAGTGGTAATGGGGGGTACTGTAGAATGGATGCCAACAAATACGCAAAAAGAAAAACGCTCTGGATTTGAAGGTTCTGACGAATAATTTGGTTTTCATACAAACTGTGTCTGAAACTATTACACGGTTAGAAAAGTCAGAGCAAGAGATGCCGGAAGCCCTCAAATTGAGAAAATGACACAGAGAATTAATGAGACACCAAGTACACCGGGTACTGAACGTGTGAAACAGAAGTGGAAATCAATTTTATGTAAAAATAACGGATATGGAACATTGTGTAACATAAACACCAAATTAGTGGACAAAGAGTCACTCGAGAATAAAGGACTGTCTCTTAGAGACTGCAATGATGTTAGGTTTCTTCGTTTTGCTCCTATCACGTCATGCGACGTAGAGCGCAGCTTTCTACAGTACAAACTTTGGCAGATAACCGAAAAAGATTTACGTTTGAGACACTGAGAATGTATCTTGTAGTACATTGCAATTCGGTACTGTAACTGCACTTCCTAATTTGCGACCAATAGGATAAGTGAAAAAATTAAAATTGCTACATGTTTATTTCCACAATTAACACTGTGTATAATTAAACACAAATGCTTATAAAAGACGGGAGAATAAATGCTTTTCATATTCTTTTAACATCATTGTGTAATGTATATTTACTTTCAGAATGTACATATGTGTGTGTTTCCCCATACTACCGTACTCTACTCTAAATAGCACGTCTCTATCTACTTGCAGCGAGTCAACAACCTATAGTACATGCACAGTAAACTTACTGTATCGGGTCCAAAGTCTCGAAGCCTGCTTATGAGCACTGCCACTTCACACACTCCATTCTTCTCCATATCCACATTTCAAATGCTTCTATTCGCTTCTCTTCACTTCGTCGTAATGTCCATGTTTCTGCCATATGCAATGCCACACTCAATGCAAAGCACTTCACTAGTTTCTTCCTTAATTCTTTTTCCGGAGGTCCGCAGAAGATGCTCATTTTTCTCTTAAAAGCTTCCTTTGCCATTGCTATTCTCCTTTTGACTTCCTAGCAGCAGCTCATGTTACTGCTTATAGTACACCCCAAGTATTTAAAGCTGTCCACTTGCTTTACTGCCTCATTTAGAATTCAGTGAAGTTTGCCTTCTTTAAACTTTTCTTCCTGTGGTCTTCAGTTATTAGCATTTATAATAATAATAATAATAATAATAATAATAATAATAATAATAATAATAATAGTAATAATAATGTTTTATTTTCGCTGTTAAGGCCATAAGGCCTTCTCTTCCACTCAACCAGCCTTAATCAATACAATACATATTTAAATTACGAATATTTACAGTTGACAAAATGGTTCTCCAGCAATATTCTTCAGTTAAGTTTTAACGACTAGTAGACATATCATATTTATTTAAATTTAGATAAAGGTTTAAGGTAAGTAATAATTAAATTTACTTTTAAATCAATCAATTATAATTTTGAGATTTGAGATCGTGCTTCATTTAAAATTAATTTTCCCTAAGTTATTATTATTATTATTATTATTATTATTAAAATATATTATAATTATAATATTAATTATTGCCATTAGATGTTTTGAAAATTATTTAGTAATTGATAATAATAAGAATGGACAGATTTTTTCATTATATGTAATAAATATTAATCAGCAATTAATCTAAAGTAAGAATTTATGTAATTTTGACCTAAATGAAGTTATTGTCCAACAACCCCTTGGCTGGTTGATGGAAGAGAAGGCCTACCCTTAACTTGCAGTGTAAAATAAATCATTATTATTATTTATAATTCGTATTATTTTTTTTATTTTCTTCCTATTACATCATGGTCTTCGTCTTGCTGGCATTTATGTTCATCTCCTGCTCACATACATTTAGCTCAGTAGCTATCATTTAGTATAATTTCCTCTTCTCCTAACAACGCCATATCATCAGAAAATCTTATGCATTTAATTCTTCTTCCTCCTACTATCACGCCTCCCCTGTTCTGAAAACAGTTCTTTACTAAATCCTCCAAATAGATGTTGAACAGGGTAGGTGATAAAGGCATTCTTGTCGTACTCCTCTCCCTATTTCACTTCCTTCTGACATTTCTTCTGCTATCCTGACTTTGACTCGTTGTTTCATATAAAGATTACTTAACAGCCTCCTCTATTTCCAATCCACGCCAATTTTATTTAGAATCCCCATCAGCTTATTCTTGTCCTCTCTATCCTTTTCTAGGTCCACAAACACTATATACACTTCTTTATTTTTCTCTAGGCATCTTTCGCCTATTGTTCGTATCAATCCAAATGCATCTCTCGTACCTTTTCCCTCCCTGAAGCCAAACTGCTCTTCCATCTTCCAAATTGTTCTTCCATCTTAGAACATAAACGTCGGTAGAACATATAATAACATTTAATTGAATATCTGAGAATCTGGCGATTCATTAATTTCTAGGTAAAGAGGCCTACATGGAGTGTTTAAGAAGGTCAAATATCTTGCATGGGTAGTACGATCTTATTAGGGCCTATTAACAACTATAAAATTACAGAGTTTATTCATTTTAGAAGGTCAACGTGTGCAAGGAAGGCCTACAAACCCAAAAAAAGTCTAGGCTCTAATCCAGGGATTAAAAAAAAAGTCTTACAGCCGTCTGGATATTCTTCACAAATTTATTATGTTATTGACGAGATTTGAACTCTTGTACCTATCATGAAAAGATCTTGCCTGTGATTGTTACTGTACTACATAGACAGTCAGTGCAAATCCCCACACGCTAGGTCAAGCTGTTCTAAACCCTTGATCACGGTGTATTGATTGAATTCTATTGTTATTTCACGTATTTTTAGCGCCTGTTTAAAGTATAATTTACTGCTAGGCATAAAATTGCTACGACTGTTAATTGGACACACTAACATTCCAAACATCCGACGCTACAGAATATTAAATTATTTCGAACAGTGATTGTTTGGTGTGAACGAGAGCATTTCCAATGTTAGGTGTATAATTGAATGATATGCTGTTTAACGATTCCTTTCAGCGGTATGTCCCACACCTATTCGATTGGATTCTAAACAGAATAAATTTGTTCTGTGAAAAATTAACTTTTTACTTTTTAAAAACTGGTTGGTAGCTAATTCCCCTTTGGTTCCAGTAGTTGTTTACTCAACGTACTGCTACTCTAAAATTAGTGGTAGAAAGACTTTTCTGGAACAAGATTTCTTGGAATATTTCAGGTTTTTTTTCTGCTATTTACGTTTAAAAAATCTACACCATAATCACAAAAATTATGTTCATTAAATAATCTTCGTCACAATATTCTCCTTTCTACATGGATTAGGAGTTTCCTTTTCTTTCGATTACAACTCTATCTTTCTCGAGATCAACAGATTTCTTATTCTCTTAAAATTATCACTATCTATTATTACTTTATTATTATTATTATTATTATTATTATTATTATTATTATTATTAAAAGAACAGGTATGTACCCTGCCAAATTCCCATCTTCCTTATTTCACCTCTCGTAGGTTGGCAGATCTGATGTTACATGCGCTCTGTGAGTATTAAGAATGGCGTAAGACATTTAGTTCAGTGTTTCACCGATACAGCTGAACGTTTTGTTGCAATATAGTACTGTACATAACAATATTAAGCTACTTTAAGATCAATTGATAAACCTATTTATTTTGATGTACCGAAGTACATATGATATTCCATGCAGATATTCTGCTTTCTCAGATGATGAGAGAGTTTGATGAAACGGAGAAAATTCTCCCCGGCGCCGTAGGAGTTGAACCCGGGTTTGTCAGCTCTCCGTGCTGATGCTTTAACCACTAAGCCACGCCGGATACAATCCCGACACCGTTGGAATCGTCTAGATTAAGCTCCATCTCTTGGTTCCCTCTAGTGGCCGCCCTCTGCACTACGTCATTTTATGTCTATGCACGCAGGACCGTGGTCCATACATGTTATTTAGAGTGCACTCAAATGAGTGACTGGTTGGCCGGGGTCCGACGGTATGGGCGTTTGTCTTTAAATCACAAAGTGATTTATTACGCATATCATATTTATTTTGATGTACCGAAGTACATCGCAACGGTGTCGGGATTGTATCCGGCGTGGCTTAGTGGTTAAAGCATCAGCACGGAGAGCTGAAAACCCGGGTTCAAATCCCGGCGCCGGGGAGAATTTTTCTCCGTTTCATCTCTCTCATCATCTGAGAAAGCAGAATATCTGCATGGAAATATCATATGTACTTCGGTGAACATCAAAATAAATATGATATGCGTAATAAATCACTTTGTGATTTAAAGACGGTTATCATAACCGTCGGACCCCGGCCAACCAGTCACTCATTTGAGTGCACCTCTACACATGTATGGACCACGGTCCTGCGTGCATAGACATCTATGACGTAGTGCAGAGGGCGGCCACTTAGGAACCCAAGAGATGGAGCTTAATCTGAGACGATTCGCAACGGTGTCGGGATTGTATCCGGCGTGGCTTAGTGGTTAAAGCATCAGCACGGAGAGCTGAAAACCCGGGTTCAAATCCCGGCGCCGGGGAGAATTTTTCTCCGTTTCATCTCTCTCATCATCTGATAAACCTATATTAATAGTAGGGATTACAATGACTACACTTGAATTATATCATATGGAAAGATTCCAACCCCAAACTGCAAAATATTCCAGGAGAATTTTTTTTTATTTTATTGAACTGTGATAGTTTGCATGTTAGATAGAAGATATCTGTGATACTGTCACAAGTAGTGAGTTAATAAATTTGTGGCCCTATTTCTAATTTACACAAAATGTTACTAGTATAGACCTAACCTATAGTCTGGAATTGGGTTATTTTGAGACAGAAAAATATTGTGTTTCAGGTGGACATGGGCCTTTTTCAATCAGGAATAGGTTTTTTTCATTTTATTGGGTTATTTTACTACGCTGTATCAACATCTAGGTTATTTAGCGTCTGAATGAAATGAAGGTGATAATGCCGGTGAAATGAGTCCGGGGTCCAGCACCAAATGTTACCCAGCATTTGCTCATATTGGGTCAGGATCTCTTCGGAAATAGGCTCCATAAGGGACGCTAGATCCTCGTGAATCACCCTGTATATATACCAAAAGTTAATCATTGAAGTTATGTGTTGTTAGACCTCTATAAATGATATTTACATGTCTGAATCGATGACTTAAGGACCATATTTTGTTATGGCTTCCCGGCTTCCAATGAATAAGTCCATAATTTCAATTGTCTCCAGATGACAACAAATTTTAAATAAGTCAGATGGTTTATAAATTTGCTTCTTTTCGTTGTCTACTTCCATAGGCTGGTCACTGCAGGTCTAAATCGATGGGATTCAAGATGTACCCTGTCTTCTTATTGCGGTCTAGGACTTACACTAGAAGCGATACAGTAGACTTCTTCATAAACATCTAGGTTGCTGTAGTTGATCTAGATGGCAGTTGCTATTTTGTTTCTTGTCGAATTATGCCTGCTCGTTTCGGAGGAGTTTTTCATAGTGTCAAAGGCCAAGGACATTATTAAAATAAGTCCAATTGATAAACATAATAGTATTATTGTTCGTCGCCATGACAACTCTGATGAAATTCAGAGGAATGGAAAGAACTATATCAAGGTACTAGAAGACGATTCGTTAGAAGTCGAGCCACGCGTGGTTTGTCCTCGTCTCGCGATCCACGGTGTATCATCGTTCACGAGATGTTTAGCGGTGTCTATTATCGTATTTGTTATGAGCTTGACAATTGCTGCACGGAGGCTTGCGTGATCCTGTCAAGGCATGTAACTGTCTGTTCCATTCGCTAGATAGCGCCCAACAATTACGTATTCAAAAACATGACGTCCGACATAACAATTTAATCTATTGCTAACTTGAATATTGTGTAGTACAATGCAACTTACTAATCTGTCTGTTTTTTCTTGTTTTCCTGTTCATATACATAAAATATTTTGTTTACTTTTGTATTGAAAGAGAATGGAAAAAAAGATACATATAGGCCTATTGTCTTTCGTCAGCCTTCACTTATTGCGAGAACATGTATTTTAATGTACTTATTGTACTGATAGGTCCCGGGTTTAATTCCAGAATGTGGCGGGATTTTTTTTCGTTTCCAAAACTTCCATGGGATCCACTCTGCCTCCTATCATACTGAGGATCATATGTAAATTCCGGACAAAAGCACGTTTCTTATCTTCGGCCTCGTCATTGGCTAGCGAAAGTATATGTAAATTCCGGAATTAATAATCGGTGAAGTTACATGGGGAAAGGAGTCATAGTGAACAAATTAAAAGCGAGGTTACCTTCACTCATAGTTGTTTATAAAAGTTGAACAGTTCATTCCTACTTGGGGTTACTTTTGTTCCTTCCGTTTACATCTGTCTACTGAGACAGCACTGGGAGTAAAATTGTTGAAAATAGAATTGACCGAAATTAAATAGCCATGAAATTCCCGTTTACGTAATGTAACATAACGTAACATAATCTATCGTAACTTAACCTAATCTAACTTAATCTGAGTAATATAGTTAAATAACAGTAAATTAAGTTTAGCCACACCGGGTTTCCGATGAAGTGAGAAGGGACTTCTTAAACTAGCTTCAGTGTCCCCCGCCATTTCGTAGTCCTTTCCTCTACTCCGCAATTTACATGCTACCACCATCTTTTCCCTACTCCGCAATTTACATGCTACCGCCATCTTTTCCCTACTCCGCAATTTACATGCTACCACCATCTTTTCCCTACTCCGCAATTTACATGCTACCACCATATTTCCCCTACTCCGCAATTTACATGCTATCGCCATCTTTTCCCTACTCCGCAATTTACGTGCACCCTTCATCAGTTTGCTTCGCAATTTACATAGGGAATTAACGACTGATCTAATCTTACTCCAGAATCTATAAACTCCGATACTGAGTACCGGTTCTTTTCTGTGGATAAAAGGAAGTCGGAGCATGGTGCCGACCACTTACCTCATTTTACAGCAGTCAGAAAGCATGGAGCTCTACCTCCATTCCTCCCAAGCGCCTTCATGGCTCATTGTAATTTAATTTAATTTAAAAAAATTACCACCAGAGTGACCTTCCTAAAATGAGCCTTTGCTTTCAATGGACCGTTGCCATATTCTTGGTCATATTGACTACGTATGCGTGAAACGTCACCTCAAGGTTCCCCGTCGTGTATGTCACTTCTGAGTTGTCTTTGGTGGTGGCAGCAAACACGTGGGCTGAACAAGAAGCTCAGATCCACCCAGACTTCATCTAAATTTTTGGTGTTGCCATCACTCGTCTTGAGTAATTAATAATTTACAATAATTATATTATAATAGCCCATCTACAATGGAATTATGTAATTTGTAATGTAGAATAGACATTGTAACTTTTCCATTGTTTTCAGTTTAGAACTATAAAATACGGGACGGAAAGCTGTCCCGAAGACTCTTCTCGGGACAACGGGACGCATTGGCGAAAAACGGGACGATTCCGTATTTTATGGGACGTCTGGGAACCCTACTGTTATCTGTTCTTAGTTTAACGATTTGGTTACCCCTGGCCAAATTTATGTTGGAACAGTAGCGCTCATCATATTAAGTTAGGTATTTCTGAGTCACAAATTCAACAATTACCTCCTCATTTGGGATGAGAGGGGTTGGATTATTACTGCCCAGGTATGAATAACTAACAACAGTAATTGGGTGGAAATTGCTCCTCCAATGGACGGGTATAGTAACGCTATCCCAGGCATTTTCCTATACAGTCTGGTTATACATAGCTAATAAAGAAGGAATGAAACTGGTTTCACCAAACTACTAACGACAAAAATTGCCCAATTATTGTCAAATTATTTAAAATGATCAGATGATCTTACCTGTTTAATTTAAGCTAATCTGTTATGCACATGATCTCAATTTGGTAGCCCATTTTTCATATCAAATTTCGTCTCCGAACGACCTCACTCCAGAATGTGGTGAGAAGTTTTCAACGCTAGCATTTGTGACATCTGTTTGTCATAATATTACTGTATTCGATAAAGAATGGTGGCACAAAACGATGGGTACTACAAAGCTAAACAACGTCGTAACTTCAAAAGCGGCGTTGTCACCTGCTGCGTTGCCAATTAATTGCTAGATAAAACAATGTTTTACAGTTGTCGTTGTCAACGGCAAACTACAGGAAGTAAAAGATATGGGAAGGCTTGTTAGTATGTTTCTAATAGAATATTAGTAGTACCCACGATGCTTTTGACGGCGCTAAATCACTTCATGAAGACCTCATTACAGTAGTCGAGGTTACGGCTGACATTTACATATCCATGATTCCTTTCTAAGTCGTTTTATGATTTCAATGTGTACATAACTATTGCCAGTCGTTATATTGTGTAGGTGTTCAGTGTGACTAGTTTCACTTTGTCTGTATAATATTTATTTTGTTATAAAAGATCCATATAGGCCTACAGTGCGTGTCAGAGTAAAAAATGTATATGTCTAATATAAACGCCTAAATAAGACTAAAATATCACGGGATATATGGGCCTATAATTTTTTTGGGGGAAGGGGAACAGTAGTCATAGCATTTTATTTAACGACTCCTTCACCAGCAGAAAATTAACCGTAAACGAGAAATGGCAGACAAATTTTGCTTGGAGCCCTGTATCAGAAATAGGGTTCTTTTATCGAAGGTTCGTCAATAATAATAATAATACTTACTTACTTACTTACTTACTTACTTACTGGCTTTTAAGGAACCCGGAGGTTCATTGCCGCCCTCACATAAGCCCGCCATTGGTCTCTATCCTGAGCAAGATTAATCCAGTCTCTATCATCATATCCCACCTCCCTCAAATCCATTTTAATATTATCTCCCCATCTACGTCTCGGCCTCCCTAAAGGTCTTTTCCCCTAACACTCTATATGCATTTCTCGATTCGCCCATACGTGCTACATACCCTGCCCATCTCAAACGTCTGGATTTAATGTTCCTAATTATGTCAGGTGAAGAATACAATGCATGCAGTTCTGTGTTGTGTAACTTTCTCCATTCTCCTGTAACTTCATCCCTCTTAGCCCCGAATATTTTCCTAAGCACCTTATTCTCAAACACCCTTAATCTCTGTTCCTCTCTCAAAGTGAGAGTCCAAGTTTCACAACCATACAGAACAACCGGTAATATAACTGTTTTATAAATTCTAACTTTCAGATTTTTTGACAGCAGACTGGATGATAAAAGTTTCTCAACCGAATAACAACACGCATTTCCCATATGTATTCTGTGTTTAATTTCCTCCCGAGTATCATTTATATTTGTTACTGTTGCTCCCAGATATTTGAACTTAATAATAATAATAATAATAATAATAATAATAATAATAATAATAATGGTTTATTTTAACCGGCAGAGTTAAGGACATTCGGCCTTCTCTTCCACTCAAAAGTATGATAGAAAATTACTACAGTTCTACGAATATAACATAATTAATAAAATACAATACAATTCAAAGCAATACAATACTACAGCACAAGACAATATAATACAATTTTAATATAATACAGTGACATTTCTTTTCATCTTCACAAGATCAATAAAATAGTTATGTAATAATAATAATAATAATAATAATAATAATAATAATAATAATAATAATGGTTTATTTTAACTGGTAAAGTTAAGGCCATTCGGCCTTCTCTCCCACTCTACCAGTATGATAGAAAATTACTACAATGCTATGAATATAACATAATTAATACAATACAATACAGTACAATACAGTATAATACAATTTAAGGCAATACAATACTACAGCACATGACAATATAATACATAATTAATATAATACAGTGACATTTCTTTTCATCTTCACAACATCAATAAAATAGTTATGTAATAATAATAATAATAATAATAATAATAATAATAATAATAATAATAATAATAATGGTTTATTTTAACTGGCAGAGTTAAGGCCGTTCGGCCTTCTCTTCCCCTCAACCAGTATGATAGAAAATTACTACAATGCTATGAGTATAACATAATTAATACAATACAATACAATTCAAAGCAATACAATACTACAATACAAAACAATATAATACATAATTAATATAATATAATGACATTTCTTTTCATCTTCACAACACCAATAAAATAATTATGTAATAATAATAATAATAATAATAATAATAATAATAATAATAATAATAATAATAGCAATAATAGTCATACCTAAATTAAATTAAATTATTAAACTCGATCACAATTATAACTTCAATTTGACAGCACCCGTAAGAAATCGTTTAGCCTTTTCTTGAAAGTGGTCATTGACTGGCAGCCCCTAATCTTCTGAGGTAGAGAATTCCATTCACGGGGAACTGAGACAGTAAAAGAGGATGAATAGTGGGATGTTCTATGGGCAGGAATTGCTAGAATTTGGCTCTCCTGTGACCTGGTGTTTAGATTGTGATTGGAGAATAAGTAGTTAAACCGGGAACGAAGATAATTTGGAGTAGAAGTGTGGAGAACTCGAAACAATCTTCGCACGCTACCGTATTTGCGCCAACTCTTAGGTTTGTTTACATTGCGCTATGATTGAGTTGTGAAGGAATTTGTGTTTAAATGTATATATATATATCATAAAATAAGTTTCCAAAACAGATATTTCGATAACTTTCGGAGAACGTTCTGCTTCAGAACAGCAACCGATGACGGACATTAGTGGACTGGGATGAGAGAACTTGACCACAGTCTATTATATATAGTCACGAAGCTCAATACGTAGTAAATATGCATCCATAGATAGTTGCTAACCACTAGGATCGCTACTATCGCCTCATTACAGACAATGCGAAATAGTACCTGCACAGTCTATTGTTCCTAGTACCCTCATAACCTCAAGCTTCGTGACTGTATATACTAGACTGTGACCTGACTAAGACTGTTCGACAGCGACAGATAGAGACCTTGCTTTTATCTAACGTGAATCTGCTATACGCGATCTATAACTTCATTTCCCTCGCTAAGGATGTCATCATGCTTCAGAATCATTAGTTGTCTTAGGTGGAGCTTGAAAATGGGAACTTCGGATATAACGGCTTGCATGATTCCCATTAGACCACCGTGACGACTTTTCAGTAAGCAACAAGTCGTGTACAAGTTTTTGTACCATCTACAGGGTTATTCAAAAGTACGAAAAATTTGTAAATTCACCAATTTTGTTAAAAGATAAGTTTATAAAAATAATAGGCCTAAAAGAATTTTGTTCATAAAGGAATTGGGATATTTTCACGGAAACTTCTGTTTCAATTCATTCACTATAGCTGCTGTAGAAAATGAGATAAATAATGAGTAATTCAAGATATTCTAGAGTGAGTTTTTGTGTTTTATTTATTCCATTTTATTAATTTATTTGAAAATTCATATCAGAAAATAATGATTTTGCGTCTACAAATGCGAACAAATGTAGCTTTTCGTTTTGAAAAGAAGTTTTAAAATATTAAATTTGTTAGGATCAAATTTCTGTTCATTTAAAGGGCAAAATTAAAGTTCTTTTAATCATGTATTATCACAATACACTGCTCTCTTAAGTTGACTGACCATATTGGGAATTAAATCAATGGCTTTCCCAAAACACGCTACGAAATGTTACATGATAAATGATATATTTATTGATACATCATATAACTGTAAGATAGACCTGTTACAATTCTATATTACCCCAGATCTCCCTTACTTTATAATTTTATTCACATATGTTAAGTTTTACATTGCCTTAAAAATTAAACCAAAAATACTTTTCTTTTAACATAACACATTTCTTTAGCTACTATCTAATGTTAGCGCAAACACTCGTGATGCCCCACTTTGATTACTGTGATATTCTACTCACTGACCTAAAATTACTTCGGCGCAGAGACTACAACGTGTTCATAATATGTGCGTCCGTTTCGTCTGCAATATTCGCCGGGCTGATCACGTAACACCATACCTCGAAATGTTGTCCTGGCTCCGTCTAGAAGATCGTAGGAAAATCCACTGTCTTTCCCTTCTCTTTCACATATTGGATTTCTCCACTCCTGTCTATCTTGCGTCTCGTTTTCAAAATGTATCCACCCATCATTACCTAGACACACGATCACAACACTCCTCACTATTACCCATTCCTCCCACCGAACATCCTCATATTCATCTTCTTTCACTGTGGCTGTTCCTCGGCTTTGGAATTCCCTACCGAGTAATGTCAGGGACTGTCGACATCAAACCAATTTAAGAATAGGCTAACGAAATATTTTTCTAACAATTCTTGTTAACAATAATAGCTGTTTCAGGTTTCTCAATGTTTAATGGTTATATATATCACAGATAAATATCTAAATTATCTCATTATTATTATTATTATTATTATTATTATTATTATTATTATTATTATTATAACTATTTCTTACCAACGTTTATTATTGTCACACTAACATTACTTATCCAACTTTCACTGTTTAATTTCATGTTGTCTTATGGTCTAGATATTAATGTAATAACTATGTAAGCAATTGTATTCAATTAGAATTAGAGTCTGGCTGGGCGGAAGAGAAGGCCTACTGGCCTTAGCTCTGCCAGATTAAATAAATAAATTATTATTATTATTATTATTATTATTATTATTATTAAACACAACCCCTCTCCTAAACATATCCACATACCACATACCCTATTCTCTAAGCAAGGAAAAAAACACACACACACACACACTCACTACAAGATCAATTTCATACACCATTAATTTTAACTTTCGCTTCTCATTTAAATATCACTATCATTAAAAATTTGCCTAATTTGGAATGTTACATATCAAAGTTTATCTCGAAAAGGAAGCAAAAACGAGCAAAATTGTATTATTTTTTGTTTAAAATATCTCAAATAATAGCCCCCCCCGCCGAAATTACTTATGATTCATCCTGTTTAATTCCGTGTGAATGGCAATATGAAACACATCCAAGAGTTGGACCATTACTTATTTTTTAGCACTGTACAATAGTGGCAAAAAAAAACCGGACTGACCCTTGTAGCTGATTTCAGAGCCTTGTTCACTCCAGAGCACGATAAACTGGTAACTAAGACTTTCGTGGTTCCCAATACTTTTCGATTACAGCGATATTTTACTACTTAATTAACTTATTATTCCCAGAACATGAATTTTACCAGCAATCGAAAAGTATTGGGAATAAATTAGAATAAGTAACAAAAAAATTCCTTCCCAGGCAGGATTCGAACCACGAAAGTCTTAGTTACCAATCTATAGTGCTCTGGAGTGAACAAGGCTCTGAAATCAGCTACAAGGGTCGGTCCGGTTTTTTTTTTTGCCACTACTGTACATAACCACATCATCATTCTCGAATCATAAAAAATATAGTTGGTATAGACTACATATATGCACTGAAAGGTCGAAATTTTACATTGAAGACAATAAATTTGTCATTTTATGACATCAGTTATTTCACCAATAAGAAAATACTGCCGTCATTTTCAGTAGTCGGTATTTGCTGTTCATATATTCTGAAAGATTTGCATGCGTAGATTTATTTTTTGAAACATCAATGCTCCATGGAAACACATGCAAAACATCGCCTAGTCGCTAGATTACAGGAAGGCGATACATTGCAATTGTGCCGCTCTCTGAAGGACATATGCAGATTAATGCATTCAACATTATGCGAGAATCGATGTACACAAGACTCCAGCTGTGAGGAGCTTTACATTTTAACAAAATCGCAGCGACTTGTTCATAATTGTACAGCAAGCTGTTTATCTTCATGCAAGCCTTGGGAAAAAGAAATGAAAGTGAAATGAGAAGAAAAATAGAAATAAACAAAAAATTATAGGAACAATAAGAAATGCAAGATTAATTAAGAGATGCCTCATTCATTTTATATTGACTAGGTTTGTTTCATACTTTTTATCACTAATGTTTCTGTTGTCATGAAGTTAGAACAGAAATAGGGGCTCTGTTACCTGTGACCCTTGTCCCAACCGACTGCCCGTTGCATTGACGCGAACTAACCAAGTGTCTCTGAGTGTGATCAATGATTCAGTCCTTGTCCATCACCACCCGGCGACGACGGCCACTGGACACCATCGATCTCGCAGGTCACTCCTCGAACCCCGTCTACAATCTCACTTCTTTCCCTATAACTATCGACACAAACTGTTTTCCTATTCATTCATTTACGTGTCTTGCCTTTTCAGATACTGTTGCTAGGATACAGTGTGTGAAATATAATATTATCAGCCATTTCGAGCAAACTGGGAATTCCAATGAATTTTTCTTTTTCAGAAATATCTATCTATCTATCTATCTATCTATCTATCTATCTATCTATCTATCTATCTATCTATCTATCTATCTATCTATCTATCTATCTATCTATCTATCTATCTATCTATCTATCTGTCTGTCTGTCTGTCTGTCTGTCTGTCTGTCTGTCTGTCTGTCTGTCTGTCTGTCTGTCTGTCTGTCTGTCTGTCTGTCTGTCTGTCTGTCTGTCTATCTATCTATCTATCTATCTATCTATCTATCTATCTATCTATCTATCTATCTATCTATCTATCTATTTATTTTATTACTAGTAAGTTTGAAATGAATACAAGTTAATATATACAATGAAAGATAAACTAGCCCACTCCTGAATGAGTAAGACTCGTGCTCAGGATGGGATTCTAATACAGACAAAAATAAAATTAAAATTGAGAGTGAATACAGATTAACTAGTGTTTAATATGTTTAAACCCAAATTATAAATCCAATACAATTTTTTTATTTTTTTTATTAATTTGGAGAGGATTAGAGGTTAAAATAATATTGGAATAAAATTTGTTTAATAATCTGGGACCTTGACTCATGCTGTGATAAAAAGCTGCATTGGTTTTACATTTTGGTTCACACAAACGCAGAGAATTCATATTTTTAGTTCTATATTTATGTATATACCTTTCAAAGTTATTAAAATTTCTATGGAAATATTTTAATAAAATAAAATAATACATTTGTTTAATATTGAAAACTTTGAAATGTTTAAACAACAATTCAGTTGGGTAATCTTTCTGCTTTTTAAACAAAATTTTAATACTTTTCTGTAGTAAAATTAACGGATAAAGGTTGGATTTATAAGTTCCACCCCAACCTATAATACCAAACAAATATATAGATTGGAATAATGCTAAATAAATTATACGTAAACAGTTAATTGACAAAATATTTCTTGGAACAACGAAGTAATATAATGTTTTACGTAATTTATTACAAATATAATGAATATGATTATTCCATTTAAATGCTTATCAATAATTATACCTAAGTATTTAACCTCATTAACTCAATTAATAACTGAACAATTGCAATTTATATCGGAACAATCAGAATTATGCATTTTAATTTGTAGTATAGATGAAATTGGTTTACTACCTTTATTATTTAAAGAAAATGGGATAGTGTAAGTCATAGATAAGACTGTAAATTTAAATATTCTAATGTTTTAATAAACATTTTACAAATTTTATCGGTACTGAATATAAATGGTCTTGGGTGGGTAATAGGTACCGTTTTGTTTCTCTAAAGTTTGCAGCACTTACTCATAGAGATATCAGTTGTTAATTTATATTTTTCAAGGAGCTATTGTTGAAGAAATATTTTGAGAGTCGGGACTGTTAAATTCAGAGCTCCAGGTTCAAGGAACTTTATGCTCTGTCCTATATTCTTTCTGTCATTTATTTTCAGTAGTTTGGGTTAATAACGATTAATCTTACAGTTCAAGTGAATATTTTGACTTAGAAATGTCACAGTTGTTTTCAAACGGGGAAAATGAAGGACATTAACTCAGCTATAGCATCTGTGAAAAAATAAGTGCAACTTCCGTGACATACATAAAACAAACAGCTACAAATTAATTACCAATTATGTTTTTTGTAAAATAATTTGCATACCATGAGATTTGCATAGCTTTCACATGGACACTATGAGATTGAATATCTTTTTGCTTGCGGCGTAGAGCTGAGTTTTACACTTTTTGTTAATAAGGTGTGAAGTGAGTTCACAAATCTCGTAACATCCGTGACGGAATATTTTCTTTATTTTCTGCAATAATAATACATTTTATTCATCAACTTTTTTCTATTAAATGTTACTGATCTTCTAAATGTGATATTTTGATATTTATTGTATTTTCACAGACAAAGTACATACAAGTAATCATTTAAACCCTTACATTACACACTTTATAGTTTTACACATAGATATACTATTATTCACCCGCGCCGTGGCGTTGCGGTCTAACGCATCCCGCCTAGGACTCGCGTTACGGAATGCGCGCTGGTTCGAGTCCTCATGGGGAAGAAATTTTCTCATGAAATTTCGGCCAGTGTATGGGACCGGTGCCCACCCAGCATCGTGATGTATTTGGGGAGCTACGATAGGTAGCGAAATCCGGTTGCGAATACCAGCTATAACGGCTGGGAGGATCATCGTGCTAACCACACGTTACCTCCATTCTGGTTGGATGATCGTCCACCTCTGCTTCGCCATGTGGGCGTGAGGCCAGCAGCCGTCTGATCGGTCTAGGCCCTTTACGGGCTGTAGCGCCACGGATCATTATTATTATTATTATTATTATTATTATTATTATTATTATTATTATTATTATTATTTAAATACAATTTCTACAATTTAAATATTTAATATAAAAAAGTTTTGTTTTATCTTCCACTTGCTTTTAGTTTTGTGCAAGACTCAACTCATTTTAGTACGTTGTTACAATCAGTATTTGTTCACCTTACATCTATAACACAAAAAAAAAAAACAAGCGTTAAACATATTTGTTTAATAATCATTATTCTTATTTATTTTCTTATTTATTTTTTTTTTTCATTC
Organism: Periplaneta americana; assembly: GCA_025594305.2. Taxonomy (NCBI): domain Eukaryota; kingdom Metazoa; phylum Arthropoda; class Insecta; order Blattodea; family Blattidae; genus Periplaneta; species Periplaneta americana. Next base: position 21,350,989 of record JAJSOF020000035.1, read on the forward strand.
AATTCTAGCTATTTTATTTGTTCTTTCCATTCTAATTTTTTTAGTAAAAAAAGATATAAACCTAATTCCTTTTGTAACTTTGTGTTATTATTATTCATAAGTTTTCTTATAGCTATTTTTTTTTTTATTTATTTGTAGGAACTTTTCTTTATAAATTCCACCTGTATATCTTTTGTATTTTGACATTCAAGAACAATGTGAATGTCATTTTCTCTCCGTCCACATAATGGGCATGTGCCTTGAGGTATATTACCTCTATTACAACTTAATTTCCAAATCCCCAGTCTGAACCAGGCCAGTCCAAATCTTTCTTTCATATTCATATTATCTATATATGTATTCCTTCCCCATATTTTTTTTTATTCATTAAAACATATTAGAGATCGCATTTCATTGTTAGTACTGAAATCATTTTGTCTAGTTATATTTTTACATCTTGATTTAATTAGATTTAGGCTTGCTGACCTGTTTCTTGTAGCTAAGTTATCCCATAGCAACCCTAACCCTATATTAAAATGTTATTTTTAATATTTACTATTGCCATATTTGTCGTATTTGCAATTTGATTTAATAAATATTGTTTCATAATAATACATTATGCAACGAGCCTATAATGATAGTAATTAAGACGCGAGTATGTTTGTTTATGAAACGAGCGCAAGCGAGTTTCATAATTGTCATACGAGCGTCTTAATTATCATTATAGACAAGTTTCATACCACTTTTTATGCTCGACCATATTTCTAACTTGAAATTATTCAGAAGTATTCATTTTATTTGCATCTGACTGAAGATCGGAAGTGACCTTGTGCATAGCTCGTGAATTGTGAGATGTGCGCAGACGCGAAAGTATTGATTTTTTCCGAGGAACAATAATGTCATTGACCTTGATGTAATATAGAGAATAACACGATCTAATTTTGATATAACCTGGAAATTGATTTAGAATTGAAAAACGAGATCAAAATTGAATTTATTTGAGTATTATTTACAATTAACGCTAATTATGATAGTAACAGAACATAACCTTCTGCGACAGTATTGGATTTCCAGCCTCCGTGACGTTTCCTCCTTGTCTTTCGATTGCATATCCGAGAATAATCGAAAACCTGAACTTTAATGAATACGTGTACTTTAATGACATGCATTAAAGGACTGCTACCAGGTGTATAATTACTACATTTCGGCATGGTCGAGCATAAACGTATTTTGGTCATTTTGGATTCTTTTAATTAGTATTTTGTGTTTCTAACTAGGATTGTACACATGATATTGTCTATTCCCATTTCTGTTCTTCTAAATTGATTCTAATAATAGAAGTTGACAAAAGACATTTCATTTTCAATTGTAAAGTTTGAAAATAGTAAAATGTTACATGTGACAACTGGAATGGCTGTTACTCGTATGTTGTTGCCTTCGCATTGGGTCTTCCACATCGCAAAGAGCTCTGAATCACCATGACAACCTTGTGTTTAGCTCCAGTTATTTCCAGGAAAGTCAAGGCAATGATGTTCATTGCTGATTGTTGTCGAGGTATAAAAACGTGTAATTGTATACGTAGCTTGATAGCAGCTGCTGACACAAAGTTGTAAGCTGTTCAATGTTTTTTGTTGTGTAATTACTCCTCCGAATGACCTCCAGTATTTTGCTGTTTTTTTAAACTACTGAAAAAGATAGGCCTAATGTTATAGGTGAAGAATAAATTTGATACTCCGATAAAATAGTAATATGCGTTACAAGAGCGGTATATTGAAGTTTTCATGTTCGAGGAAAAGTTTGAAAAAGCGAAACATAGTTGAGCTTTTTAATTTCCGAGAATTGAAAGAAAACATACCGCTCGTGTATCGTACATTATTTTGTGCGAAGATCGTTTATTACATACCTGAAAAGAGAAATTTCTAATTAGTTGCAATGAAATCTCCATCTTGGTTTCTGTTCAATGACGGCAAATTTGCAAAACAAAAATATCTATCTTCAACATTGTTGCTTTAAAATGTTTTCTGTGTTTACTATACTCCAGCAGGCCGTGATATACATCTGTCTTTTTTTCCCCAGTCTATAAATGCGAACTTCAAACAAACGGCTTCCTTAATGTTACATGCATCACGAATTCAGTAACTTTAGTGGAGTTGTAGAGTTTAATTAATTTTTGCAAATATTTAAAAACAATAATTAACAGTTTAGGTGAAATTGCAGTGGTAAGTTTCAATTTATAATTATTACTATATTGAACGTCTTTAAAAATAATATGTTAAAAGCCTAAAGCAGTAAAATCAATATGTCACTTAAGCGGTAAGAAGAGGGAAATTGTTATGTGTGTTAGGTTGGGAATACTGAATGTGGAATTTTAGACTTACCGCGGATTGGTTTCGTGCGGAAAGCAAGCAAATACGCACGATCTCGCACAAAAGTTTAATACAGTTTTGTTTGTTTTTGCTTCTTTTTCGAGAAACGAAATTGTTTTATATGAAATGTTTATAGCGTATTTTGTAACCGTTGATTGAATTCCTAATATGCTCAGTCAATTTAAGAGAGCAGTGTATTATAATAATGAATGATTAAAAAAAAATCTTAATCCCTTTTGCAAATTTTTACATTTTCTTATTTACATTCCTTTTATTTTGTTTTTCTATTTTCCCTCTCTTGCTTTCTTTTTTTTCTGTTGCCTATCTTTCTATATTTTCCTTTCTTTTAACTTCCTCTCTTCTCACGACTTTTACATTTTCCTCTTTACCTTCTAGCTTCTTTGCTTTCTTTCTTTTCTGTTGTCTATCCTTCTATATTTCCCGTTTTCTTTAATTTGCTTCATCTCTCTCTTATTCCAGTCCTTTTAATTTTATCCCTTCTTACGAATTTTTAAATTTTACACTTCACTTTCCATTTTTCTTGCTTCGTTTTTCTATTTCCCTTCCCTTGCTTTCTTCCTTTTCTGTTGTCTATCCTTCTATATTTTCCTCTATCTTTAATTTGCTTCGTCTCTCTCTTATTCCCGTCCTTTCTTTTAATTTTCTCTCTTGTTACGAACTTCTACATTTTCCTCTTTACCTTCTATCTCCCTTGCTTCGTTTTTCTGTTTTCCTTCTCTTGCTTTATTTCTTTTCTGTTGTCTATCCTTCTATATTTCCCGTTTTCTTTAATTTGCTTCGTCTCTTCCTTATTTCTGTCCTTTCTTTTAACTTTCTCCCTTCTTATGAACTTTTACATTTTCTCTTTACCTTCTATCTTCCTTGCTTCGTTTTTCTATTTTTCTTTTCTTGCTTTCTTTCTTCTCTGTTGTCTATCTTTCTATATTTTTCTCTATCTTTAATTTGCTTCGTCTCTCTCTTATTACCGTCCTTTCTTTTAATTTTCTCCCTTCTTACGAATTTTTACATTTTCCAGTTTACTTTCTATTCTTTCTTGCTTCGTTTTTCTATTTTCCTTCTCTTGCTTTCTTTGTTTTCTGTTGTCGATCTTTCTAGATTTTCCTCTTTCTTTAATTAGCTTCGTCTCTTCCTTATTCCTGTCCTTTCTTTTAACTTGCTCCTTTCTTACGAACTCTTACATTTTCCTCTTTACATTCTATCTTTCTTGCTCCGTTTTTCTATTTTTATTTCCTTGATTTCTTTCTTTTCTGTTGTCTATCTTTCTATATGTTCCTCTTTCTTTAATTGGCTTCGTCTCTCTCCTTTCTTTTAAGTTTCTCGCTTCTTACGAACTGTTATATTTTTCTCTTTACATTCTATCCTTCTTGCTTCGTTTTTCTATTTTTCTTTTGTTGCTTTCTTTTTTTTTTCTGTTGTCTGTCTTTCTATATTTTCCTCTATCTTTAATATGCGTCGTCTCTCCCTTATTCCTGTCCTTTCTTTTAACTTCTTTCTCGCTCCGTTTTCTATGTTTCTTTTGTTGCTTTCTTTCCTGTTGTCTATCTTTCTATATGTTCCTCTTTCTTTAATATGCGTCGTCTCTCCCTCTTTCCTGTCCTTTCTTTTAACTTCATTCTTGCTCCGTTTTTCTATTTTTCTTTTGTTGCTTTCTTTCTTTTCTGTTGTCTATCTTTCTATATGTTCCTCTTTCTTTAATTTGCGTCGTCTCTCCCTTATTCCTGTCCTTTCTTTTAACCTTCTCCCTTCTTACGAACTTTTAAACTTTTCTGTTTACATTCTATCTTTCTTGCTCCGTTTTTCTATTTTTCTTTTGTTGCTTTCTTTCTTTTTTGTTCTCTATCTTTCTATATTTTCCTCTTTCTTTATTTTCCTTCGTCTCTCCCTTATTGCTATCCTTTTCATCTTTCTTCCTTCTTACGAACCTTTACACTTTCCTCTTTACATACATTTCTTTCGGAAAGTAGTTAGTTGGTATTTCATCGTCCCATTCTCTCATCCCCGTAATGTTTACCCCTAAACTGCTTGTACTGTCATTTTCTTTACATTTAATGTACTTGTGCAGCAATCCTCGGAATAGTGTTGCAGTATTAAGCCCGACTATAAAATAGCAGCCGCGGAGCGTTCCATGTGGTCTCTCTGGCGTTGAAGCCATCGATTGGCGAGGCGCTGCGAAATCCGCCCCCGCCCCGCAGCCGGCTCGTCTTCCTCTTCTTTTTCTTCTAAAAAATCCCCAAACACAAGACAACGAGGGAGGGGGAGGTTACAGTAAACCTCCCATCTGACGTAGCAGTTAATTTGAATAATTTCCCATCTACTCCAGTCTGGTGGGGAGCTCTAATTGCCTATAAAAGATAAAGCAGTCTATTTGACACAAGCATTAAGATGTATGAAGGGCGTGCAGATTCATAGCCTGACATTATCTAATTGAAGCTTCAAGTCTTTTGAAATTATTTTGCAGTCTGTACAAAGTTCTCGGTGTTAGCGTGTGTGAGTACAGATGCAGGAGTCCAGGATTGGAGTCCCAAAGAGTACAGCGAATATTTAATAATAATAATAATAATAATAATAATAATAATAATAATATTATTTATTTAACCTGGCAGAGTTAAGGCCATACGGCCTTCTCTAACACTCAACCAGGAGTAAAACTGCGTTACAAAAACACTACAAATTTACAAAGTACACTACAATTTTACACACAAAACTGAATAAGATAATAATAATAATAAAATGTAAACAACAAGTAAGTAGAAATCAGACATAATATATAGCCTAACATACAGAAAGAAAGAAAAAAGCATAATAAAATGTGAACAGCAGGTCAAAATAAATGAGACATACAAAGTATAAAAATAAGAATTATTGATAATAATAATAATAATAATAATAATAATAATAATAATAATAATAATAGTAATCATAATAATAGTAATAAAATAGTGCAGTACAAAGCATACAATTAATACAATATTTTTAAGTACACACAGTAAGGAAAATTATGATTATATATAGCTCAAATTATCATATTATACATATACCATTATCGGAAAATATGAAAACAAAAATATAAAATAAGTTAAATGTCACTAGAACATAAAAAAATGTGAATATGTGGAAACATGCAATACAACATTTGTCATAACAGTAAGTTAGTTTGGCAACTCGTCATAAGATAATTTTCTAACTTGGATTTGAAAGATTTCAATGTTCGGCAGCCCTTGACTTCAGGCGGCAGAGAGTTCCAGTGACGAGAGGTAGCAACAGTGAAAGATGAGGAATACAGAGATGATGTGTGGAGTGGAATTTCTAGCGTGTTATCGCGTTGTGATCGAGTATTAATATTATGATAGGGAGAGATAGTATGAAAACGAGCGAATAAATAATAGGGGGATGAAGTGTGCATAATTCGATATAAGAGAGAAAGTGAGTGCAGATTTCTCCTATCATGTAACCTAAGCCATGGTAACTTCTCGAAAGAAGGTGAGATATGATCATAGTATCGAACATTACAAATGAAGCGGACGCACGCGTTATGAACACGCTGTAGTTTCTGAGCGGAATCAATCCTGAGATCACTGAACAGCCCACAGTCCGAGCCTTCTTACTTTATACCGTTAGGGTGAAACGTAACCATTTTCCCGCTATTTCATTTTATTAAGTTTATCTATACACGCTTTAACATCTATGGTCATATCGCGTGTTTAGGTTCTGTGGGTATACCAGTAGGCCGTTGTTACTATTGTTGAGGTTACGAACAAAACCGGTCGTTTCCACCGAAGACAAAAAAATGAGTTTTTTTTACGGTTTCGGTAGGCTGTATTTAGAGAGGCGTCTTTCCGAATATGTTATTGTTTTTATTCCATGAGGAACAGCATGATAAAAGCAGTATTTTCAATAAAAAGTGAATTCCATATGAAGAGTCCACTGCAAGAATGATGGATGTCATTTGGAATACATTTTGCAGGAGAAGCAATTGAAAGCTTGAAATGCTTAGCGCTCAAAGCTTAACTGTGATTTTCCGATCATTACTGGACAATGACTATCAGTGTTAATGCCATATAACTCTCTATGTACGTTCTATATGTGAGCCGTTCAGAGCAGAAGTGGTGTAAGTCAGCATTGGATTATGAGGTTTAAAGTAAAAATTCTGTAAAATACAGCGCTAAGTAGCAATTAATATATCCTTTGTGCTATCCACTGACTATTAATAGTTTAAATAAATTGAATATTAATTGCTACTTTGCGCTGTATTTTACAGAATGTTTACTTTAATCCTCATTACCCATTTTGACTTACACCACTTCTGCTCTCAACGGCTCATGTCTTAAGCTGTGCATTGACAGTCTTGGTTCATTTTCGACAAGAAAGTGACATCCATCATTCTTGCAGTGGACTCTTCATATCATACTAATGTCAATATTTTCATTGCCTTTTTGTGTCAAAAACGGACATTTCCACTTTTATGTGTAAGGGAGATAATAGGCCTATCTTATTGCTAATTTAAATTATTGTAAAAGTGTTATAATATAGGCCTATTCATTTTTCCATAATACAGTGGAATGAAGGTGAAGGATATCTAGGGACATAAGCTATTCAATTCATATTTTTATTTTCATGGAATGTGCATTCACATAGTTGAGCTAAATATATTTTAATTGAAACTATTGTAAAAGAGTAAAAGATTAATTAGAATAATAGTAGGTGCTAAATCTAGGGAATCTTGTAGGACTATTTTCAAAAAGAATACAAATAATGCCCATGGCTTGTCAGTATATCTTTTCATTAATAATCTTCCTCTTATATAAACGTGAAAGCTTTGTAACTAATTCAACAGTTCATAGCATAAATAACGTCAAAAAAAAAAAAATTCATACTCCATCGGCAAGTCTATCGTGCTATCAAAAAGGAGTGCGTTATATGGCAGTAAAAATTTTTAATAGCTTCTCTATCGATATAAAAAATGAAACTCAAAACATAAAATTATTTAGGGACAAATTAAAGAAGTACCTAATTCCTCACGCCTTCTATTCTGTAGGTGAATTCATGACATTCAGTAACGCTTCATGAAATTGGTACTAGAACTTTGTGTTGTACTAGTAGACTATATTGTAAACCTCGTCTGTATATATTTCATCTACACAGTGACTATAAATTAAGACTTTATAATAGTATTAAGTTTTTTGACTTGTTCCATATTCTAGCTGTGAAGCAATGTATGAATACCATGAAATGTTAATAAATACAATGCAATACAATACAAAAGTCTTACTGTACGGGTGATTATGTAGTGTGCACCAGCCAGGCCGCCATCTTCCTACAATAGAGGTCTTGGACACATAATCTAAAGTTGCTCACAATATGATTGTCATAAGAAAATTGTCAAAATTTAATTTATTTATTTGGTAATGTATATATGTATTTATTCATTATGCAAATGGGTATATACCCGTGGCAGTGGTAACTAATTACACTCAGTAATGACAATAATAAACACAATTAATAAAATTTACAATTAATTAAATAATAATAATAATAATAATAATAATAATAATAATAATAATAATAATAATAATAATAATAATAATAATAATAATAATAACAGGGAGCATCCTAAATTAAATGAAGCACGATCACTTAAAATAACATTTAAAGCAAATCTAATTTGTATCTTAACCCTAATTTCGAACTAAAACCCACGAGTATGATATGTTCATACCTGAACAAGTACCTTTCAGCACTACACTCATTTCGCTGACAACTCATTCACTGCACTGGAACTACGACACATTTCACTCATTCTATCCTGATTTGACTAACACTTCAAAAACATTTCACTGTTCAAATACTTTGTACTGCCACTATAAACTATAAAGCTTCACTGACAGAAACACACTTCACTTACACAACACACTTCTTCACTGATACAACACTTCAATAACAAAATATCAATTACACCCTTTAATTAGTCTGTATAATATACTACTGCCTATTAGTAAAGTCCTTAAGCCTATTTTTAAATACATTTTTGGTTATTGGTGAATGTAATGTAATTCTATGTGTTTAGTACCACTATTGCTGGTGATTAGTGGTGGCGATGATGATAATGATTATGAGAGGAGAAAAATGTAATAATTATTGTGTACATATTGTCGAATCAGAATTTGGGGAACGACAGTTTTCTGAAATGATGGGTAATTGAAGAATGGTGAAGTGTACAAGGTAAAGTGTCCTTCCACTGCTATTTATGGCCGCATATTTGACACAGATACACCAGGATTTGATTCGAAAACTATGACTCTGAAAGTTGATGAATAAGCAATATGATTGCCATCATGACGGGCTCTACCATAAGTTTCGTGAGGTTGTAGTTATTTCATTCCGACAGACGGAAAATCCAACAAAAGACTATGGCAGGATCGTAGGCTACCATAAATATATATCTAAGTTGTAGAGAAAAGACTGGCATTTAAAGGTAAATATATGGAGTTCCAGAGAATTTCCACGCTTTTTGTTGGTAGCAGCGACTGTCTAAAGCAAAGCGTTGCTAGGTTACGTCATGCATATAATAGACGCCGGCGACATCTCGCTGAAACGCGACGCACTCTGAACAAAAGACAAACGAGATTGTCGCTGGGGACAAAAGAGAAGGTAAAACAATGCGATCAGCTTAAATCTGATAACGTTTCGGCGGTGCAAATTTATTACTCCAATTCTCTCTTTTGTCAACGAGAAGGATGCGCGCTCGCGAGGGCCCCCCAGCATTCAATTGTGACTGCTAAACGGAATTCAATTCGTGTGGCACCTTTCAAAAATGTCGGTGACTTGGTGTGAAGCGAGCGAACAAAAGAAAGGCGATTTGAATGCCGGCGCTGTAGGCAGCAATTCCGACCGCTGAGGTCTGAAATATTTAGGGCTTAATTTTCGCACCGATTTTGTGTGTGTTTGAGTTCTTAAATTTGATTATAGCCTCGTCTGTGATACCGACAGAAATATTGTTTTTTAAGTGAAATATGGTCAAGTTTTTCTATAGAGCCTATATCATTAGGCTTTAAGGTAAATAAATATAGACAAGTATGGGAAGAACACCTTGTCAGGATGCCTCATAAAGGATTCCCGACTTAGCTTATGTAAACAGTAATGGTAAAAGACGAATTGGATAACACGAGAGGTGGCGAGATCTATAAATTTATGTATATTTTTCGGAAAAGGGGAATAAATTATCTAATTCTTAGGAAGAGGAATATATTATGTTAGCCTTCAGTACTTTTATGTGAACCTAATTTACTTTCTTGTTTTAATTAATATAAGTTATTGTAACGATGTTTTTACTAAGATCCATTTGCTGTTATCTCATAAACGGATTGACTTTATAGTAAGAAAATAATGCAAAAAATAGAAACTAAAAAAATAAAAGACAGACTAAGAAAAATAGATAGGCCTAGTACCTATAAATTATTCAGTTCAAGAAAAGGACGGAATAAAAGAAATGAGGAAGAAATGGAGAGTACAAGCGGAAAACAAGGCACAAGGACAGAACAAAAAATAAATAAGTTAACATTTAGAAGGAAAGACAAACGGAATACAAAATGAGAAGAAGAAATAAAAACGATCCAATCAGAATAAAAAAGAGATACAAAAATATATCAAAAATGTACGAAAGAATAGAATATTTTTGAGGTAGAGAATAGAACAATTTAGGAAGAAAAACGAAAGAACGGAAAAAATAGTTGAAAGTAAGTAAGAAATTGCTGTAAAAAGGGAAAAAGAAATAAAGTCATAGAGAGATCGGAAAAGAAGACACAAAAGAAAACAGAATAAAAAAGAAAAAAGAAATGGAAGAAGGAACTAAGGAATTGAAAGGAAAGGAAGACAAAAGATAATGTAGGCCTAAACGATAAAATGTCTGAAACAAAGGAAGATAGAAAGAGGAAATGTAGAAACAAATGAAAGGAGTGCACGCGAACACCCTCTTTCAGGTCCTAGAATTTTTGTATATTTATAATAATAAAATTGTTTACAATGTTCATTGTTAATAGGAAGTTTGAGATAAAGAAAGAAAAAAACTAGTAAAGAAGACAAATGAAAAAAGAGTATAATGAAATAAATAAAATAAGTTATAAGAAAGTAAATATGCAGAAATAAATAAATAGGGTAAAAATTGAAGAATAATAGAAATTTGAAGACAGAAACAAAAAATAGAATGTTAGAAATAAAGAAAGAAAGAGAAAAAATGGAAAGAATAATAGAACGTTTGAAAGAGAAATATATGCAAACAACAAAGAAAGAGAGTAAAAATACTTAATTACTGGCTTTTAAGAAATCCGTAAGTTCAATGCCGCCCTCACATAAGCCCGCCATCGGTCCCTATACTGAGCAAGATTAATCCAGTCTCTACCAGCATATCCCAGTTCCCTCAAATCCATTTTAATATTATCTTCCCATCTATGTCTCGGCCTCCCCAAAGGTCTTTTTCCCTCCGGTCTCCCAGCTAACACTCTATATGCATTTCTGGATTCGCCCATACGTGCTACATGCCCTGCCCATCCCAAACGTCTGGATTTAATGTTCCTAATTATGTCAGGTGAAGAATACAATGCGTGCAGTTCTGTGTTGTGTAACTTTCTCCATTCTCCTGTAACTTCATTCCTCTTATCCCCAAATATTTTCCTAAGCACCTTATTCTCAAACACCCTTAACCTATGTTCCTCTCTCAAAGTGAGAGTCCAAGTTTCACAACTATACAGAACAACCGGTAATATAAATGTTTTATTTATTCTAACTTTCAGATATTTTGACAGCAGACTAGATGATAAAAGCTTCTCAACAGAATAAAGCAGGCATTTCCCATATTTATTCTGTGTTTAATTTCCTCCCGAGTATCATTTATATTTGTTACTGTTGCTCCCAGGTATTTGAATTTTTCCACCTCCTCAAAGGATACATTTCCAATTTTTATATTTCCATTTCGTACAATATTCTCGTCACGAGACATAATCATATACTTTGTCTTTTCGGGGTTTACTTCCATACCTATCTCTTTACTTGCTTACAGTAAAATTCCCGTATTTTCCCTAACCGTTTGTGGATTTTCTCCTAACATATTCACGTCATCCGCATAGACAAGCAGATGATGTAACCCGTTCAATTCTCTGTTATCCTGGACTCTAAAGCAAAGCTAAAAAGTGAAGGTGATAGTGCATCTCCTTGCTTTAGCCCACAGTGAATTGGAAACGCATCTGACAGAAACTGACCTATACGGACTCTGCTGCATGTTTCACTAAGACACATTTTAAATAATCGAACTAGTTTCTTGCGAATACCAAATAGAATAAGAATATCATATAAAACTTCTCTCTTAACCGAGTCATATGCATGTTTTAAATCTATGAATAACTGAAGCACTGTTCCCTTCTACTCCCATTTTTTCTCCATTATCTGTCGAATACAAAATATCGGATCAATAGTTGATCTATTACGCCTAAGCCCACACTGATGAGAAAATATAAGTGTTAAATGAAGAAGGGAATAGATATAATATGGAAGACATGAGACAGAAATGAAAGATAACTTCTGTTTGTAAATAAAGAGACTCGAACTTGGTCTGTACAGCCTCGGAATGGTGCTGCGTTCTGCTGTATAGAAATGATTTGAGTGGCTTTGAAATTCTGAGCTGCTGTTTTATGCAGCTATAAAACGGGTAAACTTATAAATACTAAACAAGCCATGTCGGGAGAGCGATTCCAGCACACGATCACGCCTTAATATTCTTCATTCCAGAAACTATAAACCGATGTAATGCTTTTTAGTCGAATTATCCTGCGGTATTGCTCGTTGTAAACGAAAATGGGAGATGTTACATTACACTTAACGAGCACAAGAAAACCCTGATAGATGGCGTTCAGCCCGCTTTCTTTTTATTGGCACTTGTCTGGCGTAACGAATATTGCAGGGCGGGATTTGATGTAATTATGCCGTGGGAGGAGGACGCCCCTCGTCAGTTCTATCCACTAACAGGACAACCTGCTGGTCGAACTTCGGGTCTGACCCAAAGGAGGAAACTGCCATTAATGCAATTCAGTTTTTAGGAGTTCAGTTTTGTTTTGAGATAGGCCACATAATAATAACAACAACAACAACAACAATAATAATAATAATAATAATAATAATAATAATAATAATAATAATAATAATAATAAAGGTACAGTACACCAGTTATTCATAGATTTCAAAAAGGCATATGACTCGGTTAAGAGAGAAGTTTTATATAATATTCTTGTTGAATTTGGTATTCCCAATAAACTAGTTCGATTAATTAAAATGTGTCTCAGTGAAACTTACAGCAGAGTCCGTATAGGCCAGTTTCTATCTTATGCTTTTCCAATTCACTGCGGGCTAAAGAAAGGAGATACACTATCACCTTTACTTTTTAACTTTGCTCTAGAATATGCCATTAGGAAAGTTCAGGATAACACAGAGGGTTTGGAATTGAACGGGTTATATCAGCTGCTTGTCTGTGCGGATGACGTGAATATGTTAGGAGAAAATCCACATACGATTAGGGAAAACACGGAATTTCTACTTGAAGCAAGTAAAGCGATATGTTTGGAAGTAAATTCCGAAAAGACGAAGTCTATGATTATGTCTCGTGACCAGAATATTGTACGAAATGGAAATATAAAAATTGGAAATTTATCTTTTGAAGAGGTGGACAACTTCAAATATCTTGGAGCAACAGTAACAAATATAAATGATACTCGGGAGGAAATTAAACACAGAATGCATATGGGAAATGCCTGTTATTATTCGGTTGAGAAGCTTTTATCATCCAGTCTGCTGTCAAAAAATCTGAAAGTTAGAATTTATAAAACAGTTATATTACCGGTTGTTCTTTATGGTTGTGAAACTTGGACTCTCACTTTGAAAGAGGAACACAGGTTAAGGGTATTTGAGAATAAGGTGCTTAGGAAAATATTTGGAGCTAAGAGGGATGAAGTTACAGGAGAATGGAGAAAGTTGCACAACACAGAACTGCACGCATTGTATTCTTCACATAACGTAATTAGGAACATAAAATCCAGACGTTTGATATGGGCAGAGCATGTAGCACGTATTGGCGAATTCAGAAATGCTTATAGAGTGTTAGTTGGGGGGTCGGAGGGAAGAAGACCTTTGGGAAGGCCGAGACGTAGATGGAAGGATAATATTAAAATGGATTTGGGGGAGGTGGGATATAATGGTAGAGACTGGATTAATCTTGCTCAGGATAGGGACCAATGGCGGGCTTATGTGAGGGCGGCAATGAACCTCCGGGTTATTTATATCAAGACATATTTTTTTAAAGATAGGACAAGTTCTTTGACCATTCTTGCCTACATAAAAAATTGAAGGTACCACAAATGGGCCTTTATGAGTTGTGGAAGTGAACGTGGGGTGAAAAACCCTTCTTTGAAATTCATGCCATTTGTTCTGTATCATGCTGGCGGTAATAGTGATAGTTGAATAGTTGAAAAGATTTTCTCAACTTCAGCAGATTATAATCAGCATTTCTTTGCATTATTTAGCGACGTTTTTCAACTGCTAATGTTATTCGGTATTGGAATTCTTTGTGGATGATAACTGTTCAGTAATTTTTTGTCTGGAGTCCTTTCTCAGGGAGAGAGGTCTTTTACCCTTCATGAAGCTATAACATGAGGTTCACTGCTTTATTCCTTTTTCCGGAGGATTATAAAATTTGCCTTCTGTATGCAATCCAGCAAATGAAAGTTAATCATCTGTTCTGGATGATGTTACTGTACAGTACAATGTGTCTACCGTAGAGGAAAATGTCAGAACATTTCAAAGTAATGAGATTATAATAAAATTATTGAAGATACATATTTTTTTTTTTTGGTTTGCTTAAAGATCCGGAATATTTTTTGGCCATTGCCATAATGTTGAATCTCGTTAATGTTTGAATGTAGAAAATGCCGAGTGTGCTTCTCAGAGTCCTTTTTCTAAAAGTCGTAATTCTTCTTATTCTTTTACATTTCCTCAGTTCTTTTTCTTCCTCTTCTCCTAATCCTTAATATTCTGCTACATAATTTCCTCTTACAGGTACATACCTACACGCTGACCATTTTCCTGGATGGTGGATAGGTCGGAATGGTCCAGTTACGTGACCTTTAATGTCACCAGACTTCACTCCCTTAGGCTCTTTCTTTTGTGGGCTTCTTAAAAGGCCTGGTTTATAGGAAGCTCGTTAAATATCTCCACGACTTACGTAAAAAATTGTAGCTATAATTACACAAGACATGTCGTTTCAGCAGGTGGAAAGAATAATAAATGGCGTATATGAGAAAAATGTATGATCATTAGGCCTGTGCATCAAACAAAATTTAAAATTGTGTAACAGTTGCAACGTTATTTCTGTTAAATTTTGTGACAAGATTTTACTGACACACTATATTTAAATTTATAGACCTATCTGCTGTTTGAATGAAAGTTGAAGAAAATATAATCTGTATTATTATTCATAACATGATAATAAACTAAATTCTGGAGATAAGCGTAAATTATAATGGAGAAATTGTCATTCATAAAACATCGATAATTTAATTATTGTTATACATCTTGATTACACAACTTTTAACACTGTATCACTTCGGAATATGTATGATAAGAACTTTCTTGTGTTAAATTTTAACGTACCTTTTAATATGTTTCGACCTATTTTGGGTCATCTTCAGAACTGGTCGTTGTTGGTCTTGGCGCCTCTTGTTTCCTGTGAGGGTGCGTTCGTAGTGTAGAGTCAAAGAGTGTATGTGTTTTGAAATTGAGTTGTGTATTGGGAATATCGTTGGGGTGTGTTTTCGTGTGTCTGTATATTTCATATTGTTCTAGTGTGTTGAGTTTCTGGCTTTTTGGTTGGATGTGCAGTATTTCCATGTCTGTGTTGATGTCTCTGTAGGTGTGGTTGGCATTTGTGATGTGTTCTGCATATGTGGAGGTGTTTTGTAATTTTGTTATGGCTGTGATGTGTTCTTTGTAACGTGTTTGAAATGATCTGCCTGTCTGTCCTATGTAGAAGTTGTTGCAGGTGTTACATTTGAGTTTGTATACGCCTGTGTGGTTGTATTTGTTTGTTTGTGTTGTTTGTTGTTTATTGTTGTTCACAAAGCACTTACGTTTTCATCAATATATTGGAAAGTGAGCAGTTAATTTTACTTTGTTTAGAGGAAAATTAAACGAACTTACGTGAAATCGGCCGTAAAATTTTTAACTAGAACACTGTCATTATTTTAAAACTTTGAGGCGTTACGTTGCCTTTTTACATTATACAACCTATACAAAAACCTAAATCGAGGTTACTCGTTTCCATGGCTACGAATGTAGGCCTATATAAAACAGTAGACGACTATACGCAATCTAAGGATATTTTTCGTAACTTCTCCGCCAAACTTGAGGCATGGCCTGCTGACACAGGCACATTACGTGGAGCTGTTTTGTTCGTTTTAACAAATGGTTACTCCGGGCCGTGTAACAAGGCAGAGGTGGCGGATTCGGTGAATGTTCGGTTGTGGGGGGGGGGCTGCCTGAGCGTTCATTTCCGCGATGTTGCGCGCTGTTACGGATCATCAGTCACCGTCTTGTGGTGATTGCAATTGCCTGGGAAAGATGTTACACTCATTTTTATGTCTGCTCTCTATTGGCTGGTAACACTTCAGTGGGCAGGATTCTTGCGACCGGAAAGTGTGCGAAAAAAAAAATAACTGAGGACGAGCTGCAATTTTACTGTTGTATTAGTAAAGGTAAAAAAGGAAAGAACAGTGTCGAAAATTTTTGTGCGAAACAAAAGAACAACGGAAAATACCTAAAGTACTTTGTAGTTCATGAAGATGTTACTAGAATATATATAGGGAACGGATTTTTATGTAATTACATATTATATTCCTTTCAACCTAACCGTATATAAATAACAAATCTTTGCGAATCTTGTAATTACCATTAATGTATTAAAATTTGATACTACATATTTTTACATATTTATCCCACATTACATATTATGGCTTGGTATTACATAAATCTACATATTTATGGATTTTTATTCATTTTTACTTCTCTAAAAGGGGGAAAAAACTTCTGCTAGGGAAGTTTACAATTTGAAATACACAGATTTAATATTCCTTTCTACCTACCCAATATCTTTGTCCCATTTGCTGTGGAGACCTTCGGTCCTTGGAGTCATGACGCTAAAGTTTTGGTATCTCAAATCGGCCAAATTTTGATCTCCATTACTGGTGATCGCCGTTGCACTACTTATTTGCGTCAACGCTTAAGTATTGCTATTCAAAGCGGAAATGCAATGAGCGTTTTGGGTACTTTTCCAGAGTCCAGCCCTTTGGACGAACTTTTTCTCCTGTAAATTTTTTTATCTCTATGTAAATGTTTATATTTAGTGTTTATATATGTGTAATTGTAACAGTGAAAATATTGTTAATCCAATAATTTTTTATTTATTTTTTTTTTTCATAAGTGTATATTATTTTTGGGAGTGTTTTTGTAAGTAATTTTATGAGGTTGTTATTGATATGCTGATACATTATTTATAATGATAGAAATATGTGATATTTATGTTTTCTTTTTTAAAAAAGGCTGAAAGTTGATTGTTAACTTTACCAACGTATGTCATAGAATGCCAAGTTGTGACTTCTTTAGATTTTGTGGGTTGTAGGGTGATAAATGCTTTATTTCCTAACTTTCTAATCCTATTCCGGATATAGTTCTATTAAGTGATATATTCATTGATGTAAAACAAATGTAACATTTAAAGAAAAGAAACAGAACGAGTGTTGTGCACTTCGTTGCTATCGTAATAAATGATAAAAATAAAATTAAATTGAAAAAAAAAGAAAGGATATATTTCGGGACGAAACATAACGTCCTTAGTTCCAGGAAGTAATAGAGGCACTCAACCCATATTGTAAATATGAGTGAAGAAAAGGCAACCTTTTTCATACAACTACCTTGTATTGTAAAAATCACTCAGAAAGTAGCGTTGCCTTCATGCTGTGGAGTGGGACGAGGGCGACATGTTTTGTCTCGAACTGTAATTGTTCTGGACACGTCTAACAAGCCGTTCCCATGCAATTTGCAACCTTACCCACCCTCGGAAAACCCGTGTAAAGTCTGAAATGAGCCGCAATAAAGCAGCCGACTTTTGAAAAGAAGCTGAAGTAAAGGAACAAACTGGAAAGATATTGAAATATTAAAATAAATAACTTTTCAGATTATTGCTTGACCTCTTTGGTAGACCTATAGGCTACGAAAATGGGATTTTCCGAGCAATTAGAAAGTATGTTCTCGGCTGGAATAATCCTACCCTTCTGAATGAGACAGGAATGTCACTTTTCAAACAACAGTTCGTAAATGCTTATAGTTTGAGGTTTTAGTAGGTACTTGTTTCTTACAGGGAGCAGCTGAAATGCATGTGTCCCACATCTCCTCTTATTTTCTCCTAATCCAGTAAAGCGAAACAGTGCTTGCAGTACTGTTGTGTCATTCATTTCACTCAGTTCTCTAGTATAAAGTGCAAGTGAGTTTATCTACTGCTTTTAACTAACTAAAATGGCCCCTGTATCTTCAACCCTAACGACAAAAATAAAATCATGGATTGCGATGGACGAAGCTTTCACTACAGATTGAAAAATAGTAATGTGTCAAGTGTGCAGTAAAAAAAGTCAGGTGCTGTATGAAATCACAACTGGAGTGTCTTACCTATCCTATACCTGCCAGATATTGATATTAAATATTTTCATGATTTTACATATTTTGGTACATATTCAGCTTATTTTTCTTACATAAATATGTACATATTTCATACCTTGATATTACATAAACATCCGGTTCCTAAATATGTACATTATCCATGTACAGGCCTATCAGTTATGACAAAAAACAAACACTTCTCCATTTTACATTTAACGGAGGCTTATTGGTAGCAATTTATTTATTTATTTATTTTATTGCCAGAGATATTCCTACTCATGCTTCATTTTTATCGATAATTCAAAGCACATATATAAATTAAATCTGACTACATCAGCCAGCACGGCGCTAGATAGTTCACTTGGATATTTTGAAAGTCTGTTTGAAAATACAACATGTGAGCCCCTTACAGTATTTCAAGTTATGTAACCGACACATTAATGCTTTGTTCCTTTTTCATTGCAGGTCAGCATGCATATACTAACCCGATTTTGATTATTATTGACTGTTTTCCAACATTTTGAAATCTTTTAGTACACGCTACGAAAACACAGGGGGTAATTCAGTAAGTCATTCACTCACTGTCGGTGAGCCAGTCAATCATTAAATCAGTTAGTTATTCAGTCAGTTTGTAAGATAATAAGACGTTAATTGTCAGTCCGTGAGATAGTTCATAATTCAGTTATTCAGTCATTAATTCAGCCAGAGACTTATTAAGTAAGCGTATACAAAAACCAACGGACCACCATAAAAATAATCCAAATTAAAATTAAGAAAATGAATAAAAATTAAAAGTAAATCAGTCCATAATTCACTAAGCCAGCTGGTAAAATAGTAGGTAAGTACCGGTAAGTTTCTCAGCCGGTAAGTCAGACAGTAAATCAGTCAGTCAGTCAGTCGATAAATCAGTCAAACTGTGCATAAATCAGTCAGTCAAACTGTAGGTAAATCAGTCGGTCAAACGTAGGTAGCCTAAATCAGTCAGTTAAACGGTCGGTAAATCAGTCAAATTGTAGGTAAATCAGTCAGTCAGACAGTCGGTAAATCAGTCAGTCAAACTGTAGGTAAATCAGTCAGTCAAACTGTAGGTAAATCAGTCAGTCAAACTGTAAGTAGATCATTCAGACAGAAAGTCGGTAAATCAGTCAATCAAACTGTAGGTAAATCATTCAGTCAGATAGTCGGTAAATCAGTCAGTCAAACTGTAGGTAAATCAGTCAGTCAAACTGTAGTAGATCATTCAGTCAGACAGTCGGTAAATCAGTCAGTCAAACTGTAGGTAAATCAGTCAGTCAAACTGTAAGTAGATCATTTAGTCAGACAGTCATTAAATCAGTCAATCAAACTGTAGGTAAATCAGTCAGTCAAACTGTAGGTAAATCAGTCAGTCAAACTGTAGGTAAATCAATCAGTCAAACTGTAGGTAAATCAGACAGTCAAACTGTAGGTAAATCAGTCAATCAAACTGTAAGTAGATCATTCAGTCAGACAGTCGGTAAATTAGTCAGTCAAACTGTAAGTAGATCATTCAGACAGAAAGTCGGTAAAATCAGTCAGACAAACTGTAGGTAAATCAGTCAGTCAAACTGTAAGTAGATCATTGAGACAGAAAGTCGGTAAATCAGTCAGACAAACTGTAGGTAAATCAGTCAGCCAAACTGTAGGTAAATCAGTCAGTCAAACTGTAGGTAAATCAGTCAGTCAAACTGTAAGTAGATTATTCAGACAGAAAGTCGGTAAATCAGTCAGTCAAACTGTAAGTAGATCATTCAGACAGAAAGTCGGTAAATCAGTCAGTCAAACTGTAAGTAAATCATTCAGTCAGACAGTCGGTAAATCAGTCAGCCAAACTGTAGGTAAACCAGTCAGTTAAACAGTCGGTAAATCAGTCAGTCAGACAGTATGTAAATCAGTCAAATTGTAGGTGAATCAGTCAGTTAAACAGTATGTAAATCAGTCAGTTTAACAGTAGGTAAGTCAATCAGTCAGACAGTCGGTAAATCAGTCAGTGAAACTGTAGGTAAATCAGTCAGTCAAGCTGTCAGTAAATCAGTTAGTCGTTAGATCATTCAGTGGTTAGATAACTCAGTCGCTAGATCTGTAATCCAGTGATTAAATGAACCAGTCAATCAGTAAGCCTATTAAGACAATCAGTAGCCAGGGCAGTTAGTTGATAAGCTGTTAATTCAGTTGTTCACCCTGTAAATTAGTGAATTTGTTCGATCTAATTTGTTAGATTAATCAGTCAATCAATTAAGTTCTTAGTCACTCTAGCCACCTAGTCTGTAACTAGTTCAGCTGACGAAAGGAAACCTGGTTTGTTCGCGCCGAATCTCTTTAAAATTGTTATTTGAAAAATGGCTGTCAGATTTTCTTTCTAACATATAAGTCACTTCTGCCCTTTTTGTCATGTTTATTCCATCAGTCCTCCATTACCACAATATCGTCGACTCGTACCTTTCCAATAGCTTTCAAAGATGGAAGGGAACGTGAAACGCCATTTCGTTCTTTTCGTCATCCACGCAGGGGAGCTACAGAATATTTATAATCGCATGTGTTCAACGACAAAGAATCCTCTTCTCTTACCGTGTTGACATTTTTCAATCGCATGGAAAATTAAAGTGGATCAGTCTGAGCGGGGAACGAGGACTGACATCTATGAAAGCTGAAATATTTACTCATATTTCCAAACATCGAGCTCCATGTTGTTCAACGTGACAATTCTCAATTGACTCGCAGAACCAACATACAAGAACTCGTCACGAATTCAGGAACTTGTCCGCGCTTATTATGGTAAAAAAAAAGCATCTACACAGGGTTGAGGAAAAAAAAGATAAGCGACTTGTCTACCGCAACAAATAACCTCACTTCCACAGAGCTGTGTTTTCGTGGAATTCTTATAGCTTTTTTTACTTAAATTACCAGCAGAAGCAGATTTGGTGAAGCCTTCCTGAGTCTACAACTTTTGTGTTAAATCGATAGCATATGTAAATAAACATATGATCTTACGATGTCTTTATTAGCGAGGAAAGTATAATTATGATAATAATGATAATAATAATAATAATAATAATAATAATAATAATAATAATCATCATCATCTCTTGTAGGGAATATTTTTACAATATAATATTCTTATGTTTATGGTTTATATATTTTTATGCTCGACCATGCCGAAATGTAGTAATTATACACCTGATAGCAGACCTTTAATGCATGTCATTAAAGTACACCTACTCATTAAAGGTCAGGTCTTTCAGCCAATGACGACTCAGGTTACAACTGTTCAGCCAATGACAGGTCAGCCTTCTACCGTTATAAAACCGCAAGTATCGATTATTCTCGGATATGCAATCGAAAGAGAATTAGCGAAAAGTCACGGAGGCTGGAAATCCAATACTGTCGCAGAAGGTTATGTTCTGTTACTATAATAATTAGCGTTAATTGTAAATAATATTCAAATAAATTCAATTTGTCATCTCGTTTTTCAATGTCTAATTTAATTTCAATGTTATCTCTGTAGGTTCTTATGGCCTAGCAAGGTCAATGTGAACATCTGTTCCTCGGAAAAAATCAATACTTTCGCGTCTGCGCACATCTCACAACATACGGGACATTGGCCAAGGTCAGATACAAAGAAAATTAATAATATCAAGTTAGAAATATGGTCGAGCATAAAAAGTCGTATGAAACTCGCCTATAATGGTAATTAAGAAGCTCGTATGAAAATTATGAAACTCGCCTGCGCTCGTTTCATAAATATCCATACTCGTTTCTTAATTACCTTCATTATAGGCTCGTTGCATAATGTACTATTATGCTCGACCATGCCGAAATGTAGTAATTATACACCTGGTCGCAGTCCTTTAATGCATGTCATTAAAGTACACCTATTCATTAAAGTTCAAGTTTTCGATTATTCTCGAATACGCAATCGAAAGACAACTATCGAAAGGTCACGGAGGCTGGAAATCCAATACTGTCGCAGAAGGTTATGTTCTGTTACTACAATAATTAGCGTTAATTGTAAATAATATTCAAATAAATTCGTCCACGCCTGTGGAGTAACTGTTAGCACGTCTAGCAGCGAAACCAGGTGGCCTGGGTTCGATTCTCGGTCGGGACAAGTTACCTGGTGGAGGTTTTTCCGGGGTTTTCCCTCAACCCAATATGAGCAAATGCTGGGTAACTTAAGGTGTTGGACTCCGGACTCATTTCACCGGCATTATCACCTTCATCTCATTCAGACACTAAATAACCAAAGCTGTTGATAAAGCATCGTAAAATAACCTACTAAAAAATTCAAATAAATTCAATTTGTCATCTCGTTTTTCAATGTCGAATTCAATTTCAAGGTTATATCAAGACTAATATTTATCTTACTCTCTAGATTATATCAAGGTCGTCGACATTCGTTTCCTGGAAAAAATCAATACTTTCGCGTCTTTGCACATCTCACAATTCATGAGGTAGGCTATTGCACTCACTCACATAACAATAACATGAATATTTATGAATAATTTCAAGTTAGAAACATGGTCGAGCATAAAAAGTCGTATGAAACTTGCCTATAATGGCAATTAAGACGCTAATATGAAAATTATGAAACTCGCCTGCGCTCGTATCATAAACATCCTCGCGTCTTAATTACTACCATTATACGCTCGTTGCATAATGTACTATTAAAGTTTTACAACTAATTTATAAAAATCTGTCTGATTTTCACCAAAATTGTGACTTCCATACCTACGATACTCGTAACAAAAATAGTTTAACTATTCCAGCACACCATCTTACAAACACTAGTAGAACCTATATGGTCTTTGGTATCAAAATCTACAATAGTTTGCCTGATGACATCAAATATACAAAAAATTCTCTCAAATTTAGGAATTATATAAAAACGATGTTAATAAAATTGTGTCCCTACAATCTTGAGGATGCACGCATGGGCCCTCGAAATAAATAATGTTTTTTATATTTGACTTATTTTAAATTAAATTCTAATTTTATATATTTGGCCATGTCTATGCCTACATTATGCCTTCGACAATAAAGTTCTATCTATCTATCTATCTATCTATCTATCTATCTATCTATCTATCTATCTATCTATCTATCTATCTATCTATCTATCTATCTGTCTGTCTGTCTGTCTGTCTGTCTGTCTGTCTGTCTGTCTGTCTGTCTGTCTGTCTGTCTGTCTGTCTGTCTGTCTGTCTGTCTGTCTGTCTGTCTGTCTGTCTATCTATCTATCTATCTATCTATCTATCTATCTATCTATCTATCTATCTATCTGTCTGTCTGTCTGTCTGTCTGTCTATCTATGTATCTATCTATCTATCTATCTATCTATCTATCTATCTATCTATCTATCTATCTATCTATCTATCTATCTATCTATCTATCTATCTATCTATCTATCTATCTATCTATCTATCTATCTATCTATCTATCTATCTATCTATCTATCTATCTATCTATATATCTGTCTGTCTATCTATCTATCTATCTATCTATCTGTCTGTCTGTCTGTGTGTCTGTCTGTCTGTCTGTCTGTCTGTCTATCTGTCTGTCTGTCTATCTATCTATCTATCTATCTATCTATCTATCTATCTATCTATCTATCTATCTATCTATCTATCTATCTATCTATCTATCTATCTATCTATCTATCTATCTATCTATCTATCTATCTATCTATCTATCTATCTATCTATCTATCTATCTATCTATCTATCTCTGTCTATCTATCTATCTATCTCTGTCTATCTATCTATCTATCTCTATCTATCTATCTATCTATCTATCTATCTATCTATCTATCTATCTATCTATCTATCTATCTATCTATCTATCTATCTATCTATCTATCTATCTATCTATCTATCTATCTATCTATCTATCCATCGATCATCATCATCATCAATATCGTCATCATCATATCTTCATGGATTAGGAGATTTCTCCAGTTTCGGCCTCAAGTCTCTCTTCATCGGTCTTCCAACGTCTCTTCTCCCATGTGGTTGATAAATAATCATATAAGCTTATATCGTTTTAGGATAACGAGTTTTATCCATCCTCTGCAAATGATTTCTCCATCTATCTCTATGTTGTACTATTTTATCATTTATTGGACAAATGCCTAATTCTTCTCTTATTTCTTCATTTTTTATTTTATCCATTATTGTGCAGTAGTGGTAAAAAAAACCCGGACCGACCCTTGTAGCTGATTTCAGAGCCTTGTTCACTCCAGAGCACGATAGACTGGTAACTAAGACTTTCGTGGTTCGAATCCTGCTCAGGAAGGAAATTTTCTTGTTCAAATTTATTCCGAATAGTTTTCGATTGCAGCGATATTTTACTACTTAATTAACTTATTATTCCCAAAACAATGAATTTTACCAGCAATCGAAAAGTATTGGGAATAAGGAACAAAAAGAGAGGTCGTCCGAAAAGTTTTTGAATGGATGATATTAGAGGATGGATGAGAGGAAAAGTTTTAGAAGAATTGGACTGGGAAAACAGAACAGAATTTAGGAAGAAAGTAAGAGTGAAATAAACTTTGGACATAGGAAGATGTATTTACATTGTTTACCTGTTCATGATGATAATTTTTTAATTTGTTAGAAACAAAGTGAAGGGTTCATAGCCATAGTTAGAAACGGAGAAAGTAGGGTTAAAATTAAGTGAATATCATAGTTTAATGAAGATTAACATATCATTTAGTTTTAATGTGTATACTTTATATTACTTGCTATATGTTTCCATTGAATTATGGTAATAACTTAATTTTAACCCTTGTTTTCTACGTCTTTAATATGGCGCTTGGTCCTGAACCCTTCAATTATCTGATGTCACACAATTCTGTGAAATAGTTCCCAGGTGTTAGAATATTGGGTGGAATGCATAAAGTTAAAGTTTATACTTTTGCTAAGGTTTTCGTAGTATATACTTCGATCTTTATGTGTAAAAACTCGTAGTAAATTCTATCCTACGTAGCAGAAAGTTGATCTAGAAGGCCGTGTTTAGTTCATTCTATAATTGGTAGTATAAGTTACTATTTGTGTGCATAACAAGACGTATATACTTCTACTTCTAAGTATAAACTAAGAAAAATCGTAGTTTGCCCTGTTTGAGACTTTGTTTGGTTAGTATAAGCGTTTGTACAGTTTAAAATGGCAGAATTTATGTAAATTTACACTAGAAAATCTTACAAGAAAAAACGAGAACCATCAGAACGCAATTTATAAGAAGTTATAGCTTAGTTTTTATAAATAAATAATGTCATATGATCAATTTTTGTAAAGGACTACTCAAATGAAGATTTTGAGATATGTTAACCGGAATTCTGTTGGTTGATTTTTGTTATTATTAAAAATAATATATTTTCAGCAAAATGATTCTATGATGTAGGTATAATTATATTACCAGTACATTTAATTTACATGAAAAAACTCCATGTGCCTACAATATTTAGGTTACACGTTAATTTAATGAATAACATTTTGGATCCGTCCGATTTTGACTTTACTTAGGCCTAATTTTCATGTTATTTATTTTCTTCATAATTCGCTTTTCGTCCATTTTTTACCACTGTAAACTTTCACCTCAACTTTCTTTGTTACTTCTTGCGGCAGGAGTTTGCAGGAGTTCATTAATGCTGGGTATTCTTTTAGTAGATTAACAAAAAGCAATCTCTCTCTTTACAATTCCCACTTCGTTGTAATTTTGTCCATTTTATTGTTAAATCAACTAAATTTTAAGGACGACAATCAATTTCACCCAACAAAAATTTATTATAAATACATGGAAGGCGAAAACTAACGAATCTCAGATAAACCCGAAATACTGTCGATAATCGTTAATAATCGAATACTCTCTATAGTTTATACTACCGCCGCGTAGTACATACTTCGTAGTAGTAGTATTAGGTTTATGCATAGAAAACGAAGTATATATTTCTACTTCAAGAATCTTCTACATTAAAAGCAAAAGGTAATACTATAACTTTATGCATACCACCCATTGTCTTTGTTTCATCAGTCTCGAAATTTGAGTAACTGAACTAGATACTCAACTTTTATTAGCATATATATTATTGATTAATTAACTCAGCTTCAGGGCCCATATTATGTGTCAGTAATTTCCGGTCCAAGTAATTTTATTTGTCATGCTAGCCATAAAGCCGGTACGAGATCTAATATAAAACAAGTGCCGGCACCATATTTTAGGCCTCGTAGTTTTATAATGCTTTAAGACGCTTTCTCGGCCTGTGATTGGCTTCGGTTGAAATATTCCGGTAATTATTTGGGTCGTATCACCGCAATAAAGTTCAGTAGCAGTCTGTACGGACACTGGGCCATGCACACGCGATATAAGCCCAGAGGAATGTAGACGTGTGCTAGAAGAATCAAGCATATATATGATTTGTACTAGAAAGGGGTTTGTCAGTTTTTATATGCCCTGAATAAAAGACTGGAATATATTACTTTCACAGTTGAAGAGAAAGAGAACATAAAACTTCAACGAATGAAGTTGAAATGCGTAAGTAAACAAGACGTAGCAATGTGCCGGAAATAAGTAAGGAATGTATAGTTACAGAAAATAATGAAAAACACTTATTATTACTTGATTGAATTATGAATAAGGAAAAACAGGGAGAAAGCCAAAATCCCGTAAAAATGCGTAAAATAAATAGGCTATACAGGGTGATTCACGTAATGGGAGACAATCAGTCAGCTAGATGGCGTTAGCCCT
This sequence comes from Periplaneta americana, assembly GCA_025594305.2. Classification (NCBI taxonomy): domain Eukaryota; kingdom Metazoa; phylum Arthropoda; class Insecta; order Blattodea; family Blattidae; genus Periplaneta; species Periplaneta americana. The sequence continues at coordinate 21,377,859 of JAJSOF020000035.1, forward strand.
GTGTGGGATTAATGTCAAGTATTGATTTCAGAAAGAGCGACGCAAGAGAGTAAATACAATTTTCCGAGAAATATAGCACGAAAATAAGTATAGCACCTTAAAGACAAAAATCATACATAAGTATCTAAAATGGAAATAAGAAAAGGAAATAGAACAAGAGTGTAATTTCAAATATTAAAAATATAATAAGGTGGGTGCTCCTGTTATGGGCATGTTCCTGATATGGCCACCACCTATTGTGAGTTAGTTAACCAAAAAATCCGCTAAATTGCAGCAGCATCCAATGAAAGGGCATCCTGGTATGTCACTTGATCGTTTTCCATCCAGTCAGGTTGAGCAATATGGCGTCAGTTGCCTGTTTTGCGGTTTTCATGTGACCTCTTCTTATTTTTCTCTGGTAAGTCTCCTTTGTTTTATGCATGTTTTTCAAAGACTTGTTTCATGAAAACCATCGTACTCCATTCAGTTTTTAATGTTCTGTTGATTGGTGTTGTTGTTGATGGCGTATCTTTTACGAGCTGTTCATAATCAAACGATTTTCGTGAAAGCTTACCTGCTCCTGATATGGCCATGTCAAATGCACCATGGCCATATCAAGTTCATTTCACTTTTATTTTTTCACCTGACAAATTTACATGCCTTATAGCTGGAATTACGCAAGAAAATTAGTATTTTAAGAAAAACAACTTAATTTTTTATGGAAAAACCTGTTTTGACTACACTTTTGAATTATAAAAGATTATTAAGTGTCATATTTATTCATTTTACACAAAAATTATTTAATTTTAATTAAGCTGAAAACAATCACGATTTTGTAGAACATGGAACAAGGGTGGCCATATCATGTGCACATGTTCCTGATATGGCCACTAGGTAGACTTTTGGAATTTGGGACTTTTTGGACAATTAAAGTTATTTTTATGGAGAAAGGAAATTGTTTAAAAAAGTCCATTAGACTGAGAACGAGTAAGAAAAAAGTGGTTTACATTTTTTTTCAAAATGGCGGCTAGAAAAATTCACAAACCTTAGCATGGCCATATTAGGGACACCTACCTTAATACGTTTCTGATATCTATGTAAAACTACAAAACGTAGAAAGGAAAGGCCAGACGAGAGGAGAGTAAAAGAGATATTACATAGAAGGGGAGGAAACGGAAGAAGGAGAAGATATCAGAAAAGATAAAATGAAGAAGAATACGAAACGAAAGATTACGGAATTGAGGAGAAGATAACGGAACAGAAGAAGAAGCAACACAGACGAAGAAGCCATAGATAAGAGAAAACATAAGAATATCTTAGAGAAGGAAGGAGAGAATAATGTAGAAGGGAAGATTATGTTGAAGAGCAGAGGTAAGAATATGAAACAGAAGAAAATTAATAAAACAGAAATGAGGAAAATAGGTGAAAAACAGAGAAGAGAGATGAGGTGAACATCAAAGAGAAAAAGAGAGAAGATAATTGAAGGACAAAGAAAAAAGGAGAAAATATAGGATGACAGAGAATGAGAGATAAAAAGATAGATTGAGAGACTACAAATAGCCTAATAGAAGAGATAAGATAATAGAAAAGAAAAAATTGGATAGTAGAGAAGAAAATATTATAGAGAAGAGAAGTACCGTAAGGAGATCACAAGAGAGAGGAGAGGAGAGGAGAGGAGAGGAGAGGAGAGGAGAGGAGAGGAGAGGAGAGGAGAGGAGAGGAGAGGAGAGGAGAGGAGAGGAGAGGAGAGGAGAGGAGGTTACAAATGAGGGCAGAGAAGAGAAAGGTTATAAATGAAGGTAAGAAAAGAGGAGATTATGGAAGAGAGGAGGGAGATTTTGGAGAAGAAGAAGAAGAAGAAGAAAAAGATGATGAAGAAGGAAAGGAGAGGATGTAATTCAAAGGAAAGATAACAAAATCAGAGAAGAAGTAAAGACAAGATCGCAGAAGAGAATTTAGGAAAATGTCACGAAGAAGGAAGCTTAACCCTTTGCAGCATAGTGGTTGTTCAGTAGAACCACCGTTTTCTTTCTTTCCAAATTTTATGGCACAGATATTCCACCAAGGAACCACCTCCTGAGTATACATAGAGGTGCCATCTATGTTTTGAAATTGCGTGATGAGTTAAAATGTTGAAAAAAAATTGATCGAAGCTTTGTTATGATCCATGAAATGAAAAACATAAAAAAATTAATTTGTGCGACAAAGGGTTATGACAAAATAGATCAAAGGGACGAAACTATCACAAAAGAGATAGAAGGAAAGGGAAGATAATAATGAAAAGAAAGTAGTTTCAGAGACGAGCACAAAGTACGGGAAAAGAACATAAAAGTGATAAGAAGAACAGATTACAGAAAGACCAGAGAAGTTTACAGAGGGAGAGGATGACCAAAGAGAATAGAGAAGTGAACAGAATTGAGGGAATGAGAAATGAAGATGGAGAAATATTAAACTATATTCAAATTAAAATGTAGAAAATAATTTTATGTCCCCAGTTAGAAAATGTGTAGTTTATGTTTAAATGATGTATATCAAGCCATAACATTCTTCACAGGTTTGATAACTTCAGGAATTGTATGTAAACACTTTCAATTCTTGGTAGATGTGGGACTGTTCAACTTTATATAGAAATAGGTCGTGCGAATTCCTAGAAACACAGGCTGTGCCTTTCTCTTGAATTCTCTTTATATTTATGACTTCTAGGAGAGCTAAATAATGATACAATACAACATGAATACAAGCGGTTGCTGTTTTTCTTCACCTCGGAAAGTAACGAGTAAAACAATTGAACAATTGGCTTTCTTCTGTAAACAAATACAGCAAAAGATGTAATGTAACTTTGTGACGACATTAAAACATAATTCATATGCGACATAAAATACATTATAGCTTCAAGGTTGAGACAAATTTCTGTTCTTTTTCGGCTGTCGATCATAAACGCCAATTTGTGGGAGGAAAGACTGCATAAGCGCCAATTTTTGGGAGTAACAGGAGTTGAATTCCTTCTTTTTTTAGACATAGCCACTCGAACATTCCAAATATTTTTGTCGAATTCAACGAAGTATTTTCTATCGCACTTAACTACTGTTGTATTACCTTACTGGGTTCACTTAAGGAGAGAGGATGGTATTTTTTAGTGAAAAATGAGTAAATTAAAAAAAAAATTCTTTGAAATACTCTGTGATATGTGTGGAATGCATAGCATAACATTTTGTGGGTATTTGTGCCCTTATCGGATGTTGAGTCGCCATTTTTAAACTTCCTGGGTTATGGATTTTTAAATCACTCGTCCACTTTTATTGTTGTTTCCGGTAAATTAAATTTAAAAAAAAATTGTTTCTTTAAAATATCCTTTGATATGTATGGAATGCATTGCATAACATTTTGTGAGTATTTGTGCCCTTATCGGTTGTTGATAAGTCATTTTTAAACTTTCTGCTTTATGGATTTTTAAATCACATACCCGCTTTTATCGGTTTCCAGTAACTTCATTTTTTTTTTTGGCTACATTGACAGACAAAAATGGATATAATTTCTGAACTATTAAAGATACATGCATGACATTTAGGACACACATTCTTTAGACTATTAGGAAACTTTTCTCTGTAACAGAATTTTGTTAATTGATTTCATTTTAAAATACGTCCGTTTGTTTGCAAGAAAGGAAATCAGAAAATTGTTATTAAATTGTAATTGTTTATTTTACAAACGTAGGGACTAATATCAAAATTCTGTCACAGATAGTTTGTAGAACATGCTTTTGTAAATACATTGCAAAAAACTGTTTGAATTTATCTTTAAAAACGGTTTAGATATATCGGTTTTAATGCAATCCTGCACTGGGTATATATATATTTTTTTTCTCAAATTTGGGCCCCCAAATATTTTTTTTTCAAAATATTTTTATTTGGTTGAGTTGCCACAGCTATGAGCTCTCTACATAGGCTACAGAAAATTAATATTTTACACCAGATAGGAAAAAATTAAAAAAATACCATCCTCTCCCCTTAATTGGCCCTTAAAATAGTCCTTATAAACAGTAACTGATGCAAACGTACTAGTAATCCACATCCATCCAGCATCATCATCATCATCATCATCATCATCATCATCATCATCATCATCATCAAATTATAAGCTACCTTAAAGGAAATGGGTAGTGATTACTATATGATTAAACCATTTTAGTACAAAAGTTTAGTTGAATATTTCTACATTTTTAGTGTTCAGAGTGGAACAAAACTGTCATTATTATGCAATAAATCATTCTGAATTCAGTGGTATAAAGGACAACTAATTAGTTTCTTATCCAAGTGAAAAAAAGTCACAAGTGGTAACCTGTTTTCCCACTTTGCTAAATGCACCTCAAACTTTAAGTACACGTTACTTGCTACAATCTTCATTCATATGTCTTTTATTTTTTATTTAAGTCATCAAGTAAAGTATATTGTAAATTCTAAAGGAATAGGTATATAGTTAAATATTTCATACCTGGTGAAACAGAAAAAAAATCATACTTTGATTAACAATTTTTTAAATTCTTTCAGTGCATATACGTTTTTTATGTCATAGGTGTGATATTCATGAACAGTGGCGGCCCGTGATAAAATATTATGTGTGTTCACAATTTTGTGTTCGAAAATCGAAGAGAATTTGAAATCGTACGTTTTTAGCCTAATGTGAAATGTCATGTTTCCAATGTTTCACTGAAAAAAACCGTAAAAATTCAAAACAACATATAATAATAATAATAATAATAATAATAATAATAATAATGATAATAATAATAATAATAATAATAATAATAATAATAATAATAATAAATAAAACCTAGTCTTTTATTTCCAATTTTTCCTGGAAAGCCAGTTTATCCAGTTCTTTACTCTTCAAAATTACTTGAATAGAGTTCATTGTTTACGTCTGTTAAAAATTTATACATAAAACAATTTACAAAAGCGTGTGTTCAGTAATATACTGTATTTTGATTCACAACACACTGATAAACTATAGCCAGACCAGTACTGTAATCCCATTCGCATAGATTGATTACTATAAATACATGCCAGTAAATATTATTCTTAAATAATATACACTACCATTTAGATACTTAAATTCATACCACCATCACATTCAGCCAGCACGTGTTTGAAAGTCAAACTGTGCTATTATGCTGACACTGAAGTATAGTAATTCACAAGCTACACTCTCGTAGCAGCACTGTACACACAACAACATAAAAGTCCCGACAGTGAGATGCTGACACCTACAGACTATTAAATTTCATCCTCGAGATATATCACGTGAACGATAGCATCGATGCACTTAACATCTGTAGGATAGATTCACTGTTCACTTAAATGCTTTGTGCTCTTGACGAGTCATAAGCGGCCAGCGAAAAATAATTTTCTCCCGCGCATGCGTGAAATTCCTGTAACCTTCTTGAACAGAGCACGGCTTGTACGCGAACGGATGTTGCCAAGTTTACATAAGAAGTTTATGCAAGATGCGGGAAGTTTAAAATACTCTATTCTGATATTATACATCCCCACTACGCCAATACGGTATTAAATAATAAAACTAGTCGTGCATTAATGGAAACAAGGTGTTCACGTGCTCTTGTGCTCTTATTGACGCACCGCCACTGTTCATGAACCTGTAGATCTGCTTTGTAGAACACAGGCTGCAGAAATCACTGTAAAATTTCATGTAAATGGTTTGAGTAGTTTCAGAGAAAAATGCATTCATGTTTGAAACATATTAAATTACGAGAAACTGCATTTAGAAAGAAGAAGGATTGCTAGTAGTAATGCTAGTTATAAATTTTGCTTTTACTTGTCAAAAAAGCGACAACGCGTCGGTATATAGAACTCATTTTAAGGAAACTACGTAGTGGTTTGAGATTATAACCCGATCATTTTTCAGTAAAAAGAACTTGCTCTGTAAACCACACGTTAAAATTTTCGTAATACTTTATTCATTTTACCCTCCAGCATAAACGTTTTACGTTAAAATATAGGCTGTTCCACATACAAGCTACTGTACATGGGCATACTTACGAAAAACTTTACCACTCTTTTATTCCTATAGTTAATCTAAGTTTAGACAGGGTTTATAAACAAGATTTTTGTATAATTCTGTCTTAAATTGGCTACCATGAATTCATGTTATTTTGCATGGTAATTTGTTAAATAGAATTATTCTCATTATGAAATATCTTTATTTTCTGATTTGAAGTAATAGCATTTCCTATGATAATCTGCCATAAGTGACCAAAGCACTCGATAATAATCCTTTCTGCAGCAAATTTGTCCTGACAAATATGTCGAAATTTTCTATAGTAATCTCAGACCTCGAGTGACATTTGTTAGGACTATTTCGTGAATAAAATAAAAATATCAATAATATATCCCTAAAATTCGCTCACAAAATGTTAATAATTGTATATTTATGAATACTTAACCTATTCAGACTTTGTGAAGTCGAAACAGATGAATAACGATTACTGCAATAAAGAAATTGAATGTTATTCAGTAATGCCAATTGAGAAAAGGGAAATACAGGTTTAAAAATGTTAATTACACGTACTGCGCTTTTCTCTTGTTATAATAATAGAAATATGTTTTCATTATCTGCTGAAATAATATTATTTAGACATTTTATAGTATAATTACAAATAACCTGATTAATACATTAATTAAATGAACAATTGTTACGAAGGAGTGCCATTTTCTTTAGATACAATGGACATGGAATTAGAAGATGATGACGATGTAGATGTGGAAGTTGGATTTTGCACTTTATTTAGTACTAGCTGAAGGCACCCGGCATTGCCCGGGTTGTCCTTTTTTGCTTCTTTTTTAAATTGAACTGGTTGTTAGACTTTTCGGAAATCTCAGAAACTCAACTATAGACAAACAAAATGAATTGTCTTTAATAAGCTTTACGTGAATTAATGAACTTCTTAGCCAAATGCCTGAAAGGATTAACTCAATTAAAAAAAACTGCAGATCAGGCAACGAAAGAAAACATTTTTGTTAGTTAATATTGCCACTTCTATTACTACGTTTTGAAAATGGAATGATATCATATAAACGAAATAGAATAATGTAACCCCTGACGCGTAAAAATACTTATTGCATGAATTGTCTAGTTTTAGCCTTCATGATGTGTATCAACAATGTTATTTAATTTCGTGTTATAATTCCCATGGCCTCGTGAGAGTCGATGTTGAATATAACAGACAATAATAAAGAACAAATGACTATAGAAGATTGCATTTTAGTATTTTACATGAATGTTTGGTCGTATTTAATTGTATTATTTTACTTTTTAATTAATTTAACGTCCATTTGCACAATTTTAAGTAGCCTATGTTCTTCTCTGGGTTATGAAGGTTAAATGTAAAACTTTGATCGCAAACGTGGAGATTTGTAAGAATACATACATACATACATACATACATACATACATACATACATACATACATACATAGCCACATTGACTTTTATATATAAGACAATGGATTCATGCTCATCGATTTACGTGGAAACAGTTGGCGACATTGACTAAAAAAAAAGAAGGACGATGCGATAAAATGATAATCATAAATCGAGCTGTAGGAATTATTGTAGTGTATGACCGTGATTGGTTGGAATTCAACATTTCATTACACTTCATTGGCCGAAAATGGAATGATATCATATAAACGAAATAGAATAATCTAACCCCTGACGCATTTCGCGAGAAGCCGTCAACTATCTAAGCGAGGCAAGGAGGATGGCTATAGAGACCGCCATCCGCCCATAAGACCCAGATTCTCCGCACGTGTGTTTGCAGTTGTGTCGTCTTATACAAACAGAATCGCGGGCTAAACAGAGCGTGCAGGGTTTCACCGGACTGGACGTGTCGTCCCGGGTTCAAATTCCACACGGATATTCGCACACTGACGCTGAGCATCTCTTCTCGATGAATGCACAGGAACGCTACACAAGAATTATGCGAGTTATTGTTCTCTTGTGTAATACTGAAACAGTTGGTTAGCACCGACAGACGGATGGTTGTGAGGATGGAATAATCTATCGATTAACTGATTTGTAGACGCGTAGGTGAAGGATCAATGGATTACGCACATCAGTGGATGGTGGGATATTTGTATGTATGTATGTATGTATGTATGTATGTATGTATGTATGTATGTATGTATGTATGTATGTTTTTATCGTTCTTTACAATCATTTTCCATTACAAAAATGCAATAGTACATGCTAATAGATACACATTACAATATTGTATACCTACCCTGTTCTACTTTTCTTAAATTTATTAGTTACAACGTGTAAAACATTGGTATTTTAACCAAAAATGTCACAATTATACACAAATAAAATAAATTATAATGAAAACGTGGTATTGTACCACGAACTCAAATAAATAAAAAAGAAATAAAAGAGAGCTTAAAATCTTAAAGAAACTATCTTCAAAATTAAATCCCTTGAATAAAAACCAGCCAAAAATGATATTATAACATCTACGCTACTGTTGAATCTTTTAAATACATTGTACAACACTATTTTAGAACCTATTCTGTTTTTCTATTTACAAATTAAAAAAAATCAATACTATTGTTAATCCTTTTATGTTTAGAAGTATACTATTTAACAAATTAACCTATTTTCCATACATTTACTACTTACAACATCTATGCTACTGTTGAATCTTTGAAGTACATTGTACAATATTTTAGAGCCTATTCTGTTTTATATTTACAAATAATAATAATAATAATAATAATAATAATAATAATAATAATAATAATAATAATAATAATAATAATGAAAAAATAAGTAAATCAATACTATTGTTAATCCTTTTAAACACTATGTTTAGAGACATACTATTTAACAAATTAATCTATTTTCCTTGAATTTACTATTTACAATATGTGAAAATTAATAGTTTTTGTGAATTTTTTGAATGGTTTTGTATATTTATTCACCAAGTCACAATTGCTCATCGGCCAGTGGCCGCCGGCGTTAATCACTTTTCTTGAGGCTTATGTATGTATGTATGTATGTATGTATGTATGTATGTATGTATGTATGTATGTATGACGTCAGACAAGAAACCGTCCTCAGGTGTGATGACAAGAAACCGTCCTCAGGTGTGATGACATGTCTTGAGCAGAGTAGATACAATTGGCAGGTAGGCGGGCATGCAGCAGTGCCAGCTAGCGTGATGCACGAACACTGTCATTCGTTGCATAATTATAGCTGTCTGTGTGAACACTATTTATTTTAAATGTTACAAAATTAATACTGATAGAAAAAACGAGGATTGCTGGTGTTGTCGTTGACACTTGTTGAAGTACTTTTATTTGTTTCGACACTTGGTTTGCGGTTGGATGTCTCTTTGCGACCCTCTCGTGTGGTTTGCAACTGGAAGATTCGGCATCCACGTGTTGGTTGGTTCCTTATCTTATGTGCAGTGTTAGTTACCTTTCTCTTCATTACGCAGTGTAATTTTTCCCCACCTCATTTTTCTTTCCTTTCTAGCTCGTTACTTTCTGTAAACTTACCGCTATATACAGTATTTTTATTTGCTATTAACTCAATTTATATTGAATTGTGCTTTCTCTTTTCTTTTATTTTTCTTTCATTGTTACTTCTGCATTTCTATCTATCTGTCTGTCTCTCTGTCTATCTATCTATCTATCTATCTATCTATCTATCTATCTATCTATCTATCTATCTATCTATCTATCTATCTATCTATCTATCTATCTATCTATCTATCTATCTATCTATCTATCTATCTATCTATCTATCTATCTATCTATCTATCTATCTGTCTGTCTGTTTATCTATCTGTCTGTCTGTTTATCTATCTATCTGTCTGTTTATCTATCTATCTATCTATCTATATCTATCTATCTATCTATCTATCTATCTATCTATCTATCTATCTATCTATCTATCTATCTATCTATCTATCTATCTATCTATCTATCTATCTATCTATCTATCTATCTATCTATCTATCTATCTATCTATCTATCTATCTATCTATCTATCTATCTATCTATCTATCTATCTATCTATCTATCTATCTATCTATCTATCTATCTATCTATCTATCCTATCTATCTATCTATCTGTCTGTCTGTCTGTCTGTCTGTCTGTCTGTCTGTCTGTCTGTCTGTCTGTTTATCTATCTATCTGTCTGTTTATCTGTCTGTCTGTTTATCTATCTATCTATCTATCTATCTATCTATCTATCTATCTATCTATCTATCTATCTATCTATCTATCTGTCTGTCTGTCTGTCTGTCTGTCTGTCTGTCTGTCTGTCTGTCTGTCTGTCTGTCTGTCTGTCTGTCTGTCTGTCTGTCTGTCTGTCTATCTATCTATCTATCTATCTATCTATCTATCTATCTATCTATCTATCTATCCATCTATCTATCTATCTATCTATCTATCTATCTATCTATCTATCTATCTATCTATCTATCTATCTATCTATCTATCTATCTATCTATCTATCCTTCTGTCCTTCTGCGTGCCTGCTATGTATCTTATCTATACCTACATAGGCCTTGACTCCATCTTTACGTATTTGATATATGTTTACCTACCTACCTAACTACTCTATCTTTATCCACCTACCGATCCATTTATCCGTCTCTCTGACTTTTAATTTCGAGTCTGTTTCTTTTTCCTTAATTTTTTTTTCTTTCTTGCTCATATGTACCACAACTTACAGTGCTTTACCCTTCTGCTTTTATGAAAATTTCTTTTTAACTTTTTTATTCTTATGCTTAAATCCTACCCCTGTTTCACTTCTTTTTCCTTTTATTTTTTCTTTCTCTTCTCGTCTCTTTCTCGCTTCATTTATTTGTGATTTTATAGTCTCATTTTCCTTGTCTTTATCCGTTTTAATTTCATTCATTTTTCTTTTACTCATCAGCACTTCATTCCTTGAATCTTGTTCCCTATTTATATCTGTTTTCCTCTTTTCTCCGTGATAATTCGTATAATTATCACGTGTGATTACTGCTGTTATAAGTGTGTCTATGTTAACAACATGAACATTTGTTTGTCGGGATGCTATTTGTGAGTTGATCAGAATTTGTGACGCAGCCTTATGTTGTTTTTTTTTTTGTTATGTTCACGGCAGTTACGGCGCCGGTTACGACCTGGCGGCGAGGCGGAAGAACGCGACGCGTGAGTCGACGGCGACGCTGAAGGCCTGGCTCAACGAGCACAAGAAGAACCCGTACCCCACCAAGGGCGAGAAGATCATGCTGGCCATCATCACCAAGATGACGCTCACCCAGGTGTCCACGTGGTTCGCCAACGCGCGGCGACGCCTCAAGAAGGAGAACAAGATGACGTGGGAGCCGAAGAACAAGACGGACGACGACGACGACGCCATCGTGTCGGACGGCGACGACAAGGACAAGGATGACCTCCTCATGGACGGCGACAAGCTCAAGGACTCCCGGAGTCGTGACGATAAAGGTCAGTAACTTGTCTGCCACAAAACATCTGTAGACCTTTGGGGTTTCCAAATCTAGTGACGAAGACTCCCTTAAAAGATTGTAAAATTGCTCGAAATACCCGCTTAAAGACAGACTACATTAAGTTTCTGTTTTTACTGTACAAACAAATGCAAGAATATTTTTGACACGTCAATAGCAAACGGTGTTATATTAGTATTGAAACGAAAAAGATATTTCGATATTTCAACACTTACGGTGTTTCAATAATAAACGGCATCACAATTTGTTAATATATAAAGAATAAACGGTACCGTAAGAATCTAGTCTATTGTAAATGCAGAGTAATGTTTTCGATATATCAATAATAATCAATATAAAATCATTATTTTAATATGATGAAACAACAGTTTTACAAAATCAACAGTAAAAGCTATCGTATCAGTATTGAAAATGAATAAAAATATTTTCGAATAAAAATATTTTAATAATCATAATAATAATAATAATCGGTGCCGAATGAATTCTGATATGATAAAACGACACTTTATACAAAATCAACAGTAAAAGGTATCGTATCAATATTGAAAGTGAATAAAAATATTTTCCAGATATCAATAATAATAATAATCGGTGCCGAATGAATTCTGATATGATAAAACGACACTTTATACAAAATCAACAGTAAAAGATATCGTGTCAATATTGAAATTGAATAAAAATATTTTCCAGATATCAATAATAATAATAATAATCGGTACCGAATGAATTATGATATTAAAACAACAGTTTTACAAAATCAAGAGTAAAAGATATCGTATCCATATTGAAAATGAATAAAAATATTTTCCAGATATCAATAATAATAATAATCGGTGCCGAATGAATTATGATATGACAAAACAACAGTTTTACAAAATCAAGAGTAAAAGATATCGTGTCCATATTGAAATTGAATAAAAATATTTTCCAGATATCAATAATAATAATAATCGGTGCCGAATGAATTATGATATGACAAAGCAACAGTTTTTACAAAATCAATAGTAAAAGGTACCGTATCAATATTGAAATTGAATAAAAATATTTTCCAGATATCAATAATAATAATCGGTGCCGAATGAATTATGATATGACAAAACAACAGTTTTTACAAAATCAATAGTAAAAGGTATCGTATCCATATTGAAATTGAATAAAAATATTTTCCAGATATCAATAATGATAATAATCGGTGCCGAATGAATTATGATATGACAAAGCAACAGTTTTTACAAAATCAATAGTAAAAGGTATCGTGTCCATATTGAAATTGAATAAAAATATTTTCCAGATATCAAGAATAATCGGTGCCGAATGAATTCTGATATGATAAAACAACACTTTTTACAAAAATCAATAGTAAAAGGTATCGTATCAATATTGAAACTGAGTAAAAATATTTTCCAGATATCAATAATAATAATAATAATAATAATAATAATAATAATAATAATAATAATCTGTGCCGAATGAATTCTGATATGATAAAACAAAACAGTACAAAATCAACAGTAAAATTTATCGTATCAATATTGAAATTGAATAAAAATAATTTCCAGATATCAATAATAATAATAATCGGTGCCGAATGAATTCTGACATGATAAAACAACAATTTTACAAAATCAATAGTAAAGGTATCATGTCCATATTGAAATTGAATAAAAATATTTTCCAGATATCAAGAATAATCGGTGCCGAATGAATTCTGATATGATAAAACAACACTTTTTACAAAATCAACAGTAAAAGGTATCGTATTCATATTGAAATTGAATAAAAATATTTTCCAGATATCAATAATAATAATAATCGGTGCCGAATGAATTCTGATATGATAAAACAACACTTTTTACAAAATCAACAGTAAAAGGAATCTATCAATATAGAAATTGAATAAAAATATTTTCGAGATATCAATAATAACCGGTGTAGAATAAATTCTGATATGATAAAACAACACTTTTACAGAATCAATAATAAACGTTATCGTTTCAGTATTGAAATGAAGAGTAATATTTTCGATATATCAATAATAAGCGGTATGAAATTAATTTCATATGATAACACAACAGTAATTTTACAGTATCAACAAAAAAATAGTGTCGTATTAACAATGAAATTGAAAAGCAATACTTTCGACATATCAATAATGAAAGATCTGGTACCAATTTTGAGGTTGAAATGCAATTCTTTTATATGTCAATATTAAAGGCTATTAAATAAAATATACGAGTAATGAAAAAAAAAAAAAAACTTTCGACATATTAACAATGGGCGACATATTAATATTGAAGCTGAAGCCTAAGACTTCCAATATAGGCCTATCAATAATGAACGATATGATATGAACATTGAGACGTAACAAGTGGTTTCAACGGTATTGCTTCATTTATTGGGAGGAAGTAAATACTTTCGATATATCAATAATATGCTGTATCTTATCAATATTGAAACTTTAGAATAATTTCTTCGATTTCTCAAAATTAAGCTATATTTGTTTATTCTGAAACCCTCTGAACGATACAGTCGACATCCAAGATAAAAAAAAATTGCTTTCGATAGAGCTACATAAAAATACTGTCACTCAAGGACAATTGTTTCGATGTATCGATATGAACGACGTCTTATGAATATATAATCTCAAGGGCATAAACAATAAGTAGCATTTTGGTACAGTCGTATACAATCGATTTTGCTAAAATTGAGTCAAAGCAATAATCATTAAATGCTGACATATTTCTTAAACTTGTTTAATTTTAATTTAGTTTAATTTATTTATTTATTTAAATTTAAATATACAGAATAAAGAATATAATTACAAACAAACAAGAGAAATAGAAATTAAATAATACAAACAATATAAAAAAGGAGATACAGTAGTATTAACAAAATTTGAGACCGAATGAGCAGCGCTCGTGTTCGGTCGCAGTTCAGATATAATATTAATAGGCCTATAAGAGAATATAAAATAAAATAAAATAAAATAGAAATAGAAATAAAATTACAGTTACAGAAATTATATAATATAATATTAAATAAGAGAAATATAAAAATAAAAAAATAATAATAAAAATAAATAAGTAAAATAAAATAGGAACTAAAGTTTAAATTACAGCGGCAATGGAATTATATAATATAATATTAACACTAGAGAAGAATAATATCGCACGTGAAAAGTAGACTATATATTTCAAAATTATAGAATACAAATATAATATTTGATTAATTCATACACATAAGCTATAAATTTATTTAATCAAATTGAAGATATTAACACGTTTCTAATTTCTTGTTATATGTTAGTGGGTTACATGTTAGAAGTTCTGGGTGTAAAGGTAAAGCATTGTACAACTGAGGGCCAAAATTGTGCTATGCTTTAGACCAGCAGATGAACATTTAGGTTCTACTAATGTTGAATATAATTTCGTCTTGTGTCATAATTGTGTGTCTGTAATACAAACATTATATTTTTATGATAAAATTTATACTTATAAATCTGTTCAATATTAAATACATTAAATTCAGAATTTAATTTAGTTGGATAATCGAAACGTTTCTTATTATTCGTTTTTGTAGTAAATTTAACGGACTAAGATTAATTTAGTAGCAATTAATTTAATTTAATTTAATTTAATGTAGTCAAATGCTTTAGATAATAAGATATACAGTTGACTACAATAATTATTTTGCTACAAATTAACGTAAAGTTAGCCGTTTATGCAAAAGAGTAGTGTTTGTAAGAAGAGATCGTAATTGCAGTACTGTTAATGCTGATATACAGATTCCAATCCTGACATTTACGATGTACTACAAATGGTCATTAGTTTTGGAAACCCTTTAAGACTACAGTTTAAGTTAAGAGGGGGTGTAAAAAGTTAGCAATAGTCCAGCTAGTTATTGATAATAATATAAGAACTCCCAGCCGCGTAAATAAAAAAGAAAATCTTGTAGCCTATAATGAATTTAAATAACGCAAAAGTTCCTGAACCTGAAATATTCCGTTTTATTTATAGGGCACTATCTGTCGCTGTAGACCCCATACCAACGACTACCAGCCCCGTCAGAGAGAATAGTGGTTCAAGAAAGCATCAACAGTATTACATGTGTTACATCACTCGAAAACAAGTGATGGACTTGAGTTATAAAAAAAAAGTTTGAATTCATAAATGAAATTAAATTTATAATTGAAAGTTAATTCGTGTTAATCAAGTTTTTTAATCCCTGTCAAAGAAAATCAACTTGAAATAATATTTGAAAATAAACAAAAACAGTCTAAAATTTTCTAAATATGGTTGAAGGTGATAAAAATGTGTATTTTTTTAAAACAAGTTGTATTTTTCACCGACTTAGAAAAAGTGTTTGACAAGATCATAGAAACGGCTGGACTGTCACTACAAAATGGACAGTGTTGAATGAAAATACATGATAAAAACTCTTTTAAATAATTCAGAGTTTTTAAATTATAATATATATTATGTAAGTGAATTTTCTAGTAATAATGTTTTGCTTGTTTTTTGTGAGAAGAATTTGAGCAAGAGAAGAAAATGAGTTGCATAAAAGTTGCATGTGATAAGCGCTTGAAACATAGGCTATACATATTTCCGATAGTTATACAGTGTTAAGATTAAAAATTTGTTTCTCGTGTTAAGCTTATTGCAATTTTGGGAGTTATTTACGAATCGGTAACGCTGGTCACGGTTTCTGAGATCATGTGATGTTTACTTAGTACAGTAAATGTTAAACAGTTATTAACATATTTCTATTTTTGTTATATATTGCTAACCTATATGAACTTCGATCCATAATAGTAACAACTGGACTACTAAAGCTGTATTTTAAGTCCTTAGATGAATTCCTGAACAACAATCTTTCTTCCAAAATTTCTCTAACAATTTCCACTATTTAAGGTACGGTATTTTCATTACCTCGTAAGTTTCAGTACATTTCTTTTTCGTGATTTTGTTCCTATAATTTCAATAAAAATAAAAGGTCTATAGATTACAGCTATATTCACAAGAATGTATTTATTTTCTGGATCCTTGTGATCACCCTTATTGAAGGGCAGATGGTTTTATTTTATAAATCTGATGTGCAGAAAAACCACCTGCTAGACCTTCCTGCACAAAAGCGCTAAAACCATCCATAAGATTCAGAACAGAGCTGTTTACCGGCCGAAGTATTTAAAGATTATGTTTCAGGATGACAATAGACTAATATGGTTACAAGAGCGGTAACGACCACTCATTTATCTAGTGGAGTGCAGTGTATGTTGAAGTTTTCATGTTCGAAAAAGCCTAACTCAGTAACTGTTTCAGTTTTTTACCTACTGAGAATATGGAGGAAAAAATACGGAACTAACATTTAACATTTAACGATTTTGCTCGAACTTATTGATTTTCAATGTGACCTAAGGGCTAAAGATCGTTTGAATTAAACTCCATCTTGGTTGAGTTTAAAGACTAAAATTTGCAAAATATCAAAAATATCTATCTTCAAAATTTGTATGTTTGGCTCAAATTTTTTTGTGAGAAATTTTTTCTATAATCAACATTAATAAAGGCAGACATCGAACGACTGTAACTTTGTTTCATTACGATGAGTCTGGAATCTGTTCCTTTCAGCTGCCAACAGCATAAAACCTCGTTTTGATGTACTGATAAATAAAAAATAACAAGATGATATTGTACATTTAAGTAGCTATAGAATGTTATTATTTTGTAAAATAAATATTTATTTATTAATTAATAAGTGCAAGATAGTTTTGTAAACACTAAACGGGAATTCATTTATAACATCTTGTTACATTTTGAACGTCACCCTCTTCCAGTCCATATACAGAGCGCAGCTAAAATCAATTCCGCTCATGAGCTGTGAGCCGGCTAAGAAGAGAGAAATTGTTATGTGTGTTAGCCTGGGAATTCTGAATCTGCCATTTTAGATTAAAACCATTGGTTTTGATTCAAAACAAGCTGCTGGTAAAGTATTATGCATTTCTAATAGGCCTACAAAAATATTTTGAGTATAATTGTGGTTTCTGCAAGTACTGTAAACACAAAACAATAAACTATACAAAATACTTAATTCCTGCATTTTCGGAATGTTTCGGACAGTTGTGATCTTTGTAAGAAAAAGAGTTTTGGATGGTAGTGGTAATAAGCCATGTATCTGATATGATTTCAGTAAAATTAAAGTTTAATTTTGTACTGTATACATATAAAAAGAATTTATGTCCACTGCTTGCTTTATTTCAAAGCACAAGATTTTATGTAGAGAAAGAAAATAAGATAAGCAACACGGATACTCAGAAACTGTGACAAATTAAAAGACAAGCCGAAATTTCAAGATGGCGATCTAGTTACCATTTATAAGAGATATTTCCCATGACATATTCATGCTTGAATAATATTTGTTTCCTTATATTATATGTTTTACTTGTGTTATTTATTGGACATATAAAAAGTTGGACGTTTGATTATGATTTTAAATTGAAGTAATGGTGCTTGATAATTATTGGTATTGCAATTAGACGTGCTTAGACTTTTTCCGTAATTTTTTACTTAAAAACTCTGAGTGCGCACTCTGGACGTCAACTGTCCAGTTACCGGACAGTTTTACTGTCGTTGATCTCATGAAAAGAACAAACAATACGATATTACACTTTTTCACTTTATTCTTGAAATGACATTTTAAGCTTATTTTCAGAAAATTTCATTTCAAAGGTAAATAGGCCTATACCATTCATAACTGTCAACCGCATTTTTACGATCTAATCCATGAGAAATAGTGACTTAATTTATTTTCAAGAATGAATTATATTTTGAGAATAAGATGCAACATTGTAAAAAAATAGTACAATTTTATTTAAAAAAATATACAGGCCCATCAAGGGCATAGTGAACCATTTTCGTTTTAGCATAATATAAATCACGAATGAAAATAACTAGGAAATGTATGTCATAGACTCTGATTTTATTTTCTCTCGAAAATGTAACCATATAACTTATTATAAATAATCTTAAAACATCAGTTTTATTTATATAAGAGAGTCATTGATAACGATGACTTAATTTAATTTCAGAAAAAGTTACCTGTGTTAAGAAAAGAACGAAATCCATTTTTCAGAAAGGCGAAGGAAGCATAATATGTAAAAGTGACTCAACTTAATTTTTTCAAAATATGCATCAATGTAACAAAAAAAAAAAGACGAATTTTATATCAATAATAGAAACTTCTTTTTTTTTTTTTTCAAGAAAGATTCACTAATTGGAAAAGCAATGATTAATATCATTTCCAAGCAAGACACCATGATTTATAGGGACTTGATTTCATTTTCGAGAAATAGGGGAGAGTTGGGTAGTATCGGACATCGGGTAATATCGGACAGTGAGTTTCTTTCATCTACAACCAGATGATAGTACCTGAATGACATAGTTACGTTTCTGTGATGTCGCATACAGTTACGTAACCACGTCATTCAGGTACTACAATCTATGGTGGATGAAAGAAACGCACTGTCCGATATTACCCGATGTCCGATACTACCCAACTCTCCCCTATAAGCCATGGATAAAACTAACCCTGTTCTATAGGCCTAATTCTGAGAAGGAACACCATGAATATACTTGACACTTTATCTGAATTCTCTAGATTCAAAACCCCTTAAAGACCATTTTGTTCTGCACTCAGTTATGCCCACATACTGCTTGCTAAGAATGAATTCTAATGATTTACGTAGTTTGAATTAAAAAAATCCACTAAATTTAAAGCAAAAGGTTTGTTAGGTTGAAAATTCCCTTTATTTGCTACCAATTACAGCTACAATTCTTTAATTTGTGAAAGTGGATATAGAGGATTTTGAATCTATAGGATTCATCTGTGCTCTCCTCTGACGTCAGAGCAGTGGGGTCTTATCATGCTTCTACTCACTACAAAAATATCAGTTCACAAATGCGTAGCATACACGCTATTCTGTTATATTATATACGCAAATTAAATAAACACGACAGAAGCAGGAATTACTGTATATGCTTTTAGAATTACAAGATAGGCACACGTGTTCTTTACTCAGAGAGAAAAACTGATGTTTTCTGGAAATACGGTAGCGTTGATGGACTGGTGTTCTGTCTTTCAACGTCCTTGTCTCTCACAACTAAACCGTCGGAGAACGCACAGATAAAGTTTCAGAAGTCTAATACTATTCAATTTCATTTTAAAGAAAGATGTAACATGGGTATCAATAAATCAATAAGGATAGCAACAACACATTTTCAATTCCAACCAAAACAGTGACTCAAATGGAATAAAAATTACTCAACTTAATTTGCAAAATAAAGATAGAGCATTGACACTTTATATGTGCGTTCCGACATCTATTTTTTATGAGAGAGAAGTATGAAACAAGGAGATGGTTGAATCTGCGCATGCGTAGAAAGCATTTCTCCCACCCTATTGCATTTCTAGAAACAGTAGACTACTTGTTAAAATTAAAAAAAAATATGGCATAATTATCTATTTTTAAATATCAGATACACGGTATATTAAAATAAAATAAGAGTAAAACAAAAAATTCTGACAATAATTTACAAAGCCAACTTTCGTCTAACACATAATTCAACCTCTCTTCCGAAACCAACGCTAAACATGCGCGCTAGAAGTAATATTTTTATTGTGAGTTGTAGTGAACGTCTCTCCATCGCTCTGATGTCATCGGAGCGCACAGATAAAGATTATGAGAGCTCTATCAGTGACTTAATATTAAGTAACAATGTCCCAATTTCATCTGAAGACAGATACACGATCAGTAATACTTACTCAATTTCATTTTTGAGATAGGTACATGATAAGTAATAGTGACTCAATATGGATAACAATGTCTTTACTTCATAAAGAAGAAGAAACACCAAAAGTATTAGTGACTCAATTTGATTTGTAAGAAAGCTACATCATTGGTGACAATGAATAATTTTTTTGCTATAAAAAGTATGCAAGTAACAATGTCTAATTTTATTTTCACAAAAGACATTGTGAGAACCAATACCAATGACAAAATCATTATTAGTCCGTGGACAAGTTAGTTTTAGTGTTTTAAAAATATTGGTAAAGTTAATCCTACAGCAATAGGTAACATCAGATGTTTAAATTGAAGAGTCCACTGCAAGAATGATGGATGTCACTTTCTTGTCGAAAATGAACCAAGACTGTCAATGCATAGCTTAAGACATATAGAATGTACATACAGAGTTATATGGCATTAACACTGATAGTCATTGTCCAGTAATGATCGGAAAATCACAGTTAAGCTCTGAGCGCTAAGCATTTCAAACTTTCAATTGCTTCTCCTGCAAAATGTATTCCAAATGACATCCATCATTCTTGCAGTGGACTCTTCAATTATCTGTTTAATGATTTCTGCCAGTTTCGAATGGGAAAATAAAGTGTCGAAAACGATTCGTTGAAACGTCTGCTGGTTAAAGATTACTCTAATTCTGATTTTATAATGCGATTAAGAAAAAATTAGGTAGTTTAGCATTTTTGTGTTATTTGTTACGTTGGATCAAAACATAGCATTTACAAAAGACAAAATAATATGAAATTGCAAATGTCTATGTCTATTATATTGTAAATAAAGCTGAAAGAGTCTGGACATGTTTTTAATTGCAATACTTTTAATGATTATGGTTTCTAATATTATTAGACAATAATAACAATTATGTTATTTATAATTTCGTTTATTCTTTTGTCCATTTTGATTTTTGTTCATACATATGGATCTATGAAGTTTGTACGTCTTTTAAAAGTGCCAGTGGAGAAGGGGGCAGACGAGAAGTGAAAAATAACAATAAAAAAAGAAGAATGATGTTAAGATAAATGAATGTTGTCCTGAGTTGAACTTGTCTGCAGCTAACCTCTTCCCTCTCCGTTACCCCCTTCCTTCTTTTCCCCCTCCTCATTCCCCGACAACCTAAAGTGTACGCTCTCTTTCTCTACACACACATATCAACATTTCGATTTTTTTTTTTTTTTTTTTTTTGGTTATTTCTTGGACAAGTGACTCTTTACAAACAGAGTAGAATGCTATGTTCCCAGCGTGAGCTGTTTCCTCTATCTCTTTCAGTCTCTCTCCCTCTCTCTCACCTCCGTCATGACCAATCCATAACCCTACTACGGGAGAAAGAGTACTAATGACAGGTATGGAAAATACGAACCAGACTGGAGAGAGAAAAAAAAGGACGAAGTCACTGTTTTTAGTCATTCCCCTTTCGTCCCTTATTCTACCACTCAGCAACATTGGGGGGCTCCAGCATAAAACATGACTATTTTCTCTCTTTTTGTTCTTGCTCTCTCTCTGTCACTCACATGGAGCATGCGCTGTTTGCACCTTGCGGCGATTTCCCTCTCTCTTCTGTTCCCCCTTTCAACCCGATTGGTGGTTTACTACTGTAAATCGATTATTGCACCCCCCTTCCTTTTTTCCTCCCCCTTTCCCATCTCACACACACACACACACACACACACACACACACACACACTAACGCCTTCCCTCGCTCTGTCTTCCTTTTTTTTTACTCCCTTGATTTCGCTTTAGTCTGCCATACGAGAAAGTTTTTGGCTCACTCGGATGTTGGAACAAATTTTCCACACACCACAAACTGTGTGACTTTTATAAATTAGGAACTGGGATAGAGGCCCTCGGGCTATTTTTACCCAGAGTTTGCTTTCACCCGAAAACCTCTCATTCTGTCTTTTTCTCTTCCTCCGGATTTCGTTCCGTTTTGATATGCTACACAAATGTTTATTAGCCCCAAGAATGTGACAGGGTGAGGGAAGCCAAGATCTGACATATTTCCAGCACACACACTTCTATTTTAGAACTGTAGTATATCACTGGGGGTAGAAATAAGTGTTATTTTGATTTCCAACATCCAGGGGTAAGATGGAATCGTTTTGTCAACTCTGGCAGACTCACAGCTTCCATTTGTTTCATTCACCTCCCAGACGCTACACCTGTTCTGCTTCAGATTCTGTCTATTGAACCAACGCCATTTCAAAGTGGAATACAGGGTGATATAGAAGCAATAGCAGCAGTAACAGAACAGTTATAACACTTTATTTATGTTATTAACCAATAGCATATTGCCAACAATATATTAGCACAATTATATAGACTATATACAGTGAAACACACTGCGCGTGTCCAGTTCTCTAAAGCCGTAATCCACACGGCATAGCCACGGATCGAGAATCCCCAGTCTCGTCGATTCCATGCCTCCCGGATCAGACCAGTGGTGGAAGCAGATGGCTGGTGGTCGAAATATTAGGTTCGTTCCAAGAAGCGGTTCATGTAGGCTTTCAGTTCATGTAGCCAACGAACCATGGATCATCTTATGCGCATGCGCTGGTTGGATATCTGCTACGAGATTGAAACAGAAGTGGTTGATGATGGAACGCGTTTTCGGATCATCGTGGGCTAAATCCAGAGATGATATAACTGTGATCATCTTTGTTAAGAACGGACTGCTGAATTATAATCGTTTCGCAGCTAATTCTAATTGCAGAAAATAGAATTTCGATAATTTTCTACAAAAAGATAACAAAAAATATAGAAGGAAAGAATTCGCTAAATCGATGTCGTGTACTGGGGTGAGGGGCTCTCATTTTTTTAAACTTATATTTATTGTTTATTGTTCGTAAAATAACATGTACAAAATACAGTCTTAATTCTTCCCTGAAGGAGTAAAAACTCAGGGAGTTAACTAAACACATACTTAACACAAAGGTAATTAATTATTTGAAACAAAATGGGTCAAGAAAAAAAATATAGGAATAAATTAACTTCAAAAATACAATTTCAATTTTTACAATTTAAATCATACAAATATATACACTGTACATATTATATCAATATATAGTCTTTAAAGATGAAATTCCTAACATTATTTTTGAAAAAATAAAAAGCAGTTTTTTTTAATTATTAATTTATGTACGTTATTTATTATACTTTTACTCAAAGGTGTATGTTGAAACTGTAATTAACTGTTTCAATACCTATTTTTGAAAATTTGAATTAAATCTCTAGTTTTATTATTTGTCTGCAGTGTTGCTTTGCACCTTAATCTCACTGATGTGTACAGTCGATCATGTCTTTCTTCAGTATCAAGGTCAGTCTATGCGCATGTGCGAGAGGCGCACTGAACAGTACATGCCTCAATCCACTGACTACTTCTGATCGTTCCGAACCCGTGTCAAAAGTTTGTTGGAACGCCTGACTGCAGTACATGTTTCCTGTTCAGAACTGGTTTGAAGTGTGTTGGAACGCTTTTTCTGTATTGCGCATGCTCATGATAGTTACGGACGGTTCCTGACTGTTGTTGGAACGAACCTATTAGGTCCTCCAGTGTTTTATTTGTTATTTTTTTATTTATTATGATTTTTTTATATTTTTTCATTAGGAAAACAAAATGGATCTTCCGATATAATTATATTTTTTTATTGTTCTTTTTGCGTTGTCAAGCCAAATACAATCCCACGGGACGTGGGAAATAATTTATTCAACATAAAAAAATACTAACTGAAACATCTATTTCAGTTGTCCAAAACAACGTTATGTTAAGACACAACAATTCGCCGTCCGGGGACCAATCCATGATCTTCTGCACGTCACTCAGATGACGCAAACGACTGAACTACAGTGAAACCTCTCATTTACGGACATCGAAGGGATGTAACAATCTGTCCGCATCTGGGAGGTGTCCTTTATTGGGAGGGAGGCTCCCCAATCTAACAGTAAATTTATAATAATAATAATAATAATAATAATTTTATTTTAGCTGGCAGAGTTAAGGCCGTAAGGCCTTCTCTTCCACTCAACCAGCAAAAAGTGTATATACATATGCATGAACTTACAAAGAATCCAACAATTTGATTTAGATGAGAGTTACATGTATACAAAAGTTATTTACAAATTAAACAACAAAATACTATGAACTATTAATTAAACACTGAAATAAACTGTGTAGCAGAATTAAACTGAAATACATAGAATGTTAATATATTTCAAATAATATTAGATAATAGAAAGAGATTATTACGAGACAATTAAAATACAGCACTATCAGGATGTATGTCTAAAGAAAAAAGTAACAATGTAGTCAGTGATAGTTTAAATCAGTAAGTGAAATGCTGATAAGTTATCTTTTAAGCTGTTCTTAAAGGTGTTTATTGTCTTGCAGCCCCTAATACTTTGTGACAAGGAATTCCATTGACGCGAGGTGGATATTGTAAAAGATGATGAATAACAAGATGTTCTATGAAGAGGTATACCATATCTGGTATTTACGTCGTGGTTAGGTATAGATAAGAGAAACGAGACGAAAGGTAATTTGGTGTTGAAGTGTGCAGAATCTAAAGACAAAGAGTGTAAAGTTCTACGTTCTTTAAGTCGGAGCCACGAGAGACTTGCGAAGGACGGTGATATGTGATCATACCGTCGGATGTTGCACACGTATAATATGCATTATGTACGCTTTATTACTGTAGTTTAATTCTAAATATAGTAACTACAGTAAATAAGATCGAAAAAGAAAATGCAGTACTGTAATTTACAATTTTCAACTTAACCTTTACGTTCAGGGTCCACATCTGTGGAGTAACAGTCAGCGCGTCTGGCTGCGAAACCAGGTGGTCCGGGTTCCAATCCCGGTCGGGGCAAGTTACCGGGTTGAGGTTTTTTCCGGGGTTTTCCCTCAACCCAATACGAACAAATGCTGGGTAACTTTCGGTGCTGGACCCCGGACTCATTTCACCGGCATTATCACCTTCATTTCATTCAGACGCTAAATAACCTAGATGTTGATACAGCGTCGTAAAATAACCCAATAAAATAAAATAAATTTACGTTCAGGTGCCATGTCTCTAGAAGCAGAACAACTGATTGAAGTGAAGAGAATAATCCTACTAACCCTATCATGTGTCGAATACAATTTCACGATCGCGGAAACCTTGGATCCATCAGACAGGTTAAATACTGTGACTTTGTTTATCCACTCGCTTCCAGCTAACAAGGGTAGCCGGCTGGGCTAGTGGTACTTAGCCTACGAGACCCTTATTGTCTTCTTTCATGTTAAGGAATTTCTGTACTAAATTTTCCATTTTTGTAACACATTAGGTCTTGAAATCCAGGTTCTGTCCACAGTAAAGCACTGTGAAACAGGTGTCTGTGTTCGTGTCTGAGAGTGTCCGTAAACGAGAGTTAAATTGCAAATAAAGCTTTCAGGTATAACTCCCTGTAAAGTTGATTTGAATAATTTAGAGAGGAAAATTGTTCCGTGGCCGGGTACCGAACCCGGGACCTTTGGTTTTCTGTTAACGAACAGTGACATGTATTATGCAAATCAAGCTTTCAGGTATAACTCCCTGTAAAGTTAATTTGAATAATTTTTAGGGGAAAACATTAACAGAAAACCACAATTTAAGTCACACAGAGTTAGTGTGCACTCAATGTTGGTTGCTTGACGGTTGTCAGCCCACTTTGAGGTCTGTGGATATAGAGGGAGAAGTTGGATCGGTGTCGGGTGGAGTTCCCGGGTAGCTCAGTTGGTAGAACGTTGGTACGTTTAACCAAAGGTCCCGGATTCGATACCCGGCCCCGGAACAATTTTTCCCTCAAAATTATTCGAGAGTTAAATTTATCATTATTTCTGTATTATTTCAGTTGGGACATAAAAATCTGTCCGTATATGAGCAGTGTCCGTATCTTGGAGATGTCCGAAAGGAGAGGTTTCACTGTATTATTACGAGAGACAAACTCTGTCATCTGAGTGGCGTGTAGAGCTCCTGACCTCTGGCGACGGTTCAGTTCCAGCATTACACGAATAGGGAATGTAGTGGCAGAGCGGGTAGAATTTTTTTTCGTATCTGTACATAGTAAGTAATTTAATGGATGGATGGATGGATGGATGGATGGATGGATGGATGGATGTATATATGTGGTGTAGCTATAAAATTATACAGACTATTTCGTTTATATGACGTCATTGCATTTTCGACCAATGAAGTGTAATGAAATTTTGAATTCCAACCAATCACAGTCACACTTTGCGATAATTTTTGCAGCTAGATTTATCGCTATCAACTTATCGCATGGTCGTTCTTTTGTTTAGCCATTGTCGCCAACTTTTCCCCCGTAAATCGATGATCATGAATACATTAAGATGCAACTACACGGTTAAACTTTTCTTTCAACTTTAAAGCAATGAATGCAAGATTAATATTTAATATTAATTAATGTATTTACTCAGTGAAGACGACGTTCAAAACGGCGCTCCATGTAGACATAAAATTTTCATGCATCTTAATTTAACGTACGTTTTAAACTTGATTCTTTCAATATTCTTCCCAGATTGCATGCATACGCGATTGGAATATTGAACTGTGTAGATGCAGTCTTAGTTCCGTTACACACTACAGCGAGAATGCGTTTGTCGAGTATAAAAAATGCTTTCCTGTAGCACGCAGTAACGGTCAAAATAAGACACAGCTCATACTGGGCCTGCTCACACAGGTAACCTAGCCTATAAAATACATCTTCATCTTCCAATTCCATGTCCATTGTAGGCTATCTGAAAAAAATTACATTCCTTCATTCAGATTAGATAACTGCGTTTTCAACAATTCTTCATTTAATTAATGTATTAATCAGGTTACTGTAATTATATTATAAAATTTTAAATTAAATCATGATTTCAGCAGATAATGAAAATGTATTTATATTATAATAATAAGAGAAAAGTGCAGTACATGTAATTAACATTGTTAAACCTGTATTTCGCTTTTCACAATTGTCATTACTGAATAATAACATCGAATTTCTTTATTGCAGTAATCGATATTCATCTATTTCAACTTCACAATGTCTGAATAGGTTAAGTATTCGTAAATATACAATTATTAACATTTTCTGATCGAATTTTAGGGATAGGCCTATATTATTTACATTTTTATTTTGTTCACGAAATAGTCCTAATAAATGTCACTCGAGGTCTGAGATTTCTCAGATAAATCCACTCGCTTCGCTCGTGGATTTATCGACAGATCTCAGACCTCTCGTGACATTACTACAGATAATTGAGTGGATACATCGATGGTTGAATAGATAAATGGATAGATATTTATAGTTATAGATAGACGAATAAGTAGTCACAATGATTATAAGTAAATGGATAAGTAGTTTATTCTATATTCTTCTTTGAAAGTGAGAAACGAATATACAATAAGCTATATCTGGTACTGGAGCACAGAAAATACTGTACCCCATTTGTTTGATATGGACGAGCTGTCACCGTTCTCAGAAGACAAAATTGAAGTGAAAGTGCTTACATATGACACTACGAGATTCGAATATTGGACAATCAAGCTAATTGGAAACGAAAGCAAATAGATGAAGAAGGTAGGTAAACCAAGAGGGTGGGAAGTGATTTCCCAATGAAAATGGTTGCACAGTGGCCTAATACACTCTATTCTTTCCCTACTCATATGACAATCCCTTTGTAGTATTTTTTTGGCCCCTCTCTCGAGGTGGCGAGGATCTGTGAGTAAGATTCACTGAAGCACCACTTGTGGACCAACCCTTAACCACACAAATCCTCACCCTCTTACTCTATCAACCCCCTCTCGCAATTCCAAAGCCATTCCTGGACTCTTAATGAAATTATCTTCGAGGCAGGGTTGTGGCCCCTATCACCCCCTCACGTCAACAAATCTCTTTTGCCCCTCATTGCCTACTCTAGCTGCTACTTTTCCCTCTTTCTTCCCCTTTAACTTAGTGGGGTGTTCCATCTCGATGGCTACTGGAGTCAATATTCATCAACCCCCATTCCTCCCCTAAAAGAAGGGAAGAACGATTTTCAGGGTGGAAAAACTGGAGGGTTAGTGAATGGTGTTTATTCGTTAAACATCTGGTGACTTATTTCCATTGCTTAGCAACTTGATTGTGACGTAGATACACCCACGCCTTCCGGGGTTGAAGCCGATCGTCATATTTGTTTTTGAATGCCTTCGTAAATCCATCTTTTCCCCGAGTACTTCAGAGAAAGACTGAGTTGATCCTGGAACTACTGGGAAATATAAATCACGGACGTTGATCGACAACAACAACAACAATAATAATAATAATAATAATAATAATAATAATAATAATAATAATAATAATAATAATAACCAACTGAAAAAAATAACTGCAATTGTATTTCAATATTAAATTACACGAATAAGAAACATTTATAATTGTAAGACCTTGAGGAATACTTTGAAGACCTTTTAATATTATTTATTTATGTAAACAAACTTCAATATAATACAATATAATATTGTTTTATTTATTCAGTCATATGACAAATCAAATTTACAAAGACTAATGACACTTATTCATATAAGTTGTATACAAATGAAAATTACGAACGTTTTCGCCCTAGGGCATCATTAGGCTCTTTGTACAATATCTTATATCTGGTCTCTGTGGTAAGATACAATGATGATTTGATAAAATGAACTGTCTAAAAAATTAACTTATGATGTGTCTAAAATAATGTACAGACTTAATGTGCATAAAATTAAAAACTGTAACTGCATTGCAATGATACATAAAATTGTAGAACTGTGAACGTGTTATAAAAGTAATGTTCCTCATTTAAACTTCATAATAATGATGTATTTGTTTCGATCTTGTTTCAAAGGTTCGACTTGGACAGTGAAAAGCATCTGAAATATATATTCTTTGTAAATTTGATTTGTCATATGACTGAATAAATAAAACAATATTATATTGTATTATAACATTGACAATCTGAATTATCACAATATGCTTTCTAAGTTAAACAAACTTCTCCTAAAATAGGGGTTGTTCTGAAGGACAAAGTATAGGCGTACCAAATATACGAGTATTAGTAAATGCGTACAATTTTATGAAAATCTTTCCGTGAGCTATTAATATACTTTATACAGGGTGTTAAAAAGTATCCAATATTTTAGGAGGTGATAGTATGCATCAAAACAAGAAAAAAATGTCTAATAAACATGGGTCCTCTACAACACACAATTTCTGAGATCTGAACACTTGTTCATAAGAGGTGTGCAATGTGACGTCCATTTATGCCAATGCTTTTCTCTGCCCTACAATACAGCAGGCTACCAGATAATCATACCGTAGTTCACAACCTGGAATGGAATACTGATAGGCTACGTCGCAAGGAATATTGAAAACAAAAGTCTGGTTGCGGATATGAGCGGGGTTCAGCAGAGATGGTGTTGTGAATTTTCGTAATCAGCATGCGTGGTCTGATGAAAATTCCCATGCAGTTCAAGAAATAGGGCATCAGCACCGATTCTCAATCAACGTATGGGCAGGCGTTCTTGGTGATAGATTAAGGGCCATACGTGCTACCACAGAGATTAACTGGGGCTCGTTATCAGGACTTTGTTATTAACGTATTGCCTACCTTGCTGGAGTATGTGCCATGTCAGCAAAGACTACAGATGTGGTTCATGCATGGCACACCAGCACATTTTTTCCGCAATGAGCGTGAACACCTGACGCTGACATTTCAGGACCGCTGGATTGATTGGAGAGGCCCCACACCTTGGCCTGTTCGTTACCCAATCCTAAATCCCCTAGACTTTTGGTTATCAAGAACAACCAGGTCAATTTCAAAGAGTGTGTGATTCCTTACGCCGTAGGGCAGAGGAATGCATTGCCATGAATGGACGTCACATTGAGCATCTCCTATGAACAAGCGTATACAGATCTCAGAAGGTATGTGTTGTAGGATCCATGTTTATTAGATATTATTTTCTTGTTTTGATGCATACTAGCACCTCCTAAAATATTAGATACATTTTTCTTAACACCTTGTATATGTGATTTCTCACAAGATAGACTGAGTATTTTAGAGCTGTCAAAGAAACAGTTTTGGCCAAAGAGAATTCAAGGTTGAATTAATTAATCAATTAATTTAATACTGTGATAAAGTTTTCATATCATTTTCAATAAATAAACTAAATTATAAAACCTAATTATTTTAAATATGAACTTTAACAGCTAAGACAGTTCGTCAATGGATGTCAATGAAGCTTTTTAACAAATAAAGGAAATATGTGACGTAACTCATTTCAATGTGAAATACCAATAGCAGTAAACGTCATGCGGTAGAGAAAATAATATCTCCTAATTATAATGTCGTTTGATGTAATTTAGATAAAAAAATGGAATAGGCTTTTATAAGCGAATTCTTTTAAATGTGAAATATGAACAACTAGGAATGTCTTAAAATTATTGGTAAACTAAATACAGTGAATTGTGTAACCCACTTCTTTCAAATGTGAAATGTTAACAGCTAGAAACATGCTGCAATGGGGAAAATATTTCGTCATAAAAATGCCAAGTGGTTGAAATTTTAAGAAGTAAAGTGAATTATGTAACCCAGTGCTAATAAATTAACAGGCGAAAACGTCCTACAATGCCATTTGATATAATTCTGAATAAACAGAATAAATCATGTAATCGAATTATTTCAAATATGTATAACATTAAAAGTTAGAAAGTCCCTAACAGCTGGAGGAAAACATTTTGTAATAGGGATGCCAACGGTTGTAAATTTTAATAAATAATATGAATTATATAACGCATCTTTTATACAGGGACATCATTTTATTTTTACTTCAACTTTTATTGTACCTGAGTTTTTTAATGTACTTCACTCCCACCCCTTCTACTAACTAAGTTCTAACTATCTACACAGAACCAAGGCCGCAGTACTGAGTTAGTGATTACAGTACGTTTCAGAAATATGTTCGCGTTTTTCAGTGACGAAAACTTCCAATATTGAATCATATTTTCACACAGGTACTGTCGTCCGTTTGCCTACGTCGCATCTCGATTTCCCCAACCTGCTTCTACTTGCTCCACTGTAAAGACTAGTGGCTGGGCTTTCTTAGCTCTTTTCTGAAAATATTAATTTCTGTTAGGAATTAATTGGACGTCTACGTAATATTATGCAACTGTTTAAAATAACTTAAATAAAAGGGCCTCGTTAAGTAATTAACTATCACGTGATTCCCCTCCCCTTTCTACGATCCTGCGACATAACCACTTGGACGGACAGTAGATAGCATGTCTGAGTAATTTTATCTGTGCGGGTCGGGCGGAAGTGAAGACTGAATTTACAGTACGTAAGGTACTCTTTTATAGAGTAGGTACAGAATTATTTCAACATGAGTTACTAAGTATGAAGGACGAAACTGATAATTGGAATTAGATGCAATAGTCTATAGTGCGAGAATAGGCACAGAAGTAGTGAAGCCTGTATCGAAATGAACGGCCACCATTTTCAAAAATGTGTTTAAATATCCATATTATGATTATTTTTCATTTTAACTTCATTCTCTATATCGTACGCTAATGTGCTGTAGACAGTATAATATACACTGCATAATGAATACGTCCGAATGGATAACTCAGTTCGTGAGTAAAAACACTCATTGTTAATACTGTACTTATTTTGATTAAACAAAACCTAATGAAAATTATCACACTCAAAATCGCGATATTTCCTACTTTACGTAAATGGATGAACTACTTTTCTTTCCTCCTGTACCTAGTAAAGTGATTTGTTTGTATTTTACGTCAGTATCATCAAACTCCAGTCGTGGAAGAAGGTAGAACACGGTGTTTCCGGGTCTCAATCACTAATCCAAAGGTAGAGCCAGGTTAATATTAAAAATGTTAGTAAAAATAAAATGATGTCCCTGTAGATTTGAACTATTAAGTAAGACACGTTCAACATCGAGGAGAATACCTTCTAGCAAATGTGTAATTTACTGGAACTCCTAATAAATACAAATTGTGCTATTTTAGTCTTTTAGATTTCAAACAACCATAACCACAAATATTTATTAAGAGAAGGTTATTCCACAAACGATATCGGTTCATGTAACTTTATAAAGAATTAAAAATTATATGATTTATTTCTCTCAAATGTTAAATCAGAGAAATAAGAAAGTTCAATAATGGGGAGGCATTTTGTAACGATTTCCCACTATGTAAAATACTTAAAGATCTTCAATTTTGTAATTTAATTGTTTAGTGTGAAACATAATCTAGGGAAATACATACCGGTACGTTGAACAATACCGTTTGATGTAACGTACAATGACGAAAACAATTTAGGAAATCAAAATAATGTTCTACTTTCGAAGTTGAATGGATTGTTCATGAACAAGCGTTGTACACGTAATTTTTAGTGGTAAAAAATGTTGATGTTATAAATTGAGGCGCTCAGCGCACAAATGGTCCAACCCACAAAATTATATTTTCACTTTACCTCTTTGTAACGGTACGCGGAGTGGACTACACAAACGAAAATTGAAGGGTTCAGAACCATAGTGGGCCAAGCGCCATTTACTGAAACCATAGAAAACAAGGGTTAAAATGAAATTATTACTATAATTCAATGGAAACATATAGCAAATAACATAAAGTATACATATTAAAACTAAATGATATGTCAATCTTCATTAAGGGTATATGTACGTGAACGACCACAAATATTGTCAGAAAATGCAGGCTCTAAATTTCTAAAATTTTATAAGAAAATGAACTCACAATTGGAAAAAAAAATACTAGGTACCACAACAAGTCTTATTACAACTTAAATATCTGATAAAAGTATAAAATAGGTCACTAAGATTATTTTTGAAACCGATTTTATCAAAGCATGAAAAAAAAAAAATTCTGTAGTTACATAATTTGGTGGTAACCATAAAATTGTTATGGTCTCTCTGAATCTTTAATTTTTTTCCTGCATGTAATAAACATTTATTTATGAAAAGTAGACTACTCTCAGATATGTAGAGTTGTTTATTTTAATACAATTTTTTATTTGTCCTATATAAAACATATTAAAATTTACATAATGTTTCGTGACCTAATTTTTCTATTTTCAAAGAAATGACCATTATTGTAGTCAACCTTTTGTATAAATGCATGTT
Organism: Periplaneta americana; assembly: GCA_025594305.2. Taxonomy (NCBI): domain Eukaryota; kingdom Metazoa; phylum Arthropoda; class Insecta; order Blattodea; family Blattidae; genus Periplaneta; species Periplaneta americana. The sequence continues at coordinate 21,411,415 of JAJSOF020000035.1, forward strand.
AAATCAGTGTACAAAATTTCAGAATTCTGTCTCTAATGATTGTGGAGTTATGAAATAATATGTGTGAAAATTTTCAAATTTTGGAAAATTTAATTTAAAGTAAAAAGTGAATTCTTAAAATTATTATTAGTAACCTTTTCATACTTTTATCAGATATTTAAGTTCTAATAAGTCTTGTTGTGGTATCTTGTAATTTTTGTCCAATTGTGAGTTCATTTCCTTATAAAATTTTAGAAATTTAGAGCCTGCATTTTCTGATAATATTTGTGGTCGTTCACGTACATATACCCTTGAACTATGGTATTCACTTAACTTTAACCCCTGTTTTCTCCGTTTTTAATAAATGGCGCTTGGCCCACTATGGCTCTGAACCCTTCAATTGTGCTGAAATCTCATGGAAAAAGTGGAAATGATATTTAGGCCGATTTACACTTTGAAGAGAACGATATGAGGAACTGTTTAAACCAATAAACTCAAATTTTGTGGGTTGGGCCATTTGAGTGCCTCAATTTATATTACAGATTTGTTAATTTGTCCTACAGAATAATTTCTGTAATATTAACAATTAATATTTGAGGAGAAAATTCGGCGTAGCTCAGTGATCAGAGCGCTTGGTACGTAGAACCAAGGACCCGAGTTCGATCCCCGGCGCCGGAGCGAATTTTTCTCCTCAAATATTAATTGTCAATATTACAGAAATTATTCTGTAGGACAAATTAACAAATCTATAATATTCTCATAGCTGCAGTGCATATATTTGTACAGATTACTGTGCACGAAACTGCGGAATCCCGGCCAAACAAGTTGCTCAGCTGAGTGCGCTCCTAGTATAATGGCAGTTGACATTGGACATGTACGTCAACATATATGCCGAACTTGGAGTCAGGCCACAAAGGGAAACATTGAAGGAGTAGGATTCGGTCCGGTGCTGTGGATTGAATTCGGCGTAGCTCAGTGGTCAGAGCGCTTGGTACGTAGAACCAAGGACCCGGATTCGATCTCCGGCGCCGGAGCGAATGTTTCTCCTCAAATATTAAGCCTCAATTTATGTTTTTTATTTTATTTCCTTTAATATTTTCCAGATATAAGTTTCATGGCTATAGGCACCTTACTTTGTACCTTCAAGTCATAAATTGTAGAATGGAAGTATCATAACGCATGCGCAGGACTGTGGATTGTCGATCTGTGTCCACAGATCCGATGCACCACGTGAAAGCGGAACACCATATGGACAAGGACTGTATGGACGAAGAGGACGACATCGACGACGAAGACGACCGTAAGCCGGGGGACCTGCTGATGGTAGGCAACCACCACCACCTCCACCACCACCCCCACCCCCACTCCATGCTCGGCGGGGGTGGCTTAAAAGACGAGATGGGGAAAAGCGGACCACCTTCAGATTGTGGCGTCCCCATCCCGGCAACCAAACCCAAGATCTGGTCTCTTGCGGACACCGCAGCTTGTAAAACACCTCCACCGCCCCCGGGTTCTCAGCAACAGCAGCCCTGGTTGATGCCAAGCGGAGGTTGCGGGGGAGCCCCCATGAACATGGGGGTCAACATGGGAGTTAACGGATTCGCGCTGCCGTCTGCCGCTATGAGTCCTTCAGCAGCCGCAGCGGCTCCGTACTCGAGATACGGGGGGCTGCTCTCTGGCCCCTACGGTGGGGGCGGAGGTATGGGGGGTCACGGGGGTGGCGGTAACGGCGTCGGTGCCTGTTCGGCGTCCGTAGGAGCGTCGGGGTTTCCGGAAGTTCAAACAGATACCCCTCCGCAGACGCCGCCCAACATGAAGCTGCCCAGCGTCGCGGGGAACTTGCTGGGAGGCCCCGCGTCGTGTTTCGGCGGCGGTGCCGGCGCCGCAACCGGTGCGCAGTCCACGTCTGCGGCGACGTCGGGAGGTTACGGGGCAACGTCGGGGCACCACAACTTCTTGGGTAACTTCGGACGACTGCAGCAGTCGCCGCAGAAGGAGAGGCCTAGCGGAAAGGAGGCTGCGTACCACCACCACAACAACTCGGGGGGCCCCATGATGGGCACGGGCAACTCGGCCCAGGGCCCCAACGAGGGCACCGCCTTCAAGCCCTTCTACAAGAGGTGAGTAGTTCACACTGCATTGCTGGAATTAATTTATTTTGGGCTATGATATCTATACTAATAATAAATCTGTAACCGAAATTTTTCTGGTAATTTTGTTGATTTTCCAAAAATAATTGGTCCTAACATATATAATTAACCACCCTGAAATCGAAAATCGCTTTTTGTAATTTTTGTTTGTATGTCTGTCTGTCTGTTTGTATGTCTGTTACCTTTTCACGCGATAATTGCTGAACGGATTTCGATGAAAATTGGAATATAAATTAAGTTCGTTGTAACTTAGATTTTAGGCTATATTGCATTCAAAATATATTATTTAAAAGGGGTTATAAGAGGGCCTGAATTAAATAAATCGAAATATCTCGATTGATTTTTGTGAAAAATATTACATAACAAAATTTTCTTTAAAAATAATTTGCGTTAAGTTTTATTCCTTGAAAAAGTTTGATAGGACTGATATTTAATGAGATAAATGAGTTTTAAAATAAAAATAACTGCCATCTAAGGCAGTGTCATGAATTAAAAAACAAATGACTTCGTCTATAAGGGGGACCTTGGACAGCAACAATCGAAAGATATGAAAGATAGCCTACAGAGAATGTTTCTGTGTTTGTATGGTATGGATCGGAAGCTAAATTAACTGATTTGTATAATTGATTATTATTTCACCATTGGAAAGTGTAGTTTCTCTATATGGACATAATACTATAATGTTATTACAGTAACTTCTGATATAATATAATATAATATAATATGTAATATTATATAATATAATTTAAGTTATTTGAAGGGTTCAGAACCATAGTGGGCCAAGCGCCATTTACTGAATACGTAGAAAACAAGGGTTAAAATTACGTTATTACCATAATTCAATGAAAACCTATAACAAGTAAAATAAAATATACACATTAAATCTAAATGATGTCAATCTTCATTAAACTATGGTTGCATGTAATTAAAAAATTAAGAAACATATTAAAGGAATTGTCATTGCACCAAATGAGTGTCTCTGGACCAAAATGATCGCATTTTAATTATTTGGATGCAATTTAAATTAAGTAACATATTAAACGATTTATCCTTCTATCAAACACGAATGTTCCCTGGATCAAACGTCCTATTTTAATTAAGTAATTACTTTATATTTATTTCTAACGGGTGCAGTGGAGCGCACGAGTACGGCTAGTAATAAAATATAATATTGTTTTATTAATTCTGTCTAATGGACATATCACAAATATAAAGTCAATGACACTTACCCATGTAAGTGATCATTGTGTACTATACAAATATAAAAATTAAAAATTAAGCAAACGTTTTCGCCCATGGGCATCATCAGGCTTTTCTACATACAATATCTTGTACATTTTGTCTCATATTGTGGAACGAATGATTAATCACAACCTTTTAATAATGAAATAATAACTATTTAAAATTGACTTATGGTAATTAACATTCTAAAATTAATGTACAGATATGAAAATTTAATACACAATAATGATATAAAATTGTGGCTGCACTGCTGTGTGTTTAAATTATAACATCATAAAACTGTGAACATGATAAAAACATTTCATTCCTCTTTAAACTTCATAATTTGATTAATTGGATGTTTTGCTGCTAGTCTTGTCTCAATGGTTCATTACTTGTTATGGTGAAATCAATCTGAAATATATTAGTTATTATGTAGAGAGTCCTATATGACGCGATGTTAAAATTTATTAAATTGTTGTCGAAAATACTCACATTTTTATATTTGTATAGTACACAATGATCACTTACATAGGTAAGTGTCATTGACTTTATATTTGTGATAGGGTAAACTAGGGTCTGTTGGACAGTCGGGCATGTTGGACACTCTGTTCTTTAACGTGTTACCTCGCCACTTGTGGGCAACATTCTGCTAGAAAGTCAATGACGGAAGTAGCCACGAGTGGGGCTACTTCCGTCATTGACTTCTAGCAGAATGTGTGGCGAGGTAACACGTTAAAGTGCAGAGTGTCCAACATGCCCGACAACCCTAGTTTACCCTATGTCAATTAGACTGAATTAATAAAACAATATTATATTATATATCATATTATATTGACTATCTGAACATTTCAACATGCTTTCTAAGATTATTTTGGGCTAGATTAGATTACGTTGGATATGTTTATATTGACAAACGAAACACTACAAAGACTGACGAACACTGCTGACGCAGCAGAACGAGCCACGGCAACGAAATGGACCTGGGGGAGACATGTGGCGAGACTACATCAGACAAGATGGACCCATGCAGTCACGATGTGGGACCCCTACGTCGGAAAAAGAGGACAGGGAAGACCACGGTTCAGATGGTCTGACATGTTTACCAAAGAGGCGGGGAAACAATGGTCGAGGACAGCAAAGAACAGAGTTTTGTGGAAAGAACTAGGGAAGGTCATTGCAAATAGATAACGTAATCTGTGTTAAAATATTGTAAATAGTAAAGTCAGTATTAGTGAAAGTGTAAGATAAATTTTGTAAATAGTAAAGTCAGTGTTGAGAAAGTGTCAGGTAAATAGTGTAAATAGCAATCAGTGTTTGTCAAAGTGCCAGTGTCAGTATAATGTGTGTAGTGCAAGAAAAAAATGAACAAAGAACAGTGCTGAGACTGGTTAAAGTCTGACAGGGTTATTAACTATGTCACAAAAGTAGTATACACGACAAGCTCGCCTGGATTGGCTCACCAAGCGAATACACTTGAGCCATCCCTGTCGAGGGGTTCTAACCCCATCACAGGAGGCCTGTGCCCAACATGGGACATCATGGCTAACATTCTTTCAGTAATTAATTAATTAATTCATTCATTCATTCATTCATTCATTCAGTCATGTTTATGTTAGATTACCTGAATGTGCATAGTGCTGAGTGCATAAAAATAGCTGACGGAAGAAAAATGGATACCCTATTATCTTAGAAATTATTGGGGGTTTTAAAATGTCTATTTCACTGGATGTTTATTCATCCCTGTTAAATACACTGATCATCAGTAATGTTTAAATAGGCTACTGATTAGAAAACTATACGTTACGATTTATTATAAACCTCATATTTTTAAAATGAAATTTCAGACATTTTATTTGTTTAAAGATTAACTATTTAATAAAGTTTAACAAAAGTAAACCCACAACATCGCAATATTGTCTGAATCAGGGCTGGACAAATCCAGTCTCTAAACGGGGACGCTAATATTTCCGTCACCGAATCAATGCTGCGCGGTGTTCGGCGGGGAAGAAAGGGGTTGAAGAGAAATCATATGGCTCCCCGTGCGAGAGTAAATCCGCTCTTGCTGCCCGGCCTGGTCTGAATTATGCAGATATAAGGGGTAGTTTTGAAGAGAATGGAACATAGCCTATATATTGAAAAATTACTTTTAGGTAGGCCTAAATCGAGCTTAAAGTAAACATTTTCTAAGAACAGAAATTAACAAGTACAGCATTAAAAAATAGTATATTTCTAAACCGTAAATATTCGATTATTTTAGTAAATCCAACACCAGATTAAGCAGAATGATCCATATATTCAGACAATGAAAATCAAAATTTCAAAATTTGTTTTCTTTTTTTTACTTGGTTATTTAACGACGCTGTAGGCCTATCAACTACGAGGTTATTTAGCGTCGGTGGAATTGGTGATAGCGCGATGATATTTGCCGAGATGAAACCAAGGATTCGTCATAGATTACCTGACATTTGCCTTACGGTTGGGGAAAACCTCGGAAAAACCCAACACGGTAATCAGCCCAAGTGGGAATCGAACCCGTGCCCCAGCGCAACTCCGGATCGGCAGTCAAGCACCTTAGCCGATTGAGCTACGTCGGTGGCCAAGTTTGTTAGTTGGACCCTTTTTCACTAGTAGGCTATAATATTTCGTTAATAATAGAATTGATGGTTAGGTTGGTAATATTGAACCATTAGCTACATAGATCATGACTTTCGTTTCGGTGAAGTGAAGATGTCAACAATTGATGTAATGTTATTGACTTGCTAATAACATTATACTAGTCATTCATTAAGTGTTCTGCCCAGGGGCAGGTCTTTCACTACAAACCCAGCTTTCTCCAATATTTCCTATTTTCTGCCTTCCTCTTCATTTCCTCATATGATCCACATATCTTAATGTCGTATATGATCTGATATCTTCTACCTCGAACTCTTCTCCCGTTCACCATTCCTTCCAGTGTATCCTTCAGTAAGCAGTTTCTTCTCAACCAGTGACCCAACCAATTCCTTTTCCTCTTCGTGATCAGTTTCAGCATCATTCTTTCTTCACCCATTCTTTCCAACACAATTTCGTTTCTTATTCTGTCTGTCCACTTCACACGTTCCATTCTTCTCCATAGCCTATCCACATTTCAAATGCTTCTATTCGCTTCTCTTCACTTCGTCGTAATGTCCATGTTTCTGCCCCATAAAATGCCACACTCCACGCAAAAGCACTTCACTAGTCTCTTCCTTAATTCTTTTTCCAGAGGTCCGCAGAAGATGCTACTTTTTCTATTAAATGTTTCCTTTGCCATTGCTATCCGTCTTTTGACTTCCTGACAGCAGCTTATATTACTGCTTATAGTACACTCCAAGTACAGTATTTGAAGCTGTCCACTTGCTCTACTGCCTCATTTAGTATTCGCAATTTTACCTTCTTTATGTTTCTTGCGACAACCTTGGTCTTCGTCTTATTTGCATTTATCTTCATCCCATACTGCTCACAGCTGTCATTTAGCTTCAGTAGCATATCCCTTAGTATCGTCTCCTCTTCTGTTAACAACACCATATTATCATCAAATCTTATACACTTTATTATTTTTCCTCCTATTTTTACTCCTCTCATATTCTGAAAACAGTTCTTCACCAAATCTTCCAAGTAAATGTTGAACAGGGAAGATGATAAAGGGCATCCTTGTCGCACTCCTCTCCCTATTTCACTTCCTTCAGACATTTCTTCTATCCTGACTTTGACTCATTGTTTTATATATAGGTTACTGAACAGCTTCCTTTCTTTCCAATCCAAACTTATTTTCTTCGGAATGTCTATCAGTTTGTTCCAATCCACTCTGTCAAACGGCTTTTTTCTTGATCAAAAAATACTATAATATATACTTCTTTATTCTAATCTAGGTATATTTGCCGATTGTCCGTAATAGTCCAATTGCATGCCTTGTACCTTTTCCTTTTCTGAAGCCAAAGTGCTCTTCTTCCAACTGTTCTTCCATCTTAGAATATAAACGTCGATTCAGTATTTGCAGAAGAATCATCACCGAGTGCTATATCAGGCTGATAGTCCTGAACTCCTTACATTTCTTGGTATTATTTTTCTTCGGTACTGGCAGCAACACCGTCTCCGCAATATCACCTTTCTGATATATTTCGTAGCATATACACACACACACACACACACACACACACACACACACACACACACACACACACACACACACATATATATATATATATATATATATATATATATATATATATATAAATAAATCCCACAAGGGCAGCTGCCTTCAATAAGGGTTGCCAAAGACACAGCATACTAAACAAATAAAATAAAATAAACATTTGCGTTATCACTATTTACGATGTTTTTATTTTCAAATGGAAGCTGCCCTTGGGAAAGTACTTTTATTCAACAATTATTAGTAATCAAATAGAATATAAGGAAATTTAGGTGTACAGGTGATTACGTAAAATCTAACAGAATATTTCATTACGTCTATAGCAATAATTTTGAAAATATTTAAAGGAATTTAAAAATTCAACTGAGAATTTTGGAATTGTTCCCTTGCTCCGAACAATAGGCCAAATACTTCAATCTGTCCTTGTATATGATAATAACTCTAAAGTATTGAATTGTAGGGTCATAGATGGTCTTTTTCTTCATGTACTGCTACAGGTTGTTCAACTGCAGTTTCAAAGCGCACGGTGGGATCGATGATAATTGCTCTGTCATTTCTTCTATCAATGGCAATGATGTCAACTCGCTGAGAACTTCCATCTTTTGCAAGGCAGTGACTTCTTGGTGAACCTCGTAGAAGGAAGGAAGACTTTTAGCAATAAGTTCTCGTATTGCATGGTGTCTAGTATTCCGGATGAGAGTTCCATGTTGGTAGAATCCCAGGATGTGGGGTAAGGTTTCTATCTCAGTGCACTGGGAGCCATCCTGAGACCGACCTAGCATGGCACGCACGTTTGATACTTGTCCTATCATTTTAATTGTTTCCTTCAACTCGGATACAGAGAGACCATCCCTGTTTTTATCCAACGGTTAGCTGGCATGTATTCCTCAAATAATGCCACACCTCTGCCTTTCTGCTTGAGTGTGCACCATTTTTTGTATTCCTCATCTCTTAATATATTTCTCAGCGTTGTACTAGTGATGTCTTTAGTCACTGCAAGCAATTGTTCTCTTTTTATGCCCAATTTATTAAGATTGTTACTAGCCTCGGCTTCTAGATTTCTTGATGCATTAACATGGCAGTTATTGATGGTTTTCAATGTAAGGCAGTTATTATACCGTTGAATGTAAGCTTCCCACGTGACTCGAAATAATCCCAAGCCTTTAACTTTAGGGGAAATATATATCATGTGATCTGGTGTGTTCATGCGGCAGATCTAAAATTTATTTCAAAGAAGATTTCAGGAGCATATTAGGAGCTTCTTGTTTTCACCCAAGAATTTCACTAATTCAATGGGAATTCCATCAATTCCTGTTGCTTTCACATTCTTAATTTCTCTAAGCACTAGTTCAACTTCTTCTCTGTATTCACTCTAAGTCCAAAATAAAATGGCACCTTGTAACACTTTTGGTATTCTTATTCGAACAGAACATTCACATGTCTTGCTCAAAGTGGCGATCATTAGAATTAATGCATAATGATTACATTATTTGAATATGCCCTAGATCGTCGTAGTGTTCCCTATATGGGTGTACAGGCATCAATAATACGTTGCTGTATGTTCTCCGGTGATGTTGTAACATTTCGATAGACAGCATACTTGATCGCTCCCCTAAGAAAATAAGTAGTGAAATAATGTCAGGAGAACGAGCAGGCCAACTAACTGGTTCTTCACGTCCAATCCACCTACTACGTTATTTTTGGTCCAGATCACGACGGGCTCATTATGTGCTGGGCATCCGTCATGCTCATATCACATAACCATTCTGTTCCTCAAAGATACCGGTGTGGTCTTCAAAAGATCCGGAATAATGATTCTTAAGAATCTTGCATGTCATCTGCCATTTAGGGTACCATTTATAAAAGAAGGCGCGACAACGGTATGGTGCATAGTGTAATTTTATTTCAGAATTGCAGTAAGTACGCTGCGTACACTACGAGTTTCATATTTTTTGCACTTCTCATTGTTTTATATATTATGATACAATTTAAAATGCTTCGAAAGGGTTAAATGACTTGTCATATAGGCTAAGTCTATGGTGTCTTTAAATATAAAGATATTACTCATATCTCCTTAACGGACAAAGTTACAAGAAATATATATCCATAGCATCAATAATTCCCCATTGTACAAAAAAAAAAAAAAACTTATGTTTAAAACAGTTCATCTGTCGCCTGAGAAAAAAAATGGGTGAGCAAAGTAAATAGACATTCTGTATGTTTAAAGATATTTCAGCTTTTCTCATACGCGTAAATTTGTTTGAATTTAGAATTGTTTTGTAACTTACACATTACATATTTTGTGCGAGATCGTGCGTATTTGCTTGGTTTCAGCACAAAACCAATCCGCATTCAGTATTCCCAACCTAACACACATAACAATTTCCCTCTACTTACCGCTTAAGTGGCATATTGATTTTACTGCTTTAGGCTTTTAACATATTATTTTTAGAGACGTTCAATATAGTAATAATTATAAATTGGAAACTTACCACTGCAATTTCACCTAAATTGCACTGTTAATTATTGTTTTTAAATATTTGCAAAAATTAAGTAAACTCTACAACTCCACTAAAGTTACTGCATTCGTGATGCAAGTAACATTAAGGAAGCCGTGAAAAAATCAACAAGATTCCAGACTCATCATAGACTGGGGGGAAAAAAAAGACAGACGTATATCACGGCCTGCTGGAGTATATTAAACACAGAAAACATTTTAAAGCAACAATGTTGAAGATAGATATTTTTGTTTTGCAAATTTGCCGTCATTGAACAGAAACCAAGATGGAGATTTCATTGCAACTAATTAGAAGTTCCTCTTTCAGGTATGTAATAAACGATCTTCGCACAACTACGTTTCGCTTTTTCAAACTTTTCCTCGAACATGAAAACATCAACTTACCGCTCTTGTAACGCAAATTACTATTATAGTAGTTACTCTCTGCAAAATAGTTTGAAACATAAGATATAATACGTCTTATTATAAAATGGCTGTTTTTGATATCCTACACAGATTTGCCTATCGTTCTCCTCAAAGAATAATTTTTTCCATGGCAAAAATTACTTAGACTTTAGAAATACCTCGACTTATTCAATATTTTTTTGTACATGGATTTTGTCTCTGTGCTGCATGCTTATATCCCGCAGATAGTACTTTGTGCCTGTAGATATAAATATAACAAGATAACATAATTCCGCAATTAAAGAACAGCAAATTATGGTACTAGAAGATTGTAGCGTCACATAATGATAAACAAGTAAGTAGTTACTTTGCTTAGTTTCCGATTAATAACATAAATATGGGACTAATTATGCAGTTCTTCATAAGAGCTAATGACTTCAAATCTAGGTACCTGAATAAATCGAGTGCAGTGGTTTTTCAAATTAACATGGGGGCAAAGGTAAATACCGTGCCAGCCATTACAACTCATTCGTCAGGATTCACCCCTGATTGATTGATTGATTGATTGATCCCGCAACAAAACAGGTCTTAACATTATCTTGTAGTATATGCTGTAATTGGGTGACCTATAATATATCACACTTTAAAATTGGTCCTAGCTAAGATAAGCTACAAAAATAGTCTCTACACAATATAATATTGTCCCACAACCGGGAACTCATCCGTAGACGGTGATGCGGCATGCTTGGGTGCTGACGATGCAGATAGATGATCTGTTTTGTTGCGGAGTTATGCCATATTATTCTTCCCTCTGACCATAAAATATGCCATTCCGAAATACTGAGGCAGATATGTGCGTTGACCCTTAAATTGATAAAACTTCATTTCTCACACTAGTTTATTAAACCGTGTCGGACTGTAAAGAAAACACACTACCGCAATGTCCATATTTTATATGTTGTACAATATTATAGTATTGTAAAATTTTGGGTTGAACTTAATTTTCCTGCCAATTTTTTTTTCTATTGTTCTATTAAAATTATAGCCTATTAATCTGTTGTATCCTATAAGATACTTTGTCAATTTAAAGGTTAATGTTAAAATTTCTTCAGTATTCTACCCAAGGGCGAGTCTTCCACTGCAAACCGAACTTTCTCCAATCTTTCCTATTTTCTCCCTTCCTCATATGACCCATTTATTTTAGTGTAGTCTATCATCTGATATCTTCTTCTGCCCCGAACTCTACTCTCGTTCACCATTCCTTCCAGTACATCCTTCAGTAGGCAGTTTTTTCTTAGCCAGTAACCCAACCAATTCCTTTTCCTCTTCCTGATCAATGTCAGCACCATTCTTTCTTAACACATTCTTTCCAGCACAGCTTCGTTTCTTGTTCTGTCTGTCCACTTTCTCAAGTTCCATTCTTTTCCACATCCACATTTCAAATGCTGCTTCTATTCGGTTCTCTTCACTTCGTCGTAATATCCATATTTCTGCCCCATACAATGCCACACTCCATACAAAGCACTTCACTAGTCTCTTCCTTAGTTTTCTTTTTCCAGAAGTTCGCAGATGATACTCCATTTTCTATTAAAAGCTTCCTTGGCCACTGCTATCCTCCTTTTAACTTCCTGGCAGCAGCTCATGTTAAAGCTTATTTTATTATTTTTTTCTCTGTGAGGTTGGGAGGGGAACGTCTCTGTGCACCGCGACCTGAGGTCTATTGTGCGCCCCTGGGATGAGTTGCAAGCCCACCGACCCCACCTACGCAGAACCGACCTAACCGCTAATACCTTAACAATCAGTCCCGCCATTCTTCCAAATCCGTGTACCATTCCACCCCAACACCCCCACATTTCCCCTTCAAGCGATCTGAGGTGTAAGCCCCTCTCCCGTCGGTAGGGGATGTTACTGCTTATAGTACACCCCAAGTATTTGAAGCTGTCCACTTGCTCTACTGTCTCATTTAGAATTCGCAAGTTTACCTTCTTTATGTGTATCGACTATGAATGAGGTCTCGCCCACCTCATTGCATATTACATGACTAGTGTGAACTAGTCGGTTTGTTTTATTACCATTAAGTACGAGAAAAATTCGTACCGGCACCGGGAATCGAACCCAGGACCTCTCAGCTGTGCGCGCTGAGTGCTCTTAACCAACTGAGCAGATGATACTTCTTTATTTTTCTTTCTATGACCATGGTCTTCATCTTATTTGCATTTATCTTCATTCCATACTGCTCACAGCTGTCATTTAGCTCCAGTAGCATATCCCTTAGTATCATCTCCTCTTCTGCTTATAACGCCACACCATCAGAAAATTTTATGTACTTTATTCTTCTTCCTCCTACTATCATTCCTCCCATGTTCTGGAAACAGTTCTTCACTAAATCCTTTAAATAGATGTTGAATATGGTAGGTGATAAAGGACATCCTTGACGTACTCCTCCCCTACTTCACCTCCTTTTGACATTTCTTCTCTTATCCTGACTTTGACTCGTTGTTTCATACTTACTTACTGGCTTTTAAGGAACCCGGAGGTTCATTGCCGCCCTCACATAAGCCCGCCATCGGTCCCTATCCTGAGCAAGATTAATCCTTTCTCTATCATCATATCCCACCTCCCTCAAATCCATTTTAATATTATCTTCCCATCTACGTCTAGGTCTCCCGAAAGGTCTTTTTCCCTCCGGCCTCCCAACTAACACTCTATATGCATTTCCGGATTCGCCCATACGTGCTACATGCCCTGCCCATCTCAAACGTCTGGATTTAATGTTCCTAATTATGTCAGGTGAAGAATACAATGCGTGCAGTTCTGTGTTGTGTAACTCTTATTTGAAGGATTCATAACAAGCTGTTTTTTATGGTGATGGGTTGTTAGCCCTTCGCCCAACCCCCAAGCTGAAGGACCACCCCTCATCGACTGTCCGCTACTGCTTGTTCAATATATTCACAGCTATATTTTGACTCGTCGTTTCATAATGCTACAAATTTGCTAGCAAGTCCTCATAGTAATCTAGAGGATACAACAGCTTAATAAGCTATATGCTATAATTTTAATAGAAAAATAGAAAAAAAATTGGTAGGAAAATTTAAATTTCACAATACTATAATATTGTACAACATAATAATGTGGACATTGCGATAGTTGTTTTCTTTACGGTCCGACACGGTTTAATAAACTAGTGTGGGAAATAAAGTTTTGCCAAATACCTTACTATAATAATACCGGACAGCTAGCAGTTTTGCGTGCGAACGACGCTGGTGCTGCCACGTAGGCGGCCGGTGTGGAGATACTCGCGAAACAAGCTGTAATCAACTGCAACTGTTGTTGGGCTAGTTAATAGTTTTATTAAAATGTCAGGGTGTATATGTGCTGTTTATAATTGCTACAATTACAGCATTACAAATTGCTCCAAATCGTACTTTCGATTTCCGACAATTCATAAAACGTGAGTCAACAAAAAATTTTTATTTAGTTATTAGGCCTAATGCCTTTGTCCACGCGGCGCTCTGTGTTGATAGAACAATAAAAATTAGCTCTTTTATTTAGGCCTAATAAATGAATAGAAATTAAAATATAATATTGGAAATTTTAAGGTTTTAGCAAATTAAGTTTTATTGTTGTCTACATGCCTTTACTAATAATTATTACAAGCATCAGAATACTACCATTTTTATTTTTGCAGTTGTCACCAATGGGTATAATATACCTATAATGCTTTATATTATAAAGCATTATTGTAAATTCATTCCTAACGTCAGAACTGCGTTTGTCTCACTAAAGCAAAGAAAAAATATGTAGCAATTAATTACGGAAAGTAATATTAAGTATGCAATATTCTCATAATATGCCGCTGTGATATAAGGTAATCATTTTACATTAAATACTGTTCAACATTTCTTAAGTGTTTCATATATAATTCCACATTAGTAACTCACGTTTTAAACAATAGTCCGAAACCCGCTATGTTAATATTTGTATATGTGGACGTAATTCCATCCCGCTCCGCTAGATGTCAGGTCCGCGATATTTCGCACTCACGCCAATTCTGCTAGTATACAGCTGTCCGGTATTATTACAGTAGGCCTAAGCAGAGTGCTGCATTGGAGTTAAATCGCTCGTGTCTCGAGTAAGGTCATCTTGATCTTGTATGGAAGGCGACAGATCAGATACACGTAGTGTTTTGCGCAAAAATAAGGCTTTATTTTCTGCGTTTAAAACGATAAGAACGGTCCAAAACAGGAACGCTCGTTATAAATAAAATAGGTCAAAAACTCTCCGACATGGTCTTATCTTGTATGGAAGGCGACAGATCAGATGCACATAGCCTATGTTTTGCTCACACGGTAAAAATAAGGCTTTATTTTCTGCATTTATGACAAACGTTTAATGGAACAGTCAATGGAACGTACCAAAACAGGAACATGAAGTTATAAATAAAATAGTAAGGAAAACTTCGAGATACAGTTATTATTGCTAATTAATAATTATTCAATATTTGATTTACCACATATATAATGTGATAGGTCCATACATAGTGTTCCGCCTATATACTGCGACAATGTAGAAACGTTTTACAAAATATTATTGATATAGCAGTAGATTAATAGCAATATTAGTACAGAGATAACGTCACAGAAAATATAATAAAACTAATAATCATGCTACACAATTGTTATAAACGCAAAGATTGATACACTAATTATTAGAGATTATTATTATTATTATTATTATTATAAAACTTGATACAGTTCTTGCATTATCGTGATTGTGTTCTCCGTTTATAATAATTACATTTACATCCAATAACATCTATCAGATGTGGCAAAAACAAAATCACTCCTGTGGGGGGGGGCCATTTACCTGCAACATTTATATTACATTTTAAAGCAAGTTTTGTAGTTGTACTATGGAGAGGTTAGTTAAACACTGCAAAGTTTTGAAATGATAAACATCTATGATGTTACTACACAGTTCATCACTGTAACAAGAACGAATGTGTGACGCTCGGCTTATACCGTTCGAGGATTTATCCCTCGTGACAATTTTACCCGTCATGCATGTGCGCTACCTATCGGATTATGCTATGAACTATTTGGCGCTCGAGCGAAAACATCCAATGCAGACCTCTGATAGTAAGATTGTGGTTTTGCCAGTTTAAGGGTTAAGCCACTCTTGCATTATATTGTTTCCCAGCAGCGGCAATTGCATTACATTGGGATTTGTTTCTTGTGGTTGCAGTTCCCAACCCATGGGCGGAGGATTCGTGTCGCCGGTGTAATGGGCCCGCGAGCACGCATGCGCCGTCGTCGGTGTGGATCACTGCTCGCCTCTCTCAGGTAATTATCACTTCGCCTAATGAAGAGCGCCATTACGCGAACAATGACGAGGCCTGATGGGGGCGCCTGTAATTAGACTGCCTGCATGCACACTCTCTTTTCTTAATTCCACATCGAGTTTGTACCTCAACGCCAAACTGCTAATTTCTTTGTAGAGAGGGGCGAAGTTGGGCTCTTGGAAGTACCTGTTTGTTTCTTAACTCGAGACGTGAAATATGCAGGGGTGCCCAGACATTTATACATACACAGGGTGTTTCGGATTTAGTGTTTAGTTAATTGAAGGCGGTAGTTCTAAACATACTTTAATACTTTATATATACAGGGACATCACTTTATTTTTACCAACATTTTTAACATTAACCTGGCTATACTCGGAAACACTGTTGCCCCCTTCAATTACAGGAGTTTCATGTTACTAGTGCAATATGTAAACAAATCATTTTACTAGGTATAGGAGGAGAGAAAAGTAGTGTATCCATTTATGTTGTAGGGAAATACGATATTACGATTTTCAGTTTGATCATCACTTTTACGGAATTTATCAAAATACAGTAGAGTAGTAACATTTTTTTTTTCAAAAACTCAACTTTTCAGGCGGCTATGTTCGTTGTGTAGTGTCTACTTTATTTAGCATATTAATTATTGATGTTAACATACAATATAGAGAGTGCATTTAAATTGAGGGGGTCATAAGTAAAGGGCTGTAAGTGCACTTAAGTTACTTTGAGAAAACGGGGTTTAAATATTTAAGCTTTCGTAAAATCGGTGAAATTTTTATGTAAATTTTAATGTGTGATGCGATTAAAATATCCCTTTGTCACTAAAAATTTAGATACTTTAATTTACACTGGATGCACTTAACTCATGTTATTACAAATGTCACTAGCATTCCTTTGCTTCTAGCCACCTCAATTCAAAAAAAGCTAATCTGAATTTTTAAACAAGTTGCTGAAAATGGTTGCCGTTCATTACAATGCAGGCTTCAATTCAGTACGCATATTATTAAAACATTTTGAAGCATATTCTCTGAAATTGAATTTATCGTTTCTTGAATATAATTTTTAGTACGATATTATTAATATAGGTTCTTTCTTCTATAGAAAACGCAATCATATTTATGAAACACACTATACACTGCAGTGTTTACTTCACTGCTTGAAGACTTTGAATGCAACAGCGGCCGTAAGTTTGTGTGTCTGACGGGAGCAAGGACATTAGTGAAGGGGTGAGAGTGAAGTACATTCAGAAATGCAGGTACAATAAAAATGCAAGTAAAAATAAAATTATGTCCCTGTACATACACAATTCCACAATTTGGGACATCTGGCCGAAATCTACGGCTGACCATTAGGATCCAGAATACAAAGCAGAGGTTAAATTAAAAATACAGTATGATTGCGGAGAGAATACGGAACAATGATAAATTTAAAAATAAAGTACAATTTGATTTCGGAGAAACATGAGATGAAAGTACAATGAAGGAGTAATGAAATGAAGTAAAAAAATTACATAGTATTATAC
Source organism: Periplaneta americana (assembly GCA_025594305.2). Classification (NCBI taxonomy): domain Eukaryota; kingdom Metazoa; phylum Arthropoda; class Insecta; order Blattodea; family Blattidae; genus Periplaneta; species Periplaneta americana. The sequence goes on from JAJSOF020000035.1 coordinate 21,428,704, forward strand.
AGGGACATCATTTTATTTTTACTAACATTTCTAATATTAACCTGGCTATACCTTTGGATTAATGGTTGATACCCCCTTCCACGACTAGAGTTCGATGATACTGGTCTAATAAAAAAAAATCACTTTACTAGGTATAGGAGGGAAGAAAAGTAGTTCATCCATTTACGTAAACTAGGAAATATCTCGCTTTTGAGTTTGATAATTTTCATTAGGTTTTTGTTTAATCAAAATACAGTACAGTATTAACAATGAGTGTTTTTACTCACGAACTGAGCTGTCTATACGGACGTATTCATTATGCAGTGTATATCATACTGTCTACAACACATTAGCGTACTCTGTAGAGAATGAAGTTAAATTGAAAAATAATCATAATATGGATATTTAAACACATTTTCAAAATCGTAGCCTTTCATTTCGATATAGGCTTCATTTCGAATGTGTGTAATTCCAATTACCAGTTTCGTCCTTCGCACTTGAAACTCATGTTTAAATAATTCTATACCTACTCTCAGAGTACCTTTCGTACTGTAAATTCAATGTTAACTTCTGCACGATTCGAAAAGATAAAATTACTCAGACATGCTATCTACTGTCCGTCCAAGTGGTTATGTCGCAGGTTCGCAGAAAGGGGGGAAATCACGTGACAGTTAATTACTTAACGAGGCCCTTTTATTTAAGTTATTTTAAACAGTTGTAGGGTATAATATTACGTAGATGTTCAATTCCTAACAGAAATTAATGTTCTCAGAAAAGAGCTAAGACAGCCCAGCCACTAGCCTTTACAGAGAGGCGAATAGAAGCAGGTGGGGAAAACCGAAATGCGAAGTAGGCAAATGGATGACAGTATCTGTGCGAAAATAATGCAATATTGAAAACTCTTTCGTCACTGGAAAACGCGAACATATTTTTGGAACGTACTGTTTACTATGACCGTAAGGCTACTATGACTGTATATGCGGTCTTGGATCTGTGTGGAGGGCGGTTGAACTTCGTTAATAGAAGGGGTGGGAGTAAAGTACATTAAAAAACTCAGGTACAATAAAAATTGAAGTAAAAATAAAATGATGTCCCTGTACAAGTGATTGTGTAAAATGGACAATGAATCTCTCAATACCATTAGAAAAATTTTGTTAATGTCCTCATTTGAAAATTTAAGAGAAAGGAGAATGGTTTTGGTTAACTTAAATGAAGTTCCCCTAGCGCCAAAAAGAAGTCCTTTCACTTCCCACATTTTAATATTCATTTTGTATCCCTCACTGAAGTGAGGAATACAAGGTTGTAAATAGACTTATTTTCATCGTTAACGTTATTGGCTTGTTGATCATCCTTCTCAAATATATGTTCTCAACACAAGTTATATGATTCAATGGTTTTGAAATGGGAATAAATCCACAACGCCAAAAAAATGAATAATTTTTTACAAAAAAAAAAGCCGCCCTAAATAAGGGTTCGAATAGATCGGTCTACTAATCAATTCATAAAGAATAATCATTAAAACCAATTGTGTGACAATTTGAATGGAAAAAGAAAACATTAAGATAAATGATACGAAAACATAGGAAATCATTTACAATAAAATTTTGTTGGGTACAAAAGATTACTAACTATAGCTAAGGATGATTTTAACACATGAGATCCTATGGCAACAATCGTTGCATCAGAAATTTTAAATTGTTTAAGTTGATTTAAAGTTTCTCGTGGGATCGTGCCGCGGGCACCGAACATGAGCCCAAAAACTGTCCAATGTGTGATGTGGTATTGTGCTCCAAGATGCTGACAACAAGGCTTATATATGACTTGTTTTTCACGACACACCTCTCATGCATCTCGAAACGGATTGTGGGATCAAGAATGACAGCCTTATCCTTCTGCCGATCAATTATGATGATATCAGCCCGTCTAGTAGAGCCATCAGATGAGACGCATTTTAATAAAAAGCTCATTCATTGTCTCCCCCATCCTTGGTTGGCAAATATCATATCTCGTCATAAAAGTGTAGGTGTTCATCTGGGATATACTTTTTCAGTTGAACGATGTCCTCAATTTTGTTTTTGTTTTTTGACATTTATCATTGTATGACGTCCTGTTTAGCTAGTTTAAAGTGATTGAACGTCAGTTCGTTAATAAATTCATAGGTCTTCAATACACCTTCAGTGCCTTTCTCGCATTCGAACTTCGAAATCTGTAACTCTACTTTATTCCTTTTTGGAATTATCTTTCCTAAGGATTCTGCGGATAAAATTTTCTTTTTGTAAAATTTTTTCCACCAAGCTTTATAATCAACAGTAAAGCTTTCTTCATGTAATACACTAGTAAATTTGCCATGTGGTACTGTGGGTCTGGTAGTGATTCACTATACGTCCACCATGTAGCGCCAGTCATTTGCAGGGAGCGCATTTTCGTTCCCAAACAAGTTCGAGAAGTTATAGGTTAGTATATCCTGGCCGTTCAGAGTTGAAACTCTAACCTTAAATGCTTACTTCAGGACGCTACGAAAGATATAGTTCGGTACATAATAATAATGGAGCATGACAACTGTAAGTGGGATTACTACTGAATTGAAATGACTTTTTAACCACATAAACGCACTAAAACTTCGAAACTAGCACTCTACAAAATATTAGTGCTATATATGACAGGAAATATAATTAGATAATAACACTGCATATAGAATGTTAGTTGGGAGGCCGGAGGGAAAAAAGACCTTTGGGAAGTCCGAGACATAGATGGGAAGATAATGGATTTGAGGGAGGTGGGATATGATGATAGAGCCTGGATTAATCTTGCTTAGGCTAGGGACCAATGGCGAGCTTATGTGAGGGCGGCAATGAACCTCCGGGTTCCTAAAAAGTAAGTAATAATAATAATAATAATTAATTATTAATTATTATTATTATTATTATTAAACTTAGCACTCTACAAAATATTAGTATATATGACAGGAAATATAATTAGATAATAAGACTGCATATAGAATGTTATTTGGGAAGTAGACATTGGGAAGATAATATTAAAATGGATTTGATGGGATAATGATTGGATTAATCTTGCGGCTAGGGACCAATGGCGATTCGGCAAAACCTCCGGTTCCTAAAAAGCCAGTTTTATTAGCATCTTGTTTGCTTTCTTTATTCTTTTCACCATTATTTCACAATAGTCGTAGCATCGCCTTGTGGTCCCAGATTCATCTCTCGTTAAGCTGGAAAGTTAAATAACTATAGGCCTATATGTGTTTGTGAACTCGAACCTTGGACAGGTCAAACAGCTCGTCTGCGCTTTAAGCTGGGAGTCGAGCCTGCCTTCGTGTGAATCTTCCCATTTGGCCGCTCTGGTATCTTCACACGTACAAACAAGTTGCTGTGCTCAGCCATGCGTGGCGTGGAACCAGCTTCCATCTTCCCATAGCCAAAGACGCGCAGTCCAAACCTTGCAATACCCTTACGACTTCGCAGACTTGTGGACCGAAAACTGCCCAGATACTAAATACTACTACTACCACTACTACTACTACTACTACTACTACTACTACTACTACTACTACTACTACTACTACTACTACGACTATTATTACTACTACTACTGCTGCTACCAGGGGCGGACGCAGGATTTTTTTTCGGGGAGGGATTTGAGGAGATAGTAAAAATGGAGTAATGAGAAATAAGTTTATATACTCACAATTTGTTTCTGAGACACAAACATTTACAAGTTGGCCTGAGTAGCATAGTCGGCATACCCTTCTGTGCTCGAAATTGGGGGTTCTACCCCAACCCAGCTCGATGGCATTTGTGTTTAAAAGCGACAGGCCTCATATCAGTTGATTTACTGGCATGTAAAAGAAGTCCTGAGGGAAAAAATTCTGGCACACCAGCGACGCTGATATAACCTCGGCAATTGCGAGAGTTGTTAAATAAACCATAATTTTTTAATTTTAACATTTACAATGACTGAAATACAAAAACAATGACAAAATGACATTTACAGAAGAAGGCGACGAGGCTTCTAAGACATTTCATCCAGTACTTCATGAGCTTTTACTTCTACATTTTTATGTATTACATCAAGGCCAGTACATTTAATCTGTCTGCTCCCATCGTGCTCCTCAAGTAAGTCTTCAAATACCACAATGTTGAGAACGATCGTTCTGGTGTTGCTGTAGTTACAGGCAATGTGCAGAAAATTTTCAGTGCCTTGTGAGTGCAGGGAAAAATAATTTCATTACACCTGTTCAAAGATGATATAAAGTCAGTAGGTATTAGGCGAAGATTTTTCTGATCAAGGAAATTTCTTCTCCACATCTTCAATTCATTGAAGAAAGACTCTGGTGATGCATCAACAACACTGGGTCACTGATTTACTACAGCCTCAACAGCAGTTTCTAAATTTTCATCTGATGCTCGCACTATGTTTTTAGGCAGAAAGGTTTGTATGGATTTTAGGATTCCCTTATGATTTAAAAACCTGTCCTTGAGCTGACCAATGAAATAATCTAAGAAGAGAAGGAAAATTAAAAACCTAAAATACTCTTCATGACTCTCTGTCCTGAAGTAAGAATGCTGTGTTTGTCTTCCTGCAGTTCTTGGAATTTAACACTTTAGCAAAGAGAATTTACGTGGAAAACTCTGTAATTCCTATGTACATTCACGAATTAAAATTAATATTATTTTTGTTTCTTGTTTCGTATTTTTCTCAAAATTTCGGGAGGGGATATATCCCCTTAATCCCCCTCCCCTTGCATCCGCCCCTGGCTGCTACTACTACTACTACACTGCTAGTACTATTACTACTATACTGCCAGTAGACATAAACACATGATGTTTCGTCTAACAGTCATGGCTGTGCTAGCTTTATCACAGGTTTTCGTAAACACAGGAGTAAAATGACGCCCAACGCTCGCTTATCTTCATATCTCGATCAGTGCGAGCAGTACTGTGCCGTTCAAATCCAGGCGTGTGAAAATAATTTATTTAATACCCTCGAAACTTATTACTGTGACACTAAGCAAAGAATTCCGAATCCCTCTTAATAATGCAAGGTTTTTTCTCAATATTTTTTTACATTTTGCAAATGGGCAAAAAGCCTAAAAGTAAGTAAAATCAGATTATCTGTCTCTCTGTATACAACAAAAATAAGGATTACTTCTTATCATAACCTACTAAATGTCAGCTTCAAAATGAGCTCTCGTTCAATGTTCTGCAGTAAATGGTTCCAGAGTTCTGAGCGCTGAAAGAGGCTTGTTTTTCTAAAATACGCTAAATTTGTCGCTCAACAATACGAAAACCGTTTGACTTTCGATAGTATATTTTTGGAAATGCACTCTCCTCAGCACCTTGTATAAATAGGGAAAAAATTATGGTATAAAAAATGCGAGGTTTTTTACTGATCGATTTCATATGGAATAGCCCACATGTAGTTCTCTATGCCTGCATATAGTGGGGCAGGAAAATATCAGAACCGAAATTTTGATTGTGAAGCCCTCGACTCGGTACGTTGTCAGATCGGTTGCATGATAGCGGACTTGTTCGGTTAAAGCACGTCATATCACGTCATGTCGTGGCAAGCTGTTGCCTGTACTACATGAATTATATGAACAATGAAAGTAAATACTGTCAAACAAAGCAACGTACAAGAATTTCTGAATTATGAAACACTTTTTCTTGTAACAAGTAGCTAAAATGTCCCCTTTGTCGTTTTGACATAAAGGAAAATCACTTGTTTTTCCATATTCATAGAGCTCGCCGTGTTTTTTAAAGTAGCCCATGGTTTAATAAATTACCACTTTCGTAATAGGTCGTCTTCAACAAACGCAGGTCTTTTTTTTCTTCGGGGAAGGGCCCGCAGGCCACCACCACAGCCTTAGGGTTATTTTGCAACCTCCTTACGTTGGAGTGATTGTTGAAGTCCATTAAGGATCGCTCTTCAAGCGCATGGTTCATTGCAAGGTGTCATCGTATCGATTCAACCACAGCATCCAGTTCTGACTGTAGACCTGATTCTTCGCCTGCCTGTGATATTATTCTGCGGCATTCTCAGATCGATGGCATCTGTTCGCAATTCATATGCCTGAATACGCTGCATATGGGCTATTCCATAATTATGTAATCGAGCAGTAAAAAACCTCGCATTTTTTTAATGCTCTAATTTTTTCCCTATTTATACAAGGTGATGAGGATAGTGCATTTAAAAAAAATACACTATCGAAAGTCAAACGGTTTTCGTACTATTGAGAAAAAAATTTAGCGTATTTTATAAAAACTAGCATCTTTCAGCGCTCAGAAGTCTGGAACCATTTACTGCAGAACATTGAACGGGAGCTCATTTTGAAGCTGACATTTGGTAGGTTATGATAAGAAGTAATCCTTATTTTTATTGTATACAGAGAGACAGATAATCTGATTTTACCTACTTTTAGGTTTTTTGCCAATTTGTAAAAATGTAAAAAAATTGAGAAAAAAACTTGAATTATTAAGAAGGGATTCGGCATTGTTTGCTTAGTGGCTCTGCAATAAGTTTCGAGGGTATTAAATAAATTATTTTCACACGCCTGGACTTGAACGGCGCAGTACAGCACTCACTGGCCGAGAGCTGAAGATAAGCGAGCTTTGGGCGTCATTTTACTCCTGTGTTTATGAAAACTTCTGATAAAGCTAGCCCAGCTATGCGCTACTAGACGAAACATCACGTGTTTGTCTCCTGGCCTTGCTTGTCTCGGCTAAATCCCGCCTCACAGTCAGCTGCTTACTTCACGCGCGTACTATTTATTTTTTTTATTTGATATTTTCAATACTTTTATATCAACGGTGCACCAGTAAAAATATATGTTTATTTGTACTTTCAATGTGGAATCTAACCATATATTTTAAAAATATTCTTTCGTGGGCAAAGGCGTCTTAATGAAGAAAAATCTAAATTTCTCCATTTCCATAAAGAGTAAGAAAAACTGTTTATATGTCAATATAAACTTTAATTTCTCAGCATACCATGATTTTGATCATTGTGTGAAAGAGTTTCGGAGCCACAACAGTTTAAAATTGCTAATTTTTTGAAAATACGATAAATTTAAATATTTTTAATTTAAACACTATGAAGTTCTGATGCCTCAAACTTTGCACAAGGCATTATATCACAGTTGTCAACGGACAGAAAAAGTTTCATTGTATTTAAAAATTGCAAGGTCAATTTTCTCTGTATTTCGGTCGATTTGAAATGGAATAGCCCATACTCAACCAGTATAACATGCCGCAGTCGATTCCACGACTCACCAAGGCGCCATCTATCCAAGGGAGCTACACTCCCACAGTTCACTTATTAAGCCCCTGCGGCTTCGCTGGATACAGTGAAATCTCTCCTTACGGACACCTCTAAGTCACGGGCACTCCTCATATACGGACAGATATGTATTTATTATTTTTTTAAATTTTAGTAGGTTATTTTAGACCTTTATCAACATCTCAGGTTATTCAGCGTCTGAATGAGATGAAGGTGATAATGCTGGTGAAATGAGTCCGGGGTCCAGCACCGAAAGTTACCCAGCATTTGCTCATTGAGGGGAAAACCCCGGAAAAAAACCTCAACCAGTTAACTTGCCCCGACCGGGAATCTAACGCGGACCACCTAGTTTCGCGGCTAAACGCGACAGATTTTTATGTCCCAACTGTAATAATATAGAAATAATGATAAATTTAACTCTCGTTTACGGACACTCTCAGACACGGACACGGACACGGACAGCTGTTTCACAGTTCTAAAGCTTGTTTTACTTCCTGACTGCGGAAAGAACTTGGATTTCAAGACCTAATGTGTTACAAAAATGGAAAAGTTGGTTTTGAGAACTGTACAGAAATTCCTTGACATGAAAGAAGACAATAAATGTGGGTCTCGTAGGTTACCAATCCTTGTTATCTGGAAGAGGGTGGATAAACAAAGTCATAAAATTTAACCTGTCTGATGGTTCAAGGTTTCCGCGATCGTGAAATTGTATTCGACACATGATAGGGTTGTAGGATTATTCTCTTCACTTCAATCAGTTGTTCTGTTTCGAGAGATATGGCACCTGAACGTAAGTTGAAAAGTATAAATTACAGGACTGCGGCCTTATAAGATAGAAAAATTCACGTGCGCAAGGAAGGTAACTAGCTGGAATATTATTTTAAGGCCACTCTCAGACGCGGTTTCGAATACTAATTGTTTGAACTAATTATTTGAACCCTTCCCTTTTGAGGTTTCCACAAAGTTCAAGGGGAATGTCAGGTAATCTTGTAACAAATTTTATGACTTATTTTATGGAATTACCATCTTGCTGTCACCAAATTCAGCGACGTTAAATAAATGGTTATTTTGTACCATCATCATCACTATTTCGAATTCTGCACACTTCAACACCAAATTACCTTTCGTCTCGTTTCTCTTATCTATACTCTAGCCACGACGTAAATACCAGATCACTTATCTGTGGCGCGTTAAGTATAGTCTACCTCTTCATAGAACATCTCGTTATTCATCATCTTTTACAGTATCCACTTCGTGACAATGGTATTCCCTGTCACAAAATATTAGGGTCTGCAAGACAATAAACACTTTTAAAAACAGCTTAAAAGATAACCTTCTTAGCATTTCACTCCAATCATACTGACTTAAACTATCACTGTCTACATTGTTACTCCTTCCTTTAGACATCATCCTAATAGCGCTGTATTTTCAAAATTGTCTCATAATAAACTCTTTCTATTATCTAACATTATTTGAAATATATTAACATTCTATGTATTTTAGCTTAATTCTGCTACATAGTTTGTATTTCAGTTTTTAATTAATAGGTCATGGTATTTTGTTGTTTAATTCGTAAATAACTTTTGTATACATGTAATTCTTATCCAAATCAAATTGTTGAATTCTTTGTAAGTTGATACAAATGTATGTAGGGGAGTAGTGGGTACAGTGAAACACAAAATATTAGGACGTATGTATGCAAGTGAAATTTCAAGTATTTTCAAAATCATTAAAACATGTACAATAATACATAAGAAGAAATGTTAATAGATGTTATGTTTTATTTAACACTCGCAACTGAAATATCAGCGTCGCCGGATTAAAACTTTTATAGTAAATCTACTGACATAGCCTGTCGCATTTAATAAATGCCATCGAAGAAGAAATGTTTAATAGATAAAGGACATAATATACAATGCGTGTTTGTCAAAAAAATGCAATTGTTTCACTGTTCCCATTCAGGAGGGTACAGTGAGACACCACAGTGTCTATTAACGGACATTGAAATGATTTACATTTATTTCAAAAGAAAAGAAATCTTGCTGTCTCTTTATCTTGCCATGTTCTGTAGACTTATTTAGAATCATTTTGATGTCTGACTTCGAAACCATTGAAACATCTGGAACATTTGGAAAAGTGAATTTTCCATGACTTTTCAAACTTTTGCGAAAAAAATAAAATGAATTTTTGATGACAACAAAGCTTATAATTATAAGAATTTAATTTAGTTCTTTATTATTTTTTAATATTTTCTTAAATTTTATGAATAATTTTTTATTTAAGAAACCATTAAAATGTAATGTATCCATTATTTTAAGCTATAGTTCCTAAATTGGTTACTAGTATGTTCATTTTTAATGTTAGTTACCGGTAAATGTAATATAATTACAGTTTATTTTTGCAAATCATTGGTAAATGGGAACAGTGAGACGTCTCAGTGTACCCTTCAATCGCATGTCTCACTGTTCCCTTTACGCATAGTTCATTTAAAAATGGCGCCATCACTTCAAAATAAGACAAGAAAGACGAAACTTTGCCAAACATAACGTCAAATACCATAGTATTAGGTAACAAAACATTCGTATATCCAATATAACCTTTATTAAACACAAGCCAAAATTTTACTTCTAGAGTGAAAAATTACGAATTATTTTTTCATCACTCACCTTTATAACTAGAATCAAATCGAGTACGAAAATACTGTTTCTTTACTCATGCAACATACAACTCCACTGTTACAAACATTTCAACATCAAAATTTACCATCTAATAAAAAATGTCTCACTGTTCTCCCTGTCTCACTGTACCGACTTCTCCCCTATACTTTTTGCTGGTTGAGTGGAAGAAAAGACCTTACGGCCTTAACTCTGCCAGCTAAAATAAATAATATTATTATTATTATTATTATTATTATTATTATTATTATCATCATCATCATTATCATTAAGTAACAGAGAGAAATAGGGTTATATAAAGTTGTGTAACTTGTTTGTTTTAGAATAGCCTACTTAGGAACATTTATAACATAATTTAACAGATGTGTTTCCTTCAATTAGTCTTTGTGACTCCGGCAGTATTTCAACGTCCCTTTGCCTACACATAATGGCATTGCATTCCCAGTACTTAAATATTGAATGCTTCTGTATGACATGAAATGGAGAGGGAAGCTACAAGCCGGTCAACACACAGAAGTCAATTGTTTGTGACGTAGATATTGAAGCTGTTTGTATTGGTGGTAATGACAGCTAAACTCTAGTACATCAACTCCATTATCTGAGCGGATGCTTCTTTATTAAAAGAGAGAGTACACGATGGTTAGGACAGTTGCTAGGTAACGATATTTCGGATCGCTGACACTAACAACACACTTCAGGATTGAAAGCCTATGTTTCAATGATGGGATCCCCTTCACATCAGATTCGTTGAATCATTCAATGCTGCGAACTGGAGACCAGGAATAGAACCTGTCTATGCGTCCGATAGGAAGAAATCTGACATTCATAAAGGGAGGGTAGCTGGCACTAATGCAAGCATGTGACAGCATATCAAAACGTAATGCACATCTGAGTGGCCTCTGAAATTGCTGCACGTAAGGATAGGCCTAAGTGGCATGAAATAGTCATAACATCGTTTTGTCATGACACGATGTTTTTTTTGTACCATTATCATCACCGTCATCATTGCCGTCTTCTTTATCACCGTCTTTATTTCTCTTCTTTCACCAAAATTATCTTCCTTCCATCCCACTATCTCAGCGTTTCTCAAACTATGGTCCGCGGACCACCTGTGGTCCTCGAGGTCTGCCCATGTGATCCTTCAAAAAGCACTTACTTACAAATGGCTTTTAAGGAACCCGAAGGTTCATTGCCGCCCTCACATAAGCCCGCCATCGGTCCCTATCCTGCGCAAGATTAATCCAGTCTCTATCATCACACCCCACCTCCCTCAAATCCATTTTAATATTATCTTCCCATCTACGTCTCGGCCTCCCTAAAGGTCTTTTTCCCTCCGGTCTCCCAACTAACACTCTATATGCATTTCTGGATTCGCCCATACGTGCTACATGCCCTGCCCATCTCAAACGTCTGGATTTTAAGTTCCTAATTTTCAGGTGAAGAATACAATGCGTGCAGTTCTGTGTTGTGTAACTTTCTCCATTCTCCTGTAACTTCATCCCGCTTAGCCCCAAATATTTTCCTAAGCACCTTATTCTCAAACACCCTTAACCTATGTTCCTCTCTCAGAGTGAGAGTCCAAGTTTCACAACCATACAGAAGAACCGGTAATATAACTGTTTTATAAATTCTAACTTTCAGATTTTTGGACAGCAGACTGGATGATAAGAGCTTCTCAACCGAATAATAACACGCATTTCCCATATTTATTCTGCGTTTAATTTCCTCCAGAGTATCATTTATATTTGTTACTGTTGCTCCAAGATATTTGAATTTTTCCACCTCTTCGAAGGATAAATCTCCAATTTTTATATTTCCATTTCGTACAATATTCTGGTCACGAGACATAATCATATACTTTGTCTTTTCGGGATTTACTTCCAAACCGATCGCTTTACTTGCTTCAAGTAAAATTTCCGTGTTTTCCGTAATCATTTGTGTATTTTCTCCTAACATATTCACGTCATCTGCATAGACAAGAAGCTGATGTAACCCGTTCAATTCCAAACCCTGCCTGTTATCCTGAACTTTCCTAATGGCATATTCTAGCGCGAAGTTAAAAAGTAAAGGTGATAGTGCATCTCCCTGCTTTAGCCCGCAGTGAATTGGAAAAGCATAAGAAAGAAACTGACCTATACGGACTCTGCTGTATGTGGAAAGCACAGAAGCAAAAATAAAATTCAAACGAATTGCGTATCAGACTATAGCTGAAAATCTCAGAGTTTTGAAATGACACATGGCAATCGTCTTTCACCTTTTCTCCCAGTACTGACATTTTATGAAATTTATTACCCTACCCATCTACCAACTTCCCACTCTACTTTCAACAACAAAAGAGGGATTTAAAGAACTATGAACTGGTGCTTCTCTCCATCTTTTCCCTCCACATCAGCTGATGACGTGTGGTTAAGTACATTGGCATATCTTTCAGATGTATTCTCAAAACTAAACGAACTAAATCTCTCTCTACAAGATAATTCTTTGACTGTTCTCAATGCGTATTAGAAAATAAAGGTGTACGAGAGGAAACTTGGTTTGTGGGTCAGTTCCGTAAAACAGAGAATTTTTTCACCATTTCCAACTCCAGAGTTGTTTTTGGTTGAAAATGATTTCGTTTTTGGAAAATAATTATGCAATGACATATGTTCGCATTTCGAAACTCTGAGGTCACAATTTGAAACTTATTTTCCAAGTAAATATGACGAATTTTCATGAGTTCGTGATCACTTTCATTGCGATATTGAAAATAACAAACTTTCATTGAGTGAAAGAGGACAGTTAATTGAACTCTCGAATGACACCGGACTTAAAATGAAATTCCAAGCGAAAGGTATGGTTAATTTCTGAACCTCATCACAAGTGAAAAGAGAATATAGTGAACTGTACAATGGTGCTTTAGAGATTATAATTCAGTTTGCTTTTACGTATCTGTGTGAGAAAGGGTTTTCATCACTAACGCTAATGAAAACAAAGTAAGGAAATCGACTGGATGTATGTGACGATCTCCGACTTAAGCTTACCAGCATACATCCAAATATAGAACTATGCAGAGTCGGCAGGCTTATCCATTTAATTAATTTGAGTGCCAACATTTATTTATTTTGTTTAGTTAATAAGGTAAAGATTATCCAAACTCTAAAAGCCTTGATTTATTAAAAAACAAAAATGAATTTTCTTCTATTAACATTAACTCATTAGTTAATACTAATATAGGCCTAAACTTGAATGAATTAAATTAATTTTAATTAATTAACTTTGTTTTAAAAAATATAAGTATACTGTATTAAAATATGCTACAAAAATGATAAATTTGCTTTCGAATGGAACAAGAATAAGGTGGTCCGCGGAACTGGTCTGACTTTAAAATGTGATCCCCACTTCTTAAAAGTTTGAGAAACGCTGCTCTATCTCATGTATAAGAAGTGAACCTGATGATTATAAAAACTCCGCAAATACGCAGTGTCCCGCTTAGAGATATCGCGTAATAAATGCTCACCACTTTAAAATCAGATAAAGATATCGTTGTGATTTACATCTGACAAGATAGAAAACTGTCCAAGTTTATGCAACAAAGTAACTTTCGTTTGTTTGTGCGTAACTTTCGCTTGTTTTGTTGTTAATGAACTAAAACAAGCCTAGCGCCATTTTGTAGCAGAACATTTTATGGTAAATACCATGTGGACACCACAACAGAAAGTTCAATGCGTGCTATGATTTGCAGTTGAAAAATCAGATAAATGCTCATAAAATCAGATAAAGATATAGTTGAGATTTACATCTGACAAGATGGAGAAACTGTTCAAGTTTGTACAACAAAGTTTGAAAACAGCTGCATGTGTAACTTTCGTTTGTTTATACGTAACTTTCGCTTGTTTTGTTGTTAAGTCACTAAAACAATCCTAGCGCCATTTTGTAGGAGAACACGCTATGATAAACACCATCTGGAACCACAACAGAAAGTTCAATGCATGCTATGATTTGCAGTTGAAAAATCTATTACGCGTAATAAATGCTCAACTTAAAATCAGATAAAGATATAGTTGAGGTTTACATCTGACAAGATCGAGAAACTGTCCAAGTTTGTACAACAAAGTTTAAAAACAGTTGCATGCGTAACTTTCGCTTGTTTTGTTGTTAAGGAACTAAAACAAGCCTAGCGCCATTTTGTAGGAGAACACGTTATGGTAAACACCATGTGGACACCACAACAGAAAGTTCAGTGCGTGCTATGATTTGCAGTTGAAAAATCTATTACGCGTAATAAATGCTCACCACTTAAAATCAGATAAAGTTATGGTTGAGATTTACATCTGACAAGATCGAGAAACTGTCCAAGTTTGTACAACAAAGTTTAAAAACAGCTGCATGCGTAACTTTCGCTTGTTTTGTTGTTAAGGAACTAAAACAAGCCTAGCGCCATTTTGTAGGAGAACACGCTATGATAAACACCATGTGGACACCACAACAGAAAGTTCAATGCATGCTATGATTTGCAGCTGAAAATCTGTTACGTGTAATAAATGCTCACCGCTTAAAATCAGATAAAGATATAGTTGAGATTTACATCTGACAAGATGGAGAAACTGTCCAAGTTTGTACAACAAAGTTTGAAAACAGCTGCATGAGTAACTTTCGTTTGTTTATGCGTAGCTTTCGCTTGTTTTGTTGTTAAGGCACTAAAACAAGCCTAGCGCCATTTTGTAGGAGAACACGCTATGATAAACACCATGTGGACACCACAACAGAAAGTTCAGTGCGTGCTATGATTTTCAATTGAAAAATCTGTTACGCGAGTCATTGGACCATTCTTCTTCGTAAAGGTTACAGTCACAGGAAATGTGTATCTGGACACGTTACGGAACCTTATTGTTGACCAGCTTCCCCCAGGATCGGTTTTTCAGCAGAATGGGGCCCCATCCCATTATCATCAACGGGTCCGCGAGTTCTTGGATGAAAAATTCCCTAATAGGTGGATCGGAAGACAAGGACCCCTTTCCTGACCACCCATGTCACCTGATCTCTTGGACTTTTTTTTCTGGGGCTTTGTGAAGGATGCTGTGTACCAAAGAGGCAGAGCTAACATTTTGGAGGAATTAAGGCAACGCATTACAAATTCAGCTGCGCTAATCACTCCACAAATGCTACAGAATATTGGCGGGAGGTTGAATACCGTTTAGTGTCTGCAGAGCTACCCATTATAAACCATTATTTATACTTGAAATTATAACTTATTTCTGAATCCCTCTAAGCGGGACACGGTGTATTTAGAGATATTTTACTGATTTAACATACCAAGTGTCCCAGGAGTTCCAGGCTTTAAATAATATTATGAGGGATAATAGAAAAGACAAAAAGGATAATTTTTTTTTTCACACAACTTAGAGGTCGGAGTTGCGCCGTTAACCCGCCAGAAAGCGTTAGAATCGGGAGTACTGTTTGTTCAGCTGGGACCCTGGTTGATCTGATCTTACTTCCAGCCTGTCTCAACCGTAAAAATCTACCTGTGCCTTCTCCAGAAAACCCTTCTCTCTTTACTAGGACAGTAAGGTAACGCATGTGGTTGACGCAGATAGTATTCGTGCGTTTCTGGACAATAATTTTCCTGACAGATGGATTAGTAGTGACAGATCTTCCGTTGCTTGGCCACCAAGATCTCCTGGTCACATCGGTCTGGACTTCTTATGTGGTTACATTGTATGTGTAGGAACTCCCCTGCAAATAATCATGAGAACCTAAGAAATAGGATTTTGGCCTCAGCGTACTCTATACGTGCTATCCCTAGTGTCTTTGAGAGAGTCCAGAAGTCAATAGTTCTTCGCTATGAGGTCAGTTCAAAGTTCAGTGCTGCCTACTTTGAGTACAGGCAATAACTCTATCGAGCAGGTTGAGGTGTTTTATATGACACGACGCCGACCTTAGATTGTCTGGAAAAAATGTTTGATTTGGCATCTTCTCTCATTCCTTAAATTTAGTTCATGTACTTTTGCTAAAAAAATATCTTTACTAAAATAGGTATACTTAATTAGCATATAAATATTTATACATTTCGCTACAGTTTTAGTAGAATTCTTACCACCTTAGCCTCAGAAAACTACGAAGGCAGTTTTTCCTTCTTAATTAATATTAGCAACCACTACTTTTAACCTCCCAGATTGTTTAAAGAAAGTCAAAGTAGGCTATATTTTAAGCTATTTTTGTGATGTTTCTAAATTTTAAGAACGTGAATTTGGTATCCCTGTTTCACTAATTATCAGTCTAGTATTTCAGTCAGGCCAACAATAATTCCAGTAATAAAGTTACATCATTCAATACAGCGTGGGATCATCTCCATGGAAACAAAAGATATCGGCCAGCATGCCAAGGGCAGACAGTATAATAATAGTGCTCAAACAAATGACAACTGAGATTGTTTTGACGCACTGTCTGTATGACAACAGTGTCACATATATCATATGATGATACTCAATCTAGTTTTGCACTGTTTCAGTCACAGTTCCTCTTTTTGTGTAGATGACAATACAAAATCGATACCGGTAGCTGAAGCTTACATTATAATCTCTTTTTAACCTAAGTTATGTTTAAGTGCATTTGTGATCTTATGTCATGATACAATTTTAATAGAATATCCCTTTTTACTTTTTCGACAAGGGAAGTTACTGTGAAACTGTAAGAAAAATGGATTTCTTGATTTTCGCTGAAGTACACACTTGACATTTCTGATGCCGAACAGTACAATAGTTCTGTCAGTTCGTTTAGTAATTTATGTGAAACTGGTGTAATATGTTCATATCCTGCATCTGCGAGTAGATTCATCCAGGAATGTTGTACAAGAAAAATAATAATTTTGGTGAAAGATTAATAGGTCTATTTAACATGTCAAAAACAAAATGCCTACTAAAATCTATCTTATATTACCAAGAGTGTCCATATGCATTTTCCAAACTGGAGATGTTGCTGAAAGTATAAGTCCCTCTCCCAAAGGAATTTTAGAGCATTCTACCGTAATTATTTTGAGCCAGTCATTTAATACTTTCAAGCACAAGCTTTTATGAAATGAAATTATTAATGGTGTTAACTGAACACAAAGAAAATAAATATATTTTGTCAATATGTCACTTATGTTGTTCAAATCTGTCTTCGGACAGTTGACTAAACAAATGGTATTCAATCTTTTTTGCTAGCGTGCGCCTAAAATATATTTGAATGCCCAAACTGCGTTGCAAATATATAAGAATAGGCCTATTAACAAAAGATTATATTATTGATTTTATATTAAAATAAATTATTATTATTATTATTATTATTATTATTATTATTATTATTATTATTATTATTATTATTATTATTATAAAGTAGTTATTGATGCTATAATAATAGCAATGATTTTTCGTAAAATATTATAAAAGCAAGGATAAACAAGAGTTGATATTGCAAAAGAAACTACTACAACATAATGCAATACAAGTATAATAAAATATACAGGGTGTTTCCGAGGTGATGTTACAAACTTTCAGGGATGATGGCGAAGGGCACATGTACCAATTTGAGATAAGGAACCCTGGTCTGGAAATGACTGAGTCGAAGGTTATAAGCAAATAGAACTGTAATTTGGCAACACGTGCCCTCCTTCCCTTAACCTTTGGAACAGTCGTGGAAAAATGGTATGGGCCAGATGTCTCCTACATGGGTACTTGCCCCGATACAATCTGTGAGCTTGTCTACTATTCCCATTGGCTCATCCGTATTCGAAAATCAGGTATGCATATTCCGCTCTCGTGTACTCCTCCATTTCACTAGGACTGATCGACTGGACACTGCAACTTGTACACATACACTGCTGTCTACAGACGTGCATATCAGGACCGACCATGTCCGTTACACATTACGCTATCTGCATTGCTTTAATGTAGTTTCCTGTCCCCACCCCTCAGACAGCGCACTGAATGGAATATTGTAAGTAGACAACGTAAACAACGTGAGATGAATACAGCATGTGTAAGATGTACAGATAAATGCACATAAATAAGATGTACAGAGGAATAAAATTATTTCATTTCCACAAATCTATTTTTGCTTGTAACTTTCGACTCGGTCATTTCCGGACCCGGGTTCCTATCTCAAATTGATACATGTGTTCTTCGCCATCATCCCTGAAAGTTTGCAACACCACCTCGGAAACACCCTGTATACTATATTATTCATAAGTTAGTAGATGTCATTACATCATGTTACATTATATTACATTACGTTACATTGCACTGAATTATATAATAGTATTGACTTTGAACATAAGTAATATTTGCTAGGTGACTTTATTGTTTTCCTTGCTTTTTTCATGTCCCTCTGACGTTATCTCGCTTGCGACAACTTAAAAAAATGTAGATACATGCATAATAATAGAAGATTATCGTCCAGTAACGCTATATTATGTAATATTTCTTTTTATGCGAGTCTTGCTGATTGATGGCCCGCGTAAGGCAAACCGGGTTTACTCTGTAATTTAACTGTCTGATATCACACCGAACTTGAGCGTTTCCGTGTTTATTGAACAAGTTTGTTTCTTTTTTGTGGGCAAAGTTGTAACAAATTGACTCAGTGTTTGTAAGGGAACGCATAAAATATATTGTTACTCACGCCATATTATACATCTGCGGTGGCTGTCAGTCTGCTATGCAGGCGGCTAGGTTTTGAGTTCTAGTCAAGTCTCGAACAAATCTATAATGACCACTGATAGGGTTTTTTCTCTGGGATCTCACGTTTTTCCATTATAGATACCAGTATTTCAGCCACTCTCAATTCTATTGCTATTATCTGCGATCTCTAGTTGCTGAAGTAAGGAGGGGGCTGACCTGGGAACATGTGGGGTTGCCTTAATGAAACTTCAGTAAACGGCGAATCTTAGCACAGTCAGCTGGCATGAATGAGAATATGTTTATCTTGGGATAAACAGTAATAATTAACTGGAATGGGCGTGAAACTAGTCACTCTTGATTTTCAAAATAATAATAATAATAATAATAATAATAATAAAAATAATAATTGAAAACTC
Organism: Periplaneta americana; assembly: GCA_025594305.2. Classification (NCBI taxonomy): domain Eukaryota; kingdom Metazoa; phylum Arthropoda; class Insecta; order Blattodea; family Blattidae; genus Periplaneta; species Periplaneta americana. Next base: position 21,447,697 of record JAJSOF020000035.1, read on the forward strand.
TATACTCGAATCAAATAAAATATATAATATGTACTTTCCTCGAGACATTGTAGTGCAGGGTTACCAACTTATTGAGTGTCACGGACCTTGAAGCTCATATTTCATTTTTGTGAACATCCGAAAAGTTTTACATAACTTAAGCTGGTAATCATGTTTTACTCACTAAAAAATTGCACATTGTAGTGAATTAAAAATATTTAATAAATTGAAAGCGACATTAAATTTCAATTTTATATTATGAATATTATCAGATAATTCATATTTACATAGTTATTTTACGTCACATTACATCTTTGCTGTGAAAAAGTGAACTAGTTTTTTAGACTTACCATAAGGTTATGAGCAGTATGGTTGATGTCTTCGCTTTCAATGAAAAATTAAACCAGTTTTTCAAACTTATCATAAGGTTATGAGTGGTATGGTTGATGTCTTTGCTTTGTTTGAAAAGTTACACCAGTTTTTCAGACTTACCATAAGGTTATGAGTGGTATGGTTGATGTATTTGCTTTGTTTGAAAAGTTGAACTAGTTTTTCAAACTTACCATAAGGTTATGAGTGGTATGGTTGGTGCCTTTACTTTCTATGAAAAATTAAACCAGTTTTACAGACTTACCATAAGGTTATGAGTGGTATGGTTGATGTCTTTGCTTTGTTTGAAAAGTTACATCAGTTTTTCAGACTTACCATAAGGTTATGAGTGGTATGGTTGATGTCTTTGCCTTCTATGAAAACTTAAACTAGTTTTTAGACTCATCATAAAGTTATCAGTAGGATGGTTGATGTCTTTGCTTTGTTTGAAAAGTTAAACCAGTTTTTCAGACTTACCATAAGATTATGAGTGGTATGATTGATGTCTTTGCTTTGTTTGAAAAGTTGAACCAGTTTTTCAAACTTACCATAAGGTTATGAGTGGTATGGTTGGTGTCTTTACTTTCTATGAAAAATTAAACTAGTTTTACAGACTTACCATAAGGTTATGAGTAGTATGGTTGATGTCTTTGCTTTGTTTGAAAAATTAAACCAGTTTTTCAAACTTACCATAAGGTTATGAATGGTATGGTTGATGTCTTTGCTTTGTTTGAAAAGTTACACCAGTTTTTCGGACTTACCATAAGGTTATGAGTGGTATGGTTGATGTCTTTGCCTTCCATGAAAACTTAAACTAGTTTTTAGACTTATCATAACGTTATCAGTAGGATGGTTGATGTCTTTGCTTTGTTTGAAAAGTTAAACCAGTTTTTCAGACTTACCATTAGGTTATGAGTGGTATGGTTGATGTCTTTGCTTTGTTTGAAAAGTTGAACCAGTTTTTCAGACTTACCATAAGGTTATGAGTGGTATAGTTGATTTCTTTGCCTTCTATGAGAACTTAAACTAGTTTTTAAATTTATCATAAGGTTATCAGTAGGATGGTTGATGTTTATGTTTTCTATGAAAATTTAAACCAATTTTTTTAGACTTACCATAAGGTAATCGGTGGGATTGATGATGTCTTTGCTTCCTATGAAAAATTAAACCAGGTTTTTAGACTTACCATAAGGTCATGAGTGGGAGTGCTAATGTCTTTGCTTCCTATGAAGAATTAAATCCGTTTTTCAGACTTACCGTAATGTAATTAGTGGTATGGTTGATGTCTTGCTTTCTGTGGAAAGTTAAACCAGTTTTTCAGACTTACCGTAATGTTAAGAGTAGTATGGTTGATATCTTTGCTTTCTATGGAAAGTTAAACCAGTTTTTCAGACTTACCATGAGGTTATTAGTGGGGATGGTTGATGTCTTTGCTACCTATGAAAAATTAAACCAGTTTTTTAGATTTACCATAAGATTATCAGTGGGATGGTTGATTTCTTTGCTATCTACGAAGAAGTAAACAATTTTTTCAGACTTACCATATGGTTATCAGTGGGATGGTTGATGTCTTTGTTACCTATGAAAAATTAAACCATTTTTTTAGACGTACCATAAGATTATGAGTGGTATTTGCTTTCTACGACAAATTAAACCAGTTTTTAGAATTGCCATGAGGTTATCAGTGGGATGGTTGATGTTTTTGCTTTCTACGAAAAATTAAACTGGTTTTTTAGACTTACCATAAGGTTATGAGTGGTATGGTTGATGTCTTTGCTTTCTATGAAAAAGTAAACCATTTTCTTAAACTTGCCATGAGGTTATTAGTGGGATGGTTGATGCCTTTGCGTTCTATGAAAAATTGAACCAAGTCTTTAGACGTACCATAAGATTATGAATGGTGTTTGCTTTCTACGAAAAATTAAACCAGTTTCTTAAAATTACCATGAGGTTATCAGTGGGATGGTTGATGTCTTTGTTACCTATGAAAAATTAAACCAGTTTTCTTAGACTTACCACAAGATTATTAGTGCAATGGTTGATCTTTTTGCTACCTACGAAAAATTGAACCATTTTTCAGACTTACCATAAGGTTATCAGTGGGATGGTTGATATCTTTGCTACCAATGAAAAATTAAATCAGCTTTTTAGACTTACCATAAGATTATCAGTGGGATGGTTAATGTATTTGCTACATGTGAAAAAGTAAACCATTTTTTTACACTTACCATAAGGTTATCATGGGTGGTTGGTGTTTTTGCTATCTATAAAAAATAAACCATGAATGTCCTGATAGTAGAGGATATTGAAGAAAATACGATAAACAGAAATGTTCAGTATTCTTGTATATTTTTCAAAATTAACAAAAAATATTAGCATAATACATATGTGTACAAGCTAAGAAATGCCATAATCTAGACGGGTTAACTTACATGTGAACTAGGAACAGAATTTTGTGGACCATTCATGTATTGAGCAGAGGAGCAGAAGAATAATTCATTAATTAAATGAGAGAATGTCAGTTTCTAAACAATCTTACCCTCTTGAAATATTTATGAACGTATAATTCAACAATAAAAATACACTGTTGTAGCCGATATGCAAATGTTTTTGTACCGGTGAGTAATTTTGTGTGTGGTCTATTGTTTCCAACCTGGCTATAAATGGATAATTCGACATAATTATTTTTTATCTTTCATCTGTTTCTTTTTCCAAACATTAGCTCCTTGATTTTCACACAATAAAAAATGAAAAAAAAAATCCGGTATCTGTTATTGAATAATAAATACATAAATCAATGTAGGTACGTTTCCATACAAGGAAAGAAGACATGAATTCACGCCAAATTGAAAATGTAACATTGAATACGGTGGGGTAAATTGAAATTATGTAAACGATTTTATATTCTATTCTTCTCCCGAGGTGTCTGCAGTGAAATATTGTTTGTGTCATTAACGTTCGTCTTCTAATGATATGTTTACCAGAAGAAGCATTAGCAGATATGAAAGCGAGTTACAATCAGTGTTGCATGACGTAAGCCTATTACAATTTCATTTTGTTTAGATTCTCTTCAGTGACTACATGTAATGCGGCAAGCACCCAGACGTATCGGATAAATACTGAACTAAGGCCCGTAACACACTTGCAGAGTTTTCGCCAGCGAGAAATGTGTTGCGAGAAAATTAAAAAATTGATAACATGGATTCAAATGGACGTCCACACACTGGAAGAGATTCTCGCTCAAGGCAAAAACCTCGAGCGAGTTTCTCGCTGGAATCGGTAGCTCAGCGAATTTTCTTGACACATTTATCAAAGATGTTTGACATTTATACTCTTTATGACGATTGAATGTAGAAAAAGATATCACAGGTGGCGAGGAATTATATTGTTTTTATTTGAAAATGAGGAAAGATGGCTGATAATTGCAGTCAGAAACTTATCGAACTTGTACGATGTCACCCGTAGACCTATTTATATGATACACGGGATGAAAACTATAAAAACACGAAACTTAAAGAAGAAATCTGGAGATTATCTGAAAATAAATAGGGCTATATTTTATTTTGATGAGATTTAATAGTATTAATTAAACATTTGAAATAATGTATCTATATGTCTTAACAGATTACATAATTTTAATCACAACATAGCAAAGAATCCTTTATCTTATCATGAATGGCAAAAAAACTGTGGTCCATTGAACCTGAAATAACGCCTAAACGTATCATCATTCAAATCGAAACCAGTGTCCAAAACTCGCCCTTATTTTCGTAAGATACAATGTGATTTTCAGATATTTCTGGCTTTAATTTTAGGCCTACTTTTTCTTTTCATTAACAAAATATGTTCATGTAACTCCATTTCCTCATCACCTGAATACTCAGATTCAACATAGCGTTCGTACGTAATTTGTAAAGTACGACAATATACTTACAGGTTATATATTTAAGTACGACAATATACGTAAATACATAACCTATAATATTTCTCCCAATGAGTCATTACTATAATCAGAAAACTGCTTTCTGCATGAAGGCAGTACATAGATGATCATAGCGAGGTGTGATCTGTGATAGCGAGAACTCGCCAAGTGTGTGGATGAGGCTCTTCGCCTCTTTCTCGCAACACATTTCTCGCTGGAGAAAACTCTGCAAGTGTGTTACGGGCCTAAACGTCTAGTGTATTGAAAATTTTAAAAATATTCTCATGGAAATTGTTTGTAAGGAAATGAATTAACAAAGCAACTACTGTTACATCATAAGCAAAAGATACGTGCCCATTTGTTGTAAAAATGTCAGCTCTATAGCTTCAGCAGATTTCGAGAAAATAATTTAATATTCTGATGATAGGAAGTTGCTCACAAATATCACCCTAAAATCATAATGCGATAAGAGTTTTGTTATGTAATATTAGTTACATTTAAAACAGATAATAATAATAATAATAATAATAATAATAATAATAATAATAATGTTTTATTTTCGCTGGCAGAGTTAAGACCATAAGGCCTTCTCTTCCACTCAACCAGCCTTAATCAATACAATACATAAATTTAAATTACAAATATTTACACTACACTTAAAATGTTCTCCAGCAATATTCTTCACTACATATTTATTTAAATTTAGATAAATCTATAAGGTAAAGTAGTAACTTAATTTATGAGCTAATTTAAATTTAATGAATTATAATTAATTTAATATAAGCTTACTAAGACTATATATATTTATATTTCTGTAATGAGAATATTAATGTAATTGCCATTAGAGGTTTTGTAAATCTATTTAGAGAAATTAATGATAATAATAATAAGAATGGACAGATGTTAGTTTCATTATAAGTAACAAATATTAATCAGCAATTAATCTGTTAAGTAAGAAACAGTATCTAGGTAACTTTGCTTTGTACTGTAATATTGTTTTGATTAGTTTATTGATTACTTTTGTAAGGCTAAAGATACCATCAATATAAATTCTAACTTATCATGTCATACCATCAATATAAATTCCAACTTATCATGTCATACTCAATCTCTTTCTTTGGAATATCACTTTCTTTATGAATGATGTGTTTCATCCACTTAATACAGTATAATATTATACTACTATGGAATTTAAGTGCATATTCCTTCTTAACTCTCTATTATGTTATTAAGATTTAAAACACAAGTGCAATATTAAGAAATCAGTGTTAGTACTTATGTTTTACAGACAATATAGATAATATTAAACAGAAAGAAGCCATATAAAAATAACGACATAAAATTTCACGTTCCGTTTGAAGTTTGTGCACCACTGTTTTCTTAATCCAACAGGTTGCTTATTCATATACACAACCCTTCCTCTTTCCATACTTAGCGCTTGCTGCCCGCGCACGATGTCAAGGTCAGAAAAATGCGCTTGCTTTGACATCACTGCTATACAGTATATATGCCTGTTGACCGAACAGAGATATATTGTCTTAAGTGACTCGTCTGCGATTAGACTGACGTATAACCCATTGGAAGTTGTTCGCCTAACTTCGCAAGGGGAGACGTTTGTGATGCGATGCCGGGTCGTCTTGAAACTCAGTGAAGAAAACCGCAGGGGCTGCTGCAAGCAGACTGTTCCCGACAAAACTTTGTCTGCGGTCGCAGAGGCGTCTGCTCTGAACTCTACAATGTAATGCAAGAAGAAGCGAAATATTTGACCGGACGAACACACGGCTGAGAAGTGTATATAAAAAAGTCGAAATTTTAAATGCCCAGACAGTTTCCCGTTTCAGATTATTGTGGTCAAATACCAGCGCGGTCAATTGAAACATTTCAAACGGATCGATGAATGGATGGGTGGATGGATGGTTTGGTTGGAATAGATGACAGGATTGACAAGATGAATGGGATTGGCGGACGGGATGGGATGAAATGGTTGGACGAGATTGAATGGAATTCATGGACGTAATGGATTGGATGGATGGACGGCATGGACAGAATGGACGAGATGGATTGGATGGAATGGATGGACGAGATAGATTGGATAGATTGTATGGGTGGGCTGGAATGGATGGACGAATGCATTGGATAGAATGGATGGACGGGATGGATTGGATGGATGGGTTGAAATTGATGGACGGGATGGATTGAATGGATGAGATGGATTGGATGAAATGGATGAACGAGATAGATAGGATGGACGGAATGGATGTGTTGGAATGGATGGACGAATGGATTGAATGGACGAATTGGATTTGGATGAAATGGATGAACGAGATGGATTGGATGGACGTGATGGATGGGTTGAAATTAATGGACGGAATGAATTGAATGGACGAGGTGGACTGGATGGAATGGATGAACGAGAAGGATTGGATGGACGGGCTGGATGGGTTGGAATGGATGGACGGAATGGATTGAATGGATGGATGGGTTGGAATGGATGGATGGAATGGATTGAATGGACGAGATGGAATGGATGGACAGGATGGATTGGATGGATGGGTTGGAATGGATGAACGGAATGGACTGAATGGACGAGATGGATTGGATGGATTGGTTGGAATGGATGGACAGAATGAATTGGATGGATGGACGGAATGGATTGAATGGACGAGATGGAATGGATGGACAGGATGGATTGGATGGATAGGTTGGAATGGATGGATTGGATGGATGGTTTGGAATGGATGGACAGAATGAATTGGATGGATGGGTTGGAATGGATGGACGGAATGGATTGGATGGACGAGATGGAATGGATGGACAGGATGGATTGGATGGACAGGATGATGGATGGATTGATTGGATGGAATGGATGCAGTTGGAATGGATGAACGGAATGGACTGAATGGACGAGATGGATTGGATGGAATGGATGGATTGGATGGATGGGTTGGAATGAATGGATTGGATGGAATGGATGGACAGAATGAATTGGATGGATGGGTTGGAATGGATGGACGAATGGATTGGATGTAATGGATGGACAGGATGGATTGGATGGATAGGTTGGAATGGATGGACGGGATGGATTGGATGGAATGGCTTACTTTGGCCCATTGTACCCCTATATGCAATATTGTCCCTCACTGGAGTAGGTCCCATCCGTATGCGAGTATTTGATAGCCCCAGGAAACAGAGCTGGAATCTGAAGGAGACTGGATAAAAGCCACCGGCGTTTCTCAGTCAGATAAGGCGCTTGCCTGCCGATCCGGAGTTGCGTTCGGGCGCGGGTTCGATTCCCGCTTGAGCTGATTACCTGGTTGGGTTTTTTCCGAGGTTTTCCCCAACCATAAGGCAAATGTCAGGTAATCTATGGCGAATCCTCGGCCTCATCTCGCTATCACCAATCCCACCGACTCTAAATGACCACGTAGTTGATACAGCGTCGTTAAATAACCAAGTAAAATAATATAAAAAAATAGTGATTAAGGGTGAAATAACCTATTTTTATTTTATATTTAAAAAATGAAAAAAAATTTGCTCTATAGAACAATATATATTGTGGGGGTACCTCTGCACATAAGGTCTTTAAATGATCTCTTTAAATATGGCGGCCCATGCAATTCATATATTTGTAATGCAGTTTTCCGTAAGTTAAGATTTTTCAAACTTAAGTTCATTTACCTCTCAAACTACTGAATCCGTTTACATGAATTTTTTACAGTGTTTTCTGCAGTCCGTGTTCTACAAAGTAGACCTACAAGTTTATGAATATCACACATATAACATAAGGAAAATATATATATATATATATATATATATATATACCTATGTACTGAAAAAAAAAATGGCAAAAACTTTTAATTGTTAAACTTGTTGATTATTAATTTTTGAGATATCTGAAGAACTATTTCAGTTAGAAGATTGAAATCTCTTTCACTTTTTATTTACTTTATTTCTTTCTTTCTTGTTTGTTTTATTTCTTTATTTTATTCTTTCTTCCTTTCTTTCTTTGTTTTTTTATTTAAAGAATATTACAGAAAATTTTGCCGGTTTATTTTTAGACACCCTGTATATACTTAAAGTGATTTCAGTAGCTACAGTTCTCTCTGTGGCTTGTAGCTGACAGTTATTTAGTTCTTACAGAACGTTGCTTTTTCATGAAAGAGTACCTAAGCAAAATTAGAAAACATAATGCTTTCGAGGGCGATCGTTATAAAGAAATGCACAGCCTATCAGATAAGGTCGTCCAGGTTGAAGTAATTGTGAATGCTGTTGCATGTACTAGTTAGGCATCACGTTACTAATTACTTTGTGACAGTCTGAGTTACTTGACTGGAGAATCCCTCGTTCCACTCTTCGCCATGTTGCATGTTTGCTTTCAGGGAAGACAACCAAACAACAATGTAAAATTAGTTCTTTAAACTGCATGTCTTTTTACAACTGATCTTAGATATCTGCTATTTGTTTCTTTTCTCTTTCAAAACATGGCTTCACGTGTTTTTCACATTACTTTGTTGTTTGAGATGAAGACATTTAACGATGCAAGATAGATTCGAAAACCAGTGCATGTTCAAAATGAAAAAAATAATAATAATTACCAGCGGTCTCTACACTATACAATTAACTGATTCACAGTGTTTTCAATTAATAATAACTCTATTTAATCGTCTTGTATCTTTAGTACATCGTTACGAATAGAAGATAAAAAATTCACCATGAATATTGAACCACTCAAAATTTCTTTACTGAGATCGTCTTGTTGTCTAGGAGTTGCCATCTGAGGTTCGTAGGATAAAACCCTATCGAGGGCATAAAATCATTAGCAAGACTTATTTTGAGAGGAAGATAAAGTTGTGGATTCTTTGTCGTAGATTTACGGCACTTATATTTATTTTGTTTATGATAAAGGGTTCCAGGCAAAATTGGTAGGTCATTTCTTGTCTACATGGAAGGTCCGGGTATTTGGTGACGGATTTTTCTCGTTGTCTTTTTGTCCCCCGTAGTTACCATCTGAAAATTCGTAGGTTTCCCGAAACCCTATCGAGGGCGATAAAATCATTAGCAAGACTTATTTTGAGAAGGAGGTAAAGTTGTGGGTTCCCCACAAGTCGTAGATTTACGGCACTTATATTTATTTTGTTTATGATAAAGGGTTACAGGCAAAATTTGGTGGACATTTTTGTCTACATTACATTTAGACGCTGATTGTATAAAAAAAAAAAAAAAAAAAAGTATATAAGAAACAAATATAACTTACTGATCTTGAACTGATTTTATATTGTAATAATATAATAATAATAATAATAATAATAATAATAATAATAATAATAATAATGATTTATTTTAGCTGGCAGAGTTAAGGCCGTAAGGCTTCTCTTCCACTCAACCAGCAAAAAGTATATGAACTTACAAAAGAATTCAACAATTTGATTTAGATGAGAGTTACATGTATACAAGAGTTATTTACGAATTAAACAACAAAATACTATGAACTATTAATTAAACACTGAAATACAAACTATGTAGCAGAATTACCTAAGCTAAAATACATAGAATGTTAATATATTTCAAATAATGTTAGATAATAGAAAGAGATTATTATGAAACAATTTTGAAAATACAGCACTATCAGGATGATGTCTAAAGGAAGAAGTAACAATGTAGTCAGTGATAGTTTAAGTCAGTATGATTGGAGTGAAATGCTAAGAAGGTTATCTTTTGAGCTGTTTTTAAAAGTGTTTATTGTCTAGTAGTAGTAGTGTAGTAACTTAGGAGCTCTCTACTGGAGGAATATTGAACTACATTGTCCTGAAAGAGTTTTTTTTTGGCATTCTGTAGTAAACACGGCAAAGATTTCAGCAAATTGTTAATTATAAAGACAAACATGGAGTCATAGGTCTACAGGTGTGTTCATTTAATATCAGCAGAGCTAGGAAATTGATACCGAAACTATTAGGCTGTGTAAGCTTGGACTACCGAATGAACAGTAGTAACGCAGCTCTAAACGTCAACAAACCAGCACAAGAAACATGTACAGTCGGGTGGTAAACAAACTTGTCTTTGTGCCAATGGTCCATGGTCATAGAACAAGAAACACAATCTTAATATGAAAAGAAATTAATTATCAATTAGAACGTTCGTAATTTTCAGTCTAAAATAATTTACGTACAACAGTAACTTAGATACATACTGATTTCAGTTAAGTGATCCAGGAAATTCTATAACAGCCATGACAACGATTTCAGTTAAGTGATCCGGGAATTCTATAGTTATAGCCATGACAACGCATTTACAGTTAAGTGATCCGGGAATTTATTTAGACTATAGCCAGAGAAAATGATTTCAGTTAAACATTTGTCCTAATTCAATATTTTTAGACTATAATTTGCCATTGTTAGTGAAATGATTTCTCCTTTAGTTGTCCGGGAATTCAAATATAATTAGACTATAGCCATGACTTTAATTGGCTATTCAGTTAAAAATGTGATCCTTTGTACAGATTTTGTTTTTCTTTTTAACTAATTGCATTACTATTAGCCATGACAATGATTTCAGTTAAGTGATCCGGGAATTCTATCTATTAGAAAAAAATTGTACAAAGCAACTATAGCCATGACAATGATTTCAGTTAATTCTTCCTAAATTTCTTTAATTAAAATATAGCCATGACAATGATTTCAGTTAAGTGATCTGAAAATTCTTGAGATTAGGACTATAGCCATGACAATGATTTCAGTTAAGTGATCCGGTAATTCTATAATTAGACTATAGCCATGACAACGAATTCAGTTAAGTGATCCGGGAATTCTATAATTGACTATAGCCATGATAATGATTTCAGTTAAGTGATCCGAGAATTCTATAATTATAGCCATGACAACGATTTGAGTTAAGTGATTAGGGAATTCTATAATTAGACTATAGCCATGACAATGATTTCAGTTATAATTGTGATCCGGGAATTGTATAATTATAGCCATGACAACGAATTCAGTTAAGTGATCCGAGAATTCTATAATTATAGCCATGACAACGATTTCAGTTAAGTGATCCGGGAATTCTATAATTATAGCCATGACAACGATTTCAGTTAAGTGATCCGGGAATTCTATAATTATAGCCATGACAACGATTTCAGTTAAGTGATCCGGGAATTCTATAATAGCCATGACAACTATTTCAGTTAAGTGATCCGAGAATTCTATAATTATAGCCATGACAACGATTTCAGTTAAGTGATCCGGGAATTCTATAATTGTAGCCATGACAACTATTTCAGTTAAGTGATCCGAGAATTCTATAATTATAGCCATGACAACGATTTCAGTTAAGTGATCCGGGAATTCCATAATTATAGCCATGACAACGAATTCAGTTAAGTTATCCGGGAATTCTATAATTAGACTATAGCCATGACAATAATTTCAGTTAAGTGATCCGGGAATTCTATAATTATAGCCATGACAACGATTTCAGTTAAGTGATCCGGGAATTCTATAATTATAGCCATGACAACGATTTCAGTTAAGTGATTCGGGAATTCTATAATTGTAGCCATGACAACTATTTCAGTTAAGTGATCCGAGAATTCTATAATTATAGCCATGACAACGATTTCAGTTAAGTGATCCGGGAATTCTATAATTATAGCCATGACAACGATTTCAGTTAAGTGATCCGGGAATTCTATAATAGCCATGACAACGAATTCAGTTAAGTGATCCGGGAATTCTATAATTAGACTATAGCCATGACAACGATTTCAGTTAAGTGATCCGGGAATTCTATAATTATAGCCATGACAACGAATTCAGTTAAGTTATCCGGGAATTCTATAATTAGACTATAGCCATGACAATAATTTCAGTTAAGTGATCCGGGAATTATATAATTATAGCCATGACAACGAATTCAGTTAAGTAATCCGGGAATTCTATAATTATAGCCATGACAACGAATTCAGTTAATTGATCCGGGAATTGTATAATTATAGCCATGACAACGATTTCAGTTAAGTGATCCGGGAATTCTATAATTATAGCCATGACAATGATTTCAGTTAAGTGATCCGGGAATTCTATAATAGCCATGACAACGAATTGAGTTAAGTGATCCAGGAATTCTATCCGATTTCTATAATTAGACTAAAATAGCCATGACAATGATTTCAGTTAAGTGATCCGGGAATTCTATAATTATAGCCATGACAACGAATTCAGTTAAGTGATCCGGGAATTCTATAATTATAGCCATGACAACGATTTCAGTTAAGTGATCCGGGAATTCTATAATTAGACTAATTAGCCATGACAATGATTTCAGTTAAGTGATCCGGGAATTCTATAATAGCCATGACAACGATTTGAGTTAAGTGATCCGGGAATTCTATAATTATAGCCATGACAATGATTTCAGTTAAGTGATCCGGGAATTCTATAATAGCCATGACAACGATTTCAGTTAAGTGATCCGGGAATTCTATAATTATAGCCATGACAACGATTTCAGTTAAGTGATTGTTAATTAACAAAAGAAACAAATACAAGTTGTTGAATCGTCAGTTGTTTTACAAGTGAGGGCCCCTGCAGTAGGTAACCTGATATAACACGCAGACCCCCTGCAGGGTACTATCCTGATAACACCCTGTCCCGAAACCTTGTAATTACAATCGATTAGTTACCTCTTACACGCGTCCGTCATAGTCGACTCTCCTGATACCTGTAAACCTGCTTCTGAGCAAGCCGTTGTGTTGTTATGCAAGTAAGACATAACTCTTTTAGCCTGACACTATAATTATAACGTTGATATCGCTCATAGCCACCGGTAAACAGTTTCGTTTTGTAGAAAGCGATGAAGTTTTAACAAATTTCTGCATCAACTTCAAATATTAAATGCTCATTTTTTAAACTACTGTAATTTTTTGTAGGAATGGATTATCTGAATAGATGTCAACGAAGGAAGTAGACCTATAGATCTATTTGGACAGTTATGCAACAACAGTGCAACCACTAAAATTACTTTTTTAGAGATATTGTGATATTTATTTGGAATTAATTATCCATCTTCATTACACAACTTTTAACACTGTATCACTTCGGAATATGTATGATAACAAACACAATAGCACAAACAACACAAACAAACAAATACAACCACACAGGCGTATACAAACTCAAATGTAACACCTGCAACAACTTCTACATAGGACAGACAGGCAGATCATTTCAAACACGTTACAAAGAACACATCACAGCCATAACAAAATTACAAAACACCTCCACATATGCAGAATACATAAAAAATGCCAACCACACCTACAGAGACATCAACACAGACATGGAAATACTGCACATCCAACCAAAAAGCCAGAAACTCAACACACTAGAACAATATGAAATATACAGACACACGAAAACACACCCCAACGATATTCTCAACACACAACTCAATTTCAAAACACATACACTCTTTGACTCTACACTACGAACGCACTCACACAGGAAACAAGAGGCGCCAAGACCAACAACGACCAGTTCTGAAGATGACACAAAATAGGTCGAAACATGTTAACAAGGTACGTTAAAGTTTAACACAAGAAAGTCTTATCATACATATTCCGAAATTAATTATTATAAACTCGTAGTGAAGCCCGGGCAAAGACACTCAGGACTCCTAGGTAGTTAACAGAGTCGGATCTCGTTTTGGTAATTTAGCAAAAAACAAACTTTACTTTAATTTTTTATGTATTAACGTATTTTGGCTTCAAAAATAGACAAGCACCAAACATACCTACTTTCTTACACATAGGGTGACCAGACATGTCCTCCTTTTTAGGCCTTTGTCCGGGGTCCTGGCGGATTAAAAAAAATCAAGAAATGTTCTCCTTTTCGTAACTTGTATGCCTGATATTTTGAAATTATTTGATTTGACGGCTTTTTCAAGTAATTTGCCTGTAGGTGGCAGCAGCATCGACGGAATATACTCTTTGCCAACGATCATAACTCTCTTTGCTTCCTCTTGTTATGGTCGTTGCTCACAGTTAGCTAGTAAATCGAGAGATCGAGGTACCAATGTAAATCTAAATAGATATGTTCTGTCCTCTTTAATAATTATAGTTCCCTTGACTGTCGTATGTAGTTAACTGTAAAATCATTATTATTAAGTTTTTTTGTAGTTATTTTGTGATAAAATAGATATTAACATACTTTTAAGTATGATATGAGCCTAAATCTGTACTGTAAATATTTTGTAATAAAATAGATATTGACGTAATTTAAAGTATAATATAGTCCCAAGCCTAAATCTAAGTACATATTTTCTGTCTCTTTTTTCGAACAGTGTCCTCCTTTTTGAAGCTTTGTGTCCTCTTTTTGATCGATGTGAATCTGGTCACCCTCTTAAGCTACATATTTATTATATAGACTATTACACTTTTGCTACGTCATACTAGGCCTACTTTTGACCAATAAAACGGTACGGAACGACGTGTTTCAACCAATCATGGCTGCTTATCCTATCATTTTTTATCACCTGTCTAGCATTTGTTTGTTTTTATCACCTACCTAGCATTTATTTCTTTGTTTGCCAACATTGTACTTTCAATAATAATTGTATCTTTTAAATGATCCATGTTTATTTCGTTATCCTTAATTAAAACTTTTCTATCATTTATCTTGTTTATATTATTTAGGTTACGTTATAGCTTCTGCTGTATGAGATTATGGATAGTCACGTATCAGAGATCGTTTAATATACAGGGTGATTTGTTTGGGTATGGATAAAATAAAAACACCGTAAAACATTTACTACTGAACTTTAGTTGTTTAACCTTTGTGCATACAACACTGAAAAATGGGAGATTCCTCAGAGCTCAACATGACCCCCATTGCGCACCCTGCACAACTCATAACGGTGATGCAATTCAGCCCATGTCCGTTGTAACATAAGAGGGGTGATTTGTTGAAAAGCTTGAGTAATTTTTACTCTCAGATCATCAATGTTCCTGGGTTTCTGTAAATAGACAATGTCTTTAACAAAACCCTACACGAAGAAGTCAAGAAGGGTTAGATCTGAGGAGTTTGGAGACCAAGCCAAGAGATAGCTGCTTCTCGTACTGGGTTTTGCCTGCGGCTTCATGCATGTTTATTTAAACACAGAATCTGTTTCTACAAATGTTCGATACCACAACATTATGGAATCGTATTTAGGTACATTACGCACACCAAACTCACTTCGAAATTCTCTTTGAACTCTTTTAACCATCTCAAATTTAGTATACCAAAGAAATATTGTACCCGCTGTTGATTTGTAGTAGCCATTTTAACCATGTACGATTTTCATTTGTCCTTTCAGATTATGCATTGTTGATTATCATATATGGAAACTCCCATCTTTTACTCACATTACAACCAGCAAAAAACTTTTCCTGCTATCAAAATAGCTTTATAATAAATTAATATTATTCATACCCAAACAACGGATCAGACTGTATATTGATATAATAATTATTGAAGTGGAATGCAACTGTTTTAATAAAAATGAAACTGAATCAACAAAGCCTTCTTGACTAGTAATTATCCACAGATTTCAATGAAGATTGTAGGGGAGACTTTTGTACCTTTAAACACTTTTCACATTTTATTTTTTTTTTAATTTTGGGAAATGAAATTTTTTAAATGAAGAAATGCTTGAAATAATTATTGAAGATTCCTTTACAACTTCCTGTATGTATTTTCCTGTTTTACAGATCTATTAAGGATGGAAAAATTAAATGAAGTGATATGTAATATGTTCAAAGGTACAACAGGATCATGCATCTTGGAACATACACTCTTGTAAGTTGGAACACATGGAATATATGGGGGGAATATAGCTGTAAAAACTGACAATCATATTTAAAAATGTATATTTGCAATCATAAACCATAGCAGGCTTCTCTGATTGAGATTTTATTTCCTGGAGGAGCAATAACTGCTTCAACAGCTTTCTTCAATGCATCCGAATCAATTGGGGACCTCTTAACTCCAGACTTACTTCGTGACATGACCTTAAAATAAAATAAAAACAAACATCGATAGTATCGTGTAATTTGGAACATGTTCCATGGCACAAGATTTTTGTGTTCAAAGGTACAAGAGGGTGCACGTTTAAACAAATATGGCTCCGAAAACTAAGAGAGTCAAATAAATCATGGAAATTAAAATATGTTATTACTCACCAGATGAAAGGGATGTGTTCCGTACTTGAAAGATATTAACAAATGCAATGTGGTTTTGTCTTAGAAAACATATATCAATGAACGAAATGTTTACTTTTGGTACTAAAAAAACTTATTTTGTCTACGGAACTCACACTTTGCAGTAAATCAAACTGAAACTACGATCAGAGGTACTTAGCGGCTTTCTCTACAATCTACTTCATTTCGAGTCCTCTAGGTAGCAGCAAAAATTAAAAAAAAAAAAAAATGTTCAAAGGTACACTATGCTAAAGGTACAACAGTCTCCCCTATAGTTGGCACAACTGGTAACAAGAGAACAGCTCATCATAACACACTACTGCCATCTAGCGTAATTATCGTTCACCTCTGCTGAGGCATGTGGACGTAAGGTCAGCAGTTGGCTGATCGACCTTGGCCCTTCATGGGCTGTCGTGCCATAAATTATTATTATTATTATTATTATTATTATTATTATTATTAATGTTGTTAAGTAGACCTACTAATACAATAAATCCCTTGACCTTGCTGTTATTTCATTTTCTTTTTGTTTTGCTTATAACCCTAATGTCCCATGAAGAACTCTGGGGGCAGGAAGAACTTCAGCAGTCCCAATTCGTCCAGCACCAGCGGTTTGTCCGGTTTAGAGTGTGGGTGGTGTTCATCAGAGGCCCAAGTTCAGCCTTGCCTCTATCAGCGCCTCCGCTGACGTTGATGAATGTGAGAGATTTCAATCAGCGAATAGACGTGCAACCCCAAATTCTGGCTTCTTTCCAGTTCGGACTCTTCTTTTTCTTATTTCTCTCGTTTGGAAGCAACTGTGCTTCATACTTTACTCGGTTCCAGTATCCAAAAATGTATCTCAATCGGTTACTGTCAATCGCCTGTGTTTTGTCTCATAAAAAATGTCACAACGTCACACCTTCTTCCAGACCTCCGGTTCTCGTATTCCAATTCATTGACCCTGCGTGTACAGTCACGACCAAAAGTTTGAGAGCTATAAAAATTAAGGACGCACCGTTAGTCGAAATGCTAGGTCGTGAGCTTTCCACGTCAGAGATCTCAGTTCAAACCTCGGAGAACCTAGTTTCTTGTTTGCAAGTTTCTTGTTTATGTTAGTTAATTAGTTAGGATACAATTCATTATGATACTTAATCACTCATTTAAAGTTTGTGTGACTGCAACCTGTGTATATTTTTGTGTAGCTTTACTTTGTTTATAGTGTTTTTTCTTTCTCTCTCTCTTTATTTCTTGTGTAGCTTTACTTTGTATATAGTGTATTTTTTCTCTGTTTATTTCTATTATTGTATTTGTATTCCTGGTGCTGTGGAAGAGAAGGCCTGATGGCCTTAAATACACCAGAATAAATAAATAAATAAAAATAAAAACCTAAGTTGTATATAGTAGTAGTAGTAGTAGTAGTAGTAGTAGTAGTAGTAGTAGTAGTAGTAGTAGTAGTAGTAGTAGTAGTAGGTTTATTTTGCCTGGCAGAGTTAAGGCCATGAGGCCTTCTCTTCCACTCAACCAGGTTTCAATAATATACATGAAATACAAAATTAGATTACAAAACAACACAAAAGAAAATACCTTAGAAATTACATAAAATATAGTAGAAATTACAATAGTCAAGATCAGTTACATAATATAAAATTACAAATAGTCAAGGTCGATTACATAATATATAAAATAAAGTAGAAAATTACACATAATCAAAATCAGTTACATATCATAAGGGGAACACACACACACACACACACACACACAAACACACAATTTATGAGACCTAAAATGCCCGATATAAATTCGACGATTAATTCACTTGAGATATATTATACAGTTAATATACTAATAGGAGAATACATGTGAGTTACAAGACATGAAATGTTGATTAGCAAAGTCGTACTAAATGGCATACAAACACAAATGATTAAGTAATATATCAAGATAATAAAAAAAAGAAAAGGGAAAAAAATAAGAAAAAGAGAGCGGGGAAAAAAATAACAACTTGGCCATTTAAGACTATTTAGAAACTTCCGCAAAAGTCTAGTTCTGTTCATTAAAAACATTTCTAACTAGAGTGTACTTAAAAGATTTTAGGCTCCGACTGCTCCTGATTTCCTGTGACAAGGAATTCCAGGAACGGGCTGTGTGTATTGTGAAGGAAGCAGAGTAGAGAGATGTTTGAAGGAATTGAATTGATAGAACAAGGTTATGCTGTGAACGTGTATCACGGTTTATGCAGTGTATAAAGAAGGTGTGGGGACAGGTTCTTACCATCATTTTACCTTCCTTTATTTAAACAATTTCAAGTCTTTTCGGTGGCCTAATGGTTATCATATCGTCCGTTATATCCGAAGTTCTCTGGTTCAAACCCGCCAGGGTAGGATGAACTTCAAAGTACGATTAAATCCCTATTCTGAATTCTTTCGCAAAAATGAATAAATCTCTGCCCTTGTAGTTTATTATGACACGTGAAAGAACTCTGAGCCTAATAAGAGGGTTTCAAGCAAATTTCATTGGTAACGTTGAATTTCGATTCTGATTTACCTCTGCAGTTGAAATCGTTGCTAAATTGTAGTGCTGGTGGTGGTGGTGGTGGTGGTAAGCAAGTTAATTAGAACTGGCGTGTTTCGCATCCTATCTTCCATGTATATTTATCCTTCCAATTTTCATTTCTTAATTCCCTCGTATCCATTGCATTCTTCAGTTTATTCTTCATCTCGAAAAAAATGGGGTTTTCTTCTCTCCTACTGCGTGTTTTTGGTTGTCATGTCCAAATTACAACTGGCGTTTTTCGCATCCTATCTTTCATATATATTAAAAATAATGGAGATAATTATTACAGTTGTCTGAACACTATTTATTGATAAAATAAATAAAATAATAAAACTGGTTAGAAACCATACATGTTTCGGGGCTATGCTCCCCATCTTCAGTGGTTGTACCACGACTGCAACAAGAGAATGGAATGTATAAAGATCTTGAATATGCTACAAAATTATAAAATTTGTAAAATACCAAGTCTGAGACAATATCGTTAAAAAGTAAAATGATCTAATGTATTGAATTGAAATTTAATTCTAAACTTAATAAAAAAGTAAACTTGAGATTAATTATTAAATATTGTTAAATGATATCTTATAGAAGAAATATATATAATACAATTCTGATGATACAATATATAAATCTTAAGTAATACTAATGGTGACCCAAGAATAATGATAAAATGTCATATTATTATAGAATGTCAATGACAAGATGTGAATGTTATTCATTCCAAAATATTTGGAATTAAAGATTAACCATCAATGAAGTTAAAAACTGATGTTAAGAATTTAAAAAAAGTTTCAAAAATAGAACTTATGTTCTTATACTATAAGTACAATCAGAAATACTTTAGAAGAATGGACACTACTACAATTTAGATGCTGAACTCACCTACGGTGTAGATGTTCTACCGCGTGTCGTATCTTAAAGAGGATTGACTATGCTAAAGAGCAAGACAAAGAATATGTAACCAATACTACGTTGTATTTTATAAATTTTATAATTTTGTAGCATATTCAAGATCTTTATACATTCCATTCTCTTGTTGCAGTCGTGGTACAACCACTGAAGATGGAGGAGCATAGCCCCGAAACAGTTCTATTATTTTATTTATTTTATCAATAAATAGTGTTCAGACAACTGTAATAATTATCTCCATTATTTTTAATCTTCACTTATGAACACTGTTGTATTTTGACCTTTTAAGTATTTTTTCATATATATTTATCCCTCCAATCTTCATTTCTTAATTCTCTCGTATCCATTGCATTCTTCAGTCCCAAACACAACCCAATCAAATTCTCAACACACAGATCAATTTCAGAACACACACACTATTTGACACAACTCTTCATCACACGAACGCACCCACACAACAGGCAGCGAAGTTAAGATAGCACCGAGATCTATTAGGCTCTGAGGATGGTGTTAAGAAGCACCGAAACAGCTGTAAGCCGCACATGCTTACGTAATTAACACGAGTAAGATCGCCATTTAATTAATTATTTATATTAAAGTGTTAAAAGTAGTGTACGAAAGATTCAACATGGATTCTTGAATTGTACTGTAACTGCATCGCAACACATAAAATAACTATTATGTATTAATATAATAATGATATTAATTAATTATTATTAGTATGTTCGAATTTCACTAGCTTCCAGTAATCGGCTCAGAACTCTAGAACAATTTGAATTTTCAGAATTTGCACTACCGATAACAGCTGTTCCTGTTGCCAACATAACAGTTAGAAAATCACTACCAGTTGTAGTATTTCTCAGTATCGAAATTCGAAACGAAGTTGGCAAAAGAAAATTCAAGTTTCAAACTAGAAAATCACCATAATCTACTAGCATATGTAGTAATGGGGGAAAAATGGTTACGTTTCACCCTTAGAGTATTAATTAAACTGATCTGGAGTATATACCGTTAAAACACTTAAGGGGTTAGGTACAGCTTACAGCAGTAAAATTTTTGGAAGTATTCAACATTTTTTCCTCCATTACTATATCTTGTACAATAATGAAAATTGGTATGTGTAAAACACTGTCATTCTGCTATATGTAAAAATATTTTTACGATTTCAAAAAAATATTTATATATTTTTTCAAAATTCAAAATGGTCGCAGTTTACTGTGCAAGGGTGAATCTTTTTCCTCATAACTCATAAACTTGTTAACTTTTTCATGTTCTCTCTCTTTTATTTTATTGCTGACACTCATGTTTATAATATCATGCTCTTTCAACTACATTCCTTAATAAATATTTTTTTTATTTTGTGTTAGAAGAAATACTGATATTTGACCATTTTTTTAAATAATTTATTTTTTATCAGACAATCTATCAAAAGTAGAAAAGTGATCTTGCATCATATTGTAGATATGACATGCATAAATACACACAAAAAATTTCATCACAGAATGTTGGATAGTTTTTGAGTTATATGGGAAACGCTTCATCACTGCACAGTGAACTGAATTTTGAAAAAAAAAAATGTAAATAATTTTTTCTAAATCGTAAAAATATCTTTTTCATATAGCAGAAAGACAGTGTTTCACACATACTAATTTTCATTATTGTACAAGAAACAGTAATGGAGGAAAAAATGTTGAATATTTCCAAAATTTTACTGCTGTAAGCTGTACCTAACCCCTTAACCAGGGTTAGGTGGCAATTTTAACCTATGGTTAAACAAACCGACGTTAATGCATGTGGCTAACAGCGTTGTCAAATAACTACTAAGAAATTAACTTCGTTTCCAGGAATCGAACTCGGTTCACTGTATTTGTAGCATCAAACTCGGCTACTCCATCCATAGCGGAAGATCACTAAATAATAAGGGAATCAGAATGACTATTTTCTGAAATTGACCTGTCGGCAACTATGTTCCTACTATAACAAAACCAACCCCATCCTTGTCCCCGAGGGCCTGACGCAATGAATGACGTCGTCAGATCCAGTTAATTGGGATGGCCGTCACCTTGGCAACCAGTAGGAGTCACCTCGTGTGAAAACATCGCCCAGTTTTCCAGATCAAGATTAGGGAACAGAGAGCAGAAGGGTAGGGGGACCAGTTTATCACGGAGTTGTATCGTCCCTGCGTTCAGAGAGGTGGTTCTCCTTGCTTTAAACGTACAGTGTGTTTATAAATTCTAACACCACCCACATTTCCAAACGATAAAGTCATTCTGGTCTATAAAGCACGATGCCTACGTCCCGTCTACAACGTAACGTATGGTCTCCTTAAATGGCTACCGAGAACTATACACTAAAAGAGTTTATGTTACTGTGCGCTCTGTAATTATAGCCGAGCGTCTCGTGATAAAACTGTTTCTTTTGTGGAGCGATCTACTCTCTTTTCTAGACACGAAGCACGTGGGTTGGATCTTAGTTTAAACTCTTTAATTTTTATAGCTATAGTTATTTATTTGTCGAGACATTTTCTTGCCCACAACGGTGTCCATTCTAAAACTGATACTTCCATATCATCAGGATGAAGCACCGTTTAAAGTTTCTACAACATAAATTCTGTAAAGAATATGTGACCTACAGAAAAATACATCTACAAGTGGAATTCTCAAATAGTATATCTATATTACGATACGAGTGCTTTTTACGAAATCGAGGAAAAGTTTGAAATACGAGCAAAGCGATTTTTTCAATTTCCCAGGTTTTGTAATACACTTTACAAACGTGTATTGTACAAGATTTTTGCACGCTCATATTTTTAAAATTTCAAATGTAACCAGTTGCAGGAAATGGGACCTAAAGTAGGATTTTTCATGGTTTTTTTTGTGGTTTCAAAAAGAGAATGAAATACTGAGCATTAAACAAAAATCATGATTCTAGGTGCTATAGTTTTTAATATATTACTTTTTGAATGTTGATATTGCTTTATATACTTTTCGACAAAAATGCAATTAAAGTTTTCACTTGTTTTCTTAGCAACTATAGGAAAGATTTAGATACGAGGGGCATCCAGAAAGTAAGTTTCCCTATTTTTTTTAGAAAAAGACACACACTTTCAGGAAAACATTTATTGGCAACAGGTACAGCAATGTTTCAGCTATTTTTCAACATAGCCACCATCAGAACTGAGACACTTGTCGTATCAACTTTTGTATCCCTCTGTCATAGAACTCTGCCGCCTGTGAATGGAACCAGCGTGTGACAGACGTCTTCAGCTCTTCGTCGTTGCCAAAATGCTCACCGGAGGACAAGAATTTCTTGAGGAGAGAGAGAGAGAGAGGGGGGGAGAGAGAGGGAGGGAGGGAGGGGGAGGTGAGAGGAGGGAGAGAGAGAGAAGAGAGAGAGAGATGTTCGGCCCATAGACCTGACAGAAGGAATAAGAGCTTCCGTTTCGGACCACTGCTGCCACGCTACTGGCACCAGGCGGGACCTGTCCGGCTGGCATATGATTGATACGTCATAGATCTGTTACGCATGCGCAATTGACACGGCTAATTACGTTTACTTTCAAGGCGAAAAAATCGGGAAACTTACTTTCTGGATGCGCCTCGTATTTAGGAAGAACTGTGTAGTTATGAGTTATACATGAAATAAGAAGATAAAAATAACATTGATTGCTTATTTATGTATTAGTATGCTGCAAGCTGTGTTTGATAGACAATATAAAAGTAAAAGTTTCTGCAAAATAAAGTGAACATAAACAAATTGATATGAAATACAACACACACACATTAAACATTATGTTACAGCTTGGAATTGATATGAAATACACACAGAAAGCATAAAGAACTTAAAAAAATAATTGTAACAATGTCTTCTAGCTGGCCATCAAATTTTTTATTCTTCATGTCACTTTCTGTTTCACTTACACTGTCACGTGTTGTAAAATAATCAGTATAAAAAGTTTGAAATTCACCACCTAAACTTTCTATATTAATTTCCTATCTCTACTCATAATAAATCTGTAGCCGAAATTTTTCTGGTAATTTTCGATTTTCCAAAAATAATTGGTGTTAACATGTATAATTAACCACCCTGAAACCGAAAATCGCTTTTTTGAAATTTTTGTTTGTATGTCCGTCTGTCCGTCTGTCTGGATAATGGCTGAACCGATTTATATGAAAATTGAAATATAAATTAAGTTTGCTGTAACTTAGATTGTAGGCTATATGACATTCAAAATACGTTATTTAAAAGGGGGGTTATAAGGGGGCCTGAATTAAATAAATCGAAATATCTCGCTTATTATTGATTTTTGTCAAATATGTTACATAACAAAAGTTTCTTTGAAACTTATTTCCGATAAGTTTTATCCCTTGCACAATTTTGATAGGACTGATATTTAATGAGATAAATGAGTTTTAAAATTAAAATACAATGCCATCTAAGGCGGTGTAATGAAATGAAAACAAATGACTACATCTATAAGGGGCCTTGGACAAATACAATCGAAAGCTATGAAATATAGCCTACAGAGAATGTTTCTGTGTTTATATGAAGTAATATCGAAAGCTAAATTAACCGATTTGTATAATTAATTATTATTTCACCATTGGAAAGTGTAGTTTCTCTAGATGGACATAATGCTATAATGTTATTATAGTAACTTCTGATTGCTCTCTGGACCAAAGTGATCGCATTTTAATTATTTAAATACAATTTAAATTAAGTAACATATTAAACGATTTGTCCTTCTATCAAACACGAATGTTCCCTGGATCAAACGTCCAATTTTAATTATATAATTACTTTATATTTATTTCTAACGGGTGCAGCGGAGCGCACAGGTACTGCTAGTATATATATATATATATATATATATATATATATATATATATATATATATATAATTATAAACTATCTTTTTTATCTCAATAACATTGCTTTTACTCCTTCAGAAATATTGTATTTGTGAGAGCGGTTGCCAAATAGCTTCTGCTTGGTGAAATGCATTTTAAAAAATCTTAAGAATTTCACCTGTTTCGTATTTTTCGAATTAAACTTTTTTCGCAAACTACATCATCATCTGATTAGATTCCTTTTTCTGTTCACTCTGCGGTCCGAAACTATTGAAAATCGCCGATATGTGTTGTCATGGAACTTCATGACACTGAATTCTATGTTTATATAAATTTCTGTTGATATTGCATGTAACCTATTCAAGTTGTCATTGTGACCAAAATATCAAGTCTACACGAGTTTTAGTGCGACAGATTGTTCAGGACCGGAATTTCCAAGACACGCTGTGTTATGTGAATGGTAAAGACAGAAGTAATCGAGTATTGTCGTCGTTTCAACACCTCCAGTCACGACACACGTAGGCAGGCCTATAGATTGAGAGTCCGGCTTCATTGTCTTAGGGTAACAAGGACTTAACAGACTATATTTTTCGAGTTAAGTGATAGTGATCAAGATATACGATACCTATTTCAACTTGGCTGAAACAATCTCATGTTATTATATATTCTGAATTATTTTAAAATAGATACTGAAATATAGAACTTCGTTTGTGGATTGTATTATTATTATTACTATTATTATTATTATTATTATTATTATTATTATTATTATTATTATTCAGTTTGACGTTAACACCAATTAATGCAGTAATATATTTAACATAATGAAATATTAATTCGTGTTAACGTGACACTGAATAATAATATCTTACTTACTTACTTACTTACTTACTTACTTACTTTACTTAATGGCTTTAAAGGAACCTGGAGGTTCATTGCCGCCCTCACATAAGCCCGCCATTGCTCCCTATCCTGAGCAAGATTAATCCAGTCCCTGTCATAATATCCTACCTCCCTCAAATCCATTTTAATATTATCTTCCCATCTATATCTCTCGGCCTCCCCAAAGGTCTTTTTCCCTCCGGCTCCCAACTAACACTCTATAAGCATTTCTGGATTCACCCATACGTGCTACATGCCCTGCGCATCTCAAACGTCTGGATTTAAGGCCCGGTCAAACAGAATGCGGAAGTGAAAGTTCATATGTGCTTTAATTATAAATATTTTTGTCTCGAAAATTTTAATGCACTAATTTCCGAAATAAATTACTGTTACGGGTGGTCTGAATCACCCTGTATGGATCATGATTGGATCGTATGTGTAAAAAAATAAACATGTCAGTTTTTTGACGACTCTCCTTAATAATTTTCTTATTTTATTGATAGTTGTTCTTTGAATAGTTTCACCCTTTTTTTTATATAAGTGACATCTCAGAACTCGCTTTGAATATCTTACAACGTTACTGTCCACACCTGTGGAGTAACGGTTAGCGCGTCTGACCGCGAAACCAGGTGGCCCGGGTTCGATTCCCGGTCGGGGCAAGTTACCTGGTTGAGGTTTTTTTCCGGGATTTTCCCTCAACCCAATATGATCAAATGCTGGGTAACTTTCGGTGTTGGACCCCGGACTCATTTCACCGGCATTATCACCTTCATCTCATTCAGACGCCAAATAACCTAAGATGTTGATAAAGCGTCGTAAAATAGCCTACTAAAATAAATAAAACAACGTTACGGAATCAACGTCAAGCCTTACTATCCATTCCTCGTCATATCAGGGATTGCCGAAAGGTTAATAAATTTAATTTAAAAAATTAAGAATTACATACTTTTACATGGAATTGATTTTTGAGGGTTAGCCGATTTTTATTGGGTATTCTGTGTGTTTGTACAGGGACATCATTTTACTTTTACTTGAATTTTTATTGTACCTGAGCTTTTGAATGTACTTCACGCCCTCCCCTTCTACTAATGAAGTTCAACCGTCCTCCATACAGATGTAAGACCGCATATACACAGTCATAGTATCCTTACGGTCATAGTAAACAGTACATTCCAAAAATATGTTCGCGTTTTCCAGTAACGAAAGAGCTTTCAATATTGAATCATTTTCGCACAAATACTGCCGTCCATTTACCTACGTCGCGTCCCGGTTTCCCCCACCTGCTTCTACTCGCTTCTCTGTAAAGCCTAGTGGCTGGGCTGTCTTAGCTCATTTCTGAGAACATTAATTTTTGTTAGGAATTGGACGTCTACGTAATATTATACCCATACAACTGTTTAAAATAACTTAAATGAAAGGGCCACTTTAAGTAATTAACTGTCACGTGATTTCCTCCCTTTCTACGACCCTGCGACATAACCACTTGGACGGACAGTAGATAGCATGTCTGAGTAATTTTAGCTTTTGGAATCGGACAGAAGTGAAGATTGAATTTACAGTACGTAAGGTACTCTTTTATAGAGTAGGTACAGAATTATTTCAACATGAGTTACTGGTACGAAGGACGAAACTGATAATTGGAATTACGTACAATAGCCTATAGTGCGATAATATGCACATTAGAACTGAAGCCTGTATCGAAATGAACTTCCACCATTTTCAAAAATGTGTTTAAATGTCTATATTATGATTATTGTTTAATTTAACTTCATTCTCTATAGTGTACGCTAATGTGCTATAGACAGTATAATATACACTGCATAATGAATACGTCCGCATGGACAGCTCAGTTCGTGAGTAAAAACACTCATTGTTAATACTGTACTATATTTTGATTAAACAAAAACCTAATGAAAATTAACAAACTCAAAAGCGTGATATTTCCTAGTTCACGTAAATGGATGAACTACTTTTCTTTCCCTCCTATACCTAGTAAAATGATTTGTTTGTATTTTACGCCAGTATCATCGTACTCCAGTCGTGGAAGGGGGTAGCAAACGGTGTTTCCGATTCTCAAACGTTGATCCAAATGTATAGCCAGGTTAATATTAGAAATGTTAGTAAAAATAAAATGATGTCCCTGTATAAATTGTCATAAAGTATAATTAGGATATGAATTGTAAATCACTTAATTATGTATCATGTTTAGTCAATATTTCTTTATATGCAAGCTAGTTAATGTGCATGAAAATGATTTTTATATTTAAATATGACTATTAATATTAGGTACTATTTTTGTCATTGTTTCATTGTGTATTTCACTTCTAGTACTGTGGAAGAGAAGGCCTCATGTCCTTAACTCTACTAGAATAAATAAATAGATAGATAGATAGATAGATAGATAGATAGATAGATAGATAGATAGATAGATAGATAGATAGATAGATAGATAGATAGATAGATAGATAGATAGATAGATAGATAGATAGATAGATAGATAGATAGATAGATAGATAGACAGACAGACAGACAGACAGACAGACAGACAGACAGACAGGGAGACAGATAGACAGACAGACAGACAGACAGATAGACAGATAGATAGATAGATAGATAGATAGATAGATAGATAGATAGATAGATAGATAGATAGATAGATAGATAGATAGATAGATAGATAGATAGATAGATAGATAGATAGATAGATAGATAGATAGATAGATAGATAGATAGATAGATAGGTAGAGGTAGGTAGAGGTAGATAGATAGATAGATAGACAGACAGACACACAGACAGACAGACAGACAGACAGATAGATAGATAGATAGATAGATAGATAGATAGATAGATAGATAGATAGATAGATAGATAGATAGATAGATAGATAGATAGATAGATAGATAGATAAGATTAGATAGATTAGATAGATTAGATTAGATTCGATAGATAGATAGATAGATAGATAGATAGATAGATAGATAGATAGATAGATAGATAGATAGATAGATAGATAGATAGATAGATAGATAGATAGATAGATAGATAGATAGATAGATAGATAGATAGATAGATAGATAGATAGATAGATAGATAGATAGATAGATAGATAGATAGATAGGTAGATAGATAGATAGATAGATAGATAGATAGATAGATAGATAGATAGATAGATAGATAGATAGATAGATAGATAGATAGATAGATAGATAGATAGATAATATGAATAAATAAATAGCTAAATAAATAAGTAAATACATAAATAAATAAATAAAACATTTGAAACGTTACCTACCTTCATAAAACTTTATGTGTTTAAAATGTGTAAACATATTCAACTGTTCTTACGTTCTTTCCTATCTTCTTTTGTTTCAGGAGCAGCAGTAGTGCGCAATCGTAGAAGCCAGAAGTTTCCACCCCTCAATTCCACCCGTCTAGCCATATGGATTTGATATTCTCACCCATAGTGCATGGACATCAACGGTTGGGTTCTTTTTTTTCAGCACTGTACAGTATACGAGAGAGCACTGTGGACTACGTGTTTAACGAACAGATGTGTCAGTGTGCAAGTGTCGTAAACAGTATTTCTGTTTGGTTCTAATAAGAGACAAAAACGATCCAAACAACCCAGGAAAACTTGAAATAAAAAAAAAAACTCTTTCTGACTTTCAAATTGAAGTGGACAAAGAGGAGAATAGGAAGAATGATGTAAGAAGTCTGTGGAAAGAAAACAAATTTACAATAGTGAATGTTATAGGAATAAATAGGGGGGAAAGAATAGGAATTGGTAAGAAAATTTGTTTAAAAGTACCTGAGGTTAAAATATATAGAAGAAGAATCGTTAGCACTACCATCTTATACAGAAAAAAATTATAATAAACAAATGAAACTCGATATGAGACTTTGAAGTTCATAGGGGCAAAGTGCAAGAAATTAAATTAGGGTATAGTTATTTCTATTGGATACGAAATAAAAAAATAAATAAATTTAATAGAGTCTTTGGTGCGGGAAGATTTTAGAATAGTCTTGAATAGAGAAGATTTTTAAAGAACAGAAGTTGGAGTGATGACGGAAAGAAGAAGAAGAAAATGAAGAATCAGTGGTACAAAGTATCCACAAGTGTTTATTTAGGCCTATTGCAAACAACATTTCGAAGTAGAAGAAGAAGGAAAATTGAATGTTAAAAACAAGTTGTTTCACGTGCAGTGAAGGAAAAACATGTTATATCGAGAAAAAAAACAAGATAACGTTAAGGGTATTTAAAACACGTGAATAATTTTTTTCATGAAAATAATAAAACATGAAGTATTTTAAGTCCTAATTTCAAAAAAAGTGTACAGTCACTCTCAAAATAAGAAGCAGATCATGGTCAGTATTAAGATTATTTCTACAGTGTGTTTCGAAAGATTGTGAAAGCTCGCCTCTATTTATTGTTCGTTTCCTGTATGATTTGTAAAGAAAATAAATAGAAATATATTTAATGGAGTATTACGAATTAATATGAAAGTCAGATTTTTAAAGAAAAGTGAAATGTATTATGTAACTACAGGGTGGTTTAAAGAAGTTTGAACATGAAATGTTAAAACAAATGTAACACGAGGTGTTGTCTTCACTGACCTGGTGGTTACAATGCTGATTGTTTGATACAATATTCATGATTTCACAACCGCCCGACGGCAATGAATTGTCAAAAGTTGTTAGAATCCTTAGCATGGTTTCTCTGGTCGCGTGTCGTAGATTTACGACACGTAAAATAACACTGTCTGCAATATTGTCGGTCGTTTGTTGCCTATGTTCAATTTCGACACTGAATAACCTTTACAGTTTTTGAGTGTCGTTAAATAAAATTACTACTACTAACCTAGTTTAAGTTACAATAATATTTTATTTCACGCTTTAAATGCTATAACAGTTAAAAATGTTACTTGGATAATTTATTTTCGTTTATTTTACTCCAGTTTTCTTTGGGAAGTGAGTCACTAGGAACCAGTACTGCGATCTAGTAGATCTGCGCTTACTTTCTAGAGGGGCATATTCCTAACACACACCAGTTGACTACACTAAAGCACGCTTGATATCCAAGTTTCGAGCTGAAATCCCACTCGTCCCTAGACCATCTAGACAGGAAATTTAATAAAGAAAACTGTGTTTCTTGGATGTAGGTAGCCTACATGTGGAATTAAGAAAATCCGTGAGAAAAGCGAAAAGAAATTGTTTATACAGTGTGTTTAATATTTCGTATACAACTTTAAACATAAATATTAATATAAAATATGATACATAAATCCGTTCTAATATACGTAAAAGAGATAATCGTTCAATAATATTATTAAACATATGGCTAAAATGTTTCATTCATGGGATTTCTATCCCAAAATATTTTATAAATATCAGTATCAAACCATTCTCACTGTTTCGCGAGACAGTGCTTATCAAAACATGCCGTACATAATATAGTAAGAAGGCAGATATTTCAATTTGTACATACAATTACAAAGAAATTTTAAAAGACACTTTTTTTGTCTTAACTCAAAGTAGAAATAAATCAAATGCAAACGTGGCTGAGTGGAAGGAGCTCACATAACATATTTAAATATTTTCATTAAACGGTCTTATCTATTCATGTAGAAGACAATACAGATGACACAATGTACAAATGTATATGGACATAAATAAGGGCAAGTTGGGACTGTACGAGTTGTGTTTCAACACGCAGATTTACTGCATTTTATTTTTAATATGTGCATCGATTGTAATATGAAAACTGTAATCTACGAAAACTTAGATGAGGAATACTTATGAGCATCGAAGGACTAATGTTAACATCCATAAGGCGCTAGAAACGTTGTTAGGCGTAATTTGAAACATCGAAAATTTTCTAATATGAATTCTGTTATTTAATTATTTTTATGCTCGACCATGCCGAAATGTAGAAATTATACATTTGGTAGCAGCCCTTTCATGGACCTCATTAAAGTACACCTATTCATTAAAGTTCAGGTGTTCCACCAATCAGAAAACACCATTGTAGCAATATGAAAGAGCAAGTATCGATTATTCTCGGATATGCAATCGAAAGACAACTAGCGAAACGTCAGGCTGGAAATACAATACTGTCGCAGAAGGTTATGTTCTGTTACTATAATAATTAGCGTTAATTGTAAATAATATTCAAATAAATTCAATTTGTCATCTCGCTTTTCAATGTATAATTCAATTTCCAGGCTATATCAAGATTAATGTTCATTATACTCTCTAAATTATATCAAGGTCAATGACATTTGTTCCTCGGAAAAAATCAATACTTTCGTGTCTGCGCACATCTCACAATTTACGAGGTAGGCTATTTCACAAGGTCAGTTCCGCTCCTCACTTAGATAACAATAACAATAAATAAATAAATTTAGCTTCCCGTATGAAAAGGTTGCAAGATTTGGCAAAGCGTATTACATATAATTTGGAAACACACCTAAAAGATAAAATGATATACATTTGAAACGGTTAGGGTATCGAATATACAAAACGTCAGAAAAAATTACACCTGACTAGCGTTTGTGCTCATTTACAGTTAAGAAAGGGAGAAAAAAATATCATCAGATATACCGCGAGAAAAATAATAGTACGGATTTATTGGGATTGATATCTAAACCAATCAACAGCCATCGGTTAAGATAGCTTGAAATTTCCATACTTATGAATAATTTCAAGTTAGAAATATGGTCGAGCATAAAAAGTCCTATGAAACTTGCCTATAATGGTAATTAAGACGCTCGTATGAAAATTATGAAACTCGCTTGCGCTCATTTCATAAACAAACATACTCGCGTCTTAATTACTATCATTATAGGCTCGTTGCATAATATACTATTTCTTTATCTGGTTCTATTAATGTGAAACATTTTTTTTTGGTTACCTGGATTTGCAATACAATTACCCATCCATTCTTTTTACCAAAATTGTCCAGTCTTTTAGTCTACATCCGGTATAGTGATTATATATTTGAAGTTGGTGTTTATTTGTAATTAAGATTTCATTTTCAAACTTTCTGCTACGTAACGTATTATTATTTTAATGCATGCCACACTGTTATTCAATGCAAGCTTACTTATAATACTTTCTTTACTCTCTCTCTCGTATGAACCTGGAGGGTTCTATATTTTGAGTGTGGCTGTACATGACTGCTGCAACTGTACATAAGGATACCTTTGTAATGTCTTACTGTGCTCTTTTCCTTACTTAATTGCAGGAATAAGGTCCTCCGAAGGTATACCATTAATATAATTGGAGACATAGTCCTCATCATCATCGTTGTTAATGTCTGTTAATGTATTTCTAAACACACATGCATACACACTACATACGAACTTTTCACACACGTACACATGAGTTGGTTGAGAATATATTAGATGTAGATAACAGAACATAAAGAAAGAGAATCGTCTCCATAACACAATATTCTTAATGTGTAAAAATGATCTATTTTACTAGAATTGGTGCATACTATTAAGTAGATGTTCTCCCTTACTCAATTCAGGAGTGTATAAATGAGTAAAAAAGTGGAAAATTAATAAAGAAAGTTTATCTCGGTTGAACTTGATCAGCAAACGTATTTTTAATTATATTTAGAGTAATTGTTTTGAAAGTTTCCTTAAATAAAGCTGTTTTTCTTAGAATTCCGCCTCAAAAACGAAAAGAAAAATGTAGAGTATAATAATTTGACGCTGTATTGTCATGGAGACAAACATCCAGCAGCTTTACCTTTTATAGTTTTACTTAATGTTATGAAACATAAAAAAAAAGAATTGCGAAGTTTTTATATATATAGAACTATGTTACAAACTTCTTTTATGCTCGACCATGCCGAAATGTAGTAATTATACACCTGGTAGCAGCCCTTTGATGGGCCTCATTAAAGTATATCTATTCATTAAAGGTCAGGTGTTCCACCAAACCAAGGTCAGGTGTTCCAGAAAATACCATTGTAGCAATATGAAAGCGCAAGTATCGATTATTCTCGGATATGCAATCGAAAGACAACAATAAATCAATAAATCACCTATATTTGAGATAAAGTCAGTTCTGTTACTACAATAATTAGCGTTAATTGTAAATAATATTCAAGTAAATTCAATTTGTCATCTCGTTTTTCAATGTCTAATTCAATTTCAAGGTTAATGTTTATTTTACTCTCTAGATTATATCAAGGTCAATGTCGACATTTGTTTCTCGGAAAAAAATCAATACTTTCGCGTCTGCGCACATCTCACAATTTACGAGGTATTGTACAAGGTCAGTTCCGCTCCTCAGTCAGATAAGAAGAACATGAATACTTATGAATAATTTCAAGTTAGAAATATGGTCGAGCATAAAAAGTCGTATGAAACTTGACTATAACTACCATTATTGGCTCGTTGTATAATGTAGGCCTACTATTAATACATAGCATGGATATCTTTTGCTTTCAAGAAGAACATTTCATTTGTCGCTTTGTTGCCGTGGTAACATAAATTACAACTGCATTTTTTATTTGTTTTTTATTTTACTTTATCATATTAGCCTAAGTATGCAGGCAATTTTGTGAGTTTTTTTTTAACTTTATAGGCTATCCTATTTGTTGGCCAGTTCAAAAGGAAACAACTCAAAATTTTAAAGTTTTGTGAAAACTGAATTTTAAAACTTCAAGTTGAAGTGAAAAATTCAGTTAACATCACTGTAATTGAAAATTATGAAATATCATTAACATAATTTGGGGTAATTTCAATGATTCTTTGATATTTCACAGCAATATAAAGCTTTAAAATTGAAGTTTCTCAAAACTTCAAAATTTCAAGTGTTTCCCTTGTGAACTGAGCCGTCGATAAGAACAATTTAGGAGTTCTTCACTTTTGCATTAAACTCGTTCCTAAATTTCTGTATGAA
This sequence comes from Periplaneta americana, assembly GCA_025594305.2. Classification (NCBI taxonomy): domain Eukaryota; kingdom Metazoa; phylum Arthropoda; class Insecta; order Blattodea; family Blattidae; genus Periplaneta; species Periplaneta americana. Next base: position 21,482,292 of record JAJSOF020000035.1, read on the forward strand.
ATTCACGTTTTCAAACGTACATAGTGTCTGTCCGTCTGAAAATTTTAAACTCGGGCTACGTGCAGGATTTTGTCGGTATTTAAACAATAAAATTTTAAATTATTCGGGATACTTCCAAATGATATTTCAACATTTTTATTAATATATAAGTTTTACTTTGGTAAAGTTGCTCAAAATTGTGTTTAACTCATTTTTTCTTATTTTTCGCTCGTTCCAATAAGATTAATATTTAAATAAAATCCTGATAGTGACATTTTACAAAATAAATACTATAATAATAAATATTTTATACAGAAGAAGTAGATTACCTGAAAAATTAAGGTCTAAATCCTTAGTTCCCTAATTATTACTTCTCTGCTGTCCTCACAGCCCTTGAAGACTTTTACCTTAAGTTCATGCTGGGTCGTCTTTCTAAATTTGTTATTGGACTCACGGTTGGAATCGAGTTATTTGCAGGTTCATGTTATACATGCAACAAATCATCTTATTATTTATTTATCTAAACGATAACAGCTCACTGTATTAATAGGCTGCCAAAAAGACAGAGCATATTGTACAATAGGCTGTTGAAAGTATAAAATAATAAAATACATATGTTTAAGATTAATGGAATCACACAACAATGACAATAAATTATTGAATAAATAATTAGGTACTAATTAATTGGCGTGAAGTTAACCCATTAATTGGCAAAACTTCATTTCTCACACTAGTTTATTAACCGTGTCGGACTGTAAAGAAAACAACTATCGCAGTGTCCATATTTTATATGTTGTGCAATATTATAGTATTGTGAAATATTAATTTTCCTACCGACTTTTTTTTCTATTGTTCCATTAACATTATAGCATATAGCCTATTAACCTGTTGTATTCTAAAGGTATAGTGGCTTGTGCAGCAAATCCTGCAAACTAAGTTCATTAGACGTTCAAATAAACATTTTTCAGATTTATTTTCAATGAAGAGTACCAGACATTCTGAAAGTTATTTGCTTCCATAACAATGAAAGATACTCTCTCTCGAGACAATACTGAAGAGAACCACGCATATAAATATCTACACCACACCACCATTAAATATATGAAAAAGACCCAACCCACTTGATTAATAATTATAAAAATATTTGATTTTTAATAATATTATTATCTTACGTAAGTTTTATAGCTTTCAGTAACATATATACTATATAGCCGCCACTCGGTAAAATATAGAAATCAAAATCTAATTTAAGTTATTCTCTACATCTACTTATATAACCCCAAAACGTTTCAATTTCATATCATCAATAAAGCATTAATATGTATAATTAATGAAAAATAGTCACATCATGGCATTAACTACAATAATATTTCATTTCTAATAGTAATAATGTCATCAAACATCCTCAAGTTTTGTAGTTTTTAATATCCAATATACAGCTGTACCCAGAAAATTACACACCACAGAATCGAACCTGTAAATTATTTTTAGTAAGTTAAGTTTTTAATAACCAATTTAATTTGAGCTCTAAATATGTCAGCATTCTTGCAGATCATGGCCTTCGTGTAATATTGTGTACTGTAGTAAACTTGTTGCTCGCTTCGCTTCTCCTTTATAAAAAAGCGAAGGGAATATCAAGTCGCCCGTGAATGCTATTAACTAGTTCTCAAAACTGACGACAGATGGATTGTGGAAAATAGGAAAATTATGTTTAAAAATTGACATTTCACTGAAAACTACTATTTTCCGAAAAACTTTGAGTTCCAAGCTTCAAAATGAGGGTCATTTATTAAAATCCGTCCAGCCGTTTTCCCGTAATTTCCATTACCAGTTCAAATTATATATATAGATACATTGCCAATTTAGGGGTTAACAGTATTGTACAGTATATAGAATATTTCAATTAACATGAATTATTTTAAGAAAATTAACAAAATCATCCATTTTAATCAAGTTTATTTAAACTGTTTCCATTAAATTTGCTAGTAATTAATAATTGTACTCTATTTTTTTGCTCTTCAGGGTCAAATTGTTATAAAATGTTAATTATTCTGAATTACACCCATGTTCACATGCATTTTAAGTATAAAATAACCTCAGGAATAAACTTCTTAAATACAAGTTAAACTTTAGAATCGCTGTATAGGCCTATATTTCAAATACGTTTTTTGGATTCTATGAAATTATTTTTAAATGAGTGAAATTTTTAACGAGTTAAGTGAATATTTTACTACTGTACAATAATTTAGGATCATTAGCTGTTTCTTGATATTTGCAAATATTCAAGCCTATAAGTTGTGGAAAATTTGACACTGAAAATGGAAATTATAAATGGTTGCCAAATGTCAGAGATGGGTAATATTAAGATGTACGAGATTATTATTCGAAACTCTGTCACTGTGGAATTCTAAATTCTCGTGTGGATAGGCATAATTAACTTTGCACTGTTATATATATTTTTTGGTATTTCGTTTAACAGATGCAAACGAACAAGGAACCAGAGTTTTATAATCCAGCCGAACTGTGGCGTGTACATTTCTCTCAAGTAGAGACGGGCTTCAATTTCCTGCCCCTCTGGGCAATTATAAAAAAAAATAAATTGGAGCTATAACCTTTATTATACAGTTCTCAGAACACAATTATTTACGACAAATTAAAACACTAAAACTGTGTTAAGAGAGGTGAGAATGATCCAATAAATTTTACAGCATAGAAGAAATTGTATACTTTTTCAATCGAAATGGCGGTATTTGTACAAAGAGAGGGATTATAGAACTAAAAAAAAAAATAAAACAACAGAGCCACATAGAAAAAATTAGAAATAAGGTGGGTGCTCCTGTTATGGCCATGTTCCTGATATGGCCACCCCCCTATTGTGAGTTAGTTAACCAAAAAATCCGCTAAATTGCAGCAGCATCCAGTGAAAGGGCATCCTGGTATGTCACTTGATCGTTTCCCATCCAGTCAGGTTGAGCAATATGGCGTCAGTTGCCTGTTTTGCGGTTTTCATGTGACCTCTTCTTATTTTTCTCTGGCACGTCTCCATTGTTTTATGCACGTTTTGAAAGACTTGTTTCATGAAAACCATAGTCTTCCATTCAGTTTTTAATGTTCTGTTGATTGGTGTTGTCGTTGATGGCGTATCTTTTACGAGTTGTTCATAATCAAACGATTTTCGTGAAAGCTTACCTGCTTCTGATATGGCCATATCAAATGCACCATGGCCATATCAAGTTCATTTCACTTTTATTTTTTCACCTGACAAATTTACATGCCTTATAGCTGGGATTACGCAAAAATTTTGTAATTTTAAGGAAAACAACTTAATTTTTTTATGGAAAAACCTGTTTTGACTACACTTTTGAATTATAAAAAAGATTATTAAGTGTCATGTTTATTAATTTTACACCAAAATTATTTAATTTTAGCACAACTGCGCTATCCAACTGAAAACAATCACGATTTGTAGAACATGGAACAAGGGTGGCCATATCATGTGCACATGTTCCTGATATGGCCACTAGGTAGACTTTTGGAATTTGGGACTTTTTGGACTATTAAAGCTATTTTAATGGGGAAAGGAAATTGTTTTAAGAAAGTCCATTAGACTGAGAACGAGTAAGAGAAAAGTGGTTTACATTTTTTTTAATGGCGGCTAGAAAAATTCTCAAACCTTAGCATGGCCATATCAGGGACACCTACCTTACATTAATTCTGAGTCCCTAATGACAACAACTTAATGAAGTTTCTCCTGCACTGTGAGTTAAACTCAACTGCAAAGTTTCTTGTCGTAATGGCGTATTTTAGGTCAAGGCAAACCGCGATCAAAATCCTCTTAGAAATATTTTACATAGGAAGGTCACGTTGCTATAGTGATTGCAAAATCGTTCTCTAGTGTGTATTGAATTTAGCCTTCACGTTCAGATCGCACTATATAAACAATGATTATTAGGCCCCGTAATTTCAAGCATTTGTATAAGTTCTTGAAGGTTATTTTTTCAGAATTTGTAAGTACGTTGGTATTCTACAAGCTCATAAATCATGTTTACGAACTATTAACATTTAAGATGACTAAAAATGGTCTGATGTTGAATACAGCTACATATTGTAGCATTCCTTTTAAATATAGCCTGTATTACGTATTTTATAAATACTGACGTCTTTACGAATTATGAAGCTCTTTTGTTTTACTCTATTAAGATCAGAGGTTTAAGGGAGACGGAATATATTATATATTATAAAGATTTAGCTGGGAACACGCCATTGTTTTCCATTGGTAGGTTTGTGTACGATACCTAAAGTAAGGAACACAATTTTAAAACATCCTGGACGTCAGTAGATGTAAGAAATTTTTGGAGAACTGAAAAGAGAATCCACTACCTATCTGTAAATAGGTTAACGTCATTTAGACTCTCTCGGCAACATTGTGCTAAGGGTTTCTTTACAATAAAAGTAATCTTGTCAAGCAACTGATGCAGTTTATCAATACAAATCCTTAGTCCGATTTTATAATATAAGCAGAAATTCATCACAACTAATCTAATATTACTTGAGCTTCTAAAGATTTAATGTAGGTGTTCACTTACTTAGAATTGGTGTATTTTTTAAATTTCAAAATCATAATTGAAAATATAGTTAATAGATTTTTGTGCCTGAAATTGCTCTTTCTAATAATTAGTAGTCTATATAATATCAAAAACTTTGTAAAATACTAAAAATTCGTTCAATATTTCTTTAAGTGCCATGTTGCAAGAGGAATGGCGACGCATTCCAGTGGATATCCTACACAAACTAGTGGAGAGCATGCCTGACAGGGTGGCTGCTGTTATAGCAACAAGAGGTGGTACCACGAGGTTCTAAAGGGGCAAAAACAGTGCCCAAATACTTTTTGGTAGATAGTGTATAATTTTCACTAAATATAGATTACAGCTCAGAAAAAGTAGGCCTACATCTCATTCAACTGCCAGCAATTCCTTACAGTGTAACACCTTTGCAACATTTACGTTCTTTGGTTAAGAAATTCTTCTGAGTCTTCAGTTTGTTGAAAATGTTTACTAAAGCTCCCGGAGATTATTCTTTCTACTAATTAAATTACTAGTATTATTTACACTAATTATAGTTTTCAAATATTTTTCATTTCTATTGTCAAATTTTGATATATGAATATTCCTTTCCTGTGATCTTGTTTAAGGGAATTCGAGATATACTATTTTCATAAGTTCCTATTCCTCTGAATGTTGTGTTTCGATCCTTAAACAACATAGGTTCAGTTTATTATTATTAAACTGGGCTACATTTAAAATTTCCTTTATCCATGACCATAACGAAAAACATGCCTTTTCTAAATACTTTTGCGTTTGTAAAGTAGGCTTTTATTCAACATTACTTTATTCCACTAGTGAGATAAAGACTTTACCTCACAGTTTGAACTTTATCTCACAGTTCATTAGTATTTTCCTAGTACCCGGGTACACACGTATACTTTTCCATTCAACTATTACTCAAGAAGTTAATATATTAGTTACTAGATGTCACTACCTCTACTTCTTTATTACCGTTTCTTAAATATGCATACACTCAATCTCCTTCTCTTTTCTGTATCTACTACGTCGTAATTTGTGCATTGCATCCCTATTTAACATGTTTTTTTTTTTTAATTTGCAATAATTTACCTTTTGGTAGGCGAGGAGACTTGAACCTACGAAGTTGCGTTTGGGTTTATAAGATTTTATAACAACACGCGTTAGTCAACTGAGCTAAACAGACACGATGATTAATAACCTTTTAATATTCCTCTTAAGTTTACAGAAGTAAAATGTGACATTATTTTAATCACATTAGTCCCGTGAACACTTCTAAATAATCCCTGAAACTTCAAGAAGACGAAAATACACGTTTAAAATGAAAAAAAAAATGTATTAAAATTATATAATTAATTATTATTTGTTATTTATCCAACGCCTTAGATACCATTCTCCACTAATCATGGCCTCCTACATCATAACCTAACTAGTATACGTATCGATTCCAAAATCCATGCCATGATATGTGATTATATGAGGACTTATTTTCAACATATTTTCTTTTATAAAATATAATTTTTCGTTATGGTCATGGATAAAATTACGTATAGTACTTGTGAGCGTGATCTTTCCAAATCTTTCCAGCAATAAAGATGCACTTACCTCACAAGTACCATAAATAACTGTTATCTGTACCATGTTACCACGGCAACTAAAGACACTATGAAGCTATGGAGGTTTGTGCTTAATTATATAAATTTATTTTATAAGGCATCAACTTACATAAAGTTTTATATTTTATGTATAAAAATACTTGCTGTCAAGTTCACCGCCAAGATTGAAACTATAGATTATTGAATATCAAGCCCTCCCGTTTGCAGAAGAATGCTGTACATTGTTTTGTAAAGCTGCATTTATTTATCTGTGATAAGAAAAAAAGAAATCTCCTTCAATTGTTCTAGGTGTGTTTAATAGGAGAGGAATCACAAAATAAAACGAAGAAAAAAATACACTAAACTTAAATGAATTTGGTGATTCCGAGAATTTCGAGGCAGTTAATAAAATTAAAAAAAAAATGGAATGAGAATGAATAAACAATTTTTAGAGGATGAAATAATTTTAATAGATATTCAGTAAATGATGTTGAAGTGGAGTTAACACTTGTTAATTGTGTGAGTAAAATGCAAGTCGTATTCATTTGTTGAACTCATAGACACAAGATTTCTTTCCTTTGTTTTCCTTCCATGAAATAGATACTTTGGAAACAATATTGTTCAAGAAAACAAGAGAAACACGAACAAAAATATCTTTCTCTATCTCTTTCTAGTTCTCTCTCAATAAAATATCATCCATTTGGAAAACATCTGCTCAATCTTGAATAATTTTTAAAATTAATTCCATCTTTCTCTCGTATTTGTTGATCTGTGTTGACCAGTAAATTTCTTGCAGCATTTCGTGTGTCCTCGGACATCTCTTTGTGATTTTACGTCTATCTCTTTAACCTTGAATTTCTACGCTCTTTGGATGATCTCCAGTATTCATTGTTGTTTTGGTTGTATTACATTTAGAATTATATTATTATTAATGCATTATTATTATGTTGTTGTGTATAAATCATCCTTAATGCACTTTTAAGATTAATAACAATTAACATAAGGTACAGTTTTTTAAAACAAATTTATTTGTAACAATAACGATAATATTGAAATTTATGATTGAGTCCATGTACATTTCATTTGTACATAGCTTTGTGTGAATAGGATCATTATTGTCTATTTGATCAATTAAATCAAGTCTATAGACGTGTGTTTCTAAACTGTGTTTTATTATTATTTCTCCATACACTTTGAAAGAAACATGAATCACCTGAAGACTGTAAGTGGTTAAAAATGGAAATTTACTGCAATAATATTTAAAAATTGTGTATCCTCTTCTCCATCCAAGATGTAAATATGTCCCTGAATATCCAGTTAATAAAATCCTGTAATTTCTATTCCCTAGCAAGATTCCTTTCGTCTCATATTTTCTCCAGATTTTGCTGCTAAAATTCCTCTTCTAACATTACTCCCAAATATTCCTTCTTCATCTTTATTTGGAGATTACGTTATTAAAATTGAGGAGCTCATTTTCGAAACGTCTCTTTTCCACCTGATAATGGAAATGAGCTTTCTGTATCATGAATTCTTCAGAAATAACTCTAACTTACATATAAATCAAATGATTTTGCTTCAGAAAGCCCTCTAAACCAGTAAAATCTTGCGTTTAAAGATTGGATTCAAACTGACTCCTGTCCACAGCAAAATTTACGACAAAATATTAGTACCAGCTTTGAAATCGAAGAGTCTCATGCTCCTGTTTGATTCTAAATGCACCCAACTTCTTTTGTTTCATAATGCCTCTTGTCTAGCTCGTAAGATATTTTAGACCTCAAAACGTTTTTCGTGATTTCCCACAAAGTTATGGGAATGGACAAGAGTCGTTTTGAAAATAAGCACACCTGTCCACAGTAACATTTGAGACAAAATATTAGTTCCAGCTTTGAAATCGAAAAGTCTCATGCTCCCATTTGATTCTAAATGCAACCAACCTCTTTGGTTTCATAATGTCTCTTGCTCTGGTAAGAAATTTTAGACCTCAAAACGTTTTTCGTGATTTCCCACAAAGTTATGGGAATGGACAAGAGTCGTTTTGAAAATAAGCACCTCACTTCATATTGTTTCTTTTCTGTAAGTTATAATGTTGAGCAATACTCTTTCTTGTTTGTATCTGAAGATCCAAATATGACAATTATTCTTCTCCCACATTCATAGAAGTTATCTTCTCTCTCACATTAATCTGAAAAATACAGGGTGTTAAAAAAACGTATCCTATATTTTAGGAGGTGCTAGTATGCATCAAAACAAGAAAATAATGTCAAATAAACATGGGTCCTACATCACATACTTTCTGAGATCTGAACACTTGTTCATAGGAGGTGCTCAAAGTGACGTCCATTCATGGCAATGCATTCCTCTGTCCCGCTGCGTAAGGAATCACACACTTTTTGAAATTTGTTTTAATATGTTAATAAGAAAGCCCTGATAACGACCCCCAGTTAATATCTGTGGTAGCACGTATGGCCCTATTAATCTATCACCAAAAACGCCTGGCCATAAGTTGATTGAGAATCGGTGCTGATGAAATTTGTCTCCCTCGTTTCTCCCTGAAGATTCAAACATAAACTGTAGTGCCTGTATTTCTTTGCAGTCTTCTATTTTTCTCTTTCATTTCTTCCTACAGATCAACTACCATAACTTCTTTCTCCATTTCTCCCTAAAGGTGAAGATATTGGTTATTTATTCATATTCTTAAAGATGCAGGTATGGAATTATTTGGATAATATGGAAACCATAAACATTCATTTATTAGCTGAAAGTCAACGTACAAAGATAAATAATTACAGTTAATCTTAATCCTCGGTTAAGACTATCTTATTATTTATAATACTGTATGTATAGATAAGACATCCACCGACATGAAGTACTACTATACTTTTTGCTCGATCGTCTTTTTTGTTGTATTTACAGCTGTTGTTAGGCCTTGAAAATTAGAATTCTCACACAGAAACTTGTTGCTAGGGAACCTTTCTTCATAACATAAAGCTACGAGTATACTAAAATAGACTCATTACAGTGCACTTATTGTTACTTAGTTACCATTACAGTATAGTTCAGCGAAGGCTTTGAAATAACGTTGCTCTAAATCAGCCATCGTCGACTCAGGTTTTTTACTTGCTGTTCGCTGCTGAGCGAGACTTGGTGGTGCAACGTTCAGTACTGGCTGCTGTAGAATGGTGGGGGCCGTTCGACTCTTCAAAACGTAGCAGACCTTCCACTCCAACATTCAATGTACAGTAAGATCCGAAAGTGTCGTCACCCCCGCCCCTTGTTTGTATGGGCTATTCCATATGAAATCGATCAGTAAAAAAACCTCGCATTTTTTTATGCTCTAATTTCTTCCCTATTTATACAAGGTGCTGAGGGGAGTGCATTTTCAAAAGTATACTATCGAAAGTCAAACGGTTTTCGTATTATTGAGCGACAAATTTAGCGTATTTTATAAAAAACAAGCCTCTTTCAGCGCTCAGAACTCTGGAACCATTTACTGCAGAACATTGAACGAGAGCTTATTTTGAAGCTGACATTTGGTAGGTTATGTTAAGAAGTAATCCTTATTTTTATTGTACACAGAGAGACAGATAATCTGATTTTACATGCTTTTAGGCTTTTTGGCCATTTGTAAAAATGTAAAAAAAAATATTGAGAAAAAACCTTGCATTATTAAGAGGGATTCGGCATTGTTTGCTTAGTGGTACGGCAATAAGTTTCGAGGGTATTAAATATATTATTTTCACACGCCTAGACTTGAACGGCGCAGTACCGCACGCACTGGCCGAGAGCTGAAGATAAGCGAGCGTTGGGCGTCATTTTACTCCTGTGTTTATGAAAACCTGTGATAAAGCTAGCACAGCCATGACTGCTAGACGACCCACCACGTGTTTATGTCTACTGGCCTTGCTTCCCTCGGCTATCTCCCGTCTCGCAGTCAGCTGGTTAGTTCACGCTCGTACTATTTATTTTCTTTATTTGATATTTTCAATACTTTCTTATCAACATACCATCAGTAAAAAAATATGTGGTTATTTGTACTTTCAATGCGGAATCTAACCATATATTTTTAAAATATTTTTTCGTGGTCAAAGGCGTCTTAATGAAGACAAATCTAAATTTCTCCATTTCCATAAAAAGTAAGAAAATCTATTTATATGTCAATATAAACTTTAATTTCTCAGCATAAAAATAAACCATGATTTTGATCATTGGGTGGAAGGGTTTCGGAGCTACAACAGTTTAAAGTTGCTAATTTTATGAAAATACGATAAATTTAAATATCTTAAATTTAAACACTATGAAGTTCTGATGCCTCAAACTTTGCACAAAGCATTGTATCACAGTTCTCTACGTACAAAAAAAGTTTCATTGTATTTAGAAATTGTAAGGTCAATTTTCTCTATATTTCGGTCGATTTGAGATGGAATAGCTCGTATGTTGATATGCATCCATTTTGAACATGTCATAGCAGATGTGTGACAACGGTTGATACTTTACGTTCCAGCTTGTTTAGTAATCCAGAACATCAGTATGGGACCATCATTGTTGCGGCACAATATGATGCGCCGCTATGTCCTGTGTGAAATATTTTACGCAGCAAAGACGGTGTGATTTCCCTGAATGCCTTCCTAACAGCTTGCTTCAAATCTTGAATTGTCTGGTATCGATGTTTCGAAACATGCTGCTTAATTATTCCCCACAGAGAAATCACACTGCCTTTGCTGAGGTAAATTTCACACAACATGGCGCAGCATCGTTTTGTGCCGCGATAATGATGGTGCCCATACTGATGTTCTGGATCACTAAACAAGCTGGAACGTAAAGTATCAATGTTTATGTTTTGCGATATCTGCTATGACATGTAATGCAAAGTGATTCACATCAAAATACAAATAAGGAATCTTACTAATAAAGACTGTATAGACCTTACTGTAGATTGAGAAGAAAACATTTACTTCTAAACCATGAATAAGCGATGGATGTATGGCAAAATGCTTAACTGCCACAAAGTCCTTGCTTTTAAAGAAATTTAATCTGCACGGATACTACTCTACACGTTTGTGAAGAGCATTACAAAATCTCAGAAACTGAAAAACTCGTTCTGCTCGTTTTTCTGAATTTTAATCGATTTTGTAAAAATCACTTCTTAACCTTATATTGTAATATACACGGACATCATTTTATTTTTTCTTCAATTTTTATTGTACCTGAGTTTTTGAATGTACTTCACTCCCATCCCCTCTACTAGTAAATTTCCAACACGTCCACACAGAACCAAGGCCGGTATGCAGTCAAAGTCGCCTTACGGTCATAGTAAACAGTACCTTTAGTGAGTATAGTAATAATGACGAAATATGTGTCGCGTTTTAACAGTGACGAAAGAGCTTTCAATATTGAACATTTTTACGCAAGGCATCCCCGTTTGCCTGAACATCGTTATCTTGGTTTCTCCCACACTTTGTCCCCACTGTAAACTATGTTAAACTGGGCTGTCTTTGCTCTTTTCCAAAACATTAACAGTTGTTAGATTTTAATACGTCTACGTAATATTATACAACTGTTTAAAATAACTTAAAGAAAGGGCCTCGTTAATTAATTGTCACGTGATTTCCCCCCTTTCTACGACCTTGCGTCAAAACCACTTGGACGAACAGTAGATAGCATGTCTGAGTAATTTTATCTTTTCGGATCGGGCAGAAGAGAAGATTGAATTTACAGTACGTAAGGTACTCTTTTATAGATTAGGTACAGAATTCTTTCAAAATGAGTTACTAGTAGAATGACAGAAACTGATTATTGGAATTAGGATGCAAAGTCTATTGCGATAATATGCAAAAAAACTGAAGTCTGTATGGAAATGAACGAGCACGATTTTCAAAATTGTGTTTAAATATCCATATTATGATTATTTTTCAATTTAACTTCATTCTCTATGTTGTACGATAATGTGCTGTAGACAGTATATTATACACTGCATAATGAATACGTCAGTTCGTGAATAAAAACACTTATCGTTAATACAGTACTGTATTTTGTTAAAGAAAAGCCTAAAGAAAATTATTAAACTCAAAATCGAGATATTTCCTACTTTACGTAAATGGATGCTCTACTTTTCTTCCCTCCTATAGGCCTACTTAGTAAAGTGATTTGTTTGTATTTTACACCAATAGTCTATCATCGAACTCTAGTCGTGGAAAGAGGTAGCAAACGGTGTTTCCGGTTATCAACCGTTAATCCAAAGGTATAGCCAGGTTAATATTAGAAATATTAGTAAAAATAAAATGATGTCTCTGTATAAACAGTCTGTAACTATACAATGGGAATTGCTTTGCAGTAGTTAAATACACGAAACCCCTTGTTTAAGAGTTGTGTATAGAGAAAAAATGTACCGAACGCTGTTCGTATCGATTGTCATTTTGTCATGTTTTCCTTTAACTACAGAAGAACAAACCAAAGATCAAAATAATTAGAATAACATTGCTGTAGCTTGTACTCTTTGACCAAAATATAGTGTGGTATTCGATCAGAGCCAGTTGTAAATGTCGATACTTAACACGGCACACTTCTACCGGACGCAATAGAGAACCTAGATATTCTATTACCTTTCGTTAAATGTTTAAACTAGTGACGTAGATGTAACGCCTTATACTGTTATACACGACGTATGTAGTGATTATTAGTAAGGAATTTACACACAACTTATAAACGAGCTACTCATTGTATAAAAGACAGTTAAACGTCTGTAATATAGAGTTTTTATTAGTAAATGTATAAATAAAATGTACCCGTAATACTGGCGCGCTAAACTGGAGAATTAGCACGACAACTTTGAACCGTGCCGTTACGTTTACCACCAAATTTAACTAAATACACAATGTCGCCAACTTAAGAACATGACGTTGGCGTGTAGCGTCGTCAGAAGGAGAAATTTTTTTTTTTCTACCGCCTTCGTTCTGAACATTACTGAGAGATAGCGACAAGATGTATTTGCGTAAATATTGCGACTAGATTATGTGGCTTAGATGAGAGACTCGGGACAAACAGTTTTGCTGTAGCGCATGCGCGGACTACTCATACAGTGGGAGAGTGGTCCTTACTTGAATTTATTTTCGTGTGCACATTGCAGATCAAATGAAGAAGATCCCTTCTTGTTCCGGTTACACACCTTGCTTATATGAAGGTTAGGTTTGGTTAGTTTAGGTTTTTATTAACCAAGTTCACACATGCGCAAACAGGCAAGGATTGTACCTTTCTGTCATTCCATTCTGGAAACGTTTCACTATGTCTTGTAAAGTGTCCATTTTATCTCGAACTAAAATATCTGTCGCATTTTCTTTTGTTTCATCACTGCCAAATTGGTTTATCTCTTTGGTATCAATGTTTCTAGTCGGTCATGGCCTTTATGACAGTTTTTGTTTCGTAATATTGATAAACAATAATATAATGAAAGTGCTGAATAATATAATGGCCCCTAAAATTTCTTTTTCGTAAAAGGCTAGGTATTTTTTTCTAGGCCACAAATAAAACGGCAATGCGGTCATAATTACGCACTTAACGCTTTGACGAAAATTAACCGGAAATTTACTTTCCGTCATTTTAATAATATTCCGTGTAACACACCTTTTTTCCGCTTCATTTTGTTGTGATAACTTACTTTAAGCTCTTACTACATCTGCATTTTGTTTTAATGCATTCAAAACACCGCCGTTGTACTACATAAACCTTGCATTGACTAATGGGGTGATTTATTTAAGAATATAGTCGCGAATTTCACTACTACCATTTCGATTGTCTTTTTTTGACACGGCTCGGTACGGCCCGGTGACTAGTGGCCAGAGAGTAACGTCGACTACCGACATTGCTCTACCGTGCGTATTATCCAGTTGTTCCTACTGGAGAAATGTAGGCCTCTATATAAAATTTCATTGTAATAAATATTTGAAATCCTCTCGTTTTGACATGTTTTACTCTCTTTGCCGACTGGATCCTACATTTTACCACAGTCTAGTATATACATTCGCAAAGGTCAATACGTAGTAAATATGCAAACATTAGGTACTTGCTCACCACTAGGATCGCTAATATCGCCTCATTACAGGCAATGCAAAATAGTACCGTCACAGTCTATTGTTTCTAGCATCCTCAAAACTCAAGCTTCGTGACTGTATATAGTAGACTGTGATTTTAGACTCTATTCGAGAGTTGGATCGTACGATACCAAATTATCACTCATGGACGATCCATATCATATGGTTGGCAGCATTGCTTCGGAAGTAGTGGTAGCACTGTAATTATGAAATATGGAAACTCCGCGTATGAAGTCGCCGCGGGAAAAATACGTTCGCAAAGTAGAACGATAAAATATGATGTATGTAAGTTCTGTAAATAAGAAAAAAGTATGGTCTAGCTATTTCTCTAAAAAGAGCTGTGGAAAGAACAGTAAAAGCAGTGGTGGGGAATGGTGAAAAATCGGTGAGAAGCATAGCAAAAGAATGCGAGAAAGCTAGCATTTCGGGAGTGCAATGTGTGTCTGTAACATAGCTGATTTTCTCAGCTATGGATAACATTTCGACATGTAGTAGTATGTAGTCCCTTCCTCTCTGCTTCGATGTAAGTTCACGCTCCAAGTTATTCATATATATCTCGGGTAGTTAGGCTATTGCATGTTTGAAGGTTATGTACATGCTGTCTCTCTTCCCCTCCGCTCCCGTTACCGCCTAACACGCATAAAAACATGATAGTGGCGCCCTTGGAGAACAGCGGTATTCGTATTTGTCCCGAGTAATACGTGAAAGTGCAGGCTGGACTAAGGAATTCTGCTGAGCTGGTCTTGTGTTCAGACATCACAGCGTTCTTGGGGCTTCGGGTTTGAACTCTTCAGAAGCTCTCCTGAGAAGAAAAGGTAAGAGAAGATAAAGTACTCATTATCCAAGCATAGCTGCTGAAATATTACTAGTACATTAAAAGTGCTTTAGGGGAATCTCAGTGCTTCATAAAGTGATTATACTATTGTCGTGGAAGAAGACTTCATGATGGGGTAACTCGTCGATTATAAAATTAATCATCACCATCATCATCAGCATCATCATCATCATCATCATCATCATCTCATCGTGTTAATCAACACCATTATCACTACAGCTATGCTGTAAAAGTAATGTTTGTATCGCGAGATTTTTTGTGAGAAATGTAGACTTACTTTTGAATATTTTCATCATTCATCATCATCATCATCATCATCATCAGGGCTAGGATTTGTGACCTATAAATCATGAAAAAATTTCCTGAAAACAATATATTTATGAACTAGAAATCTTTCAAAAATGTCCTTAAAAATGCCCTAAAAATTGATCTTACATATTTATTTATTTACTTATTTATTTATTTATTCTGGTGTAGTTAAGGTCATCAGGCCTTCTCTTCCACAATACCAGGAATACAAGTACAATAATATAAATGAACAAAAAAGATACACTATATACAAAGTGAAGCTAATACAAGAAATAAAGAGAGAGAGAGAGAAAACACTATAAACAAAGTAAAGCCACACAAAAATATACACAGGTTGCAGTCACACAAACTTTAAATGAGTGATTAAGTATCATAATTAATTGTATCCTAACTAATTAACTAACATAAACAAGAAACTTGCAATTTTAATCTAGATTAAAAAAGAAAGAGAAAAAAAAAACAAATCAATATTTCTAGCAATAATTGGCTTAGTAGGAATATTACTATTTAGACTAGTAATTAAATTAAATTCTAATACCAACATTCAAGTTTATTTAATTTTACATAATTTTTCTTAGTAGTAAACTTTAATTAATTATTTTATCTAATGTGGTTTCCATGTAGTCCACCACAAGGCCACTCTTATCAGGAACTAGCAGGTATAGAGGAGTCTATATTGAAGGGTTGGGATTGGACTGGTCCATTACATGGGGTGTACTACGTTAAAAAGGCAATATTTGTGTAGAAAAACGATTAAAACATTATACAAAATAATGGGTATTAACAGACAAAATATGTAGATAAAATATCAAAGGAAATAAACATTATTTTACATTAATGGGAATTTATGGCCAAAACTAAATGAAAATGCCTAAAAATGACCGAATAAAGCAAAAAATGCTCTTATGAGTTGAAATAGGCAAAAAAATGCACAAAATGCCCTAACAAATGTGTCTTAAAACATTCAGTTTATCACATAACATATAAATACTAAAGCAGCTATGTTTCTGGCTTATTAGAAAAAAGATGCAATTTCATCAAAATCCTAGCCCTATTCGTCGTCGTTATCATCATCATCATCATCATCATCATCATCATCATCATCATCATCATCATAACAACAAAACACCAATACCAACACCAGTTCCTCTAATAGTAATGTTTGTACCGTGAGATTTCTTGTGACATACTCGTGTATGTATTCATCATCATCATCATCATCATCATCATCATCTTCATCAACACCAATACCACTACAGATATGCTGTAAAAGTAATGTTTGTATCGCGAGATTTTTTTAAGAAATGTAGACTTACTTTTGAATATTTTCATTATCATCATCATCATCATCATCATAATTAGGGCTAGGATTTTGATGACCTATAAACCATGAAAAATGTCCTAAAACAATACATTTATGAACTAAAAATCATTCAAAAACGCCCTTAAAAATGACCTAAAAATTGATCTTACATAATTGGGTTAGTAGGAATATTAATATTTAAACTAGTATTTTTTTTACAAGATTTTACAAAGATTTTATTGCAAGCAAAAATTACATACAATAACAAATATTTTACAATATTATTGTAATACTCCTATATGAATATTCTTCAAAATTCGAAATTAATTAACAGTCTCATAGTAAAATAGCCTACATATTACAATTTATTGTATAAATACAATGTAACCGGGTCACACCCGAAAAGCAAGATGCTTGAGCTCGGGTGTAACTGAAACTGGATAGAAGAAAAAATAAATGAAATAATAGGCTAATAATAATAATAATAATGATAATAATAATAATAATAATAATAATAATAATAATAATAATAATAATAATAATAATAATCACAACTGTGATTAAACTGTTAAATGTAATTACACATAAAGTTTAAAAAGAATAAGAATAATAACAAAAACAAACAAACCAACGGTACCATAGCCTATAGTATACTGTACATAAACATACCAAGTTAAGAATACAACATTGTTAAAGTGACAGAAAAAAATAAAAAAATAATAAGAATTTACATGATAATAATTTTAAAAACAGTTCAAGCACTTGTTTTTGAATAATTTATTGTTTAATAATTTTAGTTTAGGATTCCTCTTTATAAAATCATTATATAATCTTGACTGCAATTAGAAAAAGAGAATAAATCAAAATAGTCTTACAACTTTTCAATGAGGGGCAGCAAAATGGTTTACAGTCTTACTGTTTGCTAATGTTACGGATGATAGAAAACGGATTGATATTTATGGTATTATTGATAATAATAATAATTATTGATATTTAAAATTAAATTATTATCCTATCGAAGAGTTGGAAAAAGTTTTCAAAACATATCTTGGATAACAGTAACAAATATAAATGACAATGGTAGGAAATTAAACCATATAATTAAATGCCTGTTATTATTCGTTGAAATTCAAGCTCTTATCATCAGTTTGTCCAGAAACCTGAAAGTTAGAATTTATAAAAATTATTTTACCGGTTCTTCTGTATGGTTGTGAAACTTGGACTCTGATCTGAGAGAGGAACAGGTTAGAGGAGTCTATTTGAGAATAAGGTGCTTAGGAAAATATTTGGGACTAAGTGGGATGACGTTACAGGAGAATGGAGAAAACGTTAAAATACAGAACTGCAAAAATTGTATTCTTCATGTGACATAATTAGGAACTTATAATCCAGACGTTTGAATGGGCAGGGCATGTAATAATGGGAGAATCCAGAAATGCATATAGAGTGTTAGTTTGGAGACCGAATATAACAAGAAATGCCTCCTTTAGGAGTTGAGACGTAATGGGAGGATAATATTAAAAATGGATTTGAGGGAGGTGGGGTATTTATCAGACTGGATTAATCTTAACAGGATAGGGACCGATGGCGGGCTTATGTGAGGGCGGCAATGAACCTTCGGGTTCCTTAAAAGCCATTTGTAAGCAAGTAAGTAATTATATTATTTCACTTATATTGTTTATACCAATCTGTAGAACATGTCATGGTGCAATATAATATTGACTTATCTTATTTTGGCCAATTTTAACTTATACCTTTTTCCCGAGCAGTCGAGATATAATCTTGGAAATTAAACTTATATAGACTATCTTCAGTTTACATTTTGGTTCAATGAGGGAAAAATAACTATTTCTATATTGGAACAGATGATTTATGTTATGAATTTAGTTGATATTTATTTGAACGTAGTGATTCAAAATAGTATACATATAAATTTGCTTGATATTTAAAATGTTAAATTCTTTATATATGTTATGATATGAGTTGGATGATAAAGTTTTCTTCTTAAACATATTTTAATAATACTTTTATGAAGTAATATTAATGGGCGAATGGTACTGTGTGATAATCCACCTCATCCTGTAATTCCATATAATTAAATTCTAGTACCAACATTCGAGCTTATTTAATTTTACATAATTTTTCTAAGTAGTACACTTTAATTAATTATTTCACCTGATGTAGTTCCATGAATTACACCACAAGGCCACTCTTATCCGGAACTAGCAGGTATAGAGGAGTCTATATTGAAGGGGTGGTTGGACTGATCCATTATGTGGGGTGAAACTACGTTAAAATGACAATATTTGTGTAGAAAAACGATTAAAATAATATATAAAATAATGGATATTAATTGAAAAAATATGTAGAGAAAATATCAAAGGAAATAAATTATATTTTACATTAATAATGGAGATTATGGCCAAAATTAAATGAAAATGCCTCAAAAATGACCGAATGAAACAAAAAATGCTCTTATGAGTTGTAAGAGGTGAAAAATGCAAAAAAAAATGCCCTAACAAATATGTTTTAAAACACTCAGTTTATCACATAACATATAAATACTAAAGCAGCTATGTTTCTGGTTTACTAGAAAAGAGATGCATTATTTTCAACACGAACACCATTGCCGCTAGCACTATCAAAATTGGTTAAGAAAAATGTATCTTATATATCATCATCATAATCAGCATCATCATTAACACCAAAACCACTACTACAGCAATTCCATCATTTTAAATTAATTATATAGATTAACTAGCTCGATTTATATCGAGTAAACAGGTACGAAAAATAACTATATTTCTATATGGAACAGATTTTTTATGTCTCCGCAATTGTGTTAATATATATTTGAACGTATTATGTTGTAAGGAAAGGTAATTTATTTAAATTTCGATTTTAGGGTGACTACTTTGCCCAACTTGCTTGTGTAGTTAGTTGATTAGGTTATCTTAAGCCAGGTCAGCTGACTTAGGTTAGATTTGATTAGGTTTTAATGTTATCAGCTTAAAATATTAGATGTTATTATTATTATTAAGTTTAGGTTATTTTGGTTATATTATTACTTATTGGCAACACTGAAACCCACTTACTTTAAAGAAATATGGCAGTATTCTTCGTTCACGCACGACGATTTTCGGTCCCTATAGGTAAGATTCATCCACCTCGTCATCATATCCCAAGGCGCTTGCAAATGCCATTTTAAATTGCGCATCGGGCGCGGGTCTCGATTACCTGGTTGGTTTTTTTCCCTTTTCTCCCAACCGTAAGATGAATGCCAGGTAATCTATGGCGAATTGACCTCATCTCGCTATCATGCTTTCATCAACTCAAATAACTGGTAGTTGATACAGCGTTAAATAACCAACTGAAAAAGAAGGAAAAAAAGTAACGTACAGTATTTAGGGCGGGTTGTGTAACTTTCTCCAGCTCTCCCAATGTTCATTCCAATTATCTACTACTTAATATTTTAAACTCAAGGCATTTCAAACATTTTTTATTTATTTGTTAATGGCTAGGACATAAGAAAGCTTCACAAATTATTATTATTATTATTATTATTATTATTAATATTATTATTATTATTATTATTATTATTATTGTAGTATATGATTAAAGCTGTCTCAACCAGAATATTATACGAAAAAGAAATATAAAATTGGAGATTTATCCTTCGAAGAGGTGTCAAAATTTAATATCTTGGAGCAACAGTAACAAATATAAATGATATTTGGGAGAAAATTAAACGCAGAATAAATATGGGAAATGCCTGTTATTATTCGGCTGAGAAGCTTTATCATCCAGTCTGCAGTCCAAAATCTGAAAGAATTTATAAAACAGTTATATTACCGTCTCTTCTGTATGGTTGTGAAACTTGAACTCTTTACTTGAGAGAAACAAAATTAAGGGTGTTTGAGAATAAGTTTGTGGATTTTCTCTTAAAATATTTGGGTCATCCAGGATGAAGTTACAGGAGAATGGAGAAAGTTACACAACACAGAACTGTCCATTGTATTCTTCACTTTCCATAATTAGGAACATTAAATCCAGACGTTTGAGATGAGCAAATGTAGCACGTATGGGCGCATCAGAAATGCATATAGAGTGTTAGTTGGGAGACCGGAGGGAAAAAGACCTTTAGGGAGGCTCTGACGTAGATGGGAGGATAATATTAAAATGGATTTGAGGGAGGTGGGGTATGATGATAGAGACTGGATTAATCTTGCACAGAATAGGGACCGATGGCGGGCTTATGTGAGAGCGGCAATGAATCTTCGGGTTCCTTAAAAGCCATTTGAAAGTAAGTAAGTAAGGTTTATTGCATCTACTATTTATATATTTACGTTTATTTTATTTTATTTCATGTAATTGTAATATATTGTATGTTATATATCACTGCCACCGGGTGTATACCCAATTGTAGTGTTAATAAATACATACATACATTATTATTGTTTTAACATGCAAAGACAAGAGGCTAGAAGTAAAATGTAACCAATGAGAGCGCCGTTCGCTCGGGGTGGAAGATGTCGTTCATCTGAGCCTCGGTCGAGGTCCGTAACCGATAGGAAACGGAATTCGTCTGTTCGGCGCCTCTCCACGCCATTGTACGTAAATTAGGTCGACAAATATGGCGTATCAGATGGAGGGAACATGGCCGTCCTGAGTAGTGGACATCGGATGATATTGACTTACCGGGGTCGACCCCCCGATGAATACAAACGAGGCCGATAACAATCTGCCTCCCTTCTTCAAAACCCCAGCTGCAATTAAGAAGTCTTGAATGAAGTACACCATTATTCTAATGAGGTGCCCATTCTTAAACTGCCGCATCGGGTAAAGCAGTCTGCAACTTGGAGTAAAGCACCAGCTGCGAGAGACGGCAAATTCCTCCATGTCCCATGGTGCGATTTCAGGGAGTTCTTCGTGAGTGGCATGTTTAAAAATCAAATTCGTAAGCGACAGGTGAACTATGATTTAATTTAGTGACTGAATGGAATAAGGGCCCATCCCAATTCAGTAATTTTCGAAACTATAGCATTACTCATTTCTCTTTATACAGAGAATTCATTTTATTACAAACATTTCTAATATTAACCTGGCTATTCCTTTGGATTACCGGTTGAGAACCGGAAACACCGTTTGCTACTCCCTTCCACGGCTGGAGTTCGATGATACTGATTTAAAATACAAACAAATTACTTTACTAGGTATAGGAGGGAAGAAAAGTAGTTCATCCATTTACGTAAACTAGAAAATATCGCGATTTTGAGTTTGATAATTTTCATTAGGTTTTTGTTTAATTAAAATTTAGTACAGCAGCCGTGGCGAAAACGTGACTCGCGGACATATTGTGACTCGCAATGATAGCTATGCATTTTTCTTGCTTCCTACCTCCACCAACCCCCACCCTCTCACTCACTGGAGTCAAACTCTTCTATTTGTATTTGTCTCTGACCTGCGAGTGGCGTATCGTCGCAATGTCTCTCTCGAAACCATGTACCTCTACAAAAACGAAAGTTTCAAGTAGGATGGGAGGACGCATTTTTTTGCTGTCAATATGATGAGAATATTAAATGTATGATTATTTGTTCACATGTATTGCGAGGAAAACGGTTGTATAACATAAAACGGCATTATACTACTCATGAAACATTGGAAGGTTAAGTGTTGTTATTATTATTATTATTATTATTATTATTATTATTATTATTATTATTATTATTATCATCATCATCATCATCCCTGTACGTCGATTCATTTTTCAGCAGATGTACAATAATGCGGTTAGATCACAGATTTACAATGTAATGTTAAATGAAAGCTAAATGTAAGGACTTGACAAATGTAGAACTATTCAAATCTTTGCCAAAAAATAAATATCTGAAACTTCGTTCTTTCGCTTGCTCTGTTGAAGCCATGTTCGCTAGAACTTAAGTTTCTGAAAAATTATTTTCAACAATGAAAATAGTAAGAACCAAATTTAGATCACGACTGACAGACAAATACCTTCGTGATCAACTACTACTGGCAGTAAGTGACATAATTCCTGATTTTGAAACTTTGTCGCAGAGACATTCTGAAGACAGTTAATTTTAGGTTGTGACAATGTGTCCTACGTTTTCTTGTTCATTTCTTTCTTCGTTACATGTACTAAACATTAGTTTGTAGCCTTGTAGGCTATTGTACAAAATTGTATTTAAGTGCTTGACGTAAGGAAAATGAAATCCGTTAATAAGTCTGACAGTTGCTTCACTTCCCCTTCGGGTGTCCGCCTCCCTCCATAGGTGCTATCTGCGTTGCAGGTTACACAGTGGCTCGCTGCACGATCACATTTTCACCACGGCTGCAGTACAGTATTAACAATAAGTGTTTTTACTCACGAACTGATATGGCTGTAGTATGTGCTGTTGTGCCATCTTGCTGAAACCAAGTTAATCTGGCAGAGCATGTCTCCGAACTGATCGCGTAGGACTACTCATTAAATCAACTCTAAATTTCCAAGAGTACGAATAGTTTTTCCTTTATCTGAAGGTTTCTTCTTTAGTCCTGAGCCTGTTTCTTCTAAATTGAAAACCCAGGTTTTAATTATATGTGAAAAGGGCACAGGATCATGACGACGGATTTGAAAGTGACGGCGAAATTGCCTACGAGCAGCCTCTGTGCATTGACCATTTAGATAATAAGAATTTACGGCAAATCCTTGTTGCTCACCAGTCAAATGCTCCATGTTTAATAAATTGCAACAATAAGGTTAAACCATGGCAATCAATCTAAACCTACTAAAATAATCAATGTACTGCCAACAACAAAATTAAAATCTCCCCTTTCTTTGGTCCACCTTGTATGAGTCATAGACGACCACTGTCCTAGATACAGAGTGATTTATATAGAACTGACATATTCCTTTCTTTAATTATTCCGTTGGAAATTCATTCAATGACCCAATTTTAGCACCAAATTAAGCAGAATGTTCTGGAGTTTCGATTCCTTGTCACTAGATGCGCAGATGTTTATGTTTTATTCCTATTGTTGACAGCACTAGATGCACAGATGTTTATGTTTTATTCCTATTGTTGGCAGCTGTTTTCGACATTTTTGTGTCAACGTGAAAATGCAGTACACGTTAAATCAACGACTCTTCCTTGTGAAGCAATACTGGATTACGAATTCAATTACAGCTACTCAAAGGGCATACCAGAGAGAATTTGGTGTTCGTAATCCTCCCAAAAGAAACACAATACTGGGACTGGTAAACAAATTGGAAACAACTGGATCTCTGGTGAGTGAAAAGGGCAAGCATCGTTCATCTAGGCTTCCCACGTTGTTGTTGACGTAAGAGCACGACTGGAGCAGTCACCCAAAAATCATTAAGACGTTTGTCGTAGGAGACAGGGTACACCTACTCAATGTGTCAGAGAGCTGCGAAAAGTTTCTTTGACGACCGAATAATTTCCAGGAACCTGTGGCCACCGAGATCTCCGGATTTGACAACGCCGGACTTCTTTCTATGGGGTTACGTAAAAGACAGGGTTTACGCCACACGTCCCCAGACATTGGATGATCTGAATCACATCACACAGGAGATTCAAGATATTGACAACAGAGTCCTCCAGCGAGTGGCCAGTAACATGGAACGACGTGTTGAGTTGTGCCTTATGCAGGATGGAGGACATTTTCAACATTTGCTATAGAGGTAAATAATCTCCCAAAATTCCTCTACATTTTAGGTATAATAAGTTGTCGCTAGCACAATTCGTTTTGAAATAATTAATGAAAGAAATGTGTCAGTTCTATATAAATCACTCTATAGTATAGAAACGCAGTAATTACATTATTTACATTTTACAACAGCTGTCTATATCTTCGATTACTTACATATTTACATTATAATCTACACTTCACAGCACTGGATTCTTTTCAAGATTCAACTTATAACCTCTTCCAAAAGCAAAGCTGTAGCCATGTCCGGTTTTTTTTTATTTATTACAATAAGCATTGCAGTGAATTACGATGTACTTTCTCAATGTTTCGAAGGAAAACATTTCTTTGATGTTCACTCAGATAGGGTTTATATCGTGGAAGGAAGCGTACCACATCAAAAGACATAACTTTTTATTTGGTTATTGAACGACGCTGTATCAAATACTTGACTGTCAATACTTCACGACTGATTTACCTCGCATTAGTATAATAGTACATTATGCAACTAGCCTATAATGATGGTAATTAAGAAGTGAGTATGGATACTTATGAAACGAGGATACTTATGAAACGAGCGCAAGCGAGTTTCATAATTTTCATACGAGCTTCTTAATTACCATTATAGGCGAGTTTCATACGACTTTTTATGCTCGACCATATTTCTAACTTGATATTATTAATTTTTTAGCAATGTCCCGTATGTTATGAGATGTGCGCAGACGCGAAAGTATTGATTTTTTCCGAGGAACAGATGTCCACATTGACCTTGATAGGCCATAAGAACCTACAGAGATAACATTGAAATTAAATTAGACATTGAAAAACGAGATAACAAATTGAATTTATTTGAATATTATTTACAATTAACGCTAATTATTATAGTAACAGAACATAACCTTCTGCGACAGTATTGGATTTCCAGCCTCCGTGACTTTTCGCTAATTCTCTTTCGATTGCATATCTGAGAATAATCGATACTTGCGGTTTTACAACAGTAGAAAGCTGACCTGTCGTTGGCTGAACAGTTGTAACCTGAGTCGTCATTGGCTGAAAGACCTGACCTTTAATGAGTAGGTGTACTTTAATGACATGCATTAAAGGCATGCTACCAGGTGTATAATTACTACATTTCGGCATGGTCGAGCATAAACTATATTACAGTACAGCATTATAGGATGGGGTAGTGCTTATATACTAGTACCTCCCTCATGTTAATAACTCTGCTATAAAAATAATAATAAAAATATCTTAATAAACCTCTTCATTATCCTTCAGAGCTATTGTATTCAGAATTTAAAGTATTTGATTTCCATCATATTTATAATAATGTATTATTGAATTTCGTACATAAAAACCAAGACATATTTAATTTATATTCACATAAATATAAAACCAAAGGATCAGACAACATATGCTTGACAGTTCCTAAATGTACTACAATTGTAGCATATAATCACAGTAGCAACTTCGGTCCAAGGTTTTATAACATGATAATAGATAAATTCCCAAACATACAATTTGCTAATGTTCCTTATTTAATAAAATCAATTAAAATTTTGTGCTTACAGAGAAAATTTAAAGTTCAGTTATTGTGATATCTGTATTTTTCTTCTCTTTTTTACTTTTTACTCTGTTATTCAATAAAATGTCTTAACATTAACTTATGTGGAATGCTCCCTGAGCACGAGTATGTAACTTACTCTTTGTGGGAGGTGCTAGACTGTTTCTATATAAAAATCAATATTTAGGGCTATCTTTTTTCTGGCAATAAAGTACTATCATCATCATCATCATCACCATCACCACCACCACCACCACCACCACCACCACCACCTCCATCACCACCACCACTTCAGGTATCACCTCACCTATATACTTCATTGCAGACTATTTTACATGCTCAATACAGTGGAATTAATTCTTATACAAATTTTCAGTGATTTCTCCGCTTTGTAGATTGTGTCGTTGGATCAAGATTCAATTTTTAAAGTAATTCGAGTTTTATTACGTTCAGTTGCTGATCCGATTTATGACTACCGTTGCTTGTAAAACTAGACCATGGAGAGAAATATTCAACATTTTAAATTAATGAGATGGATTCCACTGCTTTGTAAAAACTAATGTGATTTTTTGTGCACATTTCAACTACCTAACAAATTATTTTTTTAATAATGTAATATTTACATGAAATTATCAATTGGGCACATAGTACGAACTTCACAAATAGTCGGACACTACAAGTTACAGAACTAGATAAATGTATATATATATATATATATATATATATATATATATATATATATATATATATATATATCGTGACAACGCTTTTTAGTTCTTTTAGCACTCTGATTATTATATTATTTATGTATTTGTTACATTAAGAATTTTAGATAAGGGCGCAAATAGCCATAGTAGCTGACGCGCCCTTCTTAAACCCTACTACTATATATATATAAAGAATGAACCATAACTAATGTCCTTAATTTTCTTTGAGATATTTTAAACATAAAAGTGTAATGAAATTTTGCTAGTTTTTGCTTCCTTTTCGAGATAAAAATTGTTTTATGTGAAACATTTCATAGCGTATTTTGGGAAAGCCATTGATTTAATTCCCAATATGCTCAGACATGGCTGCCCAGAGATTGAAACCCTTGCCCACGTCCAAGGTCAGTGTAACAGAGGTTTACTCCTCCGAAATGCCAGGCACCATCATGTTCGATCCTTAATTGTAACTGCTTTAAGAAAAAAGTCTTGGATAGTAGAAGAGAAAGTTTTTTGCCTTGCTAATAATGGCTCCTCTAGACGTATTGACATCATAGCGTATTCCCACACTGCCAAGAAAGGATATATAATTGATCCTACCATAAGGATTGAAACGGGGAGTAGCCATTCGGAGGATGTCAATAAAGAAAATATCAACATTTATCTGCCAACAGTTGATTACTTCAAAGCAAAATACCAGCTTGAAGACATTGAGGTGATTGGTCTTCTTATTGGAGCTCGTGGTGTGATTCCCAAGTTATTTGAAAGCTTCAGGAAGACTTTTGAACTACCACAGACACTTACTGCTGACATCATAACTTCAGTTTTGAAACGCTCTTGCCAAATTCTAAGTCATCATATTCACTCTGTTTATTTTTTTTTCTTTTCTTCACTTTATAATTCATATATGTTTATTTTAATTTTCTTTTTACAAAATTTATGTAAACATTTAATATTGTAAAATGCATGTAGGAGAGTATATTGAGTCCTTCTGGGCTACCTCCAATGGAAGGAAGTTATTATTAAAAAAAAATAAGAGAGCAGTGTATTATGATAATAAATTTTTGTCCTTTAAATGTGCAGAAATGTTATCCGAAAAAAGTAACTTTTCGCTCACTGTCATCAAAGGAATTTTTCAATGTTACATTTGTTCAGATCAAATTTCTATAGGCCTACATTTAAAGGATAAAACTTAAATTCTTTCAATCATTCAATATCATAATACAGCGCTCTCTTAAATTGATTGAGCATACTGGGAATTCAATCAACAGCTTTCCCAAACACGATATGAAATGTTTCATATAAAACAATTTTATCTCGGAAAGGAAGCAAAAACAAGGAAAATTGTATTACACATTTGTTTGGAATACAGAGAACTTGGTTATAACGACATCCAAGGGACCTTAAAAATTATGTTGTTATAAACGAGTGTCGCAGTAACCGAGATTCACATTATCAATCTAGTGAGGTAGAAAATGAAAAATAACAAACTTAATTAGACTTATTTTAGATTTATGTATTGACTTTTAAGCCTACAATGAACATAATAAAATACACGTAGGCCTACAATTATAAATACAGTATTCTGTATTAAAACAGTTTGTTCAGTACTCACCAAACTACTTTACTTAGAAGTGAAGTAATCAGTCATTTTACTCTGTTGTCTTCTACTTGCCCAATACACACTTTCTAGGGCTAAATTACGTTCTATGATCACAATTTCAGTTGCAATTTCACTACTCCCTTCCCTAGCTTCATAGAACATCTTCATAATTCTAATGACTTCTAAAGCGTCACTCACTTCTTTTAGTGGCCATACTGCGTTAAAATGCGTGCACTTAGTGTAAACTTCCTGTCGAAACTGATCTAATACCGCATGAATTCGGGCAGGTTTCAATGAGGTGGGGAATCCGCCTGCATTCCAGACGTCTATGACAGAAGGAGACTGTAAAGAATTTGTCAGGGTCAGATTTCAACAAAATATTTCTTAAAATACTTTGGTTCTTAGAAAATCTTATTCCAAACTGAGGTTGAAAATTACGTTTTATGCGAAGTAGACGCATATGAGTTTGTCGTATTAAGCAAGGTAGGAAAGCATACAGAGGTGTGAAAATTATTAGAATAATCTTAATTTTAAAGGTTTTTTTAATAGTTCCTTCACAAATATTCATTGAATTGATGAATATTGGTTTATTAATATTACTTTCCTGATGTAGGATATATTTACTACTAACAATGCCGGAAAGCATTGTTTTACATTGGTATTTTTCTTATTTTACAATTGTTATGGGAATTCAGAAATTATTATATTATGTTGGCGGAATTGGAAACATCAAATAGTACATTATGCAACGAGCCTATAATGAAGGTAATTAAGAAGTAAGTATGGATATTTATGAAACGAGCGCAAGCGAGTTTCATAATTTTCATACGAGCTTCTTAATTACCATTATAGGCGAGTTTCATACGACTTTTTATGCTCGACCATATTTCTAACTTGATATTATTAATTTTATTTGTATCTGACCTTGAGTAATGTCCCGTATGTTGTGAGATGTGCGCAGACGCGAAAGTATTGATTTTTTCCGAGGAACAGATGTCCACATTGACCTTGATAGGCCATAAGAACCTACAGAGATAACATTGAAATTAAATTAGACATTGAAAAACGAGATAACAAATTGAATTTATTTGAATATTATTTACAATTAACGCTAATTATTATAGTAACAGAACATAACCTTCTGCAACAGTATTGGATTTCCAGCCTCCGTGACTTTTCGCTAATTCTCTTTCGATTGCATATCTGAGAATAATCGATACTTGCGGTTTTACAACAGTAGAAAGCTGACCTGTCATTGGCTGAACAGTTGTAACCTGAGTCGTCATTGGCTGAAAGACCTGACCTTTAATGAGTAGGTGTACTTTAATGACATGCATTAAAGGACTGCTACCAGGTGTATAAGTACTACATTTCGGCATGGTCGAGCATAAAATTAATTAAGAAATGCTTTAAACAAATTGTTCTTTGCGTTTACATTGTTGTGAAGGTTCGAATGAACGTATACATCTGTTTTGTGCATATATTAAGTATTAATTCTGTGAATTATAGTCTCTGTATTCAATTCTGTGTGAATCTTAAAAATTTATTAAAATGGGAAAGACAAGTGATCTATCGCCAAGAAAATTAGCTCTGGTAGAGTGTCTTTTGCATGAAAGAACATACACACAACAAGAAATATCGAAAAGGTTAATGATATCTCAAGCTTCAGTCTCTATTTCCCATATTCCTCCTATTATTCTAATAATTTTCACACCTCTGTATGTCTTATGGGGAATTAGTTGGGACCACAGAATATTTGACGTTATAGGCGAGGTGTCGCACAAAACGAGGTTGCTATAAGCAAGTTCTACTGTATCTCAAAGAATAACCCCTGAAATTAATGACATTACTTTCGGTCCACCCTGCATATAAATCCAATTTCCCTGTTCAAGAGTCAACATGCCAAGTCGTGGACTTTTAAAAATAAAACTTATTTACAAATAGCTTTTAAAGGACCCGCAGGTTCATTGCCACCCTCACATAAGCCCGCCATCGGTCCCTATCCTGTGCAAGACTAATCCAGTCTCTGTAATGTAAACTGAATATTGTAATATCTAAAATTCTTTGCCTATCTTCTCAACTGGTAAATGGAACAATGATACTTTGAAATGAGGTCTCATAACTGCATAGATCGTTAATTCTTTTGAGAACTCCATATCATTTCACAAGGTTATTTCAGATGAGAGTTGTATTCCCGGAAACGGAAGCTGGTAATTACTGTATCATAAACCTTGACGCTGTGCACGGTGGTTCCATTCGACGCCATCTCAACCGCAACAACTTTCAGTACCCCACTTATAATATATCAATGTATGCGAGTGGATTCTGAAATATGGAAACAATAAATGTTATAATGGAGGAAATGATTGTCATTAAATGCATTTATTATTATTGCATTACAAAAAAACTTATGAAATACGTTTAAAAAGTCGGCCTGGGTAGCGTAGTCGGTATAGCGCTGATCTTCTGTGTTCGAGGCTGCGGGTTCGATCCCAGCCCAGGTCGATAACATTTAAGTGTGTTTAAATGCGACAGGCTCATGTCAGTAGATGTACTGGCATGTAAAAGAACTCCTGTGGGACAAAATTTGGGCATATCGGGACGCTGATATAACCTCTGCAGTTGCGAGGTATATTAAAAATACGTTAAACACACTAAATGATATTGAACACATTAAATAAAATAAAAGGTACTTTCGTATTATACTTTTCACGAACTAAATAATTACAGTGATAGCTACATTAAGAAAAGGTTTGTTACATTGTCTGTGGCCACATTGCTGCATGTCACTTTCTTTTCTGAGTTTCAAATACTGTATCAATTTTCATACTCCCGTTTGATCAATTGGATTCTATAAGTTTCTGGATTTGGAAAAGCTTCGGATCATCTGAAGTTAAGAATAATTTATGGAGTTAGGTACAGCTTACAGCAGTAAAATTTTTGGAAATATTCAACATTTTTTTCCTCCATTACTGTACCTTATACAATATTGAAAATTCATACGTATAAAACACTGTCCTTCTGCTATATGAGAAAAATATTTTTACGATTTAAAATATAATATATATATATATATTTTTTTCCAAAATTCAAAATGTTGTCAGTGATGAAGCATTTCCCTCATAACTAAAAAATGTGTGAACTTTTTCATGTTCTCTCTCATTCATTCATTCATTCATTCATTCATTCATTCATTCATTCATTCATTCATTCATTCATTCATTCTATTCCATAGATCTTACATGAACAATGAAGCTTTAAGATGTGGAACAAGTCAAAATTTTACAGTATTACACTGATGGCCATAATTCTGGAAACTTTTTGTTTTTGTATTGAATTATTGTAACGTTTGTATTAATTCACAGATTTATACTATTGAAAATGTTATTCGTGACTGACCCGTTACTTATGGGATTATAATAAAGGTATTATATTATAAATCCTGAATATTTTAACAATAAATAATCATTACTAAGTGGGAAATTATGTTCTTGTCATTTAAGATCTAAATATTAATTTCAGATTTCATTATAATTTCCCATTATATTTTACTGTAATAAAAACTTGTCCATTGTTGAGTTTAAGATTATTGTTGATCAGTAGATGTATCGTTGAGCACTGATAGCATAAAATATGGACATTATTAATTTGTTTCTATCATTAGTCTGACTTAAGATTTCGTTAGGTGAACACCTGATTGCTTTACAACAAACTTTATTGATCATTTTATCACAATGGCTCCACGAAAGGACTGAACACCTTCTAGGGCAGTCACACTTCGAGAAGAAGGCTACACAATCAAGGAAATTACAAGAAAACTTGGTAATGGTGCTAAAGCGTCTGGCGTCCATTTATTTAATTCTGGCTCCCTTGTAACTCACTTTTTAAGCAAGGTATTTTGAATTTCATATAGCCTAAAACCTAAGTGCGACCTAACTTACTTTGCAAACCAGTTTTCATAGAAATTTGTTCACAGTTCATTATAAGTTGCCTATTAATACCAATTATTTTTACAAAAGCGAAAATTACCAGAAAAATTTAGGTTAGTACGGTTTTATTATTAATATTGGATATGCCTTTATAATTTAGATTAGGTTAAAATCCATTGTTTGCTTATAGGTTCACTGGACTTGCAGATGGATAAATATAGTTGAAACTACTGTCTTCAAGATGCATTTAAACTGCTGGGAGTTTAATATAACTTCCTACACTGACAAAAGAAAATTTTACATATGCGGATTAATACATTAAAACACGAAAAATTGCATCACAACCTGCTTAAAAATACAATAGGCTATAATAAACAGAGGGATTGAAAAAAGAAAGAAAATGAAAGGAACTGCATACGTGCATCTTCCAAATTTGTCGTTAGGTATGTTTAATATTAAAGTCAACAGCTTACCGAACATAAATTGACACATGGTCACTCTTTTAAAACTTTCTGCACGTATATTAAAACATAAAAATCATCCTTTCTACTTCCTCATCACTCATTCAAGTTCGTTGCTAGGAGACGGAGAAGAGGAGGGGACGATGCACCGCATAAGACGTTACATAACAAGGCAAATGACCTGCTAAAGATTTAAACAAAAGAAAGTGTACAGATAAAAGTTTGGAGCCTACGTCTGATTTTAAATTCTGATGTTGGACTCCACGCAGTATACGACAACTCCTTTTTGTTTAATCGTTCGTTTTTTGTTTTTAATAAGTGACGTGAGCGCTCGTAACTTAGTAACTTCAGACAACAATTGAGGCACGCGACTCGTACACAAAACTTTGGGGGAATAATCATTTCTGGAAAGCGTGCATCTGTCTTGTTTGTGTCTACCTGTTGTCGAGAAAACAGTGGCGGACTGGCCGTAATTTGGAAACAAAAGACAATGGTAATGATAATGTTGTGGAAAGTAATACATTTATTTGTTTATTTATGATATCTTAATCATAAGAAGCCTATATATCAAATAATAATACTTACTTACTTACTGGCTTTTAAGGAACCCGGCGGTTCATTGCCGCCCTCACATAAGCCCGCCATTGGTCCCTATCCTGTGCAAGATCAATACAGTCTCCATCCTCATATCCCACCTCCCTCAAATCCATTTTAATATTATCCTCCTATCTACGCCTCGGCCTCCCTAAAGATCTTTTTCCCTCCGGTCTCCCAACTAACACTCTATATGCATTTCTGTATTCGCCCATACATGCTACATGCCCTGCCCAACTCAAACGTCTGGATTTAATGTTCCTAATTATGTCAGGTGAAGAATACAATGCGTGCAGCTCTGTGTTGTGTAACTTTCTCCATTCTCCTGTAACTTCATCCCTCTTAGCCCCAAATATTATCCTAAGCACCTTATTCTCAAACACCCTTAACCTATGTTCCTCTCTCAAAGTGAGAGTCTAAGTTTCACAACCATAAAGAACAACCGGTAATATAACTGTTTTATAAATTCTAACTTTAAGATTTTTTGACAGCAGACTGGATGATAAATGCTTCTCAACCGAATAATAACAGGCATTTCCCATATTTGTTCTGAGTTTAATTTCCTCCTGAGTATCATTTATATTTGTTACTGTTGCTCCAAAATATTTGAACTTCACCACCTTTTCAAAAGATAAATTTCCAATTTTCATATTTCCATTTCGTACAATATTCTCGTCACGAGACGTAATCATATACTTAGTTTTTTCGGGATTTACTTCCAAACCTATCTCTTTACTTGCTTCCAGTAAAATTCCCATGTTTTACCTAATCGTTTGTGGATTTTCTCCTAACATATTCACGTCATCCGCATAGACAAGAAGCTGATGTAACCCGTTCAATTCCAAACCCTCTCTGTTATCCTGGACTTTCCTAATGGCATATTCTAGAGCGAAGTTAAAAAGTGAAGGTGATAGTGCATTTCCCTGCTTTAGCCCACAGTGAATTGGAAACGCATCTGACAGAAACTGACCTATACATCCTCTGCTGTACGTTTCACTGAGACACA
Source organism: Periplaneta americana (assembly GCA_025594305.2). Lineage (NCBI taxonomy): Eukaryota > Metazoa > Arthropoda > Insecta > Blattodea > Blattidae > Periplaneta > Periplaneta americana. The sequence goes on from JAJSOF020000035.1 coordinate 21,516,542, forward strand.
TTTTAATTAATCGAACTAGTTTCTTGGGAATACCAAATTGAGTAGGAATATCATATAAAACTTCTCTCTTAACCGAGTCATATGCCTTTTTGAAATCTATGAATAACTGATGCACTGTGCCCTTATACTCCCATTTTTTCTCCAATATCTGTCGAATACAAAATAATAATATATATCAAAATAATTTAGCACAAGAATTACTATAATAAAACAATATTTGTGACAGTGAGAAATATTACCAATAATACAGGGACATCATTTTATTTTTACTGACGTTACTAATATTACTCTGGGTATACCTTTGGATTAACGATTGAGAACTGGAAACACCGTTTGCTACCCCCTTCCACGACTGGAGTTCGATGATACTGGCGTAAAATACAAACAAATCACTTTACTAGGTATAGGAAGGAAGAAAAGTAGTTCATCCATTTACGTAAACTAGCAAATTTCGTGGGTTTTGAGTTGGATAGTTTTCATTAGGTTTTTGTTTAATCAAATATAGTGTAGTATTAACAATGAGTGTTTTTACTCACGAACTGAGCTATTCATTCGGGCGTATTCATTATGCAATGTATATTATACTGTCTACAGCACATTAGCGTACAATATAGAGAATGAAGTTAAATTGAAAAATAATCATAATATGGATATTTAAACATATTTTTTTAAATGGTGACCGTTCATTTCGATACAGCTTTCAGTTTTTCAGTTCTTTTGTGCATATTATCGTAATATAGACTATTGTATCTAGTTCCAATTAGCAGTTTCGTCCTTCGTACTAGTAACTCATATTGAAATAATTCTGTACCTACTCTATAAAAGAGTACCTTACGTACTGTAATGTCAATCTTCACTTCTGCCCGATTCGAAAAGATAAAATTACTGAGACATGCTATCTACTGTCCGTCCAAGTCGGAATGTATTATTGAACAAAAACTTGTAGAGGAATATTATTACAATAATATGCAAATTATTATTCTGATAAAAGTGAATTTAAATCGCAATTACATAAAAATAAATCTTTCAATCTTTGTTTTCTCGAAAGATGACTTTCAGTTACGGGCTCTTTTTCCGGCTACCGCCTCAATTATAGTTGTTCAGTAAAGAACGTTATTTAATATTATAACCAGGCTTCGAGACTTTGGACCCGATACAATAAGTTTACTGTGCTTGTACTATAGGTTGTTGACTCGCTGCAGGTAGTGAAATGTAGAGATGTGTTGAGGTAACAACGTTGCTATTTAGAGTAGAGTACTGTAGTATGGGGAAACACACACATATGTACATTCTGAAAGTAAATATACATTACACAATGATAATGTCAAAAGAATGTGGAAAGCATTTATTCTCCTGTCTTTTATAAGCATTTGTGTTGAATTATACTCAGTGTTAATGGTGGAAAGAAACATGTAGCAATTTTAATTCCTTTATTTATCCTATTGGTCGTCTTTAGGAAGTGCAGTTACAGTACAGAATTACAATGTATTACAAAATACATTTTCAGTGTCTCAAACGTAAATCTTTTTCAGTCGTCTGCCAAACACAGTTTGTACTGTGAAAAGCTGCGCTCTACGTCGCATGACGTGATAGGAGCAAAACGAAAAAACCTAACATTGCAGTCTCTAAGAGACAGTCCTTTATTCTCGGGTGACTCTAAGCCTATTAATTTAATGTTTATGTTACACAATGTTCCATATCCGTTATTTTTACATAAAATTGATTTCCACTTCTGTTTCACACGTTCAGTAACCGGTGTACTTTGTGTCTCATTAATTCTCTGTGTCATTTCCTCAACTAATTTGAGGACTTCCGGCATCTCTTGCTCTGACTTTTCTAACCGTGTAATAGTTTCAGACACAGTTTGAAAATGGGTTTGTATGAAAACCAAATTATTCGTCAGAACCTTCAAATCCAGAGCGTTTTTCTTTGCGTATTTGTTGGCATTCATTCTACAGTACTTCCACCCACTATACGCTTTACCACTATACTCAGCAAGCCGTTATGTGGATTTCCCACTGAACTGCTCTATTGGGTCCGAAGTCTCGAAGCCTGATTATAAGCTATTAAAATTGCATATTTAGCCCCCTTAACGACGAACTCACCTTAATAGTTTCCCTTGCCATTCCGCATTCATTCATTCATTCATTCATTCATTCATTCATTCATTCATTCATTCATTCATTCATTCATTCATTCATTCATTCGTCGATCTGGTTGGCGAGTTGGTATAGCGCTGGCCTTCTATGCCCAAGGTTGCGGGTTCGATCCTGGGCCAGGTCGATGGCATTTAAGTGTGCTTAAATGCGACAGGCTCATGTCAGTAGATTTACTGGCATGTAAAAGAACTCCTGCGGGACAAAATTCCGGCACATCCGGCGACGCTGATATAACATCTGCAGTTGCGAGCGTCGTTAAATAAAACATAACACAACATTTTAGCATTTTCATTCATTCATTCATTCATTCATTCATTCATTCATTCATTCATTCATTCATTCATTCATTCATTCATTCATTCATTCATTCATTCATTTATGTATCAATCCGTCTTTTCCTGTAACGATCAATCAAATTTATTAAATCGCGTATTTGATATAGCGTCGTTAAGTAATCGATTTAAACCATGTTCAAGCCAAGACTGGATTCTGATAAAATAAATGTCCGTTCGAGCACTGCAATTCCACAATGATGCACGGACACCATAAATCGCATTGTTTGGTTAGCTGAATCTTCGAGTTGCCGCCGTCGGGGCTTGAACTGGGGAATTTCACTGTGACAGCCGCCACGTGGAACAATGCGATGTGGGGTCCGGTGTGCTGACAGCTGATAAATCAGCGGACTGAAGTCTTGTCCGTCTGTCTTCGGGGTGGTCGGACTCACATTGTTTGAGCACACGCGTCAGAAAGCCAAGGATGTGAAGCGGCTAGTCCGAAGCGGATGAAAAACTTCTGTAGCAGACGCATGTCAAGCTGAAAGAGCGCCTGGGAGCAAGTATACCTCTGAACCAATTTCTGACTAAGCTTTGCACAAAAAGTATTAACATAGACATTATAATATCTTGAGTACAATCAAGTAAATAATTATGACAGGTTTTGAGGAAATCCCTATGACTGCATGTAACGTCTATATGAATACAATATGGTGTAAGATTCATTTATTATTTCCACTTTTTAACTTTGCTCTAGAGTATGCCATTAGAAAAGTCCAGAATAACAGAGAGGGTTTGGAATTGAACGGGTTACATCAGCTGATTGTCTATGCGGATGACGTGAATATGTTAGGAGAAAATCCACAAACGATTAGGGAAAACACGGGAATTTTACTTGAAGCAAGTAAAGAGATAGGTTCGGAAGTAAATCCCGAAAAGACAAAGTATATGATTATGTCTCGTGACGAGAATATTGTACGAAATGGAAATATAAAAATTGGAAATATATCTCTTGAAGAGGTGGAGTAGTTCAAATATCTTGGAGCAACAGTAACAAATATAAATGATACTCGGGAGGAAATTAAACACAGAATAAATATGGGAAATGCCTGTTATTTTTCGCTTGAGAAGCTTTTATCATCCAGTCTGCTGTCAAAAAATCTGAAAGTTAGAATTTATAAAATAGTTATATTACCGGTTGTTCTTTATGGCTGTGAAACTTGGACTTTGAGAGAGGAACATAGGTTAAGGATGTTTGAGAATAAAGTGCTTAGGAAGATATTTGGGGCTAAGAGGGATGAAGTTACAGGAGAATGGAGAAAGTTATACAACAAAGAACTGCACGCATTTTATTCTTCACCTGACATAATTAGGAACATTAAATCCAGACGTTTGAGATGGGCAGGGCATGCAGCACGTATGGGCGAATCCAGAAATGCATATAGAGTGTTACTTGGGAGACCTTTGGAGAGGCCGAGACGTAGATGGGAGGATAATATTAAAATGGATTTGAGGGAGGTGGGATATGATGATGGAGACTGGATTGATCTTGCTTAGGGTAGGGACCAATGGCGGGCTTATGTGAGGCAGTGGACCTCCGGGTTCTTTAAAAGCCAGTAAGTAAGTAAGTAAGTAAGTATTTTTTTTAGCACAGGGTGGCGTACATTTTGTACACTTATTATGAAGAGTGTACGTAAATAACAACATACAGGATTTCTCAGAAGATACTATTTTTGTTGCTTTGTGAGTAAATAATAAAAGTTGGAAAAAAAAAGTTTTAGTAAAAGTTGTTTCTTTTTAAAAGTAGTTTCCAATAGTACCTTCAATGACCCGTGTTCTCATTTGAAATTTCGAAGTTGACCACAGGTACCACTACTTCCGGTTTGTTACGGGAATTGGTACTACCACCAATAGTTTCTTTACATAGGTTTCGGTTATCAAAATTTTTTATGAATAATCAGTATCATATAGTTTTCGAGAAGAAAGGTTGATACGGATGGTCTGAAACACCCGGTATATAAACAGGTTGTTCTGAAAAAAAGGTTCCATTATTTAGAGAGGAAGTAGAATGCATCAAAACAAGAAATTAAAGTCCTATAAACATGTCAATATTACAGATATTATTCTGTAGGACAAATTAATAAACATCTATATATATAATTTGAACTGGTAATGGAAATTACGGGAAAATGGCTGAACGGATTTTAATAAATGGCCCCTCATTTTGAAGCTTGGAACCCAAAGTTTTTCGGAAAAGTAGTAGTTTTCAGTGAAATGTCAATTTTCCTACATAATTTTCCTATTTTTCAAAATCCATCTGTTGTCAGTTTTGAGAACTAATTTTATCGAATCACGGCCGACTTGATTGAATTTCAGAACAAAACACACACTACAATAAACAATAGGTTATTACACGAAGGCCATGACCTGCAGGATTGCCGACATATTTAGAGCTCAATTCAATTTGTTATTAAAAACTGATTCTGCAGTGTATAATAATTTTCTGAGTACAGCTGTGTATTGGATATTCAAATCTTCGAAACTTGAGGTGGTTTGATGACATTATTATCATTAGAAATTAAATATTATTATAGTTAATATCATGATGCATCTATTTTTCATTAATTGTACATAATATTGATGCTATATTGATGACATGAAAGTGAAACGTTTTTAGGTTATGTAAGTAAATGTAGAGAATATCTTAATTTAGATCTTCATTTCTATAATTTACTGAGTGGCTGCTATATATAACTACAAAACTTAAGTAAGATAATAATATTATTAAAAATCAAATATTTTTATACTTATTAGCCCAGTGGGGTTGGGTCTTTTTCATATACTTAATGGCGGTGTAGTGTAGATATTGATATGTGTCATTGTCTTCAGTATTGGCTCGACAGAGCGCAAAAATTACAGTTCCTAAGGAAAGATCAAAAGGTATTACTTACTGATAAAATAAGAGGCCTAGAAAATTTTGTAGTCTCCAGATCATTTCAGCAAGATCTCTTAGTAGGATAGTAGGATAAAATGGTTTTACGCTCTATATTTCAAGTTCTACATGCAGCAGCTATACGAAAATGCTATTGTTCGAAAGCTTAGCAAACCTGACATTTTTTTAAGTTTTGCCTACAATCCACAATGACCTGAAATAGCTACTGCTATCGTCCTGACATTGATACTTGCGTTTTCGCGTTGAAACTCAAAAACTGAAGTTGGATAGGTTCAAGAGAAAGTATTTGGCCTAAAAAAATCCATTCAGAGGGAGTATGTTTCATTATTATGGAAGCAAATAACTATCAAAAAGACAAGTATTCTTCATTGAAAATAAATCTAAAAAATTTTTATTTGAACGTCTAACAAACTTAGTTTGCAGCAGCATTTGCTGCACAAGCCACTAGTATATATTTAATATTCTCATAGCTAGCAGTGCATATTTCTGTACAGACTACTGTGCACTTAACTGCGGAATCCCGGCCAAAAAGTCACTCAACTGAGTGCGCTCCTAATATAATGGCAGTTGACATTGCACATATACGTCAACATATATGCCTAACTTGGAGTCAGGCTAAAAGGGAAACATTCAAGGAGGAGGGTTCGGTCCGGTGCTGTGGATTGAATTCGGCGTAGCTCAGTGGTCAGAGCGCTTGGTACGTAGAACCAAGGACCCGGGTTCGAGCCCCGGCGCCGGAGCGAAATTTTCTCCTCAAATATTAATTGTCAATATTAGAGATATTATTCTGTAGGACAAATTAATAAAAAAAATATCTTTAATAGTATTTTGAAGCTAAAAATGTGTTGTTAATTCCTTTGTACAGATTTTATTTGTCAATTTTTAACTAAAAATGATATAATTTCATTCTTACGCACTTATCACAAAAATTGTTACGACTTTAGGAACTTGATTCTTTACAGTTTAATTATGCATCCTAATGTACAGTCTTGAAGAATTTACAAGAGTGGTGTGATTTGTAACAATTATGTGATAAGTGCGTAAGAAAACGTAATTTTGTAGTTAAAAATTGAAAAAAAAAAAAAAAAAGAAAAAGAAAACTGTACTAAGCAACTATGAAATTCACAACACATTTTTAGCTTCAGAATACTAATTAAAGAAATTATACTTCTGAATAGTCCATTCTTTATCTGTAATATTCTTTTACCCTTAAAACTAAAGAATAACGGTATTTTACAGACAATTTGAAATTAGTGTAAATCTGAAAATATTGAGATTAGGACAAATATTTATTTGACATTTTTTACACAGAACGTCTTTAGAAATAAGCTCCGTAAGGGTCGGTAAATCCTCGTGAATCACTCTGTATATTACTAAGAGGAGAAATTTAAAGTCATACACTTTCGATGCTTTCGTCATGTGAAAAATTTGTGAGTAAAACGTGACATTTACGCCCTTTAAACTCCAGGTCGTTCTGTAGCAATGGTGGTAGTTGTAGTGGAGGTGTTGATGAATGTTAAGATAAATGGATTACTAACCGATAAACAGATAAACAAGAAGATAAAAGCAGGTAATAGAATGCGGCAAATTATTACTGACATTCAAGAGGAAGAAATTCGTAATGAAAAGAAACGATGATTATCCATAGTACATTGCATGGTTGCCAGAGTTTAAAAAAATTCTTCAAGTGAATTTCGAAGCACAGGACTAGAAAAACGACAGTATGGTTGGAAAGTAAAAACGTAAAAACAAGAGTTCGTGTTCCCGCATATTCGAAATCGGCTGCAAAACTAATTTAATTGGCGTTAATTGCACTTAACAAAAGCGGTTCGACTGGATGAACAAGTTGGCAACAGAATTGCAGGTGTGATGCAAGGTCGAAAGAGCGTTCAAACGCACCCGTTAATGACACCTCGGTGTGAGACCGACGAGACTAAAAGAAACGCAAAAGGTTGAAATGGATTGTGTTTACGTGACATAAGGAAACTGACTGAAGTTATATTATAATCTTAATGCAAAAAAGACAACTTTCTTACGTCTGTTTCAGTGCTAGTAACATTTATATCCCAACAATCAATTGCCTGGCAACATAGAATATGTTAACGTTACACAGGAAGACATAGCCTACTCTAGGGTTCAATAAATTGCAAGGAAAAATATATACCTATGCATTTAAAATGATTGTCTGACGTAAAATGTCATACTAACACGATTACGCACTCTAGCAACCACATGTAGTCAACAAAAATTGTGTTAACAGAACATAAATAGGCAGACTAATAAGATTTTGTATCTTAACAGTCAGATGTAACATTATAAACTGTTTTAACGTGATATAAGAAGAAAGAATTTAGAGTTCAGTTTTAATAATAATTAAAACTGCATTTAAAACTGGCTTAACAAGAATTTCATTACAGTACTTCAGTTTTTATATCAACAGGATTTTCTAGTCTTGTATTAACTCTGTTAACGTGACACAATAAAACCGAATCTAAGATTAAATTGTAATTAGAACCAAACTCGTCTAATTTCGTGATAATTTTATTTAAATTTATCACGAAATTATACCAACGACAAATGTAATTCTGATGGTATTGCAACTATGTACTTGTAAGAATTTCATTGTTAAAACAAAATTAATGGTTTTTCATGAACTTGTAAAAATTTCTATGGTTAAGTACTCTTTGTCCCTTGTGGCAGCTCACGAATGTTGAGAAGATATATAAATTTAAATTAATCTCGTGGCAGAAGACTTAGATGTGCCACTATCATAAATTCATAATCAATCGACCTATTACCTAAAAGCCAAATTGACTATTCTCTTATATTGAGACAACTCATCCTGCCTAAGTTATTTCCGTTGTTTTCCTAAGGCGTTAAGACAAATGTCGGGATGAGCCCTAAGAGAAATGGGCCACGGACCTATATGCCCTTCCCCATAAGTTCCCCTTTTTTCTAACAAACAACTTAATGCCCTAGTTCAGAGTCTATAAAATTATGAAATACATGTGCAAGGTCACTCATGTAGTCGCATTGCGAAAGGACAGGGAACTCCAAATTGCAGATTCAGAATTCACGGCGTCTCTCCTGGCGGTCTTCACCTGTCTTGTCATCGAAGAACAGACGACAGAGTCTTCTCGACTCCTCCTGCACTGCGAAATAACACAGTTCATTTTAATGTGCAGATTTACACCAGCCATCTCCTCCTCGTCCCGTCCCGTGATCATTTTGATCACATTTCCGTCCCCCTCGCGTATGTGGTACCTAAGAGGTTATGTCCATTTTCGGTTTCCCTTTCAATTCAATTCAATTCAAATTGATTCAATTCAAATGTCAAAATTTTCTAGAGCTCCTTCAGTGGAGCAGCGTAACCCGGAGTGAGACTAGTGGCCAACAGGCTTGGAGCTCACATATTTAATTTCTTGCAGCCCCGAACCCCTTGCAAGTACGCGTTTTGCGTACCTTTTAAATTTGTCCTCCCAATTCACCTGTTTCAATTCAATTCAATTCAAATGTGCCACTGTCGCATATTCTGTGACACAGTATATGAGGGTGTGCCACCGAAGGGAAAACTGAGAGGTAGAACTTAAAGTGGGGGATTCGATCCGGCATCGAAACTGGAATCCGGTGTGGCTTAGTGGATAAATCGTCAGCACGTAGAGATGAAAACCCGGGTTCGAGTCCCGGTACCGGAGAGAAATTTTCTCTGTTCTATCCATCCTTCATTTCTTATATCAGATTTAGAATTAGCTTTGATATTATTATTATTTCAGCTTTCACATGTAGTCAACAAGACATAAGAAGACAGACTCTAAAATTGTGTTCATCCCCTCAAATTGTAGTGTTGCTTAAACTCTTCAAAATTTCATTTGTAACTTATACCAAACCACATGAAAAAATATTTAGCGTTAGGTTTCTCTGATTTTTGCATAATATTGTTGCTAAATAGTATACCACGATCAAGACAAAGCATTTGAAACTCAACGGTCGATCACCGGCAAAAATATTTACAACATTTGTAATATGATTTCATTTCTTAACAACCACAAATAATATTATTAATGCTACTTAAGGAGATGGGTTGTAAGATTCAATTCTGTTATTATTATTATTATTATTATTATTATTATTATTATTATTATTATTATTATTATTATTATTATTATACAGTGTGTATCTAAATTGATGTCAAATATTTCGGGGATGTGTTCGTAACACAAAAACATTACAAAAGGTTCATATGAACATTGGTCTCAAAATAATTTATTTCAGAGTTAGAAGACAAAAGTTAATGTTACAAAAATTGAGCGGCTTGCTCTGCTTCGATGTGTCCCCAAAAATGCTCGGAGCGGCTTCCTTCCTGCTTCGATGTGTCCCCTAAACCTGCATTACATGCTCTGGCATACTCTGTTGAAAATTCCTGAGTGTTTCGTATTTCGTGAAATCCATTTGGATACGCTCTCAGAATATCAACATTAAGTACAGGAGTCGCATAAACCAGGGACTTTAAATTCCCCGACGAAGAAATCCATTGGATTCAAATCAGGCGATCGAGCAGGCCATGCAATGAATCCCCTTCGACCAATACATCTTTGGGGAAATCGATCATTAAAAAAATTACGAACTATCAGACTGAAATGAGCTGGAGCAGCATCGTGTTAAAACACATTCGTTGGATGACGTCCTGAAGCACATCATCAATTAAATGATGCAAATCATTTCGTTCTGTTCTCTCACAGAATACATTTTCTTCTGATTCTTTGCTCAACAAAATACAAACAAACAAAAAACCATCAAATAATCAGCGGTCAATGAAGGGACAAATCCTTTAATAACTCCCTAACGAATGGTTTTCAGTCCCATGTTCTTATTAACTTTTTAAATTGTTTTGATGTTAGGAACACGTCCCCGAAATATTTGACACCAATTTAGATACACCCTGTATAATTAGTAGTAGATGTACAAAGGACTTAGCAGTTATTCTCTTATATCATTTTAGTATTAATATGGTTTCGTATAAACGTAGAATTTTACATTATTTGTCTTTTTACTTTTTCGAATTCTGCACACCTCAACACCAAATTATCCTTTCGTTTTGTTTCTTTTATCTATATTCTAACTACGCCGTGAATGCCAGATCACTTCTCTAAGTATACCTCTTCATAGAACATCTTGTTATTCATCATCTTTTACAGTAGACGTATCCACCTCGCGATATTAAAATTCCTTGTCACAAAGTATTAGGGGCTGCAAGACAATAAACATTTTAAAAATAGCTTAAGGATAACCTTCTTAGCAATTCACTCTAATTATACTGACTTAAACTGTCACTGACTACATGGTAACTTCTTTAGACATGGATCCTGATAGCGCTGTATTTTCATAATTGTCTCATAATAATCTCTTCCTATTATCTAACATTAACATTCTACAGTATGTATTTTAGTTCAATTCTGCTACACAGCTTGTATTTCATTGTTTAATTAATAGTTCATAGTATTTTACTGTTTAATTCTTAAGTAACGCTTATATACTTACATGTAACTTTTATGGAAATGAAATTGTTATGTTCTTTGTAGTTTGTAAGTTCATTCATATATATGTATACTTTTTGCTGGTTGAGTGAAAGAGAAGGCCTTACGGCCTTAAATCTGCCAGTTAAAATAAATCGTCATTATCATTATTATTATTATTATTATTATTATTATTACTATTATTATTATTATTATTATTATTATTATTATTATTATTATTATTAACACAGGTTGTGTTAAGCTAACATAAGAATAACGCTCAAGTTAGAGTATTATAGTTAAACTAGTGGCTTGTGCAGCAAATGCTGCAAACTAAGTTCATTAGACGTTCAAATAAACATTTTTCAGATTTATTTTCAATGAAGAATACCAGACATTCTGAAAGTTATTTGCTTCCATAATAATGAAAGATACTCTCTCTCGAGCCAATACTGAAGAGAACCACGCATATAAGTATCTACACCACAGTGCCATTAATATATGAAGAAGACCCAACCCCACTTGATTAATAACTATAAAAATATTTGATTTTTAATAATATTATTATCTTACGTAAGTTTTATAGCTTTCAGTAACATATACTATATATACTGTATAGCCGCCACTCAGTAAAATATAGAAATCAAAATCTAATTTAAGTTATTCTCTACATATACTTATATAACCCCAAAACGTTTCACTTTAATATCATGAATATAGCAATAAATTGTATAATTAATGAAAAATAGTCACATCACGGCATTAACTACAATAATATTTCATTTCTAATAGTAATAATGTCATCAAACCACCTCAAGTTTTGTAGTTTTTAATATCCAATACGCAGCTGTACCCAGAAAATTACCCACCACAGAATCGAACCTGTAAATTATTTTTAGTAAGTTAAGTTTTTAATAACCAATTTAATTTGAGCTCTAAATATGTCAGCATTCTTGCAGATCATGGCCTTCGTGTAATATTGTTTACTGTAGTGTGTGTTTTGTTTTATTCTGAAATTCAACACGGCCGACTTGATTCTCGCTTCGCTTTTCCTTTACAAAAAAGCGAAGGGAACATCAAGTCGGCCGTGAATGCAATTAGCTAGTTCTCAAAACTGGCGACAGATGGATTTTGGAAAATAGGAAAATTATGTTGAAAAATTGACATTTTACTGAAAACTACTATTTTTCCGAAAAACTTCGGGTTCTAAGCTTCAAAATTAGGGGTCATTTATTAAAATCCGTTCAGCCGTTTTCCCGTAATTTCCATTACCAGTTCAAATTATATATATATATATATATATATATATATATATACATATTATGACACATAAAATAAATGTAACAGCAAAATATATCCCATACATTACGAGAAAACAATTAATAATGTTTGGACTACTTCTGAATAACTAGTTTTAAAATAAGTTGGAAGTTGAAATCGATATTGTAAAGTAATACAAAAAGTCTGTAATCTAGAAAATTTAGTATGCACAATAGTGTTCTAGTCTCCAGGAGTGCCTGACAAGACGTTCTTTGTACTGAGAATGTCGTGTATAAAGTTTCAGTTGAAACATGTGTCAGGGGATGAAGGTATATTGGAAATCAATTCCACAAGGAGACCTGGGAAATTTCTCTTTTTCTCTATGCCGTCGTCCAGTAAGTATTTCTATCCCACCCATCCTCTCAGGTAGGTGTACAAGTGTGGGCCTCTATCTTCACGCTGTGCTCGCCCACTTGATTTGGATTCGTTTGACGTGTCATCGTTTCCCATGACTCTCTTTAGCTTTCTGGTTCGAAGAAAAATTCACTCTGCCTTCAGACGATTTATAGAGAAAGTATTGTACAGGGACATCATTTTATTTTTACTTCAATTTTTATTCTACCTGAGTTTTTGAACGTACTTCACTCCCACCCCTTCTACTAATGAAGTTCCAACTCCACACAGAACCAAGACCGCAGATAGTAAGCAGTACTGAGTTACTGAGTATAGTACGTTCCAGAAATATGTTCGCGTTTTCCAGTGACGAAAGAGCTTTCAATATTGAATCATATTTTCGCACAGGTACTGTCCGTTTGCCTACGTCGCATCCCGATTTCCCCCACCTGCTTCTGCTCGCCCCTCTGTAAAAGCTCGGCTGTTTTAGCTCTTTTCTGAAAACATTAATTTCTGTTAGGAATTGGACGTTTACGTAATATTATACAGCTGATTAATTTAACTTAAATAAAAGGGCCTCGTTACGTAATTAACTGTCACGTGATTTCCTCCCTTTCTACAATCCTGCTGCATAACCACTTGGACGGACAGTAGATAGCATGTCTGAGTAATTTTATATTTTCGGGTCGGGCAGAAGTGAAGATTAAATTAACAGTACGTAGAGTAGGTACAGAATTATTTCAACATTAGTTACTAGTACGAAGGACGAAACTGGCAATTGGAATTAGATGCAATGGTCTATAGTGCGATAATATGCACAAAAGAACTGAAGCCTGTATCGAAATGAACGGCCACCATTTTCATAATTGTGTTTAAATATTCATATTATGATTACTTTTTAATTTAACTTCTTTCTCTATATTGTACGTTAATGTGCTGTATAATATACATTGCATAATGAATACGTTCGCATGGATAACTCACTTCGTGAGTAAAAACACTTATTCTTAATACAGTACTGTACTTTGATTAAAGAAAAGCCTAATGAAAATTATCAAACTCAAAATCGCGATATTTCCTAGTTTACGTAAATGGATGAACTACTTTTCTTCCTTCCTATACCTAGTAGAGTGATTTGTGTTTTACGCCAGTATCATCGAACTCCAGTCGTGGAGGGGGGAGCAAGCGGTGTTTCCGGTCCTCTAAAGGTATAGACAGGTAAATATTAAAAATGTTAGTAAAAATAAAATGATGTCCATGTATTTCTATAGCGTACTCCCAAGTTCTATGATACACTGCTCAAAATAATTAGAGGAACACTTGTAATAAATTGAATAAGTAAGTGCTTTTTGAAGCTGTTATGCTGAAAATTGGACAATATGTAAATTGGAACATTAATTTAATCTGTGGATACAAATTTTAAAGATCCATGGCCTAAATGCAGAGTAATTACCTGAAATAACAAATATGGAGAAATCTTTGATTATGGAAGGCACTGACAACTTCTATACTAGGGGCAGAAGAAATAGGCGGGCATGGCGAACCCCTCATTCACTACCCCGACTCCTACACCCCTCAGAACCTGCTTGGTGTATGGTCCTGTCCCAAATAACTTACTCCTCCATTCACACGTTTTGCACTATAGGAAAACTTAAAAGAACAAATAAAATAATAACGTGATGTCTAGCAATTATAAATAGGCCTACCTGATTTACTGAATATTGTTGTTTTCTTTAGTCGACTGTCCGAACACAAGTCTCAAACTCATAAGTGACAACAATGAGGCATCACTAATGAGGTAACTAAGCCAGGAGATAATGGGTTATGGTGGCCAGATCTCTTTCCCCATCCATTGTATACATCGCTGAATAGTAACATATTGCACTAATCAGACTTTAGATGATATTATCATTTATAATATTTCATATTTTAATACCTAATTATTATCATGTAATGTAAACCTAATACTAGAAATCAAATATTCAGCGTTCACACAATCAGTAGTTTGTTTTTATGTGTTTTCAGAATATTGTATTGAAACAGTAACTACTGAATAATAATGTTTATACAGTTATCAACTTTGTGAATCATGAGGAAATCAACAATTAAGGTGCAAAAAATATATATATTTTTACTGTATGTAGAAAATGTACACGTTATTGTAACATGAACGAGTTTCGTAATAAAAATACTTATGTATTAGAAGAACACTTAAGAATGGCTTAGCTAAACAAAAACAAATGACACAATAAGTTACTTACTTACTTACTTATTTACAAATGGCTTTTAAGGAACCCGAAGGTTCATTGTCGCCCTCACATAAGCCCGCCATCGGTCCCTATCCTGTGCAAGATTAATCCAGTCTCTATCATCATACCCCACCTCCCTCAAATCCATTTTTAATATTATCTTCCCATCTACGTCTCGGCCTCCCTAAAGGTCTTTTTCCCTCCGGTCTCCCAACTAACACTCTATATGCATTTCTGGATTCGCCCATACGTGCTACATGCCCTGCCCATTTCAAACGTCTGGATTTTAAGTTCCTAATTATGTCAGGTGAAGAATACAATGCGTGCAGTTCTGTGTTGTGTAGCTTTCTCCATTCTCCTGTAACTTCATCCCGCTTAGCCCCAAATATTTTCTTAAGCACCTTATTCTCAAACACCCTTAACCTATGTTCCTCTTTCAGAGTGAGAGTCCAAGTTTCACAACCATACAGAACAACCTGTAATATAACTGTTTTATAAATTCTAACTTTCAGATTTTTGGACAGCAGACTGGACGATAAGAGCTTCTCAACCGAATAATAACACGCATTTCCCATATTTATTCTGCGTTTAATTTCCTCCCGAGTGTCATTTATATTTGTTATTGTTGCTCCAAGAGAAGTAAATCCCGAAAAGACAAAGTATATGATTATGTCTCGTGACCAGAATATTGTACGAAATGGAAATATAAAAAAAAAATGACACAATAAGTATGACTAAAAAATCGTTCTGCACAGGTTCTCTTAACCTATCGCAGAGAAACACCACACGCCTTGGTAGTGGCTGTCTGTGTTGATGATAGACACTTTTAATGTCCTCACAAACTTTAAGTTCTTTCAATAAACAACAAACTTGATAAATAACGCCTTTAGTATGACTTCTGATATCAGGGCTCGACTGAGATATGATAGTGATTACTTGGGTGATTAATATTTAAAAATACTGTTTATTATGAGTATTTATTATGTTATTATGATATATTTTTTCGGACAAGCTATAACACAGTAAAATCATAGACGAGCACTTGTCAACAACTAGCATTCGAACGCAGCCACAGGAAGGTCTCTTTGTTCAGGTCATAAACCGCTAGAGAAAGTGTGGAGTGAGTCGTTTCCGCACAAGACCAAAAACCCGCCTATTTCTTCTGCCTTTACTATAATTGGTTAGTTTTCTGACGTTGCTATGGTGACGAATGCTGATTATTGCCTTGTTTATTAAAGTCTCTGATAAAATGAGGAATTAAATGAGTTTGAAGTGTATCATGCTCTACTTCTTTTACGACAAGGTCAATCACTGATACAAGTGGCTACAGAGCTTCAGGTTTTCCTTCCGTGGTGTCCAGGTTACTCAATAGGCACAGAGAAACAGGTCAGTATTGTAGAAGACCCGGCCAGGGCCGTAAATGCAAAACAAGCCCCCAAGACGACGACAGATATATTGCCCTATCTGCTCTTCGACAGCGTACAAAAACTGCAAGAGACCTGCAGCATGACTTCTATATGGCTTCCGGAATCCGGGTTTCAGACCAAACGCTAAGGAACAGATTAAGGGGAGAGGATGGTATTTTTTGGTGAAAAAATGAATAAATTTTCAACAAAAAAAAAATTCTTTAAAATACTCTGTGATACGTGTGGAATGCATAGCATAACATTTTGTGAGTATTTGTGCCCTTATCGGATGTTGAGTCGCCATTTTTAAACTTCCTGCGTTATGGATTTTTAAATCACCCGCCCACATTTATTGTTGTTTCAGGTAAATTAAATTTTCAAAAAAACAATTTTTTTCTTTGAAATACCCTTTGATATGTGTAGAATGCATTGCATAACATTTTGTGGGTATTTGTGCCCTTATTGGATGTTGAGACGTCATTTTTAAACTTCCTGCGCTATGGATTTTTAAATCACACGCCCGCTTTTATCGGTTTCCAGTAACTTAATTTTTTTTTGCTACATTGCCAGACAAAAATGGATATAATTTCTGAACTATTAAAGATACATGCATGAAATTTAGAAAATACATTCTTTGGACTATTAGGAAACGTTTCTCTGTAACATATATTTGTTAATTGATTTCATTTTAAAAATACGTCCGTTTGTTTGCAAGAAAGGAACTCAGAAAATTGTTATTAAATTTTAATTTTTTATTTTACAAACGTAGGGACTAATATCAAAATTCTGTCACAGACAGTTTGTAGAACATGCTTTTGCAAATACAACTCAAAAAAATGTTTGAATCTATCTTTAAAAACGGTTTAGATATATCGGTTTTAGTAGAATCCTGCATTGAGTATAAATTTTTTTTTCAAATTTGGGCTCCCAAATATTTTTTTTTCAAAATATTTTTATTTTGTTAAGTTGCCACAGCTATGAGCGCTCTACATACAAAAAATTAATATTTTACACCAAATAGGAAAAAGTTTAAAAAAAATACCATCTTCTCCCCTTAAGGAAAGAGAATATTCGTCCAAAAAGGCCTGTTAAAAACAGCGTTTGACAAATGAGCATAAGGTAGGGCAAGACTTACGTTTGCTGAAAACCATGCGGATTGGAACCTGAACCAGTGACAGTCTGCGCTCTTCTCGGACGAATCCAGGTATTCTCTTACACGTTGTTATAGTCGTTAATGGCTTGGGGACGGCCAGGGGGAAAGATTTTCTGTAGGAGCTGTACAGGAAATTGATAGATTCGATGGAGGTTCCATAATGGTGTGGCCTTAATACCTGTTCTTAATTATGTCTTTCATGACCTTCCACTTTCACTTATCCCCCTTTCTAATTTATCACACTTTATTAAACTACTTCACTTCTCTTATTCTCAGCACACAACAAATGGATTTGTAAACACGAAGGACTCTCCAACAGCGAATGGCGCGATGACATTAAAATGGTTGGAAATGTTGCTGCAGTACGTGCTGTGCCGGAAAGATCTCAGGGCAACCGTTGTAGGCATTGCCACAACGAGCTTGAAACTCTTGCACACGTCCTGGGATCCTGTCCGCACGGCGAAGCTCTGCGAAACGCTAGACACCACCAAGTACCACCGCCTGGTGGCCTTAACTACACCAGAATAAATAAATAAATAAATAAATAAATAAATAAATAAATAAATAAATAAATAAATAAATAAATAAATAAATAAATAAATAAATAAATAAATAAATAATAAATAAATAAATAAATAAATAAATAATAAATAAATAAATAAATAAATAAATAAATAAATAAATAAATAAATAAATAAATAATAAATAAATAAATAAATAAATAAATAA
Source organism: Periplaneta americana (assembly GCA_025594305.2). Taxonomy (NCBI): domain Eukaryota; kingdom Metazoa; phylum Arthropoda; class Insecta; order Blattodea; family Blattidae; genus Periplaneta; species Periplaneta americana. Next base: position 21,534,629 of record JAJSOF020000035.1, read on the forward strand.
ATAAATAATAAATAAATAAATAAGTAAATAAATAAATAATTTGAGGAATTAAATAAATATAGATATATTCATTTTGCAATATCATACTTATCGGACCATATACTGGGTGTTCATTTCAAAGTGTGTCATGATGTCACTGTTGTTGGTCACCGATTTGAAGCGAGTTTCAGCTTATATGTTAGAGAAGTTGCCTATTATTTAAGGCGTTCTTCAATCTGAACTTGAGAACGTGTACGGTATAACTTGAACGTCGTAGGAACAGATGGCGGTCTGTACGGTCTGTGTGCTACCATAACCTCTTTCGAACTGTGTTTTGCGCCGGCAAGTCGTACGCAGGGTATTTGTTATCATCGGTTGCGTACGGTAACATTCCACAACACAAATCAAATGTTCCGTGTCCATGTTGACTGTCGAAGTTAATGTGAACAAATACGTAAGTAATCGTCATACCGGCCACCGGCGTGGCTCAGTCGGTTAAGGCGCTTGCCTGCCGGTCTGAAGTTGCGTTCGGACGCGGGTTCGATCCCCGCTTGGGCTGATTACCTGGTTGCGTTTTGTCCGAGGTTTTCCCCATCCGTAATGTGAATGCAAGGTAATCTATGGCGAATCCTCGGCCTCATCTCGCCAAATATCATCTCCCTATCACCAATCTCATCGACGTTAAATAACCTAATAGTTGATACAGCGTCGTTAAATAACCAACTAAAATAAAATTAAAAAAATCGTCATACCCTCTCCCCATATCCCGACAGTACGTATTTCCAAACAGTTCACATTCCTGCCACTACCGGCATTACCGTACGTATCGGTACGTACTCTTCAGAATGAACGCCGTACTTGCTAGGCAACTTCTCTGCCTCATAGGTTATTCACCTTTGCGGAAGTGTAGGAAGATTGAATTCTCTAGGCTCATCGGCTAGCCACATGACGGCATACAGCGAGCCATGACACACTTTGAACTGAACACGCAGTATGTTTTTGAACTTATGAAATGAAGGTCAAAGTGATGTTGTTGTCTTACTTGTAGGAACGGGAGAACCCAACAGAATCCCAGCTGCGACCCTTTTCGCCACAATTGTCATTTTCCAAATAAATTCCAAGTTTAATCGGGAGTTGAATCCGACCACCTGCTTGATAGGCTCAGAACCTCACTACTTAGCCACCCATCGTATGGGTTTCAGACTAGAAGTTACGCTTTCGGCTTATTATTTTTTTTCCCCCAGAATCGAACATAAAAATGCAAATACTTAATGACATAATCAACAAGAATAACTTAATTTCTGTTGAACATGTGTCTTATGTCGCTTTTGAACGCTCATTAAGTTCTTATTTCATATTCCAGATAGCAAATAAGAGCGCGATTTGAATAAATAATCGAATATCTTAACTGGCCACAAAAGTCGAGTCGTGTCAGCACTCCATTGTGGGGAACGTGGCGTGTCGATTAGTGTCCCAGTTCTCCGCATGATAGCGCGCGTGACTGTAGGATATAATGATACTAGAGGGCATATTGTTTTTACCTCAGTCTATGGAAGTTTAAAAATCAACACAGGACATTCTTTGCGACCTAGGGGATTATAGGACCACCTCTAATAAAGCTTATCGGTTTTTCCACCTACATAACCTCTATTTAGTGATACAGAATATTGCTATAAATAATGCCAGTAACGCCCCAAGGTGTCCTACTGTGGACCGGAGGTAGTAAATTTTTAAATCTTCCAAGTAATGTGTGACGTAAGTTGTAGCAATTGATGGACGGATTTCTACCTTGTCTGTATACAAATTATAAAAGGAAAGTAGGCCTGTCATGGTGCTGGAAAAGGTAGAATGAGAGATTCTCACGAAAATACTACTCGATATTGATTAGGTCTTAGCCTAACATGGATAAAATTCCTGTAGGTATCTAACATTTTATATATTCAACATAATCATTTTTCAACTCTAAACTTAACTCATCGGTCATAAAGCAATTTTAAGGGCCATATTCATAGACATTCCTTATACTTTTATTTAACTTACTCATTCCAGTTGTCACAGATGTTACATTTTCACTATTCACTACATATTCTATTGAATTTTGTCAACTTTTATTATTAGAATCAATTTAGAATTCAAATTCAAATTTATTCAAATTCAAATTCAAATTTATTTACAATTTACTTTTGAATTGAATACATTATGCAATAGATACCTAAATGAATATGGTGCCGGTAATTAAGAAATTTTACAGGTTCAAATAATAATGGATGATTAAATAATAGTAATAATAATAATAATAATAATAATAATAATAATAATAATAATAATAATAATAATAGAATAATCGTGACCAAATGATACAAAGATTGTAATACAAAATAATTCATTAATAATAATAATAATAATAATAATAATAATAATAATAATAATAATAATTAATTAATTTTTATTGTAAATACTAAGACCTGATAAAATAAAATATAAAACCACTAGCGAGAGTATGTTGTGAGATGTGCACAGACGCGAAAGTATTGATTTTTCCGAGGAACAGCTGTCCACAAAAGTTCCTTGTATCCAGACGAGAACCGCCAGAGATAGCATTGAAATGGTAAATTAGACGAAAGTCTAAAACGTTCTCTTCGATCTTCTCGACAAATTGAATTTATTTGAATAAACAAAATTTACAATTCAAACTGTTCATTATTACAGTAAATAAAATAATTTCTGAAATATATTAATCAAGTTTCAGTTATAGATCTCTCCTTTTGTGCAAGAGGTATCATATCAAAATATTTTATGAATATCCGAAAATAATTTCGAACGTTCTAGTGACAAGATATAACGGTAGTAAATCTGATCTGTCATTGACGCTGAAATCATTTATTGTAACACTGTTATTAATTAAAAGACCTGACCTTTTATATTTATTACAATGTTTTATCTTATAATTACATGCATCAGATAAATACAATACATATAATGCTAGTAACACTTAAAAAATAATAAGATCACTATCATTTTACAGAAAAAACTTGTGTAATAGTACATTATACAACGAGCCTATAATGGTAGTAATTAAGACGCGAGTATGTTTATGAAACGAGCGCAAGAGAGTTTCATAATTTTCATACGAGCGTCTTAATTACTACCATTATAGGCAAGTTTCATACGACTTTTATGCTCGACCATATTTCTAACTTGAAATTATTCATAAGTATTCATATTATTCTTATCTGACTGGGGAGCGGAAGTGACCTTGTGCAATATCTCGTAAATTGTGAGATGTGCGCAGACGCGAAAGTATTGATTTTTTCCGAGGAACAAATGTCATTGACCTTGATATAATCTAGAGAGTAAATTAAACTTTAATCTTGATATAACTTTGAAATTGATTTAGACATTGAAAAACGAGATGAGAAATTGAATTTACTTGAATATTATTTACAATTAACGCTAATTTTTATAGTAACAGAACATAACCTTCTGCGACAGTATTGTATTTCCAGCCTCCGTGACGTTTCGCTAGTTGTCTTTCGATTGCATATCCGAGAATAATCGATACTTGCGTTTTAATATTGCTTTCTGATTGGTGGAAAACCTGAACTTTAATGAATAGGTGTATTTTAATTAGGTCCATTAAAGGGCTGCTACCAGATGTATAATTACTATATTTCGGCATGGTCGAGCATAAAATGTATTATTATTGCAGAAAATAAAGAAAAAGTTCCGTCACGGATTTTACAAGATTAGTGAATTCACTTCATTCCTTATTAAAATCGTGTAGAACTCAGGTCTGTGCCTCAAGCAAAAAATGATTCATTTCATAGTGTCCAAGTGAAAGCCATAAAAATCTCATGGCATCCAATTAGTTCACAAAAACATAACCGGTAAATATTTTATAGCTTTTCTTCCATGTGACGAGTGTTACTCACGTTTGTCACTGAAGTTACAGATGAGTTAATGTCCTTCATTTTTCCAGTTTCAAAATAACTGTGACAATTATAGCTAATTCAAAATATTCACTTGAACTGTAAGATTGCTGATAATTGTTATTAACCCAATCTACTGAAAATAAATGGCAGAAAGAATATAGTACAGAATTAAAAGTGCCTTGAACCTGGAGCTCTAGAATTAACAGTGCAGGCTCTCAAAATATTTCTTCAACAATAGCTCCTTAAAAAACATACATTAACAGCTGATCTCTCTTCGAGTAAGTGCTGAAAATTTCAGGAAAACAAAACTATCTATCACCTGAGCAAGATCACTAAATTCAATGCGCATAAAACTTGTAAAATATTTTCCTTTTGAAAATAAAACTTTAGAATATTTAAATTTATAACTTTATTTATGTCTTACACTAATAATAAACAAATATTTCTGAAAAAGATTTTTTATTGGAATTTCCAGTTTGCCCGGAATGGCTACTTACCTTCCTTTCAAGGTCGCATAAATCGAGGAATTTGTATTCAGAGTCCCAATGTCTACTGAAGTTAAATCAGAGTTAAGTAAAACTAAAGTTAAATTCAAGACAGCTCAAGATCTATCTTTAATTTGACTTAGGCCTAATAAATCAGATGTTATACAGTGCTAAAGCACAATGATAATTTTGCTCAAATAATGTTTTGCAATACCACCATAGTATTTGATCTGTCATTTGACAATTTCCCGTGGTTATGTTCATGACGCGTTATAAAGATGTTTAGTCTTCGCTCTTCGCTCTTTGGTGCCTAAGGGGTGTTGTGCTAAAAGCTCAATGAAAAATGTAGACAGTTATGCGCATGTGCAAGCTGAAATCACTGCTCTGATTGGCTATTTTTACGCGGGGAAGTGCTGTAGTCAGTAAAACACAGCCTGGAGATTGCAAAAGTAAAGCGTAACGAAAGAATGCTTGTTTGTGGAAGAACTCGGAACTATGTACAATGTATTTAGGCTAATTCAAGTGTCCGAAGCTGCCGTCTATTTTTTTCCTCCTGAATCAGTCAGCAAGCGACGGAGAATGGAATCCCAAAAACTGATATGTGAATAATTCAGAAAACTACTCACCGTTTCCAGTCTTTAAGCTATCTAGATGCAACAAAATTGTTAAACAGCAAATTTTCTGTAATTTTAGCCTAATTTTCCTGAACGCGAACTTGAAGTTGCTGTCAACAGCTATACTGTACTGAACAAAAGAGTGTTAAAGACACAACTAAAGTTCTATACGGAACACCTGCCTTCCGGAATATAGATGGAGCTGTTCAATTGTTACATACATAACAAAATTCACAGGATCCATTCTGTGAATAAATAATAGAAAAAGTATGATAAAGTTGAAATAAATTGAATTCCAATAAACGTTTGGATTTCAAATCAAAGTAAAATTAAGATAAATACAATAAATAGGGCGGCCGGGTAAGTTGGTAGAGTCTACAGACTGGAAGGTCCGGGGTTCGATCCCAGGTGGTGAAATTTTTTCTCTAGTTGCCAAACTTTCAAATAAATAAATCCTATAAAATTGAGTACCGGGTCTGTCCTAAAATCAATCAATCCACCTCATTCTAATCATGGAAAGCATGGGGCTCTAATGCAATCCTTCATGGCATGTTATCAACCTTTTAACAATAAATACAAGGCCAATATAGAAATTGTAGCAACTCATTATTTTGACAAGCCGCTTGGCCTAATGAAAGTTCAAATAGCAACAGCTATAAAATGTGTAAATTTGAATTTTGATGAGTTCTTAAATATATGGACTATTTATATAAAGATTTTTAATACTAAAAAGATATGAATGAATGTTTTATAAATTAGTTTGTCAGTCTTGAACATTGTAATTGGGCTTTGCCTATTATGTTCAAAAAATAAATAAATAAATAAATAAATAAATAAATAAATAAATGAATAAATGAATAAAACTGAATGAATGAAAAGTAAGAATAAAAATGAATGAATAAATAAATAAATAAGTAAGTAAATAAATAAATAAATAAATAAATGAATAAGTAAATTAAATAAATTAAAATAAATAAATAATAAATAAATAAATAAATAAATAAATAAATAAATAAATAAATAAACAGTGACTGTCCGTTTATGCACTAACAGATTCAGAATTTATAAAAAGATACAGATTTTGAAAGGCATGTGTTATATTGTATTTATTAACATTCCATGGTATTCATACATTGCTTCACAGTTAGAATATGGAACAAGTCAAAAAACTTAATACTATTATAAAGTCTTAATTTGTAGTCACAGTCTAGATGAAATATATACAGAAGAGGTTTACGATATAGTCTGCTAGTATAACACAAAGTTTTAGTATCAATTTCATGAAGTGTTATTGAATGTCATGAATTCACCTACAGAATAGAAGACATGAGAAATTAGGTACTTCTTTAATTTGGCTCTAAATAATCTTATGTCTTGAGTTTCATTTTTATATCGATAGGTAGGCTATTAAAAATTTTTACTGCCATATAACGCACTCCTTTTTGATAGCATGATAGACTTGCCGATGGAGTATGAAAGTTATTTTTTGACGCGTATTTATGCTATGAACTGTTGAATTAGTTACAAAGTTTCCACGATTACATACGAGGAAGATTATTAATGAAAAGATATACTGACAAGTCATGGGCATTATTTGTAGTTTTTTTTTTAAATAGTCTTACACGATTCCCTAGATTTGGCACCTACTATTATTCTAATTACTCTTTTTTTTTTGTAATAGGAATACACTGTTACTATTTGTGGAATTTCCCTAGAATATTATCAAAAACTCATTACCAAGTGAGTATATTGTTTTCAAGGTATTGATATTTACTATCTTTCGCATAGATCTAATAGCAAAACGTGCTGAATTTAGTTTGGCGGTAATTTCTTTAATATGATTTTTCCAATTTAACACATTATCGATTTTTAAGCCAAGAAATTTGGTTGTTGTTGTTTCTAATAGAAATATGTTATTAATTATTGCACTTTAAATTTGGACAGGATTTAAATTGAATTATGTCAGTTTTGTTACAATTTAATATTAATCTTATTGACTGAGAACCAATCGCATATTTTGAAGATGTGTTAATGTAAAGTTCACTGTTGCTAGACCTGGTGGATAAGAGGGAATCGATTACATTTATTATTATTATTATTATTATTATTATTATTATTATTATTATTATTTTGATCTTTTTTAAATTTTAATGTCATATTTTCAGATATTCAAGGTCATTTTATAGGTCATTTTTCTGTAATTTTTAGGTCATCAACTTCTGGTGAATAATTCGGATGGATGGATGGATTTATCAGATTAATGAATTTTGAATAAAAGACACATCGTAAAGTGCATAGGTCTACAGGCCCATTACATTTACAAGACGGCGTAAAACATAATAAGACTTAAGTCACTATGTATGCTAGAAGTGTGACACTGTCTGTAATTTATACTACAACGCATTCCTCAGCTTGTATGATGCAGCTGCTAATTGAGCTGCAAAAAGAGCTTTTTATGCAGAGAAAATAGCAGAATAGAGAGCGGGAGAGGGGGGGAGCTAATAGAATCCAATTCAACATTGACATATTCTGCCTGAACTCAAATTCCATGTAGATTTAATTTTCGCTTGTCTACACGGACTTGATTTTAATTCAACATTTATAATAGAACTCTTTGCAATCAGTCGTTGTGGTCATGGTTTAGTCACTTCAAATGAAATTAAATTTTCATATCTTAGCCGGGATTGGTGTTACCGGATAATTGTTGCTGGATGTTTGTTCATTTGTGTCATTAAAACTGACCAATAGCACTTCTTCTTGGGCGTGACTTTTGAAAGTATTTAAGCTCGACGCTACACCCCCTCCTCCGCACTCCGAACCACTTTGTTTGGGTTTTGTAACGTGTAACGTTTGCTATAGTCTAGAGCAGCGGTTCTCCAACAAAGTGTGATAGCTGGAAATCGTTCTTCCTCTTTGCAGGCCATGACGTCAGGATCCCACAGGGATCAGTTCTTGGCTCTTTACTATTTCAATTTATATCAACGACATATCAGAATCTCTAAAGTACTCAGACACCATCTCTATGCAGACGACCTTCAAATATACATAAAATTCCACTTTGACGAAATAAATGATGCAATAACTAAAATTAATGACGATCTGGACTCAATTGTTATGGACATTGTGAAATCGACTTAAACTAAATTAAAAAATCACAGTAATCATTGTGGTCATTCATGTTTTGTTTAAACATTATTATTAAACCAAATTTGTCCCCGATTAAAATTATTATTCCGTTCAGTTCATTAATCTAGGTATTTATATATTAAAGTTTAATTGTTTTATTGTATTGAAACCTTGCAAAAAGTATTCTCATTAATCCACTTGTTTAGACGATTGAAGAATTTTCTACCCTTTTCATGAAAAAATGTTAGTGCAAACACTCGTGATGCCCCACTTCGATTACTGTGATATTCTGTTTACTGACCTAAGCGTTACTTCGGCATTACAACGTGTTCATAATATGTATTTTCGTCTGCAATATTCGCCGGGCTGATCATTAACATTATCCCTATTATTATTATTATTAGAAGATCGTAAAAATCCATCGTCTTTCTTAAATTCACTGTTGCATTTCTACTCTGATCTTGCGTCACTGTTTTCAATTTATCCACCCACGCATTCCTCAGACATATGACACAACACTTTCAATATTATCCATTCTGCCAAAATCCTCAGCTTTTTTCACTGTGGCTGTTCCTAGACTTTGAATTGACCGAGTAATGTCAGGGACTGTCAGACATCAAACCAATTTGAATATTCTAACGAGATATTTTTCAACAATTCTTGTTTAACAATAATAGCTGTTTCAAGTTTCTCAATGTTTAGTTGTTTATATATCAACATTAAATATCTAAATTATGTCATTATTTTTGCAATTATTCGTATTATTATTACTATTATTATTAATATTATTATTACTAATTATTATTATTTTATTATTATTATTATTATTACATAACTATTTCTTACCAATGTTTATTCATTGTGACACTAACATTAGATCCAATTTTCATTATTTACTGTTGTTTTATGATCTAGATATTAAAGTAATTAACTATGCTAAGCAAATGTATTTAATTAGAATTAGAGTCTGGCTACGAAGAGAAGGCCACTTTGTTTGCCAGATTTGTAACGTTATTACGTTTGCTTGCGATTATTATTATTATTTCAACTTATGATATGCGTACCACTGGTGGTACACGAGTCAATGCTGGGTGGTACTTATAAATTCAAAGGGTTACTGTTTCTTAATTAAACACTTCTAAATGAAGCAATCAATTATTGGTATAATAATAATAATAATAATAATAATAATAATAATAATAATAATAATAATAATAATAATAATAATAATAGTAATGGCTTTATTTAACCTCTGCAGAGTTAAGGCCGTAAGGCCTTCTCTTACACTCAACCAGGATTAAAACTTGCTTACATAGTTGAACATAAAACTGGATCAGAATTAAGTAATTACATACTGATACAATTTAGGTACATAATGAGATCAAAAGAGGTAGTTACATAAAAATTTACCTCATAAAATAAATAAACTTAGTGGAATACATATTAATGTTGAGAATCAAATACGAATCACATAAAAACAGAAGCCGATAATTCAATAAAAAATGTACACAGTAGAAATAAAAATAAACACATTAGTATACATATTAGTATTAGATTACAATTAAGTAGGATTCACATTAATTAAACCAGAAACCGACAATTGAATAAAATGTACACACAAATGTATTGGAGCACAGAAACATTTATTCTGAGCGACACATGGTGTTTTCTTGTAATAGGTTAAAGGTGCCTAATTCCGTGATACCCCTAATCCCGTGATAAAATTCCAATTGACTGCCATGGAGATGTGGCCTCTGACTTTTAAGTTTTTGAAATACCTAACAGATGCCAGGAGATGTCTTCTTTTCAATTCTATTGACTACCCGCCTTTTGAATAGAAGCAGTCGACTGTAGAAGCTTTTGTTCAGTGAAAGGTGGTTGACCAGTAAGTTTTTCTTTCTCTTGTAACCGCTTCTGAAGAAACATTTTATATTTGAGGTAAGAATTAATATAGCATTATAAAAATGATATATTAATATAGATCAGGCCTGCACAAACAGGGCTCGCTCCTCTGAGCGGGAGAGCGGTGTTTACCGCTCGCCGAAACGAAGAGGATGATACGTCAGAATGACATAGACTTGCTATATGTAGAGGAGAGGGAAACGACCACTCAGTTATCTAGTGGAGTGCAGTGTGTAGGCCTATTCTCAATAACTGTTTCACGTTGCTTACCTACTGCTACAGTACAGTATGGAGGAATCTAAAAGACGGAACATAACATTTAACATTTAACGATTTACAGCTCGAACTTATTGATCTTCAATGTGACCTAAGGGCTAAAGATCGTTTGAATAATACTACTAGCCTGGTTGAGTTTTACAAGACTAAACATTAGCAATAATATCCACGACTAAACAGGCTGGCTGTGGAAATGATTGCTATGTTTGGCTCAACATTTATATTTGTGAGCAACTGTTTTCTATAATCAACTTTAATAAAGGCAGACATCGAACATCTGTAACTGATGTTTCATTATGATCAGTAGGATACTGTTCCTTTCAGCTGCCAACAGCATAAAACCTCGTTTTGATGTACTGATAAATAAAAATATAACAAAATGATATTGTAAATTTAAGTAACTATAGAATTTCTATTACTTCAGTAAAATAAGTATTTCTTTACTAATTAATAATAGTTGAAGATAGTTTTGCAAACACTGAACGGGAATTCATTTCATAAACACTCGTAATAGTGCTTCCTTTTGTGTATATTTTGTACGAGATCCACCCCTTCTTCCAGTCCACCCTTATACAGAGCGCAGCTAATATCTGCATTCCGCTCATGAGCTGTGAGCCGGCTCGGAGAGAGCAAACCTTGTGCAGGCCTGCTCTAGATTATAGTCAGCTGAATCAATGTGTATGTTTATTTAAACATTGAGACAATAACAATGCTACAGGAGCTTTCCCATTTTCGGATTTATTTTCATATTTCTCCTACCTGGTTCACTCAACCAGTGATGCCAACGTTAAATTGTGAAAATTAATGTCTATGAAAGAAAGTAGTTGGTGGAAATAATATTGGAAATAAGTTATAGAAGGCATAAATTATAATTATAATAAAATAATAGGGCATATATTTAACTTAATTACTGCTGTTGTTAGGAATATAAGTAATGAGAAATAATTGTGTTATAATTGAATTTATTCAAATTTAATTTTGTATTGAATTTAACTTTGAGTTTATTTTGTTTATAATAAATTAATGTGTAATATGTATTCCTGTAATTACACAAATATTTTCTATGAAATTTGTCACTTGGGCACTTTTTCTGTATTGTAATTTCTTGCTTTATCCATATTAAAACAGTACATCATGACTTTAAAATGTTTTTCCAAATACACGTTTGTTTTCTGAGCAGTTAATGAGGATTATTTTAGTATCACGGAATTAGGAAACCACTGTCACGGAATTTGGATCCCTGTCACGGATTTAGGAGCCACTGTATAACAATGAAGAATCATATATTATATACCAAACTTGTCAAACTGTTGACACTGAATGTTGTAAAAACTGTAGCTAAAGGTCCAAATAACGTCATTTAGGTGTTATTTGAAAATTTTTAGTACAAGTTTGGCATAAATATAGACTTTATTAAATATGTCACGGAATTAGGCAACCTTATCCTAAATTTGGTTAGTGGTACAGCAAATTTCCGAAGTTAAAAATAGTGGTAACCCATTAAGTTACTTATCTACCCTTGGGGGAAAAAATTTGCAGTTTTTATCCATATGTTAAAAACTCTTTTCCCTGATTACTTGATACATAGGCCTAATTAATTAATTTTCACACAAAACATAAACGTCTCAAATAATTTTGGAAGGAAAGGGGGGCAATTTTTTAAAGATAAAACTGAAATTTGTTTGTTTTAGTCCTTGGTCCATAATTTTTAAGTGAAAACAAAATTTCTTTCACTGTCTTAAAGCTCATTCACAATGAAAATTAAACATAACGTAAGCGTTAACTTAAGAATATAAACATTACAGTAAAATCACGATGGGAACATAAACATAACCGCAAACATACTTGGTAACCGAGGAAACATAACAAGGACGCCATTTTCTCATATTCTGTCGTATACTTCAGCGCTCCACGATTGTGTTCTGTTTGCAAATCACGTAAGCATAAGCATGAAAGTCTGGAGTTTGCAAACTTTCATGTTAACGTCTTACAGTAATGTTTATGTCAATGCTTATGTGAATCATTGTGAATGATCCCATTTTTTGGTAGCCTGGGCGCAAACTTCTGTGTTTATGTTACGGTTATGTTTAATTTTCATTGTGAATGGGCCTTTACTCCTAAAAGAACACAGAATAAGCTGTGAAAACAGTTTTTCCTATTTTATTCCATTAAGGGAAAATGTCATTTTATTTTTTGAAATTTTCAAACATAAAAATAAAAATTTAAGATCTATATTTTTATGTTTGAAAACAATTTTGATGGATGGATAGGTGGTTGGATGTATGTATGATAGTTAAGTGGATGTATGAATTAATAAGTTGATATGTGGATTGGAATGAATGAATGAATGATTGAATGAATGAATGAATGAATTAATGAATGAATGTTTAATTGAATGAATTTATAAGTGAATCAACTATGATTGAACGAGTACACAAATTGTTTAATTAATGGATTGGTTGACCGGTGAACTCATCGACAGATGCTAGGTCCGTCAGTGGCATAAATTGTGGTTCGTGCGGAATCTCCACACCTGTGAGGACCAACCACGCATTCGGACTGCCCCCAAATCTTGATGAACGAGCCAGGCCTTCGGAATAATGTATGCAACCGATTTCACTGCACTTGAAACCAGTGACACGAGTTTGTGACCTACACAGCATCTTCAAGACCGGCTGTATTTAACCGGCATCGCCGTTACTAACACTGAAATTTTAAACATAAAATAGAACACATCATATTAGACCAGTGATGTCAAAGCAAGCGCATTTTTCTGACCTTGACGTCGTGCGCGGGCGTCAAGCGCTAAGTATGGAAAGAGGAAGGGTTGTGTGTATGAATAAGCAGCCTGTTGGATTAAGAAAACAGTGGTGTACAAACTTCAAACGGAACGTGAAATTTAATATCGTTATTTTTATATGGCTTCTTTCTGTTTGATATTATCTATATTGTCTGTAAAACAAAAGTACTAATATCAATTTCTTAATATTGCAGTTGTATTTTAAATGTTAATAACATAATAAAGAGTTACGAAGGAATATTCACATAAATTCCATAGTAGTACAAGTTTACTGTACTAAATGGATGAAATACATCATTCATAAAGAAAGTGATATCCCCAAAAAAGAGACTGAGTATGTCATGATAAGTTGGAATTGATATTGATTGGTACCTTTAGCCTTATAAAAGTAATCAATAAACTAATCAAAACAATATTACAGTACAAAGCAAAGTTACCTAGGTACTGTATCTGTTTTAAGTGTAACTAATATTACATAACAAAACTCTTATCGCATTATGCTTTTAAGGTGATATTTGTGAGCAACTTCCTATCATCAGAATATTAAATTATTTTCTCGAAATGTGCTGAAGCTATAGAGCTGACATTTTTACAACACATGGGCACGTATCTTTTGCTTATGATGTAACAGTAGTTGCTTTGTTAATTCATTTTCTTACAAACAATTTCCATGCGAATATTTTCAAAATTTTCAATACACTATCTTCAGTAATACGTATATACGATATATTAGATTTATGAAAACATTCTGTAAGGCTACTAAATAAATAGGCCTATACCTGAAAATTTTTTTCTTTTCTATAGGCTACGAAAAGTTGAGAAAATATTTTTTTTAATAAAAAATTCAAACTTGTGAAAAATGAGCATTAAACTTAAAACTTGCATTCTTGTAATGCAATTATACTTCTCAGACAAATCTAAAAATAAATATGGATACAGTTGTAATAAGTTCTCTTCCCTTTATCTATTGAATCAGTGCTGGCCATCCCTGAATATAGCTCGACCAAGCGGCATATACCACCTCTTTCGTCTGTCTCTTTCCTTTCCGCTGTAAAGCGCTCAAGCTCTCCTGAGCTCTAAAGCGCACACTTGCTCCTATGGGCATCAATTGACATGACTGTTCTACAACATATTATGTCAGTCGCATAAATTACACACAATTATGTCGCAACTTACACAGACATACTGTCATCGAAAATCCTCTACCCACTTCTGTATGTTCGCACTTATTTTAGGCAACTTTATTTCAACTAGTAATGCATAATTATAAACATTGTTAAACTGAAGTATACTGTACTTGTTTAGGAGTAAGGAACCTGTTTAAGGTGACCCTGTAGTACGCGTTACTTTAGTTTGTGAGAAGGGTGTCTGCTGTATATCCCGTGCACACTTATACAGGGACAACATTTTATTTTTACTAACATTTTTAATATTAAGTTGTCTATACCTCTGGATCAACGCCGTTTGCTAATCCCTCCCACGACTGGAGTTCGATGATACTGGCATAATATACAAACAAATCACTTTACTAGGTATAGGAGGGAAGGAAAGTAGTTCATCCATTTACGTAAACTAGGAAATATCGCGCTTTTGAGTTTGATCATTTTCATTAGGTTTTTGTTTAATCTAAATACATTACAGTATTAACAATAAGTGTTTTTACTCACGAACTGATCTGTCCATGCGGACGTATTCATTATGCAGTGTATATTATACTGTCTACAGCACATTAGCGTACAATATAGAGAATCAAGTTAAATTGAAAAAATAGCCACAATATGGATATTTAAACACATTTTTTAAAATGGTGGCCGTTCGATACAGGCTTCAGTTCTAATGTGCATATTATCGCACTATAGATTATTGTACCTAATCCCAATTACCAGTTTCGTCCTTCGTACTAGTAACTCATGTTGAAATAATTCTGTACCTACTCTATAAAAGAGTACCTTACGTACTGCAAATTCAATCTTCACTTCTGCCCGATCCGAAAAGATAAAACTATTCAGACATGCTATCTACTGTCCGTCCAAGTGGTTAGGTCGTAGGGTCGTAGAAAGGAGGGAAATCACGTGAGAGTTAATTACTTAACGAGGGCCTTTTATTTAAGTTATTTTAAACAATTGTACCTATAATATTACGTAGACGTCTAATTCCTAACAGAAATTAATGTTTTCAGAAAAGAGCTAAGACAGCCCAGCCACTAGCTGGCGAATAAAAGCTGGTGGGGAAACCGGGATACGACGTAGGCAAATGGACGACAGTACCTGTGCGAAAATGATTCAATATTGAAAGCTCTTTCGTCACTGGAAAACGCGAACATATTTTTGGAACGTACTGTTTACTATGACCGTAAGGCTACTATGACTGTATATGCGGTCTTGGATCTGTATGGAGGACGGTTGAACTTCATTAGTAGAAGGGGTGGGAGTGAAGTACATTTAAAAACTCAGGTACAATAAAAATTTAAGTAGAAATAAAATGATGTCCCTGTACTAATTCCAATGTTGTTGGACTAGAAAATGTCTTTAGTTATCATCAAGGAGCACTAATTGTTTCCCGATAAATGACTCGCAGATACTGAACTCGAACAAAATCCGTCCAACTCGCTATACACACAGACATTATGTAAACTATTTTTTCCATATGAGGATACTAAAAATTGTGATGTTTGAAAATCTGGAAACCGACTTTTGTTACATGATACTTCTTTCTCTTTATAACGCTTTTGGAGTAAACTCTGGAAAGTGAAATACTCAACATAATAATTTTGTATCTTATTCAACCCCTAAATCTGGTCCTCCATTCACTGTTTGATTCGCTTAAGAAACTTCTTGCCCCAGCAACTAAAACTTACCCTAGTACAAACCCTAGTAATGCCGCACTTCAATTATTGTGACGTTTTGTTAAGTGACCTAAGTTCTGAACTGTCAAGTTACAGCGAGTTCAGAATATGTGCGTCAGATACGTATGCAACATCCGACGATATGATCACATATCACCGTCCTTCGCAAGTCTTTCGTGGCTCCGACTTATAAGAACGTAGAACTTTACACTCTTTGTCTTTACTCTTTCGAATTCTGCACACTTCAACACCAAATTACCTTTCGTCTCGTTTCTCTCATCTATACTCTAACCACGACGTAAATACCAGATCATTATCTGTGGCACGCTAAGTATACCTCTTCATAGAACATCTCGTTATTCATCATCTTTTACAGTATCCACCTCGCGACAATGGAATTCCCTGTCACAAAGTATTAGGGGCTGCAAGACAATAAACACCTTTAAAAACAGCTTAAAAGATAACCTTCTTATCATTTCACTCCAATCATACTAACTTAAACTATCACTGTCTACATTGTTACTCCTTCCTTTAGACATACATCCTGATAGTGCTGTATTTTCAAAGTTGTCCCATAATAATCTCTTTCTATTATTTAACATTACTTGAAATATATTAACATTCTACGTATTTTAGCTTAATTCTGCTACATAGTTTGTATTTCAGTGTTTAATTAATAGTTCATAGTCTTCTGTTGTTTAATTCGTAAATAACTTTTGTATACATGTAGCACTCATCCAAATCAAATTGTTGAATTCTTTGTAAGTTCATACATATGTATGTATAGTTTTTGCTGGTTGAGTGGAAGAGAAGGCCTTAGGGCCTTAATTCTGCCAGCTAAAATAAATCATTATTATTATTGTTGTTATTTATTATTATTATTATTATTATTATTATTATTATTATTGTTATTTATTATTATTATTATTATTATTATTATTATTATTATTATACATCTAAAGCCTGAATAGTGAAATACGTTATTACTCAGCGATATATGCGATGGAGGGGGAAAGGAGCTGGTCAACCTATTCCATTATATCGAGGCTTAGTTTCCTCATTAGTGATGCCATAAGGTTCCAGCCTGTCTTCGGGGAGTTGACTCAACAACAAACATTCAACCTCTATGTGTCACAGACATATTTTTATTATTCATTAAGCAGCAAAGTCATAATACGGGTTAAGGGTTAAAATTTTACATTCCTTAGTGTTACTGTTCCTAAGATCTGAAGTTCAGGTCCTTAAAATCTTTGTGGGTAAGCTGTAATTAGCTCCGAAGGCTTTCTGCTGGAAGCATGACAATCTGCAAAGGTTCTCAGAGTCACGATCTACAAGACTTCCATGGAGGTCCCATAAAACCAAAACTATCGCACATTTTGTCAGCTCTTTAAAAAAGAACTCCCATCTTGTAGGGGAAGTGCAAGGAAAACAAAAACTGCGAATATATTTCGCCGATACAAGACGTATGCCACACGTGGTGTTGAAAGCGACTATGTCAATTTTCTAGCTTTACTTTCATGTCTCCCATAACAACTGAGTTACATACTAGAAGGGACTATGGAATCCTTTAAATCTCGACAGCTCCTTTCAAGAATTACAGTTTTACTAGCGTTTGATACATCTAGGTCTACGATATTCTTAGTCTGAATGGAGATTGTTTGGAGTATCTTCTCTTCCACCTTACGTTATTGAAGTTTTCATTTGTTTCACTTGACCTATACATTAGAAAGGTATATTTATTTATTTAATCTGGCGGAGTTAAGGTCATCAGGCCTTCTCTACCACACCACCAGAATATAAATAGTCATAATTGATTAAATGGCGATCTTACTCGTGTTAATTATGTAAGCATGTGCGGCGTACAGCTGTTTCGGTGCTATTTGACACCATCCTCAGAGTCTTCTATGTCTCGGCGCCATCTCAACTTCGCTGCCTGTTGTGTGGGTGCGTTCGTATGATGAGAAGTTGTGTCAAATAGTGTGTGTGTTCTGAAATTGATCTGTGTGTTGAGAATTTGATTAGGGTATGTTTTAGTGTGTCTGTGTTCTAGTGTGTTGAGTTTTTGGTTTTGGGTTGTATGTGTAGGATTTCTGTATGGGCGTAGGATGTTATGGGCGAATCCAGAAATGCATATAGAGTGTTAGTTGGGAGACTTTAGGGAGGCCGAGACGTGATGGGAGGATAATATTAAAATGGATTTGAGGGAGGTTGTGATGATAGAGACTGGATTAATCTTGCACAGGATTGGCGGGCTTATGTGAGGGCGGCAATGAACCTTCGGGTTCCTTAAAAGCCATTTGTAAGTAAGTAAGTAAGTAAGTATGTGTAGGATTTCCATGTCTGTATTTATGTTATTGTATGTGTGGTTTGCAGCGAAGTTGAGATGGCGCCGAGACACAGAAAGCTCTGAGGATGGTGTCAAGTAGCACCGAAACAGTTGTAAGCCGCACATGCTTACATAATTAACATGAGTAAGATCGCCATTTAATCAATTATTTATATTCAAATATTAAAAGTAGTGTACGAAAGATTCAACATGGACAAATAGTCATAAACAAAAACAAATGCAAAGAGAAGAAGTAAATAAGAAATATAAATAAAATTACAAATACAAATACAAAAAGCACAAGTGCAAAAATTCAAAAAGAGGGGTATAAAAAATATATATACAGGATGATTCCTGGCTGGTGTTAGTAACTTTCAGGGATGATGGAGAAGGGCATATATATATCAATTTGAAATAAGGAACCCTGGTCCGGAAATGACTGAGTCGAAAGTTATAAGCAAAAATAGTTGTGTGGAAATGAAATTATAATTTCACATCACGTGCCCTCCTTCCCTTAACCTTTGGAAAAGTTGTGGAAAGATGCTATGGGCCGGATGTCTCCTACGTCGGTACTAGTCCCAATACAATCTATGAGCTTATCTACTGTTCTCATTGGCTCATCCGTATTCGAAAATCAGGTCTGCTTATTCCGCTCTCGTGTATTCCTCCATTTCACTAGGACTGATCGACTGGACACTGCAACCTGTACACATACACTGCTGTCTACAGACGTGCATATCAGGACCGACCATGTCCGTTACACATTACGCCATCTGCATTGCTTTAGTGTAGTTTCCTGTCACCACCCCTCAGACAGCGCATTCAATGGAATACTGTAAGTAGACAACGTAAACAACGTCAGATGAATACAGTATGTGTAAGAGGTACAGATTAAATACACATATATAAGGTGTACAGAGGAATAAAATTATTTAATTTCCACACAACTATTTTTGCTTATAACTTTCGACTCGGTCATTTCCAGACCAGGGTCCCTTATCTCAAATTGATACATGTGCCCTTCCCCATCATACCTGAAAGTTAGTAACACCAGCCCGGAAACGGCCTATATACACCGGGTGAAACTCGATTCTACAGGGACATCATTTTATTTTTACTAACATTTTTAATATTAACCTGGCTATATCCTTGGATTAATGTCTACAACCGGAAACACCGCTTGCTCCCCCTTCCAAGACTGGAGTTCGATGATAGTGGCGTAAAATACAAATCACTCTACTAGGTATAGGAGGGGGGAAGAAAAGTAGTTAATCCATTTACGTAAACTAGAAAGTATCGCGATTTTGAGTTTGATAATTTTCATTAGGTTTTTGTTTAATCAAAATACAGTACTGTATTAACACTTAATGTTTTTACTGACGAACTGACCTGTCCATGTGAACGTATTCATTATGCAGTGTATATTATACTGTCTACAGCACATTAGCGTACAATATAGAGAAAGAAGTTAAATTGAAAAATAATCATAATATGGATAGTTAAACACATTTTTGAAAATGGTGGCCGTTAATTTCGATACAGGCTTCATATTATCGCACTATAGACTATTGTACCTAATTCCAATTGCCAGTTTCGTCCTTCGTACTAGTAACTCATGTTGAAATAATTCTGTACCTACTCTATAGAAGAGTACCTTATGTACTGTAAATTCAGTCTTCACTTCTGCCCGATCCGAAAAGATAAAATTACTCAGACATCCTATCTACTGTCCGTCCAAGTGATTTTGTCGCAGGGTCGTAGAAAGAAGGGGGAATCACGTGACAGTTAATTACTTAACGAGGCCCTTTTATTTAAGTTATTTTAAACAGTTCTATAATATTACGTAGACGTCCAATTCCTAACAGAAATTAATGTTTTCAGAAAAGAGCTAAGACAGCCCAGCTACTACACTTTACAGAGGGGCGAACAGAAGCAGGTGGGGGAAACCGGGATGCGACGTAGGCAAACGGACGACAGTACCTGTGCGAAAATACGATTCAATATTGAAAACTCTTTCGTCACTGGAAAACGCGAACATTTTTCTGGAACGTACTATACTCAGTAACGCAGTGCTGCACACGGGTCCTCTGTTCTGTGTGGAGAACCATTGGAAGTTTGCTAGTAGAAGGGGTGGGAGTGAAGTACATTAAAAATTCAGATACAATAAAAATTGAAGTAAAAATAAAATGATGTCCCTGTAGTAGGCCCCAAATATATTTTACAGTTATGCTACCATTTACTTGACACTTAGGAAAGTGTTTAAAGTGATATAAAATACACAAACATTGGCAAGTTTTATTTAAATACCATTTCCGGTTTAACCGGAAATTACGCTAACTTTCTTATTTCAAATGGAATAATCTGTATGTTAGTACATATTTTTACTTCTCTCTAAATTCTGAAGCCAAAGATGTATAACATCTCCAGATTTGAAGTGGTAATCTTTTGTTTAATTCAACAAACTGCAATATCAGTGATTCATGTCTTCATCCTTATCATGGCCCTTGTTGTCTTTTTCGTGTTCCTACATTTGTATTTAAAAATAATATTGTTATCCTTATTTGACAAGTGGCTTTGTGTGACACGCTATAATAAGTTAATACAGAAAAAGACTGACATTGCTTCGTAACCTCCATAAGGAAGTCCGCAGTGATAAGCTGACTTCAATAAATTGCTTTTAAAACGTGTAAATTAAAGCCGTGTATCATATTTTAAAGTTAGTTTAGGTTTTAATGACCCTGACCAAGATAATGAGCAACGGGGTGAGGTCTCCGTGGGCCCTATCGCTTCGGAACATCTCGTGATGTCGTCGAAGTCTCTCGGAAAGAGAGACAAAATGTAGGCCTACACTTGCGAAATTATCCGTTACAGACGTGCAGTTATGTAATTAAAACAGTTCATAAGTGCCCACCAGCTACCGCTGTAGGTAAGGTCGTAGCGCATTTGATTACTGCTCAGAAGATGCGTTTGGGCTTAGGTTCGATTCCCGCTTGGGTTGATTACCTGGTTGAGTTTCTTTTTACAAGATTTTTCAGAACTGTAAAGTGAATATCAGGTAATTCATAGAGAATTCTAGGCCTCATCTTCCAATATAATCTCGCTATACTATCACCTTTATTTTTTAACTTTGCTCTAGAGTATGTCATTAGGAAAGTCCAGGATAACAGAGAGGGTTTGGAATTGAACGGGTTACATCAGCTGCTTGTCTATGCGGATGACGTGAATATGTTAGGAGAAAATACACAAACGATTAGGGAAAACAGGGGAATTTTACTTGAAACAAGTAAAGACATAGGTTTGGAAGTAAATCCCGAAAAAAACAAAGTATATAATTATGTCTCGTGACGAGAATATTGTACGACATGGATGTATAAAAATTGGAAATTTTTCTTTTGAAGAGGTGGAAAAATTTCAAATACCTGGGAGCAACAGTAACAAATATAAATTATACTGTTATTATTCGGTTGAGAAGCTTTTATCATCCAGTCTGCTGTCAAAAATCTGAAAGTTAGAATTTATAAAACAGTTTATATTACCGGTTGTTCTTTATGGTTGTGAAACTTGGACTCTCACTTTGAGAGAGGAACAGAGATTAAGAGTGTTTGAGAATAAGGTGCTTAGGAAAATATTTGATGCTAAAAGGGATGAAGTTACAGAAGAATGGAGCAAGTTACACAACGCAGAACTGCACGCATTGTATTCTTCACCTGACATAATTAGGAACATTAAATCCAGATGTTTGAGATGGGCAGGACATGTATCACGTATGGGCAATCCAGAAATGCATATAGAGTGTTAATTGGGAGGCCGGAGGGAAAAAGACCTTTGGAGAGGCCGAGACGTAGATGGGAATATAATATTAAAATGGATTTGAGGGAGGTGGGATATGATGATAGAGACTGGATTGATCTTGCTCAGGATAGGGACCAATGGCGGGCTTATGTGAGGGCGGCAATGAACCTTCGGGTTCCTTAAAAGCAAGTAATTAAGTATCAACTATTCCATAGACGCACAGTAACCTAGTAGATCACAATATTAAATAATCTACTGATAAAGTGCCAACTATGGTGCATGAAACGACAGAGGTACGGCTTTAACGTAGTGTGAAAGCTGGGGTCGTGAATTCGAATTCCGTTGTGGACATGGACGAAGACATTGTAATATTGCTAGAAAGTAAAAACATTATTTTCAAAATAAAAAAAAAAATCACCAGGCAGCTTGTTGCATATTCTAAGAGCACTGATCGAGTATTTATTCATTGTCTTTGACAGTCTATATTTAAGAATGTCAAAGTAATACTTCTTCCTAAAATTAAGACCATACGAATGTAAACAATTTGTAGTCTTATTGGAATTTCCCATTTCATAGCCATACACAATTGCTTCAAGGGAAATGTTAAATGTTATGTTTTATTTAACGACGCTCGCAACTGCAGAGGTTATATCAGCATCGCCGGATGTGCCGGTATTTTGTCCCGCAGGAGTTCTTTTACATGCCAGTAAACCTACTGACATGAGCCTGTCGCATTCAAGCACACTTAAATGCCATCAACCTGGCCCGGGATCGAACCCGCAACCTTGGGCATATAAGGCCAGCGCTATACCAACTCGCCAACCAGGTCGACTTCAAAGAAATATTACTACATTTTTTAGTCATACTATTTCTTTTATAAATAATGTTTCACTGTGAGCCGTGGAAGACGAACCAGTTATGGCTCGTATTGCCCTCTTTTGAACTAAAAATACATCATATTCTGTATGTGACAACTATTACCCCAAATTAGTAAACCATATTTTACAATTCTCTAAAAATATGCATAGTAAGCTGTTCTAAGATATTTATTTATTTATTTACTTACTTATTTATTTATTTATTTAAATTTCACCAACAGAAGCAACCTTCCGATGTGGCTTACATTGATACATATACATAATAGTGAAAAATCAAAACAAAAAACACAAACGAAAGAAAGAAAGATACATAATAGATGATAGAATATAATATTGCAGTTAATATTAGTACCAGATGTCAATATAATAATGCAGAATTGTTTCAAAATTTTTGTAAAAACATTATAAAACACTTATTCATAATTTAGATGCCTAAGGATTATTAATACACCCGCCTGCCATAACAGATAGGTCGGAAAACAATTTCAGAAAAATACATGCATGGAATAGAGAAAAATAAGAAATATATCAATACAATAGGTAGTAATCATTGTACAATATGCAATTTAGAAAGTTTAAAAATTAAACATTATAATTCTTTTTAATATTGTATGAAATTTGTTTAACTGATAAACTGAAATCTAATTGAGAATCACAGTTTAAAGACAGAGAGTTGTAAGTATTACACATAACAAACAATGGAGAGTTCTTGAAGAAAAAACAGTTCTAGGAATTGGAATAAAGACGGTTATTTAAACGTTTTATATTTCTGAATAAAATTATGTAATATATAATATAATATAATATGACGTGACGTGACGTGACGTGACGTGGCGTGGCGTGGCGTGACGTGGCGTGGCGTGGCGTGACGTAACACAACACCGAATGCAAGTGAAATAACTTTGCAGATTGATAGGGACGATAGGGTACACGTAAATGAATAGAAAAACTATATTACGTTTTGTGATTAAATGCACGGTTAATTAGAAAATTAAGTTTGAAGTTGCAGCAGTCCGGCAACATCGCCGCTAACACACTCTACTCGTGATACAGATGTAAGAGTTCAACGAAGTCTGTGTGTCTCGGTAGGTGAGTTGCTCTCCGCAAAGACGTTGCCACTTGTTCGCTTCATGCAATGGCTTGAATTTAGAGGTTTTTAAAATTAAATTTACACGAAAACCGTGCACGCTATTGAAATACGCCAGAGGGATAAACTATTCTTTATTAGATTTGCTATCAATATGGAGAGAAACCACTATATTACTCGCTATAGTTACCGAATAAGAGGTTTTTAAACATTTGGAAAAAAATTTTCTGTTCATGGGCACGTCATTTACTGCAAAATCCAGCATTCTCCAATTTTTCATATTTTCTGCCTTCCTCTTAGTCCCTGCATATAATATAATAGGGCCTATAATATAATATAATATAATATAATATAATATAATATAATATAATATAATATAATATAATATAATATAATATCAGCTTCTTGTCTATGCGGATGACGTGAATATGTTAGGAGAAACTCGACAAATGATTAGGCAGAACACGGAAATTCAACTTGAAGTAAGTAAAGCGATAGGGTTGGAAGTCAATCCCGAAAAGACTAAGTATATGATTATGTCTCGTGACCAAAATATTGTACGAAATGGAACTATAAAAATTGGAGATTTACCCTTCGAAGAGGTGGAAAAATTAAAATATCTTGGAGCAACAGTAACAAATATTAATGACACTCGGGAAGAAATTAAACGCAGAATAAATATGGGAAATGCCTGTTATTATTCGGTTGAGGCTTTTGTCATCCAGTCTGCTGTCAAAAAATCTGAAAGTTAGAATTTATAAAACAGTTATGTTACCGGTTGTTCTGTATGGTTGTGAAACTTGGACTCTCACTTTGAAAGAGGAACAGAGATTAAGGGTGTTTGAGAATAAGGTTCTTAGGAAAATATTTAGGGGTAAGAAGGATGAGGTTACAGGAGAATGGAGAAATTTACACAACGCAGAGCTAAACGCATTCTATTCTTCACCTGACATAATTAGGAACATTAAATCCAGACGTTTGAGATGGGCAGGGCATGTAGCACGTATGGGCGTATCCAGAAATGCATATAGAGTGTTAGTTGGGAGATCGGAGAGAGAAAGACCTTTGGGGAGGCCGAGATGTAGATGGGAGGATAATATTAAAATGGATTTGAGGGAGGTGGGATATGATGATAGAGACTGGATTAATCTTGCTCATGATAGGGACGGATGGCGGGCTTATGTGAGGGCGGCAATGAACCTCCGGGTTCCTTAAAAGCCAGTAAGTAAGTATAATATAATATAATATAATATAATATAATATAATATAATATAATATAATACACGTAACATGATACTATGTGTAGTATATTAGGCAGACACGTTGTGACATCTAGCCTCCTAGCCTCCATAACTGTCTGCAGTCTAGAGTGGACTATGGCCGGCGAATTCAGCCATGTAAGACATACTGATTCAGTGGACTTGATATCAAATTTATTGGAGCATTTCCCGGTACTCCGGGATAGGGTTTCGGTGAGAGCGGAAGTTGGGAGTAGTACTGCCACAGTGTTGGTCAGGGAGGGGGGACGGAGGAGGGGAGATTTCGTGTTAGAAGGACATAAACTGAAGGCGGAGTTGGGGACGGTAGGACATCCATTCGACTTGGCTTACAACTGCGTAATGCAAACTGTCCCAGAATGCAACAACGAATTAAAGAGTATTTCATATCGTTTATTTTGTCAGGAAACGTGTATGGGAAACAACTTGAAGATGTGAAGATTCTATTTTTTTAATTATTCTTTTTCAATACCACTGTACCATTGTTTATTTTAAATTCATTATCAAATATTTGACTTCCTAATAACAAAAGCTTTATTTTGTTGCAAATTATAGTTTACCAGATTCTGATTTTATTACATAAAGAAACACCCCGGGATAAAATCCTATAGGTACAGTCTGTACAATGTACAGGGACATCATTTTATTTTTACTTCAATTTCTATTGTACCTGAGTTTTTGAATGTACTTCACTCCCACCCCCTCTACTAGTAAACTTCCAACCGTTCTCCAAACAGAACCAAGCGTATACAGTCAAAGTCGCCTTGCGGTCATAGTAAACACAAACAGTACTGAGTTAGTGTGTATAGGACGTTCCAGAAATATGTTCGCTTTCAATATTGAATCATATTCTCGCACAGGTACTGTCGTCCGTTTGCCTATGTCGCATCCCGGTTTCCTTCACCCGCTTCTGCTCGCCCCTCTGTAAAGGCTAGTGGCTGGGCTGTCTTAGCTCTTTTCTGAAAACATTAATTTCTGTTAGGAATTGGAAGTCTACGTAATATTATACAACTGTTTAAAATAACTTAAATAAAAGGGCTTCGTTAAGTAATTAACTGTCACGTGATTTCCTTTCTTTCTACGACGCTGCGACGTAACCACTTGGACGGACAGTAGATAGGATGTCTGAGTAATTTTATCTATTCGGATCGGGCAGAAGTGAAGATTGAATTTACAGTATGTAAGGTACTCTTTTATAGAGTAGTACAGAATTATATTAATATGAGTTACTCGTACGAAGGACGAAACTGGTAATTGGAATTAGGTACAATAGTCTATAATACGATAATATGCAAAAAACGAACTGAAGCCTGTATCGAAATGAACGGCCACCATTTTCAAAATTGCTTTTAAATATCCATATTATGATTATTTTTCAATTTAACTTCATTCTCTATATTGTACACTAATGTGCTGTAGACAGTATAATATACACTGTATAATGAATACTTCCGAATGGACAGCTCAGTTCGTGAGTAAAAACACTTATTGTTGATACTTTACTGTATTTTGATTAAACAAAAACCTAATGAAAATTATCAAACTCAAAATCGCGATATTTCCTACTTTACGTAAATGGATGAACTACTTTTCTTCCCTCCTATACCTAGTAAAGTGATTTGTTCGTATTTTACGCCAGTATCATCGAACTCCAGTCGTGGAAGGGGGTAGCAAACGATGTTTTCGGTTCTCAAACGTTAATCCAAAGGTATAGCCATGTTAATATTAGAAATGTCAGTAAAAATAAAATGATGTCCATGTATTATTACAATAAATTTGCTTTTTTCTTAAAATAATTTTGTTCGGATTAACCAGATTTTCGGATTAGCGTAGTTCTGAATAACGAGGCTCTACTGTACTGTTTAGATGATGTTAGTTTTTCATGTCTTCTCGTAAAAAGTTAAAATTTATATTACGGACAAAGTGTTTTTTTTTAATTCAGCGCGTCCACATCTGTTGACTAACGGTTAGCGCATCTGACCTCGAAACCAGGTGGCCCGGGTTCGATTCCCGGTCGGGGCAAGTTACCTGGTTGAGGTTTTTCCGGGGTTTTCCCTCAACCCAATATGAGCAAATGCTGGGTAACTTTAGGTGTTGAACCCTGGATTCATTTCACTGGCATTGTCACCTTCATCTCATTCAGAGGCCAAATAACCTAAGATGTTGATGAAGCGTCGTAAAATAATCTTACTTACTTACTGGCTTTTAAGGAACCCGGAGGTTCATTGCCACCCTCACATAAGCCCGCCATTGATGCCTATCCTGAGCAAGATTAATCCAGTCTCTATCATCATATCCCACCTCCATCAAATACATTTTAATATTATCTTCCCATCGACGTCTCGGCCTCCCCAAAGGTCTTTTTCTCCTCTGGCCTCCCAACTAACACTCTATAAGCATTTCCGGATTCGCCCATACGTGCTACATGCCCTGCTCATCTCAAACGTCTGGATTTAATGTTCCTAATTGTGTCAGGTGAAGAATACAATGCGTGCAGTTCTGTGTTGTGTAACTTTCTCCATTCTCCTGTAACTTCATCCGTCTTAGCTCCAAATATTTTCCTAAGAACTTTATTCTCAAACACCCTTAACCTATGTTCCTCTCTCAAAGTGAGAGTCCAAGTTTCACAACCGTACAGAACAACCGGTAATATAACTCTTTTATAAATTCTAACTTTCAGATTTTTTGACAGCAGACTGGATGATAAAAGCTTCTCAACCGTATAATAACAGGCATTTTCCATATTTATTCTGTGTTTAATTTCCTCCCGAGTATCATTTATATTTGTTACTGTTGCTTCCAGGTATTTGAATTTTTCCACCTCTTCAAAAGATAAATTTCCAATTTTTATATTTCCATTTCGCACACTATCCTGGTGACGAGGTCATAATTATAGCCTATACTTTGTCTTTTCGGGATTTACATCTAAACCTATCTCTTTACTTGCTTCAAGTAAAATTCCTGTGTTTTCCCTAATCGTTTGTGGATTTTCTCCTGTCGTATAATAACCTACTAAAAAAAATCGATTCAGCGCTCCTCACTTTTGGTCACGGGTCCAGAAGATGTATTTTTCCGTTCCCCCCTTGCCCTATTTTCACTGATTATTGAGTCGATATGTAACCCTGAAACGCTGGATGCCACTACGTGTGCGACACCTTGAAAGTATGTAATAGCTTCTCACTAAAACTTTACTTTCATGTGATAAATTATTAATTTCTTCTCACCCATCAATTTCACTAATATAGCAACACTTGGCGAATTAACATGTCTTATTTCCTTTACAAAAAAAAAAAAAAAAAAAAAAGTTGAGGTCAACTCCATTACCTAGCGACAAGATCCAGATAGCCCCATATATGGAGAAGTGTGCAATGTTTCTAAAGGGAACCTTAAGATAAGACTTGCAGAATGAATTCAGAATATAAATATCACATTAACATTTATAAAGATATGACAGCGCTCGTTAGGCACCTAGAAAGCATGACTCCCCTCTACACATCGCTGGATTTAAGCCTGATTCTCCCACAACGTTAAGTGAAAAGTTCCTCATCTTCTGGCAAAGGTAGCTAATGCTAAGGAGCTAAGTTGTCTCTAAGCAAGAAACCTTCGTTTTCAAACCTAAGTAAAAGTAAGGTTATTAATCTCGTCGGATCTTCCAAAAAAGAAAATGGATGTAATTAGCCTCCTACAGAATTGAATACCAGAGGTCCTTCTCGGAGGTAAAGACTGTCGGAGCGTGACGCTAAGACAATTATTTTTCTTTTATTACCAAACTCAAGAAAGCTTGCGAACTCTATTTTTCCATTCGTATGTATGAATTTATTCACACTGAAAATGAGTAAATACCCGGTGGCATTGGTAACTAATTACACTCTTTTTTTCTATTTTGTTTCCGTTTTTAATAAGTGTATATTTCCTTTTACTTGTTTATGTTTTATAAATTAGTTTGTCAGTCTTGAACAATGTAATTGGGCTTTGCCTGTTATGTTCAATAACAAATAAAATAAATAAATAAATAAATAAATAAATAAATAAATAAATAAATAAATAAATGAAATAAATAAAATAAAAATAAATAAATAAATAAATAAATAAATAAATAAATAAATAAATAAACAAATAACATTGCTGTTAGATTTGGAGATACTGGTAAGTTTATTGCTAATCTGTGCGTATGGAATAAAGGTAAAACTGTGGGTCCGTGTAGTAGGTTTACGAAACGTAAATGAAGTCCTTACCAAACAGAGAGCTCAAGGTAAAATTTGTCGGTTATTTTTTGCGCCAACGTTAGTGGTTGAAAATAACGCTACTACTATTTGCTATTTCATAACTGAATTCCGCGAACTGCCATTACTTATAAAGTGGTGTTCTCGTAAGATTAAGTTCCTAAAAAGTTAATATGGCCGTCTTTTCAGTGTTGCCAACTGTTACCAGATATGATCAATGCAGGTAAACTCACAGTGCTATGCACTAAAGCAGTGATGTCAAAACAAGCGCATTTTTCTGACCTTGACGTCGTGCGCGGGCATCAAGCGGTAAGTATGCAAACAGGAAGGGTTGTGTGTATGAATAAGCAGCCTGTTGGATTAAGAAAACAGTGGTGCACAAACTTCAAACGGAACGTGAAATTTTATGTCGTTATTTTTATATGGCTTCATTCTGATTGATATTATCTATATTGTATGTAAAACAAAAGTTCTAATACCAATTTCTTAATATTGCAGTTGTATTTTAAATGTTAATAACATAATAAAGAGTTAAGAAGGAATATTCACATAAATTCTATAGTAGTACAACTATACTGTACGAAATGGATGAAACACATCATTCATAAAGAAAGTGATATCCCAAAAAAGAGATTCAGTATCACATGATAAATTGGAATTGGTATTGATGATAACTTTAGCCTTATAAAAGTAATCAATAAACTAATCAAAACAATATTACAGTACAAAACAAAGTTACCTAGGTGCTGTATATGTTTTAAGTGTAACTTATATTCCATAAAAAAAACTCTTATCGCATTGTGCTTTTAAGGTGATATTGGTGAGCAATTTCCTGTTATCAGAATATTAAATTATTTTCTCGAAATGTGCTGAAGCTATAAAGCTCACATTTTTACTACACATGGGTATGTAACGTTTTCTTATGATGTAATAGTAGTTGCTTTGTTAATTCATTTCCTTGCAAACAATTTCCATGCGAATATTTTCAAAATTTTCAATACAATATCTTCACTAATACGTATAGGGTAAACATTGGTAATTTCGTGATAATTTCATGAAAACTAATTTAAAATGCATATGTGTAAATATATTCTTATTCCGATTTTTTCATCTAAAAGACGATAACTTGCTCTACAAATCTGGAGACATAAAAGATTGGATACGTTCTTGAATAGGTGCCAAAAAACACTTTTACAACTTAAGCTGAAAGGTTGGTTATTTCGTGATAACCTTGGTAATTTCGTGATATTGCATTGATAATTTCGTGAAAGGTAGAAGAATTGTGGAAAAATTCATTAAAGTCAAATGAATTTCTCATTTATTGTTACAAGACTTCAAACATAGTAATTCCGTCTAATATTCATAGCAAGAAAGCATAGAAATACATATCAACACATAATAAGAATTAAATCAAAGTAAAAATTGAAATTGAAAAGGGATCTTCTTTGCCCTGAAAGGGTGAACACTTTTATTACGGACTTTACTATAGCCTATATTACTAGGGTAACTCCAAAAGTAATGCATAACGTTTGTTTAAAAATTATATTTTTATCCTACAGTTTTGCTATTTTCACAGAATGTAAATGCATCCTTAAGGAATAAAAATATCACTTTTCCACATAATCCCCGTCCCTTTCAACTGCCTTACGTAACCTAGGAACGAGGGCCTGTAGACCAGCACGGTAAAAGTCTGGACCAACACGTCTGAGCCACTCTTTAGCAGCGTGCACAAGGGAGTCATCTTCTAAACTCGTTCCGCAAAGGGATCCTTCAGTTTACCAAAGAGATGGTAATCGCACGGTGCCAGTTCAGGACTGTAAGGCGGATGTTTCAGTGTTGTCTATCCGAATTTTCTGATCTGGTCTGTGGTCTTGTGACTGACATATGGCTGTGCGTTGTCGTGCAATAGCAGAACATCCTGCTTCTCCCGATGTCGTCGAACACGACTTAGTCGAACTTGAAGTTTCTTGAGAGTTGCAACATACCCGTCAGAATTAATGGTGGTTCCGTGTGGCATGATGTCCACAAGCAAGAGTCCTCCTGAATCGAAAAACACAGTAGCCATAACGTTTCCTGCCGAAGGTGTACTTTTGAATTTCTATTTCTTTGGTGAATTTGCATGATGCCACTCCATTGTCTGCCTCTGTCTCCGGTCCAAAATGGTGGAGCCATGTTCCATCTTCTGTCACAATTCTTGCAAGTAAGTCATCTAGCACTTATCATTGACACTTAGCATGATAACAAATCAAACAGAAGCTACACTGAACCCATTGCGTCTCCGTTTTCTTTTTTGTTATCACATCTTTTCTTCAGATTTTTAAAATTCCTATTGTAATACAATTTTTAAAATAGTATAAAATGTAACACTTAATGCTCAACAAAATTTCGCCTCAAACAGCTAAGATTTCTATTAGTAAAGCTAAGCCTATATGGCGACTATAGATGTATCTAAAATTCCAAAAACATTTCCTAAAATTTCATGAAGATACAATAAATCTTTGTACCAAATATCATATGCTTACCTTTAGTAATAAGCCTGTAATGTAATTACAAACATCCACAAAATTTGTACGCCTGAGAAGTCGACGCAAACTTGCTCTCTCCAAACATAAAAGCTCACTGAAGCAACTACAATAGTCACACAAAGCTTAGCTGTATGTTTCTGGAAACTGGACAACATATGCAATCCCTTGGCGGAAATTTGGATCTCGTAACGCCATTGGTTAGTTCACAAAAGAGCAAAGAAAAAGTTTCCGAAATAACCACTGCCACGAAATTACCAATGTTTACCCTATACGGTACATTAGATTTACGAAAACTTTCTGTAATGCTACTAAATAAATAGGCCTATATCTGAAAATTTCACTTTTCTATAAAAAAAAGTTGAGAAAATATTTCTTTTGAACAAAAAAATCAAACTTGTGAAAATGAACATAAAATTAAAACTTTCATTCTTATAATGAACATAAAAATTAAAACTTACATTCTTATAATTCACTCATACTTCTTTTTCAGACAAATCTAAAAATTAACATGGATGCAGTTTTAATAAGTTCTCTTCCCTTTATCTATTGAATCAGTGCTGGTCATCCCTGAATAATTAGCTGAAGATGATTCCATTCCACAGACCAAGATAAGAGCGGCATTATTTAATTTAAACACCTTCTTTCGTCTGTCTCTTTCCTTTCCTTCGTCAATAGATACCCTTCAAGATATACTGAAAGATGGTTGTTTAAAAACGATTTGGCTCTCCTGGGACTCATCTCAAAACATCCAAAAACCTGCGAAACAGGGAGGTGCGTTGCTCCTGGTGGGCATCAAATTAAAACATGCCTGTAGTAAAGAATGGAATGACCAGGTCTGAAGTCCAATAGAATAATCCTCCATGAGACGATAATGAGTAAATTTCAAATACCAAAACTTTCACACTACAGGAATATTTGGAAGTGGCGTGTCTCAGTTGTTACATAGATACATACAATTCGTTGTCTTGTTCACCTGTAACCTTTAGTTTCGTGCACCGAGTCCCATGACAGCCCAGCTCAGGCCATGAAGCAGGTGTCAAAACCTGTTTGTGTATTCCTCTCTTTAAAATACGTCAGCGTCTAATAAGATCGTTTTCAGTATAAGTCGTTGTTCTGCTAAGTAAAGTATTTTTGTCGGAATATATTTTTATTTTATGTATTTTCATCAGTTGTCCTAATAATGATACATACACACTACAGGAATGTTGGAGTGTCTTGTCTCCACCTGTCGTTTCCTTGACTGAGTGCTATCACTCAAAACCATCAGAATGCAAATGTGGATACGGTTGCGTTCGTATCATCCGTTAATAGACTCCCGGGAGAGAGAAAGTCAGCCGTTATCTGACATTAAAATATTAATCAACTCCTGTCAGGGTTTGCTACCCTAATAGAATAAAAAGAGATCGCAAAGGAAATGCTTCCTTGATATCATTATAAAATAAATTATTTAAAAAACGTACTTTGATATGCGTTATAATTTATATTACTCTTTCTGAAGCTTGCAAGCTTCTGTCTTCTGTATATTAAAATTTAAGCTAGTGAGAAAAAAATTTACATCTTGAGATCCTGATCTATATTTTTATGAATATAAAGTTCTGAGTGAGTTGTTTCACAGTTGTGACGTCACCTGAAATTAAACTACAATGGAACGAACAAATAAACTGAAAGACTCCTTGAATTATAAAGGAAGAAATGATTTTAATATCTCATTAAAATTTTAAAGATTTTACAAAATTCTAGGAATCAAAATTGTCTTTGTTTGTTTTTGACTTACGTCTCTAAAAACATCATACTGTCCTCCAAAAATTGCATGCTTACTCTCTAGATAAAATACAATTTTTAATCTGTTAGATAACAAAAATCAACACGAGAATTTTACTTCAAGCAAGTAATAAGATAAGTTTGGAAGTAAATCCCGAAAAAACAAAGTATGTGTTTATGTCTCGTGACCAGAACATAGTACGAAATGGAAATATAAAAATTGGAAATTTATCCTTTGAATAGGCGGAAAAATTCAAATTACTTTGGAGCAACAGCAACAAATATGAATGACACTGGAAAGTAAATTAAACGCAGAATAAATATGGGAAATGTCTGTTATTATTCGGTTGAGAAGCGTTTGTCATCCGGTCTACTCTCAAAAAATCTGAAAGTTAAAATTTATAAAACAGTTATATTACCGGTTATTGTGTATGGTTGTGAAACTTGGACTCTCACTTTGAGAGAGGAACAGAGGTTAAGGATGTTCGAGAATTAGGTTCTTAGGAAAATATTTGTGGCTAAGAGGGATGAAGTTACAGGAGAATGGAGAAAGTTACAGAACGCAGAACTGCACGAATTGTATTCTTCACCAGACATAATTAGGAACATTAAATCCAGACGTTTGAGATGGGCAGGACATGTATCACATATGGGCGAATCCAGAAATGTATATAGAGTGTTAGTTGGGAGGCCGAGACGATTAAGACCTTTGGGGAGGCCTAGACATAGATGGGAGGATAATAGTGAAATGGATTTGAGGGAGGTGGGATATGATGACAGAGACTGGATTAATCTTGCACAGGATTGGGACCGATGGCGGGCTTATGTGAGGACGGCAATGAATCTCCGGGTTCCTTAAAAGCCATAAGTAAGTAATTAAGTAGGCCTAAGTAAGTAAGTAAGTAAGTCACTTATTCATGTAATAGTTGTTGTTTAGTCAACTATCCGAAGACAGATTTGAACCTCATAAATAACACCAATAAGGCATCACTCAGGAGAAATGTGATGTTTTATTTAACGATAATGGGAGGTTATATCAGCGTCGCCGGATGTATAAATTGTCCCGATAAATTCTTTCATTGAAAAATCTACTGACATGAGCCTACATTTAACACACGCCCAGACTTAATCTGGATGGTCATTGAAAGTATAAATGTTTATTTTTTTGACGAAAATTCTTTGTCTTGTTTTGAATATTTTATTTGTCATTTATCTCCAAAAAAATTGAAAATCTTTATTTCTCTTCTTCGACAACCAATGCCTTACCAAATTTTGCATTATTCTTCTTTGTCATTTAGTTCCTTAGAATATCCTAATTAAATGTTACCTTTTAACAATGCTTTAAATAGCCATCATAGAAAGAATAAACATTTATTATAATATAATATAATTTGACATATAAATGTCTAATTAATAAATATAATATAATATAATATATTATAATATAATATAATATATTATATTATATTATATTATATTATATTATATTATAATATATTCTATTATATTACATTATATTATATTATATTATACTAGTGGCTTGTGCAGCAAATGCTGCAAACTAATTCATTAGACGTTCAAATAAACATTTTTCAGATTTGTTTTCAATGAAGAATTAGACATTCGGAAACTTATTTGCTTCCATAACAATGAAATATACTTTTTCTCTCTTCGAGCCAATACAAGAGAACCATTTTATATAAATATCTTGTACACACACCGCCATATAATTTTTTCATGACATGAAAAGACCCAACCCCACTTGATTAATACACAACCAAAAATATTTGATTTTTAATAATATTATTATCTTAAAGATTTAAAATTAAAAAATGCAGGTAACAAAATAATATTTATATATACTATAACTGCCATTCTTAGTAAAATATAAAATCAAATTAATTAATATTATTCTCTAATGATTTACTTATATAAACGAAAACAATTTCACTTTCATATCGTCAATAACATTAATATGTATAATTAATGAAAAGAGTCATCAAATGGCATTAACTACAATATATTTCATTTGTAATGGTAATAATGTCATCAAACCACCTCAAGTTTTGTAGTTTTAATATCCAATAACAGCTGTATACCTGAAAATTTTACATCAATCATCAGAATCAACCTGTAAAATATTTTTAGTAAGTTAATTTTTAATAAAATTTAATTTGAGCTCAAATATGTTAGCATTCTTACAGATCAAAGCCTTCGAAAAAATTGTTTACTGTAGTATTTGTTTTGTTTTATTCTGAAATGCAACACGGCGAAAGATGCTTGCTTCCTTCTGCTTTACAAAAAGAGAAGAGAATATCAAGTCGGCTGTAATGTATTAGCTTTCTCAAAACTGACGACAGATGAATTTTGACTGAAAATAAAAAATTATGTTTAAGAATTGACATTTCAAATCTGAAAACTACTATTTTTGCCGAAAATTTGAGTTCCAATATTCAAATGAAATGTTCATTTATCAAAATTCCAGCTTTTGGAATTTCCATTACCAGTTCAAATTATATATAGATTATATTTATTATATTATATTATATTATAACATATTATATTAATTAATTAAATTATATTATATTGAACCTTGTCGCCAGTATTCCTTCGCGATAGTTAAAATACATTGGCAGCTTCGAAACAAAACTGACAGCTGTAGCGAAGGCAAGTGTCGCGTGTGATTTAGGCCACTCTTGCAGCAGAGTAGTTGGAGGTGGCCCTGGCTACTGCTGTTATCATATAGACACGGTGGTATGACCGAGATGGGAGCTGCAGATAGCTGGAGAACACACAAACACAAACTGATATTCACTTATTATACGCGTCCAGCGCCTCTTAGTGATTAAAAGTCTGCCCATTTAAATGAACAATGGCCCAAGTCAGGAGTTATGCCTTCTTATTATACCCTTTTGCACGATATGGTCGCAGCGGGGGACCGAATTATGGTTTCCATCTTGTGACAAAGGTTGAAAGCATCAGAGAATACAATGCTGTAAACAAAGACGCGGATTGGTGACGCAGGTAAACGCAACGTTTGAAGTAGCTCGCTAATCAGAGATATCATCTTGTTCTACTGCATTTTGCGGGTATTTTGATAATGTGATACACTGTTTTACTTTCGCACTATACCAGCTATAAAGGGAAATGTAACGGTACTGCATCTTCAACAATTTTCATCAATATCTTCTACTTCTTTTTCTCCTCCTCCTCCTCTTTCTTCTTCTTCTTCTTCTTCTTCTTCTTCTTCTTCTTCATCTTCATGGATTAGCCCAGGCGTGTCCATTTAGTAAGTTGTGATGCAAACGTGAGTTGCAGGCATAGAGCACTGAAAAACGTAAGGTTTCCTCCCTCATCTCCTTCCACTACCGTAAACTGGGGTTACTTTGAACACAGAGGAAACATTGAACATTTTTTCAGAAAATCATATTTAGGTATAGTTATATACAATAAAAGTAATTTGATACAGTTATATGAACACTTTTTAATGATTGAATAAAATTAATAAAATCGGTTAAAAACCATACATGTTTCGGAGGAATGCTCCTCCATCTTCAGTGGTAGTACCACGACTTTAACAAGAACATAAATTGTGTAAAGCTCGTGGTTGATAATACAATTTTTACAAAGATACATAATTTAAAAATCAACAATTGTTAAAAATAAAATGACCTAAATGTTGTTGAGTTCGCATGCATATTATAAACTTAAATACAAGATAATTGATTAAAATAATTATTTAAAATTTTTTAAAAAGCAATGTCTAATCGTAAAAATATATGTATTAAGTACAAAATGATTAACCAGAGAATATATAATTAGTGTATGAT
This sequence comes from Periplaneta americana, assembly GCA_025594305.2. Classification (NCBI taxonomy): domain Eukaryota; kingdom Metazoa; phylum Arthropoda; class Insecta; order Blattodea; family Blattidae; genus Periplaneta; species Periplaneta americana. Next base: position 21,572,287 of record JAJSOF020000035.1, read on the forward strand.
GTTGAAATTAACAAAAAGTAATGTTAAAATATCAAGATTGTTAAAAATGAAAAAATGTGACAAAACCTAACTATTACTCATTTCAAAGTATTTGGTAATTAAGATTAGTGATAAAATTAGAATAAGAAAACAGACATTTAAGATGTCTTAAACTATACTACCTAGGTAAAACTTGTCTTTATGTTAATAAGTACAATGAAAACAAAGTGTATATAACTATTCTACTCATGAACACTGTTGCATCTGACCTAACTTATGTAATTCAATCATATTTAGGTTTCTACATGCTGCACTTGTATAGATGGAGATAAATTTGGTATGAGAATGATTTTATGATAATTTACCTCCATCTATAACAAGTGGAGCATGTAGAAATCTAAATATGATTTTCTGAAAAAAATGTTCAAAGTTTCCTGTGTTCAAAGTAACCCCAGTTTACGGTACTCCCTGCATGGTATCGGTGGCGCTTGTACCTTCGCTATGTCTGTATCGAACTCATGTTATTCCGTGTCGATTGTGAAGAAAAGAATCTTCTATTCGCAATGGGAGGAGAAATTTTAGTTTCTGAGTATGAAATAAATCTTAAATGCCACATTTGTTGCAAGGTTTTACGTGGCTTTTCAAAACCAATATGAAACCCAATTATACAGCATATCACTCCCAAATTCAGATTTAATGGTAAGTTCTACCTACGTTATTATTATTATTATTATTATTATTATTCATTATTATTATTATTATTATTATTATTATTATTATTATTATTATTATTATTATTATTATTATTATTCGTACAGCAGAATCCGTGTAGGTCAGTTTCTGTCTGTTGCTCTTCCAATTCACTGCGGGCTAAAGCAAGGAGATGAACTATCACCTTTACTTTTTAACTCCGCTCTAGAGCAGGCCTGCACAAGGTTTCCGCTCTCCGAGCCGGCTCACAGCTCGTGAGCGGAATGCAGGTATTGACTGCGCTCTGTATAAGGGTGGAATGGAAGAAGAGGTGATCTCGTACAAAATATACACAAAAGGAAGTAATATTACGAGTGTTTATGAAATGAATTCCCGTTCAGTGTTTGCAAAACTATCTTGGACTATTATTAATTAATAAAGAAATATTTATTTTACAGAAATAATAGAAATTCTATATCTGCTTAAATGTACAATATCATTTTGTTATATTTTTATTTATCGGTACATCAAAACGAGGTTTTATGCTGTTGACAACTGAAAGGAACAGTAGCCTACTGATCGTAATGAAACATCAGTTACAGATGTTCGATGTCTGCCTTTATTAAAGTTGATTATAGAAAACAGTAGCTCACAAATACAAATGTTGAGCCATACATAGCAATCATTTTCACAGCCAGCCTATGTAGTCGTGGATATTATTGATAATGTTTAGTCTTTTAAAACTCAACCAGGCTAGTAGTATTATTCAAACGATCTTTATCCCTTAGGTCACAATGAAGATTAATAAGTTCGAGTTGTCGTTAAATGTTACGTTCCGTCTTTTAGATTCCTCCATACTGCACTGTAGTAGTAGGTAAGCAACGTGAAACAGTTACTGAGAATAGGCCTACACACTGCACTCCACTAGATAACTGAGTGGTCGTTTCCGTTTCCTCTACCTATATCAAGTCTATGTCATTCTGACGTATCTTCCTCTCCGTTTCGGCGAGCGGTAAACAGAGCTCTCCCGCTCCCAAGGAGCGCGCGCGCTCGTTGAGCGCTGTTTGTGCAGGTATGATTTAGTGAGTTGTGATGCTAACGTGAGTTCCAAACATAAAGCACTGAAAAACGTAATGATTCTTCCTCATCCCCTTCCACTACTCCCTGTATGGTATCAGTGGCGCTTGTACCTTCGCAATGTCTATATCGAACTCATGTTATTCCGTGTCTATTGTAAAGAAAAGAATCTTCCATTCGCAATGGGAGGAGAAATTTTAGCTTCTGAGTATGAAATAAATATTAAATGCCACATTTGTTGCAAGGTTTTACGTGGCTTTTCAAAACCAATATGAAACCCAATTATACTACATATCACTCCCAAAATTCAGATTTAATGGTAAGCTCTACCTACGTTATTATTATTATTATTATTATTATTATTATTATTATTATTATTATTATTATTATTATTATTATTATTATTATTCGTACAGCAGAATCCGTATAGGTCAGTTTCTGTCAGTTGCTTTTCTACTTCACTCTGGGCTAAAGCAAGGAGATGCACTATCACCTTTACTTTTTAACTTTGCTCTAGAATATGCCATTAGGAAAGCTCAGGATAACAGAGAGGGTTTGGAATTGAACGGGTTACATCAGTTTACGCGGATGATGTGAATATATTAGGGGAAAATCCACAAACGATTAAGGAAAACACGGGAATTTTACTTGAAGCAAGTAAAGAGATAGGTTTGGAAGTAAATCTCGAAAATACGAAGTATATGATTATGTGTCGTGACCAGAATACTGTACGAAATGGAAATATAAAAATAGGAAATTTATCCTTTGAAGAGGTGGAAAAATTCAAATATCTTGGACCAACAGTAACAAAACGCATGAGTAATCGTGATACCACTGCGATCATATTATATCATTCTATTAAAATTTGCATTTGTTCCTTTTCCATTTAGAGGAAAAAAAGTACGAGGAATTCAAACCCCATAGTCCCTTTCCTGCATATCCTGTTTATGGCGTACGGTACCTACTTACAATACTTATGGTTAAAGAAGCAATATTCACCTTCGACAAAGATCTCTCTTCTTTTTATTCGTGCACCTCGTTCTCAAAGTTCTCGTTTATGTTCATGAACATTCAATTTACTCGTATCTATATTCCATAGGTCTACATCTCTTAAGGGTAATAGCTCAGTATTATACAAGTTTACGCTGTTATTTATTGTAAATTAAATTAGATTATGAGGTAAGAAAATATTGAATTACATTAAATTATACTAGGTTATACAAAATAACTTACTTACTTACTGGCTTATAAGGAACCCGAAGGTTCATTGCCGCCCTCACATAAGCCCGCCATTGGTCCCTATCCTGAGGAAGATTAATCCATTCTCTATCATCATATCCCACCTCCCTCAAATCCATTTTAATAGCTATCATCTTCCCATCTGCGTCTTGGCCTTCCTAAAGGTCTTTTTCCTCCGGCCCCCAACTAACACTCTATATGCATTTCTGGATTCGCCCATACGTGCTACATGCCCTGCCCGTCTCAAACGTCTGGATTTAATGTTCCTAATTATGTCAGGTGAAGAATACAATGCGTGCAGTTCTGCGTTGTGTAACTTTCTCCATTCTCCTGTAACTTCATCCCTCTTAGCCCCAAATATTTTCCTAAGCACCTTATTCTCAAACACCCTCAATCTCTGTTCCTCTCTCAAAGTGGGAGTCCAAGTTTCACAACCATAAAGAACAACCGGCAATATAACTGTTTTATAAATTCTAACTTTCAGATTTTTTGACAGCAGACTGGATGATAAAAGCTTCTCAACCGAATAATAACAGGCATTTCCCATATTTATTCTGTGTTTAATTTCCTCCCGAGTATCTTTTATATTAGTTACTGTTGCTCCAAGATATTTGAACTTCCCCACCTCTTCAAAAGATAAATTTCCAATTTTTATAATTCCATTTCGTAGAATATTCTCGTCACGAGACATAATCAGATACTTTGTCTTTTCGGGGTTTACTTCCAACTTCGCTTTACTTGCTTCCAGTAAAATTCCCGTGTTTTCCCTAATCTTTTGTGGATTTCCTCCTAACATATTCACGTCATCCGCATAGACAAGAAGCTGATACTATGAATATAATTTTGACACGCACAGAAAGCCAACAAGCAGGAGAACCTAATGAACTGTAGCATGGAACGCTCCTGCCATCTAACGGTAAAACTTCGCTCAAGATATCCCTATTCTAGATGCTGAATTCCTACAGCATTTCGGACTTAGCTTAAATAAAAAAATAAAAGCTTACTAGACGACAATAGCGCAGTACCTATGTTATCTGATACGTCGTGCCTCGAACCGGCGGTGCGAATTAACTGTGGTTCGAGTCCTTACAGGGGAATAAATGTTCTAATGAAATTTCGATCAATGTAAGTTATGGGATCTGTGCCCACCCAGCATCGTGATAAATTAGTGGAGCTACAGTGAGTAGCAAAATCCGGTTTCGTAAGCCAGCTATAACGGCTGGAGGACATCATCGTACTGACCACACATTAACTCTGTAGTGGTCGGATGATTATCCAACGTATTGTGCACCAGAAATTCTACCCGTATCTAGACATGCATCAAGCTCTGGTCGCCAAGGTGAAAGGCAGAGAGCAGAGTGCTGCATTGGAGTTAAATCGCTCGCTTGAACTCGGTCGAGTGTCGCACCCTCGAGTGAGATAAGATCGGTCGTGATACGCTCGTAATAAATAGAAGCACAGTACAAGGTCATCTCACCGACATGTCTTATCTTGTATGGAAGGTGACAGATAAGATACACATATGTTTTGCTCATACGGTAAAAATAAGGCTTTATTTTCTGCGTTTATGACAAACGTTTAATGGAACAAAACAGTAACATGAAATTATAAATGAAATAGTATGAAAACTTCGATATACAGTTATTATTGCTAATTAATAATTATTCAATATTTGATTTACCACATATATTATTTACTTTCATGTTGTTTTATGATCTAGATATTAATGTAATAACTATGTAAGCAAATGTATTTAATTAGAATTAGAGTCTGGCTGGGCGGAAGAGAAGGCCTACTGGCCTTAGCTCTGCCAGATTAAATAAATAAATTATTATTATTTTTATTATTATTATTATTATTATTACTATTATTATTATTATTATATAATTATAGGAACATAAAATCGATTTGAGATTTAATTTACCGGAGGGAAAAAGACCTTTGGGGAGGCCGAGACGTAGATGGGAAGATAATATTAAAATGGATTTGAGGGAGGTAGGATATGATGGTAGAGACTGGATAATCTTGCTCAGGATAGGGACCAATGTTCGGCAATGAACCTATTCCTTAAAAGCCAGTACTGCGACAATATAGGTCCATACATAGTGTTCCGTTTATACTGCGACAATATAGAAGCGTTTTACAAAATATTATTGATATAGCAGTAGATTAATAACAATATTAGTACAGAGATAACGTCACAGAAAATATAATAAAACGAATAATCATGCTGCACAACTGTTGCAGACGCAAAGATTGATACACTAATTATTAGAGATTATTATTATTATTATTATTATTATTATTATTATTTTATTTTTATTTTTATTACTAGAAAACTTTATACGGTTTTGCATTATCGTGATTGTGTTCTCCGTTTATAATAATTACATTTACATCCAATAACATCTATCTGATGTGGAAAATCAAAATCACTCCTGTGTGGAAAAAAAAAAAAAACTACGACATTTATATTACATTTTAAAGCAAGTTTTGTAGTTGTACTATGGAGAGGTTAGTTAAACACTGTAATGTTTTGAAATGATAAACATCTATGATGTTACTACACAGTTCATCATTGTAACAAGAACGAATGTCTGAACGCTCGGCTTATACTTTTCGAGGATTTATCGCTCGCGACAATTTTACCCATCATGCATGTGCGCTACCTATCGGATTATGCTATGAACTACTGGGCGCTCGAGCGAAAACGTCCCATGCAGACCTCTTGCAGAGAGACAAAACATAAGCGAAAATTTTGAATGGTAATATAATGAAAGATCTTAATTGTAGAGAAACACGTAAAAATATCAGAAAGTAGGCCTTTGTCTCACCTTCATGACATTCGTTTCTTTGAAATGCTACTGGTAGTACATTTTAGACGTAATGGCTTAATGTTCACACACGTTTTCTTGCCACAGTTAGTTTTATAATCATATGAGTGATATTTAACAGGATAGCATATGCAATTCGCATTGCAGTGTTTATTTAGGCTTACTAGGCGTGGCTTGTGGAATATAAAACATGATATATTTAATCGGTGTCATTAATATGTATGATGTAAGTACTTGGACATCTAATTTAGTGGTATTAATCATTACGGTGATAGCTTTTTTGCATGAAAAATAAGTTTATATGAAAGTAATAACGCCTATGCAAATTATGATAAATATCTTGCAATTTTAATGACAATTAGTGTGAAATTTTAACATTTATCACACCATTTCCATACAACAGCAAGCAGGAACAAGACGCCCGTATGTCAAAGTTTGTGGTGAAACGTGTAACCATAATCATTAATCGCCTCCTAGGTAGCTAAGGTGGCTTTACAACGATAGCGAGTAATTTCAATCGAAATTGGGGAAAATGACTCTAGATGATTTTAATCGGAAGGTTACTCCACTGTTTATAGGTAAAATACAGCATGAAAATTATTCCTTTAGAAAATTTTATTCGACTTTTTTCTATTTTCATTAAATTTATTTATTTATTTATTTATTTATTTATTTATTTATTTATTTATTCGTTTATTTATTCGTTTATTTATTTTGTATTTTTTATTTGTTTTTAAAAGGAAGTTTACAAAACCAGTGTTTATAATAAGATTGTTGAACATGTTTCCTCATTCAAATACTTAGGATATCATGAGCTATTCCATCTCAAATCGACCTAAATATAGAGAAAATTGACCTTACAATTTCTAAATACAATGAAACTTTTTTGTTACCGTAGAGAACTGTGATACAATGCTTTGTGCAAAGTTTGAGGCATCAGAACTTCATAGTCTTTAAATTTAAAATATTTAAATTTATCTTATTTTCATAAAACTAGCAACTTTAAACTGTTGTGCTCGAAACCTTTCACCCAATGATCAAAATCATGGTTTATTTTGATGCTGAGAAATTAAAGTTTATATTAACATATAAACAGATTTTCTTACTTTTTATGGAAATGGAGAATTTTAGATTTTTCCTCATTAAGATGCCTTTGGCTAGGAAAAAATATTTTAAAAATATATACGTAGTTAAATTCCGCATTGAAAGTACAAATAAACACATATTTTTTACTGATGGTATGTTGATAAGAAAGTATTGAAAATATCAAATAAAGAAAATAATAGTACGCGCTTGAACTAACCAGCTGACTGTGAGACGGAAGCAAGGCCAGGAGACAAACACGTGATGTGTCGTCTAGCAGTCACGGCTGTGCTAGCTTTATCACAGGTTTTCATAAACACAGGAGAAAAATGACGCCCAACGCTCTCTTATCTTCAGCTCTTGGCCAGTGCGTGCGGTACTGCGCCGTTCAAGTCTAGGTGTGTGAAAATAATTTATTTAATACCCTCGAAACTTATTGCCATACCACTACAAACAATGCTAATCCCTCTTAATAATGCAAGGTTTTTCTCAATATTTTTTTACATTTTTACAAATGGCCAAAAAGCCTAAAAGCAAGTAAAATCAGATTATCTGTCTCTCTGTGTACAATAAAAATAAGGATTACCAAACCTACCAAATGTCATCTTCAAAATAAGCTCTCGTTCAATGTTCTGCAGTAAATGGTTCCAGAGTTCTCAGCGCTGAAAGAGGCTTGTTTTTATAAAATAATACGAAAACCGTTTGACTTTCGATAGTATATTTTTGCAAATGCACTCCCCTCAGCACCTTGTATAAGTAGGGAAAAAACTAGAGTATAAAAATGCGAGGTTTTTACTGATCGATTTCATATGGAATAGCCCTCATGCTAGTTGTGACAATGAAATTGATATGTATAACTTAAAATTCAAAATTATAATAAGTCCATGGGAACCATTAATAGAGTTTTTAAACCATCTTTAGTGCAAGAATAAGAGCTTATAAAACCTTAGCGAGACCGATGCTTACCTATGGGAGCGACACTTGGACTACATGTGAAAGAGACATAGGCCTAAGCAGAATAACAGCTAGCGAAATGAAGTTCATGAGAAGAACAGCTGGGTACGCAAAGGTAGACAAAAAGTAAAATGTAGATATCCTTCAAGATCTTCAAATCTCTTCGGTTATGGACCATGTAACTACATATAGAAATAATTGGCAGCATCTTCAGCGCATGGATCGATCCCGCATCCCTCGTCAGATTTTGAATTACCACCCAAGCAGAAAGATATCTTTACGCAGAGATTGTAGCGATATTTTACTACTTAATTAACTTATTATTCCCAGAACATGAATTTTACCAGCAATCGAAAAGTATTAGGAATAAATTTGAATAAGGACCAAAAAAAATTTTCCTTCCCAGGCAGGATTCGAACCACGAAAGTCTTAGTTACCAGTCTATCGTGCTCTGGAGTGAACAAGACTCTAAAATCAGCTACAAGGGTCGGTCCGGTATTTTTTTTTTTTGGCCATCACTGTACGTACTCATTAGGACCATTTCTGATTAGTAAACTAAAATAGTCTGTAAAAACTTCACAATTTTAAAACACATATATTTACAGCAGAAGTTATAATATAAAGAGAACGCCTTCCTCATGTTAAAAGTAACAGGCCTGTTTCTTTTCCAGGGTCTTGCTTTAAACATTTTGTATTTTCAATGCTAAAACAAAAGTAGTGGGAGTTTCTCGTAGTAGCTGATATCGCAGGACATGTGCTGCTGATGTTTTGAAAGACCCGCTAGCACGCAATACTGATTAAACATTCGTTTTGTGGAGCACATCATTGTTAACAACTTCCGCCATTTTACATACACACAGACATACAACACAACTGATTCAACATAAAGATATATTACAGAAACCGTGAATATTTCCAAACCTATTCACAAGTAAAGAGGGATAGAGAAGGAGTTTTTGGGGTGGGAGGCAGTGGAGGTAATAAATATACAATATATTGTAATCACATATGCCGTTAATATGTTAAAATAAACAGACCACAATTCATGTTACTCAGGTAGAGGAGAGAGTGGTGGGGAAATATTTTGTTTTATTTTTATTTATTCTGTCTGGATGTGATTCTAACAAATTTATGGAATCATCTCCGTCCCAGTAGTGCGTATATATATAGCTGTAGACTCAGATATGATGGCCTGCAGAGTTCTAGACATTACAATAATTTTTGAATGCCCATTTGTATTTTCACTTCTCGCTTCAGCTCTTCGAAGTTGTTGTAGAACTCCTTTTTTTATTTTATTTTATTATATTATAGTTGTATATTTTGTCTGCATGTTTTCCCTCCGGTCCACCTCAACAACTAGTATTCACATATGTGCATTTCTTTAAAACTCTATCCTGCTGACCGGTCTAGTATAAGCATACGTAGGTCAGTGATATTCTTTTATTTTTTTTTTCCTGAGTCGTTGTCAACAGGGGGCCTTGGTAAGAAGTCTGGTATTTATAAAGTTGTCCCTTCCTACCTTTTTGGCTCCGTTGGTATGCTGATGGAAGACAAAAGTTCGATAGCCGTTCATAAGGAAACGAATACATCGAAAGAAAAAAGACGTGACGAAATAGTAATATGCGTTACAAGAGCGGTATGTTGAAGTTTTCATTTTCGAGGAAAAGTTTGAAAAATCGAAACGTAGTTGAGCTTTTTTAATTTCCGAGAATTGAAAGAAAACATACCCCTCGTGTATCGTACATTATTTTGTGCGAAGATCGTTTATTACATGCCTGAAAGAGGAATTTCTAATTAGTTGCAATGAAATCTCCATCTTGGTTTCTGTTCAATGACGGCAAATTTGCAAAACAAAAATATCTAACTTCAACATTGTTGCTTTAAAATGTTTTCTCTGTTTACTATACTCCAGAAGGCCGTGATATACGTCTGTCTTTTTTCCCCCAGTCTATGATGAGTCTCGAATCTTGTTGATTTTTCACGGCTTCCTTAATGTTACTTGCATCACTAATGCAGTAACTTTAGTGGAGTTGTAGAGTTTACTTAATTTTTGCAAATATTTAAAAACAATAATTAACAGTGCAATTTAGGTGAAATTGCAGTGGTAAGTTTCCAATTTATAATTATTACTATATTGAACGTCTCTAAAAATAATATGTTAAAAGCCTAAAGCAGTAAAATCAATATGCCACTAAAGCGGTAAGAAGAGGGAAATTGTTATGTGTGTTAGGTTGGGAATACTGAATGTGGAATTTTAGACTTTCCGCGGATTGGTTTTGTGCGGAAACCAAGCAAATACGCACGATCTCACACAAAAATAATGTTTAAGCAACTTTCTCCTTATACGTACGAAATACGTTGTAGGTTCAAATAATTTCTAAAATATCGTAATTTTGCCCAAAGAAAAATACTGCGCGGGATATTTTAGTACCAGGATTTGGAAGCTTTTCTGACATCACTTTAGAGCGAGTTTCATCATCAGAGGTATTATTGTCATTAAGGGGGATGATGAATGAAATGTCTATTTTCTATATTATTTGAGCTGTTCAGAGCTGAAGTGGCGTAAGTCAAGAATGGATAATGAGGGTTAAAGTAAACATTCTAAATAATTGATTAAATGGCGATCTTACTCGTGTTAATTATGTAAACATGTGCGGCTTGCAGCTGTTTCGGTGCTACTTGACACCATTCTCAGAGCCTTCTGTGTCTCGGCGTCATCTCAACTTCGCTGTCTGTTGTGTGGGTACGTTCGTGTGATGAAGAGTTGAGTAAAATGTGTGTGTTCTGAAATTGATCTGTGTGTTGAGAATTTGATTAGGGTGTGTTTTAGTGTGTCTGTATATTTCATATTATTCTAGTGTGTTGAGTTTTTGGTTTTGGGCTATGTGTAGGATTTTCATGTCTGTATTTATGTTATTGTATGTGTGGTTGGCATTAGTTATATGTTCGGCATAGGTAGATGTATTGTGTCCTCTGGTTATTGGTTTAATGTGTTCTTTGTATCGAGTTTGGAATGTAGAAATACAACCATACAGGTGTATACAAACTCACATGCAATAGTTGCGACAGTTTCTACATTGGACAGACAGGCAGATATTGTTGGCTGGTAGCGTTATACTGCGTGTTCATTTCAAAGTGTGTTATGACGTCACTGTTGTTGGGTCACCGATTTGAAGCGAGTTTCAACTTATATGTTAGAGAAGCTGCCTATTATTTAAGGCGTTCTTCAATCTGAACTTGAGAACGTGTACGGTATAACTTGAACGTCGTAGCAACAGATGGCGGTCTGTACAGTCTGTGTGCTACCATAACCTCTTTCGAACTGTGTTTTGCGCCGGCAAGTCGTACGCAGGGTATTTGTTATCATCGGTTGCGTACGGTAACATTCCACAACACAAATCAAATGCTCCGTGTCCATGTTGACCGTCGAAGTTAATGTCAACAAATACGTAAGTAATCGTCTTAACCCTCTCCCCATATCCCGACAGTACGTATTTCCAAACAGTTCACATTCCTGCCACTACCGGCGTTACCGTACGTATCGGTACGTACTCTTCAGAATGAACGCCGTACTTGCTAAACAACTTCTCTGCCTCTTAGATTATACACCTGAGTTGCGGAAGTGTAGGAAGATTGAATTCTCTAGGCTCATCAGCTAGCCACATGATGGCATACAGCGAGCCAAGACACATTTTGAACTGAACACCCAGTATATTATATTATATTATATTATATTATATTATATTATATTATATTATATTATATTATATTATATTATATTATATTATATTATATTATATTATATTACACTATATTATACAGTATTATAAAGTCTTAAATAAGTAATAATTGATCAATAATCAGTAGACTTTGTAATACTGAATTTATGTAGTAAAGAATATTTTTAATTATTTTTTAATGAATAAAGAGCTTATTTAATTGTGAAAAATATTAGACCCACTATTTAGTAATCTGACTTCAACTTTCAGTTATTGACATGAATGTGCAAAATTATGTTTTAAATAGTTAGAATTTTGTTATCTGCTTTAGTGTGTGATTAAAAAAAAGGTGATTAATTCTGCAGTGCTTGGGAAAAGTGACCTAAGTCCACAAACCTTTTTTGATAATTTATTGACAACTTTCACTGGTTTACATCGATTTGATTTTTCTGTATGAATTATTGTAACGGGAGAAATACTTACGTATTTTTTCCAAGCGAGCAGATGTTCCGTAAGTTGTCAATAAATTATCAAAAAGGTTTGTGGAAACTGACTTATGTCGCTTTTCCCAAGCATTGCAGAATTATAAGAAACAATGTGTTTCTGAAGAATTGTAAATTTTATTACCTGTTCTGAAAACACACTTTTTTAGTTTAAAGTTGAGAATTTCGAAAAATTCACGAGATTTTTGTTTGGTTTTAAATTGATTACTTTACGACGCGATATCAACGGCTAAGGCTACCTAGCGTCGAAATGAGATGAAAGTGATAATACCAGAGAGGTAAGTCTATGGTCCAGCGCCGAAAGTTACCCAGCATTTCCTCTGAATGAGTTGAGGGAAGACCCCGGAATAAACTTCAAGCAGGTAACTTGTCCGAAACAGGATTTGAACCCGGTCCCGCTCGTGCCACGGTCAGACATTCTAACCGTTTCTCCACAGCGGTGGACGACTTTTTGTTCAAGAACACCACCTCTACCACCAATAAAAGTTTGGGTATTTGTACCGTTTACACTCTATATAAATTTATCTGCGTAGCTATGGCAACCATACTAAACCTCCATACATACTAACCTGTCTCTCAGTTCCGGTTTTCTGCGTCTACTTCCGCTTTACTTCAAGGTATCCTCTTTCACCACCCATCAGATCTTCGCTTCGTGTTTTTGAATGGTTTCTAAATCTCTCTGTAGCTCGAAGGAAAATCAAATAAAGAAATACAAATACTCTCAGAGTCTGTGAAATGATTCAGTGCGGAGATGAGAAAGAAGTTGAACTGAGAGTCAGAAAAGGAGCATAGCAAGCGACGACACGGTTCTGAGTTATGTAACCGGGGATGGATATTCAACGTACGTTAGTCTATCCCCCCCCCCCACAACCCCATGTCAAAGTTTAAACAAATAGACTAGACAATCTATGAGGGCCGATAAGGCAGGCAAATGCAAAAGATAGTGTTTCGTTTCGAGCATGTGGCGACTCGCCGGGGGGGCGCACTGGGGTCAAAGTCGTGAGTCCCAGCATCCACTTCCTTCCTCAGCGACGTCGTCAGTGCTACCACACACTGAGACAAGAATGCTCGGCATTTCAAGTTTTACTGCCTTTCCGTAGGCTGCCCTCCACTCCGGCTGTCAAAAATATTTTATACTACGTAGCGTCACCAGTTTGTTTCTAGTTTTTAGGGGCCACGAGTCTCGGGACGGCACTTTGACAAGACAGGTACATCTGTCCTTCCATCCGGGAGTCCGGGCTTCGATGTTAAAACCGAAAGATTTTTGTGGTGGAAGATTTCTGGGATTTTTCACTGCACCGTACCACGCTGGTATATGGAAAAACTCCCATCGTACCGGGCCCGCAATCAAGGGTTTTAGGGAAAGGTGAATCAATAATAGAGAAAGTTTTAGAACCTCTATTATCCGTGGTAATGAAGGGGATAGACTGAACGGTTAATCGAATAATCGGATAATCCGTACCATAAAAATGTTTATAAATTAAGTGCAAAATACACAATTTCATAATTTCTTGTGTTAACGTGCTATGTATTTATTTATTTATTTAACCTGGTAGAGATAAGGTCATCAGGCCTTCTCTTCCCCTCTTCCAGGGGATTACAACTACAATACAATAGAACCCCGATTATCCGTCACCCTATTAACCGATTGGCGGATTATCGGACTGTTTATTTCCTCGGTCATTTTTTTCTTATATGAAGTACTGTTTGTACACCATATTAGTAGGTTCTACATATGTTTTTGCTAGAGGGCGCTATTACAAGTCTTTATCGTTACACAGCGTTGTCTACTGTTCGAATTGCCGTTCTATAATATAAATTGTATATAAAATGTCTTCCACGGAAGTCAACAGAAAATGTGTTGTGCTTGCTTGCTTGATGACTTACTTACTTACTTACTTATCTACTTAGTTACTTACTTACCTACTTCCTTAGTTACTTACTTAGTTACCTACTTACTTACCCACTTACTTACTTACCTACTTACTTAGTTACTTACTTATCTACTTATTTAGTTACTTGCACTTACTTTCCCTACTTACTTAGTTACTTACTTACTTCCTTACCTACTTACTTACTTCACCTACTTACTTACTTACCTGCTTACTTGCCCACTTGCCTGCCCACTTAGTTACTTACCTGCTTACTTGCCTACTTACTTAGTTACTTACTTGCACTTACCTACTTGTAGTTACCACTTACTTAGTTACTTGCTTTCACCCACTTGCTTACTTCTACTTACTTCCTTACCTGCTTACTTACCTTACTTGCTACCTGCTTACTTACTTACTTACCTACCTACTTACTTAATTACTTACTTATTTACTTACTTATTTACTTACTTACTTACCTACTTACTTACCTACTTACCTACTTACTTACTTACTTACTTACTTACTAGCTTTTAAGGAACCCGGCGGTTCATTGCCGCCCTCACATAAGCCCGCCATCGGTTCCTATCCTGAGCAAGATTAATCCAGTCTTTATCATCATATCTCACCTCCCTCAAATCCATTTTAATATTATCTTCCCATCTACATCTCGGCCTCCCTAAAGGTCTTTTTCCCTCCGACCTCCCAACAACTCTATATGCATTTCTGGATTCGCCCATACGTGCTACATGCCCTGTCCATCTCAAACGTCTGGATGTAATGTTCCTAATTATGTCAGGTGAAGAATACAATGCGTGCAGTTCTGTCTTGTGTAACTTTCTCCATTCTCCTGTAACTTCATCCCTCTTAGCCCCAAATATTTTCCTAAGCACCTTATTCTCAAAAACCCTTAACCTATGTTCCTCTCTCAGAGTGAGAGTCCAAGTTTCACAACCATACAGAACAGCCGGTTATATAACTGTTTTATAAATTCTAACTTTCGGATTTTTTGACAACAGACTAGATGATAAAAGCTTCTCAACCGAATAATAACAGGCATTTCCCATATTTATTCTGCGTTTAATTTCCTCCCGAGTATCATTTATATTTGTTACTGTTGCTCCAAGATATTTGAACTTCTCCACCTCTTCAAAAGATAAATTTCCAATTTTTATATTTCCATTTCGTGCAATATTCTCGTCACGAGACATAATCATATGCTTTGTCTTTTCGGGATTTACTTCCAAACCGATCGCTTTACTTGCTTCAAGTAAAATTCTCGTGTTTTCCTAATCGTTTGTGGATTTTATCCTAACATATTCACGCCATCCACAAGAAGCTAATGTAACCCGTTCAATTCCAAACCCTCTCTGTTATCCTGAACTTTCCTAATGGCATATTCTAAAGCGAAGTTATAAAGTAAAGGTGATAGTGCATCTCCCTGCTTTAGCCCGCAGTGAATTGGAAAAAGCATCAGATAGAAACTGACCTATACGGACTCTGCTGTATGTTTCACTGAGACACATTTTAATTAATCGAACTAGTTTCTTGGGAATACCAAATTCAATAAGAATATCATATAAAACTTCCCTCTTACCCGAGTCATATGCCTTTTTGAAATCTATAATAACTGATGTACTGTACCCTTATACTCCCATTTTTTGTCCATTATTTGTCGAATACAAAAAATCTGATCTGATATATATATATACAGGGTGTTTCAAAAATAGAGGACATAATTTCAGATATGTATTCCCCATATGTAGACAATACAAAAAGTTCATTACAACATGTGCCCGGAAAAGTTTGGTTTCCGAGTTATGACCTTCAAAAGAGTGATATTCACCGGAAAGTTTTTCTTCCCGCAGGTAGGTTTCGTGACAGAAGATATAAACAGAGGACACTCTGACAGTTAATTCCGAGACGAAGGATACATTGAGTGTTGTGTTTGGCGTCGTACTGTACGACATGTACTCAAATCAGGTGGCAGAAGTGCACTTCATGTGCGGTAAGGCGGACGGCAATGCTGCGCTGGCTCATCGTTCGTACCAGGAGAAGTACCCTGATCGACGGATAGGTAGAGGTGGCCCAATTGCTTGGCCTCCACGCTCACCTGATTTGAACCCTATCGATTTCTATTTGTGGGGCCATTTAAAATCATTGGTGTATTCGTCTCCGGTGCCTGACATGGAATCCCTTCGGAATCGAATTGTGGCAGATTGTGAGGAAATACGCAATACTCCTGGAATTTGGGATCGTGTTCGCAGGGCCATGAGACATCGATATGAGGCCTGTATTCAAGCAGGAGGTGGACATTTTGAACATCTGCTGTAAAGGCAACTAACTGCGGAAAGAAAACCTTTCCGGTGAATATCACTGTTTTGAAGGCCATAACTCGGAAACCAAACATTTTAGGACATATGTTGTAATGAACTTTTTGTATTGCCTACATATGGGGAATACATACCTGAAATTATGGTCTCTATTTTTGAAACATCCTGTATATAAAGAAAATTCAGTCATTTTCTTACAATAATAGATCAATGTCGAATTAGAACGACTTTTGAAAAGGAAGTGTTCTGAAATACCTGCTCCATAGCAACTTGGTTTAAATGTCTGAAATTCATCTGAGGTCCCTTTTTACCGAGAAACTCTGAACTGAGTCACCCAGAGCTGAATTTGACAGTGTGAAGGGTCTCATACTTAAGTCGCATCCAGGCCTAGGTGACGAGGCCTATCGTCAAAGATTTTGTGTAATAATTTCTTCCTCTATAAGAAAATTACGAGGCCCATGTTTCGAGATGTGGAAGAGGCCTAGCGCCTCTACTCCGCGGGGAGCGCTCACTGCTTTACGGGATATTTACGACCAGAATTCGGAAACACGTGGGAATAAATATGAGGCCCTCTCCCCGCTATCTAAATAAACACGACAGGTAATGGCGGACATAATTTTTCTTGTTGCTGGAGCTGCTGTATTCATTCAGATGTAGGCTGCCTTTTTATTATTTATAACAAGCATTATAAATACCTCTTCATCAATACGTGTTACACGATACACATTTTATGTAGGTATCGCGTCCAACTTGTATTTCATAGTTGAAATCTAGAATTGGAATGTTTCGAATGTGAAAAGGGAAGAGGTCAGTAGTGTCAAGTGATATTATTATTATTATTATTATTATTGTTATTATTATTATTGTTATTATTATTCAAACAAGCATTCAGAACTCGTACCTGTTCCTGTTTCAAAGCCAGGCTTCACCGTCTGTTAGCTATACAAGGTGGAAATGAACTATAGTGAGAGTCACATAAGAACAGTTCCTAAACAGCAAATATTGCCGTTTTGTCAGTGGTGCCAACTGTTATAGTCGGACCATCGGATCTGTGCCCCCATAAAATATGCGAACTGAACACTAATTCCTTCTCAGCCTCGGTAATTCATTTCTCTCCCTGCATTCCTATCTCTTTCTTTTCTATCTCTCTCCCTTTCTGTCCCCCACTACTCACAATTTTGGCCTTCTTGCGGGACAGTTTACAATAATTGCACTTGCAGTCCAGTGTTGTCAACTCAACATGAATACTGTAGCACGGAGTGGCGAAAGAAATATTATTAAGCAAGTACGTAATAGCATTTTGCGATGAAGAGAAACAAACAGGTCAATATCTGTTTCCTATAAATAAAGCAACTAAAAGAGCAACTGATATCACAGGTGAGGCTTATTTTATTTCAATTTATTATGTATTAATATTACTTACTTAACTAATACTAATAATACAACATTTTATGTTATTTATATAGACAGGTCAGAACTCCTAATAAAGAAAATCAGGAGAAAGGGAGTCTGTGCAGGAGATGAAAAGCTAGAAGAACAGACCATGGGAACTTTCAATTATTGTAGATGATATGAACCAATGTATTTTAAGAAGAAAGATACAAGAATTTTATACCGTTCAGAAAGAAGTTTCAACATTGAAGAAATTACTGAATCTTGCGAGAAAAGCAATAATTTGCAAGGTTCGAGAGAAAAACTACGGAAAGTGATTCGAGACATGGGATTTAGGTTTAAAAAATGTAGAAATACAAGATGTATTTTGATTGAAAAAATAATATTGTAGCATGGAGGACCAGTTATTAATGACACCGTTTGACGGAAGTTTGGCAACATCCCTATTCGGCAAGGTTCGTGGCCTGCTGTTTAACGTGGTGGGAGGAAAGCGGGTGGAATGGAATGAGTACAGGCGTTAACTTTTCCAAGAACGACGACAGCGCTGAAAGGGCACAGATCCGATGGTCCGACAATACGAGATATCACACAATCCTTCGTATTGAATGATTTATTTACTTACCGAACTTTACCTTTACGTTGGAAGGATATTCTAAATAATTCAATAATTTGTAACATATTTTCGTAGGCAAACTATACGAGAAAGGGATCAACATGTTAGGCATTTTGTCTGGCAATATGAAATTCATTGGTTTGATTGAACAATTGATTCAAGAGACCTAACCTAAAAATGTATTTTGTTTCACCACATGAAATTATTATTACTAACTCCGAAAACTTACCTAACTGTAGTCTTGAATTGTAATCACAACGCAACACATAAAATAACTATTATGTATTAATATTAATTAATTATTAGTATGTTGAAATTTCACTAGCTTCCAGTAACCGGCTCAGAAATCTAGTACAATTTTGATTTCATGGAACTCCAGTACCGACAACATTTGTCTCAGCTGCCAACATACCAGTTACACAATCACTACCATTTGTAGTATTTGTCAGTATCGAAATTCGAAACGAAGTTGGCAAAAGAAAATTCTACCTGCAAACTATAAAATCACCACAATCCACTAGCATATGTAGTAATGGGGAGGAAAATGGTTAGGTTTCACCCTTTGGGTGAAAGCTGACCCGGGCTATAGATAGGTTAATTTTAGAGATGAATCAGGGAAGTTAAAGATAAAAGTCTAATCATGTGGTCTTTTGTGAACGATCTTTTACATTAACATTAGGAGTAATCAGGATCCGTCTGTGCTTATCTTTTTAACAAATATTGGTTGTTATAATACTTGTCACATTAGTTTATTCAGTTTTACATATTCATTCATTCATTCATTCATTCATTCATTCATTCATTCATTCATTCATTCATTCATTCATTCATTCATTCATTCATTCATTCATTAAAAAAACAAATTAGAACAATAAAGAACGAAGAGCAAATTAGAGTAATCAACATGAAACGAAAGTGGACAGCAGTTGACAACGAACAACAAATTACAGAAATAAACATGAAACGATGAAGAACAGCAGTCAACAATGAACAGAAAATTACAGAAATAAACATGAAACGATGAAGAACAGCAGTCAACAATGAACAGCAAATTACAGAAATAAACATGAAACGATGAACAGCAGTCAACAATGAACAGCAAATTACGGAAATAAACATGAAACGATGAAGAACAGCAGTCAACAATGAACAGCAAATTACAGAAATAAACATGAAACGATGAAGAACAGCAGTCAACAATGAACAGCAAATTACAGAAATAAACATGAAACGATGAAGAACAGCAGTCAACAATGAACAGCAAATTACAGAAATAAACATGAAACGATGAAGAACAGCAGTCAACAATGAACAGCAAATTACAGAAATAAACATGAAACGATGAAGAACAGCAGTCAACAATGAACAGCAAATTACAGAAATAAACATGAAACGATGAAGAACAGAAGTCAACAATGAACAGCAAATTACAGAAATAAACATGAAACGATGAAGAACATCAGTCAACAATGAACAGCAAATTACAGAAATAAACATGAAACGATGAAGAACAGCAGTCAACAATGAACAGCAAATTACAGAAATAAACATGAAACGATGAAGAACAGCAGTCAACAATGAACAGCAAATTACAGAAATAAACATGAAACGATGAAGAACAGCAGTCAACAATGAACAGCAAATTACAGAAATAAACATGAAACGATGAACAGCAGTCAAGAATGAACAGCAAATTACGGAAATAAACATGAAACGATGAAGAACAGCAGTCAACAATGAACAGCAAATTACGGAAATAAACATGAAACGATGAAGAACAGCAGTCAACAATGAACAACAAATTACAGAAATAAACATGAAACGATGAAGAACAGCAGTCAACAACGAACAGCAAATTACAGAAATAAACATGAAACGATGAAGAACAGCAGTCAACAACGAACAGCAAATTACAGAAATAAACATGAAACGATGAAGAACAGCAGTCAACAATGAACAGCAAATTACAGAAATAAACATGAAACGATGAAGAACAGCAGTCAACAACGAACAGCAAATTACAGAAATAAACATGAAACGATGAAGAACAGCAGTCAACAATGAACAGCAAATTACAGAAATAAACATGAAACGATGAAGAACAGCAGTCAACAACGAACAGCAAATTACAGAAATAAACATGAAACGATGAAGAACAGAAGTCAACAAGGAACAGCAAATTACAGAAATAAACGTGAAACGATGAAGAACAGCAGTCAACAATGAACAGCAAATTACAGAAATAAACATGAAACGATGAAGAACAGCAGTCAACAACGAACAGCAAATTACAGAAATAAACATGAAACGATGAAGAACAGCAGTCAACAACGAACAGCAAATTACAGAAATAAACATGAAACGATGAAGAACAGCAGTCAACAACGAACAGCAAATTACAGCAAGCAACTTAAAACAATAACAATACGCAACAACGAACAGTAGATTAGAACAATCAACGTAAATCGATGAAAGATAAGAGTTAATAATGAAGCAGGAAATTACAGCATTTTAACATAAAACGATAAAAAAGAACAGTTAACAATAAAAGCAAATTACGCCGATCAACATGAAACGATAAAGAACAGCAGTCAACAACGAACAGCAAATTACAGCGATCAACTTCAAATGAAAATACATACGTAATAACGAACAGCAAATTAGAGTAATCAACATGAAACGATAAATGGCAATAGTCAACAACGAACAGCAAATTACAGCGATGAATATCAAATGATATAAAACAACAGTCATCAACGAACAGTAAATTACAGAAATCAACGTAATCGATAAGAAAATAATGAAAAGCAAATTAGAGTAATCAACATGAAACGATAAATGGCAATAGTCAAGAATGAACAGCAAATTACAGCGATCAACATCAAATGATAAAAAACAACAGTCATCAACGAACAGTAAATTACAGAAATCAACTTGAACGATAACAAAACAATGAAAAGCAAAATAGAGTAATCAACATAAAACGATGAAAAAACAACAGTCAACAACGAAGAGCGAATTGCAGTGATCAACGTGAAACAACAAAAATTAAGTCAACAACGAACAGTAAATTACAGCAACCATAGCAAATTAGAGCGATCAACACGGAACGATAAACAACAGTAGTCAACAGCGAACAATAAATTACAGCAGCGAACATCAAAAGGTAGCAATAATCAATTACGGGCCGTAAGTTAGAGCAATCAACATAACAATCAATATCGAACGATAAACATATATAATAACTTTTAAGGTTGATACTCTGAATCACAGTAAATTGCATGCAACTTGAAAAATCATTTTTTTTTTCTGTTTTACTGATAGATATTTAGATTTATTATTAACAGTTATTCTTCTTTTATCTGTACACACTTGATGCCTAGCAAATTATTCGCAGGTCATGAATATCATCTGCATTTTGTTTCATCATAATGTCTGAGCTGTGAAAGGAAGAGTAAATTACAATGCAACACATTTCTTTATTACATGTTCGTAACAATGTTGCACGTCTAATTCTCCGTGATGGAACAGGACTATTAACAAGATTGATACAGCAATTTTCCACACCGTGCTGAGTAATTGTATATTGAAAGTTGAGGCGTATTAGCCATCTTTTTAGTGTAAAGTCGTTTTTCTTTTATAATAGAGGAAAGTATTCAGAACCGGTACAACTGGAAGACTGAAATAAAGTTATTAAAATGTTACGTTGTGGTTACCTATATGCCTACAAGAAGCATCTATTATGTTTCATAATAGCAAAGCTTATTAACGTGACTACAATCATAGTATATTCTATTCAAATTCCTTATACTTCTCTCGTATCCCTTCTAGTCTAATCGATTTATAAGTTATTTCATTGTGAACTGTGTTATTTTATCCTACTCCATTTCATTCCATTCTATCTTGCTTTTTTGAAAACATTCGACTACGTTTGATCTTTTCGCTATATTATTATCTTTATTTTCTAGTCGTAAGTTTGAATATGAATTAATTTAAACAGTTAATAGAGCTATAAGGTTCACAGGAAAATGTTTGCCTTAAAAACACAAGGAAAAAATATCTGTTTTTTTTTTTTTACATGTGCGACCTTTTATTTATTAATCGGCTTATTTTTATTACAGTCTGATAGTTTATTATTTATTTCATCCAAAACAATTCCATTCTCTTGTGCACTGTCCAATTTTGTTTCGATCTCCTTATTCACTTGTGCTGCCCAAATTTATGTTCTGTAGTCTCCTGATTTGTTCTGTTTCATTGTGTACATCTATCCTACAGTTTCATCTTCTCCTTGTCTCTTTTGTCCAGCTTCTTATTATAGTCCGGGTCAGATTACTTAATACCGTAAGGGTGAAACCTAACCATTTTTCCTCTATTACTACATATGCTAGTGGATTATAGTGATTTTCTAGCTCTCAGGTTGAATTTTCTTTCACCAACTTGTTTCGAATTTCGAGTACTGACGAATACTACAACTGACAGTTATTTTCTAACTGTTATGTTGTCATCAAAAACTTCGGTTTGAAGTAAAGTAAACTGATGAAAATGCAAGTACCTAAGGCTTGTGAATTAGTAATTAATTAGTAATACTGATATTAATATTAATATCAATACACAATTCAGTTCTTATGAGTTCTGATTCCAATTCAACTCTATATTCAGGTAAGTGTAATAAAATAAAAAATAACTTCTAGACCTACCTGGTGTGAAACATGCATGTAAATATATTGACATTTTAATGAAATTCTTTCGTGTTTAGATTTTATTAAAATGTCCAAGAGAGGAAATAGCATGGTAGCGACTTCTCCAAGAAAGAAAGTGCTTGAAAGTTTTTAAGTAGGCTATACATTTTAAAGTAGTATTCTGTTGTCGGAATTAGTACTAATCAATTCACGTGGCCAAACTGCATTTTTAGGTTAGGTCTCGTGAATCGTAAACTGTTTAGTTAAAGCAATGATTTTCATGTTGCCAGACAAAATAAATTTTAATATTAGATGATACTAATCCTAATTACCAAAATTATATGCTAGAATTCCAGAAGGAAAATATACTATTTCATAAATTATTGAATCATGTAGAAAATACCTCGCAACATAAAGATGAGAAGTGGTAAATAAGTAAGACATGTAGTTATTGTTAATTACTGTATTATTATTATTATTATTATTATTATTATTATTATTATTATTTCAGTACGTAGCATTGTGATTTTTCCCTATTTGGTGATAACTGGTATTAGTTGGCAACACTGAAGAGACGGCCAAATTAGGCTTTTACGAACTACACTTACGTGATCCTTACTATATCTATTACACTTCTGTCTTCTGTTCACTTTGTAGCAAGCTACTCAGTTCTATTCTACTCCCATTACATCGTAGGCTGTTACATATTGTTCTTCTGTAACTTATTATTTTCTGTTCTATAGCCCATTCAATATTATCCTGTACTAATTTATTCTTCTCTATTATATTATAATAAATTGTTAAATATTTACACATTATTTCTATTCTTTGAGGGTTTAAATGACAAGGTTCTTATCTAGTGTTTAGTACATTTTACAGGAGAGCATTTTAAAAGTTTTGTTTTTAATAGAATCAATGCAGATAAGAACCTTTTCAAACTGACTTTATCACGCAAAATAACTGAGATATCAACATATAATTTATATGGTAGATAGCTGTGAAATAGCAGAATTTAATGCAACAAAAATATCAATTTTGCTAAAAATGTCAGATAGAAACTTGTCATTCTGAGCCCACGTCTTGTCCTTTACTATTTACTGTTTTTTTCTTTTCAACTTTTTTTCCATCTGATTGATCTGTGGTAATGTTACTAAATGCTTAATGTATGAAGTAATTTAAAGTGAATTTGTGTTTTAATTTAATATACCGTAATTAAATGAACAACGAACCATTGAACTTCGCCACTTTTCTCGTTCTAGTACGCTTCAAATTAACATGACTTAATAATAATAGGCCTATAATTTGTCTGATTCCTTGAAACACAACCTCTCACTCAGATACGAACTCTGGCTACGTTGCAATCAGTGCTGAGTCCTGCACCGCATACAAATGCAGCATCTGAGTTGAGACGTCTCACTACATCATAGGTCTGGACATGGGACACCAATAATCCTCGGCGCTCGCTGCGGGAACGTCCCTGATTTAGTAGCCATACTGATTTACAGCCTCTACCTGCCTGGGCTGCATATTTGTCTGCAGCACTAAATATCCCTTCCATCACAACAATGCCGAGGTTCGTAGGCCTATACCCACAGCCTTGCGTTCTGCCACGTCCAGTGCTTCGAGTATCTTGTTCAGTCTTGTAAGTTCCGACATTTCCTTCAAATCAAGATAAGTGATTCTAGTGATTCTGTGTTGTTTTGAGAGAAATACAATATCTCTAGAATTCTAAGAAAAGAAGAAAAGATTCAATAATTGCAAGGATAATTTGTAGAGGGGAAGAATAAGAATAAAGTGAAATAAGAAAAAGAGAAAAATTTAGAATGCTCAAGAATTGAACAAGGAAGAACGAATGCATACAATAAATTATGAAGTAGAGAGAAGAAATAGCAAAAGAAAGTGCATAAAATATAAGAATACAATAAATACATTATCAAAGAGGAAGAAAACGAGTATGTCTCAGCAGTATCCTTAAAATTAGAACACAGAAGAAAATATGAAAAAGTTATAAACAACTTGAATAAATAACAACAAACGAATAGAGCGGAAGAAATAAGAAAAAAGAACAACGCAATAAATAAACATACACAGAAGAATATCTATACTAATAATAAATCTGTAGCCGAAATTTTTCTGGTAATTTTCGATTTTCCAAAAATAATTGGTCCTAACATATATAATTAACCACCCTGAAACCGAAAATCGTTTTTTTGAAATTTTTGTTTGTCTGTCTGTCTGTCTGTATGTTTGTTACCTTTTCACGCGATAATGGCTGAACGGATTTCGATGAAAATTGGAATATAAATTAAGTTCCCTGTAACTTAGATTATAGGCTATATGGCATTCAAAATACATTATTTAAAAGGGGGGTTATAACGGGGCCTGAATTAAATAAATCGAAATATCTCGCTTATTATTGATTTTTATGAAAAATGTTACATGAAAAATTTCTTTAAAAATCATTTCCGATAAGTTTTAGTCTTTGAAAAATTTTGATAGGACTGATATTTAATGAGATAAATGAGTTTTAAAATTAAAATAACTGCCATCTAAGGCCGTGTTAATGAAATAAACAAATGACTTCGTCTATAAGGGGCCTTGGTCAACAACAATCGAAAGCTATGAATCATAGCCTACAGAAAATGTTTCTGTGTTTCTATGAAGCAATATCGGAAGCTAAATTAACCGATTTGTATAATTAATTATTATTTCACCATTGGAAAGTGTAGTTTCTCTGTATGGACATAATGCTATAATGTTATTACAGTAACTTCTGAGTGAATTGAGGACAGGTAAGATTAAAATAGCTTCTTATGCACAGAAAACTTGATAGGCTATTCTGTGTATTCGTTTCCTGTATTTCTTAAAATAATGTTTATCTCAGAGAATTAACGACCAACGAGAGTGTATTGATTTAGTATGCAGTAATAATACGTTAGCTTAGCGTTTCATTATTTTATAATCCAAATTTTAACTATGCTCAATTGAATCGAGCTAAAATACATAAAATACATATGCATTAAATGCAATGCAAAAATTTGGGTAATGAGCCAAGCAGATTATGTTGCCGTGTTGTAAAATAAAATTTGTTCCTCCTGAGATTCAAGAGCCCCCATAACAAATTGAAAACTTACTTATCAGGGTACATCCGTTATCAACACACTTTTTATATAATATAATATAATATAATACAATATAATATAATATAATATAATACAATACAATACAATACAATACAATACAATACAATATAATATAATATAATACAATATAATATAATATAATATAATAAATATAATATAATATAATATAATTTAAGTTATTTGAAGGGTTCAGAACCATAGTGGGCCAAGCGCCATTTACTGAATACGTAGAAAACAAGAGTTAAAATTAAGTTATTACCATAATTCAATGGAAACATATAACAAGTAAAATAAAGTATACACATTAAATGTAAATGATGTCAATGTTCATTGAACTATGGATGCATGTAATAAAAATTAAGAAACATGTTAAAGGAATTGTCATTGCCCCAAACGAGTGCTCTGTGGACCAAAATGTTTCCATTTTAATTATTTAAATATAATTTAAATTAAGTAACATATTAAACGATTTATCATTCTATCAAACACGAATGTTCCCTGGATCAAATGTCCTATTTTAATTATGTAATTACTTTATATTTATTTCTAACGGGTGCAGCGGAGCGCACGGGTACGGCTAGTACAGAATAAAATACTAAGAACAGTATAAGATAATAGTAGAAAATAAAATGTAAATATATAAAATTAAATGGAATGGTACAGAAAATATTAAAGGAAATAAAGGTAGAAATGAAGATTCATAAATGAAGTAAAATATTACGTAAATAAAAATATATAAAAGAGAACATCTGACTAAGGTTTTATCTAATACAGTATGTACATTTATTATCAGGAAGTACATCTCACTTGACGATATGTGTCTAAGGAAGAACATTCTTTGCATACATCTGAAATCTGATTACGTTACTATACTCAGCGCATTTCGAACAATAGAAACAATACTAGGACGCCGAAGATAAAACATAGTTTATTCATAAAGTTTATTTAATTATTTAAACATTCTGTCAATATAAATTTAATAAAGAATGTTGACGTCAATATTTGCTACCAGTCTTTATTGACATTATTACTTTTATTGAAACTTCTTCAACGTTCTTCAAGAGGTAACGAACAGTCTTAACATTAATACTTGTTAAAAAGATTTACTCGCTTCTCTAACATTGTCAACTAAATTTAAGTGAAGAAATTGAACTTCAATATATTTCACATCTTGTTAACAATATCTATTAACACTCTTCTCTTCAATTCTTTAAATTTATGTCTGCATGAAAGTTAGTGAACAGTGCTGACAATAGTAACTTAATTTAACAATGTTTATTCACTTCTTGAAATTTCGTTCAACATTAATATCAAATAACAATGTTTACATTACAATTTTAAAACTGTTCATTCACTTTCT
Organism: Periplaneta americana; assembly: GCA_025594305.2. Classification (NCBI taxonomy): domain Eukaryota; kingdom Metazoa; phylum Arthropoda; class Insecta; order Blattodea; family Blattidae; genus Periplaneta; species Periplaneta americana. Next base: position 21,599,756 of record JAJSOF020000035.1, read on the forward strand.
TAACTTTCCGTCTGCATCAGTGCAAGTGACAACGTTGACATTAAAATTTTAACAATGTTAATTCATTTCTTTAACTTTCTGACTACTCTATTTTAACTAACATAGTACTTAGCATTAGAATGTTAAGAATATCTATTCACTTCTTTAACTTTCGTCTGCATCGCTGTTAAGTAACATGTTAACATTACAATTTTTAAAATGTTCATTCACTTTAACTTTCGATCTACAGTAGAACCTCGATTTTCCGTTACTCTATTAACCGATTGGTGGATTATCCAACTGTTTTTCTATCTCGCTCTTTTTTTTTTTTTGCTGCAGAAAAAATATGAAGTACTGTACATTATATTAGTACGAATTTTTTTCTACAGAGTGTTTTCTTTACAAACTTTTACTCTAATACAGTATGATCTACTCTTCGAGGGGCCTAAATTCTATGCAAAATGCTTTGCACAGGTGTCAAAGTAAAGGGGATGTGCTACGATAAATAGTGCAAGTAATTGAGTGGATTAAGAAAAGAGAAACTGTGGTTCATCTCGCATCAGAATACGAAATAGGAATTACAACTGTACACGATTTAATTAAAAACAAAATAATAGGCCTATAATGTGTAATAAGTATGTGAATCTACAACATGAGACCTGTACTATTCCTATCTTTTCACAGACAGTCGTCGTAAGGAGTTTCCTTGGCTCTTAAAAATCCGTCATTGAAAATCAGACTTAAATTAATGAACTTCTGATCCACTACCTGGCATGTTAAAAACACAAGACCACGGTGGAAATTAGGAAACTCTATTATGCACTTAATTTATTAAAACCTTATATGGTACGGATTATCCGATTTTTTTCGATTATCCGTTCAGTCCACCCCCTTCATTACCACGGATAATAGAAGTTCTACTGTACTTCAATGTTGCTGGACATTGTCAACATTAAAATTTAATAATATTAGATCTATGGATCGTAATATGAGGAAACAAAGAGGAAGGCAGAAAATAGAAAAGATTGGAGAAAGCTAGGCGTACAGTGAAAAATCTGCTCTTGGGTAGAACACTGAATGAATGAATGAATGAATGAATGAATGAATGAATGAATGAATGAATGAATGAATGAATGAATGAATGAATGAATGAATGAATGAATGAATGAATGAATGAATGAATCCACTTCTTTAACTTTCGTTCTACATCAATTTCAAGAAAAAATGTCTACATTAAAATTTTAACAATGTTCATCCTCTTCTTTAACATTCGGTGTACATCACTGTTAATGAAGAATGTTATCATTGAACACAACACAGTCCACAGAGTCAAAAATTGTAAAGAATTTCAACGACACAGGAAGCGCGAAGAACAACACGAAATCCGGAAGGTCAAAACCAGTTATGAGTGGAGAAATGCAACCATTTTTGTTAATAATTGTGATATAATCAGAATAACTACTAACTTACCTTACGTTACGTAGAAAGAAGAGTTCGAAAATATAGAAATAATAGGACGTGCTTAAGAAAAATGTGATTTTTGTCACATCTTATATTACCTGAAGAAATAAATTTCCAAAATTCCATGCATGATAGTAAGTGATTTAAGCCTAATAGCTATTCTATGTGAAACTAAAAATGATCAAGTTCTAAGCAATATTCTATACTTTTTGTTAACCGTACATAACTGAAATGTCTTAATGTTATTAGTTTATCGAAAATATTATATATTTCGTTTACAATGCAGAAATGGGAATTTCTTGTTGTTATTTCAGGACATAAAATTGATTTCATTATGTTGTGCCTTTTAATGTTGTTTTAAACAACATTAAGATTTTATTAATTTGTCCTACAGAATAACATCTGAAATATTGACAATTAATATTTGAGGAGAATTTGTCAATATTACAGATGTTATTCTGTAGGACAAATTAATAAAATCTTAATATTCTCATAGCTAGCAGTGCATATTTCTGTACAGATTACTGTGCACTTAACTGCGGGATCCCGGCCAAACAAGTCACTCAACTGAGTGCGCCCCTTATATGAGCTGTTCAGAGCAGAAGTGGTGTAAGTCAAAAATGGGTAATGAGGGTTAAAGTAAACATTCTGTAAAATACAGCGCAAAGAAGCAATTAATATTCAATTTATTTAAACTATTAGTAGTCGTTGGATAGCACGAAGGACATATTAATTGCTACTTTGCGCTGTATTTTATAAAATTTCTACTTTAAACCTCATTAACCAATTTTGACTTACAACACTTTTGCTCTGAACGGCTCAAATATTGACAGTTGACTTGAACATTATGTCAAGCCACAAAGGAAAACATTGAAGGAGGAAGGTTCGATCCGGTGCTGTGGATTGGATTCGGCGTAGCTCAGTGGTCAGAGCGCTTGGTACGTAGAACCAAGGACCCGGGTTCGATCCTCGGCGCCGGAACGAATTTTTCTCCTCAAATATTAATTGTTTTAAACATTTAATCTACAAACCATAATATCTGTATTGCAATTTTACGATACGAGTAAAAAGTGGAAGGAAAAATGTATAATCTGCATGACGCCGAATTTTTTAATTATTTTGGAAACCTGGTTATGGAACACTGTGTAGTACGTGTTCCGGTTTGCCTAACAAGGCGCGATGGGAGTTCGGTAGGGGCCTTGTTTATGGGTGTGATGGGGTGGTAATAGGTGGAGCTGGAAGACTGACACATTATTGATGAGATCTTGTCAATACCGAGTGGACCATCGCTTAGTTTTCCTCGGCTGGTCTGTAGGGGGTGGGCAGAGTTCTGCTGATGGGCGCCAGGTGGAATGCGAGCATCAGGGACCAGAAGGAAAGGATCTATAAATGACGGGATTATATAAATTCCTAGATAAATACCCAACCTACCTTGACTGCTCACAGATTAGAGTTCATGTCATTGGAAAGGAAGTGAAATTATTATTAAATTGAGTTGTGTGCAACATAAATTTGGAATTAAAAATGTCCAATACATTGCAAAGCACACAACTATTGTAGTGTTAATATTTATTTTATGCTCGACCATGCCGAAATGTAGTAATTATACACCTGGTAGCAATCCTTTAATGGACCTCATTAAAATACACCTATTCATTAAAGTTCAGGTATTCCACCAATCTGAAAATACCATTGTAGCAATAAGAAAGCGCAAGTATCGATTATTCTCGGATTTGCAATCGAAAGACAACAATTAATCAACAAATCACCTATATTTGAAATAAAGTCAGTTCTGTTACTATAATAATAATTGTAAATAATATTCAAATAAATTCAATTTGTCATCTCGTTTTTCAATGTCTAATTCAATTTCAAGGTTATATCAAGATTAATGTTTATTTTACTCCCTATATTATATCAAGATTAATGTCGACATTTGTTTCTCGGAAAAAAATCAATACTTTCGCGTCTGCGCACATCTCACAATTTACGAGGTATTGTACAAGGTCAGTTCCGCTCCTCAGTCAGATAAGAATAACATGAATACTTATGAATAATTTCAAGTTAGAAATATGGTCGAGCATAGAAAGTCGCATGAAACTTGACTATAATGATAATTAAGACGCTCGTATGAAAATTATGAAACTCGCTTGCGCTCGTTTCATAAACATACTCGCGTCTTAATTACTACCATTATAGGCTCATTGCATAATGAACTATTATAAGTGTACCTTGGATTTTAGAGCACTAAAAATGTAAAAAGAAAGAAAAAAGAAAGTCCATCTTAAGTTAACCCTGGGAATTCCAGGAGCCACTGTTGTATAAGCGTATTCTTTGGTGATTTTTCTCTGGATATCTCTCTCTCAAAATACTTAAGGTAATGAAGAAAACAGACTGTCTGAATCCTGACAGTTTCATGTTCATTATAATAAGGCCAGTAACTTACTACTGGTTATTTTATAAAATTGGTGAGTTTTGAAACAGCTGCTTATAATTCAAAATATTGATTGTTTCTAATTTGATATCATATTAAAGTTGCACTGACATAAAGGAGTGTTGTTATGGAATTTGTTTCTTCTGTCGTTATGTAGGCTACTATTAAATATTTTCATGTTTCTTCTGTCGTTATGTATATTTCATACTTCTGTTTATGTAGGCTACTATTAAATATATTTTCTTCTGTCGTTATGTATACTATTAAATATGTTCATGTTTCTTCTGTCGTTATATAGGCTACAATTAAATATCTTCATGTTTCTTCTGTCGTTATATAGGCTACTATTAAATATGTTCATGTTTCTTCTGTCGTTATGTAGGCTACTATTAAATATGTTCATGTTTCTTCTGTCGTTATGTAGGCTACTATTAAATATGTTCATGTTTCTTCTGTCGTTATATAGGCTACAATTAAATATCTTCATGTTTCTTCTGTCATTATATAGGCTACTATTAAATATGTTCATGTTTCTTCTGTCAAATTAAATATTTTCATGTTTCTTCTGTCGTTATATAGGCTACTATTAAATATTTTCATGTTTCTTCTGTCGTTATGTAGGCTGCTATTAAATATGTTCATGTTTCTTCTGTCGTTATATAGGCTACTATTAAATATTTTCACGTTTCTTCTGTCGTTATGTAGGCTGCTATTAAATATTTTCATGTTTCTTCTGTCGTTATATAGGCTACTATTAAATATCTTCAAACTGAAATTTTAAAAAGATGTGGAAATAGGCACTAGGCCCTGAAGTAAGGTAAAGTATGTATGTATTTTTGAGAATTTATTACAATTTTATTGAGCGATCGGTTTTTGCGTCAACGTATTAAGGGAATGTTCTGGACAAGTTTCTGCATCGGTCCTGCTCATGTATAAATTCTCAAAAAGAACTATGTATGTTACTCGTATCACAATATTACCAACCTTTACCCTATAGCCTACACTAAAGACATAAAGAGGCATTTTAGTATGCTGTAACATTCTACCAACTTTCTTGTATGAAACTTGTAGTGGCAAAAAAAAACCGGATCGATTCTGTAACTGATTTCAGAGCATTGTTCATGAGCATGATAGACTGGTATGACTTTCGTGGTTCGATGTAAAGGAAACATATTTTTTTGTTCCTTACTGCAATGTATTCCAGTACTTTTCGATTGCAGCGATATTTTACTACTTAATGCCCATAACATGAATCTTATGTATTGTGATGTAAATAAGCAAGACATTGTATGTACTATATTATTATTATTATTATTATTATTATTATTATTATTATTATTATTATTATTATTATTATTTCATGTGCATTGTGTTTTACTGGTGATATCTGTATTAGTTGGTAACACTGAAGAGATGGCCAAATTAAATTTTAGGAACTATGTATGTATGTATGTATGTATGTATGTATGTTCTTTTATGTATGTATGTATGTATGCATGTATGTATGTATTTTATTTTAGTTTTATTTTACGACGCTTTATCAGTTATTTAGTCTGAATGCATGCATGCATTTGTATTGGGTATGGTATGTCCCGATGGGAATCGAACCTGTACCTGGTTTCGCGGCTAGACGCTAACCGTTACTCCACAGGTGTGGACATGTATGTATGTATGTATGTATGTGTATGTATGTATGTATGCATGTATGTATGTATGTATGCTTTTATGTTATTTTACGTTTATCAACAGTTATGTATGTAATGAACTGTATGTATGTATGTATGTATGTATGTAATGTATTTTATTTTAGTTATTATTTTATGACGTTTATCAGGTATTTAGCATGTATGAATGTAAGGTGTATGTATGCATGCTCGTATTGTGTCAACCAGGTAACTTGTCCTGACCGGGAATCGAACCCGGGCCATGGTATGTATGTATGTATGTATGTATGTATGTATGTATGTATGTATGTTCTTTTATGTATTTTACGACGTCTGTGTGTATATATGTATGTATGTCTGTATGTATGTATGTATGTATGTAATGTATTTTATTTTAGTTGGTTACCTGTGGTTATTTAGCGTCTGAATGAGATGAAGGTGATAATGCCGGTGAAATGAGTCCGGGGTCCAACACCGAAAGTTACCCAGCATTTGCTCGTATTGGGTTGAGGGAAAACCCCGGAAAAACCTCAACCAGGTAACTTGTCCCGACCGGTTCGAACCTGGCCACCCGGTCTAGGGCTAACCGTTAACAGGTTATCTGGTTGATGTATGTTTTATGTTCTTTTACTAAGTTTTTTACCCTCAACCCAATACGAGCAAATGCTGGTAATGTATGTATCGGTATGTATGTAATGTATTTTATTTTAGGACCCCGGACTCATTTCAATGCCGGTGCATCATCACCTTACCCATATTTGCATTCAGAAAAAACCCGCCTCAAAGGTAACTTGTCCCGACCGGGAATCGAACCCGGGCCACCTGATGGCTAGACGCGCTAACCGTTACTACAGGTGTGGACTAAAATGTAATGTAATAAAATAAAATGTAAAAATGTATGTATGTATGTATGTATGTATGTATGTGTGTATGTATGTGTGTGTGTATGTATGAGTGAATTAATGAATGCATGAATGAATGAAATAATGAATGAATTTATAATGCTGTCTCGCACTTCTTTGAGATTTTCGACATGTTTTGAAACAAGAATTCCTCGCATTATTTTAAATCTAACTAACGGTTCTCAGAGCACTCGATAGCCAAGGTTTTCACAATGATGGAGGGACTTTTATGCAAACTGACGAGGATATCTCTTTCCCTGGCACAATGACAACACAGTTTTCTGAACCCCCTTAAGACCGCATCTGTTGCTAGCAGGAACAAGATGTGTTTTGGAACATGTTGCGTCGCTATGAAAACGGGAAGCAATCCCAGGTTAACTATAGTGACACGGATCTGTTAAGTTTTTTAGAATGTCGAATCCATGATTAACGAACGGCCAGACGCTGGTGATTGATGCTTGTATATGCAACGTATGACTGTGACGTCACGATATTTGATGATCTTCCGATTGCTGCTGGCTCTCTGTCGTTGTTTTAGTCATATGTTCCTACTTGGCGCCCCCTCCCGACTTCAGAAGAATGATAAATTGAGCCCGCTGATAATTACTCAACGCAGTTATCTCTCACCCCTTCCACTTCAACCCTCTTGTTTCTCCCACCCACCCCCTCACTCTACGATATTTTAATGTTCCCATGATGTGACGTCTGTCAAATTGTTTGACACAGTCCGTGAACAGCATATGCTAATTTTGAATAATGTCGTTTTGGTTGCGTAGGCTATATGTTACAGAATTACTCTTTTGTAGCAGGAATCAACATTTGTAATGTTCTGTTCGTAAATGTCTGGTGGAACTACTTCAATTGGCTGTAATTTGTTAGTTTATACCTTTGAAAATTGCACGAAATAATTTGGCTCTTTATTGGAAATAGGTTTACAGTATTACTTTAAAATAATGGACTGCTTCAGAGGGTTAAATATTTTACACCATACCTATAATGAGTAAATGTAATGTATTTTGAACATTTTTTGTTTTTTAAAAAAGATTCAAACTTGATTGTAGGGAAAGCAGTGATCTGGTCGTAGTTTTGGTTTGATTTATTGCAAAATGCTAAAAAGAAACGTCCAAATAAATATTTCGTTCAAATAATGGATATCTTCAGAGAGTTAAATCCATTTTACACCATTCGTATAATGAGTAAATGTAATTTAATTTTGCATTAAAAACATGATTTATTCGAATCTCTATTTTGGTAGTCAAATATTTGTTTAGAGAGTTAAATCTTGAACCTTTGAAACACAACATCTTGTACCATGGAACATGTTTCAAGATACATAATACTATTGGTTTTTTGTCTTTATTTTATTTTAAGATCATGTCAGAAGTGAGTCCGAAATAAGATGTCCCCAGTTGATCCGGATGCCTTGAAGAAATGTTGAAGCATTCTTGTTCCTCCAGGAAATAAAATCTCAATCAGAGAAGCCTGCTCTGGTTTATGATTGCAAATACATTTTAAATATGATTGTCAGTTCAAATAATGCCCATATATTACATGTGTTAAATATTTTAAGGTACATGATCCTGTTAACCTTTGTAAATATTACATTTTATTTTTTCCATCCTTAAAACATTGTATAACAGGAAAATATATACACAATTGTAAAGAAATCTTCAATAATTATTTAAAGTATTTTTTAATTTAAAAATATCATTTCAGAAAATTTAAAAATTTTAAATCTGAAAAGTGTTTAATGGTAGTCTCCCTAAATGTAATGTATTTTGCATTAAAAGACATTGGTACAATGTATGTGTTCCAATACTAAAAAAAACGTCCAAATACATTTCGTACAAATAATGGCCTAGGCTCGGTAGAGTATATTTGGTAAATGCATATTATAATTGGTACAGTAATTTTGTATTTACGATAAAAGAACTTAAATGGGAAACTTTGGAAAACAGACGTATGAAAACTAGAATAACATCATTGTATAGAGCAATCTAGGTCAAAAGCATTGGTAGAAATAACGGCTCGATTAGAAAAGCCAACGTACTATGTTAGGAATGATCATTTTTAAAATCAAATGTAGGAAACAGAAAACGGATGTAAATGTAAATTCTCATTTTTAAATAGAACTATAAATGATTGGAATGACCTACCTGAAGCGGTCTTTGAGGGCTGTCCTTCCTAAGATTCAAGAATAACCAAAAAGTTATGTTAAAGTGCAAATTAAAATTAATGGTGACATTTAACATTAAATTTCTTTAAGGTGACATGTATTTATTTAGCCTTTTGACGAGTTACTCCCTTGGTTTGAATTGTAAATTATTTAAAATAATGGATAGGGCCTTAGACTAGAAATGTTAAAATATTTTCTGTTTATAAGTATGCATATGAGTAAATTATCTGTCTTATTTGAACTTAAAAACATTGGTAGTCAGTGAAGTATGGTTTTACAGTGCAGGGAATAGTTCTAAATAATTTATAGCGTCAAATGAAATGTGTTCTATAGTGTCAGTGAAATGTGTCCAAAGTGTCAGTGAAATGCGTCAGAGACCACTACAGTGAGTGAGATGAGAGTAAAGTGAAAGACTATTGAAACTTATGTAGGGCCTATACATATGTAATTATTGTGTTAAAATTGTGTATTCTTATTGTATTGTGTATGGTAATTTTATGCGTATTGTTTATATTATGTATACCACTGCCACCGGATGCTTGCCCACTTGCAGTGTAAATGAAACATACATATATATGCCCAATGAAAAAGTCCAAAGACATTAGTTGCAGTATATTTGGTCTTCTGAAACATAGAACCAGTTGAAAAAGGAGACAACTCAACATTTTAAATTTTGAGAAAACTGCATTTTGAAGCTTCATGTAGCTGTGAAAAATTCAATTAACGCTCTGTAATTTGAAACTAATAGTTTAGATGTAGGGTATTTCAAAATTCAGTTCAAACATTTTAATTTAAAGAACGAAGAACTTTACACTCTTTGTCTTTACTCTTTCGAATTCTGCACACTTCAACACCAAATTACCTTTCGTCTCATTTCTCTTATCTATACTCTAACCACGACTTAAATACCAGATCACTTATCTGTGGCGCGTTAACAATACCTCTTCAAACATCTCGTTATTCATCATCTTTTACAGTATCCACCTCACGACATTGGAATTCCCTGCAACAAAGTATTAGGGTCTGCAAGACAATAAACACTTTTAAAAACAGCTTAAAAGATAACCTTCTTAGCTTTTCACTCCAATCCTACTGACTTAAACTATCACTGGCTACATTGTTACTTCTTCCTTTAGACATGCATCCTGATAGTGCTGTATTTTCAAAATTGCCTCATAATAATCTCTTTTTATTATCTAACATTATTTGAAATATATTAATATTCTATGTATTTTAGCTTAATTCTGCTACACAGTTTGTATTTCATTGTTTAATAATTAACAGTTCATACTATTTTGTTGTTTAATTCGTAAATAACTCTTGTATACATGTAATTCTTATCTAAATGAAATTGTTGAATTCTTTGTAAGTTCATACATATGTATGAATACTTTCTGCAGGTTGAGTGGAAGAGAAGGCCTTACGGCCTTAACTCTGCCAGCTAAAATAAATAATAATTATTATTATTAAACCGCTATAAATATTTGAGATAGGAAAAAACAAAAAACATCACAATGTTGGGCAAACAACGGGATTTACAAAAACATTTGGAAGATGTCCGCCGTTCTCTTGTTCAACGTGCAGCATTCTGTCTGCTACACCATGCACAGCATTTTGCAGATAATGTCTTGGAATATTGACAGTTTCTTGCGAGATGACATCTTTCAGTTGCAGTAGGGTTGTTGGATGTGTCAGGAAAAATCATTTTTCAAGGTAACCCCACAACCAAAAGTCGGCCGGATTTAAATCTGGAGATCGCGGAGGCCACATTATTGGAAAGTGCCTACTGATGACACGATCGCCAAACATCTGCGTAATTAATTGTTTCACAGGGCTAAAGATATGGGGTGGAGCGCCATCTTGCATGAAGATTATGTTTTCCATATCGTGATTCCCCAGTTTAGGGATGTAACATGCTATAGTAGCGCTCCCCGTTAACTGTAACAGTCTGTCTTATTCCGTTATTGTCAACACTTGTGGTGTAACGGTTAGCGCATCTGGCCGGGAAACCAGGTGGTCCGGGTTAGATTCCAGGTCGGGGAAAGTTACCTGGTTAAGGTTTTTCCGGGGTTTTCCCTCAACCCAATATGAGCTAATGCTTGGTAACTTTCGGTGCTGGACCCCGGACTCATTTCACCGGCATTATCACCTTCATCTTATTTAGACACTAAATAACCTAAGATGTTGATAAAGGGTCATGAAATAACCTACTAAAAATAATGGTGGAGTTAATATGCATAATTGAGGTTCGTTTTCCGACCAAAGTCATTAGGTATTTTCCAACAATGTGGCCTCCGCGATCTCCAGATATCAATCCGGCCGACTTTTGGTTGTGGGGTTATCTTAAAGAATGAGTTTTCCTGACACATGCAATAATCCTACTGGAACTGAAAGATGCCATCTCGAAAGAAATTGCCAATATTCCAAGACATTATCTGCAAAATGCTGTGCATGGTATCGGAGACAGAATGCTGTACGTTGAACAAGAGAACGGCGGACATCTTCCCAATGTTTTGTAAACCCTGTTGTTTGCCCAACATTGTGACGTTTTTCTTTTGTTTTTTTTTCCCCTATGTCACATATTACAATATTTATAGCGGTTTAATGTATGAATTGACTTTCTAAATACCCTTTATATTATATATACACTTAACTGGGCTACCTGTTATACTGGAACAATCATCGGATGAAATGTGTTGTAAAGTGTCAGTGAAATGTGTCATGAGAGTGACGTGTAAGAGTATCAGTACCAATATTATATATATAGGTTGTAATGAAAAATTAGGATCATTTATTAATTAGGTTGTTTTAACTGTCGTTATTAATTGTAATTATTGTGTGTAATTAAGTTATCACTGCCACTAGATGTTTGCCCACTTTCAGTGTAAATAAATACATATACGTATATTATTTTTATTTTAACTTTTGATTTATTCTTCATCTCTTCATCTCAAAGCTACAAAACCGATGTAAGCTCTATTAAATGAAAAGTCAGACATTTCCGGGCATGTGTATATGACATTTTTTAGTTAATTATAGATAACTCATCCCCTAAAATTTGTATAAGTATTTCTGAATCACCCTGAATAGGACGCTCATTGACTCACTGTGATTCAAAGAACATGGATCCATTGCCGATTTTGTCCTCGAAAAGCCATCCTTCCATTCGCAATACAAAAACAAACATTTCATACCTTAAATAAAGATAGTTTTTCCCATCATGATTAAAAAAAATCATCTAAACAATTTGTCGTCCACACCTGTGGAGTAACGGTTAGCGCGTCTGGCCGCGAAATCAGGTGGCCCGGGTTCGATTCCCGGTCGGGGCAAGTTACCTGGTTGAGGTGTTTTCCGGGGTTTTCCCTCAACCTATTATGAGTAAATGCTGGGTAACTATCGGTGCCGGACTCCGGACTCATTTCACTGGCATTATCACCTTCATCTCATTCAGACGCTAAATAACCTGCGATGTTGATAAAGCGTCGTGAAATAACCTAGGCCCTCTAAACAATTTGTCTATGTTGGGAAATTTATGATTTCGTCTGTACATAATCAAATTGTCTGATTAACGACAATAAGAAAGGACGTTCTTTATGTTCCCATTGAGGTCTATCGTAGGATTGCGGTTATGTTCTTGTCTGTATCAGATAGGTTCGCTATTTCGAATATATAATTCAGAGATAAACTTCAGTCCCTGACCTTTCCGCTAGGGGTCTTCACGATCTCCGCAAATGAAACAATAGAATGAAGTGATCGACGACGGGGAATAATTTACCAGAGTGAATATAATTTCAGAGCCTTTGAGTCGATTGTTTTTTTTTTATACTTTCTCATTACATAGGATACAGAGAAAGTATTGTTTTTCTTCTTATAGACCTGACATCTTATTTCTGAATGATTTGTGTCTTTACAAACTAGTTTTTGAACTGATTTCATAGTTTGTAAAGGACTTCTTCTGCCATTTGGTGCATTATTTTTCTATGGAAAGTGTTCAGAGACGATTCTATGGTAACACAGAAGATAATATTAAGAAAAGTCAGGGTAGTTAAATAACATTCGCTCCTCTTTTGTTAACTCACTACGAAAGAAATTTCACTTGAAGCAAGTAAACCGATAGGTTTGGAAGTAAATCTCGAAAAGACAAAGTACATGATTATGTCTCCTGACCAGAATATTGTACGAAATCAAAATATAAAAATTGGAGATTTATCCTTCGAAGAGGTGGAAAAATTCAAATATCTTGGAGCGATAGTAACAAATATAAATGACACTCGGGAGGAAATTAAACGCAGAATAAACATGGAAAATGCCTATTATTATTCGGTTGAGAAGCTCTTATCATCCAGTCTGTTGTCAAAAAATCTGAAAGTTAGAATTTATAAAACAGTTATATTACCGGTTGTTCCGTATGGTTGTGAAACTTGGACTCTCACTTTGAGAGAGGAACAGAAATTAAGGGTGTTTGAGAATAAGGTGCTTAGGAAAATATTTGGGGCTAAGAGGGATGAAGTTACAGGAGAATGGAGAAAGTTGTACAACGCAGAACTGCACGCTTTGTTTTCTTCACCTGACATAATTAGGAACATTAAATCCAGACGTTTGAGAAGTGCGGGGCATGTAGCATGTATGGGCGAATCCAGAAATGCTTATAGAGTGTTAGTTGGGAGACCGGAGGGAAAAAGACCTTTGAGGAGACCGAGACGTAGATGGGAGGATAATATTAAAATGGATTTGAGGAAGGTGGTATATGATGATAGAGACTGGATTAATCTTGCACAGGATAGGGACCAATGGCGGGCTTATGTAAGGGCGGCAATGAACCTGCGGGTTCCTTAAGTCATTTGTAAGTAAGTACGAGTAATGTATAGCCCACGTGAAAATAATGTCCAAATGAAAATCACTGACCATAAAATAGTAATTAATCATGTTCATAAGCATGTATTATTGTATCCAGGTGAAATATTAAAAATCTAATCTAAAAAAATTTGTACATTGTTTTTTTTTTGTGTAAAATGCTGAAAGAATTTTTTGAATATCTTAAAAAACTGAGTTATATCAATTTTAGTAAATACCTATGTGAGGGGGATTTTTTGTTAAACTTGGGCACCATTTAATTTTTAAATACTATTAGCAGTAGACTTATGGTTTCACTTAGCCTACTTGACTGTGACATACAAAAAAAATCTTGGTAAGCATGATGATAGAGATATTCCGATAGTCAATGTAATGTAATATAATCTAATAATTTTATTTAGAGTTCGCCTAATTGACAATTTTTTTGAACACATCATTGGGTGGAATAATATCCGAAACAGATTTTAATATATTTTTAATTTCTTTTTGGTACGTATCAGTAGGATCATTTTTAATTTCTACAATTTGGTTTTTCTTGAAAAATTCTAAGGTTTTATTGCAATATTGTTCTTTGTCTAAGATTACTACAGGATTGGATCTATCAGCTTAACTTGAATTAATTTATTGTCTTCTAACTTTTTTTGTGATTTATTAGTTATCGTTTAATGTGTTTAGCCTTATTGAATTGTTTTATTGTTCTTGGGTTACCTTTGTAATCTTTTATTAATTTAGCAGATTGGTATCTCAAATAATCTTTGTTTGGATGAGTACAATTTTGTATTATTGCTTCTGTTTCAATTATTATTTTATCTAACGTTTGGTCTACATTGGATTGGGGAAAATTATGTTTGTAGCCCAGATTCAGAATGTTAACTTCATCTTGTGTAAATTCAGTGTTGGATAAATTTATTATCCTATTAAGTTTTGTTTTTTTGTTGTTCCGTGGTATGTTTATTTTCTACTTTATTGGTGAGATTATCTAATTTTTTGTTCAACGTGTTATATTTAACTTCCATTAAGGTCTGAATCTTATCGTTAATTTCATTGTCGATAAGAGGCCACATCTGTCCAAATATTTTTGAGATTAGTAAGTGTAGTTCGTACAATTGTGAATTTATATTGTCTTTCTTTTGAAGTGACTAGAGAAAATTAGAAGTGTTTGTTAATAGTAATTAGTAGTGAAATGTTACTAATATTGGAGTGTCGACTAAGTTAGCGTACAATCAGAGAAATTGAAATGGTAGGAAGACAGCAAGTATTTTAAAGTAAGTTTACAAATGAAGGTTGAGTTGACTTACACAAATAGCGGCAAACGGAAAATTTATCGGGGTGAAAGGGAACAATTAAACAAAATAAACATGTGATTCAGTGTTTAATGGAGAAATAGGGGATAAGAGTGATGACAGAAGTGAGGAGACGTAGAACTGATTGTAAGTTAGAGAGGAAAGTGAATGAGTATGATTAAATAGTGTTAATAAAAGTTAGTTCAAAATTAGGGCAATTTTAGACGATAGGAAGTACTTCAATATAAGTAAACAATAAAAGTGGTGAGGTGTTCATTAGAAAGAAAAGAAAATTTTAAGGTGAGAGGTTAGAAAGCAAATTGAGAGTAGGTATTATAGTAATAGAGGAACAAAGGTAAAACAAGATGACTGCACACGTCAATGAAAGTTTGTATGTGTTATTGCAATTAGAAGGTAATGGGGAGCACGAATACAGAGATGTGGTGGCGACCCATTACCAAATAAGAGTTGTAGAAATAAATATATCATATCATATATTGTCTTTCGTTTTGTACAAAAACTTAATTTCATTTTTAACCCAATTCAATTGTGCAGTTACTTTAGTTCTAATAGCTGAATTAGTTTTAGACTTAATTCTGATCGTAGCATATTTGGGGATAACTTTATTTTCTAAGCACTTCCGATTAAACCAAATATTGGCTATTATATTATGAAGTTTAATTTTGGAATTAAGATATTGTTTATAAACTCTTGTGTGACTCATATTCATTATCTTGGTAAGCATGATGATAGTGGTTTTCCGATACTCAATATAATGTAATATAATCTAATAATTTTATACAAAAAAAAACTGAAAGTATTAAACAAATAAGAAAGAAAATATAAATTTCACCCTCTCCTCTTCTTAACTTGTTGGAATTCGTGACTCGTTCAGAGTAGTGGATAAGCATTTCACAAATTACATTCTTCCTTCACATTTCACACTTCTAACAATATTACGTACTGTCTATTGTAATTGGGGCTTTGCCCTGTTATAGACATAAATAGATAGATAGATAGATAGATGGATGGATGGATGGATGGATGGATGGATGGATGGATGGATGGATGGATGGATGGATGGATGGATGGATGGATGGATGGATGGATGGATGGATAGATAGATAGATAGATAGATAGATAGATAGATAGATAGATAGATAGATAGATAGATAGATAGATAGATAGATAGATAGATAGATAGATAGATAGATAGATAGATAGATAGATAGATAGATAGATAGATAGATAGATAGATAGATAGATAGATAGATAGATAGATAGATAGATAGATAGATAGATAGATAGATAGATAGATAGATAGATAGATAGATAGATAGATAGATAGATAGATAGATAGATAGATAGATAGATAGATAGATAGATAGATAGATAGATAGATAGATAGATAGATAGATAGATAGATAGATAGATAGATAGATAGATAGATAGATAGATAGATAGATCGGTGGGTGGGTGGGTGGGTAGGTAGGTAGATAGATAGATAGATAGATAGATAGATAGATAGATAGATAGATAGATAGATAGATAGATAGATAGATAGATAGATAGATAGATAGATAGATAGACAGACAGACAGACAGACAGACAGACAGACAGTCAGACAGACAGACAGACAGACAGACAGACAGACAGACAGACAGACAGACAGACAGATAGACAGACAGACAGACAGACAGATAAATTATAAAATAACTAGAGCTGGCATTTTGATCTTACAACATATGTTTAAAGTTAAGTAAAAAAAGAAAGTAAAAAATAAAATAAAGAAATGTTTCACCAGTCAGATTCCACACAGTACTGCAAACTACTAAGTCGGTATATCGCATTCTGTCCAGTTACTTTGCTACGAACTTTCTTCACGCTGTACCGTTATTTGACTTGTCCAAACATGACAGCTCCGGTCATTGCTGTAACAATCAGTTTTCCTTTACTCTCTTCGAGTTTCGGGGGCCACAAAAGAAGCAACAAGAATGGAGTTGTTGCGGTGCGATACCTTCGTTTGTTCGTGGCCTGACAGTGAGTGATGGCTGCCCAGGATGACGAGTCAGTTTGCTGCTGTGCCTCCGGGCTCATTGCACCGGAACGGACGTTTGCTGGAGCCCTTCCGAGCATTTCGTATCATTGCTACCCCGTTAAAAAATCAGAAAATATAGCGTAAGACTCAAAGTCGCGAAATTCCAAACAACTCGCAGAACTCTCATTCAGGGGATCGAATGTGTGATCCTTGGAAATTATTCTTCTGGGGTGATGGGAAAATAATAGATGCAAGAAACTTTACAAATTACTGCCACAATAGATCAGTGTCAGCGAGCTGGGCTTTTATGCCAGAGGGCCCGGGTTAAAATCCCGCTCAACACTCTTGGGCAAGCTCATGGTGCAGACAGGAGTTTTCTCTGTGTACTCTAGTTCCCATGTGACATCCCAAAAATTTCTCCATTATCCATCGTCTATGGTTCACTCTGAAACTAACCACTTACGGCCATATTCATAGACATTCTTAGCGCAGGCTTTCCGTGGATGATCTGCGAACTTACGTTTTTCGTATTCATAAACCAGTGTTAGCGATATGATATGATATGATATGATATGATATGATATGATATGATATGATATGATATGATATGATATGATATGATATGATATGATATGATATGATATGATATGATATGATATGATATCATATATGATATGATATGACACGACACGACACGACACGACACGACACGACACGATACGATACGATACGATACGATACGATACGATACGATACGATACGATACGATACGATACGATACGATACGATATGATATGATATATGATATGATATGATATGATATGATATGATATGATATGATATGATATGATATGATATGATATGATATGATATGATATGATATGATATGATATGATATGATATGATATGATATGATATGATATGATATGATATGATATGATATGATATGATATGATATGATATGATATGATATGATATGATATGATATGATATGATATGATATGATATGATATGATATGATATGACATGATATGATATGATATTATATATGATATATGATATATGATCTGATATGATATATGATACTATATGATATGATATGATATGATATGTGATATGATATGATATGATATATGATATGATATGATATGATATATGATATGATATGATATATGATATGATATGATATATGATATGATATATGATATGATATGATATGATATATGATATGATACGATACGATACGATATGATATATGATATGATACGATACGATACGACACGACACGACACGACACGACACGACACGACACGACACGACACGACACGACACGACACGACACGACACGACACGACACGACACGACACGACACGACACGACACGACACGACACGACACGACACGACACGACACGACACGATACGATACGATACGATACGATACGATACGATACGATACGATACGATACGATACGATACGATACGATACGATACGATACGATACGATACGATACGATACGATACGATATGATATGATATGATATGATATGATATGATATGATATGATATGATATGATATGATATGATATGACATGATATGATATTATATATGATATATGATCTGATATGATATATGATACGATATGACATGACATGACATGACATGATATGATATTATATATGATATATGATATGATATGATATGATATGATATGATATGATATGATATATGATACGCTATTATATGACATGACATGACATGATATGATATGATATTATATATGATATATGATATGATATGATATGATATGATATGATTTATGATATTTACTTATTTTTATTTATTTATTTTATTGCTAGTAAGTTTGAAATGAACACAAATTAATAAATACAATGAAAGATAAACTAGCCCACTCCTGAATGAGTAAGACTCGTGCTCAGGAGGGGGTTCCAATACAGACAAAAATAAAATTAAAATTGAGAGTGAATACAGATTAAATAGTGTTTAATATGTTTAAACTCAAAGTATAAATCCAATATAATTTTTTTTATTCTTTTTATTAAATTGGAGAGGATTCATGGTTGAAATATTATTGAAATAAAATTTGTTTAATAATCTAGGACCTTGACTCATGCTATGATAAAAAGCTGCATTGGTTTTACATGTTGGTTCAGACAAACGCAGATAATTCATATTTTTAGTTCTATATTTATGTATATACCTTTCAAGGTTATTAAAATTTCTATGAAAATATTTTAATAAAATAAAATAATACAGTTGTTTAATGCTGAAAACTTTGAAATGTTTAAACAACAATTTAGTTGGGTAATCTTTCTGCTTTTTTAAACAAATTTTTAATACTTTTTTCTGTAGTATATGATATGATATATGATATGATATATATGATATAATATGATAGTATGATATGATAGTATGATATGATATGATATGATATGATATGATATGATATGATATGATATGATATGATATGATATGATATGATATGATATGATATGAATCCTGTACAAGTAATCAGTCGATAGCGCGGGCTAGCGAAATGGCTATGAATAGCTCCCATAATTTATAGTCACAGTCTAGTTGAAGTATACACAGAAGAGGTTTACAATATAGTCTACTAGTGTAACACAAAGTTTTTGTTTCAATTTAATGAAGCGTTGTTGAATGTCATGAATTCACCTACAGAATAGAAGGCGTGAGAAATTAGGTACTTCTTTAACTTTATTTTGTCCTAAATAATCGTGTGTTTTGAGTTTCATTTTTCATATCCACAGGGAAACTATTTAAAATGTTCACTCTTTTGTGGGGTAAGCCCTTTTACCTGAACACCATCGATATGTTGCTAATGATACTTCTGCTAAAGTAAAGTTACAAAGTTTATTGAAGTGTACGATTATACGATTGTTGACAAGTTTGGAAGGAGTTGTAGAAACTTGAAGTGAAGACAAAAATAACTCATTGGTGTTAATTTTGCAAATGGGGAAGTGACGGATCACAGCAAGCTCAATATAAGCGGAGTTTTCAGAATCATATGATTCCGATACAAGAGTTCTTTTCTATTTAGATAAACTTATGTTTTGATATGAATGAATAACCAAATGGCTTGAAAATGTATAAATAATATTTTTCTCCATAAAATTGAACGGGTTACATCAGCTTCTTGTCTATGCGGATGACGTGAATATGTTAGGAGAAAATCCACAAACGATTAGGGAAAACACGGGAATTTTACTTGAAGCAAGTAGAGCGATCGGTTTGGAAGTAAATCCCGAAAAGACAAAGTACAATAGAACCTCTATTATCCGCGGTAATGAAGGGGATGGACTGGACGGTTAATCGAAAAAATAGGATAATCCGTACCATAGAAGATTTTGTAATTTCCTCCATGGTCTTGTATTTAACTCGCTATGTAGTGGAACAGAAGTTCACTAATTTAAATCTGGTTATAAACGACGGGTTTTTAAGGGACAAGGAAGCCCTTTGTAATGACTGTCTCAGGAAAAGTAGGAATAAAGGAGGTCTCATATTGTAGATGTACAGTTACCCTTAAAAAGAATGAGACGATTCTTGGTTGTCGGAAGTTAAAGTTCTACAGCGCGGTTCACTCGATATCGACGTATAACGATAAGTAACATGACAAATAGAACAAGAATTGTTACAAGGACCACAACAAGGACAGGGATCAGAATAAGGATCACGAAGAAGACAGCCATTTAAAGCCACGATTTCACAACATAGCTCGGGTAACAAAATATCATTGCTTCTCTGTACCGAATGGCAAATGCCTGCTATGGGATCTACATTCTGGACTGCTGCTGTCACTGTCTTGTCTCGGTAGCTCATATAGTAGCGTGTCGGTTCCCCAGTATAAACGAAACGTTTCGTGTTCGATCCCAGGTAAAACTCTTTTTTTTTTTATTGAGGTGTAATTAATTTGTTCAGAGTTCCTCGACTGTATAATTTGTCGAAAAATATGGAATAATTTATGCCCAATTTTTTGGTCTACAAGTGGGCTGAACCTCGTCGAAAAAATAAATAAATCTTACTTGGAAGTTAAAAGTATTCTTCCTGAAACAAAAATCATAAAAAAACAAAAAGAGACCCGTTAACTTAAAATCTTGTCCGCATACCATCATACATTTCTCCAATCGAAATCCACTCGATTGGTAGCGAAGACAAGATGGTTGACAGCTTGTGCTTCCCCCAATATTTCCATTTGCGCAGCCCCCCGGCTCCTAATACCGCGGTTCCTCAACCTGCTGATCACAGTCTGTGAAGAACCGGGAAAGTTAGATGCTGCTCTTATTTCGTTAGCAGTCCGAAAGGGTCCAGTCGAACTGTCTCGAATAAGAGAGCATCCTCTTCCAATGAAGAAATCCGCAGACGCCCATGGAATAGGGCGATTTTCGACCTCCCCTGAATTTCGTAACGATGAACCCCCTCGCTGCTGTACTTCCAGGAACACCGACCAAACGGCCAGCAGATCTAGCCCCATATCCAGCCTCAACTAGAGCTATAACTCGCTGTCTCATGCCACGTCGGTTCGCCATTACGATGAGAAATGAGGGATGACGATAATACTTTAGTGTAGACAATGACTATTTAGCGTGATATATAATTATTGAAATAATGGGCATCTTGCACAGTAAGAGTTAATAAGTCAACCCTAAATTAAATATTTAAATAACAGGATATAACAGGAAGACCAATTATTGTTGCGAAACTAATCAAATTAAATCTAATTACGTTAAGTAAACAAATCCCAAGTTATGACACCACATTGCTACAGCTAAATTCTAGGTTATTAACATAATTCATTTTAATTGTTGGTTTTTAATATATATGCATTTACATTGTATGTGTGTATGTATAAATGCATTCATTATATTAACGTTTACAATATTATAACTTGTAATTTTGTACTGTCTGTGATCATTAACACAATCTGAGGAATTTGTAAAACTCTATTTCAACGTTATTTAGCTATTTCAAAGCTATTTAGAAAAAAAAAATCGTTGTATAGACTAGGAATCGAACTCGCACTCTTCTACACGAGACGCAGAAGTCTTAGCGTCTGAGCTATTGAAACGACACGAAAGCTTTCCTTTCTGCGTGGAGTGTCGATCTAGTCATGAAGGTCCATTGTCGATTTAACTACACGATTTATGTATATATTTATCTTTTATTTACGTAATATTATCATATTTTTTGCAGTTTTTGAAGTGAATTTCGGAACGATGCTCATAACAAACCAAATAGCCTGAATTTAAGTAACTCAATATTCGTTATCTTGTGTATCGGTGCTCTGGTCTCCGATCATGCGCAGTGTCTTACATCTGAGACTTAGGAATATTCAACCGTCTCATCCTTTTCTAGGGAAACTGTACATACTTTTTTACTCTTTATCCTTGTTTTTTTTTTATTAAATCGCGCAGTTTTAACTCCAATCTCGTATTCTGATGCGAGATGAGCCAGAACTTTTCTTTCTCAAACCATTCAATTATTTCGATACTTAGCACATCACGTTTTCTATTAACACCCGTGGAAGACATTTTATATACAAGTTATATTATAGAACGGCAATTCGAACAGTAGGCAAAGTTGTGTAACGATAAAGGCTTGTAATAAAACACTATAGCGAAAACATATGTAGAACCTACTAACGCAGTCTAGTATATACAGTCACGAAACTTGAGTTGTGAGGGTACTAGGAACAATAGACTGTGTCGGTACTATTTCGTATTGTCTGTAATGAGCCGATAGTAGTAATAGTAGCGATTCTAGTGGTTAGCAACTATCTATTGAGCTTTGTGACTGTATATAATAGACTGTGCTACTAATATGATATACAAAACAGTACTTTATATAAGTTACTTATTTCTGAAGAAAAAAAAAAGAGCGAGAAATAGACAGTCGGATAATCCGCCAATCGGTTAATAGGGTGACGGATAATCGGGGTTCTACTGTATATGATTATGTCTCGGGACGAGAATATTGTACGAAATGGAAATATAAAAATTGGAGATTTATCCTTCGAAGAGGTGGAAAAATTCAAATATCTTGGAGCAACAGTAACAAATATAAATGATACTCGGGAGGAAATTAAATGCAGAATAAATATGGGAAATGCCTGTTATTATTCGGTTGAGAAACTTTTATCATCCAGTCTGCTGTCGAAAAATCTGAAAGTTAGAATTTATAAAACAGTTATATTACCGGTTGTTCTGTATGGTTGTGAAACTTGGACTCTCACTCCGGGAGAGGAACATAGGTTAAGGGTGTTTGAGAATAAGGTGCTTAGGAAAATATTTGGGGCTAAGAGGAATGAAGTTACAGGAGAATGGAGAAAGTTACACAACGCAGAACTGCACGCATTGTATTCTTCACCTGACATAATTAGGAACATTAAATCCAGACGTTTGAGATGGGCAAGACATGTAGCACGTATGGGCGAATCCAGAAATGCATATAGAGTGTTAGTTGGGAGACCGGAGGGAAAAAGACCTTTGGGGAGGCCGAGACGTAGATGGGAAGATAATATTAAAATGGATTTGAGGGAGGTGGGATATGATGATAGAGACTGGATTAATCTTGCACAGGATAGGGACCGATGGCGGGCTTATGTGGCAATGAACCTTCGGGTTCCTTAAAAGCCGTTTGTAAGTAAGTAAGTAAAAAGTATTTCATATATCTTAAAATAGAATAAATTAGTAAGACAGCACGTTTAGATTTAAATGAAGTACGGTGCAAAAATAATTTTGGACTGTGCATAGTTCATCAAACCATTCACATATTAGCTCGTTCATCCATTCATGTGTTAGTTCATTCAGTCATTCATTGCTCAATTATTTAATTTTTTCGTTCATTTATCCATTTGTCCATTCATTCATCCATCTATTCACCCATCATATCAGGATATATTAATTCGTTCATCATCCAGTCAATAATCTATTCCTTCTCTCTTTAAATAATTTATTCCATTTTTAAAGTTGTACTTACAGTGCCATCTATCTGAACTCTTTCGAATCAGTGGGGCCATAAAGTGGAAGTTAGTGTTACTAGCAGGAAACACTTTGTCATGCATTACATGACAGACAATGCGAGATGTTTTGACGTGTGACCAGGCGCAAGTAGGCGCAGAACGAAGCAACCACGCAATGTTTGTTTGTCCACATCACTATCTGTTAATTGTACTCATTTGTCTCGACGGTTTAATAACGTTGTACTAATGTTAACGTGGCCGCAATTTCATGTTTCCAATTTCTCATACCTCTCCTCTCATGTTGAGAATGCCGTGTCTTACTAATATGTAGCATGTACTTTCGGAGTGTATGATTTGAGTACATACTTCAAAGATTAATAAAGAAGGATGTGTAGGGTGAGTGAGTAGTTCACAAGTACAATTGAACCAAGCTCGATAGGATCTCTCATGATGCTGATAAATTATTTTATTTTATTTATTTATTTATTTATTTATTTATTTATTTATTTATTTATTTATTTATTTATTTATTTATTTATTTATTTATTTATTTATTTATTTATTTATTTATTTATTTATTTACTAATATTTAATGTGCTGTACAACAGCCAGGGACCAATAACAGTTGAGCACATGACAATTTCATAAAAACAACATTAATAACAATAGAAATTACAATAAAATACATAGAAATAATTATTAAAATAATTCTGTGGCTAGGAGGAGAAAGGTCTTAAGTCAATTTTTTGTGAAAATGAGATTTTTATATAATCTGAAAGCGGAAACAATTCTCTACAATCTGGTAAAACGGTTAAAGTCAAATAAGACTCCTGACTGGATTTATAGAGCGTTACCAAATGTCCTAAGTACTTTTTGAATCGAACACACACATGATAAAGGACTTAAGAATATTTAATACTTTATTCCTTACAAATCATCACATGTTTACTTTCCATGCTTCCCTATCAAATAGGTCTAACTTGTATTTTAGCCATTTTATCACATACTGATGCCCTTTCCTTTTAAAACTTTAAGCACCAGGGTAAACAGTCCTATATTTGTTTAAGACCCATTTTGCATTTCTAATAATTTACATTTCTCATTTATTTTGAAATGAAAAAGGTCTTATGTTTAATAGTCCCTTCTACGCAGTTTGGCTTCTATTCTTAAAAGGGCTTAAGTGCGGCTATTTTTGGAAATAATCAAGAAAATTGTTAAATGAGCAACATTATCTATTTTAGAAGAAATGTAAACAAATAATATCCAGGAAAAATCTCTTAATTAAAGAAAACTCTATAATTGACACCATATTTCAATCTTTCTACTGCTTTCCTGAAAAGTATAAAATTTTTACTTAAGACCTTTTTCCTCCCGCTACAGAATTGTAATTGGAAATGAAAGGATGGAATCATATAACTGAATATAATACAAATGATATAAAAGATAACAAGAATAAAATTATGATACATATCTAAACAAAAGACATAAATTAATAACTAACACACAACACCGAAAGTATATACAACACATTAAACGGATCCAAGTTCAATCCATGCAAATTAGCATATTTTATACATCTGCAGACCGGGGAGAGAGATTTAGAATTTCTATTGTAAAAAAAATTATGAAATCTTAAACCCTTAGCAGGAATACGAAGACTGATATTGCTTAGGAAGGATTCACAATCAATATCACTCTTAATTACTTTACAAAAAAATCAAGATCTTGACGTCTGGCAAATAAACTACAGCAATTAAAATATTTGCAGTTAACCTCGTATTTATAATAATCAGAATTAGGTAAAGATCTATAGGAACACAAGGAAATATTTTTTTTTAATATTCCCAAATTTAGCCGAGTCAGTGGAAGTAATGGAGTTTCATACAACAGATGCATATTCAAGCTTGGATCTGACCAGCGTATAGTATAAAATTAATAAACGCATAGGAGTAGAAAAAGAATAAGTTATAAATCTAATTAGACCAAGCATTCTTAATGAATGATTATAAATATATTGCACATGATCATGGACATATATTTTAGAATCAAGTAAGACACCAAGATTTATAATATAATCTTTGCTAGTAATTATGACATTATTAAGAGAATAATTAAATTAATAATAATAATAATAATAATAATAATAATAATATGTGAAAAAGAAAGCGGTGTATTTTCTCTACGGTCCGTCTCAGGAATCTGTAGAATAACTTCGCGCATATATGGGTGGAATCTATGTGTGTCGGAGTATATCGCATCGTTCAAGCAATGCCTCCCCCCAGAGCAGTCATTGGCCCTAGCCCTCTCACATACCACTTGCGCAGAGGTCTTGTTTCGTCGTTCTACTCCACAGATTCCTGGGACGGACCATAGTGCGATAGCAAAAGTGGATATCAAGACTCTTCAATATTTCTAGCTCCATTGAGGTAGTGGCAGTGGTAACAGTCGTGGTGGTTGAGGTTAGTGTTTCAATTTTAAATAACGTCGTCATCGCATTAAAACCGCACTGAAACTTCAATATTTTTCAATCTAATGAACTCAGGAAAGGCCGAAAATACCGTCTTGGAAAATAATTTAAAAAATGTATGAAGCCTGTTGTTAAATGAAGATTATTTTGTCTTGTTTAGTATTAAGGAAGTAAAGTATATGCATTCTCATTCCTTTGGGTCTGATCAGAACTTCTTGTTTCTCCCTTCCTCTCTTGGGTTAATTAAGGACGTTTTCCGCGCCCCATTTCCTCACCATCCCCTGTCCTCTACCTGGAAGATTTATGTGTCTAAGCTCGCGCCTCCAGTTCGTCCGTCCGTCCGTCCGTCTCATACGCGCCGCCATATTTGGTTTAATTATCCCAGCGACACGAACAGGAATCTTTGCCGTAGTCTAGCTGTACCTATTTCATATGATTATGCTCCTGAATTTGGAGATTTCTTTTCCTTGATTTTGTAACTAATTCTGAGACTTAATACTTTATATTTCAGAATCACCAACAAAAGACTAAAGGTAAATACGCAAATAAACGCTTCTCTGATCAGAAATCGAGCAGAGTTGCCCTTCTTTACAGTCACCGTAGAAGTTTGCCGTTCATGACCAGAATTGCGATCTTTAATTTTTTGGAAGTTGGGGTAAAATTTAGGGTTTCCGTGCCCTTAACTTTCAATTTGTTCATTTTCAATTTGTTCATGTTCAATAGCTGCCTATTGTTTTACAAATAACAAAATATTAGGCCTACTATCTTATCTTAGTGTCATTAAACTTTGTACAATAATATAGGCCCTACACACATCTAACAAAACTAATCTAGCGTTGGTAACTTAAAACTGAAATAAAATTGATATAGTACACTCCAAAATAATTCTCAAGACAGAAGCAGGTAATACAAAGAATTTTATGATACACGTTGATGTTACATTATTTTAAGAGCGCTTCCATTACATTTGATGCTCGCAACAGATTGCACTAGTTGTTCCTCATTTCTTTAACGTAATGCAAATTCTGAACAAGTTTCATTATTTTCATATTGATGAGAAGTTCTACTTCATTCATTCATTCATTCATTCATTCATTCATTCATTCATTCATTCATTCATTCATTCATTCATTCATTCATTCATCTATTCTTTTTTCATCCATTCATTTATTTATCAATTCATTTATTCATTCATCCATTCGTTTATTCATACATTTATTTATTTATTTATTTATTTATTTATTTATTTATTTATTTTTATTTATTTATTTATTTATTTATTTATTTATTTATATTTTACATTCTCGTTGTATTACCGATTTAAAATTAGTGTATGGGCCAGTGGCGTACGCAGAATTTTGTCAAGGGGAGGTTATTGTTGAAATTTTTACAATTTACATTATAGGTATCTTAAATTTTGTGTATCTACAATATTATTATTATTATTATTATTATTATTATTATTATTATTATTATTATTATTATTACTGCTGCTAAAATATGAACTATCAAATGCACAAAACATTAAACGAACGTTTCACAATAAAGTCAGAACTCAAACGAACGGTAGAGTGAATACCGCTTTAAAATGAGTTTAAAATCGACAGTATACTATATTTAACATCTGCACTGCAGAACTGTTAATTTGTGCAGATTGCAAAAATTGGAATGCAATTTGATTTTTATTTAATTGTTTCCATATTATACGAGTAATTTTGCTTATTGTCTACAAAAGTGAACCCGGAACATTTCTATTGTGTAAGTTTTGAAATATATTCGGTCTATTAATTTCGCCGAATGCTTTTTCACATCCAATGAAAATAAGTGAGCATCTGAATTAAATTATTTTTCCTTTCGATTATTGCTGTAGTTTTAATATGAACGCTGCATTTCATCGTTGCTACGTGATAGTAGTCTACAAGAAATAATTTTTCAGAAGGAAGAAAAAATAATTAAATATTAATAGACCTATATTGATCCTCGATGATGTCATTTATGTCTACGATATTCAGCAACGTTTTCTACCGAATTATTTCATATTTTTATGGAGGCCCACTTATTTATAATTAACGTTTTTCTTCGTCTTGAAAAATTATGTTTTGTACTGTCACATAGGAGGTTTCATAAAATCAACGACCATGTGCTAAGCTATATTCTCTCTTCATAATCGATATTCAATAATAATAAGAAAAAGCAGAAGAGGAAAAAAAATAATATAATATAAGTTTAAAGAAGTAAAAAGTTTTCTACTCGCAGCTTGGCTTGTTAGTTGGTAGCGGTCCTTATTTTGAGCATAAAATTCTCAGCTCTGGTCACCCAAACAGCACCATCGGCAAACGTTTGTACTTGTACAGGGGCATAAAACCCGACGCCTACAAGATTCCCTCGCTCTGGTTTCTTAGCCGAACAATTGGCTCGCGAGGTCTGACGTGGGTGGCCCGCAGCGGTGGGTGGTTTGGGGCCCACTGCTCTCCCACCCACGATTCTTTTGACTTGCATTTGTTACAGTATATTTCAAAATATTAGTATCGTTCAGTCAGACTTCCAGTAACAGTAGAAAGCAACATAAGAGTCACTTAGGTTCCTGTTATCCAAATATGGGGGATGAGAGGCGGAGTTTTTCTGCATTTGTAATCTTATTTTGTCAAAATTCAGTAATGTATAATACTCCTACACAGTAGCGTAGCTAGAGGGACGTTCAAGGGATCAGAACTTCCTCTTTCACCTATCAAGTCTCTAGAAAATATTGTAAAATTAAAATTAAAAGTAAGTAACAGCAAATTACCCAAATACTGGAACAAGGAATTTAGACTTTGATTGGCTTCTATGAATCTCATGCCCAGTGCAGTGAACAGCTTGCCATTGGTGATCTTCAAATATGGAATATAATCATAAACTAGCTTCCTTTGAACTACAATCTGCTATGAACTTCTAAAATGTGATAAAGATGTAGTTTTCAAACGATCAAAACTCTACTGTGAGATCATTCTCTACATTCCATGGATTCGTGTATCTTCACGTACATCGTGAAATTCAAATTACAATTAGGCTAATGGTGAAGTGTTGGATGAACTAGCAAAGATGTCCAGAAGATGTTGGATGAACTAGCAAAGAAGTCCAGAAGATTTTCCATTCGACATAGACAAACTTTTAATTTCAAAAGTAGTGTCAAATTTCTATTTTTTTTTTTTTTGTGAATAATGAATGACTTAAAAGCATACTAAAACTTGACAATTTTTTTTACTGTAAGATTGATATAAGCCGTATGTCTATAATACTTACTGGCTTTTAAGGAACCCGGAGGTTCATTGCCGCTCTCACATAAGTCCGCCATCGGTCCCTATCCTATGCAAGATTAATCTAGTCCCTATCATCATATCCCACATCCCACAAATCTATTTTAAATTATCCTCCCATCTATTTTGAGCCTCCCCAAAGGTCTTTTCAGCTCTGGTCTCCCAAACAGCACTCTATAAACATTTATAGATTCACCCATACGTGATACATACCCTACCCATCTCAAACGTCTGGATTTAATGTTTCTAATTATGTCAGGTGAAGAATACAATGCGTGCAGTTCTGTGTTGTGTAACTTTCTTCATTCTCCTGTAACTTCATCCCTCTTAACCCCAAATATTTTCCTTAGCGCCTTTTTCTCGAACACTCTTAATCTATATTCCTCTCTCAAAGTGAGGATCCAAGTTTCATAACCATGTAGAACAAACACGGGGGATATAACTGTTTTATAAATTCTAACTTTCAGATTTTTTTACAGCAGACTGGATGCTACAAGCTTCTCAACCGGATAATAACAGGCATTTCCCATATTTATTCTGCGTTTAATTTCCTCTCAAATTTCATTTATATTCGTTACTGTTGCTCCAAGATATTTGAATTTTTCCACCTTTTCTAAAGAAAAATTTTCAAATTTAATATTTCCATTTCGTACTATGTTCTGGTCACGAGACATAATCATATACTTTGTATTTTCGGGTTACTTTCAAACCCATCTCCTTACTTGCTTCAAGCAAAATTCTCGTGTTTTCCTTAATAGTTTGTGGATTTTCACCTAACATATTCTTTAACCTGAAGGCGCAAGACCTTCGGTTACATATCCATTTTAAGACGTCATCCCATATACAAGCAGCTGATTTTACCCGTTCAATTGTTAAATGTTAAAATGTTATGTTTTATTTAACGACGCTCCAACTAGATTATATCAGCGTCGCCGGATTTATTTATTTTATTTTATTTTCTTTTACATGCCAGTAAATCTACTGAAGAGCCTGTCAATTGAAGCACACTTAAATGCCATCGACCTGGCCCTTAATCGAACCCAAAACAAACCTTGGGTATAAAGGCCAGCGAAAATACCAACTCGCCAACCAGGTCGACCCCGTTCAATATTAAACCCTCCTCGTTTTCCTGGACTTTCCAAATGGCATATTCTAATGCAAAATTATTTTAAAGGTGACTTAGGCCCGATTGTATAAAACTCCTGACTAAAGATCAATTTAAATATCGAAAAGGAAATTCAACACTTTTCTATTGTATAAAACTTTTCTTGATCAAATTACCTTGGTTCAAATGCAATCTAACACAGTGAAAAGAGAGTTGGCAACATCGCATAAACAATGGAAATTCTTGATGAAAACCATGTTATACAGGTTTAGTTCAAAGGTCGCCAATCTAGCGACTTTAACTCTTTTTTTTAACAATTTCTTTTAACTTTTATATTGAAAAAGGGATTTTCAATGACCTTTTTAACAGTCTTAGTGACTAAATTTAATCTTTTTTGTTGATATTTTAAAGTTTTATAATGAAATTTAAAACTAACTTTTTGATTTTCCATTACACTCTGTTGGAGACACTGGTTTTTTTGCAAATAAATAATGGCCGACAATAAAAGAAGGTTGACTGTTCTTTCCAAGTTGTTATCATATTATGGTGTTTGAACTGCTAAACATAATAAAACGCTTTATAAAACGACAATTTTCCATTAGTAATGCAGTTAATTGAACATTTATGAATGTACCTATCATATCCATTATTAATTAATGGTTGTTATAAACATAATATAATTATAGGTTATGTTATTTGATACTGCCATCAAGCACGATAGAGCCTTATAAAATATAAGAATGTTTGTGTATTAAGGCAAGAAATTAAAATAATCATTATATATTTATATAACTATTTTAAATATGTAACCGTTTTGTATTAGTATTAATAATAACGGATATTTTATTTGCACAATCTGTCACTCGTATATTTCAAACAGAAAAGAAATAACTGAACTTGGATCATCTAACTTAATCAGTCAAAGTTGACTTTAGTTTCAGACAAATTAATCTCAGATTAGACTTTACACAACACAAAATTCCAAGTTCAACTGAAACAAGGATCAATTTAACCTCTGATCTAAGATTAAATGGTGTATACAATCGGCCCTTAGACCTCTTATTTTCTGTACATTTTACTGTAAGGTTCACCATATCATTGTCGGACTTCCGCGATATCATACCGGCATTACATAGAAATCTACAGAAATTTCCCTACGATAGATATGTTGACGTCGAGCCTTAAATATTATTGTAACACAAACAAATTGTTGCTGTCTTCATGCTTCATTTGTTTCTCAATAAAAATTGTGGGATTTCATAGCCTTTTTGTAAAACTTTCAATGTGGCCCGTAACCAAGGAGATACAGTACAGTTGGACATCTGTTTATATCTCTGTTTCCTTAGAAAAACAAGACAATTACGATATATGACTCCTAACAGCCGTGACAAACCCAGATTCTTACAAAAACATACAATTGAATTGTTAGAACGCACCATAAACTCGAACCTTTGTATCATTTGACCATGAGAAACAGAAGAAAATCGCGACTGGTCAGAAAACGTGCACGGCGAGGACCAGCTCCAGCCGCCCGCCGAGAAGTGGTTTTTGCGTCCCTTTGCCCCCTCAGTAGGGTTATGAGGGTGACAAATATGTTTACAGTCAATTGTTCTGCAAGCTATGTCCCCTGCTGGGATGGTCAGTAAACCTTGTTCGACCACGTAACAAGAAGGACCTACAAGGCGACAAAAAAGGAAAAGAGATCTAACGCACGCCATAAATGGGGGTACATCTCTTTATTTTCAGGACTAAGCGTTCTCAAGCTTTTGTTCCAAATTGCAGTGAGAGTTGGGCCGGTAGACGTGCTGTTTGTAAACTAGGTCTTCTATCAGGGTGGTTGTAGCGAAGAGTTACTACAGTGTTACCGTACTTTATTACCGTTACTAATTGGAGAAGATATTTATGACTTATATTTTCTCGACCTCGTAATACAGAACGAAAAAAAAAATTGAAGTTTTATATACTCGGTGTATTGATATTTGTATTATAAACAGTAATAAAGATAATTTATCGTTATATAACCGTATTCTACTGTTTTGATTTCATATATATATAGTTTGGCATATTCCTTTTATATAGTTCTAATAGTTCGGCATGTTCGTTTTTCAAGTTCTGGTGGGCTCTTTCTTGCTTATCCACGAACTTGAAATTTTCAGCACATTACAAATAAATGCATTGGCATTAATACGGAATAAAGTCCTTAAAATTAACTCCATTAATTTAAAAAATTTGTTGTAGAACTCTGGAATAATCTAATGATCTAAAAAGTCCATAATTAATTTTGAATTCATTAGTAACAATAAACTGTGCCAGTACTTTTTCAGTCTTAATGAGGCGATAATCATGTCCTGTTAGTCAGCAACTATCTATGGATGCATATTTTACTAAAATTGATTTATGATTTATATAAATAACTGTGATAGTACTTTATCCAGAAGATATCTTTAAAATAAGCTATTCCATGCTTTCATTTGCTGTTGAATTGTTATGTAGAGAATACAATAAATTATAAAATGGCATCAACATTTGACATAAATCTCTGATACTGATTTTGAATTACAGTATATATTTTTTGACAAGGAGGAAACAAAAGAAAATAAATCAATAAAAGAAAATAAGGCATAACAGACCTGATATATGAATTGAGTATGGCGATGAAGCATTTCTGGCAAGATTTAGACTAAAAATGGACATTGTTTTAAGCGTATTGGAATTAATCAATGATTAATTGGAACACATGACAGATGGGTAAAGATAGTTCTGATTATCATTGTAAAGAAATGCTTTTCTTTAATAATTAAAATTAAATTTTAACAAATTCATAAGAAAATATTGTAATATTATTTATCAGTATTACGTTTCGTAGTTATGTAGGTATTAAATAACCTAACTATAGACTCCCATTCTCTTACCTTTTGATAGATGTTATGACATGACAACAGATTTTTGTTTTCTAGCACATTATTATAGACATTCTCTATCTCAACTAAATAATTTATCTTCTATATTATAGTTTTGATTTGTAATTCATTTTGATTCATATTCATTTCCTTATAATGAACTCCGAAGACAAAATAGTAGGCCTAATAATAATGTTCAGAAATATTTAAAAAGAAATACTGGTATTGTGAATGCAGTTTATGAACAAATTACATCTAAAGTATTGTTAACCTCTGTTCCAATCCTACTAATTATGGAATAGATAACTTTGGAATAAACAGCCGTCATAAAACATGGTACTTCATTTATTCTATAGTTTGACTATTCCACGAATAACTATTCCAAAATTGATTTCGCGATCGTACTGTACAACTGGGCGTAAATGACTGTAAATAAATAAATAATAGGCTATAACAAGTATTAATATTAATCCATTAATTTAACATTTTTATTAGTACTCTCTTTCAATGATCCAATGATTTAAAAATCCATAATTAATAAATTAATGAATTAGTAAATAAGCAATTTATCATTCATTCATATACATATAAAAGAAAAACTTTTTTAGTCTTTAAAGCTGTTAATCATGTCTTTTTAGTCACCTCAGAGGATGATTTACAAAAATCTAAACTGTACGTAATCTAAATAAATTTGGCCATGACTATGATATGGAATTTCCTGTTTCTAAAACAAAAATCGTTGCTTTCAGCGGGAGAGATCCTTGTTTTATTAATGCTCTGTAAGAAAGGGTCAATTTCTGTAATTACTTAGGCTATACGTCATCAATTATGAATGACAGACATACAATATTATGATAGAATCATAAATTCTGTATTGAATTTATAATTGGCCCAAAATACCAATAATATTACAGTTCAAAACAAGCGACAAACACCTAGTCCTGTGAACGAAAGATAAATTTTCTGTTATCCATGCCGGGAATCGAACAACTGACCGCTTGAATAGAAAGTATGTACGTTTTCACAGAGATAAGGCGGCAAACCAAATAAAAAATACAAATCCGTTTACAAAATCATGTAGTCAATCATACTACTAGGTTCAAAAAGTTCCCGGAATTTTACTACCATTTTTCGTATTAATATATAACAAGGGATATTATACATTTGTTTTGTTGGTAACATTCATGATGTCATTTCCTTAAAGTTTGTTGATAATGGCAATTATTGGTTTTGAGTTGTAGGCAATTGTTTATCATAGTGTTTCGTTTGTTCGTCGCATTTTGTAATTATGTCCACAGAGCAAAGTACAAACATCAAGTTCTGTGTTTTGCTGGGGACATGATCAGTATGGCTGATGAAGATGGCGATTTCTTAAACAAAATGAAACTGGTGCTACTTGTACGACCCAGTCCCTAAACGACAGTCATCTGAGTGGAAATCGAAAACATCTCCTCGGAAGCAAAAATTTCCTAGGCACACTTCCAAAGGCAAAGTTATTTTAAATGTTATGTTTTATTTAACGACGCTCGCAACTGCAGAGGTTATATCAGCATCGCCGGATGTGCCGGAATTTTGTCCCGCAGGAGTTCTTTTTCATGCCAGTAAATCTACTAACATGAGCCTGTCGCATTTAAACTTAAAGCAAAGTTATGTTGGAAGTTTTCTTCGACTCTCAGAGTCTCATCCACCATGAGTTCATTCCAGAAGGTCGTACTGTAACGAAAGAATTGTACGTAGAAACCCTCCGTCGCCTCTGGGACGCAGTGAGAAGGAAACGTCCAGAAAAGTGGGTAGAAAACAACTGGTTCCTTATGCATGACAATGCACCTGCTCATCGTAATTATTTAAAGAATTTTCTTATCCAGGCAACATAACTGCTTTGGATCACCCACCATTTTCTCCTGATCTCTCACCACCTGATTACTTTCTGTTTCCCCGTCTGAAAAGTCATCTGAAAGGACGGATATTCAATGCTGAAGAGTTATCGCAAACGCGACGAGAACTAAGACGGGTTTCACAAAATGGCTTCAGGCCTGCTTCCAGAACTCTACACGCGTTGGCAAAAGATCTTGTTGCGGAAGAACTATTTTGAAGGAAATGCTGTAGAATAGTGTTTGGTACGTTGTTTCTATGATGCTAGCAAATTCCGGGAACTTTTTGAACCTAGTATGTATATCAATTAGAAAATAAATGCATGTTTTTATAAGTAATTAAATAAAATTGAATGAATGAATGATCGAACAAATTTATCAATAAATAAGCAACAACTTAATAAAATAACTATTATACCAAACAATCCGTCCGTCATACCATCGATAAATGAACGAATGCATAGCCAACTGCTTTGAAGAATAATTTAATGAAATTTTTTTATGAACTAGTAATTATTCAGTCAATAAATTAAGCGAAAACAAATTAATGAATGAAGCAACTCATATATTCATCAATGAATAAATTATATAATTAAATTAGGATTGAATTCATAAATTAAATACTAATCAACTTGTTCAAGCCATTGTATACTTTTTAAGAAGGGGGACATGAATAACTGAATGCTCAAATGAATTTATGAAGAATCGAATGAGTTAACGAATCAATACTAATTATTTAACCAGTCCAATAAATCAATCATGCAAGGAAACTTTTATCCCATGTGAATGATTGAAGCGAATAAAAGTCAACTGCATTAATTACTTAATCAATATACATTTAATGAATAATCAATATTGTTCACTGGATTAATTAAAATGTTAAAAATCAATCGACTTATCTGCTCATACATCAAGAATGATGATGTCAAAATTTGAGGCATATGACTCGGTGTAATAAGATCGTTTTATTAACGCTATAATAAAGATAACTGTACTAAATAAATAAATAAATAAAATAAATTTTAAATTTAAAACTAAACATAAGTAAATTACAAAAAGCAAACGTTTTTTCCTAAATAATTTTAAAATTTCTAAATAAATTTTTCTCAAAAGTGATTTTTGCACAATAATATTAAAGGATGTAAAGAAAAAATGAAATAAATAAATAATAAATAAAAAGAAATAAGTAAATAAATCTTGCTTATTCACAGCTTTTAAGGCAAAAATAAATAAATAAGTAAATAAACAAGTTAAGTAAATAAACAAATACATAAATAAATTCAATAAATGAATGAATGGATGAATGAATGAATGAATGAATGAATGAATGAATAAGTGCTCATAAATAAATAAATAACAATTGTATAAATAATTAACAGTTGTATAAATAAGAGTTGAATGAATGAATAAATAGCAGTAAAATGGTAAATAAAGTAACGGGATGAAATAAATTTCTTCCGCCATGGTGGATCAAGGATAGCGTAGGCTATGTACTCGTACTTTTCTGATTAGCTGGTTCTGGGGTCGATTTCCGGCATTTTCAGTGATGAAATTTAACTTGTAGGTAGGCCTATTGTAATTGTCCTACGCTGTCTTAAATACCATTGGTTCTGCGTCGTGTTGACCCCACATCGAGGTACGTTCTCATTTAGGGCCTATAGTTTAATGGTCGGTCTAGGTCTAGAGAAGAAAGTGCATTGTAACGCCTGAAATGTGCACGAAAGGCGTAATAGAGAAAAAATAAGGAAAATATACTTAAAAAAATTAAAATAAATTCAAATAAGTAAATGAATTTGATCACATAATTCATTTAATTGTCAAATTTATCTTGCAAAATGGGACAGACATTTTTCGCTGCTTCAAGGTTGGTGATCCTGCATACAGGATTCCAGTGACTTGGAATTTTCGTTCTAACCTTTGACCTGCAGCCCACTGATAATGAAGTGATTTATTCTGCATAAGTCTGGAATTAAGTAACGTGGTAACGCGATGTCCTGGACGGTCACTGAGTTGAGCACAAGAGGTGCGAAATAAATCTCCCTCTTCTTGAAGCTAAAACTTTCTTTCCATTCTGCACAAAGATGACTCCGCCTTGAAAAATGTTTCTTGCAGTTTGAGTATTGTAAGCAAAAAGCCACGACATAGAGGTTTAGTAACCTGCTTGGAAAAGACGTTAGACTTGGTCAACAACTTCATTTCACCCACACAAAGTCATTTTTAAAGCGAGAAAATAGTTAAACCTAATAAAGACCGCAGGGTGAGGTGAACTGTGAAAAGACCCAGAACACCTCCGGTATTTGGCGAACTCCTTGACAAATGATTGGGGTTAAAACCTTCGACTGCGCTACAATTTGCACACCTGACGGTTCCCCCAAAAGTCCGAAGTTCCATACGGGAATAGCCCAGTATTTTCTCATTGTACTGCTGTCTTCTCAAACAAAGCGATGAGAGTCTAATAATCACAATAAACCGGGAACGTCATTCCTGTAAAATAAATGTTGAGCATTCAGAATGCTCGCATTTGAATACATTTATTTTAACATTATTTCCGTTCTCGTTCTCGTTCTCGTTGTCGTTTTCGTTCCCGGTTTATTGTGAATCGGCCTTAATAATCGATTCCTGTAATCCTTGAGACAGAGAGAGAGAGAGCTAAAATGACACACAGATAGAAATGAAAGAACAAAATAAATAATATATAAACGAATAACAACAAATTTAAGAGGAGAAAAGAAATTTGAAAGTAACAAGGGATTCACAGATTCTCAATGGTAGTGTTTTGTTTTATTGTTGTACAGGGCATATCAAAAGTCCGGTAACACTTTCAATATTTTATTACACAAAAACTACTAATGATAGCACTTTCAAACACACGTCAGTTTAAAGTCAAACTCTCAAAGTTCTGTTTACACCTTACAGAGATTCAATGTGTGAACCACGAGTGACTCGGCAGATGTCCAAACGATAATCAAACTCTTCCCATATCCTTTTCAACATATCCTCTGTGACCGTGGAGGCAGCTTCTCGAATTCTGGTTTTTAGTTCCTCTAAATCACGTGGCAAAGGCGGTACAAACACACGGTCCTTTAGGTACCCTCATAGAAAAAAAAGTCACATGCAGTCATATCGGGTGACCTTGGTGGACATTTTATTAAACATCTGTCCCTTACTCCAGGACGTCCTATCCAACGATCAGACATCGTATTCAGGTAAGCACGAACTACAATGTGGAAATATGGCGGAGCCCCATCTTGCTGAAAGATGAAATCGTCACCGAGATCTTGTCTAAGTTGAGGCACCAACTATTGCTCCAACATGTCCAGATATGAATGTTCAGTCACAGTAGCCTCAATGAAGAAGAAAGGTCCGTACAGTTTTCGTTGTGACAACGCGCAGAAAACATTCACCTTTGGTGAATCACGCTCATGTTCAATGATTCTGTGAGGTTTCTGTGTACCCCAAACACGACAGTTGTGCTTGTTAATTTTCCCACTCGTATGGAATGTCGCTTCGTCGCTGAAAATTAAGCGGCTGAATAAGTTCACAATGCAGTTCGTGCTTATCTGAATACGGAGATGTCTGATCGTTGGATAGGACGTGCTGGAGTAAGGGACAGATGTTTCATGACATGGCCACCAAGGTCACCCGATTTGACTGCATGTGACTTTTTTCTATGGGGTATCTAAAGGACCGTGTGTTTGTACCGCCTTTGCCACGTGATTTAGAGGAACTAAAAACCAGAATTCGAGAAGCTGCCGCCACGGTCACAGAGGATAGCTATGTTGAAAAGGGTATGGGGAGAATTTTATTATCGTTTGGACATCTGCCGAGTCACTCGTGGTTTACACATTGAATCTCTGTAAGGTGTAAAACGAACTTTGAGAGTTTGACTTTAAACTGACGTGTTTTTGAAAGTGCTATCATTAGTAGTTTTTGTGTAATAAAATATTGAAAGTGTTACCGGACTTTGATATGTTCTGTATATTTTGTTAGTAATGTTTAACATTATGGACATGGTTTTTTATTATTTAATATTTCATTGGATTAGATCCATTGTTATTAAGAGTATGGTTCAGGATTTTTTCCTAAATAAAATATAAATGACTTAATATATAGGCTACTGTATGTTTTTCTGAGTATAGAATAAAGGAATCAGATATAAGAAACCGTTATATAAAAACAGTGAAGAAATAACTTAATCAGTGAGATATGTTAAGAAAATAGCAGGCTTTGACAATTTGTAAAACAAGATAACATCAGGCTGCAACTTAGTAACCATAAATGATGTTCTCTTGTTTTACAAATTTTCGAAGACTGCTAATTTCTAAACATGGGTCGTTGACTAAATTATTTCTTCCTTTGTTTTTATACATAGGATTCTTATGACAATGTTAAATCACCTTGTTCTATGCCCAGAAAAAACAGACTGTTTATAAATATGATACGTATATAACATACAATTGAAGCGGTGAGATTAATAACAATTCAAGTCCATTTACACAAGTTTCGAGAAAAAAAAAAAAAAAAAAAACTTTCTTTATTTCTTTCGTCCATTTACACAAGTTTCGAGAAAAATGCAAAAAAATTTTTTTTTATTTCTTACGT
Organism: Periplaneta americana; assembly: GCA_025594305.2. Lineage (NCBI taxonomy): Eukaryota > Metazoa > Arthropoda > Insecta > Blattodea > Blattidae > Periplaneta > Periplaneta americana. The sequence continues at coordinate 21,639,787 of JAJSOF020000035.1, forward strand.
AATTATTATTTTTTTGCACGTAATATTTCTGGTTGTTTTAGAGATCAAGATACTGTAGCATACCAATTTTTAAAGTCGTAACACTTGTAGAAATATCCAAAATTTAATTTCAAATTTGCAAAAAATGAATGGCCAGAAGTGGACTTGAATAGTTATTGATCTCACCACTTCAACTATATATAATTTTATTTTACGTCTTGTTTTCATGACAAAACAATATCTACCAATTGAATTAATATATTTTCAATTTCTTTCCCTGCATATAAATAATAAACTCTTCCATTTTGAGTTCACTCCCCTCTATTGCAGTAAGTATATTATGTGAAATCGTCTAGTGATATAACGTCTTTGATAGTATATTCGGGTATAGTTAACGCTAGTAGTTGCTTATCAGATTACGCTCGTCGCTCATTCAGTTGCAAGTAGATTGCACAACACTCGACAGATAGCAGCACGTGTAGGCTTTAGCATGAAGCAACATCTAGCTGAGACTCCCTGAACTTTGTATTATCCTAAAAATGTTAGATTTTCTCATCATTTTCCAACTCAGAGACATAATCTCGTCAAAAAAAAAAAAAAAAGAAAAGAAATGAAATTAAAGTAAAAGAAACAAAGAATGGAGGGACAAAAATATTTAATAAATGTAGGGGATAAGTAGAAAGTAAAGGTAAAGATGATAAAAAAACTAAGGGACGAAGAAGAGTTAAAGAAATAAAGAAAGAAACACGGAAGAAGAGAGATTAATGAGTATTAACGGAAAAGGAAATAAAAGAAATAAATAAGAAAGGGAAGTGAAAAGGATGAAGAAACAAGGAAGGGAGGAAAATGAACAGAAAAAATTACAAGAATAGTGAAAGCAAAGAAGGAAAAGAGGAAAGTGAAAAGTAGAAGAAAAGAAAGGAGGTTATGTAAGGAGAAAAGCAAGAAGAAAGTTATTGCAGAGACAAAGAAAAAAAAGAAAGGAGTGGAAGATGTAACTGAATAATGAATTAAATGAAGGGAAAATAAGAAGTGACAAACCACTGTGGAAAAATTATTGGCATTTTCACCTTGTGTTCGGGAGATCAGATGTTTGATTTCAGGTGCTGGATACCCAGACTTGGGTTGTTCGTAGTTTCTCAATCCCTGCAGACCAGCGTTTCTCAAACTATGGTCCGCGGACCACCTGTGGCCCTCGAGGTCTGCTCTTGTGGTCCTTCAAAAAAGACAGAAGAAAAAATACAATTCAAACGAATTGCGTATCACACTATAGCTTAAAATCCCAGAGTTTGGAAATGACACATGGCAATCGAATTTCACTTTTTCTCCCAGTACAGACATTTTATGAAATTTATTACCCTACCCGTCTATCGACTTCCCCACTCTACTCTCAGTAACAAAAGAGAGATTTAAAGCACTATACACGTGGTGTTTCTCGCCATCTTTTCCCTGCACATCTGGCGCCGCGCCTGTAATCCAGCCAGGGACCACCTGAATTCATAACAGAGGACCAAAGTACGGAACCTTAATTCAATTTTAAAATAAAATACACTGGTATTAAAATATGCTACGAAAATGATAAATTTGCTTTCGAAGGCAACAAGAGTAAGGTGGTCTGTGGAACTGTTCTGACTTTAAAAAATGGTCCCCACTTCAAAAAAGTTTGAGAAACGCTGCTGTAGACAATTGGTGGGATACTCCCAATTCAAAGAGCCACGATCCCACTGCTTTACAATCCTAATTAACCCTTCACCATCACTTCCATCCTATCTACTACCGTGATAGGCCTGTCACCTACGATGGAAATATCTTACATGGGAAAAGATGTCCTTCATGACGAAAGGAAATCCTGATATTGTGTAGAAAGTCGAAAACTAAGAAGAATAAAAGGAAGGGGGGGTAGAAATAAATGAAAAAGGAAGAAATAATGAACGGTGACGGGGAAAATGAAAATTATGGGGGAAAAATAAAAAGAAATTAAGGGACAGAGGAATGAGGGAAGAAAGAAAATGAATATGAATATGAATATTTATTGTCAACAGCTGTTGTATCTATCTACATGTAGTGATGGCCCTCACATTTCTGTGTAAGGTGTCACCACCACATTTATTTACATTTACATTACTATCATTTTAACACTTCATCTGTATTTCTCCTATTAAGCTTACATTTATATCATCTTCGCTTATAATTTCTCAACTTTAACCTCTACTATCATCTCAGATTCTATACTCATACACAGTAACCTCTAAATCTTACCTATAGTGAGGATCACGTAAGAGCAGTTCCTAAAAGGATAATTTGACCGTCTCTTCAGTGTTGCCAACTAATACCAGATATCACCAAAGAGGGTAAAATCACAATGCTATGTACTGAAATAATAATAATAATAATAATAATAATAATAATAATATATTAGAATATAAAAATATATTAGAATATAATATAATAATATTCCCAAGAAACTAGTTTCGATTAATTAAAATGTCTCTCAGTGAAACATACAGCAGAGTCCGTATAGGTTAGTTTCTATCTGATGCTTTTCCAATTCACTGCGGGCTAAAGCAGGGAGATGCACTATCACCTTTACTTTTTAACTTCGCTTTAGAATATGCCATTAGGAAAGTTCAGGATAACAGGCAGGGTTTGGAAGTGACCGGGTTACATCCGCTTCTTGTCTATGCGGATGACGTGAATATGTTAGCAGAAAATACACAAACGATTAGGGAAAACACGGAAATTTTACTTGAAGCAAGTAAAGCGATCGGTTTGGAAGTAAATCCCGAAAAGACAAAGTATATGATTATGTCTCGTGACCAGAATATTGTACGAAATGGAAATATAAAAATTGGAGATTTATCCTTCGAAGAGGTCGAAAAATTCAAATATCTTGGAGCAACAGTAACAAATATAATTGACACTCGGGAGGAAATTAAAGGCAGAATAAATATGGGAAATGCGTGTTATTATTCGGTTGAAAAGCTTTTATCATCCAGTCTGCTGTCAAAAAATCTGAAAGTTAGGATTTATAAAACAGTTATATTACCGGTTGCTCTGTATGGTTGTGAAACTTGGACTCTCACTCTGAGAGAGGAACATAGGTTAGGGTTGTTTGAGAATAAGGTGCTTAGGAAAATATTTGGGGCTAAGCGGGATGAAGCTACAGGAGAATGGAGAAAGTTACACAACGCAGAACTGCACGCATTGTATTCTTCACCTGACATAATTAGGAACATTAAATCCAGACGTTTGAGATGGGCAGGACATGTAGCACGTATGGGCGAATCCAGAAATGCATATAGAGTGTTAGTTTGGAGACCGGAGGTAAAAAAAGACCTTTAGGGAGGCCGAGACGTAGATGGGAGGATAATATTAAAATGGATTTGAGGGAGGCGGGATATGATGATAGAGACTGGATTAATCTTGCACGGGATAGGGACCGATGGCGGGCTTATGTGAGGGCGGCAATGAACCTTCGGGTTCCTTAAAAGCCATTTGTGAGTAAGTAATAATAATAATAATAATAATAATAATAATAATAATAATAATAATAATAATAATACTTTATTGCCAAAACAAAGATACATATTGATCCTTTTTATATAAGAACACTTTAGCACCCCAAGAAAGAGTAAGTTTCATACTCGTGCTCAGGGGGCATTCCACATAAGTTAATGTAAATACATTTTATTGAATAACAAAGTAAAAAAGTAATAAAAGAAAAAAAAAAGAAAAAGAAAAAACACATACCACAACAATTTTATTGAACATTAAATTTTCTCTGTTAACAGCAATTTTTAATGGATTTTTTTAAAATAAGGAGCATTTGCAATTTGTATGTTTGGGAATTTATCTATTATCATGTTATAAAGCCTTGGACCGAAGTTGCTACTGTGATTATATGCTACAGTTGCAGTACATTTAGGAACTGTCAAGCATATTTTATCTGATCTTTTGGTTTTATAGGCTATTTATGTGAATATAAATTAAATATATTTCTGTTTTTATGTGTACGAAATTCAGTAATACATTATTATAAATTTGATGGAAGTCAAATATTTTAAATTCTGAATACAGCAGCTCTGAAGGATAATAACTTAGGCCCAATTGTATAAAACTCCCTGACTAAAGATCAACTTTGATCGAAGATCGAAAAGAAAACCGAGTTCAGACACTTCTTCTATTGTATAAAACTTTTCTGCGATCAAATTACCTTGGTTCAAATGCAATCTAAGTTCACGTGAAAAGGATTTGGCAACATCGCATAAACAGGTGAAATACGTGATGCGCGGACCATGTTATACAGGTTTGTTCAGTGTTGCCAATCTAGCGATTTTAACTCTTTTTCAACAACAATTTCTTTTAACTTTTATGTTGCTTAAATAGGGATTTAGTGATCTTTTTAAGCACCCCATAGTGACAAAATTTAATCTTTCTTTGTTGATAATGAGAAATATAGCGACTTTACAACTACTTTTTCGCGACTTTCCGTATTACACTCTGTTGGAGACACTGTTTTTTTTTGCAATGTAAATAATGGCGGACAATAAGAAGAAGGTTGGCTGTTCTCCAAGTTGTTATCATGTTATGGTGTTTTATACTGCTAAACATAATAAAGCTTTATAAAACGGCAATTTTCGTTTAGTAATACAGTTAATTGAACATTTATGAATGTACCTATCATATCCATTAATAATTAATGATTGTTATAAACATAATATAATTATATGTTATGTTATTTGATACTGCTGAACACGATAGAGCCTTATAAAATATAAGAATGTTTGTGTATTAAGGCAAGAAATTGAAAGAAATATATATAAATGTACCTAACATATCTATTAATATTAATAATAATGGATATTTTATTTGCACAATCTGCCACTCGTATATTTCAAACAGAAAAGAAATAACTGAGCTTGGATCATCTAACTTAATCGGAGAAATTTCTTCAGTCAAAGTTGACTTTAGTTTGAGACAAATTAATCTCAGATTAGACTTTATACAACACAAAATTCCAAGTTCAGCTGAAACAAGGATCAATTTAACCTCTGATCTAAGATTAAATGGTTTATACAATCGGGCCTTAGTAAACTTCTTTGGATACTGAACTTTAAATTCTGTTTCACAAATCTTCTTACAAATTCTACTTACAAAAAATGTATAAGTAGTCCCTCTTTCCTGCCACACGAACGAGAACAAAATTTTCTTCTCTTATTTTCTCTAAATTCGCTCGAGCAATCAACTCGGTGTCATTTATAGTTGAAATGACATCTTCATCATTATTATCATCAACACTAACACATTCCTCGGCTCATACGGAGTCTCTTCTGAATTATCTTCTGGAAACAGAACTTGTGGCTTCAACTTCTTCTGTTTATGATCTTTATTCATCATATTACTCTTCTCACTCAACTATCTTTTGCTTTCTTCTATATCTCGGTTTTATCAGGCGTATCTGTTAAAGCGCTTGCCCTTCCTTTTTTAGGGTTATGAATTATTCTTTTCCTGCAAGGAGAATAATTTAACTTTGTCGGGATTTGTCTTTTGATTTTTAATTTGCTATGTGGCATTTCCACTGAAGCTGAAACCCCATAAAAGGCATTACTAAATACTGTTTTTGATTACTCATAATAACTTATTTACAAAAATATTTAAAATCTAATGAGGTCCACCTTAAGGCAGTTGTCCCTAGGTACATCAGGAACAAATATGCTAATTCTCAGCAAGTTTTTAACCCTTAAATTGGCAAAATTTCATTTCTCACACTAGTTTATTAAACCGTGTCGGACTGTAAAGAAAACAACTAACGCAATATACATATTTTATATGCTGTACAATATTATAGCATTGTGAAATTTTAATTTGTGCGAGATAGTGCGTATTTGCTTGGTTTCCGCACAAAACCAATCCGCGGAAAGTCTAAAATTCCACATTCAGTATTCCCAACCTAACACACATAACAATTTCGCTCTTCTTACCGCTTAAGTGACATATTGATTTTACTGCTTTAGGCTTTTAACATATTATTTTTAGAGACGTTCAATATAGTAATAATTCTAAATTGGGAACTTACCACTGAAATTTCACCTAAATTGCACTGTTAATTATTGTTTTTAAATATTTGCAAAAATTAAGTAAACTCTACAACTCCACTAGGGAGAGTCGGGTAGTATCGGACATCGGGTAGTATCGGACAGTGCGTTTCTTTCAGCTGCCACCATATGGTAGTACCTGAATGACATGGTTACGTTTCTCTATGCGACATCACAGAAACGTAACCATGTCAATCAGGTACTATCATCGGGTGGTAGATGAAAGAAACTCACTGTCCGATATTACCCGATGTCCGATACTACCCGACTCTCCCCTAAAGGTACTGCATTCGTGATGCAAGTAACATTAAGGAAGCCGTGAAAAAATCAACAAGATTCTAGACTCCTTGACCGGCAAAATTAAACTTGCCGATGTTATTACTGCAATATGTTGTATAAATAATATTGTTAAAATATTAAAATGAAAAATAAATCATTACATAACCTTACCGTTTGTTTTAAATTCGCATTTATAGACTGGGGGAAAAAAAAGACAGACGTATATCACGGCCTGCTGGAGTATAGTAAACACAGAAAACATTTTAAAGCAACACTGTTGAAGATAGATATTTTTGTTTTGCAAATTTGCCGTCATTGAACAGAAACCATGATGGAGATTTCATTGCAACTAATTAGAAATTCCTCTTTCAGGTATGTAACAAACGATCTTCGCACAAAATAATGTACGATACACGACCGGTGTGTTTTCTTTCAATTCTCGGAAATTAAAAAAGCTCAACTACGTTTCGCTTTTTCAAACTTTTCCTCGAACATGAAAACTTCAACATACCGCTCTTGTAACGCATATTACTATTTCCTATCAATTTTTTTTTTCTGTTGTTCTATTAAAATTATAGCATATATGCTGGGTTGCGAGAAAACAGACATCCACTTATATTTGCCTTCAACAATTAACTTTCTTTTTTCTTTAATGTATCACATCATATTATATTGTAGGCCTACATGTTTATTGTATTCAGGACCCTTGTGGTGACTGAAATTCTTTGAGCTGATGTCTATAATTTGGAAAAATATAATGTATTCCTCCATTAGTTAGTGGATCTTTAAAGTTAGTGGATTGTCGGGTTGCAGAAGAGGAATTTAACGGACCACTAGTTATTGGATCGTTAACCAAGCATCTTTGGATTTCACAAGTGACGCAATAGTACGTGAATGAATAAAAAGTGAACATCGGCTGCTAGACTGATGTGAGGCACTGCTGTTATTGTTGTCAAAATTTGCAATAAACATAAACTAATACGGACCAAAAAGAAATCAGGAACAGAAGTTTCAGTGAGAAAGATAAATATGCCTATTTGTTATTAGAAATAGCGCACGAGTGCATTAATTTTATAGAAAATAAAGAGACAGACTACAGAGCACATAACCTCGTCGTCAGACGATGAGCTAGAGTCTGTAGTAAAGAAATACATAATAACTTCGCTATTCTAAGAATGAATGAGTAAATAAATAAGTAATCAAATACCGTATATCGATGGCTAAGAAGAGATACCTCTAACTACAAAAATGGTAATTTAGTTTAACTACATTATTATTATTATTATTATTATTATTATTATTATTATTATTATTGTTATTATTATTGTTATTATTATTATTATTATTATTATTATTATTATTATTATTTAAATTAACTAGGTACATTATTATTGTGTTCACAAAATTGGACAGTGTACTAATATTTTGTTATCGAATAGAAGATCTTTCAAAGCTTAAACATAAATAAGAAGTTTGTCTATTTTGAGAAAATAATTTTGAAAAGTTTTTTTTATTTACCTGTAAATGTACAGACACGAGGTATCACTTTTTAGCCATCGATATGCAATATTAGTTTAATATCGTGTATGCCCCATTTTGATTATTGCGATTCCTTACTAACTAATGTAAGTTCACTCTTAGCTGAGAGACTACAACGTGTTCATAACGTGTTTCATCTGCAATACTCGTAAATTTGACCATATAACACCTTCCCTCCAGTTACTTTCATGGGTGCGTCTGAAGGAACGAAGAACAATACATTCACTGTCTCTTCTATTTAGAATCATGCATACTTCTACTCCGAAATATCTCTTATCGCGCTTTCAATTTCTTACAACTCTTCGAAACCGACATCAAGCACTTCTTTCTATCCCTCATCATAGAACGTCTCTATACTCATCTTCCTACACTGTAGAAATACCTCGTCTCTGGAATTCGCTACCTAATGATGTCAGGGACTGCCGGACTTATTACAATTCAAAATTAAATTGGAAAATTTTGTCTTGTTTAATGCTTTTTAGATATTGCTAGAAGTGTTGATTTGTGTTTTTTACTCCAGATTAAAATCGCAAGTTTCTTGTTTATGTTAGTTAATTAGGATACAATTAATTATACTTAATCACTCATTTAAAGTTGTGTGACTGCAACCTGTGTATATTTTTGTGTGAATTTACTTCGTTTATAGTGTTTTTTTTCCTTTTTATTTCTGTTATTGTATTTGTATTCCTGGTGTTGTGGAAGAGAAGGCCTGATGGCCTTAACTACACCAGAATAAATAAATAAATAAATAAATAAATAAATAAATAAATAAATAAATAAATAGGCCTATTATATGGGTACAAAACATCGCATGCCTGAATCTCACGCAGATAACATTATGATGAATCACAATATATAAACTACTCGCCAATACATACAATGTAAAAAGATGGCTGTCTAACTGTCTAATAAATATTATTATAGGAGGGAAATCAGATCTCTGAGTTAGTGAATCCTTTAACGGACCAATAACACTACAGATGTTTCTTGGAACGCGTCTTTCGAACTTATTGATCCGTTAGCGGCTAACGAAGGAATAAATGCGTTCTTGCAACCCACCAATAGCCTATTAACCTGTTGTATCCTATAGGATACTTTGCGAATTTAAGGGTTAAGACTGAGGTTAGAAAAACAAGCCAATAACCACATGGCTTCGTAGCCAGAATAACAGGGTTTAAAAATATAGATTTGAGTTTTTAATCATATAGCTATGTAAAGAATATTAATTAAAATATTTCATTAACAATTAAAAAATTACTTACCTTTTAGGTTCAAAAACAGATTTTTTTAAAATAAAATCTCTCCAGATTGCTTCAGCAAAAAGTAAATCATTCACAGAACACCTGAATGATGAAATTAGTGTGGTCAACTGCTAAAACAAAAATTCCACCACATAACCTTGAAAATAAACCAAGTGTCCCCAGGTACAACAGCTTCTTCCCCTAGACTACATTAAAATAAGACTAAGGCCCGGTTTCTTGAACCTTTGTTAAAATGCACCTAACATAGCGTTAATTAACTGTAAAACAAAAGTATAAATTGCTGTTAAAAATATTGCGTTTCTTCAACTTTACATTTCACATCTTAACATTCTGTTTGTTAACTCTCTGTTAGGACCAGAGATTCTAGAGTTTAACCATAACCTATAACCAAGTATAGGCTCAATGCTGTTTTCTGAACTCTTACAATTGCGATTCTCGCTTGTTTCCGTTATTTGATTCAGAGAGACTAGAAGTCTTTCTATTCTCTCAGGTTTGACTTATGCTTCTTTCCATTGTCTGTATCACAGTACCATGGAGCGGCGTATTGCCTTGTTGGTATTGCTGTTGTGAAATGGAAAATACTAGAACAAAAAGAAATTATGGGACTAATTTCTCTTCCTTGGAGAGAAACCTTCTGCTGGAAATAATTTCGCAGTACAAACCAATTATTGATAATAAACAAACAAACGGATCTACGTTGAAAGGGAAAAGTGAGGCTTGGCAGAAAATAGCCTATACCTTTGTATGAACTTCTGTTCCGTCAAATCACTGAAATCATCCTCTCTGTTTATGTATTCACGGATATCATTTTCTAAATAATCAAGATATAAAAGTTCAGCATCTAACACACCAGCCATATTGAATACTTCTATGCTAACAGAGAGTTAAATGGTTTAACTGCATGAAATTGGGCAGTTAAATTAACATGGGTTTTAACAGCCTGTTAGTACTAACAGTAGTTGAAGAAATGCTTCAACTGTTAAGTTTACAGTTAAAATGGAATAACACACTGTTATAATTTAACAAAGGTTGAAGAAACCTGGCCTAAGAGGAAGGCAGAAATAGGAAAGATTGGAGAATGCTGGTTCTTCTCTCGAGCAGAACGCCATGAATGAAACTCTGTTGCTATCTGTTAATTCTGCCGTCAATAAAACTTAATTCCTGCTCTTCAGAGTTCCATTGACCTAATTCATCAGAGCGAGTTTCCACTTTCAGCCAAAGTTAGCGACAATAACGAAAACTTTTTAAAATGTTGATTAGGTAGACGACATCGACTGTCTGGGATTGAACGCTGCCAGCTACAGGATGTTGAAACAATTAAACGACAGGGACTCTCACAGACCGGCCCCTTATTTACTTATCGGCAGCGCCAGTTTTATTACGCGTTGCAGCGCATGGTTCGTTTTATCTTATCTGACGTGTTACCACGACGGAAACTTTAGCTGTGGCCATTTGAACAAAACTGATCGATCGTAAAGTGCTTCAGATTCCTTAATTAATCTTTAGTGTTCTCTCTGCGTGGATTGCAATGCAGTGAATAGTCCAACAATTTAATTATCACTCAAATGGCTATCGAAACGTGCCTTGTTTTCGCTAATAACACCCTCTGAATTGCTACAGCTTCTTCTTGATGGAAGTGTTAAATTTTGAGAATATGCGCCTTGCAATATTTAAGTGCATTCGCAAGCATAGTCTTGGATTCGAATACTGGCTCATGAATTTAGTAAGAAGAAAGAGAATGACGAGAGGATGAAAGTGATGAAGAGGATATTAATGGTAATGTTGGTGGAAAACAACAAAGAGAGAAAGGAAATGGAAGAAAGGTAAAGGGAGAAGAAAGATACAAGCAGAGGAAAAAGATGACTAAAAGAGGAGTAAGAGGAAATAATTAGGGAAGAAAAAGAATGATGATTATAGGGAAAAAAAGATAAAAAGGACAAGCAAAAGAAAACGAAGATATGCAAGGAAACAAGAGGAAAGGACGATGAAGGAGGAATGAAAGAAGAGAAAAAGAAGGCACAAGAAGGGACACAATGAGGAAAAAAGAAAGAAATGAGTTTAGAAAAGGGAAAAGAGAAGAGAAAATGAAGGGGTTAAATGAACAAGATTAGGAAGAGGAGTTTTTTTGGAATGAGGAGGCAGTAAGAGAAGAGGGAAATGAGAAGTACGAGAAATAGAAATGAATAAAAAGGAAAATACTAGGAAAAGTAGAACAGAAAAGAAGAAGCGGAGAAGAATTAGGATAAAGGAGGGTGAAGAAAATAGAAAATAATAATTTTGGAGGAGTAACGGGGGAAAAAAAAATTATTACAAGACAGGATAAAAGGGAAAAGGAGAAGAGAAAATAGGATGAAAAAGGAAAAAGACTGGAAATAAGAGCAAAATAAAGAAGAGAAACTAAGATTAAGGAGAAGAATTATTTAAGGAAAAGACAAGGAAGGAAAGAAGAACAAAAAGAGAAGGGAAAACGTAAAGGAAAATGAGGGGAAAGCTAGAATAAGAAGAAGAAGAAGAAGAAACAATCTGGAAAATAAAAAGAACAATTCGGAAAGTAGAGATAGAAAAATGGGGTAAAGTAGGAGGAAGAGAAAAGGAAAATAAGATGGAAAACAACAAAGCAAAGGAGGGGAATAAACGGAGGAGAAGAAGAAGTAGAATTGTAGAGTTTATGAATCGATAAGTGAAAGAAGAGAAAAATAATTGATATAATATTTTCGTAAAAAAATTGTCAGTAAATAGAGATTTAATTTAAAGAAATTCTTCAACATAGGTAAATGATCGGAAAAATAAATTATAAGCCAAATAAATTACTTTTGAAGATTGAAGAGATCTAGTAAATAAATAAATTAACTAATAAGTAAAGAAATACTTACTTAGTTACAAATAGCCTTTAAGGAACCCGGGGGTTCATTGCCGCTCTCACATAAGGTCGCCATCTGTTCCTATCCTGAGCAAGATTAATCCAGTCCATACCATCATATCCCACCTCCTTCAAATCCATTTTAAAATAATCCTCCCATCTATGTCTCCGCCTCCCCAAAGGTCTTTTTCCCTTAGGTCTTCCAACTATCATTCTATATGTATTTCTGGATTCAGCTATACGTGCTCCATGTCCTGTCAATTTCTGTCTGGATTTTAATGTTTCTAAAATAAATATGTTAGGTGAACAATACAATGCTGCAGTCCAGTAAATAAATAAATAAATAAATAAATAAATAAATAAATAAATAAATAAATAAATAAATAAATAAGAATAATAAATAAATAAAATGTATAAATAAAGATAAAATAAATAAATAAATAAATAAATAAATAAATAAATAAATAAATAAATAAATAAATAAATAAATTAGCGCACCATTGAATGGATGAATAATTTTATATAAGGTAAACAAAGAGATAAAGTGCGTAAAGTTGAAAGAAACGTTTAACCGTGTATATGCATATTAATGAATTCATGCTCATTGATTTACGAGGAAATAGTTGCGACACCGACTAAACAAAAGAACGACCATGCGATAAATTGTTAGCGATAATCTAGCTGCAAAAATTATCGCGATGTCTGACTGTGATTGGGTGGAATTCAAAATTTTATTACACTTCAGTGGTCGAAAATGCATGACGTCAAATAAACGAAATAGCCTGAATAAAAATTGCTTTAAAAAGTAGGCAACTTTACTGTGTATTGTGTGTTCCAGAAAGGCTTTATGAAAATTTGTGTTCGGAGACAAATTAGTCCTAAACGCATGCAATTGTTACGTCTCAAATTCTTGGACTTTGAACTCTCTTCACATTGTAATCCTTACGAAATTGTTCGGACATCCTGTGCCACAGTGTTATCCGCAGATCTCCGCAATGTTACACTTCTTCCCAATTGTATAAAACTCCCTGACTAAAGATCAACTTTGATCGAAGATCGAAAAGTGAACAGAGTTCAGACACTTCTTCTATTGTACAAAATTTTTCTGCGATCAGTTTACCTTGGTTCAAATGCAATCTAAGTTCACGTGAAAAGGATTTGGCAACATCGCATAAACAGATGAAATATGTGATGCGCGGACCATGTTGTACAGGTTTGTTCAGTGTTGCCAATCCAGCGACTTTAACTCTTTTTCAACAACAATTTCTTTTAACTTTTATATTGCTTAAATAGGGATTTAGTGATCTTTTTAGCACCCCATAGTGACAAAATTTAATCTTTCTTTGTTGATAATGAGAAATCTAGCGACTTTACAACTACTTCTTGGCGACTTTCCGTACACTCTGTTGGAGACACTGGTTTGTTTTGTGCAATGTAAATAATGGCGGACAATAAGAAGAAGGTTGACTGTTCTCCAAATTGTTATCATGTTATGGTGTTTGATATTGCTAATCATAATAAAGCTTTATAAAATGACAATTTTCGTTTAGTAATACAGTTAATTGAAAATTTATGAATGTATCTATCATATCCATTAATAATTAATGGTTGTTATAAACATAATATAATTATAGGTTATGTTATTTGATACTGCTGAACACGATAGAGCCTTATAAAATATAAGATTGTTTGTGTATTAAGTTAAGAAATTGAAAAAGAGAGCCCCATGCTTTCCATATCGGCATAGAATGATATATATACCCCCGGGAAAGACCCGGTACTAATTTTATAGAAGGCTGATTGGGGCCGTTCTGAAAGTTTGGCAACGAGAAAAATCCTGTCACCACCTGGGATCGATATATCTGCTCTAAATGTACCTACCATACTTATTAATATTAATAATAATAATAATGGATATTTTATTTGCATAATCTGCCACTCGTATATTTCAAACAGAAAAGAAATAACTGAACTTGGATCATCTAACTTAATCGGAGAAATTTCTTCAGTCAAAGTTGACTTTAGTTTGAGACAAATTGATCTCAGATTAGACTTTATACAACACAAAATTCCAATATATTATTATTTTATATATTATTTATATTATTTTATTATTATTTTAATGTACCGAAGTACATATGATATTTTCACTCATAACGAGTGCACCTCAGCACATGTGTGGACTTCGGTCCTACGTTCATAGACATCTATGAAGTAGTGCAGAGGGCGGCTACTAGAGGGAACCCAAGAGTTGGAACTTAAACTGAGACATTTCTGTCCGACACCGGGATGGGTATCCGGTGTGGCTTAGTGGATAAAGCATCAGCATGTAGAGCTGAAAACCTGGGTTCAAATCCCGGTGCCGGAGAGAATTTTTCTCCGTTCCATTACTCTTTCATCCCACAAAATTCCAAGTTCAGCTAGAACAAGGATCAATTTAACCTCTCATCTAAGATTAAATGGTTTATACAATCGGGCCTTAACAGCTCCAGCTTAAATTTCTTAAACCCAAATCTAATTTACAATAACTGTATGAGGAAGGTGCAGCCCGGGTCAGCACAATGTCACCAACTATGAAAAAAGAAATGAAACGGCGCCTAGGAGGGGGAGAAAGGCGTTCTTTGGTACCGTGAGACCGCACAGAGGTGTTGTTTAGACCTGCCTTTCTCTTTCTTGTAGCGGTTCTGATTGGTCTCGTAGATCCCAGGTTATAACTCATTAAGCACCCCTCGTTTATGACGGGAGATCGTTAAGTCTGAATACAACGGACTTAACACACAGATCGTCTATATGGCGACGGCAATGCTTGCACCGGCACAGGACAACAACAGCTCAACAACCATTCTGAGACAGCTGACAGGTTCTCACAGAAGAGACCACAGTTCGATCCCAGATAGGTACTTGTAGTCGATATAGTGATTGTCAGCTATCTTCTTCTTTAAGCACTACATCATCATCTAGATATTTTTATCTTTCTTGGATCAACACTAGAATGCAGACAAATATATGTGATGACTAGGGACCGGATTTCTATGTAATATCAATGTAGTAATAATAATAATAATAATAATAATAATAATAATAATAATAATAATAATGGCTTTATTTAACCTGGCAGAGTTAAGGCCGTAAGGCCTTCTCTTACACTCAACCAGGATTAAAACTTGCTTACACAGTTGAACATAAAACTGGATCGGAATTAAGTAATTACATACTGATACGATTTAGGTACATAATGAGATCAAAAGAGGTAGTTACATAAAAATTTACCTCATAAAATAAATAAACATAGTGGAATACATATTAATGTTGTTAGAATCAAATACGAATCACATAAAAACAGAAGCCGATAATTCAATAAAAAAAATCTACACAGTAAAAATAAAAATAAACATTAGTAGGTCTATACATATTAGTATTAGATTAGAATTAAGTAGGATTTACATAATTAAACCAGAAATCGACAATTGAATAAAATGTACACAAAAAAATAGATTAATAATAAAAAGACAACACAGTGGGATACATATTGGCGTTAAGTGTTAAATAAACACGATTTACATGATTACACAATAAAAATAAGAAACAAAAAAATAAAAAAATAAATACAGTGGAACACATTCCATTAAATATTTGCAACGCGTTAGGTCTGGCAACTCACCATAATATATATTTTTCTAATTTACATTTAAAGGAAATTAAAGTTCGGCAGCCCTTGACTTCAGGCGGCAGAGATTTCCAGTGACGAGAAGTAGCAACAGTGAAAGATGAAGAATAAAGAGATGATGTGTGCAGTGGTATTTCTAGCGTGTTACCATATTGTGACCGAGTATATAAGTTATGATACCGAGAAAGACTGTGGAATCGGACAGATAAGTAAGAGGGAGTAGAGGTGTGCAAAATTCGGTATAAGAGAGAAAGGGAATGTAACTTTCTCCTCTCATTTAACCTGAGCCACAATAATTTATCGAAAGATAAATATAGTAATATAGTAATATATTAATGGTAATTACAAGATTCACAAAGATTTGTTATTTATATACGGTTAGGTTGAAAGTAATATGATATGTAATTACATAAAAATCCGTTCCCTAGTGATGACCATATTTTCAGGATTTTGTTGCGCAAACCTCCAAATTTTCTTTTTTGTAAAATAAAAAACAAAGATTGTGAATTATCACATTTATATTTTGTGTCATCAAAACCAATAACAAATCCTTCACTTCATACTTCGTTTCAGGTTTCTTTCTGAGTTTCTAGTCAACACTCGATATAACTTAACCGAAGGTAAACTGTATGATTTGAGGCTTTCTCGGCGTTGGTTCGCTAATATGTTTTCGCGGGATATCAGCCGAGTTAAGATTTTGGAATGCTCCAAGCTTTCGACTGCTATCTCTGCAGCCATCTTCAGGGAAGTGATGGCCGATCCGCCAACCAATCCCGTTTCACCTGAGACAGCCTAACATCTATATAACCTTCGACTTTCTGTTCGGACATCACTTCCCTGAAGATGGCTGCAGAGATAGCAGTCGAAAGCTTGGAGCATTCCAAAATCTTAACTCGGCTGATATCCCGCGAAAACATAGACTATTAGCGAAGGTAAACTATTTTCACGCACCTAACCTACACGCACTCGTAAATTTATATATATTCATAAACAGTTATTTGCCATTATTATTTACGTAACTCGGTATGAAAAATTTAATTCGATTCAATTCAATTCAATTCAATTCAATTTATTTGGCCATTAGTCATACAGTTTTAGGCTTCGTCAGAATGCATTGAAAAACATATAACTACTTAAAAAAAACACTAATAAAAGAAACAGTAATATTTTAAATAATACAATGAAAGCATGAAATAATTTGAAACTTTTAAATTAAAGAAAACTAACTAAATTGCAATTAAACTTATTTATTAAAATACAATTTCATACAAATTTGTGTTGAAAAACTCAGCAACAGAATAAAAAGGATTATTTAATAACCAATTGTAAAATGTAGTTTTGAAGCTATTGATTGGTAATTTATAATATTGACTTGGGAGCTTATTATATAATTTCATCCCCATAATTAAAAAGTTTCTGTTGTTCTTGTGTAATCTACACTGTGGAATATTAATTTGTTCACTATTTCTAATTTCATGATCATGTATATTGGCCACTAATGAGTAATTGTCGATATTTTGTCGAGTGTAAAGTACTAGATCATATATATATATTATATATATACAAATTTATGTCCACACCTGTGGAGTAACGGTCAGCGCGTCTGGCTGCGAAACCAGGTGGCCCGAGTTCGAATCCCGGTCGGGGCAAGTTACCTGGTTGAGGTTTTTTCCGGGGTTTTCCCTCAACCCAATACGAGCAAATGCTGGGTAACTTTCGATTATTTCACCGGCATTATCACCTTCATTTCATTCAGACGCTAAATAACCTAGATGTTGATACAGCGTCGTAAAATAACCCAATATACAAATTTATGATTGTTAAAATCCGTGATTGTCTAAAAAGTGGCCGACAATGTTCCAGATAGTTTGATTTACATAAAATTCTAATGGCTTTCTTTTGTAAAATCAAGACGCTTCCAATTTTGGTTCCATTTCCCCAGAAAATTAGGGCATATCGGATTATAGACTCAAAGAAAGAAAAGTAGGCACATCTTAAATAATTCTGAGAAACGCAAGTCGTTAATTTCTTTAACAAATATAAAACTCTTGATAGCTTTGTGCATATGTATTCGGTGTGCTTATCCCATGTTAAACTGGAGTCTATAGAAAGTCCTAGAAATTTTGTGTAGTTGAGTCTGTTGTCCTTATTTATTAGATAATTTAGGCTGAAAGTTATGTTGATAGTTTTTTTTTCTTGATTAAGCAAGAAACCATTAGATTCAAGTTATAAAGCCATCTGTGATAGAGATAATGACCAAATGTAAGCTGAAACGAAAACTCAGTTTCAGAAAACCAGAATAATAAATGGTGAGAACTGAGCATTATCCGAGATAATAGTATTACCAGAGTTTTATGTTTCTATGTTCCTTGATTATTTATCTTCAGCTGGTTTCACTAATCTTTTGTATTTTATTCTAGTTATGTGGTTGTCCCTTTCAGTGTAAACAGGGTGTATTTAGGAACATTGTCATAGAAGAAATGTATTTTTTATAGATGTTACGCTATGACCAAAATTCCCTATGGCAAAATGTTTTTTGGTAGATATTGTACCTATGACCAAATTACGTCGATACCAACAATCAGTGTGACAAATTGTCTGTGACGAAATGTCCGTGGTGCTAGTTTTCGGGTACGAAAAGTCCTAAACCGGAGATAAGAACATCAAATTTCCAAAAATTAAAGCGAATTTACATAGATCCGATTATTTTGACAAAAATTTTCTTCTTTAAAAAGTAAAAGTATTCCCATACATTCTATGAGGCACATGGGGACAAGGAGGTAAGTTGCACGCATTCTTTGACTTCGGCAATAGAATGAGGTGGTGTGGTCGGCACCACGCTCCGACCGCCTTTTACCACCTGAAAAACCACGATACTATCTGATAGGAGACTGAGTGAACCTTAGGGCCTTCCTGGAAGTTTGGTCACGAGAAAATCCCGTCAACATCTGGGATCGAACTCCGGACCTTCAGTCCGTAGCCAGCTGCTCTACTAACTGAGCTACCCGATCGCCTTTCTCCTTCATATCCATATGAAATTTTTGTTTTAATAGCTAACGTTTATTTTAACATAGAGTATCTTGACCAAGATCTTTTAAAGGTAAAGGTAGCCCCTTCTCTACCAACTGATCTCGGCTGTATCAAAGTTCTTATAGGACTTCAATAACTTTTACTTCTCGGAAAAATGAGCTAAAATTGTTGATTATAATTAATGTTTTTACAATACATTGCTTTTCTTTAACCCATTTCGTGAAACACTCATACGTGACGCGACCCGATTTCTTCGTTTGGGGTTTTGAGAAGAATAATATTATAAACAGCGACCAAGACATAATGATGATTTTAAAGAAAAGACTCATCTTAAAAAAAAAAAAAACTTACCCCTGAGATATTATGTCACAGATAGAATGAATTAACCTCATAATAATTATGAATTGGTGGAAATGTCGAGGTGTTGCTGTATTGCTGTTATTTTTATGTTTGCTATGTTTTTTATGGTTGAGTGGAAGAGAAGGCCTTAGACCTTTAGTTATGCCAATAAAATATCTAAAAATAAATAAAAAATATGTATATATAGGCCTATAAATAAATAAATAAATAATAAGTGAATAAATAAATAAACAAATTTTAATTTTATTGTAAATAGATAAATAAATAAATAAATAAATAAATAAATAATAGATAAATAAATGAATAAATAGCTAAATCGATCAATCAATCGTTAAATAAATAAATAAATAATATAAATTGATGAATCATTCAATCAATCAATTGATAGACAGATAGACAGATAGATAAACAATTAGACATACACAAAGACAGGTAGGTAAGTAGTTAGGTAGGTAAATAAATACATAAATTGATCAAACAATCAATCGATAAATAAATAAATAAATAAATAAATAAATAAATAAATAATAAGTAAATAAGTAGCTAAATCGATAAATAAATAAATACATTTATTTACTTATTTATTTATTTATACCTCTACAAATATATTAATAGATAGATAAATAAATAAATAGGTAAATCGATATATCAATCAACACACATATAGAAGTAAATAAATAATTAAGTACATAAGTACCCATATACATAGGTAAATAAATAAATGTATAAATAAATGGATGAATGAAAAATGAAAAAAAATGAATAGATGAACACATGAATAAATGAATAAATAAATAAATCAGAAGTAGGCAAGCAATCCAGTTGTGTAATGGATCCTGTTATTGCCGATGGAATTATTTTATTTTATTTTATTCCTGCTAATAATGTTCTCCGGTTATATAATTCTCTATTAGACACTTTTTGTTATCATAATATAGCTACTCCTCTACCTTGGATCTCGAAATATTTATTATGAGTATTATGACAAGAAATATTCATTAAGCTCTAGTTATTACCAGAAAAGTATCAGCACTTACATTACTATTGATATCTTATTTAGAAGATAAAAAAACAGTGATGAACAATGTGTCACTTTCTATCTCTGATATAATGTTTACTTGCAAGTTTCTAAGACTTTCCTGTCTTCGGTTGCTATGATCATCCAACTGTCCTCTTAATTGACTTGTAATCGGCGATAATTTGCTCCAGATACGCCATTTTAAGGTAGCCTAAATATCACAGAATATTAGCCAGCGACTGAATCTCGAACCTTTTGTCCGAAATACTTACAAGATTAGTACTGTTCTTCGTAAAATAAAATAAAAACAATATGGACCGATTCTCCCAGTGCGTACTGTTCCTCGAAGATCGGAGTGGAATGTGCTGATCCACGATTCCATGAAATGGTCCCACCCGTGAAGACAGTGCACAGGAATCCGCTACAGAGATTAGCGTTCCCATTGTTTTACGTACCCAGTTATTAAGAATGTATCTGGGTACATTACCTGCAGAATATTTGGTTTAATGTAGTGAGAGACAACGAAATATAACTGTAGAAAGATAATAATAATAATAATAATAATAATAATAATATTATTATTATTATTATTATTATCATTATTATTATTATTATTGTTATTGTTATTATTATTATTATTATTATTATTATTATTATTATTATTATTATTATTATTATTATTATTATTATTATTATTATTCGGTTGAGAAGCTTTTCTCATCTACTCTGCTGACAAAATATCTGAAAGTTAGAATTTATAAAACAGTTATATTACCGGGTGTTCTGTTTAGCTGTGAAACTTGGACCCTCACTTTGAGAGGGGAAAATAGGTTAAGGGTATTTGAGAATAAGGTTCTTAGGAAAATATTTGGGGCTAAGAGGGATGAAGTTACAGGAGAATGTAGAAAGTTACACAACGCAGAGCTTCACTCATTATATTCTTCACCTGACGTAATTATAAACATTAAATCCAGACGTTTGAGATGTGCAGGGCATGTAGCACGTATGGGCGAATCCAAAAATGCATATAGAGTGTTAGTTGGGAGGCCGAAGGTAAACGACCTTGGGGAGGCCGAGACGTAGATGGGAAGATAATATTAAAATGGATTTGAGGGAGGTGGGATAAGATGGTAGAGACGGATTAAACTTGCTCGGGATAGGGACCAATGGCGGGCTCATGTGAGGGCGGCAATGAACCTGCGGGTTCCTTAAAAGCCAGTGAGTAAGTAAGTAAGTAAGTAATAATAATAATAATAATAATAATAATAATAATAATAATAATAATAATAATAATAATAATAAAGTTCATGCAAATACACGAACTTTTTATTTAGGGAATAAGACAGTCATGAAAAAATTAATTCACATTAAGATGGCCATATTACCTTCACGTACCTTACTAGAAAACATGTGTTTTTCCAATTTGGAGCCACCCGGATTTGAACCCAGACCTTCAACGTAGAAAGCCAATCACATTTGCGTCCGGTTAACGGAAGTTTTATTAGAATCGTATAAATTTATTATACAACACTATGGACGTAAATTTATCTACTTTTACGGCAATGATATACCGCCTTTAAATCCTTTATGAATTAGCTTAAAATCCCCAGATGTGTCCTTCTTATAATTTATTGCATTCAAGCATAATAAAACGTTAGTAAATTTATTCACTTTCCCTCTTCGTTAGACACACAACAGCAAATAAATGAAGTAGTTACGTGGATATAAGGAATAACAATGGCGCTCTATAACAGAACCAATTATATACAAAATTAATTACGTGTCTATAAGAAACCAAGTCCAAGGCAGATTGTAAATGATTTCCCTTATCGACAATTCCGAGAGCGAAATAACAGTTGAATGCAGATAACAAATGAACAGCAGTAACATAACCTCACTTCCTAGGATCGTTAATTGGATAAGGGAAAGGCATTTAAATGTCTTAGAGCGAGGCCATAAGTATTTTAGTGTCACCTAAGACATCTTTCATCTTGTTTGATTACTTAAGGACTCTATTGACGGGTGTGTTGCTTGATTTAGTCTAAACAACAGCTGTTCATAGCTTAGACCTTACTTAATGAAAGCTTTATAAATAGGCATTATATTTATGTATGTATTTATTTATACATATATTATGTAGATTCATCGTATTTATTTTCCTAAAATATATTTTTGACGTAGGCTTACACTACGTCTTTCTCCGCACCAGTCCCGGCATTCCTGGTGAAATACAGGGCACATCAAATGCCCGGTATCAATTTCAATATTTTATTACACAAAAACTACTAATGATACCACTTTCAAACACACGTCATTCTAAAGTCAAACTCTGAAAGTTCTGTTTACACCTTACAGAGGTTCAATGTGTGAACCACGAGTGACTTGGCAGATGTCCAAACGATAATCAAACTCTTCCCATACCCTTTTCAACATATCCTCTGTGACCGTGGTGGCAGCTTCTCGAATTCTGGTTTTTAGTTCCTCTAAATCACGTGGCAAAGGCGGTACAAACACACGGTCCTTTAGATTAGATTTAGATTTATTTTAGATTTATTTATTTAACCTGGTAGAGATAAGGCCGTCAGGCCTTCTCTGCCCCTCTACCAGAGGATTACAACTATAACATGAACAATAAGATTACAATTAATATTAAACAACAGCTGTTCATAGCTTAGACCTTACTTAATGAAAGCTTATAAATAGGCATTATATTTATGTATGTATTTATTTATACATATATTATGTAGATTCATCGTATTTTTTTAGTTACCCCATAGAAAAAAGTCACATGCAGTCATATCGGGTGACCTTGGTGACCAAGTCATGAAACATCTGTCCCTTACTCCAGCACGTCCTATCCAACGATCAGACATCTCCGTCGCTGAAAATTAAGCGGCTGAATAAGCCATCGTCGTCTGCTGCCTGTTGTTGTAGCTGGCAAGAAAACTCGTAGCGCTTGCGTTTGTCCTCATTTAGCATATGCAGAAGCTGCAGTGTGTATGCTTTCATAGCCAGCCTCTTACGCAAAATCCTCCACACAGTCATTGAAGGAAGTTGAAGCTCACGGGACGCTCTATGGACTGATTTCCTCGGGCTCATTACGAATGCTTCTCTGACTCGCTTAACGTTCGCTTCACTCACCCTGGGACGGCCACTTCTCTTTTGCGGACACAAGACAAGATCTCGATGACGATTTCATCTTTCAGCAAGCTGGGGCTCCGCCACATTTCCACAATGCATTTTGTGCTTACCTGAATACGAAGATGTCTGATCGTATGATAGGACGTGCTGGAGTAAGGGACAGATGTTTCATGACATGGCCACAAAGGTCACCCGATATGACTGCATGTGACTTTTTTCTATGGGAGTAACTAAAGGACCGTGTGTTTGTACCGCCTTTGCCACGTGATTTAGATGAACTAAAAACCAGATTTCGAGAAGCTGCCTCCACGGTCACAGAGGATTTGTTGAAAAGGGTATGGGAAGAGTTTAATTATCGTTTGGACATCTGCCGAGTCACTCGTGGTTCACACATTGAATCTCTGTAAGGTATAAACAGAACTTTGAGAGTTTGACTTTAACCTGACGTGTGTTTGAAAGTGCTATCATTTTTAGTTTTTGTGTAATAAAATATTGAAAGTGTTACCGGACTTTTGATACGCCCGGTAAAAATGACAAAATTTCAAATGCTCACTATACCAATAATATGAAACACAGTGAAATGCCGATGTTAATTAGTATGAGGGAGGATCGAAAAGTAATGCATAACAACGTTTTGTGTCAACGTATTTAATAGGTAAGCAAAACGAAATAATGCAGGAAAAAGTTAGAGGTTTTACCTACTTTTCAACACAGAAACCAAGTCTCTCGACACATTTCCCCCATCGTGACAATAGATTCAGTACACCTCGTTCATAAAACTCAGTTTTCTGGGCGTATAATCACCTGCGAACGATTGATTTCACTTGTCATTGGCCTCCTAGGAATTTTTTCATTGGTCCGAAGAGGTAAAACTCACACGATGCGAGGTCTGGGCTGTAGGGTGAGTGGCTGCTTCCTCGATGCCTCTGACAATGGGTGGAATTGCAGCGGTTACTCATCGGCCGAATGTGCTTCGTCGGTAAGATTTACTCGGCCCTCTTCTAAGAACCTGCACCACCTGGAGATGTTGCTAAGATCCAGACAATCAGCACCATACACGTCCAACAATTCCCTGTGAATTTCAATCGGACTTTCTTTATTTTGCTCAGAAAAAACGGACTACACCTCGCTGCTCTTCACAAGTAGAGATGCTAGCACACGTTCCATCTTTACTCAGTAGTTACTGCTCGTTCCACCAGAGTGACACCTAATCGAGCCATTTTTATCTGTAGCGCAAGATTCAAACTAACTATCTGTCAACTTTGAACGTCCTAACCAAAACAGTATACCGTAAAGAAATATTGTTGTGCGCTATTTTCCGATTCTCCGTAGTAGTTAGCCCATAATTCAATGTAACCTGTGTGACCACGCACAATGATGACACCTTCCCTCGCTACAAGCATGAAAACGAAGAATGTGAGTATAAAATTAGCCGTGTCGCGCGGCCTCTCTTAGGGCATATTAAATTTATATCTATATTAATCTAGTGAATAATTTAAATTAATTTAATTTAATTTAATTTAATTTAATTTTTTTCGAGTAATTTAATTTAATTTAATTATAATTTAATTAATGAGGATCAGTGAATCAAACTTTGGGGCATTTCCTCACACCAAAACAAGAAAAAAAAGTCGAAAGTCCGAATTTTTAGTCATTAATGATAAAAAATCTGTTAGTTTGGGAAACATTGCTTTAATCAGTTCAGCTAACAATAGCGTTCAACGTTAAAACCCCGGAAGACTTTCTCTTGATAACGTTAAAACCCTGCTTGCTCTTGAAAACGTTAAAACCCCGGGAGGTTAAAGTGATAATTGATAACGTTAAAACCCCAGGAAGACTTGATAAAACAAGACTTGCTTTGATAACAGAAGACTTGCTCTTGATAACGTGTTGCTCTTGAAATAAAACCTTTGACAAAACCCCGGGAAGACTTTGGGGACTTGCATGTTAAAACCCCGGGAAGACTTGCTCGTTAAAACCCCGGGAAGACTTGCCAAAACAAGAAAAAAAACCCCGGTCATATAAAACATTGCTCTTGATGTTAAAATCCCGGAAGACTTGCTCTTGAAACGTTAAAACCCCGGAAGACTTGCTCTTGAGTTTTTTTTGCTCTTGAGGAAGACGCTCTCATTAATTTGAAAGAATATAATTAAAACCATCTGTTTAAAACCCCGGAAGATATTGTTTAAAACCCCGCCTCTTGATAACGTTAAAATCCCGGGAAGACTTGCTCTTGATAACGTTAAAACCCCGCAACTTGTGTTAAAACCCCGGAAGACTTGCAAACGTTAAAACCCGTTGCTCTTGATATTTAATCAGTTCAGAAACAAGACTTAACAATGAAAGGAAGACTTGCTCTTGTAACGTTAAAACTTGCTCTTGACCCCCAGGGAAGACTTGCTCTTGATAACGTTAAAACCCCGGGAAGACTTGCTCTTGATAACGTTAAAACCCCGGGAAGACTTGCTCTTGATAACGTTAAAACCCCGGGAAGACTTGCTCTTGATAACGTTAAAACGCGTTTCGAGATACAATCCAACAACTTAACTTAAGTTTGCAATCGATAATAATCTTCATTTTGTTAGATAATGGAATGATGTTATCGATACAAGTCTGCTGATGCACCCATTGTATCCTAGATGACTGTGTGTTGCCAAAGAGTGTATGCGTGTGTGTAAGCAAGAAGAGAAAATTTTGAATATTTGTTATGAGTTTCTAAATTGATTAAAGTTGCAACACTTGCTACCAAGCTGACAATATCTAACAGATGTTTCATTATGTTCTTTCATTAATAACTGAAAAATCTAAAGATTTTCGGACATATGTTCATATTAACTTTTTGTCGTATTTTGGTGAATTGTATTGTATTCATTAACATTCCATGGTATTCATACATGCTTACAGCTAGAATATGGAACAAATCAAAAAACTTAATACCATTATAAAATCTTAATTTATAGTCACAGTGTAGATGAAATATAATATACAGACGATATTTACAATATAGTCTACTAGTACAACACATACTTTTAGTATCAATTTCATGAAGTGTTATTGAATGTCATGAATTCACCTACAGAATAGAAGGCGTGAGAAATTAGGTACTTCTTTAATTTGGCCCTAAATAATTTTATGTTTTGAGTTTCATTTTTTTATATCGATAGGGAGGCAGTTAAAAATTTTTACTGCCATATAACGCACTCCTTTTTGATAGCACGATAGACTTGCCGATGGAGTATGAAAGTCATTTTTTGACGTGTATTTATGCTATGAACTGTTGAATTAGTTACAAAGTTTTTTACGATTACATACGAGGAAGATTATTAATGAAAAGATATACTGACAAGCCATGGGCATTATTTGTAGTTTTTTTGAAAATAGTCCTACACGATTCCCTAGATTTGGCACCTACTATTATTCTAATTACTCTTTTTTGTAATAGAAATATATTGTTACTATCTGTGGAATTTCCCAGAATATTATTCCAAAACTCGTTACCGAGTGGAAGTAGGAAAGTATATTGTTTTTAGGTATTGATATTTACTATCTTTTGCATAGATCTAATAGCAAAACAAACTGAATTTAGTTTGGGGGTAATTTCTTTAATATGATTTTTCCAATTTAACACATTATCGATTTTTAAGGAAAGGAATTTGGTTGTTGTTTTTTCTAATACGAACTTATTATTAATTATTGGGCTTGAAATTTGCGAGGTTGAATTTGGACAGGATTTAAATTGAATTATGTTAGTTTTGTTACAATTTAATACTTGTGAGGAACATGCCCCCAAGGTTTGTCAAAGTGTTTCTGAAACGCCCTGTATATTATTTCTCTATTTTGCTTTCCTATTTCAATCCACATACATTTTCTCTACTTTAGCTCCATCATTATCTTCGTCTCACATTTATCTTTTTCTCCACCTTCCAGTGTTATCTACCTCGCTTACCAGCCGTGGTCCGCGGGCCAGAACTTGAGCTCCTTGACGTATAAGCTTATAAATAATCCCGCTATTTGTGATTTGCGTGGGCCGTGGAATGCAAGGTAGGGCCGCACGATTATGAATTATGGTTCTAACCGATATTGCTGAAACTTGTTTCGTATCGTAAGATATATCGTGGATGTGCGTGTATCTCCAGTGTCCCACGATGCGCGGTCTTCCTCGTGAAATGCGCCATATTGTCATGTTAATATCTCTGACATCCTCTTTACTCGTACTCTCCTATCTGCTTAATGTTTAACTACCATGTTCTAGGTGCATTTGAGTGTATACGCGAAGAAACGTTGTTTTCAACGTGTCTTTGTACACATGAAACAATACTACTACTATCAGAGAGAGTGTTTAAAAAAATAATACTGAGTAAATATATGTCATTAATGAAACGGTTAGAGCATTGTATTTCCGCGCCTGAGACCAGATTCAAATCCCGGTAAGTGTAGACTGAATCTGTGAACGATAAAATAAAACGTTATCTAGAGCAAGTCTTCCCGGACTTTTAACGTTATCTGGAGCAAGTCTTCCCGGAGATTTAACGTTATCAAGAGAAAATCTTCCCGGAGTTTCAGAATTATCTAGAGCAAGTCTTCCCAGATTTTTAACATTATCAAGAGCAAATCTTCCCGGATTTTTAACGTTATCTAGAGAAAGTCTTCCCGGGGTTTTAACGTTATCTAGAGCAAGTCTTCTCGGATTTTTAACGTTATTTAGAGCAAGTCTTCCCGGATTTTTAACGTTATTTAGAATAAGACTTCCCGGGGTTTAAAGTTATCAAGAGCTAATGTTCCCGGAGTTTTAACGTTATCTAGAGCAAGCCTTCCCGGGGTTTTAACGTTATCTAGAGCAAGTCTTCCCGGTTTTAACGTTATCTAGAGCAAATCGTCCCGGGGTTTTAACGTTATCTAGAGCAATCATCCCCAGAGTTTTAACGTTATCTAGAGCAAGTCTTCCCGGAGTTTTAACGTTATCTAGAGCAAGTCTTCCCGAGTTTTAACGTTATCTAGAGAAAGTTTTCCCCGAGTTTTAACGTTATCTAGAGCAAGTCTTCCCCGAGGTTTCAACGTTATCTAGAGCAAGTATTCCCGGGGTTTTAACGTTATCTAGAGCAAGTCTTCCCGGAGTTTTAACGTTATCTAGAGCAAGTCTCCCAGGGTTTTAACGTTATCCTCAGCAAGTCTTCCCAGTGTTTTAACGCTATCTAGAGTAAGTCTTTCCGGAGTTTCAACGTTATATAGAGCAAGTCTTTCCGGGGTTTTAACGTTATCTATAGCAAGTCTTCGCCGGGTTTTAACGTTATCAAGAACTAGTCTTCCTGGGGTTTTAACGTTATCTAGAGCAAGTCTTCCCGAGGTTTTAACGTTATCAAGAGCAAGTCTTCCCGGAGTTTTAACGTTATCTAGAGCAAGTCTTCCCGGGGTTTTAACGTCGAAATATCGTTTCTGAACTGCATACATCTCCTACAGCAATATTAGAACCTAACTACTTACTTTTCATTAGTTCCACTAAAACTCAGTATGATGTCTTCCGTGTCCATAAAGTTCCCACAGTACCGATTACCAATGACCAGGTACTATTTCAATCAAATCGTATGTAAGTTAATATTTTTACAAATCTCCCACTCACTCACGCCATCAAGTAGGTAGTTCCTAAATTCAACAGTCATTACAAAAATCTCTAACGTCACGAACAACGGACTTTCATCGATGAAGACCGATAGATTAGTGATGAATTATAAAATGGACCCAGTCACACAATATTATTAGCTTCCAATCCTCAACAGAGGAAATTCTCTTCAAAATATGTGATTGGTTCTCAGTCAATAAATTAGTATTAAATTGTAACAAAACTAACATAATTCAATTTAAATCCTGTCCAAATTCAACCTCGCAAATTTCAAGCGCAATAATTAATAATAGATCCCTATTAGAAACAACAACAACAACCAAATTGCTTGGCTTAAAAATCGATAATGTGTTAAATTGGAAAAATCATATTAGAGAAATTACCCCCAAACTAAATTCAGCTTGTTTTGCTATCAGATCTATGCATAAGATAGTAAATATCAATACCTTAAAAACAATATACTTTGCCTACTTCCACTCGGTAATGAGTTTTGGAATAATATTCTGGGGAAATTCCACACATAGTAAAATATTTTCTATTGCAAAAAAAGATAATTAAATAATAGTATTTCTATTTTTCAAAAAACAAAAAATGCCCATGGCTTGTCAGTATATTTTTCATTAATAATCTTCCTCGTATGTAATCGGTTTGTAACCAAATTCTAGCATAAATCGTCAAAAAATGACTTTCAGGCAAGTCTATTTTCAAAAGGACTTATAAGTAAAAATTGTTAATAGACTCCCTATCGATATAAAAATGAAACTGAAAACATAAGATTATTTAGAGCCAATTAAAAAAGTTTTTCATTAATAATCTTCCTCATGAAATTGATAATAAAACTTTGTGTTGTACTAGTAGACTGTATTGTAAACTTTGTATATATTTCAACTAGACTAACTTAAATTAAGTTTATAGTAGTATTAATTTTTTTGAATACATATTTTAGCTGTCAAAAAATACCATGGAATGTTAATAAATACATACTACAATAAAATACATCAGTACTGCCTGATAATAGATGATATCAGTCAGAATCTAATCAAATAATAATAATATTAATAATAATACTTAATAATGGACAATAATAGTAAAATAATTGTTATTTATTTATTTATTTGTTTATTAACTAATATTTAATGTGCTGTATAACAGCTCCAATAACAGTTCAGCACATGACATTTTCAAACAAGAACATTAGTAATGATAGAAATTACAATGAAAGTACATAGAAATAATTATTAAAATAATGACAATTAAAATACTTGTAATTGGAAATGAAAGGATGCAATGATATAAATGAATATAATACAAATGATATAAAAGATAACGAGAATAATATCATAATACATGTTCTAAACAAAAGACATAAATTAATAATTGGCATAAAACTCCAAAAGTATATACTATGGATCAAAGTTCAATAACAAATTAGCATATTTAATACATCTGCAGACCGGATTTAGAATTCCTACTGTAAAAATTGTATGAAATCTTAAACCCTTAGCAGGAATACGAAGACTGATATCGATTACGAAGGATTACGCCTTCTATTGTGTAGGTGAATTCATGACATTCAACAACACTTCATGAAATTGATAATAAAACTTTGTGTTTTACTAGTAGACTATATTGTAAACATCTAGACTGTGACTATAAATTAAGACTTTATAGTAGTACTAAGTTTTTGACTTGTTCCATATTTTAGCTGTGAAGCAATGTATGAATACCATGGAATGTTAATAAACACAATACAATACAATGCATACTGCCTGATAATAGACGTACATATCGGTCAGAATCTCAATCAGAGTAATAATAATAATAATAATAATAATAATAATAATAATAATAATAATAATAATAACAATAACAACAATAACAATTTGATCAATGGCAGGCCCTAAACTTGTCGTTATTCGCCTCAAATCTACAATCATGGCTTATAGATTTTTTATTGGGTTATTTTACGACGCTGTATCAACATCTAGGTTATTTAGCGTCTGAATGATATGAAGGTGATAATGCCGGTGAAATGAGTCCGGGGTCCAGCACCGAAAGTTACCCAGCATTTGCTGTATTGGGTTGAGGGAAAACCCCGAAAAAATCTCAACCAGGTAACGTGCCTTGACCAGGATTCGAACCCGGGCCATCTGGTTTCGCAGCCAGACGCGCTGACCGTTACTCCACAGGTGTGGACTGGCTTATAGGTATCGCTAGTGGCGAGAAATGCGGATCAGTTAGTCCGTCAGAAATTATCCAGAGTGTAGGCGATGGATCTACATCACATTCGTAATCAATAACGAAGATGGTGGTAGTGGTGGTGGTGGTGGTGATGACGATGATGATGATAATGGTGAATTATTGCATATAATAGGGGAACCGAAATATCAGAGGAAACACTTGTGTCGCCTGGACCACAAGTTATAAATACAGGATGGATCGACCTGGGTTTGAACCCGTTCTCCCTTGCTTATAGTCTTATTTAATACTACAAATCGTTCATGGTAGATAGGATCTTCTTACTTTATGTTATAGTCATTTATATCTACAGTCATTGCATGATCCATGTAGTTATTTCTTCCATTAAGTGGAGGAAGGATTTTGCAACTCCCGGTATTTCAAAATTAATTCACTAATAGATTCTTAAAGGAACAAACAACACAATTCAAACTATTCTGTTTGTGTGTTTGTATGCTTTTTAGTAAGGTCTTGTGACATTTTCTCAGCAAATATCTTTCAGAGATATACGACTAAAAAAGAATCATTAAAAGCTTAAGAATTCTGATTACCCATTCTTTCATATTTGGGATATGCTTGTAGCTTGTAATAAAAATAGTCTGTAACTCCTGCGACAGGCTGTAAGGCTGATAGCACTCCATGATGTAAATGCCTTATCTTTGTACACCGACTTAAAGAGGGGCAATAACACTTTATACTGCGGTTAGAATATTCTATACGACATGTAAGTAAAAGCTTGTTGCTATGTTATGAACGTATTTAGACAGTATAAGGAGGGAACGCCGCTGTTTAGAGATAGCAGTCCCGTTTTTATTATCGGTTTAACAAGGCATTCCTCGGTTTTATATTAGAATAGGTCAGAACGGGGAGGTAAAGGGAAAGAGTTTGGCAAGTAGAACATTTTATCACCACATTAAAAACAAAAGGACGGGACGGAGGAAAAAAATTTAAAGTCTTTCTCCACCTTCATCATCTTAACAGGTACAGATAGTCACCTCGGTGGTCTAGTGATTGCCACTAAATTTCGAAGTTCCTAAGTTCATACCAGGGTTTAAGCATTTGTCGCATTTTGCTACTCGACTTCTAAAAATGCAACAAACTTTGAATGGAAATGTGCAAAAATGCGACAATCACATTGGACTTTAGAAACGAAGATGGTAATGGAGAAAATGAAATCAGAGATGTGTTTCAATTAATCTGAATTTAAATGAAATGCTAATGGCATGGGCAATGTTCAAAAAGGTATTGAGCAATAGATGTTCAGGAATTGATTTCAAAGAGTTGGTGCAATTCATGTAAGTTAAGTGAACAATTTCTTTTAATTGGTTTATGTAATTCCATCGCATACTGTAAATTGTGAGCGAGGATTTAATTGCATGAATCTTGTACAAACTGGAATTAGAAACCGCCTTTCTGTAAAACAATTAGCACTCTGATAACAATAAATCTTAAAGGACCTACTAGTAAAGAATTTCAGTGTTTAGAATGCCCATAAAAATAATGCACTTTAAATTATTTATTTATCTATTTATGTCCATAACAGGGCAAAGCCCCAATTACAATAGACAGTACAGATAAAAAACATAGAATTGCATACAACACGAAAAAAAAAGAGGTAAAACAGATACAAGTGTAATTACAAATTAAAAATGGAAAAGGAAGGAAAAAAAAACAAATAGATACAACCTAAATAAAAAAGACAGATAAAGATATAAAAACAAATGAAAGCCAGTACAGACATCACAGCCAAAAATGCAAATTCCGCAGAAATTGATTCTAAACATACCTACGTCTAATGATTTAAGGCTGGTTCACAATAAACCGGAAACGAGAATCGGAACGAAAA
This sequence comes from Periplaneta americana, assembly GCA_025594305.2. NCBI lineage: Eukaryota > Metazoa > Arthropoda > Insecta > Blattodea > Blattidae > Periplaneta > Periplaneta americana. The sequence continues at coordinate 21,672,718 of JAJSOF020000035.1, forward strand.
CGAAAACGGTAAAATTGTTAAAATGTGTACATTTAAATGTGAGCATTCACAATTAACGAAAAGCTTGCCGGAGCCCGGGATCGGGAACGGAGAGTTTGCCAAATTTCAACTTTGGCGTTCACGTTTCCGATCACAGCCCACTAGATTCATTCTATTGCCATCTGAAAGCTATTTTGTCGTAGTATATTTTGTAGCAAGAAGACCGTGACATAGCCTATGCATTATTTTGTTCTGTGCTATGCATCATGGAACAAGTTTTATTTGATGAGATTCTAATATTGAGTGTTGAGGAAAATCCTCACGTTTACGATAAGCGGCGCGCCTCGTATAAAGATGAGAAAATGAAGGAGAATACGTGACTTTCTTTGAACACCGATCGTAAGTGAATCATATTTTATTACTGTATTGGTTGTATTACACACTACATATTCATGCTTCAATTCAATAACTACTGTTGTGTTCATTTTTGTTCTATTACAAATGTTTCTTCTGTAAGTATTTTACGTTATGGTAGACTTAAAATAGGCTGTGATAATAAAGATGCATGGGAATATTTATAGTACCGTTGAAATTTTGAAGTTGATTAACCTGTGTTTAATGTTGGCTGCCTTGTACTCATGAGAGAACGCCATTGGTCAATTATACACAACTAACCTCAGAATGCGTAATATCGACTTTACATATCGTTATTGACATGCATATCGATATGCATAGTCTTCTACGTTCTCGGTTTATTGTGAATAAAAAATTTTCATATTCACGTTCTCTGCTTCTCGTTTTCACTCTGGTTCTCGTTTCCGGTTTATTGTGAACCAGCCTTTACTTACATACGTATTTCTAGAGTGTGATAAGAAGGATTGAAAGTATTAAAATTCCAAGAAACGAATTACACAACTTTTTGTTTCTGCATACTTTATTAATTTTATCTTTCTGCACAATTAATTTTTAATATTGCACAAGCATTTCGAAATTTGGGGAAAAACGTAATACGGCGAACGCTATGCTCCGCCCACGACCCCTTTCCACTTTTCCCCTACAAGCTCACCACACACTCTACGTGATAGGCTAGTGTTGTGTCGAATGCACATTTCATGTAGGTGGGGATAACTTCCCCTACTGGCGTTCGCCGTATTACGTTTTCGCCGAAATTTGCACAAATATAATTTTTCATTTGTACATTTTTGCGACAATTATTTATTTTCTAACTTAAACACTGCTTCATACCACACGTAGGTCGATGGTATTTTGAAAGGAAATAAAATTTTAGTCATAATAATAATAATAATAATAATAATAATAATAATAATAATAATAATAATAATAATAATAATGTTTTATTTTCGCTGGCAGAGTTAAGGCCATAAGGCCTTCTCTTCCACTGAACCAGCCTTAATCAATACAATACATAAATTTAAATTACAAATATTTTCACTACACTTAAAAGGTTCTCCAGCAATAATCTTCACTACACATTTATTTAAATTTAGATAAATCTATAAGGTAAAGTAGTAACTTAATTTATGAGCTAATTTAATTCAATGAATTATAATTAATTTAATATTTGAGATAGCTAGTAAAATGATGAAAATTAATTTAATATAAGCTTACTAGGACTATGTTACAGGGAGAATATATATATTTCTATTTCTATAATGAGAATATTAATGTAATTGCCATTAGAGGTTTTGTAAATCTATTTAGAGAAATTAAAGATAATAATAATAAGAATGGACAGATGTTAGTTTCATTATAAGTAACAAATATTAATCAGCAATTCATCTGTTAAGTAAGAATTTATGTAATTTTGACCTAAATGAAGCTATTGTCCAACAACCCCTTATATCACTCGGAAGCGAGTTCCAATTTCTAGTAACTGAAACTGTATAGGATGAAGAATATAAAGATGTCTTGTGGTAGGGTATAATGAGTAAATTGTTATAATGAGATCTTGTACTTAGCTGATGATATGCGGATAAATTTTGAAAACGAGAAGCCAAATATATTGGGGTAGCGGTGCGCAGAATTTGAAATAAGAGAACACGGTTTTCTTAGGAAAGTAAGTGAATGCTGGGGTTCCGATATTTTATATTTACGCACAACTATGTAGGCGGCCGGGTAGCTCAGTTGGTGGAGCAGCTGGCTACGGACTGGAAGGTCCGGGGTTCGATCCCAGGTGGTGATAGGATTTTTTTCTCGTTGCCAAACTTTCAGAACGGCCCCGAGGTTCACTCAGCCTCCTATAAAATTGAGTACCGGGTCTTTCCCGGGGGTAAAAGACGGTCAGAGCGTGGTGTCGACCACACCACCTCATTCTAGTGCCGAGGTCATGGAAAGCATGGGGCACTACCTCCATGCCCCCAAGTGCCTTCATGGCATGTTACGGGGATACCTTTACCTTTAACGCACAACTATGTAGTCGAAAATTAGAACCTTTCGTTACCACACTTAAAAAAAAGGTCGTACCGTAAGTTTTAAGCACTTTAAGAAGTAGATCTACATATAGCCATAGGGTAAGGGAACCGAATGTGGATCAGGAACCTGTGAAGGATCAACACATCTGACGCGTTAGTTATCGTTCTTAGCAACAGAGTGAGCAGGCATCAAAACCTGACACATTTATGAGTTTCTTTTCACCATTGTCGCCCGCTTACAGTTGAAAGTGAAGACGTGCAGTGAAGTTTTCCCCAATTCAATCAGAATTTCTTCAGAAAAATAAGGTGTGTTTATCTGAAAATTAATTTTATGCGTACTTCCGTGATTCTATGTTAGAATTTATGGCAAAGAAATAGTGTAGAGTATTATGTATAAGAAAAAAAAAATGAAAGCCGATCTTCAGTGCCTCTGGGAATGCGTGCGGGAGCTCTGCGGTCATCCATGTTTTCTCTTCCTGATTCGCGTCAATGCTCATGCCTGTTTTTTTAATAATTTATTGATCGATCAGCGCATTTAGCGCTATACAGATCATTACTAAATAAAATATAAATACAATACATGACACTGAATTGAGGGCAGCCTAGATTGGACTCCTCAATGAACAAAAATAATTGTTAGAGTAAGGGAGGGGATTGTCGGATAGGTCTGGTAATGTCGGATAATCTCGGATAACATATTTCTTTTCCATCGAATGGTGCAATCTGATGTGAAAATAATGCATTACGTTCTCTACAAGTAGACGAACATCTGCATGAATAGCCATTACTGTTGAGTGCTTCACTGTGTGTGAATAGCGTGTTTTCAACGTTTCTGCAAAAAAAAAAAAAAAAAAAAAAAAAACTTTTGAGGGTAAGTAATGTGATTTATTCATTACAAGTTATTATTATATTTATACAACATGGTATGCACTGTTTGATATACCATAGATAAGGCTTCTTAATTCTCTAATTGCAGAAATGCTATCGACAACATGTTTCATGCAGCTGGCTTGTTTTACTGTTTGTGAAGAGTCGGCCAATGTCGGATACTAGCTGAGGGCAATGTCGGATACTAGCCGAGGGCAATGTCGGATACTAGCCGAGGGCAATGTCGGATACTAGCCGAGGGCAATGTCGGATACTAGCCGAGGGCATTGTCGGCTGTCTTTCAATGCTGCTCGCTACATAAAGCTGCCTTAAACCCATTTATATGTTTTCTATAATAAACCACTACATTTTTATTCATGGGTATTTTTAATTAGTGTAAGTAATTAATTTTCTAATTAATCGAATATTATGAAGTAACAATTGTTTCTTCTTCTGATATTTTTAGATGCCTAAAGTAACAGAAAAAAGAGATTCAGTCTAAAAAAAAAAAGGAAGTCTGAAGATATGTAAATGCCATTGTCGCAGTACGGGAGAAAAGAATGGGCTATCTTGCTGCTTCCAAAAGATTCAATGTACCTCGATCAACATTATTTGATTATATATACGGTCCAACTCTGAGCCCACCAAAGCCGTTAAATCGAAACTTGGACGAAAACCAATAATCCCAGCTTCACTTGAAGAGAAGCTAGTTGACTATGTGTTAATGATGGAGAGAAAATATTTTGGATGAACCAGAAATGATGTTAAAAGGCTTGCATATCAGTTGGCTAAACAGAACACTATTGTAATAGTTTCTGATATGCAATATATTATTTTAAATGCATTATCATACCTCTTACATAATAATGTCTAATGTATCCGACATTAGCTTCCCATTCTGTCAGTGATGATATTATTTCTGTTTTCTCTTTGCACGTTATACAGTAAATACATATTATGTAAATTACCTAATACTTATGTACAATCTGCAGGAACTCCAAGAGGTTATTTTAATACTAAGTAATTCCAGTTCTAACTTTTCTCAATTACCTTTATTTTGAAACATCAAAATGGTATCTGACAATACCCTCCCTTACTCTAATAAATAATTATTTACATAGGTTGGTGTGATGATAAATTTTGATTATAATATGAGGTCCATTGGAAGTCGGCTCTTGATTCTGGTGGGAAATGTGGACTTCCTTCCGAGGGAGTAATGGATGGCGCCTGGAACATTTTCTAGGTTGTTATAGAACTTCTTAGCTTGTGAATGAATAAACTGTTTGATTGTGTCAATACCAGTTTCTCTGTGTAGTTGGCTGTTACGGACAAACCAAGGAGAATTGAGTGAAATTCGTAGGACTTTATTTTGAAATGACTGGATGTGTTTAATTTCACTTATTGCAGCTCCTCCCCAGACAGGACAGGCATAAAGCAGTAGAGGTCGTAATAGAGATATGCCTGGTTAGAGCGCGCGAGAAATTGTGAATAGTATTTTTCGCTGAAAATTATTAGTAAAGTCTTATTAATTTATTACCAAAATGCTATAGTTAAAAATCATCAGCTTATATTTTTTAATAGTTTTGAAGGTTTTAATATAAATATTTAAAAATATTCTCAATGGATACAATAGTAGAAAAAACAATATATTTTCCTCTTTAAATGTCAAGCAAATGCAGCATATTACTTTCTTAGCAGTGTCAAATAGTTAAATTATAATTATTTTATGTTTTTAAAGGTCCTAATTAATGTAATAAAAATTCTCAATGAAATAAATACAATGGTAGAAATAGAATATACTTGTGCTCATTGTGGTGCTTGTTATAAAGATGACTGTCATGGTGAACCCTGATACAGTATTGCAAACCAAAATGTAAGCTGTGTTATCATCAGACTTGTCAGGGACTTTCAAATAGTGCTAGGCTAAAAACAATTTTTGTGTGTAAAGTGTAAGAATGAGTAAAGACTATCACATCAACAAGACAAATGATATTATTTAAGGGGAGAGGATGATATTTTTTGTTGAAAAATTAGTAAATTAAGAAAAAATTCTTCAAAATACACTTGATGATATGTTGTTGGAATGCAGTCTTCATTTTAATGTGGATCATTTGTTAAATATCGGATGTTGAGTCGCCATTTTTAAACTTCCCGCGTTATGGATTTTTAAATCACTAACTTGCAAATCACGCCCCTAATCTTGTTTCCGAGTAAACTGAATTTAAAAAAAATTGTTTTCTTTAAAATACTCTTTGATATGTATAGAATGCATTGCATAACATTTTGTGGGTATTTTTGCCTTTATCGGATGTTGAGACGTCATTTTTAAACGTCCTGTGTAATGGATTTTTAAATCACACACCGCTTTTATCAGTTTCCAGTAACTTCATTTTTTTTTGTTTACTACATTGCCAGACAAAAATAGATATAATTTCTGAACTATAAAAGATACATGCATGAAATTTAGAATACAATATTCTTTAGACTACTGGAAACTTTTCTTTAACAGAATTTGTTAATTGATTTTCAAAAATACGTCCGTCTGTTTGGCAAGAAAGGAAATCAGAAAATTGTTATTAAATTTTAATTGTTTATTTTACAAACGTAGGGACTAATATCAAAATTTTTTACAGACAGTTTGTATTTTTGCTTTTGCAAATACATTGCAAAAAACTGTTTGAATCTATCTTTAAAAACGGTTTAGATACAGTTTATCGGTTTTAGTATAATCCTGCATTGGGTATATTTTTTTTCAAATTTGGGCCCCCAAATATTTTTTTTTATATTTTTATTTGGTTGAGTTACAGCTATGAGCTCTACATACAAAAAATTAATATTTTACACCAAATAGGAAAAAAGTTAAAATAAATACCATCCTCTCCCCTTAACTTAATAGCTTTCATTTTACAATTTGCATTGGACACGTGATTTCTGATCCTTACTTGGCTACCATAACCATTAATTGTGGATCGGATGGAATAACTTCTTTTTATATCCCGTTATATTTAAGCGCTGAGTATTTACACCGCCCTTAGTCAATATCCATTCGAGTGTAAGCCAAAATATTACATTCTAAAGAGAGATCCACAATTTTTTATTTATTTATTTGCTGATAATTGTAACATAAAATATAACAGAAAAACTTTAGCTCATCCCTGAAAGAGTAGAACTCGTGCTCAAGGGCGGATTCCTGGTTTTAAATTAAGAAGTATATAATACAATTTGTTTTATATCTACTACACAATAAGAATACAGTATATAAATTTAAAATTTACAATTTTTCATTTATAAATTCCATACATAACTTTTTAAATTTAATACTAGAACTATTAGAATTGACAAGATTAGATATTTAAATATAAATTTGTTATATATTCTTGGGTCTAAATTACTACTATGATTAAATACTGTAACAGTGTTGCATTTTGGTTCAAACAATCTTAAAGATTGGGTATATTTTGTTTCATAACTGGGCCCAATTCAAATATTTCCATTTTTTTATATGAATTTTATTAATACAATATAAAAAAAAAAATGTCTTATTTTAAGAACATTAAAGTATAAAAACAATTTTGAGATGGAAAATCAATAGGTTTATGAAGACGTATTTTAATTATTTTCTTCTGTAATAAATAAAGTGGATTAAAATGGTTTTAAATAAGCTACCCCATCCTATAATTCCATTATAATTACCGATTGAAGAATGTTACACCGCTATTGTCAATGCGTAATAAACTTGTTGAAAATAATTCATTGATAAAACAAAATAATATATTATTTTATTTAATTTATTATTATTTATTAATGTTTGGTTCCATTTCAAATGATTGTCAAAAATTATTTAAATAGGCTATTTAACTTATTTACTTATTTAAATTTACATTGAATAAGGCAACAATAAGAGTTTATTTAATTTAATTGGACCCTCGGGTCCATTTGGATCAGGTAACAAAGTGTATTTATATAAAATATACATTAAATTTTTTATTTGAACTGAAAAGATAAATTGTCAATTATATGAGTTTTTCAACAAATAAATGCAGATATGACTATTATTTTCTTAATAATCTTGGTGTTATACATTTTTATGCTTAGGCCGATACGCAATTGGTGTATTTACCTTTTTAATTTAAAGATATATGTACTTTGAACGACTAAATATTATCAGAATATGTAGGCTCAAATTTAAATTTCTAAAATTTTGTAAAAAATGAACTCACAATTGGACAAAACTATTACAAGGTACCGTAACAAGACTTATTATAACTTTAAATATCTGATAAAATTATAAAAAGTTAATAACAACATTTTTCAAACCAGTTTTATCAAAGTATGAAAAAAATTCTGCAGTTACATCATTTGGTTTGTTATGGTCCCTCTGACATCTTTAATATTTTCCCTGCATGTAATAAACACTTATTTCATAAAAAAACCTAGACTACTTTCAGACATGTAGAGTTGTTTATTTTAATACAATCAATTTTTTATTTGTCCTATATAAAATATATTAAAATTTATGATAATGTTTTGTGACCTAATTTTTCATTTTAAAAGAAATGGGCAGTATTGTAATCTACCTTTTGCATATATTCATGTTAAATTAGTGTGCAAAATTTCAGAAATATATCTCCAATGGTTTTGGAGTTAAAAATAATATGTGTTGAAATTTTTCAATTTTCAATAAAACAAAATAATAAAAATTATTTTAAAATGTTATTAGTAACCTTTTTAATGTGTGTCAGATATTTAAGTTCTAAAAGTCTTGTTGTGGTATCTTGTAATTTTTTAACCAATTGTGAGTTCATTTCCTTATAAAATTTTAGAAAATTTAAAGCCTGCATTTTCTGATAATAATTGTGATCATTAATTACATATACCCTTAAGGATTTTCTAATTATTTATTAATTTACCAGATAGTATTATCAATTTTAAAATGTAATATTTTCATTTAAAATTAAAGATAGGCTTTTTTAAAATAAAACATGTGAGAATGAATGCTCTTGGAATGTTTATGATTCCTGAATTTTTAAATTAATAATTATACAATACAATTATAATTAATAATTATACAATACAATTCAAATAGTATATAAATTTAAATTTACAATTTTTCAATTTTTATAAAATCCATACATAACTTTTTAAATTTAATACTAGAACTATTAGCTCATTGACAATTTAGGATATTTAAATATAAATTTGTTATATATTCTTGGGCCTAAATTACTACTATGATTAAATACTGTAGCAGTGTTGCATTTTACTTCAAACAATCTTAAAGAACTCATATCTTTTGTTTCATAACTATGAGAATACAATTCAAAGTTATTTCCATTTTTATGTATGAATTTTAATACAATATAAAAAAACCTGTCTTATTTTAAGAACATTAAAGTCTAAAAACAATTTTTGAGATGGAAAATCAATAGGTTTATGAAAACATAGTTTAATTATTTTCTTCATTAATAAATGAAGTGGATTGAAATAGGTTTTAAATTAGCTACTCCATCTTATAATTCCATACATAAATACCGATTGAAATAATGTTAAGTATATTTTGCGTAATAAACTTATTGACAAGTAATTCCTCAATAAAACAAAATAATATATTATTTTACGTAATTTATTACAAAAGGTAATTAATGTGTTGGTTACATTTTAAATGATTGTCAAAAATTATGCCTAAATAGGCTATTTAACTTCAGAGGACTCCTTAATAATCTGAAATTTACATTGAATAAGACAACAATCAGAGTTATGTAATTTAATTAATTAATTAATTAATTAATTAATTAATTAATTAATTAATTAATTTAATTATTTATTTATTTATTTATTATTTTGCTAATAATTGTAACATAAATTATAAAATATACGGAGAAACTTTAGCTCGCCCCTGAAAGAGTAGAACTCGTGCTCAGGGGCGGATTCCTGAATTGAAATTAATAATTATACAATACAATTATAATTAATAATTATACAATACAATGTGCAATTATAGTATATAAATTTAAATTTACAATTTTTCAATTTTTATAAAATCCATACATAACTTTTTAAATTTAATACTAGAACTATTAGAATTGACAAGTTTAGGATATTTAAATATAAATTTGTTATATATTCTTGGGCCTAAATTACTACTATGATTAAATACTGTAACAGTGTTGCATTTTGGTTCAAACAATCTTAAAGAATTCATATCTTTTGTTTCATAACTATGAGAGTACAATTCAAAGTTATTTCCATTTTTTTGTATGAATTTTATTAATACAATATAAAAAATCTGTCTTATTTTAAGAACATTAAAGTATAAAAACAATTTTTGAGATGGAAAATCAATAGGTTTATGAAGACATATTTTAATTATTTTCTTCTGTAATAAATAAAGTGGATTAAAATGGTTTTAAATAAGCTACCCCATCCTATAATTCCATACATAATTACCGATTGAAGAATGTTAAGTATATTGTGCGTAATAAACTTATTGACAAGTAATTCCTCGATAAAACAAAATAATATATTATTTTACGTAATTTATTATTAAGGTAATTAATGTGTTGGTTCCATTTCAAATGATTGTCAAAAATTATGCCTAAATAGGCTATTTAACTTCAGACGACTCCTTAATAACCGGAAATTTACATTGAATAAGGCAACAGTAAGAGTTAAGTAGCCTAATTTAATTGGACCCTCGGGTCCAATTCTGGATCAGGTAACAAAGTGTATGAACATATAAAATATACATTAAATTTTTTTTCTGAACTGAAAAGATAAATTGTCAATTATATGAGTTTTTCAAGGGAATAAATGCAGATATGACTATTATTTTCTTAATAATCTTGGTGTTATACATTTTTATGCTTAGGCCGATACGCAATTGGTGTATTTACCTTTTTTAATTTAAAGATATATGTACTTGAACGACCACAAATATTATCAGAATATGTAGGCTCCAAATTTCTAAAATTTTGTAAGAAAATGAACTCACAATTGGACAAAAATTACAAGGTACCGTAACAAGACTTATTATAACTTAAATATCTGATAAAATTATAAAAAAGTTACTAACAACATTTTTCAAACCAGTTTTATCAAAGTATGAAAAAAAAAAATTCTGCAGTTACATCATTTGGTAACCATAACATTGTTATGGTCCCTCTGACATCTTTAATATTTTCCCTGCATGTAATAAACACTTATTTCAGAAAAGTAGACTACTCTCAGACATGTAGAGTTGTTTATTTTAATACAATCAATTTTTTTATTTGTCCTATATAAAATATATTAAAATTTACATAATGTTTTGTGACCTAATTTTTCTATTTTAAAAGAAATGGGCAGTATTGTAGTCTACCTTTTGCATATATTCATGTTAAATTAGTGTGCAAAATTTCAGAATTATATCTCCAATGGTTGTGGAGTTAAAAAATAATATGTGTGAAATTTTTCAAATTTTCGAAAATTTAATTTAAAGTAAAAATTGAATCCTTAAAAATGTTATTAGTAACCTTTTTATACTGTTGTCAGATATTTAAGTTCTAATAAGTCTTGTTGTGGTATCTTGTAATTTTTGTCCAATTGTGAGTTCATTTCCTTATAAAATTTTAGAAAATTTAAAGCCTGCATTTTCTGATAATAATTGTGATCATTCACGTACATATACCCTTAAGGATTTTCTATGTAGGTACCATTAAGGGCACCAGATAGTAATTATCAATTTTAAAATGTAATATTTTCATTTATATTAAAGATAGGCTCTTTTTAAAATATAAACATGTGAGAATGAATGCTCTTGGAATGTTTATGATTATGAGATTTTTAAATTATGAAGTATACAAATAATATTTCAACATATATAGATATCATTATCTTAGAAACCACGATTCAAATGAGGTGTTTGGAATAGACGTGAAGCCTTTTCTAAAATCTTTCCTTGGAAAATATACGACTGATATGTTCAGTGTAACCCGTCACTCTAATTGTATGCTCACTTGTTCAATTAGATCTATTATTATTATTATTATTATTATTATTATTATTATTATTATTATTATTATTATTATTATTATTATTACACTACTTACATTACATCATGCTTTAGTAAGGTCTAAATTAGAATATGCATCTGTTGTGTGGAACTCTATTACTTCTACTGATTCAGCTAGACTAGAAAATATCCAAAGAAAATTCATTTCTCTTTGTGCGTTCAGATTTGTACCCAACTCCTCTTCTTTAAATTATGAACTATCTAGTAAATATTTTAACTGTACCAGTCTGTATTCGAGACGTCAGGATATTGATTACACTTTCTTTAATAATGCTATTAATGGTGTCATTGATAGTGATTCTTTTATACGTAACACCTACCTTAGAATTCCCGTGAAAGATTTTCGTGGTCAAAGAATTTTCTTCACTAAATTATTTAAATCCCTTTCTCCAATAACCAGGTGTCTTAAAAGTGCTAATTTGCAAGATCTGATTTGAATTTACTTATGCATGATATATCCTTACTTGTTATTTAATATCTTTTATTATTTGTTAGATATTTGCCATTTATTTTGTTGCATTTGGTTAATGATTAATGTTGACCATTATATTGATTGTATTAAATTTCACTGCCATTTTCTGTCATTCATTCTCATAATCATTTGTTCTGTTTTGTTTTGTTTTTATTTTGTGCTAAACTGTAATTGGCCTTATGCTGTTGTTTTGCATATTAATATTCGAAATAAATAAATAAATAAATAAATAAATAAATAAATAAATAAATAAATAAATAAATAAATAAATAAATAAATAAATAAATAAATAAATAAATAAATAAATAAATAAATAAATAAATAAATAAATAAATAAATAAATTAAATAAATTGAATTATTATTAAATAAAATTATTATTGTTATTATTTATTATTTATTATTATTATTATTATTATTATTATTATTATTATTATTATTATTATTATTATGTTTATATCATAAACAATATCAGCCTTCGTATTCCTGCAAAAGGTTTAAGATTTCAAAAAATTTTATAACAAAAATTCAAATCACTTTCTCCAGTCTGTAGATGCATAAAATATGCCAATTTGCATGGGCTCAATTTAGATCCTTTTAAGGTATAGTTTCGTTTTGATTATTAGTATTTAGTGTTCTTATTCTCAATTTTATTTACGTATGTTTTTTTTTTTTAAGATATTATTTATTTGTTTTTGCATCTTTGTATTTTCTGTTTGTGTACTGTGCTGAAGTATAATTGGCATCTGGCTGTTGTTCAGCACACAAATATTAATGATAAATAAATAAATTATTATTATTATTTTTTCTTATTATTATTATCATTATTATTGTTATTGTTATTATTATCATTATTATTGTTATTATTATATCATTATTATTATTATCATTATTGTTATTGTTATTATTTTATTATTATTATTATTACCATTATTATTGATTTGGTTTTTACTAATGTCAATAACAGTACAGTTAAACTTGCCGATCACTCTCTAGTTTTAGAGGATATTTATCATCCATCTATCTCTATTTATATTGAAGTAAATTTATCGTTACCGAAACACTGTCATATCAGTTCATACTTAAATTATTCTCAAGGTGATTATCTGTATCTTTATTCCATTCTATACAATTATGATTGGACTAGCATATATCAGACTACTGATGTAAACACTGCTGCAAATTCCTTGTCTCAAATTATAAGCAATGCTATAACTCTTTGTGTCCCTGTCACCTTTGTTAAAAAATCGCACTATCCTAAATGGTTTTCAAACGAATTACGTCAGCTTATTAAGAAAAAAATAAAGCCCATAAAAATTACAAAAATATAAAACTGATCATCATTATCAAATTTTTCTAATTTTAGAAAACAAGTCAAAGCCATGATTAAATGCGATAAATTCAAATGGCTACAATCAATTGATGATAACCTAAAGCATGAACCAAATAAATTTTGAAATATGTAGAAACATTTCGAAAAACTAATAGCAATCCCACAGAATTAATAATAAATGGCGTTCACATCACAGATGAAAAGAAATTGCAAATGCATTTGCTTAATCAATTTAAATCTGTTCAACAAAATTGTAACTCTAATTTCATTACTTATGATTCTAACATTACTGACTGCTTGCCCCTGCCTAAAATTACATCCGATGATGTAACTAAAGCTATTAAAAAGCTAAAGCCTAATAAATCTAAAGGTACAGATAGCATTCCTAATTTTATAATCAAGGGTTGCTCTAATATTTTCATACCCATTTTAACTTTTTTATTCAATCTTAGTTTAAAAACAGGAATTTACCTGTCACTTTGGAAGGAAGCATCCATTATTCCAGTTTTAAAAATGGTAATAAAAACAGTGTTACTAATTATAGACCCATTTCTATCCTAAACAATTTTTCTAAAATTTTTGAAAAATTATTCACAAACACATTTCATTTTATATAAAAATAAGATCAATTCGGCCCAACATGGATTTACTAGAGGGAAATCTACTACTACAAATTTAGTTTCCTATCTCAATCTCATTATGCCTGTTGTCGAAACTCAAGGTCAAATTGACTCAATTTATTTTGATTTTAGCAAAGCATTTGATGTTGTTCCTCACAAAATTTTATTAAATAAATTAAATAATTTTGGTCTCTCCACTAACTATGTTAATTGGTTTGAAAATTATTTAACAGATAGACAGTCTTGTGTTCGACTAGGTAATTCTCTCTCGGTTCCATTTAATAGTGTATGCTGAGTTCCTCAAGGGTCTATGGGACCTCTCCTATTTTTATTATTTATAAATGATATAAGTAAAAGAATAAGTTCTAGCTGCCTTTTATTTGCGGATGATCTCAAAATCTTCCGTAAAATTAATAGTTCGGCTGATTGTCAAATTCTTCAAAATGACATTAATTCAATTTTACAATGGTCTGTTGAAAATGGAATGAAAATTAATCAATCCAAAACTTTTGTTATTTCCTTCTCACGGAAAACTACTTCCAAAAAAATTTAATTATTATCTTAGTAATGTCGTAATTATTAAGAAAGATTGTATTAGAGATCTTGGTGTCTTACTTGATTCAAAATTATATTTCCATGATCATGTGCAATATATTTATACCCATTCATTAAGAATGCTTGGTCCAATTAGGTCTATAACTTATTCTTTTTCCACTCCTATGTGTTTATTAATTTTATACTATACGTTGGTTAGATCCAAGCTTGAATATGCATCTGTTGTATGGAACTCCATTACTTCCACTGACTCGGCTAAATTGGAGAATATTCAAAGAAAATTTATTTCCTTGTGTTCTTATAGATTTTTACCAAATTCCGATTATAACTATGAGATTAATTGCAAATATTTCAATTGCGGTAGTTTGTTCACCAGACGTCAGGATCTTGATTATTTATTTTTTTGTAAAGTCATTAAGGGTGATATTGATTGTGAATCTTTCATAAGCAATATCAGTCTTCGTATTCCTTTGTTCACCAGACGTCAGGATCTTGATTATTTATTTTTTTGTAAAGTCATTAAAGGTGATATTGATTGTGAATCTTTCATAAGCAATATCAGTCTTCGTATTCCAGCTAATGGTTTAAGATTTCATAAATTGTTTTATAATAGGAATCCTAAATCTCTCTCTCCGGTCTGCAGATGTAGCCTATTAAATACGCTAATTTGCATGGATTCAACTTGGATCCATTTAATGTGTAGTATATCTTTGAGTTTTAACTTACTTATCTAATTTTAATAATTATTTGTCCATTTTTTCCCTTACATTTGGTCAATTGATTAATATAGACTATTCCATTATTTCAATTATCTTATTGTATAATTTTATAATTTTATAATTGTTATCTGATCTATGAATGATGTAGACTATTATATTGTTTGTATTTCATCTCATTGTCATTTTCTATCATTCATTCTCATCATCATCATCTGTTGTTTTGTTCTCTTTTGTATCGTGCTAAACTTTAATTGGCCTTGTGCTGTTGTTTTGCACGTTAATATTCTAAATAAATAAATAAATAAAAATAAATTATTATTATCATTATTATCATTATTATTATTATCATTATTATTGTAATTGTTATTGTTATTGTTATTATTATTATTTTATTATTATTATTATTATCATTATTATTGTTATTGTTATTATTATTATTATCATTATTATTATTATTATTATTATTATTATTATTTTTTTTTTTTCTTATGCGGAAAACACGGAAATTGTTAAAAGCAAGTAGATGTTCCATTGCATACAATATTTGCAATACTACATGCTATGTTTATGTTACATATCCAAAATTTAAAATAAATAAAATGTATCTACTCTACACAATATATGATCAACTAGTAATTATAAATCTTATGCTTAAGAACATTACAAATGCACAATTATTTAATACATCACAAATTTACACATCCACAATTAAATTATCTATGTACTATACAGAATCAATCCGCTGTTATGCCTAAATGCATTATCAGAAAAATTTTTACAAGTGTTGCAATATTACATACTATGTTTTTATATTTATATGTTATTTTTTATGTTACATACATGTTATTTATAAATACACTATTGCAATAGATTTGAGTCATATTTGAATTGTACATCACAGATCAACAATTTCAAATCTTATAATTGTATGCATATTTGGTTCATGTTTACAAAAGTGTTGTACTTATTTGTCTTCATGTTTATAATGTGTTAAAGTCTATTGATTGTATGAATGTTTTGAATTGTTTGTAGTGTTTCAAAATGAGTTGATCTTGAGCAACTGGCCACTTTCCACATTCATTACTATTTGATGTCTGAATGTCCCTCTGCTGCTGAAGTTTTCTACAATATTACGTGATCCACGTTTGGGCCTGTTGAAGACAGGAGCATGTGGCATCATTTATTATCCTAAATCTTTGGAGATAGGATTTTAGTATGCCGTGTCCAGTTACCATAGCTGCAATTGAAGGCGTCATTAGATCCTATTCTGTCTTAATCTCTGTCGAACCGATGGGAATTATTATTATTATATTATTATTAGTATTAGTATCATTATTATCATTATTATTGTTATTGTTATTATTATTATCATTATTGGTTATTATTATTATTATCATTATTATTGCTATTGTTATTATTATTATGATTATTATTTTATTATTATTATTTTTATCATTATTATTGTTATTATTATTTTATTATTATTATTATTATTATTATTATTTATTGTAAATCTTGAGCAGAGCACGGCGTCTTCAGCAGATTCAAACTCACGTACGTAGCTGGACGTGCTCGTCAATTCTTGCTTCAAAAGACCCGCAGTAAGTACATATTGGCTCTCTTGGGTGGAAAACTTGTTGTTTATGTAAATACAGTGAGCGTCTCGGTTTGCTTTGCTTCACATTCTATTAGTTCAGGTATTCGCTGTTCAAACGCTCCCAGTTTTCAAACTCGTGGGCGTCCGTGCACGGATTGCATTTGCCTAACTGTTTAACAGCAGCTCATGGTTTCTGTTGGCACTAAACATATTTGAAAATTTGCGTTATTCATGACTTAGGGACTCGTTTGACATTTACTTCTGTGCTAATGTGATTCAGACTACGTTAAAAGAGACCTTACTTTCCACATAAGAAAATATAATACATTTTTTCTATTACTGTTTCGCAATAGATCAGAAATGTATCACATTGCGAATTATACTAATACTAGTGGCTTGTGCAGCAATTGCTGCAGACTAAGTTCATTAGAAGTTTGAATACAGATTTTTTAGATTTATTTTCCAGACAGAATATCAGATATTTTGAAAGTTACTTGCTTCCATAATAATTAAACATGCTCCGCGAAATATGTTACATTGAAAGTAACATAATAACTTAATGAAGTTTAACCTTGCCAAATGTATCTTTTTTTTTTTTTTTTAAACTTCCCTCAGAATGGATTTTATGCCAAATGCTTTCTTGGATATATCCATCTTCATTTCTTTCAGTTTCAATGCGGAAGCGCAAATAGGCTATCAATATCAAGACGATCAGCGGTTTTTTCATGTGGGAGTAAAGTAGTAGCTATTTCAGGTCATTGCAGATTGTTGGCAAGAATATGAAATTTTGGAGTGTATTAGATAACTATTCCATTTTTAATAACAATATTTATGTCTTACGTAAGATTTGTAGCTTTTAGTAACATAAGTAGGGGAATATGGGGCAGGACGGGGAAGGGGGTAGGACGTGGTATAGCCTCTATCTTCCTAACAAGTTGTGCAATCTACCGAATTTTTTTTTAGAACTTCTTCAACTCATGTAAATATATCATCACACAACACTTACTGGCATTCTTTGCATTTGTTGTATATTATTCGGTTGCTGCATCATATTGTATCATTCATTTGCAACTTTAAAATGTTCTCTTGTCACACGTAAGTAGAAATGAGATTTATTTAGATAATCTATTTTAATGTCATATTATAGAGTGCTTACCTGGCTTTTAATTCCGAAACTTTCTTAAATTTCGTACGTTATTTTTCCTGCCAATACCTCATAACTTAGAAATTGTGACTGTGGGGCAAAACGGGGTGGGGCATAACAGGGCAGTGCCCCGTCCTGCCCCACGTCATATTTAATTAAATTTCACCTCCTGTAATGGGTTGTTCGTTCTGTTGTTTGTCAGAAGAAGGTTGGATTAGATGCGTATCGTGTCTGAAATGGGCTCACAATTGTTGCGCAGGAGTAGACAGTGAAGACGAGGATGCCACGCACATTTGCGTATTTTGCGAATGACTTTTTCTCAAGTAAACTTGTAAAATGTTGTAGTATTCACACTTTCAGTATATAATTTTTGTCACTTTTGCCATTTAATTATTGCAAAAAATAGATACATTTAGCCCCATAGGTGGGGCAGAACGGGGCAAAACATACATTTCGAAAAACTAATTTATTTTAAGGTTATAATGATCGGATTTCACTCGAAGTGCATATTTTTTACATGTTTACAGTGTAATAAAAGTATATATGTCATAAAACCCATACATTTACATTATTTGATACAAAATAAAAGCATTCAAACATTAACTACCCCGTCCTGCCCCATGTTCCCCTATGTATAGCCGTTACTCAGAAAATTATAGAAATGAAGACCTAATGTAAGTTATTCTCTACATTTACTTACATAAATAACCCCAAAAGCTTTCATTTTCATATCATCAATAATAATATCAACGTATAGCCTATCAGTGACAAAATACACCATATTACACCTGTAATATTTCATTTTTAATGCAAATAATTTCAACAAACCTTCTTGAGTTTTGTAGTTTTTAATAACCTACATACACTACATAAGTGTACTAATAAAATTACACAACAAAGAATCAGATCTGTAAACTTTATTCATGATGATAATTAGAACCTTCCTAGTAAGCTTTAAAGTTTTTAGTAACCAATAGACAGACAAATGAAGATCGACCTATTGGCATTATGTCAGAGAATCTGTGGGAATTCTGGAGTCATGGCCTCCATGATATTGTTTATTTTAGTATCTGCCTTATACTGAAAAGCTATTAGTTCTCAAAACTCTTGACAGATGAATTTTGGAAAATAGGAAAATTATGTAGGAAAATTGACATTTTTGTGAAAACTACTATTTTTCTGAAAAATATTTGGGTTCCAAGCTTCAAAATGAGGCGTCATTCATTAAAATCCTTTCAGCCGTTTTCCCGTAATTTCCATTACCAATTCAAATTATATATATACATTACTCTCATCTTTAAAAACGTCTCCTAAGGTACATTCCGTTAATTTACCGAAAAATATACCACTGATTGACAAATTAAAAATCTCTGCCATACAAAAAATGATTCTTCATTCATGATTACACTTTTTTAACACTTATACAGGGTGAATCGTAAGTAATGTTATTAATTTCAGGCGGTTATTCTTTGAGACATTTAAAACAAGATAGTTTAATACAATTTTAGTCTATTTTGCTTCCTTTTCAAGAAAAACATTATTTTATATGAAACATTTCATAACGTATTTTGTAAAAATGTCGTTCAATTCCCAATATTTTAGTCCATTTAAGAGAACAGTGTATTATCACAATCTAGAATATACTGTCTCGAAGCTCAATACGTAGTAAATATGCAAACATTAGATAGTTGCTCACCACTAGGATCGCTAATATCGCCTCATTACAGGCATTGCAAAATATTACCGTTACAGTCTATTGTTTCTAGCATCTTCAAAACTCAAGCTTCGTGACTGTATATACTAGACTGTGGTATTATCGTAATAACTTATTGAAATAATTTTAGTTTTATTCTTTAAATATACAGAAATTTAATCAGAACAAAACGTAACTTTTATTCCTGGAAAGGAATTTCACAAAGTTACATTTGTTCGGTTCAAATTCCTGCAGTCCACACCTGTGTAGTAACGGTTAGCGCGTCTGGCCGCGAAACCAGGTGGCCCGGGTTCGAATCCCGGTCAGAGCAAGTTTGGTTGAGGTTTTTTCCGTGGTTTTCCCTCAACCCAATTTGAGCAAATGCTGGGTAACTTTCGGTGCTGGACCCCGGACTCATTTCACCAGCATTATCACCTTCATCTCATTCAGACGCTAAATAACCTAAGATGTTGATACAGCGTCGTAAAATAACCTACTTAAAAACCAGTCACTTCATTATCATTTGATAAATTGTTTTTGTTACAATACACAACTAAATATTGCTCAAAATTTTCTGGCAAAAAAAGAGATTAAACTAGTGTAAATAATGTAACAAAAATATTTACTGCAGAGTTATATTGATATTACAGTATAATTTATAATATAATAAAGATTTATAATAAAATTAACTGACATTTTTGTCACAGACTTGGCAGAGGACAATTTTCCCATCCGTTGATAATGTAGGATTCCCATCAAACCACTGTTTAAGCAAATATTTTTCGCTACTTGAATTTGAATTGAATTGAAAGAGGTGAATTGGGAGGACAAATTTAAAAGGTACGCAAAACGCGTCCTTGCAAGGGGTTCGGGGTTGCAAGAAACTAAATATGTGATCTCCAAGCTGTTGGCCACTAGTCTCACTCCGGGTTACGCTGCACCACCGAAGGAGCTCTAGAAAATTTTGAAGGGGAAAACCGAAAATGGACGCAAACTCTTAGGTACCACATACGCGAGGGGACGGATCAAAATGATCACGGGACGAGGAGGAGATGGCTGGTGTAAATCTGCACATTGAAATGAACTGTGTCATTTCGCAGTGCAGGAGGAGTCGAGAAGACTCTGTCGTCTGTTGTTCGATGACAAGGCAGGTGAAGACAGCCAGGAGAGACGCCGTGAATTCTGAATCTGCAAATTGAAAGGTTCCCTGTCCTTTCGCATTGCGACTACATGAGTGACCTTGCACATGTATTTCGTAATTTTATAGACTCTGAACTAGGGCATTAAGTTGTTTGTTAGAAAAAAGGGGAACTTATGGGGAAAGGCATATAGGTCCGTGGCTCTTAGGGCTCATCCCGACATTTGTCTTAACGCCTTAGGAAAACCACGGAAATAACTTAGGCAGGATGAGTTGTCTCAATATAAGAGACTAGGTAATTTGGATTTTAGGTAATAGGTCGATTGAGTTATGAATTTTACTTTTTCCTTCGGCATTATGTATGTCTGTTCACTCACACTTACAAAATGATAATGATCAAGAAACTGGCAAGAATTTGGACTATAGAGAAAGAAACATTTAAGTTAAAAGGCGAGTTCCGACCACCAATAAACTATATTTTAAAATGTACGTTTTTCTGGAAAACTGTTCAAAATATAGCATGGTATTTGACTTTTTTGTTGTTCTTTACTCAAGGAATCACCCACCAGATTTAATTGTATTGCTTACAGTTCACCCTCTATACATTAGTTACTAACTTGTTGATCCATAATTATGAAATCAATATCTTTTGTCTAAGAAAAGGAGGAGGAGGAAGACAAAATCTTACGGGTGTGACAAAATTTTCCATTGGCATTGCGCATTCATGTAGTTCATTCAACAACTCTGCTAATTGGTGAGTTCTGAAAGAGTACGACTTTATTTTTTCTGTAACTCATCTGTAAAATTTTTATAACAAGATTACCTTTTTTTAAACTTGCATTTGCGTTTGAGCAAGGACACACAGAATATTTATAACGTGTTACGGGTGTGACAGAACACTTAAATATGACATTTCAATTATTTTACTATTTTTGTCTCCAAAAATCTGAAAATGCAACTAATTAGCCTAAAGATATAAAAGAAAACAATAATACAATCACAAAGTTTTACTGTTTGATTTTACTGTGACAATCATTTTCAAACAAAAACAAACTGTCCACGCTTTTGTATAACCCTTGGACGTTCGGAAGTAAATCCCGAAAAGACAAAGTATATGATTACGTCTCGTGACGAGAATATTGTATGAAATGGAAATATATAAATTGGAGGTTTATCCTTCGAAGAGGTGGAAAAATTCAAACATCTTGGAGCAACAGTAACAAATATAAATGACACTCGGGAGGAAATTAAACGCAGAATAAATATGAGAAATGCCTGTTATTCGGTTGAGAAGCTTTTGTCATCTAGTCTGCTGTCAAAAAATCTTAAAGTTAGAATTTATAAAACAGTTATATTACCGGTTGTTCTGTATGGTTGTGAAACTTGGACCCTTACTTTGAGAGAGAAACAGAGATTAAGGATGTTCGAGAATAAGGTTCTTAGGAAAATATTTGGGGCTAAGAGGGATGAAGTTACAGGATAATGGAGAAAGTTACACAACGCAGAACTTCATGCATTGTATTCTTCATCTGACATAATTAGGAACATTAAATCCAGACGTTTGAGATGGGTAGGGCATGTAGCACGTATGGGCGAATCCAGAAATGCATATATAGTGTTAGTTGGGAGGCCGGAGGGAAAAAGACCTTTTGGGAGGACGTAGATGGGAGGATAATATTAAAATGGATTTTAGGGAGATGGAATATGATGATAGACAGTGGATTAATCTTGCACAGGATAGGGACCGATGGCGGGCTTATGTGAGAGCGGCAATAAACCTTCGGGTTCCTTAAAAGCCATTTGTAAGTAAATAAGTAAGCAAGTAAGTAAGTAACTTGGGCGTTTCACTTTTTTAACTACAACAAAAGTTTTCTCAATAGATACATCTTCCTTCTTTGGCCAGATCTATGAACTCCCACTATAACTAACATAGGAAACAAAACCACAGAAATGATCATTCAATTAACGGCATTTAACTGTACTTTTTATGATAACATGTACATTTTTATTTTAAAATGTTATATATTCATGTCCCTTGAGTATGCTGCGCATTTTAACATACAGAAATGGACTTTTTATGGAAAATAATTTTTTTAGATACAGTTGACATGGAATGTATTTATTTAAATTTATTTATTTAAATCCACCACCAACAGAATTTATTTATTTAAATCCACCACCAACAGAAGCAGGCTTCCAATTACAGGTGGCTTACACAGATACACACACAAAATACATAATAAGAAAAAAACAAAACAAACAACACAAACGAAAGAAAGAAAATACATAACGGTAATAGATGCTAGAATATAATATTGCAGTTAATATAGTGCCAAATGTCAATATAATAATGCAAAATTATAAAAAAACTAAGTAAAAATATTATAATACACTTCTTCATAATTTAAATATCTAAGGAAATATAATTCTTTTTAATATTGTATGAAATTTGGCAATCTAATTGAGAATCACAGTTTAAAGACAGAGAGTTGTAAGTATTACACATAACAAACAATGGAGAGTTCTTGAAGAAAACAGTTCTAAGAATGGGAATAACAAAAAGTTGCCTATGACGTAATTCTGTTTTTTTTTACGTTGAACTGAAGGAATTTAAAGAAAATCAACAGTCTTATAGAGTAAAATTTGACTATTTATTAATCTTCGAGATTTTAAAGCTTTATAATTAAATTCAAAAAGTAACTGATTATATGAAATTTGCTTGTCATAAGACGACACGTGATGTTCTTTTAAAATATAAATAACGTAAAAATCTTTTCTGTATCCTTTCTATTTGCATCTGATGGGACTGGAACTTAGTTGACCATATTACAGACGCATACTCTAGCTTACTCCTAACTAGAGTTTTGTATAGAGTATCAATAGTATTTATATTATTTAATTCTTTTGTATTTCTGATTAAAAATACTAATTTTCTATATACATCAATTATCATCACTTGAATGACTCAATATGTAAAAGACAAAAGAGTGGACACACATGCTACCTGTTTCAAAGGGAGATGAAATCTCTTCTTTCCAGCCGGGAATCAAACCCAGATCGTCTCAATTCGCAGCCAGCGTTACTACCATTTAGGCCCCAACCGAAGAGAAATCATTAATAAAACCTTAATGAACAACTAACAACTTATTTGGCTTCGCTTGTCCCTGCTGATTGTACTATGAATTAACTTTATGAAAGAAGCGCTGGAGTTGTCAATGAAAGCTCTGAGTCTCGCTTCTTTTAGAGGAGACAGGGGGAGAATGATCGCTTGAATTAAACCTAGAGGGGGAAGAGGATGGGTATAATAAGAAGGACTGAGTCTACAAGACTCCAGCACAAAAAAAAAAAATCTTGACTTTATGTACTTGTGTGAGAGGCGGGGGGGAAGGCAAAGAGGGGCCCACGACCCCTGCGGCCCGGTCATTCGTTAAGACTGTCGGACCGCCCGGGGCGACCTGGACAATACCTTGTTCGCTGTCAACCGGCCAACAACTAGGCTCCGAACCCAGGTCTCTCCCTCCCCTCTCTCCTATAGCATCATTTGTTTCGGCCCAGACCCCGGTGTCATCATTTATCTACAGAAAGAGATCGGAGGGTCTGATACGGAGGGACGTTTTAATGGTCAAACCATGTTGGAATTAAGCAAAACAAAGAAGACACATCAATTAGAAACAACTTTGTATTTTTTATTTCCTTTTATTTATTTTTCGCCTTTTTTTCTTCTTTTTTTCGATCCCTCTCTATACTTGATGTTCTTCAGAACTTGATTTTCTTACTCACTTTTGTTCTGGTAGAATTACCGAAATTTTGGGACGAGAGAATGGAAGTTAATTTGATCGCTTGAATGATTTAGTGTAATGAAATGCAGTGTAATCTAGTCCAGTGTACTAAATGCATAGTTTTGTAACGTAATAAAATATATAGTGTGATAATGTACGAATATAATATAATTTGGTGTACTATATCCACAACGGTTAGCAAGTCTGGCCGTGAAACCAGGTGGCCCGGGTTCGATTCCCGGTCGGGGCAAGTTACCTGGTTGAGGTTTTTTCCGGGGTTTTCCCTAAACCCAATATGAGCAAATGCTGGGTAACTTTCAGTGTTGGACCCCGGACTCATTTCACCGGCATTATCACCTTCATCTCATTCAGACTCTAAATAACCTAAGCTGTTGATAAAGCGTCGTAAAATAACATACTAAAATAAAAACTATATCCACAAACGATTAGGGAAAACACGGAGATTTTACTTGAAGCAAGTAAAGAGATAGGTATGGAAGTAAATCCCGAAAAGACAAAGTATATGATTATGTTTCATGATCAGAATATTGTACGAAATGGAAATATAAAAATTGGAGATTTATCCTTCGAAGACGCGGACAAATTCAAATATCTTTGAGCAACAGTAAGAAATATAAATAACACTCGGAAAGAAATTAAACACAGAAAAAATATGGAAAATGCCTGTTATTATTCGGTTGAGAAGCTTTAGTCTTCTAGTACGCTCTCAGAAAATCATGAAGTTAGAATTTATAAAACAGTTACATTATCGGTTGTTATGTATGGTTGTGAAACTTGGACTCTCACTTTGAGAGAGGAACAGAGATTAAGGGTGTTTCAGAATAAGATTCTTAGGAAAACAGTTAGGGCCAAAAGGGATGAAGTTACAGGAGAATGGAGAAAGTTACATAACGCAGAACTGCACGCATTGTATTCTTCACCTGACATAATTAGGAACATTAAATCCAGACGTTTGAGATGGACAGGGTATGTAGCACGTTTGAGTGAATCGAGAAATGCACATAGAGTGTTAGTTGGGAGAGCGGAGGAAAAAGATCTTTAGGGAGGCCGAGACGTAGATGGGAGAATATTATTAAAATGGATTTGAGGGAGGTGGGATATGATGGTAGAGACTGGATTAATCTTGCACATGACATGGACCGATGGCGGGCTTATGTGAGGGCGGCAGTGAATCTTCTGGTTTCTTAAAAGGCATTTGTAAGTAAGTAAGTAGTATATCCACAATAGACTGTAATGAAATATTTAAATATTTCCTCCCTGTTAAGATGCAAGAGCTTTTAGCAGCTATAATATCAATTCAGTTCATTTTATTTTTTCTCTAAATTTAAAATTCCACAAAACGACAGAAATAATATAAATCGAAGACTACAGGAGACACGTTTAAAGTGCCGGTAAGTAAGCTATATTAAAAAATGAAAGTAGTCATTCAAAATCAGTCTCCCCAGTTGACAGAAGCAGATACAATTTTTACACTGCATAGAAATTGCTATAAAATGACGCCTTGGGTAAAAGGAGGTTCTTTAACAACTGTCTCATAGCTAGCAGTGCATATGTCTGTACAGATTACTGTGCACTTAACTGCGGAATCCCGGCCAAATAAGTCACTCAGCTGAGTGCGCTCCTAGTACAGGGACATCATTTTATTTTTACTAACATTTTTAATATTAACTTGCCTATACCTCTGGATCAACACCGTTTGCTACCCCCTTCCAAGACTGGAGTTCGATGATACTGGCGTAATATACAAACAAATCACTTTACTAGGTATAGGATGGAAGAAAAGTAGTTCATCTATTTACGTAAACTATGAAATATTGCGCTTTTGAGTTTGATCATTTTCATTATGTTTTTGTTTAATCAAAATACAGTACATATTAACAATGAGTGTTTTTACTCACGAACTGATCTGTCCATGTGGACGTATTCATTATGCAGTGTATATTGTACTGTCTACAGCACATTAGCGTACAATATAGAGAATGAAGTTAAATTGAAAAATAATCATAATATGGATATTTAAACAAATTTTTGAAAATGGTGGCCGTTCATTTCGATACAGGCTTCAGTTCTAATGTGCATATTATCGCACTATAGACTATTGTACCTAATCACAATTACCAGTTTCGTTCTTCATGTTGAAATAATTCTGTACCTACTCTATAAAAGAGTACCTTACGTACTGTAAATTCGATATTCACTTCTGCCCGATCCGAAAAGATAAAATTACTCAGACATACTATCTACTGTCCGTCCAAGTGGTTATGTCGTAGAAAGGGAGGAAATCACATGACAGTTAATTACTTAACGAGGCCCTTTTATTTGAGTTATTTTAAACAGTTGTATAATATTACGTAGACGTCCAATTCCTAACAGAAATTAATGTTCTCAGAAAAGAGATATGACAGCCCAGCTACTAGCTGGCGAATAAAAGCTGGTGGGGGAAACCGGGATAAGACGTACAGTAGGCAAATGGACGATAGTACCTGTGCGAAAATGATTCAATATTGAAAGCTCTTTCGTCACTGGAAAACGCGAACATATTTTTGTAACGTACTGTTTGCTATGACCGTAAGGCTACTATGACTGTATATGCGGTCTTGGATCTGTGTGCAGGACGGTTGAACTTCATTAGTAGAAGGGGTGGGAGTGAAGTACATTCAAAAACTCAGGTACAATAAAAATTGAAGTAAAAATAAAATGATGTCCCTGTATAATGGCAGTTGACATTGGACATATACGTCAACATTATGCCTAACTTGGAGTCAGGCCATAAAGGGAAACATTGAAGGGGGAGAATTCGATCCGGTGCTGTGGATTGAATTCGGCGTAGCTCAGTGGTCAGAGCGTTTGGTACGTAGAACGAAGGACCCGGGTTCGATCCCCGGCGCCGGAGCGAATATTATTTATTAAAGAAAAAAATATTTTATAAACAACTTCAAATTAGTGTAACTCTGCAAATATTGAGAATAGGACCCATGTTTATAGTTTACAATTCATTTTTATATTTCAATATGCCTAGTGAATTATTAAATAAGTATATAATAAATTTTCAATCTTAAGACATATCAACTTGCAAATGTTTATTTGCTATTTAATAAGATATATGAACGTTTTCGCCGTTTGGGGCATCATCAGATATAAGATCTGAGTTTAACATCGATCTCAATGCTAAACATATAATCTGAACCTAAAGAATTTGTGTCAGTGTGCAGTATCATCTACACAAAAGTTCCTGGAAAAAATAATATAATAATAATAATAATAATAATAATAATAATAATAATAATAATAATAATAATAATAATAATAATAATAATAATAATAATAATAATAATAATAATAATAAATTATGCAAATTACAAGAATAAAGAACAATGTATTTTACTTGTGTATGCAATGCATGAGATTCATGAGCTTTATTAACGTAAAAAATGTGAAATAATATAGATGATAATTGTTGATATAATCTTTAACATTTTTTTTGGACTTTGCAGTCTCAATTGATGAGCAATTTTGTGAATTCAATTCAATTTTTCATTTATTTCAAAATAGGCACCTTTCAGAATAAAGTTTTGAAATTATAATTACAAACCAAAAAAGATGCAAAGAGCTAAATACAAAAACCCTAAAATAATACAAAAGGTTGTTGCTGTGAATATAAAAAGATTAACTTGGACTTATCCCCAGAAGATAATTATGTACCAGTTAGTATTAACAAAATTTGAGACAATAGAAGAAGATTCGAATGAACCTATTGTTATGGTAACAGCAATAAAAATTGCTCGTGCTCGTTTAGTCGCAGTTTTTTTATAATTTTAAGTCATATTTAATTCCATATTTTGAAAAATATATTTAATATTTTTGGTAAAATAAATAATAATAATAATAATATAAATATATAAGTAAAATAAAATAGGAACTAAAATATAATTACAGTTCAGATATAAATATTAAAATAAAAATAATAATAATATAAATATATAAGCAATGGAATTATATAATATAATATTAACACTATAGAAGAATAATATCGCACGTGAAAAGTAGGACTAATATATATTTCAAAATTATAGAATACAAATATAATATAGGTTGATTAATTCATACACATAGGCTATAAATTTATATAATCAAATTGTAGATATTAACACGTTTCTAATTTTCTTGTTATATGTTAGTGGGTTACATGTTAGAAGTTCTGGGTGTAATTTAGTTAAAGCATTGTACAACCGAGGGCCAAAATTTATGCTATGCTTTAGACCAGCAGATGTGAGACATTTAGGTTCTACTAATGTTGAATTAATATTTCGTCTTGTGTCATAATTGTGTGTCTGTAATACAAACTTATTACGATTTTTATGATAAAATTTTAACAGCGTATACTTATAAATTTGTTCAATATTAAATACATTAAATTCAGAATAAATTAATTTAGTTGGATAATCGAAACGTTTCTAAAACAAATTTTAATTATTCGTTTTTGTAGTAAATTTAACGGACTAAGATTAATTTTTGTACTTCCACCCCAAACAATTATACCATATTGAATGATAGACTGAATAATGGCCAAATAAACATTTCGTAGAACTCTAATAGGTAAGTAATTTGAATTGGACGGATATTTTATACATATAGCTCATGTTACAAATAAAATATACAATTATGATTAAAATTTGTCAATAATGTTAAAATTTATGATGATGATGATTGATAAAATAGATATTTTAAGAATAGTCATTAGTTGAGGATTGTCGTAGGGTATACGATAATTTGCGTAGCTGATGTTCGTGTGTTACGTATGTATTTCATTGAAAAACGTTCGCTAATGAACTAAATGTTATTTTATGTCGGAGATTACTATTTCAATTTATTATCTGACTTGATGACATCTTATTGATTATAAATGACTGTTACGTGTAATCAGATTTGTTGAGATATTATTTGAAATGAATGCTCGTTGGTTATGGATGTCGTATAGTATACGATGATTTTCATAGTAGATAAATCGTAAATTAAGTATGAATTTCAATCATTCAAGAGATCGTTCGCTTATGAAATGTTGTTTGACGTTGGTGATTACTCTGATTTGATGACATCCTATTGATTATCAGTGGCGTAGCATGAAATTTTGAGCAGGGGAAGCTAACTCAAGTTGTCTTTTATGCAATATGAGAAAACGTATTACAAAAATACAGTCTTAAAATAAATAGTAGTCAATTTCAAGTCAGCAGTCGAAGATTGGTTGGAACATCGTAAGTAACACCAATAAGGCGTGACCTCAAATGATACGTAGAAAATATGATTTCACGGTTTACACATATATCTCTTAACAAATAGACACGTATACGTATAACATTAGCTCACTCCCTGTCATACTTAGAGAAATCACAGTATTAGTATCATTACGTAAGTATGCGTCTGTCTTTTGGTTGTGTCCTTCATTGACAGCAAGGGAGTCGGTCATTTGTTTTTTAAATCACACTTTTGTTCGTAAGTCAGTTTTGATAATACAATTGTCCTAAAAAAAATTCAAGTAAATTGGTGTCAGGAACTGTTATTTCGCTCATTATTTATTATATCAGCCACAGTGCACACTAACACTTCAACTGAAAGCAACTGACGAAAAGGGATAACGCGGAAACTACTTTTTTCAAATGTTAAAGCTAGCTTCTTTGCGAGCCTTGCGACTAGGGTAGCTTAGTAGAAAGGGATGGAAAATCTGCGGGGTGGATTACACAGAAGAAACCGGTCTGCTTGGAAGCTGGTGTGTGCAGGCTTCTTGTTTACTGCTGCATCACAAATCATCCTGAGCTGCCGCATCACAATATTTAACGCGTAAATATAAATTCTATTAAAATTAATAAATAATTTTGTCCATAAACTGCAGGTTTATTATGAAATTATTATTAACTGGGGAAGCTAAGCTTTTTAGCTTACATTGACGCTACGCCACTGTTGATTATAGCTGTTGCGCGTCATCAGATTTATTTGTATGTGTTGGTGTTGATGTGTTGGTGGTTTTAAGAGGCCTATGACTTTTAATTGTATTCGGAACTATGCTCCGTAAGTGGTGGTAACTATTCGTGAATCACCCTGTATAAAGATGCATTCGACTCTGAGCTACGGAGCTCGAAAGCCTTACAGCTGAATAGTTATCCAGGCCAGTTGGATAGTGAACTGGACAACATGGAATTGACGTATGTCGTGGTATCATAGCAACAGCCACGGTCCATCTGACAGAATGTCAGAACAGGACTCGACTGCTGGGAATAGAAACTGTGTTGTGGAATTAGTGTGTCCATACATCAAAGGTTCCGAAACCGTGATGCGCGACCCACAAGGATTATAGGATTATCTGCAGTCACGGACACAAAAGAGTAAAGCTTTCAATAGAATTGCATGGTTACTATAATATGACTTAAGATAATGGTTTTATCTTTTTGCTGTTTAACTGTATGTCATTTCCGAATTTTTTTTCCTATTGTTTATTATTACTACCGGTATATTATCTTTTAAATTTGTAGCTAAATCAATTTTGTGCTTTATCTCTTTATTTGTGTTTAAAATTATGTATACTTCTTCTTCTTCTGCCTGACAAGTGTTAGGCCACAAGGCCTGTTACGGTCTCACATAAAATTTTCACGCCATCTCTTAGCAGGACGACCCACAGATCTTTGGCCATGTGGTACATAATCATAAATTGCCTTTGAGGGTCTACTATTACTCATTCTTTCCAAACGATGTTTCCAATTAGACTGATATTGAACAATGTAATCTAAAACTGGTTGAGTTTTTAGTTCCTTTAAAATTTCACAATTTCTTTTCAGATCCCATTTAGTATAGCCCGCTGTTCTTCGCATGAATCGCATTTCACAAGCCGTTATTCTGCTTTTATCCGCTTTCCTCAGTGTCCTTGCTTCGCTGCTATAGCTGAGCATCGGTCGTGCCAATGTGATGTAGAGACGTATGCGGGTGTGTTTCTGAACCAAGGATGGTTTCATCACACTATTTATAATGCCCATAGCTCTTGTGTATTTATTAATTTTCTGTGATATATATATATATATATATATATATATATATATATATATATATATTTATTTTAATGTACCGAAGTACATATGATATTTCAATGCAGATATTCTGCGTCATCATACGATGAAAGAGTAATGGAACGGAGAAAATTCCCTCCGGCGCCGGGATCTGAACCCGGGTTTTCAGTTATACGTGCTGATGCCTTATCCACTAAGCCACACCGGATACCCACCCCGGCGTCGGACAGAATTGTCTCAGATTAAGTTCCAACTCTTGGGTTCCCTCTAGTGGCCGCCCTCTGCACTACGTCATAGATGTCTATGAACGTAGGACCGAAGTCCACACATGTTGTGAGGTGCACTCGTTATGAGTGACTAGTTGGCCGGGATCCGACGGAATAAGCGCCGTTTTAAATCACGAAGTGTTGGAACTTAATCTGAGACAATTCTGTCCGACGCCGGAGTGGGTATCCGGTGTTGCTTAGTGGATAAGGCATCAGCACGTAGAGCTGAAAACCGGGGTTCAGATCCCGGCGCCGGAGGGAATTTTTCTCCGTTCCATTACTCTTTCATCCTATTTCTGTGATATGTCCAATTCTTCAAAAATGGAAAGATTTTAACCTAAATATGGGAAATTTACATATTTCTAATATTTTATTATCGAGAAAAATTTTACTTTGTATTGGGTATTTCCCACAGAATGCCATAATTTTTGTTTTATCTGTTGAAATTTCCACATTGTATGTGGTCGCTATTGTTATATATTGACCTTTGGAGGTCGTCTTCTGAAAGTGCTAATAATACCAAATCGTCTGCAAAGAGAATTGAATCAATTTAAGTCATTCATTCATTCATTCATTCATTCATTCATTCATTCATTCATTCATTCATTCATTCATTCATTCATTCATTCATTCATTCATTCATTCATTCATTTTATTCCATAGTTCTTACATGAACAATGAAGCTTTAAGATGTGGAACAAGTCAAAATGTTACAATATTACAATTACAATTTTTACAATTTTTTACGGTTTTAGTAATTTTCTACAATTTTTACCATTTTGCGCAATTTTTACAATATTTTGGCGAGATGTACTGAGATGAGATGAGGTCCGAGGATTCGCCAAAATATTACCCGGCATTTGCCTTTTGGTTGGGATTGGTTAATTTGTAGGCCTATATCCATGGCAAGTTTGCTTCCACTCTTTAATGATTCGGTTCATAAAAATAATAAAGAGAATGGGTGATAATCCACATCCTTGTCTTACACTACTATTGATGGGTGTGTCCACCCCTGTGGAGTAACGGTCAGCGCGTCTGGGCGCGAAACCAGGTGGCCCGGGTTCGAATCCCGGTCGGGGCAAGTTACCTGGTTGAGGTTTTTTCCGGGGTTTCCCTCAACCCAATAGGAGCAAATGCTGGGTAACTTTCGGTGCTGGACCCCGGACTCATTTCACCGGCATTATCACCTTCATATCATTCAGACGCTAAATAACCTAGATATTGATACAGCGTCGTAAAATAACCCAATAAACAAATTGATGGGTGTCCAAGATGATAGCTTACCATCTTGTTTAATTGCTATTTTATTTTGGTTATATATGTTATGAATATTGTGGACAAACTGTTGTGGAACATTGTCGTCTAAAAATTTGTAATAACTTTAATCTGTAGATTATGTATACAGTTTGCAAAATTGTGTTATATTCTTGCAATATCTCTACACTTTCGTTTATAATTTCTAATCGTGTATTTAATTTGTAACTGAACGTAAGTTTTGTATGAGGTCTTTAGTATTGTTTACTGTCTGTTAATTCTTGTATTTATCTTGTAACTATTAACACATTCGTCCTACTACTTGTTTACTATTACATTATATTATTCTATAATATAATTATTATGTAACATACTACAACATAATATACCAATGGGTACAATAGGGTTACAATATTTATTTTATTTATTTATTTATTCATTTATTTATTTATTCATTTATTTATTTGTTTGTTTATTTATTTCTTTATTTATTTGTTTATTTATTTTTATTCCTAGTAAGTTTGAAATGAATACAAATTAATAAATAAAATGAAAGATAAACTAGCCCACTCCTGAATGAGTAAGATTCTTGTTCAGGAGGGGATTTCAATACAGACAAAAATAAAATTAAAATTGAGAGTGAATACAGATTAAAAAGTGTTTAATATGTTTAAACCCAAACTATAAATTCAATACAAATCTTTTTATTTATTTTTTATTAATTTTGAGAGGATTCGTGGTTGAAATATTATTGGAATAAAATTTGTTTAATAATCTGGGACCTTGACTCATGCTATGATAAAAAAACTGCATTGGTTTTACATTTTGGTTCAGACAAACGCAGAGAAATCATATTTTTAGTTCTATATTTATGTATATACCTAAGCTATTAAAATTTCTATGAAAATATTTTAATAAAATAAAATAATACATTTATTTAATGTTGAAAACTTTGAAATGTTTAAACAACAATTCAGTTGGGTAATCTTTCTGCGTTTTTAAACAAATTTTTAATACTTTCTTATGTAGTAAAATTAACATATAAAGATTGGATTTATAAGTTCCACTCCAACCTATAATACCATACATAAATATAGACTGAAATAATGCTAAATAAATTATACGTAAACAGTTAATTGACAAAATATTTCTTAGAATAACAAAGTAACATAGGTAATGTTTACGTAATTTATTACAAATAAAATGAATATGATTATTCCATTTTAAATGATTATCAATAACTATACTTAAGTATTTAACCTCATTAACTTCATTAATAACTGAACAATTGCAATTTATATCGGAACAATCAGAATTATGCATTTTAATTTGTAGTATAGCCTAGATGAAATCGGTTTATTACCTTTATCATTTAAAGAAAATAGGATAGCTATTGTTTTATCTTTATTAATTACAAGTGAATTTAAATCGAACCATTTTTATTAATTTTAAGCCGCAATTTGCATTATAATAAGTATCAGTCCAAGTTTTTCCTCTAAAAGTAAAACAATATCATCAGCATACGAATATAAATGAGTAGTTTAATATCAAAGACGGACATCTGTCGTCTCCATAGTTTTGATCTAGAGGAATTTTTTGTTTCACAGTGTTCTTGTAGTATTTTAACACAATTCATTTTTATAAATGTAGTGTTAGAGTTTGTATATAGTTTCACCATAGCTGAAAAAAGCATGAAAAAATGTATAAGAATCCACATTATCTAAATTTCATCTGAAGGTCAGATGTCCGCCTTTGATATTAAGCTACTAAAATAATAATAATAATAATAATAATAATAATAATAATAATAATAATAAGTTACAGCTTACAGGCTTAATTTAGTAAGGACTTTTTTTACTTAAAATGAAAAGAAGCTATTTAAGGAAGCCATGCTTCTAGTGTACAATGTAGGTATGCTTTTTTGTTCACACCACCGTCTTCTGAATTGTTTTAACTGCGCGAAGATAGTTATAAATTATTATGAATAATTGCCATTGTTGTAAATTGTAACGTAGAAATGTATTCTAAATTGTTTAACGTAAAGGAAATTTTGGAGAAAAAGAATATTTTGTTTGGAGCTTTTTCTGAAAGTCTTACAAAACAAGACAAATTAATTAATTGTATGTAACATAACCTACAAACTGTATTCTAACCACTGACAGAGATGGGTAGAAATTGTGTAATATTTTCTCTACACTAGTAGCCTA
Source organism: Periplaneta americana (assembly GCA_025594305.2). NCBI lineage: Eukaryota > Metazoa > Arthropoda > Insecta > Blattodea > Blattidae > Periplaneta > Periplaneta americana. Next base: position 21,707,894 of record JAJSOF020000035.1, read on the forward strand.
AGACTTACAGAACTGTAAAGAAACATTGGTGATCACTGACAAACATGTATGAAATTAACTTGTAACTTGTACCTCCCCCTTCACTTACAAGTGCAGAAGTGTAGTGTTGTAATACACCTGTAACTTACAAGTTTCACAAATTATCGATATATTCACCTGTAACTTTTAACTTGTACTTTCGTAAAACAGGTCCCTGATATCAACTTTCTTGGACCTCTTTTCCACACTTTATTTTTATCGAAGTATTGGCTACCGAAAGACATGAATACTGTAACACTATCTAGGTCCCCTAGACGACAGTTGTTCGAGATAGAGCGTACAAAGCGGTGGATAACGAAGCAACTCAGCAACATTCATAGTTACGCAGGTGTGGAGGGGAGGCAGATGCGAGAAATATTTATCTAATCCAGAATAGATGAAGCCAATGTTGCAGTAAAGTGGCCTAACATGTTGTCATTGTAACAGGATAACAGTGCGGACAAAGGGGAAGAGCTGTGTCTGCCTGTTTGCGGACACCCAGGCACCTGTTCCAAGTGCTTCCACAGTAACTAGAACTGCTTTAATTCTGACGTAGAAAATATCTCGCTATGTAAACATATTCCCAACAGCTGCTTGCGTTTAAATCTGCAATAATTGTAGTGAAAATAATACGATTCCATACATTCTAACTTGAATTAAAATTAACTATATACCGGATGTTTCAGCGAAACCTGACATGTTCTTTAATAATAACTTACTGGCTTTTAAGGAACCCGGAGGTTCATTGCCGCCCTCACATAAGCCCGCCATTGGTACCTATCCTGAGCAAGATTAATCCAGTCTCTATCATCATACCCCACCTCCCTCAAATCCATTTTAATATTATCTTCCCATCTACGTCTCGGCCTCCCCAAAGGTCTTTTCCTTCCGGCCTCCCAACTAACACTCTATATGCATTTCTGGATTCGCCCATACGTGCTACATGTCCTGCGCTTCTCAAACGTCTGGATTTTATGTTCCTAATTACGTCAGGTGAAGTATACAATGCGTGCAGCTCTGAGTTGTGTAACTTTCTCCATTCTCCTGTAGCTTCATCCCTCTTAGCCCCAAATATTTTCCTAAGAACCTTATTCTCAAACACCCTTAATCCCTGTTCTTCTCTCAAAGAGAGAGTCCAAGTTTCACAACCATACAGAACAACCGGTAATATAACTGTTTCATAAATTCTAACTTTCAGACTTTTTGACACAAGACTAGATGACAAAAGCTTCTCAACCGAATAATAACACGCATTTCCCATATTTATTCTGCATTTAATTTTCTCCCGAGTGTCATTTAGATTTGTTACTGTTGCTCCAAGATATTTGAATTTTTACACCTCTTCGAAGGATAAATCTCCAATTTTTATAGTTCCATTTCGTACAATATTCTGGTCACGAGACATAATCATATATTTAGTCTTTTCGGGATTTAGTTCCAACCCTATCGTTCTACTTGCTTCAACAAGAATTTCGGCGTTTTCCCTAACCGTTTGTGTATTTTCTCCTAACATATTCACGTCATCCGCATAGACAAGAAGCTGATGTAACCCGTTCAATTCCAAACCCTCTGTGTTATCCTGAACTTTCCTAATGGCATATTCTAGAGCGAAGTTAAAAAGTAAAGGTGATAGTGCATCTCCCTGCTTTATCCCGCAGTGAATTGGAAAAGCATCATATAGAAAATGGCCTATACGGGCTCTGCTGTAAGTTTCACTAAGACACATTTTAATTAATCGAACTAGTTTCTTGGGAATACCAAATTCAATAAGAATATTATATAAAACTTCTCTCTTAACCGAGTCATACGCTTTTTGAAATCTATGAATAACTGATGTTCTTTAATAATAATAATAATAATAATAATAATAATAATAATAATCTATATATATAACTTGAACTGGTAATGAAAATTACGGGAAAACGGTGAACCGATTTTAATAAATGACCCCTCATTTTGAAGCTTGGAACCCAAAGTTTTTCAGAAAAATAGTAGTTTTGAGTGAAATGTCAATTTTCCTACATAATTTTCCTATTTTCTAAAACCCATCTGTCGTCAGTTTTGAGAACTAATGGCTTTTCAGAGTAAAACAAAACACACACACTACAATAAACAATATTACACGAAGGCCATGACCTGTAGGATTGCTGACATATTTAGAGCTCAGATTCTCTGACACCATAATTCCAATAGCTACCCTTCATTTGTGTAATTTTTTTAGAACATCTCAAGACTTACTAAAAATAATTTACAGGTCTGATTCTCTGGTGCGTAATTTTCATAGTGCAGCTGTGTATTGGATTTTAGAAACTACAAAACTTGAGAAGGTTTGATGACATTATTACATAAAAATTTGAATATTATCACAGTTTATGCCATAATGTATTTGTCACTAATGGTATACATTAATGCTATTGATATATCGATGATATGAAAGTGAACTCTTTTGGGGTTGTATAAGTAGGCGTAGAGAATATCTTAAATTAGTTCTTAATATCTGTAATTTACAGAGTAACGGCTATAGTATATATATAGAGTTACTGAAAACTACAAACCTTACGTAACATAACAATATTGTTATTAAAAATGAAATATTTTTACAGTTATTACTGAAGTGGTGTGGGTCTTTTTGATATATTTAATGGCTGGGCGGTGTAGATACTTATATGTGTGATTGTCTAATTTTTCTAGAACGTAGTGCAGTAATATGGAAGAGGCATTAGTAAATTGAGTCATGCTTTCTATTTTAGCTGCATCTTATCAAAATTAATTCCATATTCATTTGGTTTAATCGATTAAATCTGAGATCGCTGCCAAGCATATCATTTTGTTGAAGGGAGAACTCAAAGAACTGAAGATAGATGTGTTCAAGAAAAAGTATTTGGCATAAAAACATTAAAGAGGAAGCTTTTTAAAAGAGATATTTTTGATAGGATTATTGAGTTATTATGTTGTTTTAAATGTTACACCTTCATCATTATGGAAGCAAATGCACTTCAAAATGTCTCGTAATCTTTCTGGAAAATAAATATGAAAAATTTTATTTGAACTTATAATTAACTAAATTTGCAGTATTTGTTGCACAAGCCACTAGTAATAATAATAATTTCGTTTAACAGTTGAGTTGCTCTGGGTTGTCATCAAATTATCTATCCTTATACTGCTCTTTTGAGGCTTGAAACTAATGTAATTTTCCCTAAGATAGGTTACTAGCCTTATCATTAGGTAGTCCAGTAGTGGAGCTGCCACTTTTAGCCTCTGGACAGGCTTATAATGCAGGATTTCCTCTGCATTTGATGAAACAGCTCCATTATTAGCAAACTATTGTTAGAAAAAAGAAGAGAATTTAATTTAGAAACCCATATAAGGCCTAGCTTTTATTGATTTTGTGAAAGCTTTTGATAAAGTCCGAAGAGACTTTTTATTCGACATATTACAAGAAAAAAATATTCCAAATTTGCTATTCCAAAATATAATAGAAATTTACACAGACAGCAAAATAAGTGTAAAATAAATAACTGTATATCCGAAAGAAAATTAGTTAATAATAGAGTTCGACAAGGTTGTCCACTATCACCAACTTTATTTAATATTTATATAAATGCAATTATTTTAAAATGGAACCAAATCTACACATCAGGAATCAAAATAACCAGTGCTCTAACATTAAATACCTTACTCTATGCCGATGATCAAGTCATAATTTCCAATTCAGAGGATAATTTACAAAGAGGATTATATACATTAAATACAATAAGAAAAGATTTTGGGATGGAAATTTCAGCACAAAAATCAAAAGTAATGGCACTTTTAGGACAAGACCCAGTCACAAGTAAGATAATACACAATAATCAATGCCTCGAACAAGTACAAAATTTAAACTATCTGGGTTGTGAAATATCTTATCAAAATGAAAAAGATGTGAACAAGAAAATTACCAAATTTACACAAATTCTGGGAATAATAAACAATACATTAAAAGCTAAATTAGTACAAAAATCTACAAGAATAAAAATATGTAATACACTAGCATTACCCTCCCTTTTATACGGGAGCGAAATTTGGACATTAAAGAAAAAAATACATGAACAGAATCAAAGCAACGGAAATGAAATTTTTCAGGAGGACAGCAGGATAAACTCTTTTAGACCGAAAAAGGAATGAAGAAATTTTAGAACAATTAGAAGTAGAGTCAGTAGAAGAAAAAATCAACAGATACAAATTAAATTGGCTAGATCATGTAAGAAGAATGGAAAATTCAAGAATCCCAAAAAATTATGATGCAGTATAAACCAGTGGCGGCTCCTGCGTATTTCTTAAGATGAGGAAAGAAGTTAACAGCACGAAATGACACCTTCTTGAATTAAACATGCTACAAATTAGCCTACATGCATACATGTAAGACCAGGTAGTGTTGGGGTTGGCCTTCCCTTCTGTATAGCAATAATCTGTTCTTGTAAACTGAATCTCCTAAATTGTCCAAAATATATTATGTTTTCACTTCAATTCATTGTTAAAAAATTGCGCAAATTAACAATTACAAGGAAATTCACAACCTCGTAGCATTTTTCGAGCACACTACAGCATCACACGTGTTGGAAGAGACTAGCTACTAACTCGTAACCGGAATCGTTTTACGGAAATAGAAATTGGAATGGAAATGGGAAATAATCTGAGGAAAGCGAGAACACTGCACCACCCACGTGGTCTGTCTTGCCACATGTACATTTTACAAGTTCAGTATCACATATTTTTGAAGAATGTCAGTTCTTGTAAAGTCATACTGTCATTATTGTTCAAAGCTGCCGGTGAACGATTAATTTTTTATGTTAAAAATGATGTAATTTGGAGTACCTACTTTCAGTTTCAAATATATTTGTACAAAACTGACAACTTGGCTGTTGCCCTGTCTAGTAAACAATGAATAGAAGTGAATTTCAGGGGCCAAGTACGTAGAACTACTTCCTCTTTGTTTTAAATAAACCCGACTTTAACTTTCAAATATCCACGAAAGTTTCAAACCATGAATAGTAGCCTATATAAAATGCAATGACTAATACTTTTGATTTATAATTAAAAAAAAAAGTTTACATGGTGTCTTTCATAGCGTTGCGTTAAAACTGTTTTTGTTGTGTCTCCTCCTAGATGTGTTATAGTTTGGTTGAATGCAGCATCGTTAGATGGCAGCGGTAGCGAGCTTGCTGCACGACCAGTCGGTTTCTATTTCCCGCCCATGCACTGATTCAGAGGAGGATCTCCTCCCTCTCCGTTCATTTACTTGCTTTAAAACTCTGCTTCTTTCTCTGGCCGCTAGTGCGCTGTTGTCTGTCTCGATCAACCGAGTTTTTCTTATAGCTGTGAAGTTAAAAATGATCGAATCTTCCTCGAATTTCAAGGCACATATTTTATTTGGTATTTACTTTCAAAAGAAGAAAATGTGAGGAGGACGTTCCTCTCTTCCCTCCCCCGAGGAACCGCCACTGGTATAAACCTAGAGGACATCGTCGACCAGGAAGACCTTTTAGAAAACTGCTAGATGGGGCCGAAACAGGTCTACAGAGGCCTAATTCGTGAAGGATGATGATGATGATAATAATAATAATAATAATAATGTTTAATTTTTTTCTGGCAGAGTTAAGGCCGTGAGCCTTCTCTTCCACTCAACCAGAGGTACAACAGTAAATACCACATCCGTGAACTCTTCTTATTAATTCTTATGGTACTTTTCATTTCACTGTCATCTTTTATAATTTTCCAGTACAGAAAATAATGTAGTGCTGAAATTATTTTCGTGCTTTTCGCGAAAATACATATTTTAAGCCTGATTGGAGAATGCTGGGTTTGCAATGAAAGACCTGCCCTTGAGCAGAAAACTACGAATGACTGAATCAATGCATACAATTCCTGGTAAAATAGACTAGCAGCAGTGGCGGTTCCTCGGGGGAGGGAAGGGAGGAACGTCCTCCTCACATTTTTCTTCTTTTGAAAGTAAATACCAAATGAAATATATGCCTTGAAATTCGAGGAAGATTCGATAATTTTCAAGTTCACAGCTATAAGAAAACCTCGGTTGATCGAGTTTTAAACGACGCGCACTCATGTGCTGCTAGAAAACTGTGAGAAAGATGCGAGATTGTATGTGAGGAGGAAAGTCAATCCATTCCTCCTCTACTGCAGTTAGCACACAAGGACAACAGCGCGCTAGCGGCCAGAGAAAGAAGCAGAGTTTTAAAGCAAGTAAATGAACGGAGAGAGAGGAGATCCTCCTCTGAATCAGCGCATGGGCGGGAAATAGAAACCGACTGGTCGTGCAGCAAGCTCGCTACCGCTGCCATCTAACGATGTTGCATTCAACCAGACTATAACACATATAGGAGGAGGCACAATAAAAACAGTTTTAACGCAAAGCTATGAAAGACACCATATAAACTTTTTAAAAATTATAAATCAAAATATATTATTCATTGCACTTTATATAAGCTACTATTCATGGTTTGAAACTTTCGAGGATATCTGAAAGTTGAAGTTGAATTTATATAAAACAAAGAGGAAGTAGTTCTACGTTAGTACAGCAGATCTTTTTGGCCCCTGAAATTCACTTCCATTCATTATCTACTAGACAGGACAACAGTCAAGTTGTCAGTTTTGTACAAATATATTTGAAATTGAAAGTACTCCAAACTACATTATTTTTAACATAAAAAAATTATTCGGCCACCGGCAGCTTTGAACAATAATGGTAGTACGACTTTACAAGAACTGATATTCTTCAAAAGCATGTGATACTAAACTTGCAAAATGTACATGTGGCAACACAGACCACGTGGGTGAGTGCAGTATTCTCGCTTTCCTAACAGATTATTTCTCATTTCCATTTCCGTAAAACGGTTCCGGTTACATGTTAGTAGCTGATCTCTTCCAACACGTGTGATGCTGTAGTATGCAAGAAAAATGCTGAGAGTTTGTGAATTTCCTTGTAATTGTTAATTTGTGCAATTATTCAACAATGAATGGAAGTGAAAATATATTATATTTTGGACAATTTAGGAAACTCAGTTTACAAAAACAGATTATTGCTATACAAAAGGGAAGGCCAACCCAACTACCTGGTCTTACATGTATGCATGTAGGCTAATTTGTAGCATGTATCTCTCAAGAAGGTGTCATTTTGCGCTGTTAACTTCTTTCCTCCTCTTAAGAAATATGCAGGAGCCGCCACTGACTAGCAGATATTCAATACGAACAGAATTCGTCCAATAGTTAAGTAGATTGGACGGTATAGCCTATTTTAACCCTGGATTTCTTCAGTTTTAATGTGACGGCTTCACTCACGGGTCCTGGTGGTTGTTTCTGTACAAGCGAGTCATTGACACCAATTGAATCTTTCAGTTGTAGTGACGAAGTTTCCAAGTACTCAATGTATTTTGAAAGGCCACTGAAATGTGCCTTGAGGAAAGCAAGGGAGCCATAGATTTCAGTGCTGAGTACAGATTTTGCCTTAGGGATCGAGAGATCCTCCTCCCGTCGAGAGTGTTCTCCCCCCCCTCTCTCTCTCTCTCTCTCGAAATGTATTGATATTTCTCTCAAAATAAAAAAAAATCAATATACAACACAATAAGTACAGGATAACGCTCATCAACAATGATTTAGGTTTTTTTAGGTACTAAGGTCCAATTTAGGTTTTTTTTTTAGATTCAACAGAATTCATGTATGACTCCAATGATCATGATTCGGAAAAGTATTGAAGAAATTAGGATTTATTTATTTATTTATTTATTTATTTATTTATTTATTTATTTATTTATTTATTTATTTATTTATTTATTTATTTATTTATTTATTTATTTATTTATTTATTTATTCTGGTGTAGTTAAGGCCATCAGGCCTTCTCTTCCACAACACCAGGAATACAAAAACAATAATAGAAATAAACAGAAAAAAAACTATATACAAAATAAAGCAACACAAGAAATAAAGAGAGAGAGAGAGAGAGAGAGAGAGAGAGAGAGAGAGAGAGAGAGAGAGAGAGAGAGAGAGAGAAACACTGTAAACAAAGTAAAGCCACACAAAAATATACACAGGTTGCATCACACAAACTTTAAATGAGTGATTAAGTATCATAATTAATAATGTCCTAACTAATTAATTAACATAGACAATAAACTTGGAATTTTATTCTAGATTAAAAAAGAAAAAGGAAAAAAAAAACACAAATCAATACTTCTAGCAATACCTAAAAACATTAACTAAGACAAAATTTTCCAATTTAATTTTGAATTGTGATAAAGTCCGGCAGTCCCTGACATCATTAGGTAACGAATTCCAGAGGCGAGGTATTTCTACAGTATAGGAAGATGAGTATAAAGACGTTATATGATGAGGGATAGAAAGAAGTGCTTGATGTGGGCTTCGAAGAGTTGTAAGAAATTGAAAGCGCGATAACAGATAATTCGGAGTAGAAGTACAGTATGTATGATTCTAAACAGAAATGACAGTGAATGTATTGTTCTTCGTTCCTTCAGACGCACCCATGAAAGTAACTGGAGGGAAGGTGTTATATGGTCAAATTTACGAGTATTGCAGATGAATCGTATGCACACATTATGAACACGTTGTAGTCTCTCAGCTAAGAGTGAACTTACATTAGTTAGCAAGGAATCGCAATAATGAAAATGGGGCACTACAAGCGTCTGAATAAGATTCTTTTTTAGACTAAGTGGTAGAAATTCTTTCATATGGAACAAGGAGTGAAGTTGAGAAAATATTTTTTTGCAAATGTGTGTTACTTCAGTATTCCAATTTAGATCGCTATCCATAAAAATGCCAAGATTTTTAACTGTTTCACTGTACTTAATAGTAATCCCATTCAACTCCGTAACTCACGACACCACAGAATTCGTTCGATGATCGCCGAACAGTTTAGATCAATAAATTTTCAAGTGTTCGAAGAAGTTCACGGACTGGCAGACAATGGCAGTACAAGAAGAATAGACATGATTGCCATCCCGCCAAATAACAACAATGGCTACATCATCGATCCCACCGTTAGATTTGAAAAACAAAAGAGCCAACCTGAAGATGTAAATAGGGAAAAAAACGACATCTATGTACGTACCGTTCCATATTTCATGGACAAATACGGTCTACAACAAATTGAAGTAATAGGCCTTATGGTTGGAGCGCGCGGAACTATTCCCGGTTTCTTCTTCCAGACCTGGCAACGTTTCGGCCTACAGAGGAAGGATGACATCGTTCTTGCAGCTCTGAGAGGATCAATATTTATACTCCGCAACCATCTCTACGGTCAACAATGATCTTCAACTAATTAATTAGTAGCTACTTATTTATTCAGTCATTTCTTGTCAATGTTGTAAGACTCCCTTCAACTTCAACATATGTATATTATTTATACTTCCAACTGCCTATTGCACAATATGCTCTGTCTCTGTGGCAGCCTGTTAATACAGGGAGCTGTTATCGTTTAGATAAATAAATAAAAAAAAAATGTGGTATAGTACCACTATCAAGAGTGCTTCGTATACGATTGTGTCCCATAGGATTTCAGAAGTAAGAAAGAAAATAGGCAAAACCTACAAATCCGGTCCCTAATTATGACTATGTGTGCGCAGAAACAGTGTAAACAAAGCCTCCTTCATATCTGACGATAGCTATAGTATTCTAAGGCCCGATTGTATAAACCATTTAATCTTAGATCAGAGGTTAAATTGATCCTTGTTTCAGCTGAACTTGGAATTTTGTGTTGTATAAAGTCTAAACTGAGATTAATTTGTCTCAAACTAAAGTCAACTTTGACTGAAGAAATTTCTCCGATTAAGTTACATGATCCAAATTCAGTTGTTTCTTTTCTGTTTGAAATATACGAGGGACAGATTGTGCAAATAAAAAATCCATTATTATTAATATCAATAGATATGATAGATACATTTATATATATTTCTTTCAATTTCTTGCCTTAATATACAAACAATCTTATATTTTATAAGGCTCCATCGTGTTCAGCAGTATCAAATAACATAACCTATAATTATATTATGTTTATAACAACCATTAATTATTAATGGATATGATAGGTACATTCACAAATTTTCAATTTACTGTATTACTAAACGAAAATTGTCGTTTTATAAAGCTTTATTATGTTTAGCAGTATCAAACACCGTAACATGTTAACAACTCGGAGAACAGTCAACCTTCTCCTTATTGAATAATTTCGAGGAAAAATTGTTCCGGAGCTAGGTATCGAACCCGGGACCTTTTGGTTTAACGTTCCCGGGTAGCTCAGTGATAGAGCGTTGGTACGTTAAACCAAAAGGTCCCGGTTTGATACCTGGCTCCGGAACAATTTTTCCCTCGAAATTATTCAAATCAACTTTACAGGGAGTTATACCTGAAATCTTGATTTGCTTCTTCTTATTGTCCGCCATTATTTACTTTGCACAAAAAACCAGTGTCTCCAACAGAGTATACGGAAAGTCGCCAAAAAGTAGTTGTAAAGTCGCTAGATTTCTCATTATCAACAAAGAAAGATTAAATTTTGTCACTATTGGGGTGCTGAAAAGGTCACTAAATCCCTATTTAAGCAATATAAAAGTTAAAAGAAATTGTTGTTGAAAAAGAGTTAAAGTCGCTGGATTGGCAACACTGAACAAATCTGTATAACATGGTCCGCGCATCACGTATTTCACCTGTTTATGCGATGTTGCCAGATCCTTTTCACGTGAACTTAGTTTGCATTTGAACCAAGGTAATTTGATTGCAGAAAAGTTTTATACTATAGAAGAAGTGTCTGAACTCGGTTCACTTTTCGATCTACGATCAAAGTTGATCTTTAGTCAGGGAGTTTTATACAATTGGGCCTAAATGTCTCGGCACCACAGCAACACTTCTGTTTTTTATTCTTTCTCTATTCTTGTCCGGTCCTCTGCTTCTCTCTTTTGAAATGTCACAAAGCCCGAAGCTCGTCTTGGTGGCACCCGGCACCTGTTTTTTTGTGTCCACGCGAAGATTATCTACCAGGTAGACATCCGTGTTATGACCCTTATTGGGGACCCTTGCTGTCTCCACAGGGAGTCTGGTTTTATGGAAATAATTAACTCACACAAAACTGAGACTGTGAATAAGGGGAGGGAACAATAGTTTCCCACAGTTGGACTTCCTGAAGAAACCTAATGAAATATCTAATTTCTAGTTCCTGACGTCATAAAACAATACAACATAGCTTTTGATTATTGGATGTCTAAATATCTTATTGAAGATGTGAATCAGACGCTGGTACAGACACTCATTCTATCCCACTTCGATTATTGCGACGTTTTGTTCAGTGATCTCAGATTGATTCCGCTCAGAAACTACAGCGTGTTCATAACGCGTGCGTTCGCTTCATTTGTAATGTTCGATAATATGATCATATCTCACCTAATTTCGAGAAGTTATCATGGATTAGGTTACATGAGAGGAGAAATCTGCACTCACTTTCTTTCTTATATCGAATTATGCACACTTAATTTCCCCTATTATTTATTCGCTTGTTTTCATACTCTCTCTCCCTATCATAATATTAATACTCGATCACAACGCGATAACACGCTAGAAATTCCACTTCACACATCATCTCTGTATTCCTCATCTTTTACTGTTGCTACCTCTCGTCACTGGAACTCTCTGCCGCCTGAAGTCAAGGGCTGCCGAACATTGAAATCTTTAAAATCCAAGTTAGAAAATTATCTTATGACGAGTTGCTAAACTAACTTACTATTATGACAAGTGTTGTATTGCATGTTTCCACGTATTCACATTTTTTTAATGTTCTAGTAATATTTAACTTACTTTATATTTTTGTTTTCATATTTTCCGATAATGGTATATGTATAATGTGATAAGTTGAGCTAAATATAATCATAATTTTCCTTACTGTATGTAGGCCTACTTAAAAATATTGTATTCATTGTATGCTTTGCTCTATTTTATTACTATTTTTATTACTATTATTATTATTATTATTATTATTATCATTCTTATTATTACTATTCTTATTTGTTATTATTATTATTATTATTATTATTATAATTGTTATTATTTTATCAATAATTGTCTTTGTATGTCTCATTTATTTTGACCTGCTGTTCACATTTTATTATGCTTTTTTTTCTTTCTGTATGTTATATATTATGTCTGATTTCTACTTACTAGTTGTTTACATTTTATTATTATTATTATCTTATTCAGTTTTGTGTATAAAATTGTAGTGTTTTTGTAAATTTGTAGTGTTTTTGTAACGCAGTTTTAATCCTGGTTGAGTGTTAGAGAAGGCCGTATGGCCTTAACTCTGCCAGGTTGAATAAATCATTATTATTATTATTATTATTATTATTATTATTATTATTATTATTATTATTATTATTATTAATTTTAATATTATATATATTTTTAATTGTTATTCGCTTCATCAATTGCTATGGTTATCTAGCGTCTAGCGTCTGAATGATATGAAGGTGATAGTGCCAGCGAAATGAGTCCAGGGTCCAGCGCCGAAAGTTACCCAGCATTTGCTCAATGGGTTGAGGGAAAACCCCGGGAAAAACCCCGACATATAACTTGTCCCAACTAGGATTTGAATCCGGGCCCGCTCTTTCCACGGTTAGGCATGGTAACCGTTACTCCACAGCGGTGAATTTTAATATTCTTCTATTTATGTCTCGTGACCAGAATATTGTACGAAATGGAAACATAAAAATTGGAGATTTATCATTCGAAGAGGTTGAAAAATTGAAATATCCTGGAACAACAGTAACAAATATAAATGATACTCGGGAGGAAATTAAACGCAGAATAAATATGGGAAAAGGGTGTTATTATTCGGTTGAGAAGCATTTGTCATCTAGTCTGCTGCCAAAAAATCTGAAAGTTGGAATTTATAAAACAGTTATATTACCTGTTGTTCTGTATGGTTGTGAAACTTGGCCTCTCACTTTGAGAGAGAAACAGAGATTAAGGGTGTTTGAGAACAAGGTTCTGAAGAAAATATTTGGGATTAAGAGGGATGAAGTTACAGGAGAATGGAGAAAGTTAAGCAACGCAGGACTGAACGCTTTGTTTTCTTCACCTGACATAATTAGAAACATTAAATCCAGACGTTTGAGATGGACAGAGCAAGTAGCACGTATGGGCGAATCCATAAATGCATATAGAGTGTTAGTTGGGAGACCGGAGGGAAAAAGACCTTTGGGGAGGCCGAGATGTAATATTAAAATGTATATGAGGGAGGTGAGATATGATGATAGAGACTGGATTAATCTTGCACAGGATAGGGACCGATAGTGGTCATATGTGAGGGCAGCAATGAACCTGCGGGTTCCTTAAAAGTCATTTGTAAGTAAGTAAGTATTAGGAACTGAATTATTATTTTTTTATATTTATAGATAAAACACACATGTTGGGTCAATTATACAGTGTTCATAGATTTAATCAGAAACATTAAAGATTATATATTACAATTATATGAACACTAATAAATATAATTACTTACTTACTTACTTACTGGCTTTTAAGGAACCCGGAGGTTCATTGCCGCCCTCACATAAGCCCGCTATTGGTCCCTATCCTGAGCAAGATTAATCCAGTCTCTACCATCATATCCTACCTCCCTCAAATCCATTTTAATATTATCTTCCCATCTACGTCTCGGCCTCCCTAAAGGTCTTTTGCCCTCCGGCCTCCCAACTAACACTCTATATGCATTTTTGGATTCGCTCATACGTGCTACATGTCCTGCCCATCTCAAACGTCTGGATTTTATGGTCCTAATTATGTCAGGTGAAGAATACAATGCGTGCAGCTCTTTGTTGTGTAACTTTCTCCATTCTCCTGTAACTTTATCCCTCTTAGCCCCAAATATTTTCCTAAGCACCTTATTCTAAAACACCCTTAATCTCTGTTCCTCTCTCAAAGTGAGAGTCCAAGTTTCACAACCATATAGAACAACCGGTAATATAACTGTTTTATAAATTCTAACTCTCAGATTTTTTTGACAGAAGACTAGATGACAAAAGCTTCTCAACCGAATAATAACAGGCATTTCCCATACTTATTCTGCGTTTAATTTCCTCCCTAGTGTCATTTATCTTTGTTACTGTTGCTCCAAGATATTTGAATTTTTACACCTCTTCGAAGGATAAATCTCCAATTTTTATATTTCCATTTCGTACAATATTCTGGTCACGAGACATAATCATATACTTAGTCTTTTCGGGATTTACTTCCAACCCAATCGCTTTACTTGCCTCAACTAGAATTTCCTCGTTTCCCCTAATCGTTTGTGGATTTTCTCCTAACATATTCACGTCATCCGCATAGACAAGAAGCTGATGTAACCCGTTCAATTCCAAACCCCCTGTGTTATCTTGAACTTTCCTAATGGCATATTCTAGAGCGAATTAAAAAGTAAAGGTGATAGTGCATCTCCCTGCTTTAGCCCGCAGTGAATTGGAAAAGCATCAGATAGAAAATGGCCTATACGGGCTTTGCTGTACGTTTCACTAAGACACATTTTAATTAATCTAACTAGTTTCTTGGGAATACCAAATTCAATAAGAATATTATATAAAACTTCTCTCTTAACTGAGTCATACGCCTTTTTTTAAATCTATGAATAACTGATGTACTGTACCTTTATACTCTCATTTTTTCCTCCAATATCTGTCGAATACAAAAAATCTGCTCAATAGTCGATCTATTACGCCTGAAACCACACTGACGATCCCCAATAATTTCAAATAAATATAATATAATTATTAAAGAAATTAGTAATAATCAGACACGTTTCGGAGATGCTTCTCCATCTACAGTGACTATTTACCACGGCGGATGCTTCAGGTGATGAAACCGCGTTGTTGCTTGGCTTAAAGGAGACTGCTTTTTTTTTTTAATGTTGGCATTGATGACAATGGCGGCTTCAACAGTTTCTTATTTATACGGACAATATCTTTGAAGATATGTGCCCTCTTACGTACTGGAATGTTCCCGTTCCCGTGGTGTTTACATCCATCGTAACAGAAGCCCATTTCACCTAAATGTACTCGTCACCTTGCTTGAAGAAAGCTATTATGACAACGTACTTATTTATGGTGTGACATCGAAGATTTTGATAAATAGCAGGCAAGTCCCAGACTGACAGCGAGTAGACAGACGGACGGACAGACAGTTTCTAAATACCTTTTTACTTTCCGGAACAATGGCTATAAAATGTTTCCCTCTTTCAAGTTCACAAGAGAACAAACGGTCCCTTTAGACAGATAATGTTGCAGAGCTAAGAGATGGGATCGGGCCTCAAATTAGAATGTGTATTGGCACCCATCAGGGTCTGCGATCTACAACAGGTGGAGACGGACAGACGGGCGCGGAACGTCCCGATCCCAGCACGTGATACGGTCGGGGCGCTGCAACATTTTGCTATATTCTCGAAATTTTCAAATCTGGTTATGAACTATGTACCTCCAGCTGATAGGATTTCTGAATGCATTAACAGAAATATGTTTGAAAACATAATATTATCTACGAAGTGATAAAACTCCCAGTCTATGTAGATTATGAACAGGCAAATTGTAATAAATGTCGATATGTTATGACCAATGAACGGATTTCTAGTTCTGTACCTACAGTATTTTCTTTGCTACGTCCTAGACCAGGCATGTCAATTGATGCCCACAGGAGCAAGCGCGCGCTTTAGAGCTCAGGAGAGCCTGAGCGCTTTACAGCGGAAAGGAAAGAGACAGACGAAAGAGGTAATATATGCCGCTTGATCGAGCTATGTTCAGGGATGGCCAGCACTCATTCAATAGATAAAGGAAGTAGAAATTATTAAAACTGTATCCATGTTAATTTTTAGATTTGTCTGAGAAGTGTAAGTGCATTATAAGGATGTAAATTTTAATTTTAATGTTCATTTTTCACAAGTTTGATTTTTTTGTTCAAAAGAAATATTTTCTCAACATTTTTTATAGAATAGTGAACTTTTCAGATATAAACCTATTTATTTAATAGCCTTACGGAATGTTTTCGTAAATCTAATATACCGTAAATACGTATTACTGAAGTTAGTGTATTGAAAATTTTGAAAATATTTGCATGGAAATTGTTTGTAAGGAAATGGATTAACAAAGCTACTACTGTTACATCTTAAGCAAAAGATACTTGCCTATGTGTTGTAACAATGTCAGCTCTATAGCTTCAGCACATTTCGAGAAAATAATTTAATATTCTGAGGGTAGGAAGTTGCTCACCAATATCACCTTAAAAGCATAATGCTATAAGAGTTTTGTTATGGAATATTAGTGACACTTAAAATATATACAGCACCTAGGTAACTTTGCTTTGTACTGTAACATTGTTTTTTATTAGTTTATTGATTATTTTTATAGGGCTAAATGTATCATCAATATCAATTCCAACTTATCAAGTCATACTCAGTCTCTTTTTTTAGGATATCATTTTCTTTATGAATGATGTGTTTCATCCATTTAGTACAGTATAGTTGTACTGCTACGGAATGTATGTGAATATTCCTTCTTATCTCTTTATTGTGTTATTAACATTTAAAACACAACTGCAATATTAAGAAATTGGTATTAGTACTTTTGTTTTACAGACAATATAGATATAGTCCCGTCGCTCTAATTTCCGGCAGCCAATCGCGTTGCAGGTCGGCTACATTTAAACATGTGCGTCTTGTGATTCGCTGATGAAGACGTTATTTATTTCATAAGGCTCGATAAATACTTAATATAATCGCCCGCCATTTTGGCTCTTTCGTTGGCGTTCGCAGAAAGCACACGAAGACGTTATTTGCCGCTCAATTATTTGCTGAATTACAGTGCGTTTGATTTATTATCATAGGTGCTACGACATGATAATGTTTAACGGTGTGGCAAATAGATCCCTCGTCTGCTAATTCGGCAACGAAAGAACAAAAATGGCGAACGATACTTTATAGAGCCTTGACTTACTAAGACGTAAGCAAAGAGGAGGAGTCACGCCGGGAATAACAGCGTCGGGACTATAATATCAAACAGAAAGAAGCCATATAAAAATAACGACAAAATTTCACGTTCCGTTTGAAGTTTGTGCACCACTGTTTTCTTAATCCAACAGGCTGCTTATTCATATACATAACCCTTCCTCTTTCCATATTTGGCGCTTGATGCCCGCGCACGACGTCAAGGTCAGAAAAATGCGCTTGTTTTGACATCACTGTCCTAGACCATGTTATTCAGATATCTCTACGTTTTATGCATACGGGATCCATATATTAAAATTCTATAGGACCGAAAACGCTTAAATGAACTATAATCTTCTATAAATACCTAAAATCTATACTTGAGCCTGAAAAGCGCCTTTTTTTTAGTATTTTGAGTATATTTAACCTTTAAGTAGTCGCGCGGAGCATTGTCAACACCTCAGTCACATACAGGGTGATTCAGGAGGATTTACCGTCCCTTACGCAGCTTATTTTCGAAGACATTCTGAGCAAAAAATGCCATATAAACATTTGTCCTAATCTCAATGTTTTCAGAGTTACACTAATTTTAAATTGTTTGTAAAATTTAATTATTCTTGCGTTTTGAGGGTAAAAAAAATATTACAGATAAAGAATGAACTATTCTGGAGTATCATTTATTTAATTAGCTAATATTTGAAGCTAAAATTGTGTCTTGAATTCTAGTTTCTTCGTACAAATTTTTTTTTCAACTGCAAAATTACATTTTATTACGCATTTATCATAACAATTGTTACAAGTCACGCCACTCTTGTAAATTCTTGAAGACTGTACATTAGGATGCATAATTAATCTGTAAAGAATCAAGTTCCTGAAGTCGTATGATTTGTAAAAATTTTTGTGATAAGTGCGTAAGAATGATGTCATTTTTAGTTAAAAATTGAAAAAAAAAAAAAAAATCTGTACAAGGCAACTGACAACACATTTTTAGCTTCAGAACACTAGCAACTAAAGAAATGATACTTATGAATAGTTAATTTCTATTTGTAATATTTTTTTTACCCTTAAAACCAAAAAAAAAAAAATTTTACTATCAACTTCAAATTAGTGTAGCTCTGAAAATCTGAAACACGGCCTTCGTATAGATCTTTACCAGAGTGCTGCATTGGAGTTAAATCGCTCGCTTGAACTCGGTCGAGTGTCGCACGCTCGAGCGAGATAAGATCGGTCGTGATACGCTCGTAATAAATAGAAGCATAGTACAAGGTAATCTCACCGACATGTCTTATCTTGTATGGAGGGCGACAGATAAGATACCGGTACACATATCTTTTGCTTACACGGTAAAAATAAGTCTTTATTTTCTGCATTTATGACAAACGTTTAATGGAACAGTCAATGGAACGTACCAAAACAGGAACATGAAGTTATAAATAAAATAGTATGAAAAACTTCGATATACAGTTATTATTGCTAATTAATAATTATTCAACGTTTGATTTACCACATATATAATATGATAATTATGTCCATACATAGTGTCCCGCCTATATACTGCGACAATGTAGAAACGTTTTACAAAATATTGTTGGTATAGCAGTAGCCTAGATTAATAACAATATTAGTACAGAGATAACGTCACAGAAAATATAATGAAACGAATAATCATGCTGCACAACTGTTACAGACGCAAAGATTGATACACTAATTATTAGAGATTATTATTATTATTATTATTATTATTATTATTATTATTATTATTATTATTATTATTATTATTATTGCTAGAAAACTTGATACGGTTCTTGCATTATCGTGATTGTGTTCTCCGTTTATAATAATTACATTTACATCCAATAACATCTATCAGAAATGGCAAAAACAAAATTACTCCTGTGGGGGAAAAAAACATTTACCTACAACATTTATATTACATTTTAAAGCAAGTTTTGTAGTTGTACTATGCAAAGTTTTGAAATGATAGACATCTATGATGTTACTACACAGTTCATCACTGTAACAACAACGAATGTCTACGCTCGGCTTATACCGTTCGAGGAGTTATCGCTCGCGACAATTTTACCCGTCATGCATGTGCGCTACCTATCGGATTATGCTATGAACTACTTGGCGCTCGAGCGAAAACGTCCGATGCAGACCTCTGAGTTACACTCAATGAATATGCAAGGGGTAAGTGAACCAATAGGCTATTACAAATTACAAGAATTATAACTATACAACACTGACTGAGGAAAATTATACATACACACAAAGGAGAATTAAACATGAATGAGGAAGCAAGAAAACACTTTCAGAGAAATGAGTAAAATATGTGCTAACAAGGATTAAAATGAAGATTAATAATTTCAATGATAAAAGTACATGCAACAATCATGATAGCATAAAGGACGGGAAAATTCAATCTTAAGCTAGGAGTTATGTGGGTTAGTACTGGTCACATGTTTGAATAATTTACTTTTAAACTGCAATATTTTTCGACAGTTCCTGAGGGAGATGTTTAGGGAGTTCCAGAAACGAATTGCTGATGCTGTGAAAGAGGAAGAATAGTGAGCTGTTTTATGGCAAGGCACAGATAATAAAGGGTCATTTTTAGAACGAGTACCCAGGCTGTGATAATGAGGACAAGAAATTAAAACGCAGTGAGAGATAGTTAGGCGAGGAAATATTGATGATGCGATATAGGAAAATTAGTGAATGAGCGAAAACGTCCGATGCAGACCTCTGATCTGCACGTCTCATTTAGCTTTCCTAAGATACAAATCTAGGTATGTAAGACAAGAAACTGACAAGTGACTGAGCTACTTCAATCAGCCTAACCGTTAGTATGTATTTTATATCGAAATTGTGGCGCAAGAATTAGTGAAAAGCGGAGGACCATTACGCACTGCTGTACACAACACGAACATTTTAAATTCAGCCGGTTTAAAAAATAAAATATATTCTAATACATGTTTAGAGCTCATATTTCATATCCAGAAAAAAATAGCTTCTTATGCAATTCTGTAGAGCACTAAAGCACACTCCACAATATTTCAAGCGATTTATGAATAAGTGGTTGGCATACAGTATATGTTACTATACAATGCATGTATGTTCATACGAGATACCCTCAGGGTACTAGATTCTGACCATATCAACAGCTACAATGTAAATCATGTTAAAAAATTACCAGCACATAGATTCACACATCCACAGCAACAGACGTAAGAGAACTCTTTTATCATGGGGCCATGGAATGAGAAGGGGGCTAGGAGGGGGACGCTTTTAGTTAAAAACACGATGGCCATAGGCCTCTTGAACCAGAGAGAATGTTCCAACAACATGGATGTAACAATGTCGAGTACGAATTTCTCCCCACCCGCCTCCGTACTCACGGATAACTATAGTATGTGCAAGGCATGCATTTTGAAAGGGCTGTAGGGTACAGAAACTGAACATAATGGCCGGGGTTTTGTATGTTGGTGGAGGGGGTGGGGGAAGAGTGGGTGGGGATGGATTAAAAAAATAAGTATTATCAACGATGCTTGAAAACACAAAACAAGCGTGTGTTAGGCTCCGAAAGCCTGAGGCGGGAGGTGGCATCTACGCTCTTTGTCTCTCTTCTAATAACCAGAACCGCTGCTGATACAGCAACGATCAGAAGCGACCGTTCATTCGTTCGCAGTCGCTAATGCTGACCAGGGAAACAACGGTCTAACTCACATTTCCACTACCCTCGGGAGGCTGTGTGATACCAGAGCTAGGAAGTTGGTACCAGAACTATTAAGTTGTGTGAGCTTGGACTATATCTCTACCGAATGGAAAGTAATAGCGCATTTCTCAATATCAGTGAACCAGAACGACGAACATGTACAGTCGGGTGGTAACCGAACATGTGCTCAAATCGTCTACAGCAGCCGTGGCGAGAACGTGACTCGCGAGACATTGTGATGAATGATCGTTTGCGTTTGTAAATTTAATAATCTGATTTGCTATGTATTGTATACTTTTAGTAGAGCCATCGATGTAGCTCAATCGGCAGACTCGCTGGACTGCTGATCCGGAACTGCGTTCGGGCTTGGGTTGGATCCCCCTTTGGTCTCTGTTTCTTCCGACGTTTTCCACAGTCGTGGGACTGAAGCCGGATGGTCTGTGGCGAGTCCTTGGCGTCAACCCCTTGATTAGATTACCCCCCCCCCTTGATTTGATTACCTGGTTGGGTTTTTCCGAGGTTTTCCCCAACTAAAAGGCAAATGCCGGGTAATATTTTGGCGAATCCTCGGACCTCACCTCATCTCACTACATCTCGCCAAAATATTGTAAAAAAATTGCACAAAATTGTAAAAATTGTAGAAAATTACTAAATTGTAAAACTATAAAAATTTGTAAAAATTGTAATTACAATATTGTAAGATTTTGACTTGTTCCACATCTTAAAGCTTCATTGCTCATGTAAGATCTAACTTATGGAATAAAATAAATGAATGAATGAATGAATGAATGAATGAATGAATGAATGATAGCTGTGCATTTCGCCAACCCCCACCCTCTCACTCACTGGAGTCAAACTCCGTTCCATTTGTATTTGTCTCTGACCTGCGAGTGGCATATGTCTCTCTCGAAACCATGTACGAAAGTTCCAAGTAGGATGGGAGGACGCATTTTTTTGCTGTCAATATGATGAGAATATGATTTGTTTACAAGTATTACGAGGAAAACGGTTGTATAACATAAAACGGCATTATACTACATGTTACTGATGAAACATTAAAAGGTTAAGTGTTATTGTTATTGTTATCATCATCATCATCATTATCATCATCATCATCATCATCATCATCATCATCTCATCAACATCTCTGTACGTCGACCCTTTTTCAGCAGATGTACGAATAATGCGGTTAGCTCTTCCATTTGAACTCACTGATTTACTATGTGATGTTAAATGAAAGCTAGATGTAAGGACTTTACAAATGTTGAACTTTCAAATCTTTGCCAAAAAATAAATATCCGAAGCTTCGTTCTTTCGCTTGCTCTGTTGAAGCCATGTTCGCTACAACTTACGTTTGTGAAAAATTACTTTCAACAATTAAAATATTAAAAACCAAATTTAGATCACGACTGACAGACAAATTCCTTCGTGATCAACTACGACTGACAATAAGTGACATAATTCCTGATTTTGAAACTTTGTCGCAGACACATTCTGAAGACAGTTAATTTTAGGTTGTGATATTGTTCATTTATTGTTCATTTCTTTCTCCGTTACACGTACTAAACATTAGTTTGTAGCCTTGTATTGTATAAAATTATATTTAAGTGCTTGACGTAAGGAAAATGAAAATCCGTTAATAAGTCAGACAGTTGCTTCACTTCCCCTTCGGGTGTCCGTCTCTGTCCATAGGTGCTATGCACGTTGCAGGTTACACAGTGGCTCGGCGCACGATTACATTTTCGCCACCGCTGGTCTACAGCCTTAGAACAAGAAAATAATAAACGAATAATACAGGCACATCATTTTATTTTTACTAACATTTTAAATATTAACCTGGCTATATCTCTGGATTAAAGGTCTAGAACCGGAAACACCGCTTGCTCCCCCTTCCAAGACTGGAGCTCGATGATACTGGCGTAAAATACAAATCACTTTATTAGGTATAGAAGGGAAGAAAAGTAGTTAATCCATTTACGTAAACTAGGAAATATCGCAATTTTGAGTTTGATAATTTTCATTAGGTTTTTGTTTAGTAAAAATACAGTACAGTATTAACACTTAGTGTTTTTACTCACGAATGAGCTATCCATTCGGACGTATTAATTATGCAGTGTATATTACTGTTCTCCAACCAGGAGATAAACCGTGAAAGGAATGTGCTTACTATTGCGTCATCTATTGGAGCGAAGTATAGGCCTATAGATAATATTAGAGTTATAACGTCTGTTTAAAAATCATGCGCTCTCCTGCATATGTTATTTCCTGTATTGAGGGATTAAAACGCCAGGAGATTAACTGTGATCTAATTTTGTAACTAGGATAGTCTAAAAATGTGCATATCAATGTTATGTTTGTGCTGTGAGACTTAGCCAATAGAGATACGAGTACCCACGTGTGTGGCCTTATGACATCTTATGACATCAACATTCATTCACAGCATCACCCCGTTCCCTCTCACTCCCTGGGGACTTTCTCGTGTTTGGAGTACAGTATACTGGGTACAGCACATTAGCGTACAATATAGAGAATGAAGTTAAATTGAAAAATAATCATACTATGGATATTTAAACACATTTTTGAAAATGGTGGCCGTTCATTTCCATACAGGCTTCAGTTCTTTTGTGCATATTATCACACTATAGACTATTGTACCTAATTCCAATTACCAGTTTCGTCCTTCGTACTAGTAACTCATGTTGAAATAATTCTGTACCTACTCTATAAAAGAGTACCTTACGTACTGTAAATTTAATCTTCACTTCTGCCCGATCAGAAAAGATAAAATTACTCAGAAATGCTACCTACTGTCCGTTCAAAGGGATTTGTCGCAGGGTCGTAGAAAGAGGGGGGAAATCACGTGACAGTTAATTACTTAACGAGGCCATTTTATTTAAGTTATTTTAAACAGTTGTATAATATTACGTAGACGTCCAATTCCTAACAGAAATTAATGTTTTCAGAAAGGAGCTAAGACAACCCAGCTACTAGACTTTACATGGGGCGAACAGAAGCAGGCGGGGGAAACCGGGATGCGACGTAGGCAAACGGACGACAGTACCTGTGCGAAAATATGATTCAATATTGAAAGCTCTTTCGTCACTTGAAAACGCGAACATATTTCTGGAACGTACTATACTCACTAACTCAGTATTGCATACGCGGCCTCGGTTCTCTGTGGAGAACGGTTGGAAGTTTACTAGTAGAGAGGGTGGGAGTGAAGCACATTCAAAAACTCAGGTACAATAAAAATATAAGTAAAAATAAAATGATGTCCCTGTATAAAAAAGAACAATAATTTCTAATTATGATCTTCGTAATTCCCAAACTAAAATAATTTTCCCATACATATATAAATAACATTCAAAGTATTCAAGTATGATTCTAGGCATATTATAAAAAGTAACGAACATTTTAATTTTATCAAAAGAAACAATCCTTTTATGTTCATAAAAAAAAACAATATTTGTACTCTGAAAACATTCGTTCTAAGTCACAAGACGTTACTGGAGCAAATATGAAATATGACACGTATTTCTTACTATTATCAGGTGAACAACTACTTTGCGAATCTAATAGTGTATTTCATATGTGATACATAATATTAAACCCATTAATGTTTTTAAGAAAATGTTTCATTTGTATTGTAATGATAGCTGGGTAATTCCATAAAAAATTTTAAGAATATGCCAGCGATATAATGATTTTTTTTGGCATTTAATATAATAATGTTATTATGAAAATAAATTAAACAGCCAAGTATGACCGCCATATCATTAATATTTCAGTCATACCGATGACCGAAAAATGGGTAGCAGTTAAATGTTATCCATCATTTAAAATATTCTAGACATCCTATATGAAGTGTCATCGAAACTAAACAGACGCAGTGGCGGTTCCTCGGGGGAGGGAAGGGAGGAACGTCCTCCACACATGTT
The DNA here is from genome assembly GCA_025594305.2 of Periplaneta americana. Lineage (NCBI taxonomy): Eukaryota > Metazoa > Arthropoda > Insecta > Blattodea > Blattidae > Periplaneta > Periplaneta americana. The sequence goes on from JAJSOF020000035.1 coordinate 21,732,574, forward strand.
TCTTCTTTTGAAAGTAAATACCAAATAAATATGTGCCTTGAAATTCGAGGAAGATTCGATAATTTTTAAGTTCACAGCTATAAGAAAAGCTCGGTTGATCGAGTTTTAAACGACGCGCGCTCATGTGCTGTAGAAAACTGTGAGAAAGATGCGAGATTGTCAGTGTGGAGGAAAGGCACTCCATTCCTCCTCTACTGCAGTTAACACACATAGACAACAGCGCACTAGCGGCCAGAGAAAGAAGCAGAGTTTTAAAGCAAGTAAATGAACGGAGAGAGAGGAGATCCTCCTCTGAATCAGCTATGGGCGGGAAATAGAAACCGACTGGTCGTGCAGCAAGATCGCTACCGTTGCCATCTAGCGATTCTTTATTCAACCAGACTATAAGACATCTAGGAGGAGACACAACAAAAACAGTTTTAACGCAGCGCTATGAAAGACACTATGTAAACTTTTTTAAAATTATAAATCAAAAATATAATTCATTGCACTTTATATAGGCTACTATTCATGGTTTGAAACTTTCGTGGATATTTGAAAGTTAAAGTCGGGTTTATGTAAAACAAAGAGAAAGTAGTTTTACGTAATGGCCCCTGAAATTCACTTCTGTTCATTGTTTACTAGACAGGGCAATAGCCAATTTGTCAGTTTTGTACAAATATATTTGAAACTGAAAGTAGGTACTCCAAACTACATCATTTTTAACATAAAAAATTAATCGGCCACCGGCGGCAGCGTTGAACAATAATGATAATATGACTTCACAAGAACTGACATTCTTAAAAAACATGTGATACTGAACTTGTAAAATGTACATGTGGCAACACAGACCACGTGGGTGGGTGCAGTGTTCTCGCTTTCCTCAGATTATTTCCCATTCCCACTTCCGTAAAATGGTTCCGGTTACGAGTTAGTAGCTGGTCTCTTCGAACAAATGTGATGGTGTAGTGTGCTCGAAAAATGCTACGAAGTTGTGAATTTCCTTGTAATTGTTAATTTGTGCAATTATTCAACAATGAATGGAAGTGAAATCATAATATATTTTGGACAATTTAGGAAACTCAGTTTACAAGAACAGATTATTGCTATACAGAAGGGAAGGCCAACCCCAACACTACCTGGTCTTACATGTATGCATGTAGGCTAATTTGTAGTATGTTTCACTCAAGAAGGTGTCATTTAGTGCTGTTAATTTCTTTCCTCCTCTTAATAAATATGCAGGAGCCGCCACTGAACAGACGCCATAGTAAACCTGAATAACCATATTTTAATACCTTAAAGACTAATCCGAATAATATAGAGGCTTACTTACTTACAAATGGCTTTTAAGGAACCCGAAGGTTCATTGCCGCCCTCACATAAGCCCGCCAGCGGTCCCTATCCTGTGCAAGATTAATCCAGTCTCTATCATCATACCCCACCTCCCTCAGATCCATTTTAATATTATCCTCCCATCTACGTCTCGGCCTCCCTAAAGGTCTTTTTCCCTCCGGTCTCCCAACTAACACTCTATATGCATTTCTGGATTCGCCCATACGTGCTACATGCCCTGCCCATCTCAAACGTCTGGATTTAATGTTCCTAATTATGTCAGGTGAAGAATACAATGCGTGCAGTTCTGTGTTGTGTAACTTTCTCCATTCTCCTGTAACTTCATCCCGCGTAGCCCCAAATATTTTCCTTAGCACCTTATTCTCAAACACCCTGAACCTATGTTCCTCTCTCAGAGTGAGAGTCCAAGTTTCACAACCATACAGAACAACCGGTAATATAACTGTTTTATAAATTCTAACTTTCAGATTTTTCGACAGCAGACTGGATGATAAGAGCTTCTCAACCGAATAATAACACGCATTTCCCATATTTATTCTGCGTTTAATTTCCTCCCGAGTGTCATTTATATTTGTTACTGTTGCTCCAAGATATTTGAATTTTTCCACCTCTTCGAAGGATAAATCTCCAATTTTTATATTTCTATTTCGTACAATATTCTGGTCACGAGACATAATCATATACTTTGTCTTTTCGGGATTTACTTCCAAACCGATCGCTCTACTTGCTTCAAGTAAAATTTCCGTGTTTTCCATAATCGCTTGTGTATTTTCTCCTAACATATTCACGTCATCCGCATAGACAAGAAGCTGATGTAACCCGTTCAATTCCAAACCCTGCCTGTTATCCTGAACTTTCCTAATGGCATATTCTAGAGCGAAGTTAAAAAGTAAAGGTGATAGTGCATCTCCTTGCTTTAGCCTGCAGTGAATTGGAAAAGCATAAGATAGAAACTGACCTATACGGACTCTGCTGTATGTTTCACTGAGACACATTTTAATTAATCGAACTAGTTTCTTGGGCATGCTCATAAAAACATCTCATTGAAAAAAGAAATAGATTTATATACGAATGCAACAAATTCAACTCATGCGAATTTAATTCGTATTAAAGAAAATTTTATTCCTAATCCATCTCCCAAGTTTTATGACTTTATCTAAAAACCTGTGAATAATGAAATCAATATAATTATTAATTTTTGTTCCGACAGTTGAAAATCGTTAGCTATGTATACCGGTCGCACCGTTCGCGAGACTTCATAACGATGAGTAATCTCAAATGTCCTTCTCCCTGAACTTGATCGCAAAACATTCTGAACGACGGGAGAGAATAAATGCTGAGCTCCTTTCTTCCGGTGAGTTATTTTTTATTAAATACTGACATGACACTTAAGTCAACTTTCTGAAATTTTAGCAGTGGTATTAAATAGTGGCGTAGCGTCAATGTAAGCTAAAAAGCTTAGCTTTCCCAGTTAATAATAATTTCATAATAAACCTGCAGTTTATGGAGAAAATTATTTATCAATTTTAATAGAATTTATATTTACGCTTTAAATGTTGTGATGCGGCAGCTCAGGATGATTTGAGATGCAGCAGTAAACAAGAAGCCTGCACACACCAGCTTCCAAGCAGACCGGTTTCTTCTGTGTAATCCACCCCGCAGATTTTCCATCCCTTTCTAACTAAGCTACCGGTACCCTAGTAGCAAGGCTCGCAAGAAACTAGCTTTAACATTTAAAATAAGTAGTTTCCGAGTTATCCCTTTTCGTCAGTTGTGTTCAGTTGAAGTGTTAGTGTGCATTGTGGCTGATATAATAAATAATGAGCGAAATAACAGTTCCTGACACTAACTTACTTGAATTTTTTAGGACAATTGTATTATCAAGTCTGACTTACGAACAAAAGTGTGATTTAAAAACAAATGACCGACTCCCTTGCTGTCAGTGAAGGACACAACCAAAAGACAGATGCATACTTACATAATGATACTAATATTGTGATTTCTCTAAGTATGACAGGGAGTGAGCTAATGTTATACGTATACGTGTCTATTTGTTAAGAGATATGTGTAAACCGTGAAATCATATTTTACTACGTATCATTTGAGGTCACGCCTTATTGGTGTTACTTACGATGTTCCAACCAATCTTCGACTGCTGAGTTGAAATTGACTACTATTTATTTAAAACTGTATTTTTGTAATACGTTTTCTCATATTGCATGAAAGACAACTTTAGTTAGCTTCCCCTGCTCAAAATTTCATGCTACGCCACTGGTATTAATATACACTAAAGAATTAAACACATGTTCTTTCGTCAGTAAAAATGAATTCCATTTTGTGTTCTATATTTCTTAAATTATGTTAGGGTGGGTAACTATTTTAAAAATGATATATACAGGGTGTTTAAAAATACGGGGCATAATTTCAGGTATGTATTTCCCACATGTAGACAATCAAAATAGTTCATTACAATATGTGTCCGGAAATGCTTCATTTCCGAGTTATGGCCTTCACAACATTGAAATTCACCGGAACGATTTTCTTTCCGCAGGTCGTTGTCATTACAGAAGATGTTCAAAATGTCCACCTCCTGCTTGAATACAGACCTCACATCGATGTCTCATTGACCTGCGAACACGATCCCAAACTCTAGGAGTATTGCGTATGACCTCAGAACATGCCACAATTCGATTCCGAAGGGATTCCAAATCAGGCACTGGAGACGAATAAAACAATGATTTTAAATGGCCCCACAAGTAGAAATCGAGAGGGTTCAGATCAGGTGAGCGTGGAGGCCAAGCAATTGGGCCACCTCTACCTATCCATCGATCAGGAAACCTTCGATCCAAGTACTGAATGTAACATTCGCCTCGGAATGAACTGTCAGAGTGCCCTCTTAATGTCTCCTTTCACGGCAACGACCTGCGGAAAGATAAACGTTCCGGTGAATTTCAATGTTGTGAAGGCCATAACTCGGAAATAAAGGATTTCCGGACACATGTTGTAATGAACTATTTTGATTGTCTACATGTGGGAAATGCATACCTGAAATTATGCCCTGTTTTTTGAAACACCCTGTATATATATATGTATATGTGTGTGTGTGTATATATATATATATATATATATATATATATTAATTTTAAGGGCAACTATAAACGAGTCTCTACTTTTTCGAATTGCACTAAAATTCCCTTTCCATCTTTCTTCACATAGTAAGAAATATTCAATGAATGAAACCGTGTTCTTTGTTAAACCAATACATTTAGTTGTGATTGTAGCCAAACTATGAAAGTTATAAATAAAAGTATTGCTTGAAATTGAGGGTAGAAAAAAGTGCGACGGGTTTGCCGGATTTTAGCGAAGATTACTAGTGAACATGCGGGAATGCTACAATTAAAAAGGGCGGGTCTGAGCCGCTTCATTCTCCTTGTGTAGAAAAAAATCTGTTTGGAAGGTCAAAATGAACATTTTTTAAATTTGCAGGCCTCTCCCGTCCAAAAGAAAGGGATAGAGAATTGTCCTTCATACTGAAGATAGAGTTCGAAAAAGTGCGTCGGATTTGCCGGATTTTAGCGGTGATTACTACTGGACATGCGAGGATGCTACAGTTAAAAGGGCAACCCTCTGAGCCGCTTCGTTCTCCTTGTGTAGAAAAAACGTGTTTTGGAAGGTCAAAATGACGATTTTTTGAAATTTTGCCGGTCTCTCCCGTCCAAACGAACGGGGATAGAGAGGTGTCTTCTATGCTGAGGATAGAGTTCGACGAGCTGTATTCAACGCACTCATCGGCTTTGTTGTCACTACACGTACTGCGGAGTTATGGCGGCTAGAATGTCGGCTCGAAAATCAGAAAGTGTTCGCGGTTGCCATTTTGATACTATCGTGTAACAAGCTAATCAAGGAGGAATATAGGGCCGCATCCCATTCCTCGGTATGGATATTATTTCCGGAATTACAGACTCATGAATTTAAGTACCCAAAAATTGAGGCTAGAAAAAAGTGCGGCGGATTTGCAGGATTTTAGCGGTGGTTATTACTGGACATGCGAGGATGCTATAGTTAAAAGGGCGGCCCTCTGAGCCGCTTCGTTCTCCTTGTGTAGAAAAAAACCTGTTTTGGAAGGTCAAAATGACCATTTTTTGAAAATGTGCCGGTCTCTCCCGTCCATAAGAACGGGGATAGAGAGTTGTCTTTCATACTGAAGATAGAGTTCGACGATCTGTATTCAACGCACTCATCGGCTTTGTTGCCACTTCATGTACTGCGGAGTTATGGCGACCAGAATGTCGGCGGAAGGGTTTTTTTCTCGAAAATCAGAAAGTGTTCGCGATTGCCATTTTGATGGTATCGGGTAAGAAGCAAATCAGGGGGGGGGAATACAGGGCCTCATCCCGTTCCTCGGTATGGAAAATATTTCCGGAATTACAGACTCAAATATTTTAGGTACCCAAAAAAAGAGAGGGTAGAAAAAAGTGCGGCGGATTTGCAGGATTTTACCGGTGACTACTACCGGACATGCGAGGATGCTACAGTTAAAAGAACGGCTTCGTTCTCCTAGTGTAGAAAAAACTCTGTTTTGGAAGGTGAAAATGACCATTTTTTGAAAATTTGCCGGTCCCTCCCGTCCAAACGAACTGGGATAGAAAGTTGTCTTTTATACTGAAGATAGAGTTCGACGAGCTGTATTCAACGTTCTCATCGGCTTTGTTGTCACTACAGGCAGCGCGGAGTTATGGCGGCTAGAATGTCGGCCCCTACCCTTTTTTTTTTCGAAACTAAGAAAGTGTTCGCGATTGCCATATTGATGCTATCGTATAAGAAGCAAATAAAGTGGGAATGCAGGGCAGCATGGCGTACCTCGTTATGGCCATTATTTCCGGAATTAGAGATTCAAATATTTTAAGTACCCAAAAATTGAGGCTTGAAAAAAGTGCGGCGGATTTGCCGGATTTTAGCGGAGATTACCACTGGACATGCGTGGATGCTACATTTAAAAGGGTGGCCCTCTGAACCGCTTCGTTCTCCTTGTGTAGAAAAAAATTTGTTTTGGTAGGTCAAAATGTCCATTTTTGAAATTTTGCCGGTCTCTCCAGACCAAGCTAACGGGCATAGAGAGTTGTCTTTTATACTGAAGATAGAGTTCGACGAGCTGTATTCAACGCACTCCTCGGCTTTGTTGTCACTGCACGTACAGCGAAGTTATGGCGATTAGAATGTCGGGGGAAGGGTGGTACTTCCCCCCTATTTTTTTTTTTTTCGCAAATCAGAAAGTGTTCGCGATTGCCATTTTGATGCTATCGTGTAAGAAGCAAGTCAATGGGAATACAGGGCCGCATCCCGTTCCTCGGTATGGCCATTATTTCCGGAATTACAGACTCAAATATTTAGGTACCCAAAAATTGAGGCTAGAAAAAAGTGCGGCGGATTTGCCGGAATTTAGCGGTGATTACTACTGGACATGCGAGAATGCTACAGTTAAAAGGGCGGCCCTCTGAGCCGCTTCGTTCTCCTTGTGTAGAACATACTCTGTTTTGGAAGGTCAAAATGACCATTTTTTTAAATTTTGCCGGTCTCTCCCGTCCAAACGAACGGGGATAGAGAGTTGTCTTTTATACTGAAGATAGAGTTCGACGAGCTGTATTCAACGCACTCAACGGCTTTGTTGTCACTACACGTACTGCGGAGTTATGGCGGCTAGAATGTCGGCGGAAAATCAGAAAGTGTTCGCGATTGCCATTTTGATGCTATCGTGTAAGAAGCAAGTCAAGGGGGAATACAGGGCCGCATCCCGTTCCTCGGTATGGCCATTATTTCCGGAATTACAGGCTCAAATATTTTAGGTACCCAAAAATTGAGGCTAGAAAAAAGTGCGGCGGATTTGCCGGATTTTAGCGGTGATTACTACTGGACATGCGAGGATGCTACAGTTAAAAGGGCATCCCTCTGACCCGCTTCTTTCTCCTTGTGTAGAAAAAGCTCTGTTTTGGAAGGTCAAAATGACCATTTTTTGAAATTTTGCCGGTCTCTGCGTCCAAACGAACGGGGATAGAGAGTTGTCTTTTATACTGAACATAGAGTCCGACGAGCTGTATTCAACGCACTCATCGGCTTTGTTGTCACTACACGTACTGCGGAGTTATGGCGGCTAGAATGTCGGCGGAAGGGTGGTTCCCTTCCCCTTTTTTTCTCGAAAATCAGAAAGTGTTCGCGTTTGCCATTTTGATGTTCTCGTGTAAGAAACAAGTCTAGGGGAATACTGGGCCGCATGCCGTTCCTCGGTATGACCATTATTTCCGGAATTACAGAATCAAATATTTTAGGTACCCAAAAATTGAGGCTAGAAAATGTGCGGCGGAGTTGCCGGAATTTAGCGTTGATTACTGCTGGACATGTGAGGATGCTACAGTTAAAAGGGCGGCCCTCTTAGACGCTTCGTTTCTTTGTGTAGAAAAAACTCGGTTTTGGAATGTCAAAATGACCATTTTTTTAATTTTGCCGCTCTCTCCATTCCAAACGAACGGGGATAGAGAGTTGTCTTTTACTGAAGATAGAGTTCGACGAGCTGTATTCAACGCACTCATCGGCTTTGTTGTCACTACACGTACTGCGGAGTTATGGCGGCTAGAATGTCGGCGGAAGGGTGGTTTAAACCCTTCCCCTTTTTTTTCTCGAAAATCAGAAAGTGTTCGCGATTGCCATTTTGATGCTATCATGTAAGAAGCAAGTCAAGGGGGAATACTGGGCCGCATCCCGTTCCTCGGTATGGCCATTATTTCCGGAATTACAGACTCAAATATTTTAGGTACCCAAAAATTAAGGCTAGAAAAAGTGCGGCGGATTTGCCGGATTTTAGCGGTGATTACTACTGGACATGCGAGGATGCTACAGTTAAAAGGGCGGCCCTCTGAGCCGCTTCGTTCTCCTTGTGTAGAAAAAACTCTGTTTTGGAAGGTCAAAATGACCATTTTTTGAAATTTTGCCGGTCTCTCCCGTCCAAACGAACGGGGATAGAGAGTTGTCTTTTATACTGAGGATAGAGTTCGACGAGCTGTATTCAACGCACTCATCGGCTTTGTTGTCACTACACGTACTGCGGAGTTATGGCGGCTAGAATGTCGGCGGAAGTCTCGAAAATCAGAAAGTGTTCGCGATTGCCATTTTGATGCTATCGTGTAAGAAGCAAGTCAAGGGGGAATACAGGGCCGCATCCCGTTCCTCGGTATGGCCATTATTTCCGGAATTACAGACTCAAATATTTTAGGTACCCAAAAATTGAGGCTAGAAAAAAGTGCGGCGGATTTGCCGGATTTTAGCGGTGATGCTACATTTGAAAGGGCGGCCCTCTGAGCCACTTCGTTCTTCTTGTGTAGAAAAACCTATGTTTTGGAAGGTCAAAATGATCATTTTTTTTAATTTAGCCCATCTCACCCGTCCAAACGAACGGAAAAAGAGAGTTGTCTTTTATACTGAAGATAGAGTTCGACGAGCTGTATTCAACGCACTCATCGGCTTTGTTGTCACTACACGTACTGCGGAGTTATGGCGGCTAGAATGTCGGCGGAAGGTGTTCCTTCCCTTTTTTTCTCGAAAATCAGAAAGTGTTCGCGATTGCCATTTTGATGCTATCGTGTAAGAAGCAAGTCAAGGGGGAATACAGGGCCGCATCCCGTTCCTCGGTATGGCCATTATTTCCGGAATTACAGACTCAAATATTTTAGGTACCCAAAAATTGAGGCTAGAAAAAGTGCGGCGGATTTGCCGGATTTTAGCGGTGATTACTACTGGACATGCGAGGATGCTACAGTTAAAAGGGCGGCCCTCTGAGCCGCTTCGTTCTCCTTGTGTAGAAAAAACTCTGTTTTGGAAGGTCAAAATGACCATTTTTTTAAATTTTGCCGGTCTCTCCCGTCCAAACGAACGGGGATAGAGAGTTGTCTTTTATACTGAAGATAGAGTTCGACGAGCTGTATTCAACGCACTCATCGGCTTTGTTGTCACTACACGTACTGCGGAGTTATGGCGGCTAGAATGTCGGCGGAAGGGTGGTTCCCTTTTTTTTCTCGAAAATCAGAAAGTGTTCGCGATTGCCATTTTGATGCTATCGTGTAAGAAGCAAGTCAAGGGGAATACAGGGCCGCATCCCGTTCCTCAGTATGGCCATTATTTCCGGAATTACAGACTCAAATATTTTAGGTACCCAAAAATTGAGGCTAGAAAAAGTGCGGCGGATTTGCCGGATTTTAGCGGTGATTACTACTGGACATGCGAGGATGCTACAGTTAAAAGGGCGGCCCTCTGAGCCGCTTCGTTCTCCTTGTGTAGAAAAAACTCTGTTTTGGAAGGTCAAAATGACCATTTTTTGAAAATTTGCCGGTCTCTCCCGTCCAAACGAACGGGGATAGAGAGTTGTCTTTATACTGAAGATAGAGTTCGACGAGCTGTATTCAACGCACTCATCGGCTTTGTTGTCACTACACGTACTGCGGAGTTATGGCGGCTAGAATGTCGGCGGAAGTATGGTTCCTTACCCTTTTCTTCTCGAAAATCAGAAAGTGTTCGCGTTTGCCATTATGATGCTATCGTGTAAGAAGCAAGACAAGGGGGAATACAGGGCCGCATCCCGTTCCTCGGTATGGCCATTATTTCCGGAATTACAGACTCAAATATTTTAGGTACCCAAAAATTGAGGCTAGAAAAATATGCGGCGGATTTGCCGGATTTTAGCGGTGATTACTACTGGACATGCGAGGATGCTACAGTTAAAAGGGCGGCCCTCTGAGCCGCTTCGTTCTCCTTGTGTAGAAAAAACTCTGTTTTGGAAGGTCAAAATTCCCATTTTTTGAAAATTTGCCCATCTCTCCTGTCCAAACGAACGGGGATAGAGAGTTGTCTTTTATACTGAACATAGAGTTCGACAAGCTGTATTCAACGCACTTATCGGCTTTGTTGTCACTACATGTACTGCGGAGTTATGGCGGCTAGAATGTCGGCGGAAGGGTGGTTTAACCCTACCCCTTTTTTTCTCCAAAATCAGAAAGTGTTCACGATTGCCATTTTGATGCTATCGTGTAAAAGCAACTCAAGGGGGAATAGAGGGCTGGATCCCGTTCCTCGGTATGGCCATTATTTCCGGAATTACAGTCTCAAATATTTTAGGTACCCAAAAATATATGCTTGAAAAAAGTGCGGCGGATTTCCCGGATTTTAACGGTGATTAATACTGGACATGCGAGGATGCAACAGTTAAAAGGGCGGCCCTCTGAGCCGCTTCGTTCTCCTTGTGTAGAAAAATCTCTGTTTTGGAAGGTCAAAATGATCATTTTTTTAAATTTTGCCGGTCTCTTCCGTCCAAACGGTCAAAGATAGAGAGTTTTCTTTTTTTACTGAAGATAGAGTTCGACGAGCTGTATTCAACGCACTCATCGCCTTTGTTGTCACTACACGTACTCCGGAGATGTGGCGCCTTATCCTTTTTTTCTGGAAAATCAGAAAGTGTTCGCGATTGCCATTTTGATGCTATCGTGTAAGAAGCAAGTCAAGGGGGAATACAGGGCCGCATCCCGTTCCTTGGTATGGCCATGATTTCCGGAATTACAGTCTCAAATATTTTAGGTACCCAAAAATAGAGGCTAGAAAAAATTGCGGAGGATTTCCCGGATTTTAACGGTGATTAATACTGGACATGCGAGGATGATACAGTTAAAAGGGCGGCCCTCTGATCTGCTTCGTTCTCCTTGTGTAGAAAAAAATCTGTTTTGGAAGGTCAAAATGACCATTTTTTGAAAATTTGCCGGTCTCTGCCGTCCAAACAAAAGGGGATTGAGAGTTGTCGTTTATACTGAAGATAGAGTTCGACGAGCTGTATACAACGCACTCATCGGCTTTGTTGTCACTACACGTACTACGGAGTTATGGCGGCTAGAATATCGGCGGAAGGGAATTTATGTCGCAAATCAGAAAATGTTCGCGATTGCCATTTTGATGCTATCGTGTACGAAGCAAGTCAAGGGGGAATACAGGGCCGCATCCCGTTCCTCGGTATGGCCATTATTTCCGGAATTACATACTCAAATATTTTAGGTACCCAAAAATTGAGGCTAGAAAAAAGTGCGTCGGATTTGCCGGATTTTAGCGGTGATTACTACTGGGCATGCGAGGATGCTACAGTTAAAAGGGCGGCCCTCTGAGCCGCTTCGTTCTCCTTGTGTAGAAAAATCTCTGTTTTGGAAGGTCAAAATGACCATTT